>CM054386.1:3862500-6262500 GCA_028858755.1 Ara ararauna
AGTGATCTAGATTTAGGATAGCCTGTAAATCCAAACTGCATTGCAGTATGCGCTCAGACCCATTCATACACTTCTCACCAATTTCAGTGGTAAACATCTGAAGGAGCACCTTGACTCAGGATGTGCAGCAGCGAGTTTTATAGGCTGTGCACATAGACACAGTTTGTTTCTGGATGCTAGGTAGCAAGTGCAATGCTGGTGTAGACATTGCACAGAAAAGAGGAAGAAAGCTAAGCACAGTGAGGCACAAACATGAGGGGGCTTTAAAAAGCATGGAAGAGATGGAGGGCTGAACTGCCTACTGACAGAATAGGAATTATCAATAAAAAGATCCTGAAAAAGGCCAAGGACCTTGCAGCTCCCATCTCAGAAAGCTTGTGCACGCAGCATTCTGTACCACGCCAAGAAATCCTCATCAAGGGGCTGTTTTCTTGTATTGCAGTTCTAAAATAGCATGGTTGTGAGCAGGAGGGATGTGCTGACCTCCACAAGCTCATGATGGCTCTGCCTGTTGGGATCCCATCTAATCACTGAAGCCTTCATAAGGACTGGGAGCCTTCTTCAGGCAGAATCCAGCCTTCAAAAAGCAAAATCCAGACAAAGTCAGACTTGCTACCAGTCCGAAAGAAGGCAAAGGCCAAGATGGCTGAATATTTTCCCTCTTTTACTGAAACTTTGGTTGCATTTAAAGCCAGTGGAGACGTTTGAGAGTAACTCCAGAAAGAATTTGACACTAAGTAAATCATAATTATTTCTGTCTTCCAAAGCAGAATATAGGTTAATTAGCACTCTGATGTCTGAACCATCTGCAAAAGATTAGTTAACTAATGAGCCAAAATACATGGCAGCTTCTATGTGGGTACAAGGTGTTAACAGAGTAAATGCATTGCAGTTTCCATAAGCGCAATTATCAGCCATATGATTCTGGGGGCCATGAGCTAAGTGCTATGCATTATTTTTCCTAGGAAGCTTTATTTCTATTAACCATCTCTCTCTTCAGCTCATGGGGAGTACACAGAGCAAGCTTTACTTCAATTTGAGTGTATTTTGACTGAGGTTGGTGGTCCTGAAAGAAGGTGTTTTTGTAATGGGGAACATTTTGTATTTATTCACAAACTCTAGGCAAACAGACTAGTTCAGGGAACTTTAAAGTCAGTATGAAAGCTCTGAAGAACGTGCCTTCCCACATCATCTCAAAACCCTCCCTATTCCTCGAGTCCAGACTCACGAGGTGTTTCTTCAGTTTTCTTTCCCCTGTTTTGGATAATTTGGCTTTGTGCCCTCTTTTTGATCACTTGTCCAACAGTGGAGAAGAGCTCTTGCCAGGTAAACGGATGGATTTTGCACCTGCATGACTATCTCATGTCAGACAGTACCACACCTTGAACTAGTTGGTGTTGAAAGGTGTAATTTTTGCCCTCACATCATTGCACACCTCAGCTATTCCTAAATGCAACTGAATTTTAACATCTGGAGGCGAAAAGATATTCAAAGCCAGATTCACCTAGGAGGAAGAAATAAGCTCTTTCAGCAGCCCAGGAGACCTAACTGATGACTTGAGGGACATGTTTGCACCTGCTACAACACATATAAGAATTATTTCTGGATTTTCAACATTGTTTTCATTCATCTGTGGCAATATCCTGGCATTGCATTTCCATGTAGAAGCAAGAAAAACAATAGTGAACTCTCGTTTGGCATCTCTCTAGGATCACTTCCTAATCAGCTATCCTAAATGCAGGAAAACTGGTCTAGCTACAAAAGGTACAGGTCTCAACAAGATTCCAAATGCAGCCCAGCTTCTAAGACAGACCTGATCTAAAATAAGCCTGGCTCCCATGTGCCTCCAAACCTGGCTCTGTGGATGGAAGTGAGGGAAGATGAAGCCTGAATAAGAGACAGGCTGACCATGCTATACAGATGCCTCACGAATGTCAGTTTGCTCAGGGCCACCTCTCACGTGCAGGACCCCAAGGGGAAAACAGACACTACATGATGACTGTAGGGATCTACTAAGATTAAAACAATTAAAACAACAGGAACAAAACAAACATAATGGGACAAAAACTGACAGTAACTTTTCCAAAGAAACACCATTGGATGGAAAAATCAAGCATTCCTCCTTTGCCATTCAGCCCATAAGAATATTGTTGTACATGCAGCCAGGATGAAAAAGAGAAAACCGAAAGAAATGTTAAGAATTTTTGGAATCATGCCTGGCAGAGGGATGTTTGGAGCTGCAAAATTAAAATGATTGATGCAGTTTTCTTTTTTTGTTGCTTATTTTTCTTAGAAGTATGATAAATGTCTCCTTCACATGCCAACAATTACAAGACAGGCAGGATGTTCCTGTTTGTTTGTTTTTATAATATCAAAATTAGGATAAAAGGTTGAAGTTTAAATAGATAAATAAATAGATAAATAAATAGAATATCCTAATTTCCATATTTGCAAGACAGAAAACAAACACTAGAGAGAGTGCAACAGAAAACATCTCAAAGCTGTTAGAATAGATCCACCTTCATTTGGAGGGCCCTGAGTCATTTCAGAGCCTGAACCACACTGGATGCAAGAACTGCCTTCTGGACCACCTGCACTGCATTCATGTGCTTGTTGCTGATATGAGAAGAGCTGAATCTAATTTGAGCTGAACTTAATAAATGGAGTAATCAAAATCCTTAGGCCCCATCCACTAGCAGTTGATACATCTTTGATTTGCTGGGCTGGCTTTAGCTCAGGAGTTATGTGACAAGACAAATCCATCAGCAAATGCTCCTCTAGTTTCCAGTAATACAGAGAACATGGATTAAATGTCTCTACACTGGGTTATGTTAGCATACAAACATAAAGCTACATGAATGATTTTGATCAAAATATTTTGATTAAAATATGTTCAATAAATAAATAAATCAGTTGGAGCATCAATCAGATTATTTAAAGCCATGGCTTCTGAGGAGTTACTAGTAGTCCCTTTAAATCATTACAATTCACGTGGCTCATGACTGTAATGTGAAGAATGTGTGCAGCTGTTGCCTAAAGGAACTGCATCTCTGACATGACTCACATCACCATCCTAGTGTGCAGATTGTGGTAACGCTGCTCTAAGCAGGTCAGTTTGCATGATGCACTTCACAGAGGCCAGCTCACATCCAGGAGTACAGCGTGGGCAGTGCCCAAGCTCCGCTACTAACTCGGATCTGGGTCTGTACTTTTCAGAGGGTTCTTAATTTTAAAGGAAGGTCTTCAAAGATATTTCATGTGACAGCAGGCAAAGACATGTGACAGCTGCAGGTCTGGGTTCAGAAATGCAAGAATTATGCTCATTTGGACTTGCCATAAATTTGGCCCTTGCCGGGATCTGAACTGACTCAGTTGAGTGAAAATGCACACCTTTTGCAGGGCTTGTTCAAAACTAGCTCCTCACTGCTTTCAAATCATACTCCATTTTAGGAAACACCAAAATGCTTTCCCCATGAGAACTCCCTCTGCAAGCATGGATCCAAGCCAGGGTAATACCATACTCTGCAAAGCTGTGCAGTTCACATGGCACAGGATGAGCTTCCCTTCTGGATAATGCTCTGTGAAACCAATGGTTACACCACAGCAGCCCCCCTGCCATCACCTAATACAGCAGACACATTCATAGCAAAGGGATCTGCCAGGATCCAGTTTCCAAATGCAGGGCTTGAATAATTAGATGCTCACATTGCTGCTCAATGGGAGCTGGGTGTTTTACTTCCCTGCACATTATGCTGAGATTTTATATCCCTTTTTCCTCCACCTCCCCCATCTCCTTGCCCCAAGCTTTTGTGATTTACATGGCACTGGAGATTGAACTGTGTGCATACACTGATTTGCTGGGTGGTCTGGCAAAAGGAAGCAAGTCCAGGCTACTTACCTCAGTGCAGACCCCTTTGGCGTTGCAATGCCATAGCCTTTGGAGTCCAAGTTACCTCCCACCTTCATGGTGTCACAGGGCTTCCGCTGCTCGATGTACTCATTCATTGTGGACTCCAAGAGGTAGGCATACTTCCCTTTCGACTTCCTCACCCGGATCATCCCCTCTTCTGTTGTCCTCACAAAAACGGAGGGCTCAGCTGACTTCATGTAGGTCCACATCTTCTCAAACACTGCTATTTTGGATCGCTGCATAGGACAGCAGAAACCCAACAGAAGTGTTAACAGGGTGTTGGGTGATAGCTGAGATTTCCAGTTTGGACTGAACACACATATTGGATGGGCCAAGGAAGCCAAAAGGGGTAATGGGATAATAATGAACCTCCTGCCATTTCTGCACCTCGGTCTGGATCAACCCCTGATTTCTGCCACATATTTGTGTATTGCAAGAGATTTTGTGGATCAAACCATGGGCAAACCAAGCTGGAAATCAGGAGATTGTTTCTTTCGCAGCTGCCTAGAGTAGCTCCTCAGTAATGTGAGCAAGTACACAGATATTCCATATCTGTGTTTACAGTCACAGAATACCACATGTACTGGATGCATTGCCAGCCTTCTGAGCGGCATAAGGAAAACGGGATTTTTCCTGTTCTAAGGGCAAGCTTAGCGAGTTTTACCATGGTAAAGGGGAAGCAAGAGAAAAAAAACAGACCCAAGCTGAGGATGAGAGAGGATGAGCCTGGAGGACTTGTCAAACAAGCGGCTAATAGAAATATGTGCTTTAAATTTCCCCTTTTACCCTAAAAAATTCTTTTGTAGAGCCAGCTTCCAGGGTCCCATAGGCGATTTCCGTCTGCTTGGCCAAGTCCTCTGCACTCTCGATGGGAGAAACCATCCTTTCTACAGTGAGGAAGGCAGCCAGGTTAGCTGTGTAGGAGGATATGATGATCAAGGTGAAGAACCACCAGACGCCACCGACTATGCGGCCGGAGAGAGACCTGGACATAGAGATGAGAGTCAAACACTGCCCCTGCTTTTACAAGCCCATCATTTACTGGGTATTTACTCAAAGTCACATTCTCCAGCCACTTCCAGGCAATCCAAAGGTCTGTCTCAGTCCTTAGTCTACTTTTCAAGGTGACAGTGTAATTAGAGGGGGGATAAAAAATTCACAATAAAAGAAATATATCTATAAACTGATTGAATTTGCTTCAATTTTCAATTTCTATCAGAGTAGACAATAATATAAGTAATAAGACATGGGAACAACTATGAGAAAGGTTTATCTGGGCAGGGCAATGCACTTCCAAACAGCATCTGTCCACGGTCTGTGTTGTGCCACATAACGCCAGTGGGAAGGAGCACCATCATGGAGTCAAGACCAGGTACATAGACTGGTCTTGTACTGGGTCAGCTCCTTTATCACCTGAAGTTTCAAACCCAAATCTATGTTTTTCTACAAGACGTATTGAAGCTCTGAGAGGAGCTGCAGCCTTAATGAATAATTTGCCCCCTGACATTCTCTGGTTTGCATTGAGCAGATGGTTAGACAAGATGCTCATAATAGTGCCTTAAAATCGAGGAGTTTTGCACTAGCTGCAATCAAATAGCCAATTATTTGTAACCACTAGATAGCTATAGAAGCATACAAGTAGAGCAGGCATTAATTTATATTAAAACCTTTTCAAACCATTTTTAAGAGTGGAAGATAATTTTAGGGTGATGTCAGTGTTCATGCATTCTAAAGTATTTACATGCTGCTTCTCTAGATGCACAACACTGGCCCAGACAGAAGGTAATTTACAATGCTATTTGATAAAGCCAGACAGTCTGACTAAGGAGGACTCGCCTATGAGAAACAGTGCTTATTTCTCTGGGGGGACATCATGTCGGCATGTCTCAGTGTCGTCTTTCTGCTGACCCGAGTCACTCCACAGAAATACTGTTTGTCAGATGATATACAGAGATATCCCAGTCCAGCTAAGGACGCTGGACTAGCTCATGACAGTGTGTGCTATGCTGTGTCCAGGTCTGCCTGAAGCCTTGCGTCCAGCTGCTATGGTTTATTGTAGCTTACCACAACTTGACAAACAAACCTGCATGAGGTCCCTCCATCAAGGGAAAAAACACACCTTGCAAATCACTGAAATTAGAGCTGGAAAGAGACCCTAAAACATAGCCCATCAACTGCATGACTTAATCTAGGTTCTACCCTTCCAGTTTCTCCAGTCTGGTTTGAAATGCTGCTGATGTGAGGGGAGCTGCTCCTGCAGACATCACATCATCTCCCTGTTTAGACCAACTCACGCTGAAATCTCTTTAGTCAAAACTCCTTGAGATCACTTCCCAGGAGAAAGCAGGCACAGCAGCTGAGCTCACACCACACAGCACGCGCTTTAACATGTGGAAATAGGACCCATCCCACCACATCCACTGTCAGCCCCGAGCTCCTGGAGAATGATCACAGCAGCTTTCACAAGTGCAGAGAGAAACTGCAGGAAACGTGGCTGCAAGGAATTACAGCGACAGAAAGGACAAGCACTGTGTTTTACAGGTGTGACTGAAAGGACTTCTGGCCTCCCCCCTGGTTTCTTCTTCCATGGGCTTTTCTGAAACTCGGCAGCAAAATCCGTCTCACCATACGCACCACCTCAGTCAAGCGCTTTGAAGGATGCACCTTGCAGGGTCTTTCAGGAAAGTCTACAGGACCCACCCCCAAGGTGATACCATAGCAAGTTCACAAATTCTTTTCACTATCATCCAGATCTTAAAAAACCACGAAAGGTTGGACTAAGAAGGTTTTTTCATGTCCACAGCCCACTGACATGGTTTCCAACCATCAGGTATATACCGGTTATGCTGCAGTGTGCCACATAAGCCTCCTCCTTCACTGGCAACTGCAGCAACACGGCTGAATCGACCAACAATCCCTCATCCCAGATTACTTTCTTTTTATGCCTCTCCATAACTGCCAGACAGAGAGGGGGATCAGAGGTTTGTTGTGGGAGTGCTGGATGCTGTGAGAAAGGCAGGCAGATGGGCAGCACTGCTGTTCTACGCTATCTTTAACTCTCTAAGAGAGACAAACTCACCAAACAACCTCTGGAGATGAGTAGGGATCTCCAGGGATGATTCAGCCCATCTATCTCAGGCTGGGAGAAGATGCCTCTGCAGATCTCCCCTTCTATTGAATTTTGAAGGAACTAGGGTGACTAAGTTGGGCTGAACAGCTAATTTTTAAGCTGTTAGGTGAGATAAATGTGACCCTTGTGCTTCCCATCTGCAGAGAATACTCAGCCTGCAGGGCTGTCAGCCCAAGCAACTTTACCTTTTGTTCCGGATTTAGAGAGGGACTGGGGAGGGAGGCAGCTGTGGATTCAGCTCACATGTCTTCAGATTGATGGGGAAGAGGCAAAAAATACCTGTCTCTAATTAGCCTGGATGATGTGTGCTCAGGGAAGGAAGCACTCAGAAAAGGCACAGAGGCATTAAACAAAAGTAACCAGATAATGTCAAATAGAACAATCTCAGCTGATGAAGGCCACTTTGAGCTGGCAAATCCATTTGCATGGCAAATAATCACATTCATCTTCAGCCACAAATTATACAGCCTTTCCTTCCTGACGAAGCTGGGGTATTTCTGTGACTTGTTTCAATCTCCTCAGCAGCAGTCAGCCGGATTCCTGACTCTAGATCCTCGATAATCATTACTGGCTTATCCCACGGGGCCTGCCTGCTGTCAGCTGCAGATGGCTTATGCTTCCCAGCTCTGCACCTGGCATTGACAGCATGAAATATACCAATGGGGTATTGAGACTGGGAGGTAACAAGAAGGGTTGGGGAAAGAGGAAGAGGGGACTGCAGCTTCTTTCCTGTGGGAGCCAGATGAGACAGGATGCATGTCTGTGTTGTGCACCAGTCTCATCTGTGTCTGCTCCTGGTGGTGGTCATTTCTCCTCATGATGTGAGATGCTGTGAGGAAGTGATTGCTCACTCTCATAGACTGTGGAGGAAAGGAGAGGAGATACACAGCTTACTGCGACTGCCAGAATGGCTAAGGCTTCGTAAGTATGATGTTTTATTGCAGACCATGCTAATGGACAATGTTCGTCCTTATGGGTAGATTGACTTGGAGCTAGAAGTTGTGAATCTAAACCACTGTAAACATGTGTAGAAAAAACATTCAGCACAGGGCCTCTATAGGATATCATCCCTTTGTGCCATGGCTGTGCAACATCTAACACATGGGAGTGCTGGCCGGTTATGAAGGCTCTTGGAGACCAGTGCAACACAGTAAAAAAATTTAACAGCCATGATGAAATATCACACAAGCAGATTTGATCCCATGTGACATCCCCATGGCTCAGTAGCAGTGAACACAGGTTAAACAGAATGGGATTTTTGTGAATAACCATATTGCCTATTTAGATTTTGAGACAATGCTAATTACTTCTTACCACTGCAAGTGACTGGGAAGACAATATCCATTATGATCTTGTTCTATTACTTCTGTAGACCAAACAGGAGAGCAGCAGTGCTACCATCACGGGACACATTTGCAAAAGTGCCTCTGTAATTTAGGAGATAATGTTGCATTTCTAGAAGTGACTTCAATACTAGGGAGCTAAAAACCTGGTCAAAAGCCAGTGGGACTTCAGAGTTATGTTTATATTCTACTAAGAGCAGTCACAGAGGAATAGATATATGTCGTACTTCCAAGCCATTTTGAGGGTTTAAAAATCTCATTCCACAGCTAGATAACAGAAAATGACCTTCCACTTGACCAACAAATGTTTTGCAGCTCAAGTTCATTTCTCTTCACTAACGGGCAGTGTGGGGTTTAAATCCTCTTGCATGGAGAATTTACATGTACCCATATCCATTCAAGCATAACATGAAAGCAATCAGCTCTCTGCTGTGTGAAAACGAGCTAGCGACTCGGTCCACTGCAGAGATAAGGTGAGATGGAACACACTGATGAGTACTTTAAAGATGCACTACGGTTTGGATGTTTGGATTTGTCTATTTGAACTCTGGATTTATTCACATTCATTATCACAGTAATACTTGCAATATCAGGATCTAAATAAAATCTGAATAAAATAAAAAAGGATAACAGAGAAAGGATTTAATGAATGGCTAATTCTAGGGTGCACAAAGGGAAGAAATAGACTAGATTGTGTATTTTTCAACCTATATTATTTCTTCTACACTTACTCTTTCTTCCAGAATCGAATATAAGATCTCTTGGTTTCTTCCTCTACCCTGCCCATACTGGCTAAAATCACACTTCCCACTACTATCTTCTCCCTGACTTGGGGTCCTGCCGGCCTCTCACAGCACAGTAACAAGAACTGAACAAGAAGGGTGCTCCTTTCCAACATTACCCTTGCAGGAGTAAGTACTCTGCTCTCATTATCCATGATGCAAAATCTGCTTACAATTAGAGCTGGCTGGCAACCAGAATTTCAGTGCCATGGAAAATTCTGAAACAGTAAATGAAACCTTAATATTCTCAATACTCAGAATGAAAAGATAATGGTTGCAAATGTCTTCTAAAAGTAGCTGTCTGAAAACGGCTGGCTTGGGTCTGTCCAAGCTTTGCATTTTTGCTATTACTTAATGTTTCATTTCTGAAACGCTAAAAGGCATAATTTTAACATGGTAAACAATTTTGTTTCTGCTTTTTCATTACAAATAATTTTCTTTCAGCTTCTGTAATACATTAAACCCTTACCTACTACATGTGTTGTTTTAGATCTGTCTAATGGAAAACCTGAAAAGAATAATTTTGATTTTCTTACTTAGATGACATTGTTTTTACCTTTCCTTGCAAAAGCAAATACATTTTGCCAGTGGACACTAGGAAACAATTCTAAGTTCCTTTTGTCCCCGTGATGTGATTTTTCTTATGTTCTAGCCTCAGCATTGATGGATTCTTCACAGAAAAAAAAAGAAACTCACGCAGCTGTAATCTCTGAGTTCTTAGAACAAAATGCAATCCTTGATCAAACAATTTGTTCTTTGATCTTATCCCTTATGGAAGGTAGGAAAAGCTGACAGGAGTTTGCCTCTGCTTTGCTGTCTGATTAGAAGAGCACAATACATTTTTGCAAAAAAGCATTAACAAGATCATCAGAAAATAGACAAAATAAACCTCAGAGGCAAACTGTTCAAGCACCATCTCAGTTCTCCCCCACTTCTCCCTTCCCCCTTCCCAAATCCATTTCTTCTGGAGAATTACACCTAAACTGACAGTGTTTTAATTAGAAGTGCAAATCCGGGATTCTAAAGCCATAGTTGCTTTGGGAGGATTTCCCAGATTTGCTGTTAAATTCGATTCTAATAAAGGCTCACTTAGTCAACTGACATATTTGTCACTGAATGAATTTATGCAAAACTGTTGAAAGAAAAGCTCTTACATGCTTGTTCTACTGATTGTGGGTCAAATCCACTTTTGGTCTTCTGCCCACACAGATCCTCTGATCTCCAGCACTACTCTGCTAATTTGATACTGACTCTACATGATTTCGTGGGCCTATCTAAAGACTGACTTGGTAGTGGATTAGTTGCAAACATTTTGCTCCAGTTTTGCTCTTATTTTAAACAATTTTCAACATTAGACTCTGTCAATGTAAATGAGCTTTGCTTTTTCTGTGTGTCACAGCCCATCTGGCATGATTGGTCTCATCATTTTATCTCCCACCCTGACACGAACCTTAGATTTGTTTAAAAAGCCTGTGAATAGTCATAGATAGAGTAACAAACTCAACATGGGGTTGTGGAGCTGGGAACAGCTCTGGGTGCATCCATCACATACATGCTGCAAAGCTCTTCTTATGCACTGCTGTGCCACAGAGAGTTTTGAATGAGTAGTTTGTCCAGAATCAGAACAGTTTGGGCTGAAAAGGACCTTCAAAATCATCTATTTCCTACCCCCTGCCATGGGCAGGGACACCTTCCACTACACAAGGCTGCTCCAAGCCACATCCAAATGAACCGTTTGTCATGAAACTGGAGTAATTATAATGTTTGTTTTTCTATGCTGTATTATTAATTTTATTGCCCTTATCAGTTTGCATTTACATATTATTGAACCTTGATGGCTGGTATAAGAGTATGGAGCCCTGACTGCAGTGCTGGGCTTTAACACTGCAAGAGAGCCCTTAAAAAACACAGAAATAAGAATGTTTTCTACTGACATTCTTGTTTACCTCTCCCAGCAGCACAAATTCCTCCTTCAGCTCCCTTCACATCTTTTCTATAGAGGTGAAAGCTGCTTGTTTTAATTCCCTGTGGGTAACATTAACCTGTGAGACAAGCTGAAAATCTGGGGGTGCACAAGTACTGCAAGTCCCATGCTGTTTCTCTCTTGCTTTTCTTTTTCTAATTTGAAAACACTTCAGAGCTTCTTAACTTTTGTATATGAGCTGGAGATTGCTTTTTTTCCATGTTTTGAGGCAAACCATGCCAGCTCAACCAACACCAAAGCCAACATGCTGTAAGGAGGCAATATAGATTGCAGAAACCCAGCAGAAGTCCTTTTAAGTAGGAGTCTTGGGGTCACTTGCTGTGTAAATATTGCAACAACTGAACATATTGTCTGCAAATATGCAGAAACACCCAGATTCAATGGGAGATGTATATCTGTGAGGCTTTAATTATAAGTCATAGTTTATTTACTGTTTCTTTCTACCTAAGCTAATGGCCTTGGACAGCAGTATATAGCCCCTCTCCTACTGTTTCATCTCCTCTTTTGCAGAATATGTTGGCACTTTTTTCTTCAATTTACCTTTAACTGCCAAAACCTCTCTCTAAAGTGAGATTTCCTGCTTAGTCATAAATGCATCATGCCACTTGTGGTTCTTCAGTCATTGGAGCTTGGATTGCTGCAGTGCTAAGTATAAGCATGACTATGTGGAGTCACTACATGCTGTTTTCAAGCTATTCACTTAGCATTTTAACAGGCAAGAGGTACCTAATGGCTTAACTAGAGGACTAGCATCAGAAACTCTTTTTTCTGTTGTTCCTTGGAAAGCCCTGCTGCTTTATGGGTAGCTTAATTCATTTCTCTAATTCAGTTTCCTGCTATAGGAGAAGAAGATGAATCATATTTATGAACTTCAGGCCTGAAGCATTAGTCACCAGGTGGAATTCACCTCTGAGCTGCTGCTTTGCCCACTTTTCCTTCCCAAAATACTTAATCCCTGCAGGCAGAGGCAGCATCAAATGGGCCCAGCTATGCAGGGGGTAATTTATGTACCCCGTAGCAGTCTACAGGTTGTGTGCTCCTGTGGTCCTCAATGGACACAGACTGCAGCCTGCTGATATACAACCAACATAAGTCACCAGCTTAACTAACAAAGGATGGTGTTGGAAGCACTAGATACCAAGCAAACATGGACTGACATAGGCAGCTAGCCTCCCTTGACTTCAGCAGGACCCATGTACTGTGGTATAAAAACACTCCTACAGAGCAGAACTGCACAAGTAAGATATGTCCTTTACTCGAAAGAGCCACCTTCCCTGAGCAGTCAGATCTGGCTGCTGAAATGAGATGCTTATCCCTAAAACTACAGGATAGTACACCCAAGTCTTTCAGAATGTTGCTAAAGAACATTGTAAAGAAAGGGCTAAAGACAGATGGATGAGGTGGAACCCTAATTAAAAATAGGAGCATGGCTGAAAGGCAGAACAGCTAGATCCAAAGAAGTACACTGTCATCCTCTCAAGTACAGGTGCTCCTCCATGTTGTAAACCAGGGTAATTTAGAGGGATGAGTATTTAGATAGAGGGTTGCTGAGAAACACGTGGTCACTTTGGGCTGCTTGAGAGATCTGTTGAAAGGAAAAGTCATCCTTTTTCTGAGGTTCTGCCAGCTTTTGAACAAGGGGAAAAAAAAAAAGGCTCTCATCATGCCTTTGAGCAAAAATTTCACTGTAAAAGAAGGTGTTTCACGTATTTTTCTCACTTCTGTGACATTTGTTTGCTTTGCTGAGAAAAACTCGCAAGGTGACAAGCATAAGATTTTGTCAGCAGCACTGGTTGGAGCCCCCCAGGAGATTCATTACTCAGGGACTTCCTCAGCCTCAGGTGGCCCCAGATTTAACAGCACTCATCCTTCTTTTTAAACAATAGCCTATTGTGCCAGTGTCCTTTGCTGTGTTGCTGAATTTCATATGCTCTCCCTCAGTCTCCTCTTCAAAGTCTGCTCGATGAAAAAGCTTTTTTCCAAAAGATTTACTGCATTTTGCATTATATGCTACCAGTTCTTCATTCTTCCAAGATCCTCTTTAGGCATCTGCATGTGCTCACAATTTTGAGCTCCGTTTCTGAGGCTTTTGGGCAATGTTACATTGTCTTAGTTCAGACTTCTTCCAGGGTGCCTTGCTTTGGTTCTTTTTGCTCTGGTTTTTTGTATGCCTTTTGTTCAGATTTCCCAATCTGGTGAGAGAAAGGCCTTTTCTGGAAGGGGAGTATTTTCTGCAGTGGAAAATTGTGACTCTGAGCAATATTCCCAAAGATTCCCTTCCTTTTATCTCTTATTTCTAATTTAAAATGTGATCCCTCACCAAGGCTGTACAAGTTACATTTTCCCTTTTTCACTTTGAGCCTTTCTTTTTCCTACAAGAGCATACTGTAGACCTTGTAGAAATGTCGAGGAATAAGTCTGGTCTCCCGAACAAGTGTCTTTTTTGGATGCACTGTATGTGCATAGGAATGCCTGTCTTTTAACATTAAAAACCCAAACTGTGAAGGGAAAACATGTTCAGCATTTCTGCTACCCCTTTTCCACCTGCTAAGATCCATTTGGTGTCTTTATTTCTGAAGGCTTCAGAAGCACTGCTAAGATGGAAAGCTGCCTCCTCCCTCTGTTTGCCTCTCTGCAGCCTGAGATCCTGCTTCTTATTGAGAGCAACAAGAAATGAGAGAAGAGAAAATCCCTCCTATGGGAGAGCATCCTGTGCACTTGACTCCTGCATCTGTGCTCTCACGGACCCTTCTTCACATCTCACGCCTATCCATAGTATACAGGTACTTATTTTTACTGCTGTACCATGTGAGGACTCATCTTCTCCCCTCTTCTTTCCTACTCCCTTGTTCACACATTTGCCTCCCATTACTTCTCCTCAGACTGTGTTGGGAGAATTCATTAGTGTATATAACATGCTTTGAAGTTGTCCAAATAACGGTGATGTAACACTTTTGCACTTCTATAGGCTCTTTTATCTGAAGATCAAAGTAGTAAGTTATGATTACCATGATTGGATTATTGCTGCTTAGCCTTTGAATCCAAGGGTAAGCAGCAACTCTTCTGGGTAGGCATTAATCAGAATTACTGGCTGATTTTATTAAATAGATTGAATGCCATAAACCATGATGCTGCTTAAAGAAAGGGGTCTGTACACAAGGTGTACACCCTTTCTTACTATTTGATGATATAGATCAGGTGGCCCCTAGCTGTCAATTGGCTCCTTTGATTCGAGTGAAAATGGAAGTTAGACCAAGACACCAGCATGAAGGACATCAGAAGTAACTCCTTGCTCTGCCTCCTCCAGTTCCAGATCTTGCCCGAGCACAGCAAGGTTTTTGTCCCCATTTCTTATCCGGACCCACATTTTGCTTTTCCCAAATATTTGGCTTCATCAAGCCTTTCATAATGAATGACCTAGCACCTCGGTTGTATTTCAATAAATTTGTCTTTGCCTGCTCACCATTTTGGGGTGCTACAATGGACATTGCTAGCTTTATGTATGCTAGCTCTATGTATGTGTTCCCAAACTTCTTGTGAAAAAGAGGTATGGTTCTTCCCTAGTTACAGAACAAGTAGTTGGGGTGAAATATGGGACAAAAGCAGAATAGGTACAATAAATCCCAAATTCCAGTGGAATAAGTACTCTAAGTCTCCCCATGGAGGACATGAGGTTTTGGCCAGGTGGGGATTAGACCAGCAAAGAGAAGCTGTGGATCATCTGTGTCTTATGAGCCAGAACAATTTGAATTGAGGAGTTCAATGCTCATTCAACTGTGTATTGAGAGAGTATGCACAGGATATCTTAGTGCTGATAAAAGTGATCCACAGCATATGGAAGAGTTATTTAAGCAGGGCTTCCCAGCCTAGCTACAATATTTTTCTGCAGTGCCAATGCTAAAGCATCGTGTGACAGACGGCCTTGCAGAGGACACCACTTGGGGGAGATGGAGGTCATTCAGCTCTTCACAACCCTTATTCTTCAATAAAAACACTTGGCAATGCATCCTAGCTATAAGGAAGACATGACCATGTGCAGTCCTGGCTAGAGCTCAGAGGATGTCAGACCACAGCTGACTGGATGGCTCAGGGATAACAGGTTATCAAGAGGGTAGAAAATGAAAAGAGGGTGTGTGTTTCTCTTACTGATTGAAAATTGACAAGTTGGAGTACAACATAATAGGGAATCCCTGGAGGCTCAGAGGATCTCCTGCCAGAGTTACGGAGAAGGCTATAAATCTCAGGGGACCCCTACAAATCTTAGTGCCACTCATGGTCCTGAGCCAGCACACAGCATTAGAAACACAAGCAGCACATGCCATCTCCATGTCAGAGATGCCTTAAGAGCACTTCCCAATAGATTCAAAAACTGGACAGTACACTTTCCACCCCTTGCTATTTTTAACTATGTTTTCAATCAAAAATATGACAAACATTTATTTAGTCCAGAAGAAAGGGACTGCAAATATATTTTTAGCTAAATAAATCTGCTTTTGGATCAAGTGTTTGTCTTCCTATTTTAAACTCAGCTGGTGGAATGATTAGTAAATCTGCCACTCAATGGGGGGATCTCCAGCAAGTTTCTTGCTGCCCCCCCAGCAACCTCAATGGTAAAAGCCTGAAGTCAGAGCTGTGGAAGAGTGACTAGATACGCCTGATAGGGAAACCACGCCAAGGAGGTGGCTTACAGGTCAGCGAAATGAGCTTTCATTAACATCTGCAGCATTTAAAAATCTCCAGATGGCAGAGCGGGGAAATTCAATAGACCTGTTTTGTCCTTTACAGATTAAATTGCATTTCCCCAACAATATTCTCTGGGTTGGTTATTTTCTTTTTTTGAGTCCTGTGTATCCTTCAGCATTTTTCCAAATGAAAAATCGGATAGCAAGGATGATTATTTTAGAAGAATTTCCATTTTCCTCTGGCTGCCACATTCCAGTTGCCATGGAAGTGCACAGACTCCAAAGGGGACTGTTTAGTTGGATATTGTGCAATTTGTCAAGCTGCTCCTCTGGTGAGTCATTTTCCTAAGTTAAGTGTGTTTCAGATATAAGTGTGGTCATCAGTTCCTGGTGATTTGCAAGTAGTGCTCTTACCCTGTAACCTGAATTTCCTCTCCCTGGACATAATTAACTCTACCAGGTGGAAATAATCACAAAATCACTTTAAAAAGACTTCTACAGAAGTTAGAATCCTGGTTTTCTCTTTCATGCTGAGAGACCAACCTCAGCTCACCAGTTCGAGCAAACCGCCAAAAATAAATGATCCTCAGCTTTGTCCCCTTGGACAAGCTTTTAAGCCTTCCAGATTTACCCCATGTTGAAGAAGGAGTAGGGTTGCTCCCAGCCTGGCTTGGCTGCCTTGCTCCCCAGGGCAGCCCCAGCATGAGCTGCAGGTTACATGTGCTCCCGGAGGAAATAACAAACTGCTTCCTCCTTCATTACGAAAATGTGCCCTTTGCCTTGAGACTGAGCAGTGAATCCAACTGGTGGTCAGCATCCAGGTCTGTAGGAGCAAGTACATCATCTCCCATGTTCCCAGAGAGGATTCAGCAAGCTCTGCCAGCGAGCTCCACTCCACCACCCCTTCCTGTGCAGACAGTGCAAGGACAACAGAAAAAACACAAATCTTTCCTAATTTGTTCCAGGAATCCTGCCTTTGGAGAGCTTGAACAGCTTGAACAGCTCCCCAAGACAAGTTAAGGTTTAAGGTTATAATGGGTACCACAAGGATGGTGCCAAAACTGTACATCAAGCCAAAAAGACAGCCAGCTGCCTGGAGCAGCAAAGAAGATGCCTACTGAAATCAAGAGGAGTCGCCAAATAAACACCAAAGCTCAGCCTTCATTTCGGGAAGGAACTGAAATCCTTTTAATTGCTAAATGCAGCTGATTCTAATTTCCCTGATTCTAAATTTTTAGCAAAATATGTAAGTACGCTGCAAATATGAGTTAACCAAAAGACAGAACAGAAATAATGTTCTTGAAACAACCCAAATCCAGCCCCTCACTAAAAAAGAGAAAGTTCTTATTCTAAACACTTTCTGATTCAGTTTTTGTCTGAAACTGGATAAAATCTCTCAGTGCAAGGAATATCTTGATGGAATTTAAAAGTGCTGCTATTTTTCAAAGTCACTCGAGGCTAGTTTAGCAAAAAAACCTCAACAACTTGTGGAGGAATTTTGCTGTCATTTCCACCATCTCTATGGCTGAAGTCTCCTGTGTATTTTTCAACTGATCTAAAAAGAAATGTAAATAAACAGGAAAAATAGCGGAAGAAAATCTTCAACATTAATTACAGGTACATAATAAAAAACTTACTTACTCTTCCACAGACAATCCACTATGATTGAGTGCAACAGAAACCCTGCAAGGACATGCAGTAAAATAAAAGCCCAGCTGCATATTATATAGATCAGCCAGAGCACCCTGTTTCCATGTCATTAGAAACAAATAACCATGTCCACAAGATGCTTATAAATAATTGATGGTATCTGTTGACTGGATAGCAGCCAGCAATTTATATCTCTTCTTCCCACCTTGGAGCACATTCATGTATCATCTCTGTGAGTAAACCTCCCCAAGCAGCACATTAACCAAAGCCAGGGAGTCTCTGCTTGGCACGTGCCACTGCACCCTGCATGTCAGGTCTGAACTCTGCAGGCAAGTTAAGATCCATCTAGCTCTTTATCCCAAGTCAGCTGAAAAGTGGATTGCATCTTGCACCATGTCTCTTTACATGCAGCAAACACCCACAATCTATAGGGCAAACTAGTGTGGCCAAGATATTCGCCAGCAGTGGTCCCCTATGGCACACTGTACAAACCAGTTCCTGCATCCTTCCTGATGCTCTTGAAACATCCCCTTTCAAGTCTGGCTCTCTCCCAGACAGAGGCTGTGAAGAAAGCTTCATCCATCATTTCACTCCCAGCACAGGCTGACCAGGGCATCTCCAGCTCTGTTATCAATCACACAGATTATAACCAAGCAGTGTTGTCCAGGTATCATGACATGATACCCTATTGTGTCATGATATGACTATACATTTCCCTTCTACTCACGCTATGTTTTGATCTGGAATCAAAATAAATGTGTTTTGTTTCAACAACACAGTATAAAGAGAGCCCCCGTGGAGCTGAGTTTATTTCTGGAGATCTCTGTTTAATTTTCCTTTGGCAGGGCACAAAGGATGGCTGCATTTACCGGGTGATACTGTGTGATATTTATCCTCCTGTCAAACTCCACTGGGGGCAAGACTCCTATAGTCACTCAGCTGAGAGAAACCGTGTATATTCTATCTCATAGTATCTTCAAAGGAAGAATAAATTCCTTTCTGGAAGATCTATTTTAGCCAAATATATTTAATTTTAGTTAAACATAAGTTTTCTGAGTCACAGGAAGAGTAACCGGATTAAATTCAATAGTCTCCAATATACAGGAAGTCTCTTTTGGGCTCAAACATATGAAGCAACATGTTTGGCAATAATAAAAGAGAAGATCAAGCTAGGAAGCTGTCAAGAGAAATATACATTTTGCTCCCTGCTTTTTCATCCTTTTCACACCATTCAAATTATATACTTTGTAGAAAATGATGGGGCAAATGAAAAATTCAGATGCCTCATTTTGCTGCAAGGAAGTTGGGAAGCTCAGACATCCCCAAGGTCTCCTTCTCAAAGGCCTCAGGTCCGCCCTGAGTGAGGAATGGCAGTAACGTCCTGGATGTTAGTGAGGTCTCACTCTCCACATCTGCTACACACTGCGGTTATTTTAAGCTCTGAAGACAATTTATCAAATTACATTTCTGAAGAATGGTACAATGTGAGTTATATTTACTTCATATTTCTCTTGCTGCAGGCTCCCGCTATTGGCTGCAGGATATTTATTACCACTGAGAATCTCCTTTCTGGGCCTGTATTTCACATTTAACGAGTGCTTTTGCAATTTCATCACTGTTTTCTGAAGTTAAGATGGCACTTTACAAAGCCTAATGGTTTATAGCCCTTTTCAGACTTCACTGATTTCTGCCCATTACTATGTACGTGAAACTACTCACAACCCCAAAATGTTGCTTCTCCTCTGTTCTGCTGTGTATAGGCCAGTACTCTGAAAGCACAGACTTTAATGGCAACAACAGGGACTTTCTCACATCAACTGGAACAAATTAGTCCACACGGTAGTGACCGAACCACATTCTGATAGTGCAGAATGGGACTGCACACTCCAGTGGGAAATGTCCAGGAGCTAATAGCCTCCTTTGGTTGAAACTATGTACCTACAATTGAGTCATTCCATTTATAGCTTAGGAGGAATGGATTCTTTGCTCACGTTCATATTGCAGCATCCAAAGGCACACACAGACTGCCACCAGCTCCGGTTGGGACTCTCCATGACTGGTTACTGCCTGGCCTCTGTCACACTCATCCAGTCTATGCCAAGACATGAAAGCTTCAGAACTTCAAGAACACCAGTCTACCTTATGCCCAGCAGCCTCACTCCTCAGGTGAAGAGACTATGAGCACATAACTCGCAGCTACGCTCTGTCTTGGCCATCCACAGATTGCCAAATCCACAATGTATCTTTAAAGTCCGTGGTAGGTTGTGACCAGCATACTTAAAAACTTGACTGAAGTTGTGGCTGGTAAGAATGTCCTTAAAAAGGGTGCCACTTTCCTTCAAAAACGAATTTTTGTCTCTGTTGGGGACCAAAGTTCCATGGGGACCGGTCTGAAGCTGAGGAATGCACATTTACAAGAGCAGGGAATTGCTGCAGACCTCACCACCCCTGTGCTGAGTGACGTGCCTGCAGTTTTGATTTTACATTTTTTTAATGATAAATACATAGTGGCATATGCACTTAAAACAAGCATGCTCTGGGAAAAAAAACCTAAACCTCCAGACAAATTTCCCCTACTCCTTCCCAAAACAAAACTGAAATAAACAACCCAAAACCTCTACAAAACCAAAATACACCCCTGCACTTGCTCCTTTCTGCCAGGGAGAGAATGACAGAACAGATGTATAACAGAAGCTATTTATGTTGGTTAATATATTACTGGGAGATGCTGAGATTGTAGTGATAAGTTTAGAAGCAACCACATAGGAAATATATTGGAATAGAGCAGATCCCCACCTGCCCACAGTGTGGTTCTACCAAGCATTCCTTGCTAAGTGATGTGTTACAGAAATCCTGCACTAGGTTCGTGTGAAAAGTACATGTGAAATAGCGAGAGCGCTCAGAGCCTTTCTGTACAACAGCATCCTACGGAAATTCTCACTCTTCTGCTTCCTCCTTCCTTTCTCATTTCACAGAAATGCCCCCCTCCACTTGCAAGCATCTCAGGGAGCTGTACTCAGAGTACTGGGAGTTATAATAATTCCCATATTTCATTTTTGAGATGTTCTCTCCTTGCAAATATCTGTAGTCTGGAAGTGCTCTTGTGCTCCATGGGGAAATATGCGTTTCAATGAAATTGTAATTTTCATTATCACGATGATCAAATTAACAACATTAAAATAATAACGACAGAACCATTCTCATTTCCCATTTCAAAGGAAAATAAAGCAACCCTTTGAAATGGTGATTCAAAGCATGTTGTTTAGCTAGAGCAAATCTTGTTGTTTGAATCAAACCCAATGATCTCTCCCTGACACTTTTTTATTAAAGATGTTTCCAAATCTGCTATTTTGCAAAGTCTCAGCTTTTCACCTCTCCACATTCCTCCTTGGAGCAGAAGTTGACTATTGAAATGTCCCCGAAGGAAGCCATTCTCTTTCCTAAATAAGAATAATGGTGACAAGAACAACAACGAGAATGATAACCACAGTAACCTGATCCTAATGCACGGAGCTGTGTTACAGCACAGCGCTAAAGTTGAAATTCCCTCTGCTGGGAAAACTTTCTGAATGCTTCGCCTGGATTCCTTCTAATCAACAATCAGGTGATAAAACATATCCATAAAAGCTGTCACTATGAAAATGCCCTGCAGGCTTTTATTTCCCCACTATCCTAAGCTCATTGGTATTTGGACAAATTGGCATCCAATAGCCAACAATCTGATGCCTGGCCTCCCCCACCATCCCATGGGAGCTGTGTAGTTACTAGAGTTGCTACACTTGCTGATTGAGTTGTCTCTCCTTCTTGTCCCCTGAGCTTTGATGCCATTCCAGCATGTGGGAAATTATTTTCTGCCTACTGTATTCACCCATAAGACACATATCTCTGCTGAAATTCCCTTTGAAGAGAAGGGAGACAAAGCCCAGAAAAGGAAGGATGGAGAAAAAGGAAAACAAAAGGCTTCTTTGCTCTCTGCTTTCATCAGAGCATCACTTCAGAGGTCACCATGGCATGTAGATGCAGAAAATACATGTTGCCTGTAAATTCATCCTTGTGACAGGCAGTACCTCTGGTTTGAGTCAAACTGGGATGAGTGTGCCTCCCAGAGTTGTGGAGTGGGTGCAAGACAGCTGCGTCCTGCAAGCTGCCCTGCAGCATCTAGCAGCTCTGTGCTAGAGCTGTTCTCCCTCCACCCAACATCCAGAGCACACATCTTGGGAACGATAGGTACATACAATCCATGTCCCAAGCCACAGCATGTTAACACTTTTTTAGCCTCACAAACCTTAAGGACATCTGCCCTAGACACAGAACTCTGGAGGTGTCAAAAACCTTATCCCTGGCTCATCTCCGATCCTGCCTCATGAGAATATACACAGACCACAAGAAAGATCCTTCAATTACAGACATTACTTGCCAGTCATATAATTTCTGCATCTGTACTTCTCTGACCTTTCTAAAGTCCAATAATACTTAAAGCCACTCAGTGCGCTCCGTAGTGTTTGGCACAGACCATATAACCTTTCACTGGGTACCTACTGTATTATTTCTCCCTACTTTACTGGAATTTTATAGCTTCCCTATAATGTTAAAATGATCTTGCTTCTAACAACAATAAAATAAATGACTGACAAAAATGGATTGTAATTGGCTGGCTTTAGAAAATCGAGTTTGCATTTCTGTAAATGCGCTTGAAAGAATTCCCCAGGACAAATTTAGAATGTTTTTTTTCTGGTCTAGAGTTTGAGGTCCTAAGTTCATGGCTGAGAGACCTGTGAACCCTTGTATCCTTTCTGAATCTGTAACTGATTCATAAAACCACACAGTGGTTCAGGAAAGAAGGTCAAAAAGAACCTGTTCTGCTCCAAATCATGCAAAGATTAAACCACATTAACTGGAAAAAAGTTCACTGGGGAAGGCAACCGACCTTGGAGAAATATCACATCCTTGCTGCATGAAAGCTCCTAGGGAGAACCAGAGACTGTTGAATATCCCAAACTCATTTGTCTGGTCATTGGCCGGCTGGTCACGTCCTTCCTCGAATTCCTCAGTGTGCCACTCGTAAGGGCTGAAGCGACTCACCAGGAAGAGGACAACGCTCACTCCAATGTAGGCAAAAACAATGCACATCCATATCTCGTAAGCCAAAGGATCCAGAAAGGAAAAAACTCCTGGTTTGGACTTCTGAGGTTTTTTTATCATGATAGATATACCTAAGCTCATAAACGGTTTGGAAAAGTCTATAACTTCTTCTCGAACCAGAGTGATGGTTAATGGTGCCACAGCCACATCCGCCCTCTGAAAAGTAGAGACAGAAAAGAGATTTGCATTCTGGGGATAAAAATATATCTACTAACTCCAGCTTAAGTTCCTTTGATCTCTGTTTAGCCCTGCTATCTCAGAAAAAATCATACAAAACCAATTGTCAGAGAAATCATAAAAAGGAGCATCCCATAATATTGGTGGAATATTTCAGTTTTATCACTACTGATTACCTGTTCATGCTTTTGGAATCACAGCATTTCTTTTTGCAGCCACCTAGCTCTTCTTGTCTGATTTATCCACTGATGTCACAGTCTGATGCAGATGATTTTCACTGAAAGAGCTTTGTCATCCAGACATCAAAAGAGGCAAAGAAAAGGCCAATTGTCTAAAAAAGGATGCCAGGATGTTTACTTCCATCAGGAATAGCTTTTTGACTGCATGAGAAGAGGAAAAATGCTCCACTGACACTGATGTGCACTCTCCACTTATTTTACAATGTACCTTGAAAGTGGAAAGGCAAATGCATTGAAATGGCTGTCGGTATATGCCATGGAGCTACCAGCAGGAGGCCAATCATTCCCCACTCCAACACAGTAACACAGAGACTTGGGCTTTTATGCTTCCTACACTAATTTCCCCTTTCTCTACAAGGGAAAATTAGACCCCTCTGAAGGATGACCTAAACACCACAGAATGTGTTCTACCAGACTGAACCAGGTTTACAAGTGTAGAGTGAAGGCGTATATCCAAGATGTGGGAAATGAGTGGCTAGGCAGAAAGTAGTCTAGTCCTACTGTTCACCAGTCTGAGTGTTTGAAATCTTATCCTTCTTTCATCCTGCCATTATCATGCAAATAAAAAATGGGGTAAAATCTGAAGATTCTGCCCATGGGAAAGTTTGATATTTCAAAACTTGTTCTTCCAAAAATGGAAAGAAAAAGAATCTTGGAACTGTTGAAAGGAGCCATTTTGACATTTCCATAGTCACAAAATGTGCTGTCCCTCCCTAAATTAAAATGTTTTACTTGTGCCGCTTGTTTGCATTATCAGAGCTGCAGTCCTCAAGACAGGTCAGGCTGACAGAAAGCACAGTTCCTTCTTACTCTAGGACTTAAATGTGTTCTCAAATACTAAGAGCTAATGACAATGGATAAGGTTGGAAACTCACCCCATAAACGAGTTCTCCCACCATGCCATTCCATGTTTTGGTGTCGGGGTCCCGGGCTCCGTACTTCCCGTCTCTGACAATCTCCAGCCTGTAGTGGTAGCCAACATGCTTTGCTATCTCAGCAGCGAGCTCCACACAGTAACCTTCATACCTTTCATTGCCTTCAAACTGGTTGGCGTTCTTCTTGAGCATCACGTATGGGTCTTCCTGGCACAGAGAAGACCAATATTGAGCCGCACGCCACATCCTAGAGATGCACATCAGGGGTTTAGACTAGAGCCCAGTGTGCAGCTTCTGATCCCCATGCTCTATCTTTGTGTTCCTGTGCCAAAGGGCACAGTCAACGCACTGTGGACTTATTTTAGGAGGTACAAAGTGTGATTTTTACTGTGGCACTTTCTACTTATTCATGCAGAATCTGTGTGCAGCTTCTGCAGCAATGGACCTGAGGGTAACCGAATACCTGAGGGAATGTGGGCAACAAACCTTCCAGTGCAGCTCTGCAAGGGTTATTTAGTGCATCTGAGCTGTGAATTTTTAGAGGCCTGTCTGCATATGTGGGCACAGGAAAAATCAAATCTGCTGGACAGGAGAAGAGAGCTTTAAGTTGTTTAATTCAGTTTGGATATTGTGTCTTCTCTGCAGACTCACAGTAAGTGTTCAACAAACAAGTTAGTAAAATCTCATGTTTCTGCAGGGTAAGCTTATACAATGACACAATACATGATACCATACATTAGGGGATACATATTATTCCTTCATGATTGTAATGCAGATTTGTTTTTAAAGCTATGATTCAGCCTCTCTGCACAATACAGCTTATCCTTCCCAGAATTACAGCCCCCATTCTGTGGGCTAAATACAAAGCACAGGTATAATGGTCCTAATTTACCTATACTGATGCCTCTACTATCTTGTCATAATCTTTTGTACTTTCTACACTTAAGCATGAGAGCTCTTTAATACCTATTAAATTAGCCACAGTAATTTTCAGATACCTTTATGGACCCGGCAGGAACAGTAAGTGCTGTTATTATTATTATTTTTGCTATTACTATTATAAAAATGATATAGTGCAAAGGAGAGCACACGAGGAGGGAGACGGAGTCTGCACATCAGGGAGATGGGGTAGAGGGATTGCTGGAATAGAAGCAACAGCACTTACTAGGATAGTTGTGACTATGTAAGTCCTGTTCTGGAGGCTTGTAGATTCATTGCCGCTTTGAGTATCAATGGCTGTTGGAACCAACTTCTCATCTTCATTCCAATAACCAATCTGCCAAATACAAATCCAGGATATCTTATTGATATCTCTTTTTAATATTAACCAGGATATGGTAACAGGGTTATCCAAGCAGGATCAGCTCCCCCTGTATGTTCATACGAAACAAGAGATCTCCTCTCCTGATTCTTGATGTCTTTTGTTAGGAGGACCAAGAACTTTCCCATACCGCTATGCCTCCAGCCTGAAAATAACGTGCAAGATATGTACAATTCTTGTATGCCATTATATTATTGACATTCCCTTTTGCATCCCTGTCAAGAGTTCACACTTGTCCTGTGTAACTTACGAGTATTTTTTTAATGGTGAGCATACCTGCTGCATGTTCAGATGCTACATGGTGCTAAGATGCTGTCCTGCATGTGAAAGCCCATATGAACATAGGACTGACTCAGCACATCTTGAGACAACAAGACAAAAAAGCAAATAAAGAAGAAAAAAACAACCCTGGCCAATGTAAAAATGTTTAATGTTATGAATAAACTGAACAATTTAGTAATGTAAAGAATTCTCATGTTAGGTTGTGCTTATTACTAATCAGGGATTTGGGCTGATCTATCACTGCTTGTCTGTAAAGCAGAGTGCCACTGAGTATCACTGGGAAGATCATTGCTGAGGTTATCCACTTTGAGGACTTGATTTTATAAGAGGCTTTCCATCACCTCGTGTAAGGATGAAGTTGCCTGAGCTCTGCTCACGTGAAAGGAATTTCTTATCACAGTAAATGGGAAAAGGTATTAACACAGGGCATGACCAGGAGCCTGCTGATGACAGATTAGAGATCATAACAGCTCAGGAGAAAAAAATCTATACATGCTTCTAATCTCTTTTCATTACAGAGACAAAAAGAGAGTAGGAAACAACTTCCAAAGCTCAGTGCAACATAAATAGAGACGACGTATGCTTGTTTTGCACTGCTAACCTGGTGGATCTAAAAAAAAATATACATCATGGCAGTGATGTACATGTCTTCCAAAATATATCATTTTTGTCAGTAAATAAATAGCAAAATCAAGATATTCAACCATTCTGTTTCTTCTCCTCTTGAGTCTCTCTAGATTGCCACGTTCTTGATGTTTAGAGCCCCAAACTGGACATAACAGAGCATCTTTCCTGTTATCAATACCACGTAGAGGAAGACCATTTTCTATATCTCCAAAATGACACTTCTTTCTTACTGAGAAATGTGCCTTTTTTTGCTTGATTGTGGTGGGCTCTGATCTTTCTCATTAACTGCTCCCAGGTGTAAGTATGAATTGGGGTAGGGGCTGTAAATGTGGAACTTTCACTATTTGTTACTTTTCTTAGTTTCAAACATGCATTTTATTTTTCAGGGGATTAAGGGGACATGGAGGGATTCCAATGAATGCCCCATTCCAAAATATTTAGTAGCTCTCGTTTGTCAACAGAATAATGGAATTATTCTTTGTTCTTCAGACAGGCAGTATCTGAAGTGGGACATAAGCACATAGAGTCAGATTTTCCAAAAGATTAGCATTTCAAGGGCTCAGTACTACTGAATAAGGCCGTATTTTTCAAAGTGCCCAAGATACAGAAATATAGGAAGAGATCAACACTCCAGAACAGCACAGATGTCTGTGTAGCTATCAGGATGTGGTTAGTAATAAAGCTCTTGTCACTTCAAGGAGAGCAGAATTAGGTCAACATAAAGGGGTCACCTACACTGGTTAGGACAAACCACATCAAACTGTTTCGGCCTTGGCTCATCCTTGAAAAAGCAGGAGAGCAAAAAACAGATGTTGTGTAGTTGGGCCTGAGACAATGTGTCCTGCCAATAGCAAGGCTGAGTTGGCCAAGCTTTTACTATCCTGGAAATCCCTGCCCCACAGCTGAGATGCCTTTGTTGCTCTTGCTAACCCCTTCCATATGTTGTATTTCCTTAGCAATATTCCATGAATTTTCCCTAGTGCTTGGCTTTGCTTATGCAGGGAGCTGGGAATGCGCTTGTCGTGACTCCACATACAAGCTCTCATGAACAGAAGCATTTGCTGAGACCTAACCACACCATAACTCAAACACCAGGCTGGTGCTTGACACAGGATCTCAGATCGCTCTCTACTTTACCTTTCTGGTCCCATCGTGTTTCATCTCAATCACGTGGAGGGTGTAGTTGGTCCTCCGTCCCTTCTCATTAAACTGAACGTTGCCAGACAATCCTTCAAAACGGACCTTAAAGACATAAATATCAATGAGGAGAGCAAATTGGCAAGGATCTCATGAGGTGGTGATTTGGCAGCAGTAAGAGAGGAGGGAAAGAAGGATGGAGGGTGCTGTCATATCTTTCAGATCCATGCAGGAGAGACGGGACATCTGTCTGACACTTAGGTTTGTTCTCTACGGCATGCCTGGCCTTGTGCAGGGTCATTCTCTTAACTTTCCTTTTCTTTTAAAACCCCTTTCTCTTGAAACTTAGTGGTCTATTACTGCACTCAGAGGCTAGCTCAGATGTGCGAGCACATCACCGCTTGGGATGTGAATCAGCTCTGAACTACGCGGGTTTTGTAAAGGGTTTTTTTTTTCTTCTATTTTCTAAATCTGACCTGGAGTCAGGATTTGGTTAAGAATTTGTCAGCTCAAATCAGGAACTGTATTTGGAGGAAATATGAAACTGTGGCCACAGCTCCCAGCTGCTGTCTTTTGATAGAGAGGAGTCTACCAGTTAACAAGCAAATGTAATTACTTCTTCACCAGCTTAATAAAACCTGACAATTTTGTATTGCAAATTAAATTTGCATAGGAAACTTCAAATCATAAATCTCTGCTGATAACACTGCCGAGCTGAGGAACGTTGTTCATGTCTCATCCCATATCCTGAATTTCTCCTTGCACCATGGCCATTTGAATTGCTGCAAAAGTGCCTAGTATGATGTGGAGAAGGGCTTCTGACTGGAGTGACATACAGCTTGTGGGGACCAGGAACATAGGAAAAGGAGTGTAAATTCAGGTCTCTGTAATAGACCATCAAGAGAAGTGCTTATGCCACTGAATCGGGAATTAAAGGTTTGTTCTCAGCCTTTCCACTTGCTTTGGACAAATCTATTGTCTCTGCAGCTGAAGACTTCCCACATGCAAGATGGGAGCAGGTACTTAGCAGCCTTTTTAAGTACTCTGAGACGCTCAGAATAAAGACCCACTGTGAAGAAATGATGATATATTATTACAGAGGAAATCTGTTGCTAATCTCTTTAAAGTGTGTTTGTTTTCCAACTATTATTGCAAAGGTTTGTCATGAAAATCAACATCTGCCAGTATTTTCTGCAGCTCCTTCAAGTCAAGAGGCATTCCTGGTGACATTTGGAGAAATATACTTTTACCTTCTCACAAGACACAACATGCCCATAAAATATAGATACACTGGAAAAGCACCACTGTCTTAAGCACTCCCAAGCTGCTTTTTTCATGGCCCCTCAGGTTTTCAGATTCTGACCAACCCTGAAGCTCAGGTCATAGGTATTTGTACTTTGCAGCTTTCCATGCTCTAAAAGGCAGGTAGACAGAATCAATTTCTTTGATATGAATGAATGAATTCTTAATCCTATGATATCTATGTGCCACTGAAACAGCAAAAGGGATCTCTCCCATCCGTGCTGGAGGATGCAGCACAACCTTTCCATCAGTTACCACCTGTTAAAATTTCCCCTGAATTACTAGAAAATAGAGTGAGGACTGATTGCAACAGTGCTAAGCATCAGTAGAACCAACTGGAGACATGGAGCATTTGGGCATGCGGTTCTTTGCTGGGGGAGTTGGAGTAGAAGGATGCTATTGTTGTTTTCTAGTTTACAGGGTTAGTCAGCAGTCAGTTACCTGCATACTAGATGTGGTAACCAAGTAATATTGACAAAAAAATATCTGTCAAAAACTATCATAATCTTTTCAAAGTACAACTGAAACCTCAGAGTACTGATTTAAAACAACATTTTGTGAGCATTTTTTTTTTTTAGGGGGGGAAGTCATTCTCTTCAATAAAAGCATACGTTTTGCTGAAATGTTTTAGATTTCTGGTTTTGAAAATTGCAGAATGTTTCAAATTGCTTTTCATCTTTGCTCCTGCCATACGTGGTTCCTTCAGACCCTAGAGAGAAATAAAGCAATTCTGGAGCACACTGCAGGTATTTGAGTAGAAATAAGTAGAGAACCTTTTTGCTTTTAAAATCTTACGCTTATAAAATGTTAGGCATTAGTAAATGGGAGGTGAAGAGAAAGCACATTGTGAATAGCTGTAAGAATTGCCCTAATTGTGAGACTTTACAGAAAGGATAACTCAAACCTTCAATCTAATAAAAAATTCTTCTATTTCCACCTGCCTCTGCCTTGCTACAATATTAAATGGTGGATAATTATTAAATTCAGAGTTCAGATTTCCCCAGGAGACTTCTTGTTTCAGAGCCTTTCATTTTGACCATTGCAATTGTACTGGTCAAACCTTTTTAAAATTAAAATTTTTCAGTGGTAAAGAAATAAATTGGGCAAATGGCTCCTCATGGGGTTTTTTTCCCCAAAGTTAAAACAATTGAAAACTTAAGACTTTTGAAGTCGTTTTAATGAAGAGATGAGGAAACTTCAGAGGAGATTTTCCAACACACCCAAAACTGTATTGTCCAGCTGTCTAATTTTGATATCCTATTCTCATAAATTCAATAAAGGAAAATGCTTGAGAACCCATTGCTCATCAAAAGACTTCCAAGTCTTCTGTATTTATTAGGTAACTGATCTCTTTAATTCGTCATGGAGGCTGATTTTATTATAAGTTTGGAGAAGCTATGACAGTGATTTGCCCAAGGTCACACAGAAAGTCAATGACAGGCTTGGGAAAAAATTGAATCCAAGCAATAAAATCAAATCAGATGCAAAATTTGGTTTTAAAAGGATTGTTGTTTACCAGTAAGCCAAAACCAAATCAAAACAAAATACTTGAGGAGATTTAAATATGACGCAAATTAACCAAAATAATTTTATCCTTCTTGCCTTCTTCACAGTTAAGGAAAGAAAGTAGAACAAACTGTTTGGATAACACTGAACTAGCAGTATTCGCAAGGAGCCCATCTATTTTTGTCTGAAAAGAAATAAAGAAAAAGGCTAGAAATTAATATCAGTCTTGAAATTTAATTAAATTTAAAAGTATTCTACCTAAGTCTTTGATAAACGTGTGTTGTTTTTTTCTCTTGCTGTAAGTTTCATGCAGTATTTTTATTTATTCAAGAATCTAAATTTTTATGCAGGATGAAAAAGCAAGATTATCAGATTTAAGGACTAAGCTATCTAAATGGCTGCTATTAGGGCTTCTATGAATCCTCACAGTATGAAACAAGCTATAATCTGAGCTCTGAGAACATTCTGAGAACAGCCAACACATAAGGCAGAATTCACATGGTTTTAAACTTCATTAGCAGTCTGGAACTGAAGCTGAGTTCACAGAGAGTCAAAGTATCTGCAAAAGTATGATCTGCCTTGGGAAGAGGAAGATCAAAATAGGGACCCATGATTTTATGGGATAATATTTTGGCTTTCCCACCCCAGAACTTCAACAGAAATTACAGAAAGCAAGGACACATTGCATAGTACAAGGAAAAGCAGTTTGCTGGATGTACCCCTGAACTCTTTAGGAGACCTGGCTCTATTCTATTCTGGTAGGATCAGTTCCTCACCCCAAGCAATCTGTTTGAATGTTTCTGCTGCTCATCACCCCTCTTCCCCCACCCACAAGCCGTGTTCAGCCATCCTTGCAGTGCACACACTGGGTTTCAAACCTGCTGCAGTGCTCTCTGGATGTCGATGCCTTGTCCCCAGGGCACGGCTGGGTTGGCAAGACAGTCCCCAGCATTGCCTCGACGGGAGATGTCGATCCGCTGCCTCCGCAGATTCTGAAACGCCTCAGCCATCACCCGGACCCCATCGTATGTTAGAGCTGATGTGTACTAGAAAGAGAAGAGGAGTTGTATGTTGCCCATTAGGTTGAGCTGACTTTGGGCATGCTATACTGTTTTGCTTCACAGTAGCTTTCCAGATTATTTGCTCTGCTTTCATCTTTCCATCTACGAAGTTCAACAGCATGTTGCTCCCTGTAATCGTTACTGCCCTGTTGATTCATGTAAGTTAGTGCCTTCTCTCCCAGAGGCTGGGAGAGTGAAGGAGAAGCTCCTGATGCGGATTCAGATTGCACTCATGGAAGAGGACTCGGCCATAAAAGCTGCTACCCATGTCTTTGTGTTTAATTAGAATCACTGACCTGAACTTTTAAGGAATACATTATACAGTGTAAATGTGAGATACCCAAAATCAAGCAACAAGTGACCTTTTGTGGTCACAAGTGGACCAGAAAACTCTACTTGCAAAAAATTCTGCAAAAATTTAGTTTATTCCAGCAGAAACTCGTACAAAACCCAATGTAAAACTCTTGGCATGAACAGTGACCATTAGATTTAATTCCTTTTCCTATGATCACCTACTGATGTATTTGCTTGCAACTTTCTTAAACTAATACTTCCAAAGTTGACATTTCTATTGCTGAGTGTTTGTCACAACTGTATTTGTTTTCAAATGTCAGACAGAAAAAATCCCAACCTCCACCCACCCCTCAACAGCTTCAGGGTCTTCTGTGTTAGGAATTAAAATATTTCCCCAGTTGTGCACACTGATTTGAAATGCTGAGAACATCCGCAAAGACTTTATTATCACTAGATATCTAGTAAACAAGTCAAAGGTTAAGGAATTAATAAGTTTTTTTTCTTATGTATTTTTTTATACACCAAACCTTATGAGATGTTTAATCCTTAGCTTTGCGGAGGGTAAATACTGGGAGACTGAGTGAAACACTAACTTGTGTATTTCTTAGCAGGCAGCAACTACTGCCTAGTAAAATTTAGACAGTATTGAGGCATCTGGATCAGATGATGTCCATAATTATATTAAGGGATACTGTTTCAAAACAAGATTAAAGAGGTAAGCATAACTTCAACTAAGCCAGATGGGCCCTAAATTCAATGCATTTTTTTTTTACCACTTGCCTTTGGCCTCTTCCAGTCCACACGAGGATGCTCTCTGGCATCATTATTCCTCCACTGCTGCATAATCCTGGCGGGAACAGTGTCTGTGTAATTCACCAACTGGAAGCCAGTTACATTGGCTCCGCTCTCCTTGAATTTGGTCAGGTCTATATCCATGAATCCCTAGTACAGGAAAGAAACAGGAGAAGCTCATTAGAGGAACACCTGTATAGATGGATAAAAGGAATCCTGCCTATCTACGAATATGGCAGCCAGTTCAGGAAAATCTCTTCCCTCTGAGAGGTAAAGTCCAATTTGAAGAGTCAGCACTTCCCTGGCCGTGGGGTGAACCTGACTTTCTCACAGGCTCTGAGCTGGACATATCCTGCAGTTTCCACCCAGGGACACAAATGGTCATTTTAATAACATCTCATTTGCAAGAAAGCTAGCGGGATATGAGAAAAAAATATATCCTGTATAATGCTTGGACAAAACTAATCAAATTCTCAAAATATATTAGGAAGAATTATTCCCCAGCTCTGACTTTTATGCACTCAGTCACCAATGGAAAGGCTGCTTTTTCTCAAATCACGGTTTGTAGGGAAAATCAAATCCTGAATGAACTTTCAGCAGAACAGGGAGTGGTTGGTTGGTCAGCTTGTCAAGGGACACTATTAGAAAGGTCAGTTTATAGGATTTGTTAATTTGGGAGAAAAAGGCTGCTTCTTTGGACTTCACATTACTGATGAAATACATTACTTTCATTTATTGTTCTCCTCTACTTACTGCCCACTGCATGTGATAAACCCAAGTGTGCAAATACATGTGTATTAGGGTGGCATCATAGGATTAGTCATTCCTGTTGAGTCAGAGGCAAAAAAAAAAAATAATCAGAAATACACTGCAAGGTCATTTTTTGGTCTCACAGCTTTGATCCTATCTCTTCAGTGCTGTTGCTTTGCAAAATTGTTTGCTGCGCCTTCTTGCACCAAGTAGATGCTTGAAAAGAGACTCAGCCCTTGTGCTTGGGCTGCTGTGTATGGGACAGGCTTAGGTCTGATGCTGCTTCTTTTGGAATACAAGCACAAGAGATGTAGTCAATTATTCCCACCAGTACCATCAGTAACCAAAATGCATGAGAGAAAATGAATGAGAGGGCTGTGCACAATGCAATCACCTAAGCACCAGAAGAGCTTGTTTGAACCCTGCCTTTCCTCTGCCCTACTACTGCATGTTCTCTGTAGGCACCTTCTCAACCTCAGTCTTCTCAGACATATGATGATGGTGTGAGATAAAAAATGCCAAGTTACATTATTCCAAGGAGACACCAGTCAGGTTCCCAAAATGGTGCCCTCTGTGCCTATACTGAGGGAGCTAATTAGCTTATTAACTTCAAAGGCCAGGATCAAGGTGTTAGATGGAAACCTGTTTAGGAAACAGATTATAAGAAACAGACTAAATTGGCCTCTCACATCAGTGTCAGTCCAAGGGAGTCTTAAGTGACTCGAGAATGTCTTTAAAGACTTTTACATTTTTCTTCCAGCTTTTTGTAAGCAGTTTGGCATCCGCTTATAAGGCTGAGGATTGGGTATAGGTGTAAAGGTGCTTGAAACAGATGGTTTGTTTTTCTTCAAAGTGCAGTGATTTAAGTAAAAAAAAAAAAAGTGGTATTTTGTGTGTGCATGTTCCTCAGAATGCTGGTTAAACCCACATCAATCTTTTCTGTAATTGTTGGTGTAGGGGTTTCAGAAAGCCAGAGTTGTGATTAATGAATAGGAAATGCAGAAGCATAATTGTCCCTGACATCTTAATGCAGTTCAGGCCAAGTATTTTTTGACACGCAGAGCTCCTAAGGTTCAGTAAGAGGGACCTCAAAGGTTGCCAACTGGTTATTCATGGCCAGGACAAAATTACACTGACATTTTGCTCCTGGAAGGTACTCAGGGTATAAAGATCTGTCAAAAGAAACTACCACACAGCAACTTGAAGTTTGTGCCACGAGCTCCTCCTTGGAAGGCCTGCAAAGGCATGAAGAAAAGCCCAAGTTCACGACAGAGTACGAGTAAGATGTCTGGTGTATTTAGCCCCCTCAAAAAGCAGATTTAAATAGGAAGTCTAAAAAAGATTACAACAGCAGTGACGAGACAGTAGTGGTTGAAAACACTGTTTTTTCACTTTTTCACCAAACCAAACCACTCTGAAACTGAAGCAAGTATTCAACAATATTCTTTGTGATTCATCTTACATAAAGCTTTAAAATAATACGAATAGACAAAATATTTCTTCCCAGAGATTGTACTACTTTTTCCCCACTGATTTTTGATACAAATCAGGTTCTTTAAAAAGTGTGGAGACCTCTGAAGGTTTTCCGATTGTTTAAGGCAGTTAGAACCATAGACGACATCATTAACCTCCAATATGGCTTTGCATTTTGGCTGCTATCAACTGCTACCACCTATGATCCTCTCTCCACATGCCCCAGTAAAAGGTCAGTATAGGAACGATTCTAATTACGAAGGACCTTTAATCACTGCACCACTGAAATCTGCTCAGTGCAGGTCTGGGTGACATGACAGCCAATGAATTGGGAATAGCAGGGGTCAGATATTGTAGAAAATAACTCCTAGAGGAGGTGAATTCTTGCTGGTTAACATATAAACAAGAAAATATCAGATGTGACACAAACGCTCTCTTGAAAATGCTTCTATTGACAAAGCGGCATCAGGAATTAAATCTGTTTATCTGTCTTTCTGTAGTATCAGTCAGTGCTTGTGGGAAACAAGAGAACAGGAGAATTACAATATTTGCAAATAAGAAGTCATCAATCATCTGTCACAATGTACTAACTATAGCCATATATTGCAAACAAACAAAAAGCAAAAGGAATCTTTTATTTAGTTTTCAATTGGTCTTATTTGGAAAACAGAAAATAAATTCTTCAAAACTGACTAATGAAAGACTGCAACCCACTACTCAGGGGCAGCAGCTGCACTTCTACAGCAGCAGGTTTAGTATCAACCTCTTTGGGAAAGCAATGGCATAGAGATTCTTTCCTTTGCCATCCAATCAAACACAGCAAGAAGTGAGCAGTGCTGGAACAATGTACTCCATGGGATCTCCGTGGTCACACAGAGCGGTCAATTGATCTTGAAACCATTTCAAGAAATTGCCAGTAAACAGTGGAAAAAGCTGGCTTTGCAGCCATGCCTGGAGCACTGTGGGAGATTCAGGGAAATGAGCTGAGCCCCTGGAATTTGGTGGTATGTGACTTTCTTCAGGCTCTTTAGACCTCATCCACCTGGGACATATTTGTTGGACATGCAGGTATCCAGCTTCACCTCACTACACGGCACTGCCAGTACCCTAGGGTAGAAAAGGAGCAAATAAAGAACATGCTCTAGTCCAAGCACTGAACCCAGAGGCAACTTGGAGCTCTACATGGCCCCAGATCATCACTGTACATAGGTACTCCAGGAGAGACAACACTTCTGCAGGCACAGGTCTCTTTGGGGACCATCAGAACCAGGCTGGAAGGGACTCCACATCAATCATCCCTTCAGCAGGATTAGCTGTCCCTTCCGTATAAATTCGCCTTGCAAAATCATCTCAGCAAAACGGAGAATATGGCCTCCTGCCTTCTGTGTGCCTGGAAAATGCCTGGCTTTCTCTGAATGCCATCAAATTAGAAGGCTGACAATAAACCACAAAAATCTGGACCCACCCGTGCTGAGACAGCCTCCCTGCTACCCCTGCTCTGATTCACAGCATCTGCAACATACAGTTCCAAGAACAGCCAGGCTCAGTTCAAAGGAAGAAACTTGCTCTTTAGCCCATACCAGGGACTTTTCTCTCTGCATTAATGAACCTCACAAAGCAATTACATACAAAAGTTCTGCCTCTAGTAAATAATATGGGTGGCTGTTACAGACCTTCATGCCTTAAAATAGAAAACAGAGCAATACTGGGAAGGGTTTTTTCCTCATTGTGCTTTCCTTGCTGCATCTGCTCTTTACGCTGTTCTTAAACTGAAAACAGTTTTCAGCCAAAGGTTGTTTTACTGTCCCATTCACTGCCTTGGTTGCTGGGAGAGGTGTCAGCAAGTCACACATTTATATTCCTCTCTACTGCTTGTGGGCTCAGTCATCAAAGGAAATGCATAATGAAGGAAGACTGATGACTTGGAATGGGCCTCATGAATCCATCTTGATTAACTGGTGCACAAAGGACCTGTCTTGAAAAGAAAATCCCCCAGAAATGAGCCAGTTTCCTTATTTATACCCTGGAAACCATGAAGAGCCTAGACATGGAGTGGGGAGTGCAGATGTGGGCCAGACAGTGTAGAGGAAGCCTCCTTCCTTCATGCATGACCCTCCTCAAATCTGCCAGCACCACTTTGCTGCGTCTTTCCTCTCACTCTCATATTTCACTGCCTTACTGTCCTAAACCTCTGTCTCATCTCCACACGCTGATATCATTGCTCCTTCTGGAACATCACCCCAGACCACAGCAAAGCCAGAGACGGCAGCAGCCTCACCTCTGTACCCAGACATGGACAGGCAGGCAGCCACTGCCCCACACCTCCAAATTCTCTCAATATTTCAGTAAATAGGTGTTAACTGCTGGCATTTTCCCTGCAGTATAATTGTGCCTTTGAAGCTGCAGTAACAGGCAGGAAGAGCTGAGCTCTGGGCAGGCTGCAGCTCATTGTCTCATAAACCTCCCTGCAGCAGAGCTTAAATTCTCCATGCCTTTGCTCCAAGTTTTGGCTTTCCCTGAAAGAAAGGGCATGAGGCTCCGAAGACTGCCACATTGCTGAGAAACACTGCTGTTTTCTCTCCTCCCTGTGCCTCCTGAGCCCTGCGGATCTCCCCCGATACTGGTAAAGCTCATCACTGAGTGAGGAGACAGAAAATGCCCCTTTCTCTTGAATTGCCTGCAGAAGGCTTGTTGGTTGAACCTGAGAGTCCCCTCACCCAGGAATGAATGCCAGGTTTCTTCAGTCCCTTTCTGTCCAGGATGAAGAGACCAGAGCCTATGTTTTTTCTTTTTTCTCTTTTTGTTTGTAAGTCACACACTGAAATATTCCTTTTTAAGCAAAAAAGCATGTAAGCAATTCACCCTGAGCCTGGGTGGGTGCTATAGAAACCTGTGGCAGCACTGGGAAGCTGGGCCAGCTCTCTTTAGCTGCATTCATGTATGGCTTGCAATGCCAAACTGCTGCTCCTAGCAGACTTTATGATTGTAAGAAACATTGCAAAGCAAACAATTGCTTATGAATGGCTGTAGATCAGCTGAGTGAATATGAAGTGGCTCCTGTCATTCCAAGGTATGCCAGTGGCTTTCTGCAGGGAGCAAGAAGTTGAGTGTTTCCAGACGGAGCATCCCTAATATACCAAATTATCTTCAAGCTTGACTTCCCTAGTGAAGCATCATTCCTCACTCCCATCACTTTGTATTAATAAGGAGGGTATGTCAAAAAAGAGTCCATCTGCTCAAGTCTCGTTCCAGCACGCCTTCCAACAGGAGAGGCCGCCTTCTCTTCTGCACAATTATTAATGTGTCAGATCTCATTGTGGCAGCAAAACATGTGAGTCCTCACTGTAACATAAAAGGAAATGAAGAAGAAAGGGAAAAGGAAGATGGGAGGAGGGGGAACTATCAGACAAGGTCCCAAGCCTGCAGACTGATGAGTATTTTGTCACAGTCTATCAACTCAAAGCAAACCAAATGAGGTGAGAATCCAGGCTTCAAGGACATGGGGCAGGAAGCAACCAATAACTCTTTTTTTGGTACAGCTGTACAGATTTTCTTTGTGATATTATTTGCATCAGCCCTATCCTACTGCTGTAGCACATTCTGGATATAAATGATCATACACGTCTTGCTGAAAAGCTCAGTCCTGGCAGAGGGACAGATGCTCTTGTTGGATGTTTGTGCTTTAGAGAACTTTCAGAGCAGAAACTGATTTAAAGGTTTAGGAAATGTGCTGTGTAGTGACAGATGCCAGGATTTCAATCAAAGACATGATTGAGGGATAACCTGATCACAGTTTACAAGGACCAAAATGTTAGTAATGGAATATTTGATCTAGCAAACAGAAGCATAAATCAGATGGAGGAAGTTGAAACAAGGCAAGTTTTGACTAGAAAAAAGCACCGATGAAGTCACCATGAGGAAGACACTACAGATTTACACATCACCCTTTGCCAGTTGAGCTGGGGTAATGGATTAGGAGGCTGCAAAAGGCTGAGGAAACCTGTTAGTTTAACACCCTCTTGCTGAGATTTAAGCAAACACAGTTTTCCTTCCAACGGCTGTAATAAAATCTGTCAGTTGCTCACCTGATGTTCAGTGATTTTTTTTAAGCCACAGTAAGTCACTCATGCTTTTGAGCCTTCATGAGCTCCTGCAAAAATCCTTCCAAGGTTGCAGTTCATATTCCCCCAAGTGGGAAATTTTTGTATTAAAACCAGATGATTTTCTTTTACATGAGGCACTCTAATTCAAGCAGAAATTAATTCAGGGCATTGCTGTGTCTTCTACTACCAGTTATTCAGATGAGATAATGTTATAAGGATTTCTTGATAATTTTTGAGTCAGTACAAAAAAGCCATATGGAAGTGAAATTCAAACCTCAGAAATTTCACTGATACATTATATTGTCTTCCTCTGCCTGGAAAACCAAGTTTTCTCATGAGCCTACTTGCACCAAACTCTTAGAAAGAGGAAAGGTCTAACTGGCATAATTTTAGAAACCTAAAAATAACTTAAGGCATCTATTTCTAACATAAGAATATCGGTTTTGCAAGATGAGGCATCTTGAGATCTTACCATGATGAGAAGCCAATGCTGTACACATCCTTTCGAAACTCCCACAGAACGGTTTCCAATCAGCTAGTGATGCAAACCTGATCATTGCTGACCTTGTTTGTACCTTCAGTCAGCAATATTTCAGGGGGCAGGAGACAGTGTTAAGAGCTGAAGGTGATTAAAATACACATGGCAGCTTTCAAGATGATGGGAGACTGAGAACAGCAACATTTTAGCTCCGGGCAAGCTGAGTCAGGGGCTTGGAACAAGGAGCAGAGCCATTGACCCACGCCCTGTGCAATACACCACACTTAATGTTGTTTTTTGAGCTAAGCTCTTACCCAGCATGGACAGAGCAGACTGTCTCCACACAGCCACAGCAGGATGTACATGTCCTGCATTGCTTTAGGGGAGCTGCTCTCTGCCTGTGCTGGGAGAACTTTGCTCCCCAGGGATGTGAACATCCTTTTTGACAGCCAGTTTGGGAAGGCGCTCCTTCTTCACTGTCTGCCAGCTCAGGTCACTGCATCTCAGCTGTGTTGGCGCACAAATTCCCCCTTCCATTTGCAGGAGACGGGGAGGAAATCAAAGGCCCATTTAAGCCGCAGATGAACTGAACTAAACTAGCATGTATTTCCTGACTCCTGCACAAGCCACTCTGCTGGCAAAGCTGCTGGTCTGGTAACCTCCAAAGCTATCACAACTGCTTGCGAAGTGAAACATCCTCCATGGTCTAACTCAACACTGACACATGCTGATGTAAAATGGCACAGGAAAATATGCTTACCTCTGCTAATCAATGGCGTTTTTATCTTTACTTTTCCATGATACCCCTTGCATCAGCAATCTCATACGCTCACCTATTCAACTTCAAACAAGAGCATTTGCTAAAAGAACAACCTGGCCTAAGGCACTAGGAAGGAAAAAAAGGCTAAAACACTGTATGTGGCAGCTGTCTTTCAAACTTTTTTTTTTTAAGACAGGTCACACCAATGTCACTTACTTTAAGACAAAGATTTTTCTCTGCCCAGGAGAGCTGATGTTTTCCACTACTGCCAGTAGCCAATCTACATCCCTGGCATAGAACAAACAGATATATGAAGCCAAGGTTACAGGGAAAAAGCCTGTAACATCAAAAGAAAGCAATCCCAGAAGACTGTAAGCTTGGTCCTCTGATGGTATTGACTGTATTTTTTTCTTTGTGGTTGCTAGATGCTCTCAAACGCTGAAAACAAAGCTTAGAAAAATAAGACTCACAAGACCAAACACTTCTTAAAGTTGCCAAACCTCTTTGAGTTCCAGAAAGAAAGAGACAGAAAAAGAGGGTGAGAGATGTGATTGCAACCCCCTAGTACCAGTACACTTCACAAGTATCCAGGCTAGCAACTGGTAAAAGAGAGCTGAGGTAACTCTTGTGATTGCTGGTTGAGCATCAGGTTTTTATGAGTTTGCAAAAGCCACAGAGAGTGTCAAATTTGCCTCAAGGAAGGGCAAGGATGCTCACAGGCACCCTTCCCCTGCAGTGATGTTGCAGACAGACCTTCATGGAACAAACAGGGTTGAGCAAACAAAGCAGGCTGTGTCCTTAACAGGCGTAACAGATTCAGAGAAGGATGTTTGCCCATGGCCTAAGGTGCAGAACGGTTTCATTTTGTTTGTGAACACAGAAATATGATTGTCTCACCTTGGCAACAGCAATTTCACTGAAAAAGAAAGCTGTTCCTGCTAGGAAATACCAGCTTTCATTTGCTGCTACTTGTCAAATTCTGCTTGGTGCTTTACTACTGCTCACCCGACAGCAACTGCTGGGCGAACAAGCAGTGATTAATGCAAGCCAGTTCCTCTTTGTTCTTGAATTACCTGTGACCAGAGAGGGAATTCCTCCATGTTCAAAATGCTTCCATGGATGATTTTTATAGGCCTGATTCAGCCTGTGAGTTGCCTTGCAGCCTCATTGATGCACCATCAGTTTAGAGCTGCTATAACTGGTCAATAGTGTGCCTCTGCTTGTTTTTTGGCTGAGTATAGCTCTGAACAAGCATATAGCAAAAAATAAGAATTGCAGTGGGTAATCCGTAAGTGTTTCCCAACATTTGGTTCCAATGTGTCATTTTCACTATTGGGAAAATTACTAAGAAATTAAGGGTGTGTTGCAAAAGACAGGTATTGAAAATTCATCCCGTTGCTCTAGCTGGTGTGGGCAACTTGGAGGCTGTGAACCACCTGAGGAGTCACTTGATTTGTGCAAGGCAGAGAATGTCTCAGCCAGGGCTGGGAGCCTGATCTTCATATAGGATGAGAGTCCTAAAATCAGTACTCCACCAGCCAGCACATGGGACAAAAGAATAGCTTGGATTAAAATAATTTGGAAATGAAATGTTCAGGCACTTGCAGCTTTTACTTCTTAATTCATTGGCTCCAGAATGAGCCACTTCCACAAAATCAGGCTGGGTTTTAGGCATATGGGTGTGCACATGAGGGTATGTGTGTGTGGGTGGACAATGCACACCCTGTCATCTTAGGACTTGTCTACAAGGGAAAATGTAGGGTGTTTAAGGTCTATCCACTATGCGTATGAGTCAGTTGGAATAAATTACAGCATGTTACACCCTCTGAAGTCTCTAATCCAGTACTGAGATGTCCTTAGAAGAGGGTAAAACCTACTATGATCTCTTGGATCAGAGCATCCACGCTAAGGTTTAACCCTGCCAGACACCGACTTGCCACATTCTGCCAATTCCTTATAACATCCCTGGATGTCCCTGCATAGGGAGGCTTGCCATCCTTCCTCAATGCCATATGTTCTTAAGAACATGGGATCTTCATGGTCTTTTTGCCATTCCTCTTGCTGAATAGAGCAGTGAGTAGCTCTCATGTGGGTGCAGCACATCACAGAAACTGATCTGGTTTCTGGTGCTTGAACCTGTTCATGTGCACACAGAATGACAAAGCTTGTTCTGTCCTGGAAAGAGACTTCTTGACCTTGATGTGTGCAATTCTAGTTTTCCAGTGCTGTCTGGTTACTCCCAACTCTTTTTTCTTTTTCATTAATATATCTCTGGAGTTTGCCTCTTGCATAATTCTAGGTTTTAAGGACCAGAAAAGACCAAAAGAAAGAGCTTGAATTCCTTTCACTCTTCTTCTCCCCCCAGATCTAAACTGCTTGAAAAGCACATCTAGTACCAGTGGATTCTGTTGTCCCTCCAGACCCTGTGTCCACAGAGCTGCAGCTGGGAAGTAGAATCTCCCTGCAGAGGGTCTAAGGAAATGGAAAGACTTTGGGTCTGAATTAATTATTTATAAGCCATGTTGGCTGAGTATACAGCCTCTTCCAGCCAGCTCTGTCCTCTCAGCATTTGTGCAAAGGCTAAGAAAACAAATTAAAGATAGGAAAAGGGTACTTCTTCAGGCTGAAAGCAGGAGAGTATGGTATCATAAGACAGAGGGAAATGTGCTTCAAAACTCCAGCACCTAAGGATTAGACCACCTCATGCTTTTAGTGTATTAATCTTTTTGAAACCACACAGAAAGAAGAGGTGATATGACTCCCATCTAGCCTTCCATACGGGTCGACATGGAAGAGCACAGATACACACACTCCAGCTACTCCAAATAGCTTCCCTGCTTAACTTTAATGAAGGGACTTTTCATAAAGATCTGAGGAACGGGACCTGGGTTACAGCAAATTACCATTTTTTAAAAATTAGCAGCTGAAGTTATTGGCTGCTCTACAATTTCCACGTCCCCCCCTGCACAACGCAATATTTTTAACTTTGTAATTACATGGTAGGCACCCAGCGCAGAAGTGCCAGGTCAGTATCAGGGCATTGCGGGGTAATTATGTGGCCATTTTTGTCTTGTAAATTACAGAGTTATCTTGGGATTGAGAGAAGGAGAACGGCAGCAACTGCTTGACTAATTGGTAGTTTAAAGTTTACCCAGTGCTGCCTTGAAGATGCAGCTGTAGGAAGGAAGAATAGCTCTGGACCCTGCATGCATAGCTCACCCTGCTGCTGACACCAGCCCATCATCCACTGCGCTTCCCCCTATATGAACGGACACATATAGGGAACACATTCTGTTCTGCTGTGGAAAACCTCCAACTGCCATATGGATTGAGGATATTCCTCTCTCTCTCTTACCTCTTCCCAAACCTCCCTAGGCAGAGAAATTCTCCACCCTCCTAGGAAAGAACCGTATATTGTTCCAGAAAGATGGCCCTGCCTCTGTCCTCAGGCACCACCTCCCTGCTCTCCCTTCTTTCCCTGGGACAGTCCTTTCCTTAAAGAAATCTTTACATTGAGTTCATTCCTTAGAGCCATAACAGTCAGATTTGATTTAGCACCAAGCTGGAAAATAGGTACTTTATTTTTACTGGAAGGTCAGAGGGATCTTAATGCATCATCATTAACAAGTCTGCCCTTAGTGGTGCTCTGAGGATGGCTGTGAAACTCAGGGGATGCATACTGAAAACTAGTTAGAAAAAGCAAGTTGGTACTAATAGTTAACATCTTCTTGCTGGCATGACTGAAACAAGCTAGGAGGGCAATGCTAGGACTTCATGTTGGAGAAGTCCATGAAGAACTATCTCCCATAGGAGCGATCCATGCTGGAGCAGTGGAAGAGTGTGAGGAGTCCTCCCCTGAGGAGGAAGGAGTGGCAGAGACAACGTGTGATGAACTGACCACGACCCCCATTCCCTGTTACCTCATCACTGTCAGGTGTTTTTAAGAGTTGGTTTTATTTCTCCTTATCCTACTCTGATTTGATTGACAATAAATTAACTGATTTCCCCAATCAGAGCCTGTTTTGCACATGACAGTACCTAGTGAGTGATCTCTCCCTGTCCTTATCTCAACCCATGAGGCTTTTGTTATATTTTCCCTCACTTGCTCAGTTGAGAAAGGAACTGGTAAGACCCCCATGTCTAGTCAGGGTCAACCCATTACAAAACCCTAAGAATCTTGGAGAAACCCTGCAGATAATCTTGCAGAGAAAACACCACAAAAACAGCTCAGAGGACTCTAGGATTATTTTTTTTAACCAAAAGGTGGATGAGAAAAACGATGTCGGCTCAGTAACTATAAATACAGTTCTTTACACACTATGAGACAGGAAAAAACGAAAACACCAACGAGGGCAACTCACCAAATTTGCCAGAATGTAGTGGTATCCATTCCCATTCTTTTCAAGCTGGATAATCTGCAAGATGAAAACCAAAGATATTTAACAAAGAACAACCTAAGAAAGAAGAGCTTTCTTCTGCCCTTCCTCCCTCTTTTTTTTCCCCCAATGAGACTGTCCAGTTGTGGACAGGAAGACATAGCAAAAGAAAAATATACAGTCTTGTTAGAAGTACAAGGCTTTTACACATGATATTTAAGCATCGAGTCTGAAATTAGACAGGACAATATCACCAAGTGGATGCCACACGCAGGGAAGAATAAACTACCTAAACCAACCTGTCTCCTATGGACTCGGGGTGGGGAAACAGTGGTGCCTATTTTATTTTAAAGGTTAAACAAGATTTATATGCAGACAGTAAAGGAGCAAAGTGGGGAGCTGGGATCCATTTGTTCTGTGAATGGAGCTGAAACCTCAAGCAAGGCTAGAGAGCACATCGTCCAAGCTAGAGCCACTGCTGCAGACACCTACCTGAGCGAGATGTCAGGAGATTTAGACTATTGGACAATCTTTCTCCTTTAATGCACTGGGATTGCTTTAAACCACACCTCCAGAACAAAGCTGCTTGGGCAAGTCACAGAGGATTGGTTCCCTTTGCATGTTCACTGAGATTATTTATATCTTCATATCCATGGTGTCCCAATATATGCTCTTTGCCACTTACTCCTTTCTCCCTGATGTCTGCAGAGTTAGGTGTTTATTCTCTTTTATCAACACAATTGCTTACAGATCTGTAACATTTGAAAGTTTCAATCTTAGCTGGAAAGGTTTCGCTTGTCTAGGTAGAAAGGCACCACCTGTAGCAGGCTTGCCCGTGATTATGGAGACTGTCATCAATGAGATGGTCCCAAATTGTTTTTTTCTCCCTTGATTTAAAAAAATACAGAAAAAACACTGCTAAAAATCACATTATTCTTGCTGACTCTATGTTTCCACTGAAATTCCTCTGCATTGATTTCCAGCAGCACTGTTCAATTCTTACCAAGTTGTTAGAGCCAGACACCACCTGCATTTGAGCCAATTCACATATAGAAAGATGTCAGTAAAAAACAACCCAGCCCAACCCAACATAAACTTGTAAAAGAACCTGTAAAAACAAGAATTGCCAGTTTCTGGGAGAACTGTGCTGTTTCCACAAGGTTTCTTTGCTGGCAACACTACCTCTTATTTCCATTGTTGTATGAACTGATTCTGAATTACTGCCTGCATTGTCAGGCAGTAGCAAGGTCAGAAAGATCCTTACAGACAGAATGATAATAATAAGACTTCTGTGTTGGATGTGACCAGAGATCTGTCTGACCAGGACTTCTCTCTGATACCAGGGTGTTTGAGAAGTGTCAGACAAGGGCATGCACAGACTGATCCTCCCCATGGGACAGCACTCCCAGATTATTGGGAGCAGCCATTTAAGGATTTCCAAATGGATTATAAACGAGCTGACACTTGCTCTGTGCAAGTGGTTCATCTGCCTTAGCCTTTCTCTGATGAAGTGCTCTTGTATGCACACTAAAACTCATCTGGTTTCCAGCATTAATGTAGAGGCAGCAATTAACTCCAATGAAAGCTTCATTTAGTAGCAGTTCTTTACTCAACCAATGTCAGCTCCACCAGCTTCACTGCCCAGTGGTTCTCCACACAGGATCCCTTAGTATGTTTTCTGCTGAGCAGGCTGGGACCCTCAGCAAAAGATCTCTGCATACCTAAGTCTATAAAGATATATACTCTTATTAAGGGTAGTTTTCTGAGTATCTTCCATTGGCGGATCTGAGCAGCAAAACCAGACCCAACTTATCCCCTTCCATTTATCACCTAAGACCATCCTTTGCAGAAAGTCCCAGACCCTGTGAGAGGAAGGAGCATCTCCAGGGCAATGGGGTGTCTAAGATTTAAGATCAAATTCACCATTTCTCCAGTGTCAACAATATTGGCACTGGCTCCTTCTGCCCAAACTCTCCCTTTGTTATTTTATTAGGTGTCAGAGTCCATGAAGCAGAGAGGGCTGCCGTCTAGCTTTCTCTGAGCTGTTAATCTTGCAGGCCATCCACCTGAATTATGAGGCTTGCTTCCTGTGTTTTACACAGTTATTTGTGATCTTAATTTATTTTAAAATGCTTGCTCAGTCCTAATGTGTCCGGACAGCGGTAGCAAGCTGAGGTTATAATAGCATTTATCACTTAGCCTGAACGTGGTGAGAGGCTGTGCTAGGCTGCATGCTGATAGCTCACTTGGGCCACCTAGGTTTCATTACCCACTTCTTAATGGGCCAGTTTGACATCTATTAGAGAGAAATCCTCTCAGAGAGAAACACTGGCAAAGGAGAAATTCCAGTTATTCATTTTAATGAGAGACAAGGAAGAAACAATACAAGGCATTGATGGAATACAACCCACCACATACTTATCCCATTAAGCTGCACAGTGCAGCCCTATGGATATCCTGCCATGAACCAAGACCTGGCTCATAAATGACAGTTACCTCAGCAAAGATAATTCATGCCGTTGAGACATGACACAGGGAAATCTCTGAGAAAGAAATCAGGTCATTTTCCCATGTATCATCACCATATTGAGCACTGGCTCTTTTACAGCTACTGTCTCCAAAATATGAGGACTGCCTTGCTGGAGTCAGCGGTGGTTGGTTGTGTTACGTGTACAGAGTGGAGAGAAGAAACCAAAAGTGTGTGCAAGCACCAGTGTGCCCATGTAGGCAATAATGCTAAACAGCCATTCCCAGCTCTTCTGTTCACTGGGGAGCACAAATCCACAGCCACCAAAAAGACAGAGACAAGCTTGTCAGGGAGGAAGATAAATGCATTAAAATGTCCCTGAGAGGCTGAGGCAGCTCTTTGAACAATCCAGGCACTCAAAGAGACGGGGCCAGCAGAGCAGTGACATCCACACAGAGGTTGCTGCTGAGGTGAGCGGAGACCAGCTGCTGTCCCCAGTGTATGTCCCGGCTGAATTTCTTGTGATAATGAGCCTAACGCTGCCTTTGACTCCCTCCAGTCATCTGCATGTTGTGACAGAGCTGGCATGCCCTGCTAACAGTGGGATAACAACCTCTGCTTGCATAAATCCCTGTGGACTCAGAACAAGAAGGCAAACAAGGATGAAAATAGACTACACAGGTCTGAAAATGTTATTCACAGCCTTATTCCTAACAGGAGTGTTACAGTTAGGCACAGATGACTGTCAGAATTGCTCTTTTATTAGGATAACACAACACTGCTCCTTTTTTCCTTGGGACTTGGCATTTTTTACACCATTGCAGAACAAATAATCACAAAATCTGGATTTTTAGTGTTCTTGCAAATAGCTTTACTTATATATAATTTCAACTCTTAAAATCATAGAATAATTTGGGTTGGAATGGACCTCAACCTCTTGCTCCAGTTATGTGAAGAAATTTGAAAGAAAGACTTACTTTCCAGTTCATATTAGGAAAATTAGATGAGGTTTGACTACAGAACTTATCTTTCTGTTACACAAACCAGGCTTAAAAAACCCAGCTTCATTAACCCTGCAAATCTGATATACCCTGTAGGGAAGGGAAGCCTGCAGAAAAGGCAAATTCACTGCATAGATCCTGTCATCTTGTCAAAAACGTTGTTCAACTGCAGCTGCTCCATGATCAGAGAGAAGACTTTATCCACCAGAATAATCTGGTCTCTCCTCCATGAGCATGACCTTCGAGGTTAAAACCTCCTAGTTACTACGTTATTGTATATGATAGAATAGCACTCAGAGACACCCATCAAGGATGGATTGGGCTCATCACTGAGCCATGCAGCTGGTGAAATGTCAGTCGTTGCCCCAAACAGTGAGCAGCTGAAGTGTGAGATGGAAAATGACAGGTAGCTTAGACAAGGCAATGTGTGAAGCATGGGCTAAGAGCAAGCTGATTATGAGAAGCATGACAGTGGGAGTCACAGCACACAGGCTGTGGGGCCCTTTCTAAGCCATGTAGGATGGGATTCCCAGAGGTAGAAAGGCCTTGGCTGTAGGTGTGAGAGGTAAAGGTGCTGCGGCTGGAGTTGAAGAGGGGACACAAGTGTGGACTGAGACCTGTCCATGGGCTTGCACTTGTCTCTTGTCCACAGATTTCCATGTTTGAGACTTAGGGCAAGCTTTAAGGGAGGCATGGTGGAAAGAGGATGGAGAAAATTGGGGTCTGCACTATTGGGTGACCTGTCTAGATTGAGGATAAGTAAGGCAGGGCACAGAACTGAGTCCTCTATTGCATATGCCATGTGTCTCATGGCCCTGAGCTGCCAAAACAACCGGGAAATGGCTGTGAATGAACATGTCTTCTTCCTGCAAGGCATGAGAGGAGCTGTAAATGTTCAATCCTGCTACAGCCTGCATGCCTTAGGAGGATGTTGAGCTCTAGTCTGAAGACAGTGCTCCTGAGGCCACTACAGATGTACCATAAAACCATTTCTATCCTGTAGACACTGTCTGTGAGAATTCAGTGCTGCACATGGCAGCTGGAAGACATCTCCACCCTAACTCACAAAAGGTGGTAAAACTGGAGGAAAACTCAGCAGGATAAGTGCCATGTCTTGTGCACACTGCTTGGAAGAATTAGCACAAAGCAAACTCACTGGGGACTTAAGAGGGTGTAAAGAGCTCATCAGAGGAGTCAAACAAGTGAGGAACTTGGAGCAGCAGAGCTCACTCAGCAGGAATACATAAGAGCTCCCAGTACTTATATGACTTCACAGTTTCCACAATAACATAACAGAGAAATATCTGCAACCTCGGCAGCCTGCTGCAATGCACACACACCACATCCAATGACAGCTGCCACAAGACATGGATCAGACAAGAACGGGAAGAGAACTATTCCATGAGAAACAGCCCTTCCCATCCTGCATGCAAGACACCTCCCAGACAACCCACCCAACAAACCTTGCTAAGGATGATGTTCAGCCGCTCAGATTCACAGTCCACCACCACCAGCCTTTCCTTCTTCTTCTCCAGCTCCTGGAAGAGCATGCGGTAGCCCTCTTCTGTTGTCGTCAGGATGTTGACAGCTGTCACCTGCCAGTTCTTCTCAGCTGCAGTATCCAGCACTTTCTGTAGGACTGACAACCCTACGATGGGAAGAGAGAGGGAAGAGAAACAGGTTTTAGTTGTGCAATGGCATCTTTCCATCCTTCTGACAGCCTGCATAGGTGCCTCAAGCCATGCTGGATACAGCATCGCAAGTACAGACAGCAGCTAATTGTCTAGCATTTTCCCCAAACACAATTGGGCTAGAATTAATGACTCCCAGTTTTTCTGTCCTAGCACAGAAAATAGAATGATTCCGGGCCTGGTTTTCCTTTTTAATCAGCAGATCAGTCTCGTTGGTCAGGCCCTGCTGTGGGATTCAGATAAGAGCTCTAATCTCCATCCTTGTCTGTCACTACCCAAATCACTTGATTTCTTTCAGCCACAGTTCCCTTCTCGTCTTTGATCTGTTTAGGCTGCATGCTCCTAGAGCTGGGGACACCCTCAGCAATCACAACACACAGTCACATTCAGTGTCCCCATCTCTCTCAGCAGCATCTCATCAGAAAACTTAATGATTTTTAAAAGGATCTTGCCTAAATTACATAAACAGACTTCCAGAGGAGAAGCACATAACTGGGACCGCTCTGGAGTCCTGCTAGATAACCCTGCCTAGTGCAGTCCTTTTGGGATATTCAGTGTGCCCATGCCTCGTCACAAGAAAAAATGTGTGGGATGCTTTTATACCTTCTTCTTGTCTCCTAAGGTCATCCTCCTTGCAAGGGCTAATGATAATTTCCAGGACAGTGCTGTGAATCACCCTGCACTGTCCTCCCAAGTCCATTTTGCTCTCAGCCTCCAAGCCTGGTGCTGTAAAGGCACCTAAGAGCTGGGAAAACTGAATCACAGAACAATAAGCTCACCAGGCTTGTTCGTGGTTTAGAAAGTTAGAAAATATCTTCCAAGAACCCAGCAAAAGCTTTTGTTATTTTACCTAAAGAACTAACACATATTAACAGGAAGCACAGAGTTTTCATAGAAGCAGAGAATGGTTTGGGTTGGAAGGGACCTTAAAGCTCCTCCAGTTCCAACCCCCAGGCGGGGACATCTTCCACTAGACCAGGGTGCTCCAAGCCCAGTCCAAACTGGCTTACCAAGCTACCTCCCAGAAACACACACATGTCTCACAACTGGATGTGGGCTTAGGTTGGTTCACATTCATAAACATGGAACTTGGTCACTTTCAGTTTGACTGACCTATTCAATATGGGACCCATTCAATATAAAACGTTTCCCCATTTGAAAGTCAAACTGCTTAAGCATCAAATCTCTCTCTCTTGTTGGTGGGTTCAGACCTGGCACTATGAACACAGACATACTGGGTCAGGCTACTGCTTCATCTGAGTCAATGCCCACCTTCAGCAGTAATGGATATTTAGAAATGGAATAGAAAATAGGGAAGACATAGCGTGGCCCTTCCTTTAGCCACCCTCTCAGCCTCCCACAATCCACAGTAAAAGGACTTCTTGAGGCAAAGACTCCGCCTAGACCACTATCTTTGACTGCCTAATAACCCATGTACTTGTGACTTACCCCGGTCAGCATCATAAATGTACACAAACTTCTGCCAGCTGTAGTGCTCGATGACGTTGATGAGGGCATCCTGGAGCTCTGGGCGAAGCTGGAGAACAAACTGGTTGGACGTTTCAACAGGGAAACTTGGTGTTATGAAGCAGACGTGGAGAGCCCCGCAGAAAGATGTGAGCATATTGACTGTCCTCCTCTCATAAAATCCAAAGATAGCATAGACGCCCTTGGAGAACTGTGAGCAGACTGGAGGAACAGAGAGAAAGGTTGTGAGGGCAGAAAGACAAGAAGGTTTCTCAGGGAAGGCACCAAAATGAGCTGTTTCCCTGAGGTAAGCTTTCTGGACTAGGTAGAAAATGAACATGAGCCAGCAGTGTGTGCTTGCAGCTCAGAAAGCCAACCGTATCCTGGGCTGCATCAAAAGGAGTGTGACCAGCAGGTCAAGGGAGGTGATCCTGCTCCTCTACTCTGCTCTTGTGAGACCTCACTTGGAGTATTGTGTGCAGTTCTGGTGTCCTCAACATAAAAAGGACATAGAACTGTTGGAACAAGTCCAGAGGAGGGCCACGAGGATGATCAGGGGACTGGAGCACCTCCCATATGAAGATAGGATGAGAAAGTTGGGGCTGTTCAGCCTGGATAAGAGAAAGCTGTGTGGAGACCTCATAGCATCCTTCCAGTATCTGAAAGGGGCCTATAGGGATGCTGGGGATGGACTCTTCATTAGGGACTGTGGTGATAGGACAAGGAGTGACGGGTTCAAACTTAAACAGGGGAAGTTTAGATTGGATATGAGGAAGAAATTCTTTACTGTAAGGGTGGTGAGGCACTGGAATGGGTTGCCCAGGGAAGTTGTGAATGCTCCATTCCTGGTGGTGTTCAAGGCCGGGTTGAACAGAGCCTTGGGTGGCATGGTTTAGTGGGAGGTGTCCCTGCCCATAGCAGGTGGGTTGAAACTAGATGATCTTAAGATCCTTTCCCACCCTAACTGTTCTATGATTCTAATTCTCCTCGAGGTCTGGGGTTGGTCAATGCAACCTGTGAAGAACAGAGCTTGTGGCCATGGGGTGCTCTACCCTTCATCTCCACAGACCTGCTTCACTTTTGATAGGCAGAAGTTACACAGAACAGTGAATTCAGCATCCCCAGGGCTCTGCTGAAGACTTTGCTGCTTCTGGGATAAAATGTGTTATCTGAACAAAGGAACCCCTCAGCAGAAAAGCACAGAGGCTCTCCAAGCCTGCCTCCTTGGGGTGGTAGCTGGCTGGCCTATGGAGCTGTGTTATGATGAGGGAGAAAGGCCACAGTCACAGCTTGTTATTGCAGCCCCAGATGCCTTCAAGGAGCAGAAGGAAAGCATTTGTATGACAGCACAGTCCTTTGCAGTCAAGGTCTCCAGGAAACAAGGAGGAAACCATGGGTTTATCCTCAGAAGCTGAGACAATGCTGAGAGGGCATCTCAGCAAAGGTTCACCTAAGTTGAGTACAGTCAGAACACAGCTACGGACAAGTTTGTCCCAGGGCATGAGCTGCTGACACTGAGGTCAGAGCCTCTGACATGAGGGCTTAGTCCACAAGGCCATGGTGGTGAAGGCAGTGAGGTGGTGGTGATGACCTGGAAGTCTCCAAGAGGAGTGTTCATTGGGTCCTTTGGCAGGTATTTGTCTGATCTCAGCAGCTGGCTCTGTGCTGGGTGGGGAAGGCTCTTTTGGGTTTGAGCCCTTCTTGGGAGAGCACTTAATGAGATTGCGAGAGCTGCTGGAAAAATGCCTCAGGATCTCAGTGAGGCAGAGAGAGTTCACACTTTGGGTTGTAAAACTTGGCCCCTGCAACAGTCAGACTCATTTAATATCACCCCTGTGTATGGCACATCCCAAGTTACCATCAGTAAATATCCAAGCCAGAGAGTGGCAGTGACAGTGTTTTCCCTCTGTCAGAACTCCTGGCACTAGTGTCTCCTTCTGTTGTCACTCAGACTCTGAAAACCTTTGGCTGTGACATTTATACTGACTCAACACTTCACACATCACTTGCCAGCCTTTCCCCCCCTCCTCCCAACAGTTCAGGGTGAGAAGTTGGATGTGACATTTTAGGGTCCTCTTGCAAGCTCTCTGCACTGCTTGGGAATCCCTTGACCTGGTTCCTGCTGGTAGCCACCGGTATCGAACCTTCTGCATGTGTGACTGGACACAGGCTTCTGAATATGAGCTTACTGCATCCTTAGCTGGGCTCCATTCAAGCTCTGCCCCTCCAGCAGGGACCAAATGTCATCCCCTACTGGCTTACAGCCATCCTGGATAAGATTACTTTGTTCCTAACTTCTCTACTGACAGCATCAAATATTCAGAGAGAAGAGCAAGAAATCCTGTTTCCTACTTATAAAGTGAGACCCTGCTCCCATCTCACCACCAAAACAGCAGGCAGATTTTCAGAGCAGCACAGTGTGTCAAGAGCTGAGAACTGAATCTCATGACACTGGTGAAAATTTTTCCTGCCTCTTGGAGCTGAGCCCACAGTTTGAGCATCCCAGCCCAGCAGTTTGTCCCAAGGTCACTCATCCTCTTTTCACCGCTCAGTGCTGATGACCTTATATACATCAGCAACTTCCTTCTCCGAGGGAATTTGTATTTCTGTGGGACAGAGACTTCTCGTGAAGCCTGAACCACGATGGAAATAAAACCCTCTTCTCTTTATTTTCACAGCAGTGTCTCTCTTTGCAATCAGCAATTGTGTCTCTATCAGCTGGAGTCACTGCCCTCATCATGAGACTGACACATCCAGGAAGAAAAGTAGCAGATACGGATAGAAATAGCCTGAACATCATTTCCATGTGACTGGACTGGGTCTAATGAACAATGCGATTTACCATATGTGAGAGATCAGAACACGATCTCTAGAGACCCAAGCTCCAGGCTCACTGCATGATTAAAGTGACGTTCTTGGGACAGCTGAACAATCCAGCACAATTAATAACCCAGACAATAAACTTAGCTGCCTTGCTTTATTTCAGGCAAACCATGGCTTCCTTCAATTTTATTTTCTCTTTCAAATGAATCTCTTATTTGTGAGATATTTAATTTTTTTTTTAACACTGTGGCTCAGTCATGCTCAGGCAGCACTCCTACACTGTTCTGAGACACTCATCAATTCCAGCATTTGAAACAGATTGCACCAACAATAGCAGGGAAAATGAACAGTCTTTAGCATTAGTAAGTTTGGAAAGAACCTTAGCTCTCTTTGTAATTTCAGACTAAGAAGGGTCATGGATAAGACAGATAACGTGGGCTGGAGGGGAAAGGCTTGCTGATGATTAAGACCCAAAGAACAGCTAAGACCCAAAGAACAGCAAATTGTTGTGTCAATATGGAAAAATGACGAGAGTGAGAACTGCAGCCACCTTTCTGGGACTAAATTTGGCATAATATAAAAATAACGTCTGCAAATTCATTTAAATTTCAGAACTATTTTAAATTACAGATGTGCCAAATGAATTTACCCAACGACACTGACAAGAAGTTACTTGCCGTTTATTTAACTCACTAAAAGATCACTGGAATGTCTTTATATTTGCATTAATCATTTTATTAAGCAAATTTATTAACAATTGTGCTCTCATTTGATTGCTCTGCAACTTCCTAATAACATACTATTAAGAATTGCAAATGTTAACTAAAGGAAGGAAACAGTTTAAACCTTGTTTGTTTTTCTAATGGCGAAGAAGCTCATCAGTTCCTCAGCGGTCACTAGCCTCTGGCATATGCTTTTCTAAAAAGATTAAGAAATAAAAGGCATAAAGAACATGCTGCAATGGAAGGTCCATGGAGCTGAGCTCTTTTGGTCAACTGGCTGGTGATAACATCACATGTTGCTAGCCTCCTGCCAATACCTGTTAACTGCTGGATGGCTACAACCTGACTTATCCTCCAGAAAAGAGTTGCAGTCAACCTGGTAATTAGCTCTAGCTGTTGAATTCAGACTGTTCAGCCTTTAAAGCTCATTCCTGGAGGCAAGAAACTGGGTGAAATGCAACAGCATAGATGTTTGCATACACAAGGATGCAAGCAAGAGTGAAGAGTGTTTACTTGGATATAAATGCAGACATTTGTGACAGTTTGCATATACAGCTGCTGCACAAAGGGAAAGAAGGACAAAGAACACCTATTCTGGTAACTGTGCTATTATCTTACAATGAATTTGTAATTAATTATAGTTTTCTCCTAAACAAACCCTCAGAAAATATAGTTCATAATGATAACCATGGAAACTGCTACTGTATTCATCCCGATCAGCCTTTTGTATTTGATCAGGTTGAGACTTGACTGGAACATTCCCAGGGTGTGCTGCACCAGGCACCATGGCCATCCCATATCTCTCTTCCTCCAGGCACAGGATCTCTCTCTGAGTCTCCCTAGTGCCATTTAACAAAATGAGGTTAAAGTAGAGGCATTAACTTGATTGTGACCTGGTTATGCTGATTGAAAAACCCACAGACAACCATGTGTTTGCTCTTTGGACAAAACTCCCCAGTGCCTGTTGCAGCCAGGTGAGGTGAAACTTCCTCAGACTGTTTAAAATCACTTCTGACTTACAGTAAAAATCAAAACAGCTTTGTAAGGTAGTTAAAAAGCGACTGATGTGGTAGAGCAATCAGGAGGAGTCCTGCCCTCTCCCTCTGTGGAACCGTAGCCACCATGGAGCTGTTGCATCCTTGAATTCAGACAAGGAAAAAGCATATTTGAGATGCCCAGACCCCAGGATTTCTAGCCCTTCAGTTTATCTCAAGTTTCTCTTTACATATGGAAATGTTCACAGTAAAGCATTTAAATCTGAGACAGAAAACACTGATTTTGTCGAAAGCAGACACAGGATAGAACATCAACTCGGCAGCTGAAGAGAGGCAGCTCTGGACACCTTTGAAAATGCTTCCAAGAAAAAGAAAAGTACACACCAAGAACTTTAAATTGCACATTTTTTTCTTCAGAAAAAGAAAGTAAAAGAAGTTTTGAGTCTATAAAAATTCCTGGTACGCTTTCATTAGCTAAAGCTCCCAACCAGACACAGAGAGAGTAGATGCACAAGACTGATTTCTGCATTTAGGGGGGCCAGAGGTATTTTGGAACTGGAGTTGTGATCTGATCTATGTGAAAGGTAGGTGCCAGATATAATGGATACCTCATTTGGATTTTGGTAAAAGCAGAAGGGAAACCAAAAAGTGATTCTCAGAAATGGTCACCGTAAAGACAGGCTGAAAGAGGTTCAGCATTTGAGGGAGGAGGAAGGGCAAATGGGCTGTGCAGAAGGATGGAAATGAGGATTTGGCTTCCAGGAGTGAAAATGGCGCAATTCTGCAGAAAATCTGCAAAAAGAGAAGTGCTCCCCACGGACACACCTGGAGAAGAAGCCTGGTAGGAGATCCTGGCAACTGCTCATCTGCCATTTCCTTTAGAAGCATAATTTTCACCATTTCACTGAGTTTAAGACTAGAAAGGGACATTAGATCATTTCTTCTGACTTTTTGTATCTCATGGACCATTAAGTTTCACCCAGCTACCCCTGGAGGGAGCCCATAATGTGGTTTACTTGACACTCAGGAGATTCAGCTGCTGCATGCTTCTGTCAGAGAACAAAAGTACTGAAAGCAGTGCTAATACCCAAAGCCACAAAAGCAGTAAAAATCTGATTAAACAAAATATCCACAGATGTTCCCCACAAACGATTCGTGTTCTCTGTTGCAGAAGGAGACAAAAAACCCAGATGGTCCCTGCCAGAGCTCAGAGGCCTTCCTGGCCCTGAGGATGTCATATCTGAGAGGCACCTAGGAGGGAAGACACCATACCCTCTCCAGGAAAGCCATTTCTACAATACTGAACAGCAGATGTCATGAGGAATTTGAGCAAACTATTCTTTCATAGCCCAAGCAGGGAGGGAAAGAAAAGTGCAATTTGGAAATATAGGCTCCAAGGTGAGAAGAAATGTCTGAAACCACCCAATCCAGCATAGACAGCACTTCCTCCAGAAACAAACTAAAAAATGCCTTTTAAAAATGTCAAGTTAAGTGTGGCCAGACTTTGGATGTCAGCTCAGTCCACTGTCCTCTGTAAGCTGTTAAAGACTAGCCCTGCAATCTCTCCAGCACCAGTATCAATGTGGCATCTCCTTCATCTGGCCAAACCTCTTGGACCAAAACCCTCACTTGCAGCAAACCACACTCGTTGACTAAAGTGGTGTCAAAGAACAGTTCCCACATGCTTTTCTTTGCTCACTTGAAGTGTTTTGTGTGTACATGTGGGAAAGAGGAGGGGGTTTGTGTGTGTGTAATTTATTTTTAGCATGCCCTGCCTTGAGGTGACCCTCACATAGTGATGGAGAACCTGACATCAGGTCGCCGAAGCTAGTGGAGCTTCAATGAAAGAACACTAGTGTCTGCTTCAATTAGGATCAGCTCAGCTTTCCTCCCAAATGTTTGTCCTCACAGTTCTCCACTGTGGCGTAGGTGCCAGAGCGCATCTCTTCAGCACATCCCCAACGACAGCATGTTCCCACAGATTTATCTAGCAGGGGAAAGCCAAACAGATTCTACACTCCCCCATTGCTCCACGCGTGTATTTAGATAACAACAGATATGCCCCATATATTTGATCAACTGCAGATCAGGCTGACGTGATATTGCAAGAAATATATGTTACTCTTTCAAATATATGAAAGACACAGAAGCGTGCTCCCTTCCATCACTTTCCTCCACTGCTGCTCTAAACCATCTTGGAAGCTGGAAAGTAGTGTTGATTTTTACATTAAGATCTGCTTCACTCCTCTCATATTTAAACAATAATCTATGACCCAAGAGCTGCTCATAATCGTTTATGCTGATAGGTTCAATTTTTTTTGTTAAGTTCACCAGCCTGACAAATAAGTCTTAGTTTGTCTGGCTGATGAACGACCAGTTTCCCTTGAGATTAAATTGGATTTGGGATACTTCTTTCTCACATGCTGATGAGTTTAAAGAAACAGAAATAGCATGGTGTTTTGTGAACAAAATTAACAACATGGACTCTCAGTTGTTTAAGTGCACCTCTGAATTATAATCATGGTGGTGGAAGATACGGCCATGGAAACAGAGACACCACTGGAAAAGATAGGATGCCATTCCAAGCAGCATTCAGACTTCACAAAAACCCTAATTCCTTCTGTAGTTAAAATTAGGTTATTATTCTTATAAGGACAGGTCGGCTAACAAGGGTCCTGTGGCTCAGAGATCACATTACGTGTAGGGGGAAATGGGTCTAGTGCCATGTCTATTTCAGATTTGTTATCTAATCATGACTTGGATCTTTGCTTGTGAGGTAGAGGAAGGCAACTGCCTTTCTCTGAGCCCCATCTGTTCCAGTGCCTCTGGTCAGAGACTTCCTCTTGCGCCATGCTCATAAAGTTCCAAAATAAGACTGCACTGTTAGCTGGGAGCACTGATGCCATGCTCCCAAGCTGTGTAGGGTTCTTGCTGACTACTGCCTTCCTCTCTCTGGTGCCTCCTATCAGAACCACAGCTTTTCCACAGCACTCCCTGCTTTTATAACTTTTTTAAAAGACATAGAGAAGGGCTTTGGTGCCTGGAAACAATTCAGCTTTTTTCAGCTCTAACAGAGGATGTGACCTTTCCACATTGTCTCATTTTTAAAAGAGAAGCATTTTAAGAAAAGATTCCTTTTCCTACATGCCAGTGTGGCTCATTTCTGGGCTATAGCTAAGTGTCAAACCACGGCAAGCAAACCCAGTTGGGATACAGCCTTCTGAGAAACTTTGATGGCATGTTATGTCATCAGAAATCATCATATTTAGTTAATGAACAGTACATCTGCCCCTGGAGCCCAGGGATGGCCCACTTGTGACTCTTGAGCCTTGCATGGCTTTTGAGGAGTTTGATGCTGACACATGTCCCAGAGCTGTCTTACACTGTTAGCAAGTCTGCTGGGCCATCCAGCTTTGTGCCATGTCCAGAAAGAAGCAAGCAGAAGGTGCTGGCTGTGCTGGGCTGCCTTGGAGCAGCAGAAGCTCTACTACTACCTCATGCTCAAAACCCTCACCTTGAGCTCCCTTGCAGCTCCCCTATAAAGAGGGAGTGACGCCTCACAGGGCCTCCAGCTGTACATAGATCTTCCTATGGACACCATGGGCTCTGGAAGACCAAATGTCCCTGCTGTCCTTTAACCTCCTACAAAGAAATAGAAGCCCAAAAATCTGTCCTCATTGAACTCTTGATGTCTGAAGCAGAGTCATAAACATTAAAGTGAGATTACTAAAAAAGAAAAAGTCACAGCAATATTATAAAAGGAGGTGAGGGAGGAGGGTTGAATCAATTTTGCTTTTGCTGCTTTATTAGATGGCCTTTTTATTATATTGGTCCTTCTACAGACAGTACGATACTAGGAAAACTTAGCACAGTATCACAGTGTAGCTTTCTGCTGAGGAGCCTGAACAACAGCAGAGGACAAGAACAAAGCACCAAACCCACAGCGTGTTAATACAGTACACAGCACACTGCTCTTAGCTCAGCACAACGTTTAATTCTGGGCTGTAAGAGCTGAATTATTAAAACCAAGTAAAAAGAAGGGAGAGAGGAGTGGGGGGGGGGGGGGGGGGAGAAGATAAATGGTAGCAAAAAGCAAATGTGTCACATAAGGAGCAGCTTAGTGCAGATGAAATGTGTTTTCTCTTCAATGGCTTCTTTTCTTTCCCTAATAAGTTGTATCTGTTCCTAGACATTAAAGCCTGTGACTGTCTTCAGTGCAAGCCTCAGGTTTTGATGATCATTTTGTAAATGCCTGTCATGAATCTGGTTGCAGGTCACAATGCAAAAACCAGACTACAGACTTTCCCTGGAAAAGTTATTCCAACATTCATTAACTTCCATTGGGAAGAAGGATGTTAACATCTACCTCAACAACTCCTTTCTTAATCTTCATCTGATAATTACAATTTCGGTCCCATGCCATCCTGCTTCATAAAACATGTGCATAGACACTCCCAAATTTTCTCTGGTCTGTGCTTTTGCAGATGAGGCAGTTTGGAAGCCAAACTGATGCCCCAGTCTCCGATATGTTGCCTGTGGCATTCCTGAGACTTGTGTTCTTGCCTCCAATTGAAAAAGCAGCATTTTGGTAAATTGCCTCAGCTGTGTTATTTCTGAGTTTTTTTCAGGATAATTTCCTGCTCATAACAATGTCACCATCAGCCCTTCCCTGAACAGACATAGAATTAAGTTATGATACATATACTCCTTCTTCCAGGTCTGTAATGAAGGTAGCAATAGAGAATGCTTTTAGCTGCAGCTCTGTAACAGCCTCTGTCCTTGCCCCACCAGCTCAATATCTTTTAATTTCCCACCACAGTCCTACCTTGTGGGGCTTTGGCTATTTGTAGTCTATAGCCTTTTGGGCCACTGAGTTCCATACTGCAAATTGCAGCATCAGGACCCTTCCCAGACACTGAGCTTTCACTAGCAAGATATATGTACTGAAAGCATATGCCTGTTTGGGAATGATAAGTCACACACAGTGGTTCAACATCACTGAACCTGGACTCACCAAGGTTCTCACATCAGTGATGAGGTGGCCTCATGCCCTCACCCTGCTTCTCACCATGCAGCTGGAGGTAAGCACCTTCTCTTTTCTCCCTGTCTCTATTTGTTTTCCACTCCTGCTTCTAAATTTCCAACTTCTAATTGTTTTGTGCTACAGTGCATAAAGCCTTATCCTTGCCTGTCACCAAATTAACACAACTAATATTAAGGCTTTCTTGACAACAGACTGGAAATTGACAACTTCATTTATTAACATTCTACCTTTTTCTACTCAAAACCAGCCAAAGAATCTGAAAACACACACATGCATACATGCACACCATCTGCAATGATCCTTCCATGGTCCCAAACATTCATGGGTGTATGTTTAGACTCAGGTGTAAGCAATGGGTCAGACCTCTGATGCTCTTCAGCCTACACAATCATCTGCAGCCAGACAAAGCAGATATTAAACTTTATAAAGTCAGACTGGCAGCTCCTCATGCGCCCATCTTCTAATCCCTGCTTTGGATGCACATGGAAAGAGATCTTAATATTTTCTTAAACACCAACCCCTTTCCTGATAGTGATTTTTTAAATTGACAAGAAAAAACCTGAAACAACCCCCTTTTTCAACACCAGGGGTGTGTTGTCTTCGAAGAAATATAGGGATATGCCATATCCCATACGCCTATGTAGGGTTAATCCTAATTGGCCCAGAATTACTCTTTTCCTGTTATCCCACACACATGGGTAACCACTACAGATGCAACTGTCACTCTGCATGTGTTTGTAGGATGCCTGGCACAGTCCTACAAGGCCTTTGTGAGGTACTGTAACATATACATGTTAAATAGCAATAAAAGCCACTGAGTAGCCTCCTTGGAGTAGAGAATTACCTTCCCAGCAGAGAGGAGAAATGGTATGGCTGGCTCACCACAGAAAGTAAAACAAAGGATAAGGATGGACCTAAATAGAAAACCAGGAGAATGTTCCCTAACCTGATTGATCTTTTCAAGTAGTGATGATGTCTTGAGTGCGCTCTACCTTAAAATATCTCCCAGTGTAGGAGGTAGGCTGGCTGATGCGGACTGTCAGGGCACAGAGGATGTTTCCCTCTTTCGGTGAGTTATTGTTGGCCTTTCTGACATTATATGACTCCCTGCTCATTTAAACCTAAAAGGCAGCTGGCAAAAAAGCACAGGGTACATGGGGTGGGGAAAGCACCACCGTGCTCACTTCTCCACAGGAACACAGTGAAGGTACACAGGAAGATCTTGCACTTATCTAGGACAAAGCATTCTTCTCCAAATAAAGCCTCTCACATACAGGACAGAGCATCTTGCCCTTGGGGGCTTGAAGGAGGAAGCAGTACTCGACTCCAGCAGCTGACTGACATGTTATTTATAATAGTTCCCTTTTTCTATACATTTTAAGGCTGCATTACAGGTATCTGCAGCTAGCAAGGCTCCAAAACCTACATGTGCCATTGCTGCTCCAGAAGTGCCATCTCTTCTGCAATCACCGAAGCCATTAGAGTCTTCTAAAAAGCGAAACAGCAAACTGCACTCAGCATGCAAGGGTTAAGCTTCCAGAGCACAACCCTTCTGAGTTACCTGGTTGTATATCGTATTCACTTAAGGTCTCTGAAAGCACAATGACTTTGAAACCCCATTTAACACCTCAGCAAGGGCTGAGTTTGGTACAGAATGACAAGTTCTTTTGACATCAGGGAGTGCTGGCTTTTGTGGGCTTAAGTGCCTCCCTTGGTGGTTCTTTGCTATAGTCATTTCTTGTACAGTTTTTATTTTTCCTTTTCACATTAGTGTTCCATTCCATAGTGCTCATAGCTTTCTTTAGGCCTACTTAATGTCAGGGGGGATATTACCATTTCTTTCCTGTCATTAGAACAGTTTTAATCCTGTCTGCATTGCGAGGGCAATATATGACAATAGTTACCACATTTTTAGTTCTGCAGTGCCTCTGAACACCAGGTTTTTTGGCAAATCCCAAACAAACTAGTTTAAGCTTGGGATCCTTTAAACCCAGTGGGAGACTGTGTTGTCTGGGGAGCAGCAACGCAGAACTGTGACAGATGGAGAGATCTGGACCTATGGTTTGCAATTTTATGGTCTCTGGTGAGACTTCTGTGCGAATCGCTCACTGTGGGTGGTGGAACAAACAGTTTACATGAAGTGCATCCAGCTAGCATGCCCAGATGGAGCTTCTATGGAGAGGTGGTGTTTGTTAAACTGGGGCTGCAAGTAGAGGGTAGCTTCCCTCTCACAGGAATGAAGACATTCGTCCTTCTGAGTGGTAGAAACAGACGGGGAACCTAGGGGAATTTCACTCTCTGCCCCATGGCTCCAACAAATCTGTGGGTATACCTGGAGCCCATGTGTGAATGTGACCCAAAATACCACATATCAACCAGGGAGCTGGCTACATAGCAAGACCTTTACTGGAAATAAAGTGCAATTCAAGATATTCCTTGATTAAAATCTATGTCATTTTACCAGCATGACAAAGGGGACTTTTACAGCTGCAGGCTTCTTCTGGACCTGCACTTAGATCCATAGAAGTCATCTCCCATAATCTGGTCCCATGTAGAAATGAACCTCACAGGACCAAGGAAAGGACCAATAGGTGGGAGAAGCTGCAAAGCACATCACCAATGATATAAAAAACCTTGGATGCATATCTTTTCCTAAAAGACCCTTGGGCAACCAATTCCCATTGAAGCTACTGAAAAGTGGCATCAAATTTTCAGACACAAAGCATTATAATGATGTTTTCCAGAGAGACAGTAACTTTGGGACGTTTTGCTTGCAGAGCTCCATGTGTCCACAGTAAAGATTTATGCTAATGAAAAATACTAAGTCATCTTCTCTACATAGAGGCCGGTGAAGATATCAGGAGCACCTCAGTCATCCTGAACAGCCTGGGTAGTCAACGGGGCTGAGAAAATAGTATGGAAAAATTGGATGTGTGGCTTGGGGGAATGTGGGAGCATTCTTAACATTAGGAAAACACTGAGATCTCTCCCTGACATGCCCAGTTACATATAAACACCTTCTCTACCAATTTTCCATTCTAGGAGAATTTTCAAGCTCCTAAAGAAAGAGACGCTCTAGTGAGCTGCAAAGGGCAAGAGACATCATGTAAAACACTCTGCATAAATGCAAACTGCATTAGAAACTTGGGGTCATTCATCATTTGGGAGCAGCGACACTGCACGTACAGATGCAGCTTGTCTCAGGCAGTTCCTCAGTGTAAACCAAAGACTATGACATGATTTAGGCAGCTACTGAGAAAGCCCCGCTGCTTCTCAGCAGAAACTTTACCTGCAAAATATCATTTAGACAGAAAAGCAGCAGCAGACTGGAGGATGCTAATTTGTACCCCTTTCCACAAGCATCAGAGACTCTTTCTCTATTCATCAGATGTTCCTCCAGTCTTCTGTTGACATTCCAGAGAGATGTGTCTGATTAACTACACATGTCCATGAAATCAGTCACTGGCCACCTTGAACAGGGTTAGGCATGCCTTGAACAGAGAGGCACCAGGAGCACCAGATTTTCAAGGAGTGGAAACAGTTCTTGGATTTAACAAACACCATGCAATACAAGCGAGCCATTTAAAGCTTCACAAGTCAGGTGTTAGATTTGAATCCCACATGGAAAACCGGTGAAACTACACTGTGTAATGGACTCTAACCGTATATCTAAAGTAAGCACATGGATAGCTAAAGGTATAATTAACCTAATTAAGGCATCATTTATTCCAGAATCCTCCAAGGGGAAAGGCAGGTGGAACTGTCATCTACATGAGAAGGCTGACAGGGCAGAGGCTGCTGCCATTGATAGACAAAACCACAATGAAGACTTGGTCTGGAAGAAAAATGCAGAAAGAAACACCCCTGGGGCAGATTTCTGTCTCTTGGTGTGCACAGGATGCCAGGGGTGCAGTATAAGAGCCTGTGATTCACACCTCTGGGATTGTCCTAGCTAAGCGGGTAAGGGCTGTAATTTTCTTCTTTCTGTACTGCAACCCGCTTTAGGTGTTGAATGTGGCAGAAAGGAGTCTGTAGCCTTCGCTTTGAGTTCCTGACCCTTCTGTTAGAGAAAAGATTAATTTATCTATGGCAGAAATTCTTTGTGGCTGCCTCTATTTAACTCAGCAGTGAACATCTGCAGTCATATTTCCTAGTCATTTGTTGTGATCATTCCTCTGTGCTGCTAGTCCTGACAGTAGAGTGGTGTCAGCTAACAGCCACGGTAGCATTTTCAAAACATGCTTAAATGACTTAGTTGACTACCACACCTCTGTCTAGAAGAGATGTTGGAATGATGTGAAGGTGATTTGGGATTTAGGCACATAAGGAAGCCATATGGTGCATACAGCCTTTGAAAACTGGGCCTTTAATCATGTATACTGGAAGGATGTCTTCTGCGACAGCTTTTATCAGTGCACTCTTCAGGTCTAATGCTTTCCTGACATTGTCTGTGGAGCAATGGAACACCTGGGGTGCCATGCGGAGCAGGTTTGTCTGATAGGTGAGCCTCGTGCACATGCATTTTGCACAAACCTGATGGCACAGCTGTAAATGTGTTGCTATAATCATCATCCTGTGGACTTCATTCTTAAATCTCCCATGAAAGGACTTGAGTAATGAGAAAATCATCTAGTTTCTGCCTGATTAGAAGAAATAGTCTATGTAACTAAGAAAACATTGATTTCAGACTAGAAAAGTTGCCTACATTATAGTCTCCCTTGTAACCACATTGAGGCCAACCGAATTATCCTGGGTTTAAGTATGGTCTACTTTTGTCAGCTGGAAAACACAACATGTTTCCTGAATGAGGCTGCAGGGACAAAGGACCTGATTCGTGTGCGCAGTCAGCTATGACTTGCTTGTAAAGTCTACTTGCTTCAAACCTGCTTGAGCATAGGTCATCCAGGTCCTCCTCAGAAGCATCTTTAGTCATGAAACCAAAAGGAATTTGTAATGAAAGACCCTTAAGAAACTTCTGACAACATTATTGGAAAATCCTTCAAAGCAAATATATGGGAAATAACAGAAACCTGAGGAGATGTGAAAGCTTGAAGGGAGGAGAACAGGGGAAAGGAGATGCAAGCTTGAGGTCCATTGGAGGGGGAACAGTCAATTTAATTTCAAAATCAATTGGGGCTTTAAAAGAGAAAAACAAGGATGAAAGAGTGTGAAGGGGGCTGAGTGCAGGAGCATTCAGAGATCCAAGGGCCAGTTGCCAGTTTCTAGAAGGTGGGAAAAAAAAATGAGCTTTCATCTTCTGGGTCACTGTCTTTTCTCTCTCTGAATGGACAAAGACAATAGCACTTTGCCCTTCTTAGTTAACTAAGACTGCCTAGTTTTAGTTAAGAAGAGGTTTCCAAACCTCATTGACTGAAGCCTGCAGTCTATCCTCCATGAAGGTTCTTAGCCTCATTTCACAGTTGGACAGACTTAGGCAGCCACCTGTGTAAAGCCACACAATTTTGGGGTGGGACCCAAGCCCAGCTTTGCTGGACAATATGAAAAACCAGCCCATTGCAATGTTTTTCCAGTAGGATGCTCACAATCCACCAGTGAAATGCATTTCCTCAATAGATGGTGACTGCTCCATGGGGTAGTTCCTGTTTGCTCTTCTTGCCCATCCTTTTGGAAGAGGGAACATGCTGACAGCAGAACAAGTCAGCCCTGCAATGGGCACGACGCTCCTCTCCAAGCACATGCAGACTTGGCATCTCACCCAAGGCTCAGGGATTTTGTGACCAGCTGTTGAGTAGGCACTTTGAAATGAAGCTCATGTACTGTCTTTAACACTAAACCCATTACAATTCCTCTCACAGCTCAACCTCACCCACCTGCTGATTCATGCTGGCCTAAATGTTTCTAAAAGGAAGAAGGACAACATGACCTCTTGCTTGAAAGATTGAAGACCTTCCCAGAACAAAACCATGGCCCCCACATGCCTCCTGTTTGGCTCTTTCTGGGTGATCTTATGGTTTGCTAACTTCTAAAAACCAAAAGGGCTATCTAATCACAATGGCTATGCTTGACTTCCAGCACAGCACAGAGCTGGTGCCCAGCTGGTGACTCTTGAGCAGAGCTACTCCAAGGCAGTGGATTCTGGGTCAAGAAAATACCTCCCTGTGGGGCAGAGATGTCTGGATCATGACCACAGTGAGCCTGAATGCAAGTTCATCCCACCTTCAGTTCTCAGAGAAGCAAACGGGATTCATTATCCCCATTGGCTCCACCAGGTGGGTGCAATAAGGACTGTGGGTCTCAGATAAATGAAGATGTAGAAGCTGGAGTTGGCCACCTTTGCATGGATCTTGTCCTGTTGCTGCATTGCACTGAAATGCCTTTCATTGGGAAACAGATTATCTTTAAGAAAGATATAAAGACCCCATTTTACGGTCAATCTCTATATTTTAGGATCATGCTTCTAAGGGAAATCTTCAGTGTTAATAAAGACTCATTTCTGGTTGGAAGCCTCTCTATTTTCCAGCCATGAGTTCTTATATTTGTGTAGCACTTAACACCAAGGGAAACCTCAAATTTCAGCTACTTGGCTTTTAGCCTTCTTCCTTAAAAAATACATACATTATTGAAAGCAACAAAGCAACTGGCCAGGCTTTTGATGATCTTTCATTAAGAGAAAGCAAACGTTTAAATGGTCCACTGGACAAGCAAAGGATCAACTTTTTTGAAGAGATGTTACCTTAGACACCCCAGCTATTTTAGTTCATTTGATCATAAAACCTTCAGTATGCTTTACTTATAGCATCTCTGAGATGAGACTAATGCTGGTGGAACAGATCCAGCAATGACAGACAGTAAAGCTACCTGAAATTTTTCTACACTTTTTTTCCCCCCCTCCAAATGAAAACCAAGGTTGGAACAAAAATAGGAAGTTGCTGATTCAGACAGAGTACCCTGAATTTTCTGTGGAAAAACTGAAGGCGGGAAAGTTGCAATGTTAAGTCAGAATGTTAAAAAATAAGCATTGGGATGCAACCAACCCTCCTCCTCTGCTCTGGATCATAAATTGCTTTAAGTCTGCTGCCAGTATCCTTTCCACCTAGAAGAGGAGCTACAAGGGCAATCAGCCAGAGCAGCAGCGATAAATCTGAGGTGAGAAGTGGAGAATATGGGGTCAATGGAAACATTGCCAGCATCCATGCTCAGCCACGGGCAGGATGCTTAGCCATTCCCAGAGCCCCCTGAGAAAAACACACTTAAACAGCATTTACCCTGCACCCAGACAAACTCTGCCCAGCACAGCACATGCCCTCTGTCCTGCCCAGCTCGCAGGGTGATGTTTCCTCTTGTGCTGCACTGCATCTGAGCCATCAGTTTCTCGTCCCTGCTGCCACAAGTGTGCTTGCCTTTCCCCTGCTCCGACAGGTACAGCCCTGCCTCTTACTGTACTACAGCTTCATCCCCGCTTTGTCACCTGCCCATGAGCACCTCCACATGAAGCTCAGCTGTACCCGGTAATACTTCACACACAGGGCAGGGCTGGCTTTTAATGTGAACCCATCCCTGCAGGTTCAGGAGCCCTCCATTGCATCCCCATATTACATCCCGCATGTGCACAGCTGTGAGCAGCTCTGGAGCACTGCAGGTATAGGCACACAACCCCCTGGAGGGACCCCTTCCAGCGCGTCCAAACCCTGTCTGCCACACACACCTCCCAAATCCTCCTTGCCACGTCCCACCAAGATGCGTGTGCACACACACACTAATCCTTCCATTAGCTAAATCCAAGCTTTTTACAGCAGCATTCCAGCACACAGCCATCCTTATCACCCCTCTTACAGACGCTCGGTCTAATCTCTCTCTGTGTGCCACACGCAGCCACCCGCTTAGCTTCTCTCTCTTCTACACACACACACACTTTTTTACACATAGACTAATCCCTCTCAGTGTCACGTACCCCAGAATCCTTCTTACAACGCCCCCTCGCACACTGAGTAATCCTTTACAGAGTCTCACATACACGATCCTGCTGACGGCATCCCTCCTCAAACATGCACAGCCACACATGGCATCCCACAGCATGCTTCACATGCACAGGAACTTTCCAGTGTTACACACACCATTATCCCCCTTCCTGAAGCACGTATTTTCCACCAAGTGTAGCATATGCATGTGATCCTGCCAATAGTGTCGTGAAACCAGCATCTTTCTAAAGCAAGATAAACCAATGAAGTATTTAGGGGTAAAAGCTTGGATATTTGGTAACTGTCCTGAAAAATATAGAGCTTGTCTCATAAAGAGAGATTTAAAAGACCTGGCATGTTTAGTGCAGAGAAGCAAAGGCTGAGAGGGGATGGGTTGCTGTCTATAAAAACATCAGAGGGGTAAACACTAGAGAAGATCTATTGATGTTAAGGGATAACACTGGCATGAGAACAAGTAAGAATAAACTAGTCATGAAAAAATGCAGCCTGTGAACCACGGAAAGATTTGTAACCATGGGGGGAGAGCAGCTCAGGTATCACTTTCCAAACGGATCACTGGAACATAATCAGAGCTGATTTCATCTTGAGCATCATTTTTGTCTGAGAGCACATCTCAGTGTTGGTGACCCTGAGATCCCTTCCCAGGCTCACTGCAGAGTTCAGGCTCTGAGTCTCACTCACCCTCTCACACCAGCACACTATTTCTGTCATAAGAGGTCAATAGTACAAAAGCACTTTGTTCCTTGGCTTTGTTTCCCCATATGCAGCAGTGGCGGAAGAAAACAGAATCCTTCTCTTTGTGCGTTGGAGAGGTGAGTTTCACAAAGTGACCTTACATCCACCCATCACCTCTGCAGCTCTCTTCCTTGACTTCCTAACAGGTATCCAACAAAACTCCCCTGGCCCTTTCCTTTTTGCCGGTAACATTCTTGCCACTGCAAGAGAGGGAGCAGAGAGCTCCTTGAGGAAAGTGCAGTCGCAGCACCCTGGGATCTATTTCCATCGCTGTGGCATGCAGAAACTACTCTCACATTTCCTCAGCACACATTTACATTCCTGGAGCCTCCCGCCTCCGCTGTTCAGCTGTCTCCAGAGACACTGAACACCTGACACGTCTGATAGGAATTACATATCTGTAATACAGATACAAAAACCCACAGGAAAATGAATATTTAGTGGACTGCAAGTGCTGCTGCATGAGCCACTATCCTCCCAGGAGTGAGTGCGTCTGATGCTTTCCTCCCCTATACCTGGGTAAAGCAGATGGCGTGGATATTGGCTGAGCAGTGTGTGAGAAGAAGATGTAAAAGTCCCTACCATTTGCATAAAGATGAAACAATCTCTTTTGAAAAGGCTAGAGAAAAGCAAGACATTTCAAAGTTTCTATTTACCTTAAAATACACTTGAGGTCTTGGTAAACAGGGAATGGCATTTATTAATGTGTGGGTGCCATATATTACAGTGTGCGGTGAGGGCAACCAAGTGCCCACTGGGTAGAGAGGCCTGCAGGGGAAGGAGGAGATTGTAAATGCACAAAGCAAGAGACAGAGCTGCAAGAAGCAATTTCAGTGTAGAAGCCCACAGAGCAAAGGGAGAAAGAAGGAGAGAGGGTGGGAAGATGCTTCCACCACACTCCCATTCATATTCTGGAAATTGTCCATTTGGAAAATACACCTAATTTCTTGAAACTGCAAATCAGTCTCCTCTTTTTTTATCACCATGAAACTCATAAGAGAGCACAAAAGGAAAGAAAACCTGCCAAATAGAGCTACCAACTTAGTTTCTCCTCTTAAGAAATCACACAAAAAAATCCATTAGCTGTGTATTCATTTTCCTGATGGAAATATCAAAATGAAATAAACAAATTTAGCTTTGTGCTGAGCTTCCTTTTGGTCAGGGAAACTGATAAAAAATAGTTTTATCTCATTAGTTGTAAATTTTGAGTACTTTTCTTTCTGTGGAGAGAAGACAGGAAAACAGAAATATGAAAATAGGTGGAAAGTGGCATCACATGCTTTTTTTTTTTCCTGTTTTCCAACTGGTAGGTGGGAGGTAAGAGGCAAACTGGCAAAAAGTGTGAGCATACATAGAAAATCTTCACGTTTACCTTTTATTTCAGATTTGCAATGGCAATATGATAGTAAACATTTATTGAAGCTACAATTTCCTTGAGAGGGAAAAGATCTTTTACAGAAAGACCTACTTGAAGGAGAAAATTTTCCATGAGCTTTCAACAACCTCCAGACAAAACTCTGTGATTATCTGCAATGGTCTGGGTGCAGCAATGGGTAAAAAGACAGTGTACGGTGAGAAATGGTACACTGGCACCAGCCATAATGCAGTGCGGTAAGCACAAAACCCAGGACAAAATAAAAAAGCCAAATCAAATTAAAGGATGGAGAAAAACTAATGAAAGTCCTGAGTACATTTAAACTAAAGAAGTAAAAAAAAAAATACTTCATTAACGCCACAGGTGATGTTTCCAAAGCATAGAGCACATGGTATTGTCAGTCAAGCTCTTGCACAGCAACACAGACTTTTTCAGCTCCTTATACAGGCCTGGCTCTATGTATATCTTGATTATTTCCAACCAATCTGTCAGTCAGAACAGTAGGCAAATACCACACAACTCACAGAACTCAGCCCAGAAAAAAACACATCTGAGCCTTTCTTTTTCCACTCCCCGTACAGGTTCAGAGCCCTGAGATTATGAACCATTCAAATAGTGAGCTCAACCTGGGTTTGGAAAGAGGAGGTCCAACCCTGGAGTCTGGCTCAGTTGCATCTCATGAAAACCCATCACTCATACACACATTTCCAGAGGGGTCTTTCAACCCTCAGAAGGACAATGCCCCATTCATATGGTGGAGGAGGTACTCATGAACACATCCTCAAGCCTTGCTGAGAGCAGAGGCACAGGGATCTCACATCTCATTTCCTAGCACACAAAGAGCGCAACAAACCAGTCTCCAGCCACAGTGATTATAGGTCTCATATGTATGAGCAGAACAAAGTTTCAAGCTCCTGGGACAGAGAGATTAAAGAAAGAGAATGCCTACTGTAGAGAGCTGCTGAAAAGTTGCCAGATCCTGTAAAGCAGTTCGGAGATGCCACAACACTTTCTACTGTCAGATTGCATGGGGAGACATCCTCCATTGGTCCCTAATGGATTTGTGCTGCTGGACTCAGGCCCAGGTTAGTGGGTTTTCTGTTTGTGCACTTCTTAGAAGGCGGATTAATGTGCAGTATACCTCATTTTCCTATTTAGAAAGGCCTGTGCTGGGTATGAAAGAGAGAAAATCAGTAACCAGATCAAGAAACAGCAAGGGAGGTACAAGTGTGAGAAGGGATAAGTGATGAGATCAGTGACCTGAAGGCAACTCTGAATCGACTACAGTTTGGTATGTTTCTATCCTTTGAAATGTCCTTTATCTCCCGCTTTTTTTCTGTCTTTACATGGACTACTCGTTTTTTCCTAGTACTATTCTCTGATTTATTTACTTTATCCTCTTATTCCCCCTTTGATTTTAGTCTTTTGGCCCCAACGCTCCCTTCCTCAACATCTCTTGCATAAAACAGTGATGTTCAACTGACAGGTTAATTCAGTGATGGTGCCATTGATGTGATCTTTAGATGAGAGGGATCATTTTGCCACTCCAGGGAAGAGATTTTTATCAAAAATTCTGAAACGGCAAAGAGGACTAAAGGGGATACAGAAAATACCCATTAAAATAAAAATATTTCATAAAAATGTTAAGAGAAGCCACTAAAAACCCAAGAAAACAAACACAAAACACAATGTGTAGGAAAAAAAAGACCCCAAGCAACTCATAAGCATACAAAGGTAAAAACTAATCAAGCTAAGCAGGTTGTATACCAGGGATAACGGTCATATTAAAATCAGTATCACTAGGGTGAGTGCAAAGAACAAGTAACAAACTCAAGCAAGAATAGCAGAACACTGCAAAGCACATCTCAGGATAAGATGTATATAGTATCATAGAATCATTTAGGCTGGAAAAGTTCTTTAAGATCATCAAGTCCAACCATTAACCCAGTACTGTCAAAGTCCACCATTAAACGGTGTCTCCAGTGCCACGTCATTTAAATACTTCCAGGGATGTCCTTCCCAGGGCAGCCTGCTGCAATGCTTGACAACCTTTTTTCCTAATATCCAATCTCAATTTAGTCTCAATCCAGAAAAAAATTGTCTGTAATGGATGGAGCTCTTTTCAAATAGAAATCATATTTCATTGCTTCTCTTTTCTGGAATTTATATAATTTATCCTGACAAATGAAATCAGGGAGATTTTATCTTTTCATTTTTAAAAATCCTCTAATTGATAGCTTGAAGTGGTTTGAGCTCTGATCTCAGCTTGGGTCACTGCTTCTACAGAAGGTGAATGCTTGAATGCAAGACCAAGAAGGGCAGACCAAGAAGGGCAGAAGTACAGCAGAAGTCTCAAGACTTTGTGATAAATATTAAATATCTTGTCCTGAATCCTCCTGTCCCAAACCATGACATTGCCTTTTTATGGAATGACTCAAAACATAAACATCCTTCAAAATCCTGTTAGGCCTTTAAAAAAAAAAGTGGCATTTGCTAACAAGGCCATAAATATTGATGCCTTTGAGGTCCCCCAGAGCCCTATCATTTCTGCAACTGACTGATTAATAATAGATTAAACACTTTAGTTTTGCTTTCTCTGGGCTTCTTAACTTTAAGTGCATCTGCTGTGCTGGTAACAGAAGGGCCTGGGACTGATGGATCTGGCAGGTATTCAGTAAAGGAATGTGGCAGCAGCCTACAAATACCTTCAAGGGCCAAAACTCAACCAAAATCTGCAGAGGGACATCAGAGGATTAGACTAATTCAGTGAGGAGCTTCAGAATGTGTTTACTACAGATAAGATTTTCTGTCTCTGGAATATCTGCAGTGTTTACTATGTTAGGAGTCCACATGACATTACACAGTAGACATATAATAAACTTTGCATCCATAAAATGCCTTTCACTTGGTGACCTCAAAGGAGCTTTCGGCTGTGTTTTATGGAGGGCCAGACTGGGCTGGTTTCAGATGTGCTGAGCAGCAGTGATTGCTCAGTACCTCTCGAAAACAAACTTCAAGGGACTGTTTAGATGCCACATAATGAGTCTGTATCAAAGTTGATGAAAGAACCAGGTGTTCCTGGCTTCCAAGCTCATGTTCAAATCCACTAGAGACTGCTGGCACAGAGGCTTTGTTCTAGCTCCGCAAGCCATGAAACACCAGGGAAAATACCTGGTCTTCCTCTGCTTGTTGATATAATTAATAACCTCATTTATAATGCTCTATTAAAAGATCCAGAAGGTTATATGAAAAGTCACATCTGTTCTCTTCAGCTCTGAATTCAGTGTGCATCTTGCTACTCATGAGTAATTTTTACCTGTCGTGGTTTAAGACTAACTCAAGCAGTCTCTCTCGCTCACTCACTTCCCCCTCTTTCTTCCCCCCACTCCCGGAGGGATGGGAAGGAGAATTGAAAAAAATGCAACTCCCACAGGCTGAGATAAGAACAGTTTAGTAACTAAAGTATAAAACAAATCACTACTGCTACCACCAATAATAACAATGACAAGAGAAATACAAGGAAAGAATACAATTCTCACCACCTAGTACCAAGCCTGACCACGCAGTGCACCCCCACCCTTCCGGGTCTCTGCTCTCTGCTTTCCATCCTGGGCATGATGTGCTGTGGTATGGAATAACCTCTTTGGTCAGTTTGGGTCAGGTGTCCTGTCTCTGCTTCCTCCCGGCTTCCCCTCCTCCCTGGCAGAGCATGAAACTCAGAAAGTCCTTGGTCAGACCAAAACATCACTAAGCAGTAACCGAAACACTGGTGTTATCAGTGCTGTTCCCAGGCCCAAAATCAAAAACACAGTGCTGCACCAGCTACCAAGGAGGAGAAAAATGACTGATGCTGCTGAACCCATGACATTACCCCAACAGCATCTTCCAGGCCTGTGCTTAATAAGCTTGATCTTTAAATGGGCAGAATGAGCCAATGCATTGAGGGGTGTAACCCCTTTTGTCTTGCAGCCATATTCAGACCATGTGGTTTTGATGGTGAAAATAATTCCCAAACTTTAGCTAGGTCCTTTACTCCTGTGCGAAGGGCAAAGACACATTTCATTGTTCTGAAGACTCTCTACCTGTTTTCAGTGTGGAACTAAATACACGCAGCAGCAGAGGCAGGCTTTTGCTCACGGAGTGCAGCTGGACCACGGTGCAGTGGAGGAGATACAAAAGGAGTTTGTGGTGCCACACTCAACATGCTCCTGACTGCAAAAGTCTCCCCTTAGTGACTGCCTCTGTCTGGATTTTCTTTTTTTCTCTTCTACAAGTCTTTTCAAACAAATCTAAAAAACCCACGAAACTAAGGCTCCACAGCAAATCCTTGCCATTCAGCCCTCTGCTTGCACACATACAGACACAAGATTAACCCTGTCCAGCAATGCAGCAAAATACACGCTTAACATTAGACATGAGTAAGGATCAAGAGGTCACTAACTGGGTGTGCAACAACATCTGCCAGTTCTTTGCAGGACCTGTGGGTGACAGCATGGCCAGGCATGCAGGGCAGCACAAGACAGCCCCAGGCGCTCCAAAATGCTCTGTGCATTTGAGTCACCCATAATTCACGCACGCACTGGGTCACATCTAATGTCTTGCTCCCAGAAGTACCTTGCACTCCCATTGCAAGGGCTACTGCAGACAGCAGCAATGCCCCCATCGTCTCTGAGTGAAGTAAAAGTGAGTAGATGCTCAAGTATTTTGTGGATGAAACTGAGCAAATAGAGAGCAGACACTTGGGACCAGTGGGTAACGCATTCAAAGACACGATCTTCACTGTGTGCTTCATTTGCAAACACTGTATAAAGCCACTCCACCCCCATTACAGCAGTGTCAGGGATTCACATGTGCCCTCCCTGAAACGTGTAAATAGCTTCTGCAGGTTTCCCTTTTGTAAAACATAGATTGATTCTGATTTCTTTTCTTCCTAAGAAGCAGGGGCTTCTGTACTACCACACGGATTTGCAACAATACCTTCCTTGATGTCAGCTGCTCAGTGCCCAAAAGACATCTCTAATTGAGTGTGGTTCAGCAGGATTCCCATGCCTCAGAGCAGAGCATCAAGGGGAGAAGAAGAACAGAGGAGAGCTGGAGCTGACTCTGCGATGGAGTAGCTAAGTGGCTCCCTGCCTGCTCCCAGGCAGAGGGAAGCAGGTACAGGCACTGTACCACGAAGCTAACTGCACTGCAGCAGATCGATAGATACCAAATGTCTATTGGTTTGTGCTTGTATGAACAGGGCATCTGCAGGGGTCTGAGCTAGTCACTGCAGGACTGCTCAACTCAGGAGGCTTGGGAACAGCAATGGTTCTTACAGAAATCCACATGGGCGTTTAAAGGGAGAAGATGGCTTTTTTTTTTTTTTTACACACCTTAAAATACACCTTATTTGATGGCAACTTGAATAATAAGAAAGCCCACCCGCAAACCTATCAGTATGATGCTGTGTGCAGCATCAAAAGCGATGCTCTAGAAAGAAGTGGCACCAAGTGTAGGGGAGCAATCTTCATGAGGAAACATGATGCACAAAGATTTCACTTTGATCCTTTCCCCCAAGCAGTTAGTTGTAACTCCCAGTTGGTGACTGCAGCCACTCTGCTGCCATTCAACAGATACAACCTAAGAATTGTAACCCCAGTCCAGCACAGGTAGTTGCAAAGAGACGCATTCACTTGGTTACTCATGTGTGAAATGTGGTACTGCTTTCAGACACTGGGTCAGCAGGAGAAGAACCATCCCACTGGCTGCTTTCTTAGACATCTCCTTAGAAAACAGCTTTTTTACCATGCCTTCTTCCCTGGGCAGGTGTAGTTTGTAGCTAAAACACAGTGGCCGTTTTAGCCGCAGTGGTTCTATCTTCCTGCTGGATATTGGATCAGCAGGTAGCTGGAAAGAAAAGAAGCTCAGAAAGGCTCTGTAAAGATTGCTGAAACATTCCTGGCCACTGACCATGGAGTTCACTACTGTTTGCAGCATAGATCCTCAAAGCAGGCTTTGCTCAGGTGTCAGCAGCAATCTGCTTTCAAAACTGAGGTGGAAGGAGGCCTTGGTAGGAAGAGTACACCACTGTTCGTGTTAATTTATTCATTAGTTTGCATACCACTGCTTCTCTACAGCAGCTCTAAACTTTCCTATGTGGTGAACTACAGGTCTGATTTCTTTTCATATCATTCCTCATCTAGCCTTTCTTTTTTTTTTCTTTTAGAAATTCAGCCAAAGAAAACATGATGTTGGCTTTTTAGTCCCTTACCCTTGGGCCTCATTATGTGCGTCTCCAACCCTATTTATTTACATTTCAAGGGAGAGGCTGGCAGAGAAGAGAAAACATGAGGGCTTCCCTACAGACTGTGATCAGCTGCAATTTTCTCAGTGTACAAAATCTTGCATCTCACACTGCAAAGGCCGGAGATGTGGTGTGTGGGGAAACTCAGGGTCCATGGGCAGAATTTCCTTTGCCCCTTCTCTGGGCATGGTCTGCCCTGCACTTACATTATTTCACTTTAAAAGCAAACCCAGCGAGAAGGGACCTGCCAAGCAATGCTCTCCCCTAACATTTCCATCCTCATTTTCCATATCACTGCTTTTCTTTCCATTTCTCATCTCTTGTTTTCTCTGATCTTCAGCACGGAGGACAGGAGGAGGAATGGGGTTCATGCTGCGCCTCTCTCCCACTTTGAACATGCTCACATTCAAACTCCTACTGCTGCTATTCCCTCACTACTCTCTCATGAACTTTTCCTCTACAAAGTACTAAACTCTTCCTAAAAATACTCAAAATACCAACCCTGCTTCCAAGCAGCCAGTGGCAGAAAGAAATAATTCCTCATATGTTTTCTCATTAATTAAAATGTACAGTTAGTGAGCTGCACAGCAGGACCCTTGTACTTCCAATGAAATGCTGAGTGGTCCTCAGGACTGGCTACATCTGTGGGGAAGGGAAGAGGTACAACAGAAAACTATCACTTTCCTCTTGGGGAAAGGTTTTATATTAGCATATGATCATCCTCTAAGGTTCATATTCAATGAGCTTTTTGTCTTTCTTAAGGCTCATAGACACTGGAAAACAATAATGATACTCAGAGGACTCATTGGCTGAGTATAGAAATCCCTGCATTAACTCCATGGTGAGTAACCACATAGAAGGAGACCCCTGCACAGACTGCAGCTGCTCCAGATTTCCACACTAACACTTCTACATAGATCCCTTCTGCCAGAAATTTATGTGAGCAGCCCCCAAAGTTCACCCTGTTGCATTTGTGTTCGTTTTCTTGCATGGGTATTGGTGTATAACTCATCCCTTTGCAAACACCAAGTATGAGAAATTCCTTACTGTGGCTTTACAAAGCATACATGTGCAGGTTTGCATTTTTCAGGCTGCAGATTAACCTGGGGGAAATCTCTGGTCTTGCACCAGTTAGAAGGAAACCAGAAATAAGATACTCTGGGCACTATCAAAGTTCCCTACTTCAGCTCAGGATTAACTTCCAATGAACCACAGGATCTGAACCAATACAGGTCCACTCACCAAACAGAGCAAACAGAGGCAATACCATGGCTCTCAGCTGGCCTGTCCAAGGAATAATCCCTTCTCAAACACAGCTTGCCCCGGGCTGAGAGGGAGAACGCCAGACTCACTGTTGCAACTCAATTACAGAAGCTCCTCCAGCGACTAACATCTCCTGTGGTATCAGCTTCTGACATTTTTAAAAGGTGACGTAGCTCAATCCCAGGCTCTTCCCCATTACCAATCACTGGGGAAAGGTTTCAAATAATTTCTGGACATAGAGCGCTGTAGCTGCTAACCCACTTGGGGTCTGGGGCTTTTGTCCTTCATTTCTTAACAAAACATTCCTCTTACTTTCAAACTCCCCCCAGGCTGGTTTTGCTGGGGAACGTTTTTTAATTAAAAGCACATACATTTTTCAGCAAGAAATTTAAATAATTGAGCTGTGAGGAACTCCTCAGATGTGAGATCTTGGGTTTGCAAGTGCCTTGAGGAAACAATTTGGGAAACCCATACTGCAAACAACTGGGAAAATAAGTGGACAAGTTGCATCAACAGGATGAAATATTAATTAAAGAGAGAATGATTTGGCAGCAAGATTCAGACTGAATTCTATGGGAGACTGCAGCCACTGCCTATGTGAACATGGTAATTTTGCAGCTCCTTTCAAGATGGAGGTCCCCAAATTGTCGTGTTCAGGATCTCACAGGGTGTTGATTCATTTGCATGATTCAGCATCCATCAGGTTCCTTCTAAGTGAGGTTTGTGCCTAAAATGGCAATACATCAACCGCAGGAGATGCCATTATGGCCATAAAATCATATACACGGAAACCTGGTGTCTCCAGTGATTTAACCCCTCTATTGGTGTTGTAAGTGCTGGCCCAAATTCACAGCAGTAAGAACTGAGACAAAGAGTGCTTTACACAAGCCTCCTGCAATGCCACCCGGGGACTTTTCTCACTAAAAGGAAACTCATAGGGTTTTATCCCTGAATCAGGGATGCCGACAGTCCAGCTGACTCTTGTAGTCTCAGCATAGGGCTTGCAAAGGTGAATGAGGTCTATAAAATCCCATCTCCTGGAGTCATTTGATTCTGAGTCACATTGTCTTTTTATCTTTTTCAATAAGGTATAGACCTGAAACTTCAGAAAGGAAAAAAGTAAACTTAAAAATAAGAGTTTTCAGTGCTAAAAAAATGAAGACTAATGAAAAGAAGCCTCAAATTCAATATAGTATTAAAAATGCATGACTTGTAAAACCAGCTTATGGGTTTGGGAACATGATAGTTACTAACTGGATGCTTTCAGGCAGCAGTAACGGGCAGAAGAGAGAACAGCTGTAGTAGTTACAAAAGGCTCCTCAACATTATCCATTCCTATGAACTAATCCTACCACCTGAGTCCAGGCTCAGCAACAAGCTGCTGCTGCCTTTCGGCATCTCACCCATGCTTGTGTTGTAAGGTCAGTCTGTTTGGCTGTTGAGAGTTAACCACATGCACATCTGGATGCACAGTGAGGTGTAAAGGTTGTGATCCATCCTGCTGGGTGAATTCTCTCCAATTTACTTTTGTTTTCATAGAGAGGACTTAAGGGCCATCAGATTTCAGGTTTTGACAGCACCTGGCCTGGAGAAATGAAACCCAGCAGGTAAAGAAAAACCTTTTATGAATTTCAAAACATGGGATGTAACATGCACTGAAGCACTCTCTCTACTGCTGCTCTGCAAAGAGAATAATCCACACAGACTAACAAAGTCAATTTAGCCACATGAAGAAACACGGTGGTTTAGCAAGACAATTTGGAGTTTGTTATTAATTGCTGTAAATATCATTAAAAAGAAGTGAGTCAGGGGGGCAGTGTGGAAAAATCAAGAGCCTCTGAAGGACGACGAGAGCTTGCAGAGGTTATACAGCTGCACAGCACCTCCAGGGGCCATTACTTGCTATCTTGAAAAGAAAACATGGCTATTTCTGTAATCACTGAGCAGTAATATGGCCCCATGAAGGAAATTACTTTGCCTGGAAGGTGCATTGGTAATGCAGACCCTAACAATCCCTACAAGCTGCAAAGCCACTGTAGGGATCACCCTTGCAACCCCTATGCTGAGGCAAGAGTCAGTTGGACTGTCTGCATCACTTTTCTCCCCAAGCAAAAACCCAGTAAGATTTCTGCTGGTGTGGCATGAAACAGCCTACCTGCTTTATCACAAATACATGGAGATCAGTCCAGGAAGGGCCTCAGAAGGTTGCACTGGACATTCATGGACTTGGCTTACCTCTACCCAATGCATCACTGGCAGACATCTCTCCAACCTGTTTCACAAGGTCTCCATTTGCTACTACCTCAGTCAATCCATCTCCAAACCAATCTACCAGGCAGACTTCCCAATGTCCAGCACCCAGCTCCCACTATCTGTAAACCCACAGTGGACAGACAGAGCAACATCGAGTTTCCAATCTCAAGATAAATCTTCTTGGAGTTAGGAAGAAAAAGCAAAATCCTCAAGGACCAGACTGGGTCTGTAAGCAAAAAGCTAGTGCAATACAGGTCACATCAGCCCATGGCAAGTGGGATGGTGTAGCTGATGACAAGGGGACAAGAGAGACACTGACAGGCAATTCCAGCTTGTTTCCATGGCTGGTTCCTGGCTGTGGCATTTTCCAGTGTGTTGGCTTAGCGTGGCAGAGCCACATCCACACAATGCAACATGTCTTTGGGTTGCCACTGCTCCTCACATGCCTGTGCAGTTTGCCCCTAGACCCTTTGCTTCTGCGCCTTTCATCATGGATGAAGCCAGGGATACAGACATATGAGCATGAAAGCATGCTCTGAAGCCAATCATCACTTCCCCAGTGCTGGTAGGTGGGGATGGCCAACTTCAGATCTCCCTGGTGCCAAGAGCGAATGTCATAGCTCATCTCAACATCCGCGGGACCTGACTGTTGCACAGTGAGACTGAGCCGTGGCACAGTCTCTCTTTAGGATGAGAGCTACAACTACAAAGCTGTTATTACCTTGCCAGTGGTGCTCTGCACATGTCGGGGAAGGGGAATACAGAGAGTAAGCTGAGTGGCATAATTATCCCCAGCATGCCTTTTTCTAAATATCACAACACATATTGCTCTAGTTTAATTACTCTCGTCAGCTTCATTATCAGAGCCGCGTAGTGAGGTTGGATGCTCCTGTCCCATCTTCAGAGATCTACAAACACAACGGGCTTTCTGGTTCTGCATGTGGGAGATGGAGAGATTGTTCCTGGAAGTGCTGCAGCAGGGGCTGGGGAGGGGGGATTTCGAGGAAACAGTGTCACAGCAAATGGAAGCCTCAGGTAGCTGCTGTGTTTGCAAACTGCTCTCTCCTGGGATACCTGCTGCGAGGTCAGGAGCTGTCTGCTTGGCAGTTACAGCCCCATTTACTGCAGACTGAAAATAACTCTTTGGTTTCAGATGCAGCCCCTGCCAGCACAGCACCGCGGTGACCTCAGGCATCCCTGCATCTGCTATGCTGCAGTGAAGGTTGGTCCAGAGCATCCCCTGTTCTAATGGATGCACCCCAGCATCAATGCTACAGGTAACACATACAGATGATGGTTTTTAATCCCCATTATCTGCCCTCCAATTTCTTCAGCTTTGCATGATCCTCTTTCAAGTTTTGCCTCCCTTACCCCATCAGCTTTCCCTGAAAAAAAACCCAACCTGGACAGGAAAAAGAAGACAAAAATAGAGATGGTTGCTGCTGTAAAAACAGGTTCTTGGAGCAATCAATATTAAAGCAGGTTGGATTTTTCTAGGACTTTTCATATTAGGTATTTTCATATATGTTTCATAGCCTGTGGACTAAAAAAGCTGACATGCAATCCAGGAGAGCTATGCAAAGCTCAGATGATGTAGGTACCCAGACCCAAGAACCTACCTAAATTTCTACTGCAATCCCCTTTGTCTGCAGTGGCTGGGCATAGAAGGTCTGTGCAGACAGAGCCATCCACAGGGAAACTCTGGATATCTGCATATGTTCTGGAGACTCCTTTCTCCTGTCTTGTACAGGGCTCTCCTTAGCAACAGAGCTCCTGTTGCAGGATCTGCTGCTGCTTTTCACCCTCTCTGCCACCAGTGGCACATGGAATCTGCAGTTCTGCCTGCTCATACCAATAAAAGACTTTTAACCCCTGCCCTCACCATTCTTTCAGCTATGCAGTCCTAAGTGACATATTGCAAGTGAGGGAAATGGAAAAAGAAGGTTTCCACTGAAACCTCTTCAAACACCAAGCCTGCTAGCAGCTGCAGCAGTGGCAGCTCATTGTCCTGTGCAGGCTGCAGAGCTGCCCACAACACCAGAGAGGTAGTTTTTTGGGTACCTGAGCTCTAGCTTGAAGCAAGGGTATTCAAAACCATGAACCTACAACTGCTGGCCTTAATCTGCCTCCTTTAAAGCAAACAGTTTAAGACATGCAGAGGTGTGAATCCTGCTCCTGAAACAAAAAAGACTGAAGTTCAGAGGGATGCAGAGAGGACGGGATGCACTGATCCTGCCTTCCTGCTGCTGACAGACTGAAGTGTAACACTGGGCGTCATCTCCTGTCGGTGTGAGCATGTGTGTGGGGGACTGTGTGTTCTGGGAAGCATGGCAGAGGGACAGCACATCCTAACAAACCGCTTGCACAACACAGGACCATATGCTTCTGGAAATGTCAGGATAAAAATCATTATAAAGATGGAAAATTACTTCTTGATCCCTTCTCATTCCTATGATACTGCTTTCTCTTTATTTTAACATCTGAATTTGTCTTATTATTGAAGCAGGGACAGAGATGGGACAAGCTGACAGGATGGCTTGGGATGCTGCCCGAGAGGAAAGATGCTCTTGTATCTACCATACCACAGCCCCTGCTACAAGAATGGCTTGAGCAAGGTTATGAAAATAGTTTTGTGCTTAAATACCTGCAAGGTCAGATCTTCCAAATGATTCTTATTTTTATTCAAATACTCTCCAAACACTTATTTTTCTACATAATATCTTCTGGCTTTATGCTGATGTTACTCATTTAAATACATGTGGATGGTATGCATAACAAAGACATGGAAAATACAATGCTCTCCCATTAGGGGCATATTTTTGCCATTCCTACTATTTTCTAAAACAATTACTTCTTAGAAACCACACAAGGGGCTAAGGCAATCCAAGGAGACTTACAAAGTTCTTACTCATTACATCCAGGATGAAGTTGGTCTGGGCTCTCTGAATTACTCCCACATGGCAAAAAAATTGAAGCAATAGACTGCTGTGATACAAGATATTCAAACTAGCTACCAAATCACTCCCTTTGGCTATCAGTGAGGGGAGATGCATGGATGCACTTTTCTTTACTTGTAACATGCAAGTAGAATCATCTCCACTGCTGATGGGATGAAATGCATAGCAGAAAGGGAAGTACTGCCTCATCCCTCAGACGCACTGAGAGTCTGTTAGTGCTCCATGTTCTTGCCCTGACAGAATACGTTTTCCCTGGGGACTTCAAAGACACCCATGTTTAGCTTTGCAAAGGAACAAGAAAAATGCCAAGTGCAAGAGATTTGGGGGAGGGAGCTGAGGGGGGAAGGTGTAACAGTCTGTAATCATGAGACAAGAGTTTACAGTGGAAATAGCGACCATGAATAATGCAACAATTCTCCCCCTGGAGAGGAGGCGGCCTTGGTGAAATGATTTCTCCAGATCTAATGGCTGAAACAGTCCATTACAGGTGCCACATGATGCATTTGTCTCCATTTACATACCCATTTGATTAGATCCTGGAGCTACGAATTACACACAAATCAAAATCAGGACCACAAGGAACTTGTAACACAAAGACAGCACCACAAAGGTATAAGAGCAGAGAGTTTCCATCCCGCAAAAGGGCAAAAGAGCAGATAAAACCTTTGCCCGTGTCCCATGCGATACTGTAGAATGTGAAAAGGCATCAAAAAGGGTTAAAACAGAGTTCAGGGAGAAGGGTGACTTGAGGCATACAGACACTAAGGACACAAAGACTGCAGCCTAAAAAGGAGATGACAGCCAGAGGATTGATAGAGACCCATAAGATCAGGAACGGTTTGGAAAGCTAAATAAGGTTAATAATAATAACCCATGTTTCTTATTTCTCATAAGACAAGATTTAGGGGAACACACAGAAATTAACAGGCAGTGTTTTAAAACCAAAGAGGCAATTTCCCACCTAGTACAGTAGTAAGTCATGGAACTATGTGCCAGCTGAGATTTGGGATAAATGAACCTTAAGATTACAAATATTCAAGGGGTTTCTCTGCTGCAGTCTATTAAACAAGATACTCTGGATGCAAACCCTAGCAGGGAAAACTTCACATTGTCTATAGCATCAAACCAGGATGTGGTATCTTTAACAATCTTCCCTTCTTGTCTAATTGGTGCAACAGTTTGCTCTCACCTACATGGAACATCCTTGAACCAGAAGTAGTGAGTCTGCTTTAGTTCCTGTGTTTAAAAAAGCCTCCAACTTTTACCAAAGGTCTGGTTTCCTCCTTTTGTACTTAGTTTAAATATTAAGCTCTTGAGGGGCTGTTATGCTTCATTATCAGGCACTGTTTTTTCTAATGGATATTACATGGACTCTACACACAAGTTCACTTTTACTGCCCTTCCTCATCCATGTTAAGAATGAGAAACAGGTGCAATGTTAACTGTAAATTGATTATTCACACAAAATACAGACATTTGCTTTATCTTTTATATAGCTATGCATTTGGTGTGCTTTTAAAATATAACTAGATACACTTTAAAGATAATAATCTAGTTGTTATTTTCCAGGGATTCAGGGCAAGGTTTAGTTTAGTTTTATTTTGCTGGTTGCTTTGTTGTTTCCAGTGGGTTTTCCATGTTTATGCTCAGGAAAACACACTATTCCTGATGTTTGCCTGTGGCCAGGCTAGGGATCCCTAGGCAAGGGGCCAATTCTGTTCTTGGTTACTTGGAGTAATGCCATTAAAATCCCTGGGTCTGACTATTAGCTGCTGTAACTGAGGATATCCACGTTCGATACGCACTTTCAAAGGACTCTTCCGATTAATTCTAGATGAGAACAAGGCTTTCTGGGAGGGATTCTCTGCTCTGTGGGGGTTTCTGCCGCCACCAGCACTGCTCTTTGACTAGGGAATTGCTTTCTCCTTCCTCAAATGTTCTCCAAAGTGAATTTCAAAGTCGTGCATGGACAGACTCCAAATTTAAAACTCATACAGCCCTCCATGCCAGAACCAGAGCCTCAGGGAATGTAACAAACACAACTCATGAGAACAACCAGATGACAGCATATTAATACACCCTGAATGCTATCTACTATCTACATGTAGAGAAAACTTACACTGCCAACACATGGAGTTAAAGTGATTCTCCAAAAGAAAACCTCCCAATTGTTCCAGGCAATAAGTAGATATCAGCATCCTTTCAGTTCCACCGAGGGTTAACTAGACTTGGGAACAACATGTAAGGAGAAGGGGATGTGGAGCAAGATACGAGTCAAAAGGAAAGAGGATTCCCATCCCTCTCATAGCATTAATTAGCAGCTCTTTTGTCATCTCCCAAACATAGGAGCATCCCCCCATCTTGGAGGACAGTTCTCCTCCAAACCAATGGGCTGGCACTGGACTGGCAAGGTACATACAGTGGCAGAGCTGCTGCTGACAGCAGCTGGAGAATAAAAGACCTGAGTCAGAACAGAGCCTTGAGGATGAGCCTGGGTAATTTAGGTACAACACAAAGGGCTCATAATTGTCCCCTGAACCCCTTGCTGGGAAACAGCCTATTCATCTTACTGGGACACCTTCTTCTGACTCAGTCTCTTGGATACTGGCATCACGAGTCTTTCTGCCTGGTGCTTCTTTTTATCCTTTCTGTTCTTTTTTCTCTCTCTCCTCATTTTCTTTTATTTTCCTTTATCTTTTCTTTTGTTCCATCCTTTAACAATTTTCAGTCAACCCCAGGGAGACCGTCCCACTCTTATTTGCTAAAATAACTAGTAGTTAAATGACTGACATTTAAAGCGGTAACTTAAGCTTCAGCATTGCTCCACTGGGAGAAGAATCAGTGATGAGTGTGTGGGGAGAGGAAGGAATAGGATGTGGATCATACTTCTGAGAGCTTTTCTGGGTTTTTTTTGTGCAGGCTGTCTGCAGGCTCCAGCAGACATCATTTCTGCCAGAGCACTTATGGAGAACACATTTCTAAGTATGAAACAGACAGAGAGCTGTCCATGAAGTATCAAAAAAAAAAAAAACCCAACACTAAGGTATAAATCAAACTGGAGGTCACTACACTGGAAGCCCTAACAAGGAGGATGTCATCCTTCTTTGATTACCTGCTTTTGTCCTTCTTTTGGAGTCAGTACTGCAAGATCATGCTGACCTGGCACCAGCATATGCAAAGGATGCTCAGGACTTGAATGGCAGCACATGGTGCTGCATAGGACTTACGTGCACTAACTGAACTCGGACATCTCTGGAATAAATGCACTCTTCACTGATGAACAAGTATGTGCCATTGTACCCTGGTGCCTGCACTGTGTGTTAGTGTAGACATGACAGCAAAAGTAGCCATCAGTGGTTTGTTCTTTTCTAGTTTGGTTGGGACAGATGGACATTGACACTCACACCTGTAAAATCCCCTCTCCCCTCGTCTAGGGGAGAGTTTTCCATTTTCCACCCAAAAGGTTTCTCCTACCAGCAAGAAATACAATCAGCCTGCTGCCACTAAATTAGCAGATGGACTATTTATTTGACTTGTCAGTTCCCTTGGCAATTTCCCATGATGGAGCTGTCCTGTGGGAGAGTTTTTCTAAGACAGTTGTTAAAATGAAATGTCCTTAAAACAAAGGGAATTAGTTTCTCTGCACATAGTTTCACCATTTAATTTCAGAGATTTACAACGAGTAAAACAATCTTGGATAATATCAGCAATTTTAAGAATAACTTGTGTACAGTTATGACAAAGGAGCAAGGATCAGATTCAAATATTGCCTCCAATGGGAACCCCGCTCCTATGCTGCCATTTTACTGAATTCACCCAATGAATCAACACTCCGCCTACGCCTGTTCCCTGCACTTGGAAAACCTCTTGTAATACCACTGCATGTTCGTGTACAGTGGGAATACATGGTAAAACCTGATGCCACGCTTCTTGTGGGAACAGCAGGCACTCAGCAGGAAAAACAAACCCAAACCAAAACCCAACAGAAAAGCCACCTACCCAAATTCTGGATGATACAGCTTTGTTCTCTTTTTCCAGTCCTCCAAAATGGATAACCCAGAGGATTATTTTGGAACCTTTCCCCATAAAGTAGTTATTGAAGAGATTTTCGTCGATGTGGCAGGCACCAAAAGGTATATGCAAAGAATTACTTTGCAAGCTACTGCCTGTACTTGCCACTGACAAAAACATGGCAGTAAGCAGAGAACTTATGCCATAGCAGGTACTGGGTGTATTAGTTTGGAAGTAAAGAGAATGTGTGTGTTTATCGCTATTATTGATTGATGTCAAGACAAAAGGGGTTCTGAAAGCCTAATCAGCCTCTGCTCTGAGCTGCTCTGCTGGGATATTACATGGGCACAGCAATGCTACTTGACAAAACCAGTGGCTCTGATTTTTAATAAACACCTGATGGGCTTAACAGTGTTAATAAATTGCATAATCTACTTACATGCTGTGTGGTTTGTGAAGGTTTAGGGTACAGTCTATTCATGCCTCCAAGAAAGTTGGGCTGGAAACTCTGTAAATGTGAAAATGGTCTCCCAGAGCATAATCTGATACAGAAACAGGTTGCTAGCAAAGCTTCAAATACAGCGACATTATAATATTGGAAAAGTCATTATTCCAGTACTGTCTCTGAATAATACCCCCAGTTTTAAGTAACAAATCTTTGCAATCAGAAGACCTCTCCCAACTTTTCTTCCTTTTGATTTCTCCATTAAAACCTATGTACGAATCAAGTATCCTGAAGATGCCTTCCTCTCTGGGTACTTTCGGTGTAAGGAGAAAGGGCTCATGCTTGTGCCATCTACAGGAAAAAAAAAAGATGGGAAAGGAAGGAAGGAAAGGGGCCAGATCAATCCCATTCTTTCCACAAATTCCTTTTATAGCACTTGGTTGATTTATAGAAGAGAACAGAAAAAGCCTAGAGGCAAGACAGCTCATCTCTGTGACTGAAAACACCTCCCCAACTCAACTGGAGCTTGGGGAACTTGGGTATGGGTTGCCCTGGGATTATTCTGCATGAGACTTTTTTCATAAGCTTTCAAATTGAAGGCTGTTACTCATCCCTTTAGCTCATGTCACGATGAAGTCCCTTGCAGAGAACAGGACCCAGAAGTAGGCTGCTTGACATCCTATATTGTGCAATTTAATTTGGTAAATTGCCTTTTCTGCACTGGTGCTGTAAGGTGCTCAGCTGGAGTCCACAAAATACATCTTGCCTCCCTGTGGAAATAGCCTGACACAACCCCAATGACACGCTACAAATACAGTTCTGCTTCGAGCTCATGTTGGGAAAGTTAATACCATTTCTATCCCACATGCAGATTTCTTCTCCTGGAAAAAAATAATATGGGCAGGACACAAAAGAGGCCTAAGGTACAAGGATCTGTGAAGAGGACTGACACAAAGCCTTCAAAGGTAGTGAGAGAATAGGCGACTTTGAATGCCTCCTGGGAACTAGTCTGTGAAGGGACAGGGAGAGGTAGGTCATTTACCCTTTCCTACGCAAGCAGCTTTGAAACGTACCACAAAACATTGCATCCTTAAATATCTCAACCTAGAATTGAGAGTTGGCTGTGATTTTCAAAATGAGGCACAGGAGGGGACAGAAAGTGCCCAGGAGCCATGGAAATGAGCAAGGAAACCTCTCTGAAATGGCATGTACCAGCAAATACTGGCTACAAGAAACTGTTTCTTGCCAGAAAGCTGCAGCTCTCCTTTTTTATTTCTTTCTTACAAGTGTAATTTTAATTTCAATGCTTGAGAAAGTGGTGGAACCAAAGTCACTGCAGCCTGGTGGACACCAGTTTGCATCTTTCTGTCCATCACCACATCATGGTTCCTTCCAAGTCACCCCACATACATCTTTTTGCACCCTTCTATTTCCCATCCACAGCTTCAATTTCCAGCAACTCTGGCTCATCCGTCTTGGTCTGCTGTCCCTCTGTGATTTCCCTTCACATTCTACCCCAAATCAGTCCCTGATGTAGCCCTTGCCCCACAGCTTTGCTCCCACTGTTTGCTCCTCAGCCTTCCTCTTCCTGGCTGAGAGAAGCTGCGCTGGGATGGGAAGACATTTTGCTGCAGTGGTATTTGCCCTATGGGTTTGGATCCACTTCACCCACAAATAAACTCACCTCCCCAAAAATGGGAGGCTGCTGTCTTTAGCCAACAGCACCTTAGCCTCATCAAGAGTTTGTTCTGCCTGACAGCCTTTAATCACCACTTATCCATTTTACCGATGGAAAATTTTTATCCTTTCTGCTAAAATTCATTTTTATGACACCTACCATAAGAGATTTAAAGAAAAAAAAAATGAGGTATTAAAATGGTTTATAGGGAGTATTTTTATAATCCACTAAGCTGTTTTCCTTTCCCACTGATATGACATCTTCAGCTATAATTTAGCAATGCCATCAGTTAACAAGCACAGAATCTTATCCTACAATTTCTCCTCTCATACGCTTTTCCCATTTAAACTTTCTGTTAAATCTTTGCTGTGCTGTTAAATCCAGAGAGATTTGGCCATAGCTGAAGGGAAGAAAAAAAAAAAAAAGAAGAAGTTTAAGTAGCTAATTAGTGTCACTGGATTTGGGGCATCCTATCATGAGAGAATATAGAGGATGCCTGTCCTCAATAAATATTTCAGGCATTTAAATAAAGCCAATGCCTCCCCCAGCAACCTCTAATATCCTTAAAAAAATAGAAGATTTTATAGGCAGCAAGTGGCTGCTTTCCCTTATAGGGGTGATGAGGACACAGTACCAGGCATATTGACTTCTCAGTGCATTCCACTGTTCCCACAGTTATTTCTGTTATTGACTGCAACTCAGAAGGGAGTCACTCTAAGAAATACACCTGCATGCTCCAGGGTCTGATCTGGGTACACCCTGGGAGAAAGCATTTATTTACAGCCATCCCAGAATTCACTTCATACATTGCTAAAACCCCAGAAATGCCAGACAGTAATTATAATTCCTGCAGTACTTAGAGATTTTCTGCTTTTCTCTGCCAAGCTCAGATTGGAAAACGCCAGGCCTCACCACAATCACTGCTAGTAAATCACAGCAGGGAAAAAAGAAAGCAAGCACACATTTTTCCTGATTTGCAATATATCCAACATATCTACCTTGAGTCTGATGGGAAACTTGTGTTGGACTGCATCTAGTCTTTTGGTTATGGAAGGTCCTGACTTGGGAAAAAGGAAGCCCAAAGGAACTGATTTTTGCTTTCTTTATTGTAGACTCTGTCTAGGTTAAGGATGGCTCATGGTCTGCTTGGACTCCCTAGAGGCCTGGTGGGTTTCCAGTCACAACCAGTTAAACACTGTTATATATAAACAGTGGGAGGGAAGTGCCTCCAAACTACCTGCCTTATGTGGAGAAGCAACTTGCAAGGTGCATGGAAAGAGCAAGCCGCTTGCCCACTAGCTTTTCATGCAATGAAGACCTAATCCTAGTGGGGTGATAGGCTTGGCTCAGACAAGCAGAGGATCCACAGCCTTTCACCTTCTTTTTCCTAAGGAAGTTTGCCTAGAAAAGAAAGGTTTTGCTTAATTTAGAGCTATCCATAATCTTTCTTCAGTCCTTGAAAACCAAAAAGGAAATTTAAGGGCACATTGGCTGAGAGGAATGGGAAAGCTTCACCCACAGTGAGGCTGCCTGGTGCTACACAAAAGTGAAATCAAGAGAAGTTGTTCTCCTTTGTGCAAGGCTTGGTATTTTAAATACAGCTCTGTGAATTTCTTCCCATTGGGAGATTAAATGCTTCCCTGTAGGCAGCAGAGGAGAAGGAGAGCTGGTTCAGTCCCTCCTCTTCCAAAGTGGCTTAGTCATGTCGGCATTCATCCCCACCACTGTGCTTGTCCCATCTCTGGCAAGCTAGCATGGTGCAAAGGGTGCAGCCAAGCTAGCTGGCCATATGGGCCAAAACCAAACACCACATGTGGGGAGGAAGATGAAGACCAAGAACAACAGGTGAATCATGTTCTTATCCCTTGGGGAGCGGAGATGAATGAGCCTACGCTGCCAATGTGAAGGACATCTTCCTGGTGTCATAACAGCAACGGGAGAACAGATGGCGAACAACATGGACTGTGGCCACTCAGCATGGCCCCTTGGCACTTCCACTTTGCCCAGCTGCTCTGTAGCGCTCTGCCTGGGGAAAATGTTCCTGGGGATCCTGCGTCCAGAAGTAGTCTCTATTCACCCACTCAAAGCACCTATATGGCCTTTACACATACGCTGCCTGGTGCTTCCACAAGAGGATTAGTTCCCCCATCACTTCCCAGACATCATACTCTGCTGTGCATGTGCCAACAGACATGGGAGAGCTCTGGCTATGTAACACATGGCTGTTCCCATTTGTGAGGGGTCTATGGACCATCCCAAAGGGGGACCAGATTCCTCAGGAAAAGCAGGAGCCTAAGCAAGAAAATGTGGCCAATGTGGGTCAGACCAGAAAAGCAAAGACGTGTTCTCTCCTATGGGCAAGTGCTCACTCATGTCTTTCTACTTATATATCAACAGTCACAGAAAGCACATCCCCCCTTCCAAGCATCCAGCCCTTTTCAGCTAAATGGATGCTGCTGAACCAGAGGGGGCTCCAAATATTCCCAGGGTGACTTTGATGGTACTTCATCAGTGCCAGCCCTTCCCATTCTCCCCAGTCCAGTCTCTCTGAAAAAGAGAAAGGACAAAAAATAGCCACCAGGATGGGAGACCGTCCTCAAAACCACTAAGATGTAACTTCCCCCTGAAGTCACCCTTCACATACAGTCTTGCACACCAGAGAAAAAAAAGCTACTGACACAGCCAAGGTCTCAAAGGCACAGGTAGGTCATTTGAGGCTTGAAATCTAAGTCTCCGTTAAACACGTCTGAAAAGCGATTAGTCTTTCATTCTGTGCAGAAAAGCCTCCATGGCCCAATGCATCAGGTGCTGCTCTTTCAGGACCTCAGACTCTGTCCTTTTTCACGCTGGTGCCTTCACTAATACACAGCCCCACCATTAGAGCGGCGGAACGCAGGACCAGGGGAGAGTGATGGGACACAGGACAAGAGGAGGCATTTCACAATGCGCTTTAGCTGCTGTCTGTGGATGGGGCGAAACTGCAACAAATGTTGATTTAAAGAACGTTAGAGGCTGCCTCTAATGCACTTGCCACAAGCTTTCAGCTCCCATTTATCACTGTTCCTGATTCTACAACTTGCCTAAAACTCACTTTTTTTCTCTCCTCAGTGTACTCTTGCAAGACCTGATTTTTAATTAGCAGTCATAACTTCGTGTATCTCCTTGAACACTTTTTTTTTCCTCTCACTTCTTGAGAAAAGAAATGCCACAAAGAAACCATTAGAGCTCCTCAGTCACCTGATCTTGGCAGAAGATTCCTCTGACAAAAGAGAAAACAAGGTGTGAGACCAATGTGTGATCCCAAGGCAAGATCTCTCTCTGGGACAGATGAGGATCTGGGGAAGAGGACTAGTTCCCACACAGGTATTCCACAGCTCTGCAAAACCGAGCAGAGAGGAGGAGCTGAGTGCCACAAAACAAGCTCTGCATCCTCCACTGCAGCACCAGACTGGGAGCACCCAACACTGTCCTTTCCCCTCTTCCACCCAAACTGTAGCAGACCCATGTGTAAGCAGGAGGAAAGTGGACTATGGGAGCCATTATGGTTTATCTGCCCCTTAAGCCTGTTCTGCAGCAGACAGCAGCATCACAACAGAGAAGAGCAGAAACCCACACCTTCCATGGAAAAAAACCCACCCTTCAGCTATAATCCTGCTTTTGGCTTGTTCTGTCATTAAAAAAAATGGTTTGGATAAAATACAAACAAAAATCCATTAATCCTATTTGTGCTACGCTGGTAACAGACCTACAGGGACACTGAGTATCACTTAGAATACACTACATCACATTTAGGTAGTGATGGTAGCGGAGGAATCAGTGAACGCTGAAATGCCTTTAAAGATTTGATTTTGGGTACTTACAAGCCTAAGCTAACAACCAGAGCCCCAGATAACTGACAAACAAATACAGTGGTGAAACGTTGCTGTGGGAGCTTACTAAACACATGACATGAGGGAGATGCGACTGGTGAACAGCAGAAACCACAACAGCCAGGACGTGGTAGTGACATCTTAAGTGTGGGGCTTGCAATGGTTATAGGCACAGACAGGAGCAGAACAGCCACGAGGAAAATCCTGCTGCAGGAAAGGAAAGAACAAGCAAAAATCAGGGTGGAGCATAGTGTTGCTGGGCAAAATCTGCAGGAAAGGTAAAGACAGCAGCAATGGGATCAGACTACAAAATCCTCCTAAATGCTTTTGAATCAAGTGAACCTTCTTCAGGAAGGGCTTGATCCACAATCCAGGAAATCAATAGTGCAGAACCAAGTAGGTGTAGCTGTGGTTTAACTTCACACTGAAAAGATATCTAAAAAACAAACCAAAATTGAGACAAATGCTGGCATTGTTTGGAGTAATTCGTAAGCGCAAATTAAAGGGAGAAAGATTAAATCACATCAGCCAACTAAATATGAAAACTGAGAAAAATATCTGCACAGGGACATGGTGCCCCATCACCTGAGGGCATCCCACCAGCACATCTTACCAACTCTCCTCCTGACTCTAACAGCAAATCCTTTTGAAACATGTTGGGAACCAGGGGTTTTAAGCAGCCAAAAACACCAGTGCTGTAAGGAGCATAATTAATAGGGGCTTTCATCACCCCACTGCTCTGTGTAGCAAAAGAGGGTTGGATTTGGAGTGCCCACATCAGACCACTCAACATCCACACAGGAGACCTCAGGGGACCCTCACCTAGTGCGCTGAGCGAAACAACAGAGAAGCGCCATTTAGCAGATCTCCTTTGAATACAAGTGTCTATGTGTAGGGGTGTGTTTGGGGCTGCAGCATGACTCCATGTTCCCTTTCCCACTGTGTAACCCCACGCTTTGGGAGAGCAAATGGGCTGACACGGCAAAGGAAGCGGCGCTGTGCTGAAACAGCATGAAATCCAGGCCAGGCAGCAGCAGGTGCTGATTGTGGGAGGGATATTGTGGGACAGACTAACCTGCCTGGAGTTGCACACATGGGTTTCAACAAGGGGCTGGAATAACCCCTTAATCCTCCCTTCATCAATATTTTGGGCACAGAGAAAGAAGCAATGTATCCTCATGTCTCCTAAGGAATTTCTCAGAGGAGGGATGTTCTTGAACTTCTCAGAGAAAAGAGAGCATCTGCTGCACATCCCTCTCCCTGCCTTCCCTGGGCAGTGGTACCCACAGCCTGCTCCAGCTGAAGCTGGGAAACAGAAATCTGAGTAACGAAGTAGATTTCTTCCCAAAGATGGACTCATTACAGGGTTCCAGGTGCCAACTCCTAAAGCAAATTCTTTCAGTCTCACACAGCTTCTTTAAGAAATGATAGATTGCACTGGCTCAGAGGAAACTGTCTGCTCCCTGATAATAAATGAGTTGTTAGCCGAGGTAGCAGACTCCGAGATCCATTTGTGATCCAAAGGGCTTACAGCTGCTTCCCATTTTTGCAATGCCAAAACCACAGAACATGCAGACAGCAAGGGATGAGAAGGCAGCCTCCTGCGCCTGTCTGCTTGCTGCTCTCCAGTGGCTAAAGGGAGACTGTCAAGTGCAATTTCCTTTTGATGAAGTCCTTTATTTAATGTAAATTTTCTGTTGTTGAAAGTGAATAATTTGCTGCATTTGGCTGTGGGCAAGGATAACCAGGTAAAACACTGCAGATCTCACCCCAGCATGCTACACTTCTGTAACTCTGGACATGAACCACGCATAAGAGCCTGCAGGCCTACAGCAACACACCTCATTCCTCTGGCTGCAGGCTCCACACAGACGGTGCTGAGACAAACACAGTCTCCAGTGGCAGCAGTACCAGAGGATGCTGCTCTATCCCAGTCATCTTGGCCTCAATTCCCTCCACCCCCAGCCCCCACGACACCGCTCCAGATTCCACTGCATAGCCCTGCCAGCCAAAGGGAATGATCTTCTTTTTCCCCTTTGTGATTTTAAAGTTCTTCCCGAGTTGCTAGCCCGGACTCACACTTTTACTTTCCTTCCTGAGATAGGCTTGGAACAGGAAACCTGAATATACATCACTATCACAACTCTCCTGAGATTGCTGTCAAATGGCAATCAGACCTCAGGACCAGAACTGGGTGGGATTTGGGGCAATCCCCAGGATTTTCAGGTGTGTTTCAATCCATGGTTTTGAGTCTGATTTGGCTCAGCTGTTAAAAGATTCTACTTTAGAATTTACTTCTTTTTTTTTTCAGGCCAAACAGTTTGTTGGTTTGGTTTTTTTTCTTTCTCAAAAAAAGGCCACAAGATTTGTTCCAGCACTGTGCAGGGCTTAACTGTGCTCTTCCCATTACAGCTAGTGGGGAGTGCTCAGTCAAATCCCTGGGTGCTATTTGGAAAATGCTACAGTTAGCATTCGAAGGCATTTCTCCCCTGATGATCCCAACTCTATGGTCCCCTGGAGCCTATTCTTAGGAAAAAGCAGTATCAGCCAGGAGTGTATCAACAGAGAGAGGGGAAAAAGATTTGTTTAAAGAAAAGACAGCACAAGCAAACCCAGGCATGGCTGCTAGAGCCCTGCAAGCGCTATTGCCATCAGTGAGCCCATGAAAAGTGAGAAACAGAACAGGCCAAGAGGATGAGAGCATGTCTCGGGACAACAGCAGACCCTCTCGCTTGAGGGACCCTGCATCACTGTACCAAAATACAGAAGGTGAACCCAAGAAGAGTAATTTCTATGCCATGAACATGTTTTCTTCACTTCTTCGCAATACATCAGGATAGCACAATTGTGAACTGCCTGTTTGCAATGCGATGCCTGCTTTGTCAAAGCTTCACAGGCTGAGGCAGGAAAGCATTTGGTACCACAGAGGTATCGCCTTCAGCAGAGTATTGAGGAATTTAGCAGAAGGACATGGTACAGCTGCAGACACTTTGGGGTAGGATTCATCTCACCTACCACTTAAGGTCTCACAGTAAGCTCTTTAAGCCATGTTTGTCACCTTGACTTACCGTATCGACAGGGAGATAAGCAGGCACCTCTGGAGGGCAATACCTCCTTGTACTAAGACAGATGTCTAACAGTTCAAAAGGATGGCTCACTGGAGAGCTCACTGCTGATTACAGAGGTAACCTTGATGAGTAGCTTAGATGAAGGCATCTAATCCTTAGCCATAAAAGTCAGAGGGGAAAAGTTCCCTTCTTCATGCTTTAAGGACTTAGGACCTGATGCTTAAGGATGCTGCTACGGCATGTAAGCAGTGACATGGCATGAGCACCCTGGGTCAAGCTTGGGCTTGGCTCTTCCTCTCTCTTCCTCTGTCCCTCCAACAGATACCTGGCAAAACAGCACTGACCTAAGCATGCAATTCTGTTGCCTTACCTGACACTTCACAGGGGAAGGAAAAGTTTAATCAGGGGACAGTGCATCCAGCATTTGTACTGCTGGCACATGTAAGGACTTCACTTGAGCACAAGCTTTGATGGTCTAAAGCCTCCCAAACAAAGAAGAGGAATGTGAGAATGGTCTCTGAGAGCTGCCATCTGAGATGCTGTATGTTGGTTTTACACTCCAGTGTGACTGCTGAGCCTCACTAAAACAGTGATGATGCTTGAAAGATTTTCCTCTTTGATAGAGCAGGTCTATACCCCAGACTAGTGCTAGTTATTCCAGAACAAGAGGTGATATGGGCTTCTCAGGAAGGGCTCATCTCTGAAGATGTGTGGTTGCTCTGGAAGCAGGGGTGGAAATGCAGGAGCTATCTCACCTGCTTCCTGGGGGCTGCATGGTGAACTCACCCCTAGCAACTAGCACATAAACACAGGCTTGTCTGGGAACAGGAAAAGTTGGTTTTAACCTGTGGGTGACTGCGAACGGGTGACCTCATGGGGCTTTGCGGGTTCAGGAGAGGTGCCTGCTCCCTCCATGGTCTCTGCTGAGACTGGCACACAAAGCTGCTAAGGTGGTAGATGTTATGATATAGATGACTCAATGTTAGAAATCTGCCTGACTTTTTCCACACATTTCTCATGGGTTCCCAAACAAGTGATGACTCTCAACATCTGCCAGCTTAGGCTAACTCAGGTCCCAGCCTCCAGCAAGGCTCTTCTCTCCCCAAAGCCTCCCCTGTTGCTGTCCCCACAATGAACAGCGGCTCCCCAGTTACCATCCACGCATCTTGAAGCTGCACACAGGGGGGTTTTGTTAGCACAGTCATAATGAGCAAAGCAGAGAAGACTCCAGACTCAGGACAGGCTGTAAGGCTGAATTAGTTCCGATTAGATCTCTGAAATGCACTCGGCTCTGCCTTTACCCAGGACTAGGGACAGCTGTTGTGCCTGACTGTATTTCTAGGACAGTGAACTGGAAACGGCATTGCTGCATGGGCTGTGCCTCAGCTTGCTTCCTCAGCCTTGCCTGCAAGAGCAAGGTCCCCTCAGCCCCTTCTATTACTTCCTTTGGTAGTTCATAAAGGAATTAATCACCTTCTGCACAAAGACATTTCTTCTGAACTCCCTGCAGGCCAGACCTCCTTCTCAGCCGTGGCTCCAGCGGCTGCTTCAGCCTTTTGCAAACACAGTGCTGGCAGCCCAGACCTGCCCCCATTTCCGTGTTGATCTGAGTTCATGCTAGACACCCATCAGACACATCCAGGGTGACCCTCCTCTGCCACGTGTGCTTCAGCGAGAGTCTCCTTTCCAGCTAACCTTCACCCCACTGTGGTCTATATCCCAGCATTTGTTGTCTCCCTTTTCCCATCTCAGGACGAGCACACAGGCACCCACTAATGTGCATCATGCAATAAGCTATGTTTAAAAGGTATGTGCACATCATACAATAAGGATGCAAGACATCGTGCTGCACAGGCTGACTGAGTGGAAAGGACAGCAGCATGTTGGGACTATTGCAGCAGCAAGAGGGCTGCAGACTGTTAAACATGCTGGCAGTTTGCAATAACCACCCTATGGAGAGGATTCTCTGCTCTAAGCACCAAGGTTTGGCTCAGCAGCAATTGCACCAAGGAAGAGGGGGGCCAGGAACAAGCTGAGCTGCAGTGCTGGACAGATGGATGACACCAGCAGGTTCCAGCTCATACTTGGGCAGGAAGTGGCAGAGCCCTTAGAAAGCAAAATCTCTTCTGGCTTAGCTAAGGGCTCAAATGAGAGACAAGAGAAAATTACAGCTACATCACATTCACAGCCCATCTAGCACCAGTGCCTGTTTGCTTTCCGATGCTGGGTCTCCAATAATTGCTCCTGACCCAGCATTTGTCCATCCTCTGTCCCTGTGTGCTCTCTGCTGGACTGTCATGGGCTCTCTCCACAAGCTCCAATGCCTGCTGGTAATTTTTTATGCTGTTCACTTATCAGAATAACACCACCATCCTCCTTCTCATGCATCACACTGTATGGCATGTAGGTGCCTGTGTGGAAGGAAAGCTAACAAGGCTTGGGCACTCAGAGGATATTGGCAGGACAGCAGGGATAAAAATGCAGCTGAATCAGTGTAGCTACTGATGTCTTTTGCTCATTGAAGCTCACCTCTAGCAAAGATCAAAGCACAGTATTTGGGAGGGTGGGGAGGTGAGAAATAGCCCTGCCCTTCCATTGAGATCCTTCCATACTGCAAACAAATTACCTACAAACAAATTACCTACAGCTGCTTCTGTATCTCCCCTTGTGACCCTACAGCCCACAACCTTTCATCTCCCTCCCACTTCATCTCTATTAGCACAGTTACAGGACCTTGCTTATTAAATCAAAGCCCAGACTCCTATATCATAGAGATGCAGATATATACGCTGTATTCACATGAGAATCCTGCCACCAATTGTATGCTACATCTCAATCTTAGACATCAGTTGTTTTCTTCTGCACTCCTCCACTGTCAAAAACGAATACAATCCAAGAATGAAAAGACCCTCTTGAAGAAGCCAAGATATGGCAATTTGTAGCTGTTACTATCTTCTCCATTGATGATTACTACTACTTCCTCAAGGGATCAATCATTCCTGTGGTGCATAAGCACTTCTCCTCCTGAACTGCAACCCTGGATGAGGATTGGCAAGGGTGTGGTTTAGAGACAATAGTGAAAATAATCGATATATGTTAATAACAAAACTCAACATTGCTGGAGAGGTTTTTTGTGCTGGTGTGGTGTTTAGTGTTTTAAGAATGCCCCAGAGGGAACAACCAGGTCTGGCTGTTAAAGGGCAGCGTGAGAAAATCGACTAGAGACTCATTACTGTGTAAGCTAATAAGCGATCAGTTCAGCAGGTGAGCAAGGAGCAGTTTCTGCTGGAGAGCGCACTGTTGTTATTCTCATCATTCGGTATTATTTTGAACTGGCTTTTTTTGGTGGGATGATGGTAGATGTCTAACATCTGTTCAGCCCTTCTTCTGCGTCTTGCTCAATATCTGCCTTCCTCAGGTATTCCCGGAGGGCGCCCCATGCTCTACCACACGGCACTTTTCACTGGGAAAAACATTACTTTGTTTCAATTCTGCACAACTAAATGCAGAGGAAAAACCGTCTCTCTTTAAAGGAATGCCATTGAAATAAATGCATCTTCGTCTTCAGACTTGTGTTAATACCACACCCCGGAGAATTTGGATCTGCAGAATATTAAAGTCTCCCTGACTTATTACCTCTTTAAGGAGCATGTTGATTTTGTGTTTGCTCTGAGCTCCGCGTGTTACTGAAGCTAACCAGGACTGTTTGCGTTTCTACTGGCAGAGAGCTATTGCCTTTGGGGCCCTAACCCTATTAAGAGAAATGCAAACATATATATCTAAAATTCCCACTACAGTTTTGGTAAGGAACAGAGAGCTTCCCCACACTGTCTTCCTTGCAGCTACATGAAGATTTCCACTTTCACCTTGCTAATATGCCAAAAAATAAAGCCCATGTATTTTTGGCTTAGTAGGATCCCTATCACATGAAAAAGCTTTATTTTTGGAGAAGGAAGGATAAGCTGTGAGTGAAAACTGTGAGTGTCATACAATGGACAGGTCTGGCCTCTGCTGCTCACTGTTTCTCAGACCCCTTCTCTGCCTGCTGCAGAGGCCAAATGTTACCTTTTCACTCTCTTTTTTGCTTGTCATCAATGAGTATTCAGGATCCTTTCCAGATGAGCAGATAGATCTGCAGATGTGAAACTCCTAATTCCTCCTCTGATTTTTCCCAATTGTGTCATCAGTTTTTCTTTGCAGGCACCTCTCCCACAGCCCAGGATAAAAGATTAAATGCATTAAAATAGCCATGCAAAGGATAAGCACCTGCATGCCTTCTGGAGAGAAATGAACACAGAAGACCAGGGGAAACCCATTCCTGATTTGCACTGCCAGCCTCTCGACAGGGCTGCCCATGTCAAATGACAGCGGAGCCCCATCAGTGTCCCTGCCGATGATATTGGCCCGTGTTCATCCAAGGCTCTCCGCGCCCAGAACTATGAAGGCAAACAGACAACTCGCCCTGTCCTGGCAGCCATAGCTGAGGAAATGGCTCAGCACTGGTGTTTTAAATGCTTTTCCTTCTTGGGGAAACCATATGGGACGAGATCCCACCTTCTCCAGTGGCGGCTGTGAGTGCCAAGGACTCCAAGTCCTGCAGAGACCTTGGAATCAGGAGGTTGGTGTCACCCCCAGGACCTTCTCCCTCCTGCTTGGCAGGATTTGACCCTTCAGCACCCTCCTTATGGCTGGACGTGAGTCTGTGGGGTGTTGGCATCTCACTAAACAAACACGCACTTACTAGAAAGCTACAGCCCATCCCTGCCAGAAATTGAGCATCCTTAACCTCAATTTGATCTAATGCGAATTGATGCTCTGTGATTCATCTGCCTGCAACACATCTTTTCCTATTACAAAAATCTAAGAAGTTGTATTTCCTTGTAATACCTATGTTATATTAACCAGGCTGCATCTGATCATTAAATCCATGTTTCTGCTGGCTTAACTGACATTAAATAGTCATAGCTAGCATTCTGAGCTCTGCAGGGATAAAAAACTCCCAAAGCACTTACACAAGATTTCTGACACTCCTAAAATACAAAGTCTACCAACACCACAACAATTACACACTATTACAGGGCTTATTTAGACTGTGGAAGTTTAATTATAAAAATTGCATTTTAATTGATTGCTGCTGGAATAATTGCTGCAACACCTTTCTAAGAAATGGCGACCATCGTATGTTTGTCAACAAAGAAGCTTCCTTTAAATTCAACATGCAATAATGGTTTAATTAAGCCAAATTTAGATCCTCATTTGAGAACGTTCAAATGTTTGCCTATTCCTTCCTGTCTCTGAGAGGTAATTTACGAGATAAAAAGCAATCTCAAGAAATACTCTATCTATATACATAAGTATCCAAGAAAAAGAAGAAAAAGAAATACTCAATTTCATAGCTGATCTGGATCTAAGCTTGTTGCTATTGATAAGAACATAAGCACAGAATGAGTGATTGCTACAAATCCCTCTTTAATTGATGCTGTGAGGACTTCATAAAATATGAACAGATTCCAAACTATGTGTTCATTTTCTAATATGCAGAACAACTTCAACTGTTGATATTCTAGCAGCACCCACAGCCTGTACTCATTCTCAGGACCCCACAGTAACTGTAGCTGTGCGTACATGGGAGGAGAGACATAAATAATTCATTGGTTTTCAGCCTCTTTACGAGTTTTCTTGCAGCTGCAAAATCCTGCTGCTGTCCTGCACACACCTCTGTGTTTCAGGTATACAGCTCCTGAAGGTCCCTTCTCAGTAGTCCAGCACCTAAGCACACAAAAGCTGAGGGCTGCCCCAGCAAAGCCACAGGGCGCAGTTCTGAACAGAGGGTTATTTTTGGTTACTGGTCAACCCTGCAAAGCGGCCTGAGTTTTGCAGGGACAGATTTACCAAGCTGGTGATTCAGCTCTTGCTCAACAAGGCTTGTCCCCTAGGTCACTGACAGAGAAGGCTGACGCTGAGCCATTGTCTTCCCCGGGCAATGAGAACAACCACCACCATCTGCCTGACGCTGCTGGAGCTCGCCCGGGGACGCCAGCAGAGGCCAAAAGCAGGAGTCTCTGCACCACAAATTCAATAAAGCTATGGAGCTGCGGCTGAAACAACTCGTAGTCCCCAAGGAGCTGGGCTATGCACAGGATGGGGATGTGCATTACACGTGCATGAATGGAGGCTGAGATAAAGAATAAGAGAGAAACTATTCTCAGCAATGGTTTCCTCAACTAAGCAACGGCTCATTGCTTTGCTTCCAATAGGGCACTGTGCTTGTGCCCAGTGTGAACTTCCCAGGGATAGGAATTTGCAGGTCTCTCCCCTAAGCTTCAGACCTCCTGTAACCTTGCATCAGGCGCACAGGCATGCCTCAGCTCCGACCTGCAGCATCAACTCTGGTGCGTCAGGTCTGCCCTGCTCTGCAAGCAGTAAGTCACAACAAAACCCAGCAAGGCAGAGTTTGACAGTGACTATTTAGAGACTGTAAAGCTCTTTTCCAATCATGGCTGAAGTCAGAACCTATGAGCATGTCTTCAAAGCTGATCAGAAGAGTTTTGCTCTGCTACGTCACTAGGCAAACCTTTCAGCTACACCACACCGTCGTTTTACTCTTTACAGTCACCTGGCACTGCTATACACTTCTGCTGAAGGACTCTGAATTCACCTTCCCCCTGAACAATTGCCTTGGCCTTCAAAGAAATGGCACAAAAATATTAGGTCTCCCTACCTTTAGTTAGGAACCCTCAAAACAGCGGGTGTGTGTATTTTCATCTGGGTCAGCCACAGCACGTACCCAGCTGTGAACACACGGCCTGTTCATTACCATCTATTCTCTGGGATAGAATGAACTCAGGAAGATATTTCAGGTGTGGAAATGTGCTCATGTTTCAGCAACGCAACAACATTAGCATTGACCACACACATGAAATACGAGGTAACCACACTTTGTAGCTACTATCTATTTTTTTCTTCCTTTATGATTATGGTTTCCTTAAAATCATCTTTTACTGACATGTTATGCACAGGGGCCACAGGACCTGCAGATCGACACTGCCCCCCATAGAGATATTCACAATCACTGTATAACAGTAGAAGGTACACAACTGGAAGCAACAGAAATGTAAAAGTTACTGCTGGGCTGTCACAGCAACAGCCCAGAAACAACAGCAGCCTCCTGATAGTTTATAGATTTATCACTTTCATGGGTATTATTGTCACCAGTTAACGATCATCACTAGTACATCATTAACTGCTCCCTATCACTGTCACCAGCACACAAACAGGGGCATCTCATACTGCAAATTCACCCACTGTCACACCAGAGCTTGCTCATCCTAACTGACAAGCAGATATGTGTCAGGCAGAGGTAGACAGTGTCACAGTTGATGCTGAGAAATGTTTTGCATACGATCTCCTTAGACAGGGTACTGTCATTTTGCTGCAGTTCATCCTGCCACTTCATCATCACCTCACAAGCTGCCCAACAAGTTTTTTCGCTTCTGCCATCACCACTGATTTTTAATATACTTCCTGTATTTCTAATGATGCTGCTTCAAGCGCTGCCATAAGGATGACATTTAGCACAGGAGAATGGATGCTAGCTATGGGGCTGGGATGTATTATTCTTCCTCACATGTCCTTTTAGAGACCCTACCCATCAGAGAAACAGGTAATGCCAGTGACAAGGAAATGCTGTGTTCTCCATCTCCATGGGAACAAAACCTGGTACTTTCAACGGGTAGCATGGCCAGTCTTTTCTCAGAAGATAAGGACCACTTCATGGGCAGGTTTTTATTCTCAGTAAATAAACAGATCTTTCTGCTGATTTCTAGTCTTGGCAACTGGAATTTGCTGGAAGATGAGGAAAGAGATAATTCCTGACAAAAGTTTCATTCCAGCCTGTAGTACTAAAACCAGGTCTCCTAACGGCCTGGGTTTTTTTGGGTTGCGTTTTTATCCCCCCTAAGGCACATGGAACATCACCTCCTTTAGTGCTTACAAAACAAATGCTGCCTTCCGTAGTCTGGCAGGACATAGGAAGTTTTTAATTATAAGAAAAGAAAAACGAGGACAAGCGAAGTTGGGCTGTGCGGAGTGCTCTGCTGGTCTGATCTAGGACAATGTGCCCTACATAGAGCTCAAATATAACATCCTTTGGGAGGCTGTTGTGCTTCCATTCAACTTCTGTGGGACCATCGCCGCCCCCATGGTACTAATGACTGATTTCTGAACCAAAACTAGTATCACGGTCTTGCTATCAATGTTAGTGCTGTAAACAAAGCCATTAGTGGCAGGCGTGGAGAGGGAGAGAAAACTATGCACAGATGGAGAATTTATTCTAGTGATATTCTTGCACTTTCTGCTTTCTTCCTGCTATCAGCACTGAAATAGTTCATCCTCAGCCACAGTCAGCAACTCTACCCAGGAGGGTGATGCTTTCCCTTGATAGATACAAGGTCTGCCTTTTTAGTTCGTTCTATCTAGTTTTCCTGCCAAGGAAGTGCCATTGGATGGAGCTGAAATAGTTGCTCTACCTTGATGGAAACCTTGTAGCTGGCAAATAAGAGGGATATTAAGGAAAATAAAAAATCTTTAGATGTGTCATTAGACACTCCAATGAAAGAGTGCCCAAACTTATTTCTCTCTTCTATGTCATACTGGCCAGGAAATTCCTGCAATCTTGTATTTGCAAGCCCTCCAACAGAAAAGAAATTACAACTTCTTTTTTTTTTCCTTCTAAGAACCTTACTAATTCTCCTCCTGTACATTCCTGCTTCTGTTTGCAGGAAAGCATTTTTCCCTTCTGCGTATTTCTTAGTGGAGAGAACAGTTTGTGTCCACCTCTACCCCACACTCCAGATGACTAAACTGCAGAGAGGATGTTTTGATGAATCAAGAGAATATGACAGACGTGAGCCAACAACAAATCCAACAGGCTTTACAATGAGAAGGGTTCCTCCAGTCCCTCCTGGGTGCCCTCATACACACACCCAGGCTCAGAGAGTGAAACCAGTGTCTGACACCAGGTCAAACCGCGAAATTCTCTGTGCATCGCATCGTGGCGGTGCGAGCCCCGTGTGCATAGCACCAAACCATTCACTCCAAGGGAAGCAAACACTGCACCAGCCCCTAATGCAACTGCAGGGCTGTGTTACACGTTCTGTTTTCCTCTGATTCCCTCCTGGTCTTATTTATGGCTGACAATCTTAGCAGGTTTTAGTTTTCCTGGCTATATTGTACAACACGAATAGCACAGCTAATGTGCTGTGCTTTAGCAGGGTACAGATACACCCTAGAATTGACTTTGTGGTGCAAATTCAGTCTCTAATACTTGTTTTTAGAGCAAATGATTTTGCTGATTTGTGAAACTGAAACTTTCTTACCTCTCTCTCATTATTAGGCATGCCCCTCACTGTGGATCCAGACTCCACTTGCACCAAGCTGCTGTTTTCTGCTAGATCTTTCTTAAATTACAAGGACAGATGGCTAAACTGGGGCTGAGGAAGAAGTTCACACAAAACAGAGACTTCTGCACACTCTGTGGGTGGAAAGGCATCTCTTTGTTGCACATCACAGCTATAAGAAATATGGAAATTAAACCTCAACATAATGAGCTGGGCAGAGGTCAGAAAAACAAGAGGAAATTAATTGTCGGGGGGTTTATATCACTTTGGAAGCAATGAAAAAGAAAATGCAAGAGCTGCTGAATAATGGCAGCAGTACCTTACCCCTGTGTCTTAGCACACAACAAAGTGATTCAGAAAACCTTTGACCTTGCGTTTGGGGTTTTACTGCATGGACTCTAAAGTCAAGTTGCGAGTCTTGAGCAAGATGTTCCATATTTTCAGGCACAAAAATAAAGTCAGGAATAAAGAGGAATAAAGCTAAGAGGAAGCACAGCAAATGCCAGTACTTACAGGTATATGTCATTTCAAAGCTGTCACTGATGTTCACAATGTCGATCTGGGGAAGGAGTTTAGGGGGTTCCGTGAGCTGAGACAAGGCAAACCTAAAAGCTGCATGTTCCTGGGACTGCTGATTAGGAAATAACCCCCCTGGGAAGAAAAACAGAACAACAAGAAGAAAGGTCTTAAACACACCCATATCAGCAACCTCTTCACTGCAAAATATCTCTGTGAGCAGAGGCTACAGCTCACCAGCACAGGGATTGCCTCTATACTGGAAATCCTCCAGCACACAAGACCCAGGGGTTTGTTCCTGCTGTGGACAGGTTGGGAGAAGAAAACCTTTCCAGCAACATTATGCAATGCCTGATCACATTTAGGATCCCTGGGCCCAGCAGCCTCTGGGGTCAGGATGAACTGCAGGGTCTGGCTCAACCTCTTCACCGCCATAACTTTAAAGGAATAGAAATGGAAGTGCTGTCAATGTTACCTTTCTAAAGGACGAATGAGTCTTTCTTCCTCCTCCACTTACTTGTAATTAGGCTCAGTTTTCACCATGCTGACTAAAAGGAGGGGTTTGCTCCAGAAGGGTGCAGGGGTTTGCCCACACTATGGGACTCTGGGGTACGGGGCAGACTGGCAGAGCCTGGCCTGACAGGCACAACACTGGGTGGGATGGGGACAGGCTGACAGCGCAACCTGGGACCCATGGCCATACAACTGCTGCTACTGCAAGTGTGCTGCATGGAAAAACCCTGCATATAACAGGAGGCAGTGGTCAAACTCAAAGAGGACAGGAAATCAAAAGCTTGGCTCCCAAAGGGATCGAACTGAGTAGAAATACACACAAGTCCAGAATCACAGGATGCATTATAGGATAGGAACTGGGACCAGGCAGGAGGCAGGCTCAGACCCTTTGTCCCCCCATGGACCTGGAACAAATTGCTGCAATAACCCAGCCCTAGTAAAAGTTTCCATCTGCTCCCCCAGCAAGAAACTTGGTTTGTGGCAGATCCCTTCACAGCCCCCAGAAAGATGCTATTAAATTCAGGCTGCCTTGTAATCTATATGCATTTAAAGGAAGTACTATTATTGGCATTTTACGAGTAGAGAAACAAAGCACTTAGCAACAAGATAGAATTAAAATAAAGCTGCAGAAAGCGTCAAAGCCCACCCTCCAGGGCTTGAGGAAGAAACAAATGTGCAAGGACCTGCTATCAATGGCACTTTGCACATCTTTAGTTCAGAGGGCATCTCCTTGTGTGGAAAGGGCTATTTGTGCATGAATATACTCTTGCTTCCCCCATTCCTCCCCTTTCCCAGCCTAATCATGGGTGTCAGAGGAGTAAGATGCACGTAGCCGAGATAAGCTATTAAAAAACACATTTGTTGAAAGGGAAAAAAACCTGAGATGTTGCACAAATTTGGGGTAAAGGAGAGGCAGGAAGGGAGGGAGGCAAGGATGCAGCATCAACAGCAATAAAAGCACCGATTGTGCAGCTCGACTCGAGCAGGAGTTGCTTGAACTTGGTGGATTAGCAATTGATTGGCATTGTAAAAAGAAGGGAGGCGGAAAAGAAAACCGGCATGCGAGGGAAAAGAATTGGGGGCTAGGTTGCAAACCATCATCAATAAAGATCAATGGGAGAGTAATAATAAACCTGAGGAGGGAGGGAGAAGAGCACTGAGAAGTTACAGCAAGGGAGAAAGGAATCAAACAGGCACTGCTGGTGCGCAGGGGAAGCAAGTAGCATGAAATAAAGAGACTTCAATGCAAAGCCATTCCTCCAATAGCTCTGCCCTTATTCTTTAGCAACAACAACAGAGAGCGCCTGTTTGTTACCTCTCGTCCCAGTTACCTACAGATGAGACCATCCTCACCAAAATGTATAATGCAACCGCTGATTTTGCAAATGCAGCAACGCACAATGGCAGCCCAGGCATTTCTCAGAGCAAGAAACAGCTAATTTTCTCTGGCTTCCTCCATTTCAGAGGCACTTTTCTCCGTCGGTGTTGGTGTGTATGCAGGCATTTATTCCTAATCTTCCCATCCCCCAAAGCCAAATTAACACATCTCTGCTCTTGCAAAGCTGGTACCGACGCACAAATCCAGCCCTGGTCGTTCACCCCCTCGCGCTCTCACACACACATACACACAGAGAGACACAATTTGCCTTTACAAGCAAAGGAACTGGTCAGTTCCCCGTCCCCCCACACACCCCACACCCCCCCCCCATCCACTGGCCGGGGAACATCTCTCCCCCGCGCCCTGCACTCACCTATCTGAATATTGTTGGGGAAATTGGCCCCTAACACCGCCCCTAGGAAACTGGTGCAGAAGAAGGCAAAAATGTGCTGCATATTCCCTTTTGCATTGGCGAAAAAGAAGCCCAGTTCCAAGCATAGATTTGATTTTCCCCCCGCTCCGCTCTCTTTAGCCGCCTCTCCCGCCTCCCCTCCGCGGCGCCTTCAGGGCTGCGCTTCTTCCCCGCCCGGAATCCAGCGCTGAGGCTGCTGCTTGACACCGCCTGGCAGCAGGATCAACTGAGCCCCGGGAGGAAGAAAGAGAGCCCGCTTCTCATCCACAGCCCTCCCCCGCCACACACAACACACGCGCACGCACACGCCAGGCGCTTCCACCCAGCTCATTCCCCTACTCCCAGTGGGAGCTACAGCTGAGTACCGCATCCCCCCTCCCTCCCTCTTCACCTCGGCTATTCCCCCAGGTCTCTAAGGGCAGTTCCCACCTACCCCTCAATTCCAGGCTTTCCCCCTCAACTTCTCTTGGCACGAGCTAGAAGGAACCTGCGTATCAGTAGGTGGCAAACTCCTCTAGAGAAAGGGTTTAAACTCCTCTGCCTCGGATCCATCGTTTCCCAACCTGGGCTCTCAGTCCTGGGTCCAGGAGTTGAACAGATCAGGCTCTACAGCCTGGCTCATTAGGGTAACAAAGAGGATCATAGAATCATTAAAATGGTTTAGGTTGGAAGGGACTCAAAGATCTAGTTCGAACACCCCTGCCACATGCAAGGACACCTTCCACCAGCCCAGGTTGCTCCAAACCCCATCCAGCCTGGCTTTAGGCACTTCCAGGGATGGGGCAGCCACAGCTTTTCTGGGCAACCTGTGCCAGTGCCTCACCACCCTCATAGTAGATAATTACTTCCTAATTACTTCTTAAGCACCTAATCTATATCTACCTTCTTTTATTTTGAAGCCTCTTGCCCCTTGTCCTATTGCTACATGCCCTCTTAAAAAGACATGCGCATGCTGCAAACAAGCTTTGGAAGGAAGGATTTCAGAGCAACAGACGAGATCCTGAAGAATGAAAAAGGGACCATCACCTTTCTCATTAATTTTTCTCTACCCACCATTAACCTATGAGGCTTTTCACCCCTGTGCTTGATGTGGAGGAATCTGTGCTCACCAGCACCATCACACAGGACAGGCTTCCTGAAATCAGGAGGCTGTTTTAGCCTGGATCATTATAGGAGCCGTTTTGTGGCAGTTCTAGAGACGTTGAAGCCTATTTGATCATAAGCACCTTTGCTCAAAAACAAATGGAGGAAAAATCAATGAAGTAACAACAATAAAAACCATCTCCCAGGCACAACTTGGGATTTAGAAATGTTTGAGGAAGAACTGCTGTGATCAGAAACAGAGAAAATTCACCCGCTCCCCTCTGAAATGGATAAAGTCACAAACAAAATCTGGGGCCTCTTGTGCCAGAACCTGGATCCCCATGTCCAGGCACAGAGATTCTACCTTTACTGTTTGCAGCCTTGATACACACAAGGGGTAAGAAGCAGAGAGGAAACAGAAAAACGATGTTTAGGGCAGAGTTAGAAATAGGACTCACGCTCCGTGTCCTGGTTTGGTGTAGGGTGCCTTGCCCTGGTCCCTGCTCCCCACCTCCAAAAGTGTGTGGTTAAATTGGAAAAGCATCAGAGAGTTATTTGAAGGTTGGGAATTCTGTTCACATAAGAACAGTTGGACAGACAAGAACTCTGCAGAGTAGGATAACAGAAATGGGATGCGAACAAAAGCTGCAGTAGCACAGAGGGAGATATTCTCCGTGGGCCACAGGGCCCAGGTGTGGCATAACTTTATGATGCGGGATAATACTACTCTATATCGTTTAATGAACGGAATAGCCTTGAAAACAGAGGTAGTAGCATCTTTTTGTTGGCTTCCCCTGGAAGAGATTTTACTACAGATTTGTTTCCCCATACAGCCCTTCATGCCAGCTGCGGCAGAGGTCTTGGGTAGAGCAGCACCATATGCAGTCATGCACTATCACCACAGCCAAACATGACAAGGGAAAATCATCTCTCACGTGGCCTTTGTTTTATCTCTGTAAATAAGAGTTTGGAATCTTTGACTTCTTCTTAGACACTTTAATGGATTTCACTGTGACTTCTAGGATGACAAAATGCTTAAACACTCATATAAATGCCATAGTAGGTAAAGGCTCTCAGCACTGTATTCTTAACACCAGAGAGGAGCTGCACTGATGCTTGCAGCTTTGCGGACTCTTATGCCATGGTTTAAACCCAGCTGGCAACTAAGTACCATGCAGCCACTTGCTCACTCTCTTGCCATGGGATGGGGAGGAGAACAAGAAAAAGCTAAAACCTGCTGGCAGGGATAAGAACAGTTTAATAATTGAAATAAAGTAAAATATAATTAAAACAATAATAATAATAGGAGGGGAATTAACCCCAAGAAGCACAAGTGTTGCACGATACAATTGCTCACCACCCACTATCTGATACCCAACTTGTCTCTAAGCAGTGATCAGTGGATCCCAGCCAACTCCCCCCAGCTTATATACTGAGCATGATGTTGTGTCTTCCTTATGATAAGCCATAAAACATCACTTTTCCCCACCCAGCCTTGTCCGAGGCAATAACTCCAACTGCCAGAGACTACAGGTTCATTTGAGCAATTGTTTGGGCACTCGAGTCAGTTACAGCAGACAGAGGATTCTCCTACCCTGTCTCACTGCCTGGTCAACTGCCATCCCAAAGTCATATTCAAGCACAACAAATTTACATCTTCTGTTGGCAGGTAGCACCTTCATCAGACTTCTACTTCTCTCCTTGTATAATTTAAGCAATACTGATCTGAGGCTAAAATAACCTGCTGAGAGGTTTTATGGGCTTTTACTTTCCATTCAGAATTTAATAGAAACAGCTGCATTTGTAATCTGAAGAAAGGCACTGAAGGATAACCAGCGCAAGAGAAAGATGCTAGCACGTTTTCAAAACTCCCAAACAGCTTATTATCTGATGATAATAATAGTAGCCATAACAATAAAATATTGTAAAAACTCACAGAAAGCTTTCACAGTCGCATTAATTAATAATGCTGTTTTGTCTATAAACCTCTCCAAGTGCAGGTGGCTTAACAAGGAGAACCTCACCACAGTGTAACAAGATAAGTAGTAATATGATCATTATTTTAAGAAGGTATTCATTTCCTTTTTCCCTACAGATAACAGCATTTTATTCAGAGTTTATTAGCACAAGGATGTTCAGAATTAACTGTAGCTGCTCTGAAGATTCTTTAAATCATCATCAAAGCGATATAGCTCCTGAAATTTTGGTTAGACACCAGACAAAGTCTTGGGAAATAGATGAAACTCTTTGATGACACAAGAGTGGCCACAACCAATCAATCCACCAGTCCTCTGAAAGACCTGACCTATTGAATTATCTAGATTCCTGAAAACAATGGAAGGAGCATATCCCTCCCTTCAGTTTTCAGAAAACAAAGAAAATCATTCAGTACAGCATGTAAGTATATGGCACAGTGCCATCTTAATCAGGGGCAACTAAAACGATCAGGGAGTGGAGTTTCGAAGACCTGTATTTTGTCTCAGAAGGGTTTTAACGCACAGATAGAACAGGCAGGCAAATGATGGCTAACAGAAAACATCCAACAAGGTCTTGTGGGATCAACCCATGCAACGGAGTGCAATGAATTAGGTAAATGTATGCTTAAAAAAATAAAAGTCAGTCTAATTTAAGTAGTACTATAAAGGAATTTTGAAAGAGTGTAGCTGGTTCACTTAAGATCTTTGCTAGACATGAGAGTAAGAAAATGAATACATCAAAGCTACTGTTCCTGTTGTGCTCTGCCTGCAGCTGACCTTGCTGCACTGGGTGACGTTCTCTGTTCTCACCCATTTCTGCTTCAAGGTTTTGCACACCAGAGATTTTTGTTTCTGAGGAAGCTGTCTGCCACCTTCCTCTGCTCTGCTTTGCATGACATGAAGTTGTCCACAGGAGCAGAATGGTCTGCCTTCACTATCAGAGCTTTTGTTTCCAGGATAGGAAATAAGCGGTTGTTGCAGCAGATATATTTCTGTACCAGAAGCTTTGGAAAAACAAAGGACTCATTCATATGCAGAAGCCTCCAGCCTGGTAAAATGAGGAAATCAACAGAACTCTGCATCCGTCCTACCTCCCAGCAGAGCTATTTCCCCCACTGCCCACTGTGTTTTACATGATGCTCCTGAATGTCTTTTAAGAGGTGTTTGAATGTCTACTATTTCTGAAATTCCTTTTATTTGCTAGCTGGTCAACATCTATAGGAAGCTTTTGATAAAGAATAAAATGCAATTATAAGGATCAATTTAAATAAGTGTCACACAGCACAGGCTCTCATGAGTTTTGCAGAGCTTTGGTATAAACGGAGTCACATGAGTTTCTCTCCCTGCCTTTTTCAACTCAGTTTGGTTATTTTGGATAATGCCCCTTTCAAGGAACAATCTCAGCACAGGTGCTGAGAGTTCAGACTCCAGAAATACAAAATGAGGAAAATTTGGAAGTGATCGAAAAGGAGGAAGGGCGAAACAGCTTCCTCCATTCACAGCACTGATGTACAGGGAAGCTCGTGTACAGATAGCCCTCAGCACACCTACACCCAGCAAACATATGCACAGACACATGTGCCACCCACACCAAAATGACACCGATAGACACGGGTAGGAAAGCGCACATGTGCTCTGTGTGCACACACACGCTCGCAGGATCACCCAGGCAGGGATGGGAGACACATCTCAAGGGTGTTTGCTGGCACTCAAGGGAGCTGCTGCAGAGGGGCAGGAGTGGTTCTGCAGCCCATTACACTCCCATCATGTCTTCTAAAGCAAGCTTCAGCCTGCACAGGAATTTTGGAGCAAAGCCCTTTGCCCTTCACTCATTCTTACTCAGAAAATTCCTACTGAAGTACAAATATGGGGACTTCAGGCTCTTCATGGTCATTTTCCTGTATGCCATGTGGTTTATTTTAGCATCAGCCACTTGCTTCAGTCTTTTAAACCTGAAAGGTATTATTTACACCTCTGAAAACCAGCATTTACAAGCTGTAGTAACCAAATAATATTTTGGTAGAATGCCCTTTACAAAAATAGCCTCAACAATGTTTGTTATCAGGAAGAGAAAATCTCCCCCCATCAATAAGTCAGGCCTGAGCTGTCTCATGCCCCCTGTCCCATTCACAAGGCAGTTGTTAGATGAAAAGTTTTGACATCCCAGAAGCAACTCAGAAAGTTGAAGGAAATGGGAGCTTCATCCTTTTCCAGTGTGTGCTAAAATGTGAAGATGTGGTATAGGGAAAACACCTAAGATGAGGATTACTCCAAGCAGGTCCTGGCTGATGCCAAACTGAAACTGGGGAACACCAGCTTTTACCACATACTGTACAAGAACATGCTTCTGTTGTCATCCTGATCAGCTTATTACCATATTTATCAGAAATGGCTTCTTGCTCACTGTGGGATAATTAAGTAAATAAATGGACTGGAAGATAAACCCGTCAATCAGAGTGGCACTGAAAACACTGCACACTCTTCAGCTACAAATTCATGAGCAGCAGCTGGCAAATGGATGCTGTGCTTTGGCTTGGAGCATGAGGTGCCATCAGTCAGGTGAGGGCCAGGGGCTCCCATGAGCTGGGCTTCACTGCCACCCAGCATGGCTGGATGGGGAGCCTTCAGACCAAAAGGGCAAGGGGCTTTCCTGTGCACTCAGTCCAAGTCAAATACAAGCAAAAAATGCTATGAATTCAGAACTGCAACTTTTTTTTTTCCAGAGTCATTTGTCCCACCATCCAGCTCAGCTGCTGCTGATGGGTTTTCTTCCATTGAATGGATTTGACATGCTCAATTAGGGACAGTTCAGATAGACAATGATGCCAATAGCCCAGTGCTGGGCTGATGTCTATATGAGCACCCATGTAAACCCTGTGAATCGATCTGTGACAAATCCCAACTGATCCCTTTACTGACTCCCCTGAAAGAAGTCTTTACTATCTTCAGCCCCATAAACATTCTTTTCCTCACCCAGGGAAGGCTGTTAATGTGCATTTTCCCTAGTAAATGGTTGATTTAGAACTACTTATAGAAACACCCTGTGCCCTAGTCTCAAGTTTACGTTCTTTGCTGAGTCATAAACATAAATCCGAGTTGTGGGTGGATCCCTGTTAGTTATTAAAGCACCTTATGTTTCTCAAAGTCTCTCCAGAGGAAGCAGAAATTACTGTTAATATACGTTTAAGTTACAGTTGGTCTACTGTTATTTGAGAACATAATATCTGCCTGGATTATTGACACAGATTGTGCTGTCATGTTATTTTCTTGAAAATCAAAACCATTGTAAGTATTTAAAAAGTTGATGAAAATATACGGTAAGAGGATTATTTACTGTGAAAAGCCAGACACAGAAGATGGAACTGAAATCAGGAATTCTGGTTATCAATAGTTCAAATGTTCATATACGCGACAAAGTTTTCTTTCAAAGTTCCTAAAATATTGTGAATGCTCCAGATGAAGTCAAATAATGATCGAGGTGATTATGCAGTTTAGTATTGATATATGAATCAACCCTCATTTTTAATCCCTGGCATCAAAGCCAAGACACGCAGAAAACAGACGTGAAATGAGGAAGATAAAAGGAGGCTGATTTAGGAAGAAAAAAAACCAACCCAAAAGCAGCAGCAGCAATTGCTGCAATTCAAAGAGCCCTGTAAAGATCCCATCATCACCATCTGGCTCAGCTTTTCCCAGGCTGCTTTGCTAACACATGAGACATAAAAACATGTGGGCTATGTTTTAGGGTGGCTGATCTGGCCTTTCTGATAGTCAAAGGAATCAAAGCTTTCATCTGGAGTAACTGAGTCAAGAAAAGAAGTATCAATTTCCAGTCCTTGCATCACATCCTACTGTAGCAGGCTGCGTGCTACCAGCTGGGAAGGGGGAAGTCTGTGCTCAAAAGACAAAACCTTAAACATCACAAGAATTATCAGCTTCTGTCACTAGTTTCTGCAATCAATACATATATTCATGTCACTTTTTATTCCTTAATTGCTACTCATGCTTTATCTTGGAGAGAAATAGGAATTGCTGTGTTGGATCAAATCACACAATCACAAAATTCCACCCTGTCTCAGCCTTGCTCATAGTGTGGAGCATCACACATTAACAGCCTGTATCATATTAAATGGGTTGGATTTCACAAGGGTCTGGTAAGTGACTGGAGACAGACACCTGTGAAAAGTCTACAGGGAGAGATTTTCTTTATCTGCACATGTGGATGCTGCACAAATAACCTGAATTCCCTCAAAATACCATCAGAAGAAAGTCATTGTGATTCAAAATACCATTATGTAATTTTGTATGAAAAGTTGTTTGAATACTTAATGGTGGTGAAAGAAAAAGGCTTTTGATTTCAGGCAAGAGAAATAACAGAATTGCAAAGTTTCTGAATAAATAGCAGATCCAATAGCCATCCATTCTTGGAGAAAGCACAGAGAAGGAATAGAAAAGCTTCAGGATGGGACACAGGAAACCATTAGAGCTGGAGAGAGGAGAATGAAAAGACTGGCACCACTTAGCTGATTGAGGAGATGAACAGGGAATGAGGAGCTCCAGGTAGTCAAAGTACTGCCTGGCCTCGAGGCACTCCATCAGGTGGGTCTTTGATTCTCTTCTATAGATCCAAACCCATTTTTTTTTAAGTTCTACGAAGAAATTTTCTACAAATGTGTGCAAGGGGTCCATAGCAGTGGGATGTCTCAGCTTTTCTCTGTCAGAGTATCTAAGCCCTCTATGGCTCCATAGTGCAGCTGGTCACTGTGATGTGTCACAAGACATTGCTGCCAGCTCTGAAGATGTGTAACTGGGAGGAAGGAGACACATTCAGCAGCAGCTGCTTTTCCCTGTGCAATAGGCTGGTGCAGGGGAACTGCATTTTACAGACAGTGAATAGCCAGGTCTTCAGCTGAGCTATCACTGTTAGCCTGCTCTATCTGGGCAAAGAGCTGTAAAGCTTAGTAGCTGGATGAGGATCTGTAGGTTATCTATAATTTCACCTCTTCATGTCTTAGACTCCTCAGCAATGACAGAGTACTAAGGATATAATCTGAAACAAACGTCTTTTTAAAGAATCATCCTATTTTCCAGACTGAAAGGGGAGATAAGAAATATTACAGAGGCCCTGTTACACTGCATTTCTGGAGATGTCCCGTATTTGAGGGCTGCCTGTGCTCATCAAGATTTTTCCCCTTTTCTGTACATCACAAGCACAGATCAGTGCTGCATTACAAACAAAATGCTAGACTTCCTTTGCACTCTCAACAGTGGGCCAAGACAGAAAGAACATGCAAACACCACATCACTCAGCACACCACAAAGTCTGCAACATGGTGTAACAGTGCCTGCAATTAGATTAAGCAGGAATCAGGTGACAGCAGATCATTAGAGAGCTCCATGCAGTCCTACGGAAAAAGCACAGAGCAGTGCAGCTTCAGTCACAGAATAAGAGCAAATGAGATTTTTTCAGGAATACGAAGATGCAGTAATTGCTTTAGAAATCATAGCACCGTGCAATCTTGCCCACAGAAAGCTTCAATCATCCAGCTACTAGTAGTCAGAAAAAGAGGATTTATCCCAACAGAGCCACTGACAGAGGGAGAAATTTGCCAGAACTCACGGAACCTGCAGAGGGGCTGGGAGGGAAATCCACAGTGCAATGCTTTGTGTTGCAGGAACTAAAGGAAAGCCCCCAGGCATGAAAGCCTCATGTACTTGTCACAGCCCTTGCATCCACTGCCCACGTCTCGTAGGATAGCCCCCAAGAGCTATTGCCATCTGTAGCAGCATGATGGCAAGTGGTACACTGCCTAAAACAACACAGGGAACCACAGACATTTGGAAGCGATTCAGGTGAACATGGTGCTGCTTTGTAAAATGAATAATGTACCACAGACTGATTTGTGAGACTCACTGCTAGCAAAGCACTGGTTTTTTTTTCTGGGCACTGTGCAACCAGCCCTAGTGATGAAAAGGCAGGTTTCCATCTGCTTGCAGCTTGCTCGTATGCTACAACTACAGGACTTAGAGTAAAGAGAAACACAATGTGGAATGCAAAGACCTGGTGACTTAATTCATTAACTACAAGCTGCTTTCAGCTGTTTGACTGTGCTTTGCTATGTACATCTTATGGGCTCCTTTCTACATACATCTCTCTTTTCCTCCTTCCTGCCAAGAAACAGAAGATATTTAGGCTTCCTATCTACTGCGATGATATCATATTTATTTATAAATCCTTGAAATAAAAGGAAGGGGATGATGACTGCTATGCATTTCAATTCCTTGCACTACAGCCTCCTGAGTTTATCTGGTTCCTGCTTCCAAGTCCTCCGGATGGTGAGCCACAGGTGCTGGGAGAGCTATCCCTCTCTGGCTGCATCCACAAAGCTGTCCTGCCTCCTCCAGCTTTTGCAATGAAGTGTTTTCCCCCAAGAGTTGTGATTATGAAATGTCACCGTGGAAACAGTTGGAACATAATATGTACTTGCTCGCTCTCCCCCCACCCTTCCTCCCCTCCCACCAGCCTCCTCACTTTCTGAAGCTATGTTTGCTGTACAAGAAAAACCCTTCTTGCTCCCCTCCTCCCTGCAAACCTGCAAAGGGGTGTGTCTGTGCCTTGCAATTATCATGACAGAAACAGATGCCCCCCCAAAATATCCCTATTCATTAACATCTCCTTGGTACCTTGTAGCAATGCTAAATCTACCAAACTCAACTGTGTGTTACTGCAGTTACCAGAACTTCCAGCCTTCCTCTGCCAAATAATACCGCTTCTGTGGCATTATATGGCATTATAAAGAGGCTTTGAGCCAGTAGGAACCTGGTCTGCTGTTGCTGTAACTGTCACCACAAGAAAACCTCTACAGCAAAGCATAATTCCCTGTCACGCATCTCTGCTGTCCTCTTAGTTCTGCTGTCCTGTTCACATTAATGTTATAATGAGAGCACAACACGGACTCACATCTTTGCTTTTACTTGTGTCCTATCACCTAGAGGCAAGTCTTTAGATGATGAGTTCTTTGTGCCCTGCCTACGTTAATAAAGCACGATTTCTCCCTAATCATGATTTCTTCCACGCTTCTCATCAGCATCACAAAAGGTCAGAGCTGTCCACCTGGGAGTGGAAAGGTCAGTTCACTTTGGATTCAACACGTGGTATCTTGTAGCTCCTGGAATGTAATCAGCTCACTTTATATTTATTTTGTGTGGCTGCAGCGCTATAAAAGAGCGGGGGATGTTCCAGAGAAATCTTCAGACTCTTGTAAAGAATGTGCAAGCAAACCCAAGGGAAAATTTGAGCTCAAGAGAGTGGTATTGAGTAGATCTCTCTCTGGCAGAGGATCATGGTTTTGTTCTCAAAAATCACACAGGAGATTTAGATGTCTGTTGATATTTGTTAGTGTTAATTAATGGAAATTGCACATAAAAATCCCCCCGGCAGTTTTTTCAATGTCAGGCAGTGGGGCTTTGAGGTCTGCCCAGATGAACCTAATTGGTAGGACTCTTTCCCATGCACTTGTTGTTAGAAGTTGTCCAAAGTCCCAAAGAAGTGGGAGTCCCAAGACTTCTCTGAGGCTGATGCTTTGCAATACAATGCTCAGCTTCTATTTTTCCCCCCTGTGGCATCTAATTTGTGAGCAGCATGAAAGGAATGCACCCTGTGATCAAAGAGAAGAAGGTGCTTCTTGGTCCTCATGCAAGCCACAGCCCTCCAAGAAAATGTCTTGCAGTTGCTGTTGTCCTCATTAGTGTCCCACCAGCAGCCCCACATGCAGAGCAGTAGAAGCTGATCTGATAGCACTTGGCAATAAGAGCAGTCCAAGGAAAAATAGGTCTTTTATTTAATATGCCAGTATTTGCACTCTGAACGCATTTCTTCAACTGCTTTGCTCCTTAAATGACAATCCAGAAGCAGGCATAGGAAATCCCTGAGACAGGCTAATGGACACCCCTCCTACTCTGGTCTCCAAAGAAGCAATTTAAATTGGCAGCATCTCTCATCAGAATTGTTAATTCTTCACCATGCGACAGCCTCACATAACTCCCAGGCTCACCAGGTGGAGAAGAATCACAAAGACTTTCAATTTAAATGCTGCTTCTATTTCTGACATGCTTTCAATTATCTGCAAAGGCAGCCTATCACTCACATTCCCTCGTTCTCTTCACTGATCCCTACATTGCTAACAACCCTTGCAGCAAAACACCTTTCACTCAGGGAGGTGTACTAAGACAGCTCAAGGCGAGGAGTGGTTGGCCCAAGATCAGGCTGTGCTGCAAAGCCATGGTAGCAGCAGGGGTGGAAATGAAGCCCTGACATCCATAGCCACATGCCAACCTGCTGCCACCACAAGGGCCCCAGCATGTAAAGATGAAAACCTTTCATGTGCTTCCTCCATTTGGAAAAGCTAGAGGGCAAAGATATCACTTGGCAGTGAACAGTACTCATCCTTTGGCCTGTGTTACACAGGCAGAGCCACTGAAAGGTTATCAAGTAGGGTAAAGCCATTTTCATTGTCCCACAAAGCATTTTTCATGCGTCCAGTGCCTCTTTAGGAGAGGAATTCAGGATATCTGCTATTTTAACCATAATCAAATTTGGATTTATCTAAGTGACTACAACAAATTGCTATCCCCAATTATTAGACTCAAGTCTCTTTCAACATCAAAGCAGCTTAGGTGACAAGGTAATCGCGCCCATTCATACCTGGGAACCAGTTAATTACTAGGCACTCAGACAAGCCTGTAACCTTAGGGAAGGTGAGTTCGGAGTGGGAGGCAACTATGAAACTGCTGCCGTCTGTTGATCTTACAGTCATACTTAAGCCTATCCTTCAAAACAGGGCACCCCACTTGGTCCCATCTACTTCCACGCAGTTTTCCTACTTCGGGTGGTGAGTTGAGAGATGGCACTTGTGTATTAATGTGCATTCACTGACTAGCCTCACTGCTTCAAACTTTAACTTCCAGAAAACACTGGTTTGTTCATTCATTTCCCACCTCCAGATTACCAGGAACATGAAGCATGTCTGCAGACCATACAGTACTGGTACGGAAACCTGCATCCAAATAACTAGACAGTCTGCATAAAATAAAAGCAGAGAAAGCATTTAAAACAGTTGTTTGCAGAAGGCCACATTCCAGCTTAGTGTAAAAAAGCACAAAGCTGCTTGTTTCCAACCTACAGCACTGCCTTTAGCTCACAAGGTCCTTATGCTACCCTAAAGTGGTTTTAAAACTAAGGAAAAGTTTAATATCCTATGAGTCTCCATTTGCACTGGGGAGGGGGGGCAGAAGTGCTGCAAGACCTAAGCCATGGCATTTTTATGTAGTTGGGAAGAAAATAAAGATGCCTTTGACAGAAAATTGCAACCCTTCATTGAAAAATCCTCTCAGAAAATTGGCATTTTCTGCCTGTCTGCATTTGATACAAAACAATTTTCTTCCTAGCGCTTCCTTTGTATAGGTTTGAAAATCTGAAAACCCTCTGGCCAAAAACCTGAAGAAGACGGGGGGGGGGGGGGGGGGGGGGGGGTGCGGGGTTGGGGAAGGTGTTCAGCCAAAAATATTTCATTTGCCATTTTTCAGGGAAAAGCCAACAGCTTCTACAGCATGTCTACCACTTGATCTTTCAGGCAGACGTGAGATTCTCCAGGAGATGCACAAACAGACCTGACGTTAAGGAGATCAGCACCAGCGTTTTCTCCTTCATGCAGCTTTGCTTTGTACAGTGTTCTGGACTACAGCTTAAAATGTAGTCTGTGCTGAAAAAGAAAAGCCCTAGGTCTTGGAATCCACACAAACAGGCTTTTAATCAAATCACCAGGTGAAAAAGTAGTTTACACAGAAATACTCAAGGCTGGATATATTTTGGGGGCACATAGATATTTCACAAGCATTACCTAAGTAGGCATTTGTAAGAGTGGAAGGAGAATGATCACATAATTTCCATTCTTCCTCCTGGGACTGTAATCCCAGGAATACCAGCACCAGGTTTGGCTGTTCCCAGCCTGAGGCAGGCTGGGCTCTCGGGCTGATCCCCACCATCCCCAGCCTGGAACTGCACCCTGCACAGAGCACAGGATCCTTTGTGGGGTGCAAAAAGCAGCATCCAAGTAGCCCTGTAACCATGACAACATTCAAGATCAAAAATACACGCATTTCACCTCCTTGTAGTAAAAAAGAAATATCAATAAAGGGTGGAAGCCACTTTCTGCACATTTCCATGCTCCTCATAAGAAAGTCCTTGGGAGTATCTCAGCTCTTTAGTACATGCAAATAAAAGAGGCAGAGTCCACATCCAGTGACAACTGCTTCAAGGTCAGTTACTTCTCTATTCTTTTTTCTAGCTTAAATAAAGTATCTGAGTTTCTTCAGCTCCTTTGCTTTTCAACATTCATCTTAATGCCCCAGATAGGTTGTTTTCTCCTCTTTTTTTCTCTGCACCCCCCCAGTCTTCCTCTTGAAGTGAAACACTGTGTGAGGAACGACAGTCTTTTTCCCGAGCATACAACAACTGTGATTTGAATGCCAACCTCTGCAAACATGATTCAATGCAGGATTCACTTCTTTCATTCCCCAACTGCAGAAGAAGTTGTATAGTTCCATCAGTTTGCCATGCTGATGCTAACAGCACCCCCCAAGTCACTATGGCAATAAGTCTAAGAAATAAGCTAATGTTGGGATCGAGCCTTTCAAATTTCTCTAATCTAGGCTGCAACAAGATGATTAAATAGTTAAAGGACTCACTTTAAGAGAAAATGTGAAAGAAAAGTGTCAGCTGCTGCTCCTTGAGAAATAGGACCTGAACGTTTTAGCATTTACACTCACATTGACTGTGGCTGGTTTGGAGAACCATGCAAGTGTGCCAGGAGCCATAGCACAACCAGCAGGTCTGGGATAACCAGCATCCACCTTTGTTTGAAAGGTCTACAAATCAATGTGTAATAAAAATATCACTTTTCTCCTGCTACCACTTCTCATAACAGTGAAGAAAAGGATCCTCATTGAGCAACTCCACGGTGAAAAAACACCGTAAGAGGGCAAGAAGGGCTCCTCTAAAATGTGTGTCAGCTAGGGGGGCTCGATGAGAGGCTTTCAAAGTACTTTATTAGAGGGCTTTTCACATGCTGTTGGTCTGCCTTTAACAACAGCTGCAGCATGGCACTGCACTCAAGGGGATGGAAGAGTTATTAAGGCCCTCCTCATCACTGCTGGCTTTGCATTAGTCAGGATCAAGAAAGCAGACAAGGATGAAATGGGTAGAGAACAGAGTAATCACTGTAAGGATGCCTTTAATGAACTTGACCTGAAGCAGACTGATGCAAAGTGATGGGGAAAGATTGGGTAAAAATGTTGGATTGGCCACTACCTTCAGCAGGTTTCATCCTTCTGTTGGGCTTTGTCAGGAATGTCATGGTGCCTCCAGCTTTGTGCAGGACCCTGGTGTGGCCGTGGGCAGAACCTTGCACTTGAATTAACCAAATCACAAAACAGTGAGCCTCTTTATCTTCACTGCATAAGGATATCGCAAGGGTAAATCCAGCAGTGGTTGTGGCTGAAGCTAAATAAATAGACTTTGCACCTATTACTCCTATTCTTGTCAGGTTTTTAGATAACATTAAAATTGCAGTACTGCCAGTTCTGCACTCTTTTGAACAACTACAGAATGTACTGAGGTCTGATTACATTTTAAACCATATTTTACAGAAGAAAATCAGTGAAATTACAGTTCATATTTCCTATAAAGGTACTGAAAATTCGGGTAAGAAAAAGAACTGCACAGTTTTTAAGTGTTGCTTTTGAAAGGCAGAGACTGCAGTTTTACAACATCAAAATCTCTTTCATCAGAAAAAGAGCTATTATTACTATAAATGCCAGTAGCATTTCAGAGGAGTTGTAGCAAATGCATCAAAACACACATTTAAGTCCCAACAGTGTCAATACCAGTTTTGTACCTGATGGAAAAGCAGCAAGCTGTTTTGGTCCATGTTACCAGGAAGTACAGATGCACATACTTCACACAGAGGTGTGATGTCTGAAGTGGTTTTTCTGCATTGTGCTCAATAAATGCATCTTTTTCTGACCAAAGAAACTGGCAGGGCTCCAGCGTGTTAAAACTGGAGTGAAGAGAAGTTGTCTTTTCTGTAGTGAAGGCAGAAATGAACAAGCAAATCCCAAACTAGAATTACAAGTAAACTTTGCAGTACAGCTACTGAATGGGGCTCAGAATTGAGAGGCCAGTTGATCACAGATTGTCAAGCGAGCACATCTAAAGATGCCACCAGGCCGCAGACAGGTCATGATACTAGACTTAATTCATTGTGGTGTGAAATAAAATGGATTAGCTTACACCACTGCTGAAGAAGGGCTGAAAGTAAGCAGACAATTTGCTATAGTTGAACTGGAGGCACTGTGGCTCTTTGAGATGCAGTGACCCCAGTGCTCACCAGCACAAGCGACCCCTTAAAGACTTAGAACTTTACTTTCCAGTCTGCTACTGTCCTCCATAGCACCTCAGTTTGGTCACTTTTCTTACTTTCTCTCCCACCCTTTTTGTCATCTTATAATGGCATAGGAGTAGTAGCCATGTCCTACAAAGTGCTCTACAAACCCTAGCAACTAGGAGCTACTATAGTACAAACAATAAATAAAAGACCCGAGTTTCTTGGTGACACAGAAGCTTGAAGCAGTGAATTGAACCTATTTGTCCCCTCTAACAGAATAGGATTGCCTGCAGTATGGTGCTCTTCCAGAGCATCTTCTCCCACACTTTTCAATACACTCCTAGGCACCATGAACTGCCATACAGGCAAAGCCTCTCCTACACATGAACAGTGCCACAAAATGGGCTGCTGCAGCTGTCAAACACCAAGAGAAATTAAAAATCCAATGTCCCAAGCTATCCGTGTTACTGAACATCCTTTAGGGCTTGTTCTAGTCAGCCTTCAGTGACTGAACCTTTGGAATGTTAGATTCTTATTGAGGTTTGACAAGCTCTGTAGAAATTGTGATGCCTTCAAGCTGCAGCTAGGATCTGACTAGAGCTATTGGCCTCTTTCAATGCTTGAGGATGTGCAGTTCATTGTGGAATACTTTTTGTGCTGGGTCTTTGGATTGTTGGATGTTGCCATGATGTACCCCAAAGAGATGCTGCTGAGTGCCAGTGAAAGTAGAACCCAGTGAACCTGTGATTTGCCTCCTGAATAGAAAATCCCCAAGTACAAGCACTACCTTAACTATGTGTTCCTCCTCCATCTCTCCCATTTGCGCCCAGGCAGGAGAGGCTTTTGTACCATGTCAGGCAAACCATTAAGGTGGCTAAATCAGGAGATCAATCCTTTTTCAATGCCCAGGAAAAAAAAGTAAAGAGTGAATTGAAACTGTGATCCAGGCTGCCATAGCTGAAGCGTGAGGCACATAACCAGGGAATGCAAATACACTTTTCCCTGCATAAGAGTAAATTACATAAAGACCCAATCCCAGGAGTATTTTGAAAGTCAGCACAGGCAGGGTTCTGGCTGCAGGCAGCAGCCCTGCCTCCCCTTCTGCATCTCCTGGGAATAGGAGGGCACAGAGCATTCTCCTCCCTGTGCTCCAGCCACAGCCAAAGGTGGGTGATGAATGCAGAGCAGCACTTACGCATGGCAACCTCAAGCAGCCTCTTGCCCTGCTCGGACGAAATACAGGCCATACAAAGACAATTTGCTGCTATCCACAGCTATTTTGAGTTAAGGGGCACTTTGCTGGTGAAGCAATGTAAGTTTCCCAGTCTGTGCAGAGAGAGATTCGAAGCAAGATTAATTCAAGCATAAAGTATTATTTTGACTGGTCCCAGTCTCATGCTCAAGAGAAACTCCAGCTTACCTGTTGCCTATAACTCAAGGGTTAAGAAAAAAAATCACAACTATAACATTTTTAAATGCTATTTCCTGCTCCTCTCAACAGACCATTTCATTTCCTTCCTAGCAGCTATAGTTTGCAGGTGAAATTTAAAGCAGAATTGCTTGAAATATAGTCACCCCCAAGCAGCAGCTCTCTTCCCACTTGGGAACAGTGTGGTCCTGCCAGGCTGGGCTCTCTCAGGGCCTCTCTCAGCTAATGTGCCACCTGATGAACATAAGAGATTAATGTACGTTGCCCAGAGACAGAGAATGAACACAGTGAACTTCATTTAGAAAATGCAGTGTCTGCTTGTTCCCCCATCACATCTCTATGCTTTTTGATGGACTATGTTCTCAGAAGAGGCTCATGTATCATGGGCACTAAGTGCTGACCTTGGGAACAAGCAGCAGAACCTGAAGATCTAGAGGATCTGGCCTATGATTTCTAAAGGGAACTAGAAGGAAACATTCCCAAGCCTCTGCTTCATCTCCTGCTGCCTCCATTATACAGCTGCCTTTCTCCTCCTGGGCCAGGCAGGCAGCTTTGCCTCCTGCACATCATGCAGCACCTTACACAGCACCCCACACCCTGAAGTGCTGTGTCCTGCAGAGATAACCATACCTGCCATCAGACAGGACAGAAGAATCACAGGCATCCACAAGGTATATATTTTCACCTAGCAACTCCCACACTAAAAAAACAATACTTTTTCTTAGGCAACAGAATTAACCTTTGGAAAGGCATCCGGTATTTACCAAGAGATTACTAGTAATATAAACCTATTTGTTATATGTCTGTGCTTACACTAGGCATATAGATATTAATATTTAGCCGCATGAGCTCCAGGAACCAGCTCTGGCTCTGAAGACAAAAACTAAATGACAGCCTCTTCCACCCCAACCCAGTTCTGTGGAACATGAAAACACTAGTGACTTAGGTACACAAAAGCTTGTTTTCAGAGTGCAAATGACTGAAAAAGAGACTTTGACACACTGCTTCCCTAATGCTTTTGGTTGGGTGTATTTTAAGAAGTTGTGACTCAGTGCTCCAGGCTCTCTCTGCCACTGGAGTGATATCACTGGAATCAACAATTATAATCTCTCATGAGTCTGTTGCTATTAGAGGTTAAAAAGGCTGGTTTTGAAAACCATGGATTTCATAAGGGAACTGAGAACAGAGCCTGTGTCGGAGTCCCCAGGTTATTGCCACTAGGACTCTGTGCTGGGTTTACTGCTTATTTCTTGCTCTGTCCAGTGTACAGTGAGACACAGAAATAGTGCCATTGTGCAGCCATCCCTCCTGAGCCGCACATGATCTTGCCCTTTCCTGCAAATGCTCTTTACACAAACCCAGCAAAATTCGATGCTTTTATAAGAAAAGAATTACCCTGTCTGCCATTAACCACCGTATCAATTGTGGCACTGGGACAAAACTCATTTAAACTAGGACAAAAACTTATCCCACGTGGAAAAAAATTCCTGACCTGACATCTGATTCTCTCTTTTTTATTGTTATGCTTGCCTCTGGGAAATCCACTGTGAGACGTAGTAGTGTATTAAGACAAGTTGCAACTACTGCATATAAGGCTGGCTTTGACAATTAGATCTGTTACTTGTGTATTTTTATGGTGTATGATGCCATAACAGCCTGGGATAATATTTTTTTATAAACTTATATTAAACCAACAAAGACAGCTAACACAGGCTTCTTCTCTGAAATTCCCTCTTTGCCTAAGAATATGTCCCATCAGCCAGAATTTATTTTGCACTCCATGCAACAGAACGAAGCATAATGAGCCCATTTGGTACAATGCTGCCTTAGATAATGATCATTTATGCTGACTTGCTACCCATTAGATTCCTAGCAAAACTTGCACTTGGTACAAATCTCAGCCTGAAATATTAATTCCCTGCTCAGCCCAGTCTTTCCCCCTCTTCATGCTATGGATGGTCAATGCTGAAATTAGATGATCCAGAGGTTTCTGGGAAGAAGGCTTCTGCCATGTTCATCTCTAACCCCACATAGGATATTTCCTTCCTTCCCAGTGGAGGGAACACAGTACTGTCACAAGTCTTCTGGGTTGAGCTGCCACTAAAGCTATTTGCTATTACTCTGTCCCACTGATTGGAAAGTACCATCAGGCTATCTTCAGGATTTAAAATGAAAATAGATTATTATTTCTTGTTTATTTCAACTCCCAGTATTATGTAAATTCTTTTCACCCCTCTTCATACAGCACCACATCTATCAATAAGGAACACAAGCAACGTTTCAGGACCATGAACCTCCTACTGGGTCCAAGCACATTCATAACACTAGTGTAAATCCACAGGGCTACAAGTGGAGCAGTCTTAATCCTTGTGCCTTGTAAGTAGATGACTCTGGAAAATGGGAAAATTCAGGTTTTGCAAAGTGAAAATGTAGAGTGACTGAAGGCAGCTTCTAAGGATATGCCAATTTTGACTTTAAAGCTAAGAAAAGAGGTTAAAAAAAAAGTCTCAGGAAAGATTTATGAATGCTTAAAAACAGTTTACAGCATCTTTTAATATGTCCATTTCTTATAAACTTTGAGCTATGAAGGAATAATAGCGGAAAGCAAGCCAACAGGTAAAAATACACAGAACCTATTTTATATTATTGTTACCTACTGTTACATAAATAGTTGTTTGTGACTTAAGAATGAAAGGCAGTTATACATTTGTCAGGGAAGGACTGTATTAGAAATCTTCAAGCTGAGCTCTAGAAGACCTAGCTGGATGACAAAAAGGACAAAGAAAGGAAAAGAAAAACTTTCAAACCAGACATTTGCTTTGAAATCTCATGGAGATCATCAATTATCCCACTATCAATCAAGAAACTGCACAGGATTAAAGTGTACTTTGCTGAAGATAGAAATCTTACAATAACTTGTGTGGTACTGACAAGTCTTTGCAGGAGTAAAGCAGTCTCATATTCTGTAGTTTAGCATTAAGGAACAGTTTGGACACTTTGCACCGTTTCTTGTACACTCAGCATCAGGCACCACTGTATGCTGCCCACGGCATTCCCTACCACCCAGCCTGACACTGAACATTGTAGCTGGTGTCTGTCTGACAGCCAAGTCTGCTTTGCAGACTGTCTGCGCATAAAAACACCAAGTAGTCAACAACTGAATTGGTTGATTCTTACTGATTTTACTGGGATTCTTCATGAAGACAGTGACTTTTCTCTATGTCCCAAGTGGCATAAGTCAGTAATACCCCAAAGACATTATCAGTTTACCCCTTGTTAGAAGGAAAGGATTTCTTTTATTATACCTTTAAAAGGATCAACTTATTTTGTTCATTTTTAAGGCCACAGTTTTGTATGCCTTGTTACTGGAAAGTATATAGGCTTGGATTTCTGCATCAATGAAAGAAGCACTGCATGTACCACAAGGATTTTGAAATGATGCTTCCTGAAGTTTCCTGTGGATTTCACAAGGTAGCTATTGCTGGTTAAGTAGTAATCGATTTAAAAGGCATATTAATGAGGAGTAACAGCAATGTAATTTATGAAAAATTTACACAGTTGTGTCACAACTACTCTTCAATAATCCGTTACTACTTTTAAGATGCAATACTTGTAATTTAAATTAAATATGAATACAGAGCTGCTGATTTCAGAATGCTGTCATTTGACCCATGGAAAAGCAGCTATTACAAACATAAATCCTTTGCACTAGATGTTGCAGATGATTTTTTTTCTTTAACAACCACTGTTGACATTATAGGCCACTGTAGAAGTTGATTATGAACTGTGGATGCTTTTTTTCCATATTGTGACTCTCAAAAACCAAAGCCCATTGCAGTGGGAAGACTGCTGACTGCAGATGCTCCTGTCAGGTCCTAGGTAGAAAGCATTAGCAATCCCATTCACTCATTGCTGCTCAGGCACCGAAGTCCCTTCAATTCACTTTGACTTCCTCTACAGCCAGAGATGCAGGAGAGCTGAATGAGCAGAGAAGGACAAACCTCTTCCATGATAATATTTGGCTACAAAGGGGTGGAGAGGGCAAAGAGGGCTGGTTCTGCTGAAAGCAGGAAAGAGCCAGCTGTGCCTTGTTGTGCTGGGCAAAGATCAGAACTGACACAGTGAGACTGAGACCTGTCACACAGGGAAAGCCGAACAGCAGAAATTTCCCCAACATGAGAATAAACAGAGGAGAAAAATAGATGAATCAAGGATGTTGCATGGAAAGTATGAGGTTTAAGGTAAAAATAACACAAATGTGACTTAAAAATATATCATTATGAGGAGATGAACATAGAGACATGGTCTTGCGGTTGACTTAAGATGGAAGTAAATATCTCTGAGAGCACTACATGAGATACTTACGCCAGAAGGAGTAATACTACTGCCTTATAAGATCATTAGCCTTGGAGTAAATTGGATACATAACATGGATTTATGAAGGATCTCTAACACCAAACTAACCTGATCAGCTTCGTTTCCCCAACACAAGTTCTTTTGGATCAGGAAGGAAGAAAAACTGGTGTACATGTGCTTTGGATTCCAAGTAGTTAAAGCAAAGTCAGATGAATACCCGCTGTTTGAAAAATCTTCCTTTTAATCCTTCCACAATGCAAAGCTGTCTCCTGTACAGCAAAAGCCTGTCAAATACTGATTTTCACTGCACATATATCTATTCCTGTAACAGGTAACCATGAAAAATATGAGGGGGAGAGAAGGCACTCTGCTACTATGCAATAGATTTTGGATCCATGCACATGAAATATTAATTTATCGTTCTTCAACATACCAGTGCTTTCTTTATCGGGGATTTATTTGAAAAAGCCTTTGATACATCTCTCTGCCTTTTGCAACCAGTAAACTGAGCACCGTTACTATTAATGGATCAGCTCCTTACACTGTCCTGCTTCTCTGGGAGTGTTTTTGTATTGTTGTTGGGTTTAGTGCTCTTCCTGGTGTTTTTCCTGGTTTGCCTTTTCTTGGTGATATATAACACAGCTATCCTGGACCTTCTGTCTACCCTTGAGGAGCTGTTTGCAAGTCTGGATGAGAACAGTCCTTCTCCCACTGCAGGAGGGAAAAGCAACCAGATGGGCACATCCTCACTAAGATCTTCAATCTTCCAGCAGTGGCTGGTTCTGATTCATCTCACATTTGTAAAAGGCCATTCCCCACACAAAACTGCATTTTGGCAACATGGTAGTGGTAAAACTTTCAGGGGAAATGGGTGGCAGTTACAACAACCATTGGATTTTAGCAGCAGATCAGCATGAACATAGGGTTTCAAAGGAATCTCATCTCAAAATTGGTTTGTCTTTAGTTTAGTGATCAATTAGTATTGGGTGCTGCTGGAAATTGTTTCCCAGGTAGTACCATACAGTGGATATTCATATGAAATCAGTGTCATCTGCTGTGACAGCAGCAAGAAGCCAAAAATGAAGTTGAACTAGTTCTTTAATCCAAATGGGCCTTCCTCCTTTGTGGCTACTTGCTTCTCTAATCTCTTAGTAAAATTTTACTTTCCCTTAGAAGCCGAAAAGTGAAGTCTTACTGTATCTCAGACAAAGCTCCCCAGAGCTTCTAAAGGAAGATTAAAAGCTGAATGTCATCTGACTGAGTTTAGCCTACAGCTATTTGCATGATCACATAGTGATCACATGGTGTAAATTCCTGGAGAGGATCTATGACGTTTAGCTCTAGATCTGGGCTATCACAAGGGTTGTGAACTAAAATCCTAGCTTATTCTCTAGGCTGTTATTATGGAGTTGATGAAGATACATTCATGTCATCCTTCATCTGAAATAGGCTATGGCTTTCTGCAAAATAATGTGTGCCTCAGAGAAACATGATTATTTAAAGTGCAAGTAATGGTCAGTTAGTTCTTCATACAATAACCATTTCACAATGCTGAGTAGCTTTACATGAGGCTGATGGACACAAGTTTCTGCTTTACTTTAAAATACATAGTGGATCTTGTCATTGCAGGGCTCTACAACCTAACATCTCATTTTCAAAATGGGCTGTAGAAGCATGTCTAATTTTCTCAACACAGTCGAGGACAAAGGGCAGAAAATTAGAGCACTGAAGAAGAGAAATGGCATGATAAATAGCTGGGAAAACACAATGCCAACGAAGAAGTTAGGATCCCGGTTGGCTCAATTGCTCCCGAGAAGCAGCTATGGTGCAGTGCAGGCATGGGAGCACAGAAGCCTGGCTGAGAGAACTGTGTGCTTTTGTTTCTTTCCCAAGAAAACAGGATTGCCAGGAAATAAGAGCCCAGTAAGAAGCGCTCAAGGCATGTGCACTTTGTGGCAAATTGAGTCCAATCTCAAACCAAGCCAGAAGATAACAGTAGGAGGGCAAGGTACCCACAGACTTTCAGGAAGGAAGGGGAGCACACAGGACCAACTCTGGATGATGCAAACCCCACCACAGTTGTGTTGCCAGTTCACACAATGACTGGTCCATCTTCTTTCTCCCAGTAACCATTTCTAGATTTTGGGTATCTCCCATTATTCTCAATCTTCGAGGACAGAAAACCATTGATTTTCAGAAATGAGTATTATGGGTTCATTCCATGATTCTATGATTCTGTCACTTTATCACTTGTGCTGCTTTTAAAGAATACTCATATCTAGACAAAGCAACAACAGAAAGACTACTTCGAGTTAAAGCTGTCAGTTGTTGCATAGTGAGATATTAGGGGCTTCTCATGCAGCCTGCATGATTTGTAACAGACATACTGCAGTGGGAGGTGGCCCTGCCCATTGCAGGGGGTTGGAACTAGATGATCTTAAGGTCCTTTCCAACCCTAACTATTCTATGATTCTATGATTAAAATGCAGCTACACAAAACCTTGAGTGTGATCGAGGCTGACGTAATTTCCTCCTTGTCTTTGGAACAAGGGAAAAACAAATGGGAAAGAAAAAGTCACAGGAGAGAAAATGCCAAAGAAAACACTGCCTGAATAAAGTTTTGTTATTTTGCTATATTTGAATTTTAAAAAAAATCATCTCAAAAATTATGGTGATTTGGGGATTACTCTACATTCATAATTTACAGAATAAGAAATAAGAATGAAAAGGACAGGTAATTAAATACTTATTTTTCAACAATTACTTTACAAAATATCTCCACTACAGTCACTCACAGTGGGATCTTACAGACAAAAACAAGGAGATGAAGCAAACTGCAGCAATAATAATGTAGATCCAGAAGAAATTTCAAGGGAAAAAGAAGAAAGTGATACTTGAGAGCTAAAGAACACAAAGCTCATCCTAATTCCATGAAAGAGCTTGAAGTGAAATTGCAGGCATTACCCTATTTTGATTAAACCTTGTTAAGTTCAGATCCCATTTGTCACTATCCAAATGAATCATGTTTGGTGGAAGCCTACTAGGCTCAAAATGGAGTCTTCCAGCTAGCAGCAAACCCTGCCAGCTCCTGTAGCATTTTAAGAAACCTTTGTGTAAAACATTGGTCTCTCCAGCTTGCAAGGAGAATTGAAATTTCTGAGGTCAAAATGCCATCCTCAGATGCATGTTGTAACTGATAGTCCTGCTAATACATTGAAGAGCAATCACTGCAGTTAGCTTCTGTGTGCTTTGCTACTTAGAAGAAATTAGTACCAAATAGCTACCTAGACATATATTGCCTAAACTAAGTCTGCTGTGGCCAACTCAAGCATGCTCAGAATGACTGTGTTTCTTCTCTCCTGATAAAGTGATATGTTGCTCAGCCGCTTTGCATCATAGCCACAGAGCAATGGCATAAGTTTGATGGTTTGTTCACAGTTTAGGGAGTTAGTGCATTTGGTTCTCATTCAGGGCATAAAAAAAAGATCCCCAGCTCTTCACATGGCTAAAATAGGTGAAAAGCTATATACCAGTCAGTCAACCAGAATTCATAATTAGATTAAGATAGTGAACAAGCAGGGCTGTAAATAACTTTAGAAGTTACTCTTTTACTCCAATGCAGACAAACCCTATAGCAGCACAGCAGTAAATATAAAATGATGAAACATCATAGGCCCCTCAGCAGGTTTTGATGCAGCATGTTGTGGCCAGTGGAGAAGGTGCTGTCAAGTCCTGTCCTTAAAGATGCATAAGAAAAAATAGATTCTTCCTCTGTTTCTCACAGTGCTGCCCTTGCCTCTGAAAAAACTGGCATGCAGTCAGCAAGTGATGTGCACCACTTCTGCTGCTTGTCACTTCTTAGGTGGCAAAATGCATTACCTTGGCTGAAAATGGTTCTGTACTGATGACTAGGCTAAAAAGTTCTGTGAAGATGGAGAACTTTTAGAGTGAGGGAATATTCTCATTCATTCAGTGCGAATAAGATGCTGGAAACCAATATTTGCAATCACTGAGAATGGCTGAAGGTCAAGGTATGTTTCTGAGAATCTCATTTAGATGTACTGTTATCGGGAGATTTCTAGACATTTTTCTGATTTCATTTATTTTTCTTTTGGATACCAGTCTGAAGGAAGAGAGATACAGAGTTCTGCCAATAGCAAAGCACATTTAGGTATACTAAAATAGACCTAAGTAATCTTTCAGTTATATTTCTGCCAGTGTCTACTCTCCAAACTAAGGTGGCCACTCTGTCTTGCATTAACCATACTGCTGAAGAAGTATTTTTGAGTTTGCTAGTTCAACCAGCCTGACACTCAGATATTCGTCTTCCTTGCTGGCACTGTTTTTCTCAAACATCCCACCAGCAATTTCTCAAAGGAATACCAAAAATCCTGTGGATTAGGTTCTAGTGCACCTCTGGGTTGTCAGCTACAAACCAGCTAAATTCAGACAAACCTACAACTATGGCTAATTTTGCTAACTAACATCTTAGCCCAGCCTTCATGTAAATTGCCCTCAGTTTGCCAATAATCTGTATTCTCTGTTCTTAGCCATTAGCCGTTCTCTGAATCCCATTTTTACTTTCTCACCTTTCCCTTGGCCAAAGCTGCAGGTACTCCTAGCTTGCAACAGTCATCTAAGTTTTTGGTTGCTTTGTTTATACCTTCATATATATCCTTGTCTGGTAATATGTTTTTCTGCTGTGCATGAATTGCTTCTTAAAATCATGCACAAATAAAACTATTTCAGCCTACCCTGCCCCATCACAGTCAGCAACACACAGCCTGTATGAATTATCAGAGACTGGTGCAGACCTTGCTATGGCAACACTTCAGGTGGCTATGAAGGAACTTCTGTGAGTCCATGCTGGGTCTCATTGTCATTCAGACCCCCTGGTGAAGCTTTTAATGACGTTAAATGACAATTATACATTAAAGAGCCACATCCACCATGTTCGTTAAGAGCATTGGAGAGGCTCAGAGGCAGCTGACTGTTTAAGGAACATGTACTGCCTGGTACTTTCTGACTTGCTCATCAACGTCTTTAAATACAGCTGATATTTTTGTTTTCACCTAAATTTAAACATTCTCTGATCCATGACTCTTAAAAGCAGCAATAGACAGAACATTTTGTCATTTTTTTCCTGCGATATGCCATATAAGCTAAAACATCTTTTCCAAACAGTTGTCTAATGCGCAGAGATGTCAGATACATTAGCAAGAAAGATGCAATTAGTGCTTAAAGCCAGTGAAAAGCATTAGATGCTCCTTAGAGAGATCACAATTGCAGTCGCCACATGACTTCTAGAAAAAGTCCCGATCTTAACTATTACTGATAAATACCTGCCTGCGTAGATGGAATGTGGGCTCTGTTAAAGCCTACTGTGGTAGCAGGGCACTTTGCTGCTGTCTAAGAAAACCAGAATAAAGGGCATCTGTTCAGAGGTGGAGAAGCCTCATGCTAGAAATTTTGCACTAGTCCTCCTGAGCTTTACACTTAATTTCTCCATTGGCTCAAGCATGCCCAGAACTGATATTTCTCAGAGCATGCTGCAGGACTTACAGTCATTTCAAAACTCTATGTGTATATTCTTGGTAAGTAATGCCTTTGCGGTGAGCTCTTTAAATCTTAGTGCACAATAGACACTAAGGTTATATAGCTGAAATAGCTGTACATTTTCATCTCACAATATACCTGCAAGCTTAGCTATCTGGATGTAGATATAAACCACTGAGTAGCAGTGTGAAGCAGAAGGACATCACTTTGCTAGCCCTTTTATTCTTCTCCCTTGGCCTGAAATCAGCTTGGTTGTTGTTCTGGGGTAGGCGTAGGAGAAATGCCATCCAAAGAAGCAGAGCCAAGTGTTTGATTTGGATTCTCAGGCAGAACATGTCTCATCTGAGCTGTGTTGCTCTAATTACTAGCTTTGTTCCCTCAACTTACATGCCTTTTGCAGGAAACAAATGATATGTCACTAATCGTCTGGGCAGAGACAAGAGAGACCTGATACAGCTGTGCTCAAGTGTTTGGTAGATGATGAATTCTCTCCTGAGGTTTGGTAGGTGATATTTTTCTTGGTTTAGGGAGAAGAAATACAACTCTGATGTTCCACAATATGGACCCTTCTTTGATTAGGATGTCTCTGGCAAGTGACAGATGTGTGCCCTATTAGAGTTAATTAAAACCAATTAAATCATTCCAATAGAAGCTGTAGAAGAATAGACTGAAGAAGATAACTGTGACTGTCTTGAACAGCAAAGAATCTTGCATATAAGACTGGGGAAAAGTGCATAGAGTGTTTTTGCCATGTGTTCAATATTAGCACTTAAGAGACTATTACAGTGGTGTCTGAGCAGCAAATCTCCATTGCACCTACTTCCCACACTCCCTTGCAATGCTGCCTCATTATACACCATTCGCTCAATACCATCTGCTGGGTCCCTCACAGGATGCCTTGTCACCAGCTGCTAAGCAGAAGGTAGGACAGCCCAACAAATGAGGACACTGGGTCTCAGCTTGACCTGGGTTGGCAAGGTGCTTTGCATAGGCTCGTTGCCTCTCTTGAAAAGTATGAGTTTCAGCAGTGCCCCAGCTAACATTGCAATACCACTTCTAGGTTGTTCAAAGCCTGCTTGGGTTTCCCCTGTGATTACACTGAGCTATGTAGATAGACTTTTACTGCATGATTTTGCTAGCAGAAGACTCCTCATCTAGGCTGTGGGGCCTACAGTGGTTTTGCTCACATCCTTCCTGGCAAGAAACTCCTCTAACATTCACATCAGTGTTCCTCCATAAAGCAACTAGATACTCTTTCAGCCAGCTTTCTGCACCTACACTGATGGAACCCTTGGAGATTCCAAGCTCACTAAGGGAGTTCCATCTTTGCTCACCTTTGGGAGTAACATCAAACATAACCTCCCCTACCACCTCTTTGAACTGTCAGCAATATGGAGTAGTAAGAGTTGCTACTAGCGCTTCTTTATTAGAAGTGATATTATGATTCTGGGGCTGTGGAGCCCATTACATTATGACTCTGGGGGCTGTGGAGCAGAATTTGACTGTACAACATATGTCTCTGGTAGAAGGAATAGTCTCATCAGAGAAGCCACTTTAAGCAGAGAGCAGTCCTATAACTTGGAGCTGCACTTGTCACTGCATTGCAACATACAGCTCAGAGTAAATAAGTAGGAAAACCTGGGCAATTTTCCATTTAACCACTTCACATGGTCAGTATTCCATTCTCCAGAGCTTAGGTCATGAAACATTCATCACCAAAGCCAGAGCCTTCACAGCAGTACCATTCACTGCAGCACTAAGCAAATCATGCATCTTTGTCCACCTTGTGTTTTAATGGACTTGCTGACTGCTTGAAACAAAAATCCCCTGGCTTAATTGAAGAGGTGAGCACATCTGACATGAGCACACAGCCAAAGCCTTTTGCATGGGCTTGTTGTCCTATGTGAAATAAAAGAAACCCAGAAATTGGCTTTATTTGCTTTATTCTACTAAGGTTAGTCCCTTACAACTGCCAGTAAGTTATGAAAAAACCACTAATGTTAACTGCAGAGTGTTGATAGAGGGATAGATACCGGCATCCTTTAACAATGAGGAAGGACACTTTGAGGCAGGCTTGTAATTGATTTCCACTTCTTTCAAAACTCCACTTGCATGACAGCAAATCTTGCAAGCTGCAAAGACAGGGCAGCTCCCAGCTTGCAGCGAGTGTATGCTGCTCTGCTTCAGGAGTTAGATACCAGCTTATCCCAGACCCCCTCTATGGGCCACTGAACAGGGTAAACATCTTCAGGGGTTTTGGAGGACCTCAAGGGATTTACTCATCCCTGACAACACCTCTCCTTCCACTGGAATAACTGACAAGTGTACTCACAGCATCCTAGATAGTATATAGCTCCACTGCCCCTTGTCTGATTTACCAGGCTTGGCATCAATCCAATCCTCCTGCCTTTGGGCACAAAAAGTTTGAAGCCATCCACAGCAAAAAACATCCCCAGAAGGTAATTAATCCCCACGAATGTCAGAATCATCTTCTGAAGGTGTTTATCGCTGTTGCGTATAAGTTTAGGGACACAACTCCAAATCTTTGGTGTTTAATTTCTAAATAAAACAGCAACAAATTCAAGTCTTTGGAATCACGTCCCTACTTAGGGCAAATTTTAAGTGTTTCAAAGTGATACACTTCTACAAATCTGCTGAGTGGACATCTGTATGGATCATCAGGGCAGTCCCCAAAAAACTGTGCTTCTGCTTCTTTCATATATTCTTTTAATGAGCTCCTATCCTTCCTCTGAGACTTGGAGTAAAATTCACTTTGCCTGTGTAATCAGGCAGGCAAGGCAGGCAAGTTTGTGGAGAAGGAATACATGGCTGCATTATAAAATCAAAATCCAGCCACCTCATCCAGCCTGAGCACACTGCAGCTGTATCACTATGATGGATGAGCAGCTGCTGCTTTCCTGCTCTCCCCCTTCAGTTTGAGCTGCACTGCAAAGACCCTTTATTTACAAGGTCAGAAGTTCTTCCCTATCCCAGGATTAAAGGGGAACCAGCCTGCTTTCTTGCAGGGGGCTGGAGAAGCCTCTGTTTTACCCTGGGTGGCCCCTGTATTAATTCAGACTTCAAACCTCTTCAAGTAATAAACCTGCAGAAAGAATCCAACCCCACACTGCTGCTGGCTGTACAATCTGAAACCGCAGCCTGAACCTGGCTGAGGGACTGTGGGTTTCTCAGCCCTTTTCCAGACCAATCCCCAGGCTCACCTCCATCCCACCCTGTCCTCAATCTGAAAACTAGCAGAGCAATTAAAGTGAAGCACCTAGGAACTGTCACAGCTTGGGCTTTTGCACAGTATCATATGTAATGGACACTGTCTTCATCCTAGATTTTGCTGTCACAAACCAGGATATTTCTACCAGTTTCTTATTTTCCTCAGTAGTAGCCACCAACAAATTAGTATCTTCAGGGGTATGTTATCATTTCATGTGTATAACCATAATGGACATGGACAGTCACAAGGTAGCACCTTCCTTGAATGACACATTTAATCCCTACAATAGTATTATCCCAGCAGAAACCACCTAAATAATATGACCAAAGGCCTTTTCCTTTGTGTTCAGCTCCTCCTGTTTACAGAACAATATACTTCATGATTTTACTGGTGATTTTGATGGTAACAAGCACATCTGTCAGGACAATAGTAGGAGGCCTTATGCCTTTCTTGATAATTCTATGGAAAAATAATCACCTTTGCTTTCTGGTGTAAACTGCTGCCATTACACATTTAAATGAGAAAAATCAAATACAGCAATAATATGGTGATGCTTGGTTAGTCTTGATGGGAAACAAGCTCCTTTGTCACTGCTGGTTCTATTCTGTTCCTTGCTGAGCTAACAGGACCCACATCTAACAAGCCTCAGTGCATCAGTGTTATATACTGCTATTCTGCATACAACATAAGGGTGATGAAAATACGATGGAAATTGTCCTACATCACTTACTATTCCTAATCCTTGAACAATCCAATTTGTCATTACAGCATTCTGGTATAGCACCACGCAGCAAAACGCAGTGTGGTGGTTTTCTGGTGGATTTACTGACAAACAAAAGATTCCCATTCCCAACTCATTAAAGGGTGGCATCAAAACCCAAAACTTCCATGCTAAAAAAGCATGATCCCATCCCTGCAAAGATTGTTTCATCCATATTGCTTAGGTATCCAATATCACTGCTGGTTTGCAGAGGGCAGGTTTTTCCATGGCAGTACTCTAGTAATAGAGTAGCTGTTAACTTTAGTTAGTGGTTAACAGCCCCTGCCACCATTTCCACTACGGGAAACAAGAAAAACCTCCCTAAATCCCACAACTATCTCTTCCATAGCCTCATGTAAAGACCATTCTTTCTCAGCCAGCTCCTTCATTCCCATCACTGGGACCATGCCACGTAGGCTCTCCTTATTCAAGGAGAGAAAAAACATTCAAGGAAAATGCTTTCTTCACTGTGAGCATATTTCTATGCAACCAAGCGTGGACACATGATTAACTGCATCTATCCATCTTTCTGCTCCAAAATCCTCAGTCCCGAGGGTTTTGGGAGCACAGCTCAGAGGCAGGCTGGCTGCTCGTGCCTGGAAGACTCAAGACCATCACATCTTCCTCTCCTGGACCCTATGCTTCACCTCAAGGCTGTGGCCTGCCTCCCCAGCTGGGAGCCACAGATGTAGTGCTCACTCTCTACTCCTAGACAGCAAAATCTGGGCCAGATTTTCAAAGAAGTTCCTGGCCAGACATTCGAGTACTTAGCACCCACAAGTGGGCTTGAATCTCAGAAAATACTCAAAGCCTGGCAGTTCCTTTCATGATGTTTCCAAAAACCTGCATGTACCCTTCATGCAGCCCACCACACACTTCCTTCCATGTGCCTGTGGATGAGATCTGCAGCTCAGGGTGGCACAAACACTGTTTGTTAGATAGTCAAGAAAAAACAAACACTGGAAGGGAGAGATGGCACAGAATAAAAACACTTGATCAACATAATTTCTTGAGGGAGCAAATACATGGAAATCTGCACGTGAACCTATGCACGCTTCAGCACAGTGCCTCATCTTAAATGAGAATGGGGAGGAAGAATACAGCGAGTGCTACATCCAGAGTGATAAAATTATTGCTCTGGAGAACACCACATGGCACTTTTTGTTCCTGTGTACCTATTCATCCACCTACATGCCTCTTTTTCGTGCACTCACCTCAGAGTTCTCTGCTTGAACCCTTCTGCTGAAATGACAGAGCACCAGGATGTTGCCTGCTCCCATTCAGCAGTGCTCACGCTCTGTGCAGCAGGATGTGATATTTATTTCTGTAAACCCCTGGCAGGTCTTTAAACTGAGTTTCTTTAAAAGAAACAATAGATCTTCCAAGAAAAAATAATATTCCAAATTAAAAAAGGGTTTGATTTTAAAGGAAAATAAAACCCTAACTCCAAGTCACCTCTGACTTCCAAAAGGAAGCTATTACAATTATGACAAACCAATCAGTAAAATATGTTTAACAGTAAAAAGACACGTTAGGACCCAGTGAAACGATTCACTTCTGTGTTGAATTAACCAGATTGTTTAAGCTAAAAGGAAAAGAGATTTTTTTAAGGTTCATTTCAAAGTACACTCATAAGGAGCTTGATTGAAGCTAACACCAAAATCTATTCCAAAAGCAATCTGCATCCTAAGGAGTTGCTGCTGCTTTTGTTTGTTGTTTTTTTCTTAAATGTCAGTGCCACAAACATGTTTTGTATGCTCAGTGTGTGTTTGGCTTTAAAAAAAACATTTAGTTTGGCCTTATAGCAGGAAAGCACAACTGCTGTCTTCTGCTATGCTGCACTTCTATCAGCCTAGGAACAGGCTTTCATAGTCTTTTATATTCCCAGTCTTCATGTATGTATGTCATAAGCATTAGGAGAGTTTATTCCCCTAACATTCCTAAGAGACAGAAAAAATATTAGCTTCATTTTACATGAGGAACTGATGTCCACAGTAGATTGACGCTTGCCTGAAATATCTAAGTAACTGAGGCAGACTCTAAAGACTGTTTAAGCAGTGAGGTCAAAATGAATAGAAAAAGTCAGTGAATGGTAGAGTTAGTATTGTCCTTCGCAGGAGAACACATAATGGAATTTGGCTTTTCCTAGCACTTCTTATGTTTAGGGATCCTCTGCTGTATTTACAGTAGAAAACCCAAGGACAAAATACCTGTAGTGCAAAGACTGTGAAAGCAATTTCTGTAGCCAGCACATACACAAGACAGATCTAACATGTCCTGAGTATCATGACTAGTTTCTATTGAGGAAACATTGGTCAAGACATTGAGATTATCTTGCAGGAACGGTATCATGAGATTGACTTCTGTATGCCCAGTCAAGAGGGATGAGCTGAAGGGAACTAGATTTAATGACTCATCTGAGGAGTGTCACCTTTAATAGAGGAACAGCCTCCTTAACTGCAGTGTCATCCTTGATATGTGCTTCAGACTCATTGCTAGACAAATTTCTGACCTCCCAGCCCAGAGGCAATGGCACTACCAGTTGAATGGAGCTGTTCTGTCACAGCAATAACACTTCTGAAGGTGGAAGGGTATTTTCTCAAGAAATTCTTTTTTCCTCACCCATTTAGAAAACTGTGACTTAGAGATGCCAGTGATGTGTGATCAACCAAGGGTTCCTCACCTCCTACTCTAGGACTATAACATTCTCTAGACAAATTCAAAACCTCAGCAAATACCAGCTCTTCTGTTGAAAGATCATCTGCCATGTTCACCCAGTCTGGGTCCCCAAAACAAGCCAGCTTGCAAGACCACTTTTTATCATGATTTGAAAGCCACAACATTGCTATCATTAACTGACATAGTTCTTGTGTAGCATAAGAAATCAGGAGATGAAAATTTACCTTAATTACATCAAGCAGCAAGCAAACAAGTAACAATGCAATTTATTTGGTCTGGAAGATGCCCCTACAATTTATCTAATCCTGCAATTGCAGGCAAAAGGAACAAATGACTACGATGCTCAGTGTGAATGAACTCCTGCTGATGTTAGGGGGAAGAGATAACTGTCTCAAAAGCTTGAAGAACACAAGCAAGCAGCTTTCTTGGAGAAATGCAGGACTGAAAGAAAGAAGAAAATACATTTATATGAAGGTCTGTGTAAAGAGCTGGGGCTGGTTTTAATAGGTCTTTGGTTTGTGTTCCCTTCCCCCCTGAAAAAATCTTCAAGAGGTACATCAAATGTCCTCCAAAATCTTCTTGGAAGCCGTTCTGCATTGCACCAAGAATAGCTGGAGTTTACAAGAGGAGATCTGAAGAACACACAAGAGAAATGAACAGTAAATGGCCACTCTGTAGCTGGCTTTAACTACAGCTAACTACGGCTATCAAATCCTTTCAGGCGTAACCATGAAAACCCAGTTTCACCGCAGTTATTTTTAGGTAGCTATCTGTGATCTGCTTGGATGATCAGGTTAATATTGCAAGAGATACAGGTATGTATTTCAGGAAGCGGCACCTCTAAACCCATACAAGATCCATAATGGCTTCACTCCAGCTAGAAGAGTTCCCTATCAATGAATGTCAACAGAAAGACTCACAGTATATTTTTTTTTATTGGGTCCTAGAAGTTTTCCTAACTATTCTATCAGATCAAGAAGTGGCATCTCTGGTAAATAGGTTTGTTTCTTTTACTCCTCTCCACCTTCCAACAGCACTATGGGGGAATCTGGTGAAACTCCTCGAACAGTAAGGAGCTGGCAAGCCAAATCCTTACAGAGAAGATACAAATACAGTTCTTGCTGTACTCAGTTTGTACTGATGAACACGGTGACATAAACAGCATAAGACAGTACTGAAGAGGGTCATAGGAGAGAAGTTTCAACCAGAATTACACAGAGAGCTTCATGCATGAAGTGAGAGGTGCTAGAAAGGATCTCAAAAGACCACAACAGCATGGCTGCCTGATTATAGCAAGGAAAACTAAATAAAAAGGAAGAGATTTGGTGCTTCTCAGTGTGACTATTTATAACACTGATTGTATCATTAGTCACATCTTCTGCGGATGATCAAATATGCATGTATTTTGAAAGATGGGTTTAAAGAACATTGATACATAAATCTCTTGGAAACGAAACACCAAGTGTTCTGGACAAAAAGAAATTCCCTCATGTTATTTTCTGTTTTAAGGTCGTTAATAGATTCAGAGAGAGGACTTATGGCAAATCATCTGGACTCCTCAAATGCTGTGTTAATGGAAGACAAGTGCCATACAAATCCTTTTTAACACTTCAAGACTGCAAAGCAATTTGTTTTCTAACTGTCAACTTTTCTTAAAAGATTAATTGAGCTTCAGTTAAAGAAGGTCATTAGGAAGAAATGGAGAAATGAACAGAATGCATTTCTTCTGGCAAGAAAAGCAAGCAGCAAACTGTGAGAAAGGTTAGAAGTACTAAAAATATGTCAGAACGATGGATCATCCTTTCTCCAGTTTTCTTTTTTTTTTTTCCCCCTTACATCTGCACTGTCTTCATAAAAAACTTCTCCTTCATTGCCTCTTTATTTATAAACTGGGAACCAATGTGGCCTACACTCAGTTGAACAATCACATCATGAGGAACTGTAATCCTAACACAATTCAAAGATTCCTTTAACACCTACAAAACTGACATGCCACCCAGACCGGTTCCTCTGCTAATTAACTGCTAGGTCACTGCTCCACAGTTCTGCAAGGAGGATGAATCCTGGTATGTGGTAAATAATTCCCAAATCAACCCTTTACAAATATGCATACTTTGAAAAATAACTGAGTTTCAACGTATGGGACATTTATGGAAAAAAATGAAACACCCAAAGGATGCATAAGGAAAAAGAGATTCAGGAGGACTGGAAGCACAGAGTACTGAGAAGTCCATGTTATAACTTTCCAGGCCAGAAGATGCTCAGTGTTATGTTGCTCTGCCAAGACTAATGTAAATGGCATTGAACCAAAAAGTTTCAGAACACAAAATGAAAGACTTGTTTCACTGACAGTTTTAGATCCTTTTCCATTGAGTATCATTCTTCTTCAGATATATTCAATTCCCTTCATTTTCTCTGCTAGTTTTTAATAGAAATCTTTTGTACAAAGATCAAGATATTTTCAAGAGACATTTTGTCCTTTCCCAAGATTCTATGCCTACTATTTAGACCTGTTCATGAGGGTTCAGGAAAGCTGTAAGAGTGAAGACTCTTCAAAATTCAGTTATTACAAGAGGGCATAAAAGCCATCTCCATAATATCCCAAGGGCAAAGAAGCCTCACTAGTTTGTTATTCATAAATGCTGCTTACAAAGTATTTTTTTCCATGCAAATTTTTTTCTGCCAAACACCCAGGAGATTTGTCATTAACATTCTTGATCTCTTCATTATTGCACAGGCTCCAACAATGAAGAATATGCAACTTCCCTGGGTAAACTGCTCTAACACTGCAACACCCTCTAGCAAGTATGTCTTTTCCTGATGTCCACTTCTTTAACTGCCCTCTGGTCCCTTGCTCTGCAGCCTTCCACTAGGGTAAAGTTCTGTTCCATTACCTTGTTGAATTTCCAATTTTTATTGGCTCATCAAGTCATCAAGTTTCCCCATTTCCCTCTAAACTGAAGCTTTGCTGCTTGGCTTATCAACCCTGCCATCTCATTTTTTGCTGTCCACATGTTTCTCATATATGCCTTCTCTCATTGCAAATTGCTGGTGTGAATGTTGAACACTTTTGGCCCCAGTATGACCCACAGTATCTTCTTGATAGCAGCTGAAAACTGGAGCTTCAAGACACTGATTACTTCTTATAGCTTGAAAATTGGCTGGACAACTGGGCTTTAATAGCTTATTTGTCCCACCTATACTTTGTCAACTAACAAACAAGAATACTGCAAATCTTGTCAAAAAACCTTAGTGAAGTTAGAGTTCTGATAGCCAGTCATTTCATCCTAGAAGCCACCCAGGTTGGTCAAGCATAATCAGACCTTAGCGAGTATTGGCTGTTGCTGGTTGCTTTCTGACGCCTTCCATGCCCATGGAAATAAATTCCAAAATGAATGGTCTTTCCAAGCACTGAGATGATGCTCACAGACAAGGACAATTGAAGGCACTGTAGATCATTTTCAAGGCTCAGCATACCATTATGCTTTTTCAGTCATTGGCCTGACTTTGCCTGTCCCTTCCACTCAGTGACAGACAGCATTTTCTCTGAACTTCCTTTTGTTACTAACATACTAGAGAGCAGAAGGGCTGAGTTTAGATCACCATTTCATTGCAGCTCTGCTGTGTGATGGCAGAAAAGTCACAAAACATTTTTCCCATATAACAATATATTTCCCATCTACGTTACTTATCTAGGTAACACATTCCTTTCCTCACATAGGTAGAACAAGCTGCTCTGTGGGCACAGTTACCTGCAGTAATTACAGAGGGTATTAAGACAATTTACAGCAACCAGACAATTTTATCTGGCTACTTAGGCAAGAGAAGCCTTTGCCATAATCCTTCAATGTAATAACAAAAATGCCATGGCCCTGCTTTTCAGGTCAATACTGTACAAGAGAAACTTGCACAGTTTACTTTTCAGAGCACCTAAAAACTAATGAAACCCGTTTTCTTGGTTCTGTTCTTGGAGAGACACAGCTTGGATTTGATTTGCTGCTATTCATGAGAGTCATGCTGTGCTCCTTTTTCATGCATATTTAAGCGGCTGTTAGCTTTTTGCAAAACATTCCTGAGCCTGCAAGTTCCACGAGTTTGTCCTGTAAGTGGATTATATTTTGTAATCAATGTTATAGAGGCTGCAGTGCCAGGGAGCTTTTGCCATATACCTTTTGATCCAAGTTCAGAGCTCATAGTTGCAAGTGAAGCAGCAGGCATGTTCACTCTCTGTATACTTGTACCATTTAGCTCTTGCAGAAAATAGCTAACATTCACATACATTAACTGTTCATCACTTCTGTCGATTATCCTACTCCACAAACCCACCAGGGCTGCTTCTGTTTTTCCAGTAACCTGTGCAAATTCAACTCTCAAAAAAGCACTCAGGGAAAGGTACATGTAATGTTTGGTGGGGCTAGAAATAAATAAGTATCCATGAACTGTGCTACTGTCCTTTCCAGAAGAAAAAAGCAGAAGTCAGTGGAGGCTGTGCCAAACAGAACTGCATGAGAAACGGTGTGGAAGGGCACCTGCTTCTAAAGGTGGATGGCAATACATCGATAAGTTTCTACCTCCCTCACAGCAGGTGGCATTTGGTGTCTCTGATTTGCTGCCTCCTTTATCAGCTGAGCTCATCGGCAAGTGAGGAACCCCGTGCTGAGGAGTGGGAAGAAAATACCAAAGGTAGGTGAAGGGTCTTTGTTGTTGCTGAGGGGAAGAGATGGCTTTCTAATTTGTATGTACACTGATCAGTTGGTACATGCTTGTTATTCTTCAGAAGCAGGCTAAGGGCTCAATAGGATGCTGTTTAAACATAGCCTAAAAGAGGACAGGTTAAAGGGACATATCCAGTGCCAAAAGTGAGCATTTGCCAAAACAAGTTTAGAAGTAATAAATCTTTTTTGTGCAGATGCTATTGTTTCAATAAGAATTCAGAGCTGGGATGTGTCAGCATTATTCCTGTATTGCAGAAGGCCGCAGCCCTGGAAGAGAGCCCTCAAGCTCTGAGCACTGAAGAGATGGATCCTCTGAGCTGCTGGGTAGGGTAGAATAGCACTGGGGAAAACAAACCGTTAAAGAAAGAAACAAGTCCCCCCCCAAGCATGCAGCTTGCTGACAACAGTGTGAAAATCGAGGGAGAAGCTTAGAGAAAGAGGTGCTGAGATGCAGAGAAGACAGGGACATTTAGAGACATTCCTAAATGGCCTTGTGAAAATGAATAAAAGTAAACAACAAATCTCTGAACCACAGCAGCTTTGATGCATGGCTCCTCTTAGACTATCTTACTGTAATAAATTATCTGTTTGTGAAACGGTAGGGATTGCAACACTAACAGCATCCAGGAATCTCCCTTCCTGGCCACAGAGTCCAGCTGCGCCCTCCTCACACAGAAACAAAGCAGGATTCCTGGAGCAGCCTCTTCAAACTTACACTGAGTCCAAACTTACTAGCACGTTTACCACCTTAGATTATATCAACAGCAGTACAATCTACTTCTGGGATGCAGTTTTGCTAGACAAAACTGCAGAAGAGTCACTGGGGCTGTTTCAGTTATTTCAGAATGATGATGCTTAATTGCTTCAGAACAAAGCATGGCAAAAATCTTCCACTCTTGGGTTTTTTTTCCTGACACCTGGTACACATCCTTCATGATTCACTGCACTGCAAATGCAATTTTGTTTTGAGGAGTTTTACTTCTCTGGCTCACTAAGAGGCCTAATTGATGCTTTGCACAATGGCCCTGTTTTCTTTGTCTCTTGCTATATATAGTGTAACAAATGCTACCTTGATTCTTGTAATGAGTTTACAGATGCTGAGCTGTTCAGCCAAATCAAGCTTTAAGCCCTAATGCTAATTTTCCTGAGAATATCCAAGTAGGGAAGCAGTGCTGAGAGGTGTGGTGTCCATTGTATTTTACCATTGGACCTGACTGTGTAAGTGACTTCACCAGAGGTAGGGGAGTTCCCATTCTTAAGCACCCACTGGAGTCACCAGTGGGGCTCTGAATACTCCAATGCACAGAAAGGAACCTATATTTAATTGCATTTCTTAGCTGAATTTTTGCAATCTTCAACTCAGCCATAAATGGAAGAAAGTCCTCACTTCAGAGAGCAGAAAACCGCTGGGTGAGACAGTGCCACTCACTTGAGCATGGAAGTGGGAGTTGTGAAGAGATTAGGAATTTTGAATGTCCTCACATTAATCTGTGTAAGCAGGGTGGGAGTGCCTCTGCTCTGTAATGGCTATCACAGTTCTTGAAGTTAATTCAGGGAACTGAATTAACAAAAGCCTTGGGTGACATGGTTTAGTGTGAGGTGTCCCTGCCCATGGCAGGGGGGTTAGAACTGAATGATCTTGAGGTCCTTTCCAACCCAAACTATTCTATGATTATATAACTCTGTAGAAAATAAAAAGTGGCGTGTATCAATATAAATTGAACCCCAGTAAAATCAGTGGTCTAAGCCACAAGCCACATTCTGCACAGATTTGATTGCTGTGTTCACTTTATTTCTTCCCTAGGTAGGAGTTTGTGGTAGGTAAAGCTCTCTTTACCAGTTGGGAAGTTTTATAAAAAAGGACTTTGAGAGCTGTTAAACTTTGGTGATTACACTAAACAAACTTTTCCTCCCTCATTTGTTTTTCTTTCTAGTTATTTCTGGTTGTGATAACTCATTATTACAGTATCTGAACACCCTCCATAAATGCATGAATTTTCCTCCATATGATTTTTCATATATTCTTGGGAGCAGAGACAGAATTTAAATTATGTGAAGGGTTTTATTTTTAAGTATTTACTCATGTATTTTAGGACTGTTTATTACTTAAAGGAAGGCCAGAGAGCTACATGTTGGGTTTACCATTGAAACTAGTGAGGCTGGAAGTAGTTTAAAGATTACAGTGTACAGTGGTTTGTATACCCACCAAGCTGCTAGTGGCCAGTAAGACTCAGTGACAATCAGCCAAACCACTGGCCTCTTGTCCCAGAGTAATGATGGTTAGGTCAACTTTAAAGATCATCATCTGACATAATTGCTACTGCTCCACTGACATCAAATAGGCTGCATTTGCTGCTACTAGCAAATTTGGCCCAATATACTAAAACTGGAACAATTTACAATATACTGCAATTTCTTTTCTCTGCTGGGATGCATCAACTCCTACAACTCCAGGAAAGAGCTGTGAATTCCCCTTGGCTTACATGAGGATTTCAAATGAATGCTGACTAAAGCATGGTGATTTGCATTTCACAGTGGCACAGGCCTGACTTTTGTTTCCAGACAAATGAGGATTTAACAGTAGACACTGGGCATGCAAAAATAAAAGCATACGTTAAAATACATGCCTTCTGGTTTCAGCAGACCTTACCACATGACAAATTTTACCATTACTTTTAGCAAACAATTACTTACAAGAGTGGTGTGCTGTATATAGTGTCAAGCTATGAAATATAGAGCAAATTTGCAGAGCAAGAATGCTTTATCTTACACATCAGAGCTGGTCTTACCCTCAGAGATAGGGGCAGACAGTTTGCTTCTCCCCTTTTTGTTTTGTATTAAAAAAGCACAATTGCAAACAGAAGGCAGAACTGGCTATTTATATCAGCTCCATCGGAAGTGGTGACAGGTATAATTACAGAGGAGAAATTACAGGGCTTATTTCAGTGGCATTTCTCCTGCTGTTCCAGGGAAGATAAAAGATTGAAAGTGTTCCTGACACATCTCCGAAGCAAAGATGCTTCAGTGCACTGTTCGGGTTATTTTCCGGTTGATTAAAGGCTACCTTCTCCAGTCCTTAGTAGGAGACAAGCTGCGTGGGGTTTGCCTGTTGGCTTGATCACCTCCAGGACACTGATTCAAGCAAGCCTGGAGCTTTTCCTATTAGGATGCTGTACTAAACTCATCCTATATATGGCTCTGCCAATCTACTCATTCTGGCCTCCACCACTTTTATTTTGCCACTCACATGTAAGATGCAGCACTGGACTGAGCAGCAGCCTTGCACCAAGGCAATGCCTACAAAAGCTTTGCAAATTTGGTAGCTGTTTCTGGGTTGCATCTGATCTTGTCCAGCTCCCCCAGTACTGGGATGGTATTGTCTAGTATAAACAGTCCTTGGGACTCATATGAAGTCACCAAAACATGTGTCAGATGAAGACCATTTCCATTGCAATACCACAAGAAGAACAGATAAACTGACAGCAGTGAAGGCAGAACTAAATGTTATGAGCAGTGGAATTGGATGACACTAGAGCTTGCGGCTTCAGTGCTGCTCTGTAATGATTTCAGCATCCAGGAGTGCATCACTTTACAACACAGAGACAGCTGGTCCTGCAGTCACTGCTCCACAAACCTTTGTCACATGGAGCACTATGCAAAGGTGCCTGCTTGAAATTCAACTGAACCTTTATCCTTTCTCCCAGGAAATCAAATGCTAAGGAGAAGACATTTAGAAGCCTCTTAACAGCAATCCTAAAGAACAAGGAGCAGGAACAGAGAACAACAATAGCTCAGTTGCTTCCCCTAGATTGGGTTGTTTGAAATAATGTGGCTTGTTACCTAGCAACATAGAGCTTATTGCTGGGCTAGTTACAACCTAATTTATATTTGTCATAATTTGTGTAATCAGAACTGTTCATAAATAAGGACTGAATACAATCAACTGACTTATGTTTGCAATTAGAATCAATCTAAATCAGAGAAGGACATTAACAGCTCAGTCATTGGCTCTGGCTGACTAATTCCCATTCTGATACTTCCACTTGTATATTTACTATGCTGCCCCTTACTACAATCTCCTGTTAGGGGCTCTGGACATATTCTTCAGCAAGACATGTCTCTAAACACAAGTGAAGGGCAGCATTATACTTTACTTCATCTAGGCTTTCTTGATCAGCTCCATTCATTCCCCTATTTCAGGTATTCTTAATACCAACTCTCCTTGGTAATTCGCATTATCTAAATGAAACACTCAGAACCCCCTTCCCATCTTGCATCTGTCAGCCCTGAGCATTAGCTCCTCAACCAGTGCCAAGTGCAGACCTCACAGAAGTGACAATGCTGAATTAGCTCAATATCTACCCCAATATCTCTATGTCACACCTTCACTTGCTGTCACAAAAGGCTTTGGTGGCATATAGGTATAATGCTTACACAGCAGCTCTCTTTACAGCTGAGCTATTACACACATACAGGACTCATCTGGCAGCTGCATGTCTCCTCATAGCCTGGCAAACACAGCTGAGCAGGAAAACTTAAGAATCTAAGGCTGCTTGATCAAGAGAAGCTTAATGGGAAAGAGTCTTCAAATATGTAAAAGGGAGCTGCAGAGAATTGATCTCTGCATTAACTCCATATGAAGTAAGAAATTGAAAACAGCATGCAAAAAAAGATACTCAGACAACAGAGCACTGCTCAGGGGAGGCTGTGAAACAGTAAACTCCCTCAGAGTTACATCACTGTCTTTGCAGTCATAGAACCATAGAATGGTTTGGGTTGAAGTCAGTTTAATTAAGCTGGCAGACATGCAAGAAGAGTGGTCTGGTGTCCTCAACATAAAAAGGACTTGGAACTGTTGAAACAACTCCAGAGGAGGGCCACGAGGATGATCAGAGGGCTGGAGCACCTCCCATATGAAGATAGGCTGAGAAAGTTGGGGCTGTTCAGCCTGGAGAACAGAAGGCTGCATGGAGACCTCTTAGCAGCCTTCCAGTATCTGAAGGGGGGCTATAGGGGTGCTGGGGAGGGATTCTTCATTATGGACTGTAGTGAGAGGACAATGGGTGACGGGTTCAAACTTAAACAGGGGAAGTTTAGATTGGATATAAGGAAGAAGCTCTTTACTGTAAGGGTGCTGAAGCACTGGAATGGGTTGCCCAGGGAAGTTGTGAATGCTCCATCGCTGGTGGCATTCAAGGCCAGGTTGGACAGAGCCTTGGGTGACATGGGTTTAGTGGGAAGTGTCCCTGCCCATGGCAGGCGGGTTGGAACTAGATGTTAAGGTTCTTTCCATCCCTAACTATTCTATGATTCTATGGCACAGCCAACCTGCACAGCAAGGCAGACACAGACATTACCTCCCCTGAGCTGCTACAGCAGCTGCCTGTTCCAGGGACCAGTCTCTTTGCATCACCTATAACCCCTAGCTAGATTTACACAGATGTCTGGCCTTGTTACTCTCCACCTTTACATTTTGTCCTTGGTAGATCATTTCCTTACACAAAGGTAATTTGTTCATGTAAGGAAAATAAATCTTCAGAGCTACCTTCCTGCAATACAAGAGTGATTTACAGAACTGTGATTAATCTATGTACTCCTTACAGTCTAAGCATCTTGTCTTGTTCTCCCAGCATGACCAGAGAGACTTTGACTTTGGGGAGGGCATGACTGTAATGGATAATATTTTTATTTCTTTACAAAACACAAGAATGTTCACCTGTAGATCAGCAAATGTCTTGGCAGGATTAGTGCCGTGGGATCATCTTAGCAGCTGTCCAATTTTGTGTGAGCAGAGACGACAAACGAAGACTCAGCTAGAACCTGGACTAGGCTGAGAGTTGGAGAGCTAATTCTTGTCCTATTTCTGTCTGTGTAATCCTTAATGTAAGGCACAAGTGTTGCAGGTGTCCAAGTTTTAAGTCCATTTCCCCGCAAAGTACTTATTACAGGCTTTAATTTACCAAAGCCTGGACAGTGATGTCCCTTGCTGCTGCAATTTGGATTTCTATATATGCCAAACCTAAATCACATCACCAGCTTCATGATAGCTGAGCTTTTCATTTAATGCTCCATCTAACAAGTTCATACAGAATTTCAAATGGCAGTCTCGGCATCTGCTCATAAGAAAAACTGCATATTTTAGCGCTAAAACAGGGAGAGGTATCAAAAAGACATGGCTCTATTGAACTTTAGAGCTCAGAAGACCAAAGATTAAGTAGTATTACTGTGTGTTTAAAGCAATGTCACTGTCTCTGGAATTCTGACTCCGAAGCTCTGAACATCTGGTACAGGCAGTACTTCTGCTATGAAGGAAGTTGGCAGGCAGGTTTGTACATCTCTAGGGTGAGCCTGGGAGAGTTTGCAGCTATAAAGGTAAGTCTTATTAACCAATAAAAGTAATCCCACAGTATTCCTTTCATTCCAGGGATTTCCAGTTATTAAACAAAAATAGAATCTTTAAAGAACACTTAAGAATCCTCTGGCTGATCCATATGTAGGAAGCTTGAGAAGGTGTAGATAACTGAAGACATTAACTAAGAAGCAAGTTTCTTGTCCTTCCCTGTGAAGCAGCTAGCACAGGTTAAAAATGCTTGTTCATAACTAGACAGGACAACAGACCTGACTGATAGCCACCAAAATGGATGCAGCAGACTGTCTGCAGGAGCCCTCAGCTCTGCAGGGGGTTTACATAGGGGTCAGCTGCATCCTCAGAATCAGAGTGGGTTTGGGGACTTTTTCCACCTTTTCACATTGAGACAATTAAAAGGTTACTCTGTCAGAGCAGTTGATACTGAAGGCATCTCTGCTCACAGCTTATTCTCACATCACAAATCCTGCAAAGCAAGCATCTGGGGAATCACATAAAATTTAAGTGCTTTGATAAGCACTTAGCCAATTTTTTTGAAGGGTAAAAGCTGTCTGATAACATTCTGTTAAAGGCTGCTCCTGTGTGTCACCACTGGCACGAGAGCACTAAAGCTGTTTAGGTAACTTCTGAAACTTCACCCCCACAGCTCACTTTGTGCCACCTATCTGCTTGAGCTAATTTTCTTTTGGCGGTGTTAACTATTGAACTGTCTGTTAAAACGACATTTTCACTACCCTTCAATCCCATGAAATGACAGCAAATTGCTGCAGCAGCAAAAAGGAAACTGTTCCCCCTTTAAAAAATTCATGGTGATTTAAAAGGACAAGGAAAAAAGTCAGTTTATTATTCACTAGAGAGCATATTTTGTTATCCTGAATAAACATAGCATCAGTACTCACAGCCTGTCTGGAAGAGCAGGGAAAGGGAGCTTACAGGAAAACAGGTATTTATGCAATGCTTTTAAAAAAGAAGCAGGTAATGATGTGCTATGAATCTCAATAAGAAGTTTTTGTGGGTTTGGGTTTTTTAGCCCAATCTTAAGAATTTCGGCTTGAATTTGGAAGTTTTGTAAAACACTGGCCTGCAATTCTGTAGTGATAGGACAAAGGGTAACGGGTTCAAACTTAAACAGGGGAAGTTTAGATTGGATATAAGGAAGAAATTCCTTACTGTAAGGGTGGTGAGGCACTGGAATGGGTTGCCCAGGGAAGTTGTGAATGCTCCATCCCTGGCAGCGTTCAAGGCCAGGTTGGACAGAGCCTTGGGTGACATGGGTTTAGTGGGCAGTGTCCCTGCCCATGGCAGGTGGGTTGGAACTAGATGACCTTAAGGTCCTTTCCAACCCTAACTATTCTATGATTCTAATTCTGCAGTTGGAATTAACACAGTCACATTGTGATTTGCGAGGTTAAAACCGATTCTGTTTTACTTGACTGCACCAGCCTGAGAACTGCAGCAAGTCAGGAGTTGATTCACAGGGTGCTTGTACATCACTGAGGACAGTGGCATTTGGTAGGAAAGCAAAGCAGAGGGATAAGGGTGGTAATAATTTCAAACATCTAATTTTAGTCTGCTGCCACAAGCCTGCAGAGGCCCCAGGTGACTTATGCTTTGTCTAACTGTACCAAGATAGGTGGAAGGGTCCAACTTGCTTTGTGTAAAAGATAGTAACAAAATGTGAGTTTACACTGGCACAGACTGAATGGGGGCAGTGGCAATCAATTACTCCAGGAAAGATGCTAAAACAGCATAACAACACTTACCTGGCACAACTATATCATTGAAGAACAGTTATATAAAGCAAACCAGAGTCACTTGTGTTTGCAAAAAACGTTTTTCCATGAAGTTTGATAAATATTTTTCTGATAGTGGAAAAATCACGGGGCTCACATTTTACCAGGGTGCTGACTAAGCCTTTACACATTTGAAGAGCACCATAGGCACTTAGATCCTATTGAAATTGTTACCTAAGTTTGTCCAAATAATGCCAGCGGCTTTGTGTGCTCTTTGATTCTTATTTGTTTTATTTTGTGCTCTTCCCTTCCCTCTTCACCTCCCAACTCTTACTTACCAAGTCTTCAGCATTTTCTTGGTTTTAAAGATAAGGTTTTTTTGAATATACTTGCAGTACCCAAAGTAGAAGTGCTGCAATGTTAATGCAAAGCTTGTTTTCAGAGTTGTTTTGCAGGAAAAACACACATCTACAGCTGCACTAACTACTGAAGGTGTAGAAGAGTAATAACAGGTAGGAAGTTACATTGCAAAAATCTTTGTTGGAACGGCATTGTATTCCTGACATGATCACCATGTTTAAGCCTTTTACATCTACCACCGGCTGATTAGGTAGAAAGACCTTCCTTTTACACTCTACTACTTGCCACACATTGGAACTATCAGATAAATAGAACACTGTCTTCTTCCTGACACCTACATTTGTACCTCTAAGTAGATGTGTCCAACAGCCTTGATTATAATGCATTTTCATTGCATTTGATATCTGAGTATTCTTCCTAGCAGGTTTGTGCCAAGAAATAGCTGCATCTTGAAGAAATAATTATTTTTACTACATGCCAGAAAACTGCATTATCTAATATGAATTCAGGAATATGAAAAAAGTTTACAAGTATGAAGTTTGAGTTTTGGTACAGAAAATATTGTTAGATATTAAAAAATAAGACCAGTAGATGCACTTGCACATACACATGAGCTGCTGTGGAAATTGCTGCTACCACTGGAGTAGATAAAACAAGCAAAATTATGCAGCTGTTTCCTTATGAAAATAGCCTAAATCACTGCATTCTTCCATCTAAACCAAATGCATACCAAGTAAACTCAACCTCGCCTTCTGCGCTTAGCTATGTTGTCACTTACACAGATAGCATTTCACTGCCTAAGCACGAAACTTCATTCCCAAAGACTTATTTTAATCCCATCAACACATGTTAGATGCAACTAATATAGGAGTCATTCTGCAGTGTGGAGCAGAAAATTCTTTTCTTCACTGAAGCAGATACCTTTTTTGTCTTGCATTTGAAATAGTTGATGGCAATAGCACTTGAACTCCACTAAACAGAAATAGGCTAAGAGCAAGAGTGTCAGGTAGATACCATTACTAGAAGGAAAACTCCAGAATTCCACAGAATTGCTCCCAGCTCTGGATTCTGCAACACCGTTACAGCAGATAGGAAAATCAGTAGTGGTTTCACGCAAATTTTCAACAGGGAGACTTAATAAATGAAACATACTTAAAAAAATCCATCAGTAGCTTAATCCTATTTCTGATAGCTGATTTAATTTATTCAGTGATATCTTATTTTCTGTTCTCTCTTTTTAGTAATATAAACACTGAAAAAGTATGCTATCATTATAGCCTGAGGATAAGGGAAGTAAAACTTCTAAGGAGAAGTTATACCCTTTAATAAAGCATAAGTGGAAAAAAAATAGACTGGCTTTCAAACATAGAAGACCTTTATCAATGATACTCCAGAGGTGCTGGCTACCTTTCCCACTCAATATTTCTGATTGATTAGTATAATTGAGTCATACCTACAGCCATTTTTCTCTACCCAGTTTAACTTGATATTTATTTTTATCTGTACCAAAACAAATGAAATGCTTGTGCAGCAAAAAACTGGGACTATAATCGCTGGTCTAAAGGTATATTCTTTTCCTAGACTATGACTCTCTGCAAAAACAGAGCCATGCTATAGTACACATTTACTTTCTGTTGTTGCCTGCAAGAAGTTGATTTTGACAATAGAAGGGAAAACTGTTATCCACAGCAGCAAGCGGCTTGAAGATGCACAGTGACCAGTACATTTCTGATAAAATGGTAGCCTTAATGTTTTACATGCAACTACCAACCTTATTTTACACTGAACAGAAGGTATTATTTCCTGGTGCTGTTTCTTCCGACTATCTCTGAAGATACCAGTAGATGATAAAGCTTGAATTCAGAAACAGTTCTTCAGCAGGTAAATTCTTGCACCATCAGGTTGGTGTTGACTGCACATGGCTGTGCACAGGGACAGGTGGACTCAAACATGATCAAGGAATGGAGTATGACCATGAGAGTACTGGTATCAGTACTGGGTAAAATGCTTCTTCCCATTACCATCAAATCCCAATGTGACCCAAAAGTCAATCCCAAATGGAAATCTTCTTAGGTTAAAAATGATCTGTTCCTCATCACTCCAGAAAAGGAGGCAATGACTTATAAGAGAGCGCTTGCAGCTAAGTATAACACCTATTTAGATGACTAATTCCATACAGGAACATCTCATCAAGTGGTAGGGGAAAGTGATGTTATATCTCTGGACAGAAAGAGTTATCTGGTCTTTGTTACTTATCTTAATTCTGCATCTGCAAAATGAAGTTAATAGTACACTTCCAAGAAGCTTTGTGAAAATGACATTAAAGATACTGGGGAAATCAAATAGCTCTGGATCTGCTAGGAGTTTCTTAGTGTGTGTGAAAACAATACAATCTCACTGCATTATGAAAGCCTTATCTATGGGAGTCAGTTTTTACATGTTAAATGGTAAAGAAAGTTTTCTCTATTAAGTCTTTGACCATTTTTGTTTATTATTGATAGTATGTGGACTGCAGTAGAGGAGTGGGAATGAGCCTGTATTAAATATGTCTGAACCTTCCAAAATCCATTAGAATCCTGAGCTGGTAGAACTGGGCATGCTTCAGCAGTGGCTTGCTTAGGCATAAGCAGGGATGGTTGAGCAGGGAGTTCCCTAGATGACTCTGTACACATCTGGGTCAGTCAAAATGGGAGAAATCATACTGTCCCCAGCACCAAGTGACAACCAGCCATCTGTAGCAAAACAGGTCATACATTGTCTATGTTCCAGATATGGGCACAGGGGAGAAAACAGGATCTGCAGGAGACTGTCCTGTCATACCGTAGTTTCAAAAGCTTTAGCATCAATTTGTTTGTTTCATCCTTGACCACAAGCATGAAATTAACTTAGATACTAACACCCCAACCAGCCAACTCCAGGATTTCAAGCAGATGTCAAAGTTCCATGATGTGCACTGGCAAGTGGCTGTACTTGTGCAAATATCCCTGCAGACAGCTGCTGGTGTGGAGACAAGAGCAGGTTAAGCATAAGCAAGATTCAGCCCAGAGCATGCAGCAAAACTGCACCAGATGCTCTGAGCCAGCTTGTCTCAAGTTTACAGCCACAGTTTTAGCCTCTGCATGTTACAGAATTAATTCTCAGCAAATGTCTTGAGAATAATTTGCCACAGTTCATATCCGCAAAAACTGGATCACCCCATCTTACCAAGTCTCAATTAAGAGCTGTTTAGCTTTCATTAAAGGTCCTTACTTCATTCCTGTGATGTTCAGTATTATCACTTGTGACTATTATTAATTATAGCTATATGGAACAGGCAGTGGAGGAAGAAAAAGCCCCAGTGGCCTGAAAGTGGATTTACAGTGAATTTTTTTCTTGGGAATCTCCATACAAGATAACATTTTGTAATGATCTGACAAACAGAAAGCTCACCAAGTTAATTTAATCCAGGACAGTTTCCTTCAATCTCCTACCTCTCCCTCGCTCAGTCACATTCCTCCTATAAAGTCCTGATTCTGTTTTCAGTTATTTCAATTTCTGTCTGTTCCTGCAGCATCTCAGTGCCGAGGCAGCTGTGAACACATTGCAGCCAGGAGATAGGCTGGTACATTTACATTCTATGATATAGCAGCAGGCTCAGCTAGGCTGGGGTAGCATTTGCTACCCTGTTAAGCTGATTAAGTTTGCAGTGTTTCTTCATACACTCTGCCGATTTTGCCACTTCATCCACTGGCCCCTATCCAGGCTGTTGATATATAGTTCAGGCTTCTCACCACTAAAATCCCCCACTGATCCTAGTATTGATCCCAATTTCTAATCCACAGCATAACTTTGACTCTCACCACATGTTTGTTTCCTGAGCAGCTACAGAAGTGCTTATTGATGTAGTATGATGCTAGGTAAGTGCTCCAAGCACAAGCAGTTTGGCACATACTAAGGTATAGCTGCCTCCACCCCAAGAGGTCTGGAATGATTTTACTCTGTCAATATACTGCGCCTGCCTCTAATATCCTAGATTTTTCTACATCAAAAAGAATCTGCTGCATTAATCTTATCCAAGAGGACTGGGGAAATTACTCTGCTCAACTTGAGTATTATGCTTGTGCTCAGCCATGACCTCACATACTGGTACCTGCCTTGCCTTCAAGCCTTATTACTGTTTCCGCATTCCAACATTGACATCTGGACTTTCAACTTGAGCCCAGCTGTGTAAGTGGGAAGTGTTTTCCTTGTTTTAGTCTAGGTCAAACAAACCAGAATTATCATAGCCTTAAGCTGATGAATCACCAAAGAACACAAGACCCTGACTCAGTTTTCACCAGGTTATTTGGGTCTTAAAGATGTAACAATCATAGAATGATTTGGGTTGGAAAGAACTTTAAGATAACCCAGTTCCAACCCACTGCCATGGGCACGGATGCCTCACACTAGACACCATGTCACCCAAGGCTCTCTTCAACCTGGCCCTGAAAACTGCCAGGGATGGAGCATTTACCACTTCTTTGGGCAACTTTACCCTCACAGTAAAGAACTTCTTTCTCATACCTAATCTGAACTTTCCCTGTTTAAGTTTGAATCTATCACCCTTTGTCCCATCACTACAGTCCCTGATGAAGTCCCCCCAGGTATCCTTGTAGACCCTCTTCAGATCCTGGAAGGCTGCTATGAGGTCTCCACACAGCTTACCTTCTCAAGGCTAAACAGCCCCATCTTAGCCTGTCTTCATATTGGAGGTGCTCCAGCCCCCTTAGGATCCTCTGGACTTGCTCCAACAGCTCCATGTCCTGATGTTGAGGATACCAGAACTGCACACACTTATGTCATGAGACTTTGAAGGTGTTTCTACACAGCATATTTCTGAATACAGATTTTTACATTCCAAGTTTAGAGAGGTAGCCACTGTGAATTGCACAGCTATTGTATGTGCTCATATAGTGGGTAATTAATGAAGATGTTTAATGCATGCCTATAAAACTTATACCCTATACATAGTTCTACTCCATGAAGCAATTATGGCAGGAGGTCAGGATGGAGATGGGAACCTGTTTCACAAATGCTTTTTTCCCCCCAGTATTATTTAGCACCTGCCAAATCCAACAAGAATCCTTCCACTTAATGGGCTTTGGATCAAGTTCTTAATTACCATATTGGATATATTTGCTGAAGATTAATTTTCATTGTATTTGACAATAAATAAATCAGCAAATATTTAGCTAACAATAATTTTTTGGAGTAAGAGGCAAGTAGCAGTGCTCCCCCACAGAAACCAACCAAGTATGAATATATGATATTCATTATTTAATATAGACACATGGCTGGGCTCCGAAGCAGCAATGCAGCAGCTCTGCAGCATTTAATGATACAATATGTTTTCATAAAACAGTATGTCCAGGGCTGGGTTCAGATCTTGAGAAATCAGACACAACCTCCTTTTATTACCTGGTGAGATACCTTCCTGCTCTTCCTCTGGACAGCTGGCACAGGGATTCCTAAAGCAACTGACCCAAAAAAGGAATAGGGCAAGAGCATTTGAAAGCTTCAGAAATCATGGGTGATGGGAAGAAGTTTGGCTGGAAAGATGTATCACTGGTGTAAGCAGTTTTCGGATGCAGGAGACTATTGCTTCTGTCGCCATCCTACGCTGGTGCTAACACTCCATGATCTTTTCCCCAAGTTATGGTTGAAGTCTCAGGTTCTTCTGGCAACATTCACCAGCATGAACAGTGTAACATATAAAAGGAATTCACATCTATTCCCTCCAGGAATTTTCAAATTGCCTTTGTACTTTGAACATTTCACTGTTAAAAGGGACAGTCTAGCTGTTTAACCTATAAACAGCTATTGCCATCCACCCCTATTATTTTAAGCGCACAGCAATAGGGATATTTTAACAGTTCAAAGAAAGTTAATATAGAAACAAAGACTGCTCAGTGTTGTGGTGAAGGTCAGATTTCAAGTTCTAAAGTCTTTGTAAAAAAAAAAAAAACAACAAAACCAAAAAAGCTTATTTCTCTTTTCTCCTTCCCCAAGGAGAAGGCTCTGTTAGGTTATCCTTAGTCATTTTGATGACCTTTTATTTTTTTTGATATAGTTGGAACTTAAGGAAAGAAAGGAAGAAATACAGAGTTGGAAGAGGCAATGTTGCCAGAGGGATAAGTAATAAATCAGCAGAGAAACAAGTCCTCCCTGCAAGCTTGCCAGAAGTTACCGAAAGGAAATCTATTTCAAAGCTTGGTTGCACAGGTCTAACATTACTTGCTAATATAAAGGGTTAACATGCTTTACAGGAAGCTTAACATCTGTCTAGTCAAATAGCAACAGACCCTCTTAGCTGCATTTAGAGCAGTCTCAGCTTCTGACACTAAACAGCTATAAAGTAATAACTTCTGTATTTTTGAAATGTCAAGTAACTGTTCCAGAACATAGTTGTTTCTACCCTTCAGTATATATAATCCTCCTCCTAGAGATAATTAATTTTTTTTATTGCCAACTTAAAGTTATCTATGTTTTAATGACTGGAAAGTAGCTTTAAGTCCAGGAAGTATTTAATGCATATATAATACTGTGCAACCAAGTTTCACCAGAGAGCCCCTGCACAGTGTCCTAAGTGGATTTCTTCTATGGCTTTGGGATTTAGACACTTTCAAGCATAACATTAGAGTCTTTGCAGTGATGACTTCTAAAAAACAGGGGTTCTCTAACCTTAAAGTGGTTATTCAGAGAATGTTTTTTCTTTTTACTTTTGATCTGTTAAAGCTTATTCGGCTGTCTACTGCATCCTATTAACCAGAAGGCTAAAAAGACCCACCACCTGTGCTGATCCAAGTGTCTTTCCAAAGTCTATTACTTTCAGTTTATCTGCTCAGAGAGAATTACCTTTACCCTGCATGAAGCAAACATGCATTACTCAGACTGTAAAAGTATACGAAGATCCAAAGCTCAGCATTTCTTCTATCCTCATTAATTTGAGTGGTTAGAAGGTCACCTGAGATAAGAGTCTCAACATGGATTTTAGATCTTGATTGGAAAATATTCTCATTAAAGTTGAGCAGAAGCTGAGAAGAGTCAGAGAACTGACTGAAACACCTTTGAATATGAATTCCTTGGAGCAGAGACCATCTTTTACTATATAACAGCACACTGCTAGCCCAACGGGACTCAACTTTGCTGACCTCTGAATATTATGGTAATATATGCACTTTTTAAAGGGTCCAAAGAAAAGGTTGACTAAACTCTGCAGAGCAAGAAGTCTCTGTTGCTGTGTGTTCGAACAGCATTTGGTACATTAGTGTCCCCAGTGTCCTATCCATACAAGTGATACAAGACAAAAAGACTTCCCTAGAAATGCCAAAGCAGTGTCAGGAGTCTGCCACATCCCTCAGGCTATCATAATTAAGTCAGATCAGGTTCTACTGTCGAAGGCATGGGAGGAAGTCAGGCATTGTAGCATTTTTAGCCTCTAATTCCATAGCATGAGTAAACAGCTAATGCCTGCTGTGTGGCTAGGAAGTGCTTTTGAGTACAGGCTCAAAACCACTCTCAGTTTCTAAGTAGAAGCTTTAACTCTTGTGTCAACCCACCATCCCATTACAAGTGATAACAGCAACTGACCTCCATGGCAAAAAGTGCAGGAGGACCTCTGAGATCTGCCCCAGACCTATTATTTAAAAATCTATTAGCTAGAGAGCAAAGACTTACACTTGAAAGCAATGCTTGATGGAGATGTTAATACTTTTAAAGGTACATGAAGATGAATAAATCCAAGTTCTAGTTTAATAATTTGGGAGTCTACTGGTAGAGTGAGGGGTACACCTTCTCAGCAGTGGAAGGGTATAGACAAAAGACAACATAGGTGCCTCCTTTATTCTCCTTTAAACCATTTTCAGGCATTCAGTTTCCTCAGCTGCTGATACTGTAAAAATGTTGCTTGGCAACATGGTAACAGAGGAAAAAAAAAAATCTTCAAAAACATTAGGAGTTTTTGTCCTTAGAAATGTACTAGTTCAGCACATCCAGCCTCCTACAGATCCATTTTAGAGGAAGAAGCACAATGATTTCCTGCCTCACCCCCTTCTCACCCCCCCCCCCAACTGGTTCCAGCAGCCTTTAAAGAAAAGTGTTCAAAATGGAATAGGAAAACGGGTGCCCTTAGATGCTGAAGGGGTCAGACAGATCCCCACATGGGAACTGTAGGCAGTGTGTGCCCACTCTGTTGCCTTATCCAATACTGAGAATTCTTCTAACATCTCAGACAAGACGCCTGTAGACAAGACAGTTTTAACTGCATATGAAAAGGTGACATCTCCCTCCAAAGGGGTTTAGCACAATGCCCTAGGGTGCCTACCTCTTCTCCACTCCCTAAAATCAGATACTCAGTAACAGCAACTAGTGGGGATGCCATCAAGGAGCTTGCAGAAGTGGCAATACCAAGGCAGTGAGCAGGGGCAGGCTGCTGAAGATCTGACAAACCCAAGGACTTCGTTTTTTAAGTCTTAGAAGCAGCATCCCTACCTTAATGCTGACCTATTGTAAACAGTCACAGAAAGGAGGAACTACCAGTTAATTACTGCAATAAATACCCACTGAAGTCAACATTCACAGACTATGTCACAGTTTAAGGCCTATACAGAACAGTTTTAACGTTCACTGCTTTTCTTCCCCTCTTGCACCAGATTTTGCAGTTGGCCTGCACTTTTGACCTCCATAGAGATATTTCTGATTCATGTTTGCATGTTTTTATCATCCATAAGCCAGAACACAGCCTTACATCCAGATAAGATATTCTGGTTTAAGGCAAAGAGTATGTGATGTAAGTTCCTGCAAACACAACATAAGTACCAATATTTTTAAAACACAATTGCAAAGAACACCCATCTTTAGATGGAGGTAAACAATAGGTAAACAGAGTTGTGATGGCACCATTTCTGTTGATACTAGCGCAGAGATAAGAAAACTTAATGGTGGGTAAAGGTGTGTCAAGAGGTCTGCAAATTTTAGTTTTACTTCTCGAGTCCCACAGTTACCAAAACAGGAAGAAATACAGTAGAAAACAGATTGTAGAAGTGGGAGATTCTAGAGTAAATCCCATAGAGTACCACATATGCCTATAAACAGGAAAAAAATACTCTGAAGTAATGCATGCCTGTTTCTGATTAGAGTTGTGCCAATCAGGAATAGCTGCCCTGGAATGAAGAGCCTTTGGAAGGCAGCAAAGAATTTGGCCAAATCAGACTTCAAATCTAGACTTTGAGAACTGTGTAAGGAAAGAAACACTCCTCCAAAGGATTGCTGGTAGTCTGCTAACTCAAACTCCTGCTGCAATGCCAATTTAATTCACATGCTTAATGTTCAGAGATCTCCAAGATTATTCACTGGATTGGCAGCCTTTTCTCACTGCCAATTGTGTTACTTTACAGGGAATAAGGCCATGAATGAGTACAGTAGCGCCATCCTTTCCTGCTGAAGGAGGAGAGTTACACCAAGTAATTTGACTTTGACATACAGTCTTGCTTTCACAGGTTTAGTTTATATAAATAAGCATGTGTGAGCTACCGAAAGCTAATGAGCTGGATGGCAGCAGAAACAAGTCCTCCAGTGGTTGCTTATGGAAAAGCAACTTGGCAGCACTTAGGGATGAAGCCATCCAACACAGCAAAACGCAGTTTACCTTCCAAAGCATCACATAGTCAGTGCCATGCATGCTCCGTGCCTGGACAAGATCCTTGAGTGCAAACATTCCCCAGAGGCTCTGATTAAACAGAAGATCTCCAGCTGAACTGCTGCCGTGCAAACTCTTTTCTCTTTTGACCAGCACTTTCTGACAACAGAAGGGGACAGAAATACAATGGCAATATTGCTGGTGTAGGCAGAACCCGAGGTTAAATCAAGCAAAACACATAATACTTAAGGGATGACAACATTCTCCTTCCTAAAGAGCTCGATACTCCCAGATTAGCTCATCTGTTTACAATGAGGCAGAAGAGAGACTATCAGCAACATAAAAAGGCGCTGAATGTTTTGGGTCATTGGGGTCCTGCCTGCTTTTACAAGAGGCTTCTAGCTATGCCAAGGGACATCCTTGCAGTTTCTTTGGCTGTGGAGATGTGATTTGGGAACTGAGGGCAGCCTTAAGGCTCCTCTTCAAGTACAGACTAAACATAAAACTTGCATCCATGAATTCTCTGTAAGCTTCAGTGCTGATTTCAACCTTAAATGTCAATCCAAGTTTAAATGTCAAAGTCAGTAGTGATAGCTTATATCTCCTAGATAAACACATCTAGAGGCATCCAATTCCTTCAATTTAATTGCAGTGGCAATTAGCTTCAGAACCTACAAATAAGGGACAAAGGAGAGCTAAAGGCAGCCACAAAGCTACTGACTACTTTTGTCTCACTGGCACCCATGATATGTACCACCTTTCAAAGGAAGGATGCATACCCTGTGCCCTGCCTGCCAAGGATGTACCTGGAACACTCCTACTGTGAGATTTGCCTTAGCCCCAGGGAAGTCCAGTCATGTTATTTCACCAACAAACTGAAGTACAAATCAACTATGAAAACATTTTAGGCTGATTCATCACACACGTTTAGTATTTTTACTGAAAATATGACTATGGAAAAAACTTATTTTTTAATCCCAGGATGAAAGAAATTATCACATCATTACAAAGTTGACAGGAGTCTTTACTCAGGTGGCATCTTTGGGATTTTACCTGTGAACCTCAAAACACCCTTGCAGAAGTCTAGTGATGTTTTTAATCTGGTTGACATTTCTGAAGGATCTCTTTCAGGTTCCTCTCCCACTCAGAGGGGAAAGAGTATCACTCATGAAGCATTTAGGAGAGGACCAAACTAGGATATTCTACCAGTACCTCCCCACTATGCCCCATGCCCAAGGGAAGCTGTTTTCTCCCAGGCTGAATACTGAATCAAAGCAACCTCTGTGGCAAAACAATGCTCCAAACCAAGGAGGGGGAATAGAATTCTAAAAAGTTCTAGTTACTATAGAGCATCCATACATTTGTATCCTAATTCCTTTTGACCAACCCTCTGAAGCCTATGGATTTAGAAGCATTATTTTACCACAGTATTAACATGCATGTAGTTGAGGTCTGACTCGATCTTTACAACTTATTTCACCGTTATGATAAACTACAAGTCTAAGCTGAAACCATTGAGCAAGGTGGTCCATAATTTAGAGTTCTACTGCTCATTAGAGAAATCACTTTTAAAAACAAAATCTAGTTCTGAGAAGCTCAAAGTTTTCAGCTCTTTATTCCCTGTAGGAATTAGCTTATCAAATTGCTCAGTGTTTTACTCTTAAATAAGTGTGTGGAAAACAAATCTTTCTCTTCAGTTATTAGCACTATTGACTGACAAATAATTCCTAATGTTTCTTATTCTTTTCAGAGTGAAAAGCTTGGCAGTGTTGGCAGAGGAACACTGCCACAAAAGGGGACAAGACACTTAGATGTTCCAGATGAAGGAAACAGCTATGCAGAGACAGACTCAACATCATTCTGCATGTGTCTATGCTAATTGGAAAATCCACAAAGAGACAAGTACAAGTCTTCCCCTCTCATGCAGTTACACCCATGCCACAACTCACATTGCATTGTAGCTGCCTGTAGCAGCAGGTTTTTGTCTAACAAGAACACAGAAAGCGCTTCATTTGCAACAAGCTAATACTAACTGTAATAATACATTCTGCCAAAGCAACATCCACATTTCACAGGCAACTTTTTTTTTAAGGGAACCAAATTTGTAGGTTCTATTAATTAAAAGCTCAGACTGTACCAAACACTGATTTAAGTCAGTCTTGCTTCTTTATTATCCATTGCTCACTCCTTACAATGCATTTCCAGCATGCCAAACTCCCCACTTGTGCAGTGTTAATGGAAGTATGCTGTGATCCAGATGAGAAATGAACCCATAAGACAATCAACACCATTTCCACCTACCACCTCTAAAAAGGCAGGTTTTCCTTTTTCTGATTCACAGTGCTGCTGCACAAACTTCTCACGCCTGAGCTCACATAAGGGATTCCTTCTGTGTGTTTACGTCATAATAGAGAACCATGCAAGCCTTGAATGTTTTGACTAGTGAAATTATACCTGGTATTTGCTTTAGCCCCTGTAGGTGACCAGTTCCTTCATGGTTAGGTTTGAAGCTTGTTTTATACACAAGCTTGTTTTATCAGGGCTTACACAGTACAAATAGAAAGTAGATGGGCTGACTGAAAACCCAACCTAAAGTTTTTTACCTTGCTTTTAATTGAGCTTCATTCTGTTTTTAGTTTCATCCACAAAATCCATTCTTACCAGAGTACTTACATTCATATCTTGGGTGCAAGACCACTTCCAAGAGCACTGAACTACTCTACATTAAGTCATACCCAGTGTTAGAAAAACTTATTAACATCATGTGTGCACAGTGACACTCATTCATATGCTATTTTTGCTAGAAATCCTCAACCTTCAAACACTTTTTTCTAATAACTAGCCACGGGATTATTTTTATTCTTTTTTTTTAATAGAACTACTCACATTCCAAACCCTTGCATTCCAAAGGTGTACAGGTAGCAGATAAACCAACTTAGGTATGTAATTTGAAGTTGCAAAAGGAGATTACCTCATGATAGTCTGGGCATAATATGCAAGTAGAACTAAACATTCTCCTCAAGGAGGAAAGAGAGAGTAAGAACCAGGAATTTTTTGATGCTTCTCTATTAAGTGCAACTTCTTGTAAATCAGCCATCAGAATCTCCCACCAATTTCAGTCCTATTAATGGATGTTACTAAACCATTTGTAACAGGATACTTTCAACACAAATAACTTCAACAATAGTGGTCTGTGTTTAAAAGTATACATATTCTGTTGAGCTGACAAAATACTCAGTGGCTAATAACATATGTGCTTAACACATACCATCCAATCATCAGGGTATTCATTCTGAGCCCATCAGAATAAACCAAGGATATTTCTGTACTGCCATCTGCTTTGCTTCTTATTTTGTTATTGCTGTTCAATCATTGCACTAAGACAGAAATACTCTAGGTGTAGCACAGAAATCCTGAAGCAGTTTCAGATAGGCATTTCACAATAAAGCACACAAGAAAAATATCCCACGCTGTCAAACTAAGTCCAGGGAACCTTACACTGCTCCTCCTTTCTGTCCAAAGGTAGCTGCATTACAGAAAGGCTGCAGGAGTGCTGCAGTTCCTTTTCCTAGAAATATAAATGGTTCTGCTCCTTTATTTGTATGGAGGTCAAGTATTTAGTCTCAGAGTGTACATTATGGCAATTTTAAGGCATGACACTGGTGAGCTCTGGTTTCTCTTATTACAGTTTGAGAGGCAGGGAAATTCAGCCTCTTTGCTGCTGGGGCAGGACTCCAAGGCAAGGAAGAGGGAAGTAGGGAAACAGAAATCTTGGTAGAGGCCAAAACTGCAAAATCACTGTAAATGGTTCTTAGCTGAAAACAGTTTTGAACAGATTTCCTTCTACTTACTATCAATTATGCAGCGCAAGTTTCCTTTGGGAAGCTCTAGGGCTTTGATCACACTTAGCTACCACCACAGCCTATGTGAAAACTAGCAGAGATCAGCGCTTCAATCTCCACAGAAGGGCATGCAGAGACACTTTGCCTACATAGTAACACTCAGAGGTGAAAAGATGCTTCCAGGAGTTCTGAGAAAGCACTTATGCAAAGCAGGAATTGAGAAACCCTGTCTGCTAATGCTCTAGTGACAAAGAACAGATTATAGCTGCAGATAAAACCCTCTTGCCAACTGCCCTTGACACCAATCAGGGCCAAGTTCAAATAGCCAGAGGGACTCTTTAAATGAAAAATGTCATATGACTGGACACTGGTGGAGGATCCCAGAGAATGTTGGATCGTTTTCCAAATACCCTGCACAAAGTGGTAAGCCCTACCTTTCAAAGCAGGGAATCAAGGTCCAACACAAAGAGAGCTCAGGAAGATAAAAAAGAAAATCAATAAAGTATCAACATGCGACAACACATAGGACATGCAATTATGACAAAACGCTCCAGCAACCCTCCTAACTACCCATTCCCTGAGTAAAGCATATCGCTTCCTCCAGTCTCACCTACTAACCCCCTGCACAGTTCAGGCAGTTTGCCGCCTAGAAGAGTCCTCAGGCAGTTTCCCTACGCAAACTCGAAGTAACAGGTTCTCTTGGAGAATCCGCTACCTACACTTCAGTAACACTGATTCCGTCTGTTAGTCAGAGAAGATTTCTACATGTCACTTTTTCCTGTGAAGAGCCCTTTTAAGCTGTCAATTCATTGCCATCTGTCGAAGAAGCCACTTTGTGGCACCACCCGGAAAAGCAACTCAGCATCACAGAAGCCTCTGTGGAAAGATCCCACCCATCCAGAGCTCTGGGAGGCAAGATCTGCTTGAAGTTGAATGCTCTTCTCCAACTTCTCACTTCTAAGCTTGACTCCATTAATGAAATAACTTTCCAGCGCAGTCTTTACTGCTGATTTTTGCCAGCTTAGTTGGTACCATTGAGAAATTATGTGGAAGAGAGTTTTGCAGTGCGTAGAGCACTAGCAAAGTAGTCAAGGTTTTTGTGGCAGAACTGCACATTAGTGACACGATCTCTTATTTTAATGAACTGCCATAAAGAGCAGTGGAAGCCCTAAAGTGCATCCACATGAAAGACAGATTAGAGGCAGCCCTGGGCTCTCGACCAGCTCAGGAGCTGGTCTGGCACAAACCAAACCCATATAATGACATCACCAAGGCATCCAACAATCTCTACTAACTAAAAAGCATCACGCTAACACAACATGGCTTTGAGCTTGTTCAGCCATTGCCCCAAACCAGTATGCAGTTCCAGACTGCAGTGGGAGACTTCATCAGTACAGTACTGAGTATGACATCACTGAAGACTTAAGCAAAAGTAATCCAGGCATGAAGTCAGTGGAGAAACTGAGAGTAGGACACTTAAGGCCACTCTCCTCTGTTCAACAGAACAATGGACTCTTCCCACGGCTGCAATTTAACATGAAATACATGCTTTTAAAGATGCACAAGCAACTTTAAAAACTTAGTTGCAGCTTTGAAAACTTTTCCCCAGAATGACAAAAAACAGGCTTTGAGCCAAAGAACAAAACTCTTACCCTTGGAGAGATCAAATGGATATTCTTTATTCCTTACTAAACTTTTATGGTATCTACAACAGTACATAAAAAGAGATTTCAATGGCTACTAGCTGACTAGTTACATTGTAGTTTGAGACTTATTACAGTGCTCTACAATTATTGCCAACTCATACTAAATTATTGGCTTCTCTAAAGCTAGGAGATATAAACAGCATTTAAGAGACAAAGTACTGCCAGTGCCAAGTTAATACAAGACAAATAACTTCCTAGTCTATGAAACAGCACAGCCAAATGCATGTCCACTCCTCAGCATCAGCCTTTCCAGATCACTTCACCTTTCATTCAAGCAGTAGGATGAATCAGAGGTCTTGCATGGGTGTGGTTGAAGGCTGTGATCTGACAGTACATCATCCACAGCAGCAATATTAATGCAGAAATATTCTTCAGTCCTCATGCTAATGCCTGTTGACAGCCCAAACCCTCCCCTTGCTCCTACAGCACCAGCTGCTCTCAGCTCAGCTGAGGAACAAAAAAACCACTATAGGGAATGAAATGTGCAGCTGGCCAGTGGAGCTGGTGAAGGGGAGGATGGAATCTCCCTTTAAGCTGGCACTATTACCTACATGGCATGGAATCACAGCTGCCTTTGGAGCAAAACTCATCACTGGGTTACTTTCACCTTTTTGGCTATGAGCCTTAGGCTACCTCAAGGAGAAGCCCAGAGCCCTAAGGAGAGCTAGCTTTGTCACCTCCCTCTCTTCAGGGACCTGCAGAGAGCAGGTCAAAGCAAGTCACCTGGAGCTTGCCTGGTAGCTACTGAGGGAGCTACAGTTGAGATTTTAGACAAGAGTAATTTCAGGTTGGTTTGATGTAAAGAGACAATGAAGTGGGGGTTCTTTTTGGGGAAAAAAGAAAACAGCTCATGCCATGCCACTGTTGAAGACCAAGAGATACAGAATGAAACAACCAGTGCAGATAATTGAAACAAAGCAATAGAAATAAGTCACTGAGAGCACCCTGTACCACCCTGGGGCAACAAGAAGCTTTAGCTTTGTCAAAACCAGTGTTTATAAGGTAAAAGACATCTCTTTAAAGTATTCTTCATTCCACAACCAGCTCCTCTACCACATCCACCCTTATATTAGGTACCTTTGTTAAAGAAATTTCTTGCAGCAAAGTAGGGACACCCACTGCTACAAGAGCAAGAGGTCCCTGCAAACCCACCTGCCTCCCAGCACTGCTAATTACCAACAGCACATGCAAATCATTAACACCATTCCAAGCACACAACAGCTCAGAACCCAAATTTAAGTCCTATTTCATCTCCTCAGATGGCCTTTGCCACCCTCAGTTAACCCACTAAGCACCAAAAGAGCCCAGTTTCTACCTCCACATCTCAACATGCCTCAGAGGACAGCCCAGCTGCCCAGTCCTCTCCACACAGTACACAGGGGTGCTTCACAAATTCTCTATTATTTTTATTTGCAGGGAACTGGTGAGCAGAGGGCTTGCTCAAACTTGCACCACAGCAGGGTAACAGACAGCATCACTCAGACTCTCACTAACAACCTCTTTGCGTCCTACCTCCTGGTTTTAAGCAGGGCTGAACTCATCCTTCCCAAAGAATGCTCAGCTTGCAGGATGGATTTGCAGTGAGTCCACAAGCAGGAGGCCCAGCAGGCATGGGGCAGACACATCCTTACTCCTTTCCCTCCTGGAGTCTTATAAGCCTTCCCCAGCATCCCCCTCACCTGTCACCTCCCTTTCACCACCTGTGCTGGGTTGAAGGATAACAAGCACTTCACTTAACCCTTTTTGTTCAGGCTCACATCCACCTCCAGGGCAGCACTTTCAGATGCTACCTGCCCACTGGAGAAGCATTCTGCTATGCCAGACAGGATGTGGCAGCTTCTGAGCTTGTTGTCCTACCCTGTCACCTCAAGATAGGTCTCTTGATCTCTCTGGTGACCCAGTAAGCAAAGTAATGTCGGGTCCAGCAAGCTGGGCAGGCCAGTAGTGTAGGTAGAAAATATAACACACTTGGAAAACACAATACCTGTTCTTTTAATGTGGTTGCAAAAGACACCAAAGCCACAATAACCCCAGGTATCTAAGATCCAGGGACATCTTTTCAGGGCAGAGCTCAGTCCCTTAGCATACAGCAAGGTGGTGGCCGTTAATCACAGTTTCCCTCTTCTACAGCCCAGAATGGAAGGTTAAATGCCAGGAAGATCTTATCTTTCTCCAAGCAACCATTTTGGGTCTCTGTGCAGGGTGTTAGCAACATAGTGATGAATAAGGGAGTGTTTCTCCTTGGCAAGGCTCTCCATCATGCTAAATGAAGGCTTGACAGGCTTTGCTGTGTGGAGCCTGCCCTGCATGTTCACTTCATCCACTTCCAGGATCATGGTTTCATGTTGGCAGCAGCAAAACCACAAGCACAAGGGTTTAGAGAAAGGAAAGCAGAAAGGTGCAGAGTAGGTAGGATCCTGATTGTACGGATGCACAAGTCCAGTGAGTGGGAAGGGTGTCTTTTTCTGACTCTCATTAAAAACTTAATGTCTGATTCTCAGTTTAACTGAGCTTCACTGCTGTTAACCTCTCCTCCTTTCTTTTTACCATCTCACGCCTTACAGGGAGCAGATCTTCTGGTGTATTTGTTGTCTGAGTGTACTCAGTACAGATAACCACCCTTATTGCCCCCCTGTATCTACTGTCCTCCAGGTTAGTGGGATTTTGTGCCCCTTGGAAGATACAGAGCATGCAAGGGTTGGGTGACTTCTTGAGAATGGACTAAAGAGCAAAAGGTGTGCACCCAGAAAGTGGCTAAGCTGCTGGACTGAGATCCAACTGCAGAGACCTGACCTACTCTGTAGGAGCATGGTGGGAGGGGGAGATGGGTTAATGAACCCATTTATTTCTTTTCTGTCTTAGTTTGATTTTTTTCTATATTAAATTTAGTGATTCCAGATTGCAGTCTAATAAATGCTTTTTCTCTTTAAAACTTGTTTAGATTTATGATGTGCTCACTCTTAAGGAAACGTTTAAGCAGCTCCCTCCAAAAATCCCTAAAGTTTTATCTGAGAACCCATTATATTCCTTTTCTTCCCAGGCTCCTGTCCCTTCTTCCCACCTTGGCTAGCACTGCCTCCCTCTCTCTTTGCTCCTCTCTCCTCCTTTCCCTCCTTACTGCTAGCAGAGTTAGTGAACTAGCACATGCACAGTAAAATACAGGTTGCTTTGGCTTTGGGAAATAGTCTTCCAGGTACTATTGTATCATCCCTTCTATCCAAGTGCTGCAGAAGTTCATATCAAGCCCTGTTACTCTTGTTGCTGTTCTCTTGACATCCTCTAAATACCAATTAGGCAGCCCTGTCTCACGGAAGCAAAGCTGACAGCTGAACCGTTATAATATAGTGTAACCTATGTATGGAGAGGTTTGAATACAACTTTGCTCTGCAAATAATGTTTAACAGAAGACTTCTCAGGGCCATACGCCATACAAGTATTCTGCAGTCCTGTGTCAAGACCGCCAAGGCCACCTCATGCTGTTCTGGCTCATATGGTTTCTAATGTGCATGGGTACAAGTGACAATCATGACAACTACTTTACCTTCCAATAATATAACTTTTGTGGTCCCCAGCATGCGAAGGGTTCTGCATGAGACTGAACACATAATTTGTCCTAAATGTAGAAATCACACCTACAAGGGGATAAATAGCTTTCTGTCAGGTAGAGAGTAGCTAATTTGAGACTTTCACTAAAATTGAATAGAATGAAAAGGTAAAATGTTCTTGTTAAAACAGCTATAAGGTAACAGAGAAGAAAGATAAGTGTTATAATTAATACTGCTCTAAGTTTGTTGTCTAGACTATATTGGGTCCAGAAAAAGTTAAGAAATTAGTCCACCTCCTAGGGAAGAATATTAATATTTGTAAATGAGTATTCCCATGGATAATATATTTATATGTGATCACATCCTGTCCTCATTCCTCCCTTTTAAAATATTTTGATGACTTCATAACTTTTCTAACTTCTTTCATGAAGTTGGAATAGATAAGACACAGCGCTGGGGAGCTGTGTTATTCAGATATTCTTTTTAATATTCATGCCATAAAGCTGTTGAACTAGGAAGTTGATTATTATTCTCTGGGAAGAGAGACAGTTTGGACAGCTAGATTGGTACCATTAGAAGCAAAACAAAAACAAAGCAAAACAAAAAATCCATAGCAGCAAAACAAAGACAAACTTTTGCTGCATCAGCTCCTGCACGTTGCCTTAGGGAAAATAGATGCCTCTGTTGATTTTGCAATTTTTATTCCATGGTTCAGGAAGAGGCATTTGGGAGGAAATTATGTATGTGTTCACTTGGAGGAAGTTTCGTTTTCAAACTGCTCTACCCACACGAGCTTTGCACAAAAGGTCTCTCATGTTCTTGGAGGGGAGTTCAGAAATCAGCTCTCCAGGATGGTGTGGAGGAGGAGGATCAGACAAGCAACATCACTTCTCATGTTTTAGGTTAGGAGATTCCAAATCTGGATGCACTATTTCAGATCATTGCTAGGAGCTTTAATCATAGCAATGAATTGAGGCTGGTGGCTTTGAATCTAAGACCTGCTCAGATGCAGTGAAATTCATTCATTTTTGGGGTTTGTGTTATTTCTTTTGTCCACAGTCATGGCATTTAAAAAAAAGGGCATTCATATTTTTCACTGGACAATATGGAATTGTCAGAAACTTGTTTAGCAAGGCGTGTCTTCGAATTCTCCGGAGTATTTGATGTGTTGTACTCAGACAAACACAACAGTGCTATGTCCTATACATAAGACCATTCCCATTATCTTAGAATGGAGAGATGCTGACAAGGAACCTCAAAGGGTAAAAAGCACATGGGCATGTGGACAAATAGCTCACAGACCCTCAGCTATGAATGTCTGCTCCTCCCTGGCAGTTTTCCCATATTTAGAGCTTTCTCACTGGGCTCCGTACTGGTACACTCCACTATGTCCTGGCTGAGTTTTATCAGGCATTGCCATGTGGTAGTTTCTCAAGAAGGATACTCTAATTGCCTGGGGAATTGGGACCACAATGTCCTTCTTAGCCTCTTCCACCGCATAACTCAACAGTCATTACTGCTGGTATCTGATATACTGCCATTAGACCAGAATTCTCAATATAGTGTTAGCAGAGTATTTCAAAATGCTCAGCACTTCTGAGAAACTCTTTCAAAGAGGTCTTTCATTTTAGATGCCCCAGAGGTTTACAGGAAATGGGAGAGAACAGTACCTGCCGGCACCAGCTGAAACATCAGAGCAATAGGATACTGCTGTAGGAGTGAGAACTGTTTGCATATATTCCTCTCTTTGCTCATCTTTGTTCTTTATTTACTGTTTAGATATGGATTGATGGTTTGGTTGTGTGCAGTGTTTCTTTAAGGGAGCTGCCAATGCAGTAATGAAATGGGTGTCCTGCCAAGCCAACCAACAGTTATTGTCCCCTTTGTCTTCTATCTTCACAGCCTGAGGCACAGTCCTTGAGTCTCACAGAAATTGCTTGTCCAGCATGATGGTTTTGTTCCTGTCCTCTCTTTATGACCTATACAGAGCTGTACACTCACTGGAGAGCCATGTTTGCCCAGAACCATTTTGACTAGTGGATTTCCTGCCGACAATAATAAAAAACCTCAAAACAACAGGAAAAGTGCAAAGACCAGGTGGCTGCAGAAGGCAGAAGGGCAGGTGGACTCAACATTTGCAGCCAAGCAGCTTGAGAGGACCAACAGTGCCTGCACACCAGGCTGGCTTCACCAGCAGGCGCAGCAAAGTGGAGGGAAGCAGAAAGCACAGGCCACAGTGAAGAGTTGAGAAGCCAGCCAGGGCAAGAGAAAGGAGTGTGAGTAGTTGGAAGAGCTGTGTCTGGAGACAAGTTTGCAGCTTGCTAGAGGTTCGTAGTGTGCGTGCTCCAGGCTGGCCACTTGTTTGCAATCATACAGAACTGAGCCTCAGCTATGAGCCCTCTTCATAGGTGACTGGGATTAATTTTGCAGGCTAACGTGGATATTCAGCTCCTAGGTGGTTCAGAGGGTCCAGCGCAAGCTCTGAATAAGATTAGGAAATATCATGGAGACCTAATTTTTAGATCATGGCAGAATTATATGATTTAGAATACATACAAGAAAAGCATACAATAAACTGTGCATAGGTCAGATAGTAGTCTCTGACTAGATAATCTTAAGGTCCTTTCCAACCCTAACTATTCTATGATTCTATGACTGTTCCCCAAAACACACCAGCTGTGGGAACAAAGGCATTCTCACGACTGGCCAGGATTTACTAGCCCTCTTCTCTATATGGAAAGGCAGCAGTGCCTTGTTCCCCCTTTGTATCCCTTCTTTGCATATCTCTACTTTTCAGGTATAACTTGGAAATCACAGAAGCCGAATAGATGGTCAGATGGTCGGATTTACTCTTAGCCACAGCCTGGAGAAAAATGGATGTTACATCATGTCGTGGTTTAAGCCTCTCTAACCACGCAGCTCGTTCTCCCCTCACTTTCCCCTTTTTCTTCCCCCCGCTCCCGGAGGGATGGGAAGGAGAATCGAAAAGAATGCAGCTCTCACAGGTTGAGATAAGAACAGTTTAGTAACTAAAGTATAACACAAATCACTACTGCTACCACCAATAATAATAATGACAAGGCAAATACAAGGAAAGAATACAATTTCTCACCACCTAAAACCAAGCCCGACCACACAGTGCACCCCCCACCCTTCTGGGTCTCTCCTCTCCGTCCTCCATCTTGGCCATGACGTGCTGTGGTATGGAATACCCTCTTTGGTCAGTTTGGGTCAGGTGTCCTGTCTCTGCTTCCTCCTGGCTCCCCTCCTCCCTGGCAGAGCATGAAACTCAAAAAGTCCTTGGCCAGACCAAAACATCACTAAGCAGTAACCGAAACACTGGTGTTATCAGCGCTGTTCCCAGGCCCAAAATCAAAAAACACAGCGCTACACCAGCTACCAAGGAGAAGAAAAATGACTGCTGCTGCTGAACCCATGACATTATCCACCCCTTATTCCATACCATTCACGTCATGATCAGATCCCACATTTTCAATATACCATCACATGTATATATATACATACACACACAGAGAGAGGGAGAGAGATCATCCCTCAGTGCATAGACCAATCCCTACAAAGCTGCTGAGTCCATCCAGTCCATGATGTCAAGCACCATCTCTTGTAACAGCCTTTCAGAGCAGGAGAGGCTGTGTGCAGAGTTCACACTCATGAATAATCTGGGCCACAGTGTCCATTGCTAAGTCCACCCCTTGATCATAAGTCCATCTGTATGCTGCATCTCTGCACTGATGGCCTGAGGTGTCATGGGCCCATCAAGCTCAAAATAATTCATCCACCCCTCCAGCGGTTTCTGCAGCTTGTCATTGGGGACTCCACACAGCTGCCTTCCATCTGTGATGCTTCCAAAGCACTGGAGGGGCCCAGTGGACAAGATACTCGCCCATACTGTCCCACACACCCTGCCACTCATGACTGTCCAGGCTTGGGGAAAATCTCTTAGTCATCCTAGATTGCAGATTAACCCCAGACAAGGCCCACACCCCACTCTGCTTAACTCTGGGGACCAGACAAAATGGTTGTGGGTAAAACACATTGTGTATGCATGCCACCATGCTGATCCCCATCACAATCAGCAGGCAGGTCTCAAGGGTACCCAAAGGCCATTCAAACCCTTCAGAGCTCTCAAATGAGGCTGCTGTGCTTGTCACTGGGGCTGGTGTAGCTGCTGCGCTTGCCGGCTCTCTCACCACCAGCTGCTCTTTGTCTGAGTCCAGATCTTCCTTCTCTGCCTTGCTGGGAAGTGCTGCGGGGTCTCCTGCGTTCTCCTGCGGCTCCGCGGGCAGCTGCCGGGGAATGCTCTCGGCCGCCACGAGGCTGGGCTCGGCCACGGGACTCTGTTCAGCCTCGGGGCCCGGCTTCTCTGCCGTCTCCTCCTGCCGCTCGGTAGCCTCCCCCTCCCGCGGCTCGGCAGCCGTCGGGCTGGGCTCGGTGGGGGGGCTCGGCTCCTGCTCCCCGGGTCCGCTCCCCCGGGCCGTTTCGGCAGCCGGCGGCTCCCGAGGCAGCCCCCCCTCGGCTCTCCACAGCCTCGCCAGGACGGTGAAGAGCAGCCGAACTGCCAGGTACACATTCGCCCCCCACGGCTTCTGGAGCCCGCCCGTATCACAAGCCATTCCAATAAAGTACAATGAAACAAGAACCTTAAACCAAAACCCATATCTGAAACATGCTAAGATAACAAATACCGGCTGTAAGTAAGGTACAACAGGCTGAAACCATGAACGCAAGAGAACCAAAAGCAACAACTTTAAGAGCCAACAAATCAGCATTGTGACGAGTGGCTATTAATCCTGTCAGTTATCTCAACCCTTCGTGCCCCACGTTGGGCGCCAAAAAGAACTGTCGTGGTTTAAGCCTCTCTAACCACGCAGCTCGTTCTCCCCTCACTTTCCCCTTTTTCTTCCCCCCGCTCCCAGAGGGATGGGAAGGAGAATCGAAAAGAATGCAGCTCTCACAGGTTGAGATAAGAACAGTTTAGTAACTAAAGTATAACACAAATCACTACTGCTACCACCAATAATAATAATGACAAGGCAAATACAAGGAAAGAATACAATTTCTCACCACCTAAAACCAAGCCCGACCACACAGTGCACCCCCCACCCTTCTGGGTCTCTCCTCTCCGTCCTCCATCTTGGCCATGACGTGCTGTGGTATGGAATAACCTCTTTGGTCAGTTTGGGTCAGGTGTCCTGTCTCTGCTTCCTCCCGGCTTCCCCTCCTCCCTGGCAGAGCATGAAACTCAGAAAGTCCTTGGCCAGACCAAAACATCACTAAGCAGTAACCGAAACACTGGTGTTATCAGCGCTGTTCCCAGGCCCAAAATCAAAAAACACAGCGCTACACCAGCTACCAAGGAGGAGAAAAATGACTGCTGCTGCTGAACCCATGACACATCAGAATTAATCTCGAGCACTGCGATGAAGAGAAGCCTGCAATTTTCAGGTCTAATAAAAGACAATATTTTTCTTTGAAGAACTTTGGATGCCATTTTATTTTTAGTTATTTTGGAAACCGCCAGGCAATCACTGCCTATTCTCTGTGTCAGAGAGGGTTAAAATTATTCCAGTAAAATGAGATATCCCCTCAAAATTCTGCCATGCCTGAAATGATGTAAACTGTGATAAATGCTGAAAAAGACTGATTCCTTTCCCACTGGTTTTTATTCTTATGCGCTTCTCATTTGAAGTGGCGCTAAAAGAAAGTCGTGGAGTTATCATTCCTCAAGGTGCTTTCAGCAAGTCTGAAATGGAAATCCTGTGGCAAAGGCTGTGCCTGAAGTATGACCAATGAGGAAGATTTTAGCTGAACAGTGAGATTATTTTAAAGTGCTTATCCAAATTGAATCTGAGAATTTTTAGGTAGTTTTAGCACATCCCTGAAGCCTCACATTACAATGATACAAACATGACACAGTGCATCCTGTTGCCATCTTCCTGCTTGATGGATGATTAAAAAAAGATTCAAAGCTCTGTGACAGGTTTCGAATGTTGATTTCTGTAGGAACTTTTAGAGAAATTCAAAGTCGGTAGGAAAAAAAAACCCTTGAAAAAGCCTGTTCATTGGGATGTTCCCTAAAATAAAATAGCAGTCCTTTTCTCCCCCAACGGCCGCAGTGAATGCAGCGTGTGCGAACTAGTACTGTGAAGGTGGAGAACTGCTATTTTAAGTGTTCACATCAGAGCTAATCCCTGTCCTGCTGCAATCAGCAGCTCTGTTGAAGTTGATTGCCTCAAAAAAATTAAATTTAAGCCAAGGAACTCTGAGAACGTGTGTTCCATGTCTTAGCTGGGAGAAAACAGCAAAGGGTGGGTGGACAAGGAGCGGGTGTTTTGCTTTGTAATAAACAATAGCTAAATGAGAACCTCTGTGAGCACTGCGGGCCCAGGGATGATACTGTGGCACAGGGCAAGTGGCTGCTGGCTGTCACTGCAGCCCTGGGGGGCTTCTGGGCCAGGTCTGTGCAAGTGGATGAGGGAGAGGAGGATAAGTCAGCACGGTTTAGTCCATCGCTTTCTCATTCCCTATCTCATCTTTTGTTATTCATGTCATTTCCATGTTCTTTTGTCCTCCATGCTAATTTGTTATTCTATTTCTGTGGAGGTGGCTTCACAACACAATTAAGTTGTGAAGTAATCAACATTCCCAACCTGCTGGTTGCACTTGCTCTGCTAACTGTCTTTTGAATATCTGTATATAATTAATATAGAACATTAGGATGCCATTTTGGAAGGTTGCAAGACTGCTCTGTTTCAAATCCACTGAAGTGTTTACTGATCTTTAAAGATTGTCTGCATTTCTAGTAATGTTTGATGCATTACATTTTGCATTCATGTAAAACCCAATATAACAATTAAAGAAAAAAAGGAGAATAAATCCCAGATTTTCTTTTTTTCTTCTCTGAAAAGTAACAGATATTTACAAATCGCATCCTTTTTGCTTTTATCAGAATCAGAGAGGAAATTTCCTAGGCACAAATAACAGCAGATTGACCTTTGAATATTTCTTTGTCTTAGGGATTACTTTTTTTGTTTAATTATGTGATTAGTATTCTTTACTGGGAAATTGTTATCTTTTTTCTTTTCAGACACATTCTACTTTTGTGCTATGGAAATGACTGATCAGACTGATTCCCTCTGTACCAAATAAGTACTACTGCCATGTCGTGAGCATTATTTATGTTGAAAATACTTTTTGGAAACTAGAGAAAATCTGTATTGAAACCTGGAGCCATTCTGAGCTATTTGAGACCATAAACCCAAGATCTTAAACTTATTAATGAGAATGCACTGACCTGAGATTTTCTTTCCCTTTTTTCACAGCCAGTGCGTAGGCAGCCTTGTAGTGCACAGAATGCCTACTTTTTGAGTCAGGGGAGGACATTATAGTAGTTTCTCCACTTACCAGTGTCTCTAGGATTGGTATCAAATCACTGCTCCTCCTGCCCCCGGGACAGCTCAGCCTTCCCCACATGGACCCACTGTGACATCTCACAGGGGAACCTAGAGGGAAATCTTTAATGGAAACATGACTGCCGTCACTGGCATAGAAACTGGCACAGCTGGCCAGATGATGAGCTTTGATCACTGCTGTGCCAGCATGAAAGCAAACCCACAACTCAAAAGCAAGTCTCTTCACTCTTGTCAATCACCCTTATGTTTTAATAGCCATCCTCAAAGCAGATTTCATAGGAAGTCAGGGCATCAAGCCAACGCTATTAAGAATGTAAACATGGTAGTGTTTCTTTTCCACTGCTTTCTAATTACCTTTGCCCTCTGAGAAGACAGCTGATGTGAAGAGGAACCCATTATTACAAAACCAGCTGGGTCTAAATCTGGGCTAATAAACCTTTTCAGAGACCCCATTTCATAACACAATACTGCAAAAGAAGAGTTCATCCAAGAGTTAGGAGCTTAGCTAATACTTACCTGTTCTAAAAATTATCATACTGGGTTACAGTCTACTCCCATATAGGTTTTAAGCAAGATTAACAACATCAGATGGAAAAATCTACATATTTACTGGTATAAAACTGTAGTGTGGAAAGGCTCTGACCCCCTGTGGCTATTCAGTCATTAAATATACAGCTGTGGAAATGAGGAGAGGTCTCTGCAGCTCTACAGCAGTGGATTTCTCCCTTCTGCCTAGTGAGCCCTGCTGAGGTGGGACATAGTTGTCTGGACAGATGTCCTCAGCAAATCCTTCTCCCATTGCCAAAGATCTGAATAAATTACTTGCTGAATAAAAAGCCAAGTGAAAATATTCATGCCTTGAACCCCAAGAAACAAAGGAAGACCCCAAATCTCCAAATCTTTATGTGCAGGAACAGTAACTACCAAAAGAAGGCTCTCAGAGTTCAAGTGTTCCTCACATGCCCCTCTCTGCTCCACCAAGGACACCGTATAAATAGTGAAATATCAAATTGAGGAGGATGGAAGTTTCCAATAAACAACTTCAGGGTCGTTTATTTCTCTGTAAATTTAAGCTTTTAAATAAATAAACAAATCGCTGCTGCAATATACAGTTGCTAGCTATAAAAATAAATAAACAGCCAGGGGCATGGAGGAGCCCTGCTCTATGACATTCTGTCACTCCTCAGTGGTGCTTGCTCCTTCACCTTCAGACCTTCTTTTCCTCTTTGGCTCCTGCTTGACTTTCTCTGCAAACTCTATTTGACATTTTGCATGATGGATGTACAATGAAAAAAACATTTCATTGTCCTAAAATATTCTAGAGAGCCTGTCTGTTCCAGTTCTTTTTTAGTTCATATGTACATGCAGTTGTCTGGTGAGTAAAGATTTCCTCTGTAGGTCTGAATACCCTTAAAATTCATGAGCCTTTTTCTGAGGCAAGACTCGTGTACATCTATCACTATTTCAATATTATATGGCTTCCCCCCTATGTTTTTTTTTCTTCTGAGTTGCTGTTTGCTCTTGAAGTCACTGAATCATCAGCCCAATACCACTAAATGAACTGTTCATCTGAATCAAAATCATTGGCCATCTGGAATACTCTTTGAAAGAAGAACCCAGGTTGGGTATATGCGTAACAATCCCAATTATCCTCCCTGGACTCCAATGAGGCAGAAAAAGATACACTGTCAGGAGATGACTGAGAAAGGTTGTTATCTGCATTAGTGATGGGCTGTGATTATCACATCCTCTGAGCTGCCTTTCCTTTTCTGATTAGCAGATGCTTTTCTATGTGAAAACATCAGCCACTGCCTTCATCTCCTTGAAGACAGCTGCAGCTCCTCAGGACAGAAGGACCAAGAGAGCTGCAGCTGCTTTACCCCTCACCAGGGCCTCTAGTGCTCACCAAGCAGAGGCATCAATGGCGTCTGTAAGACTGATGTTTGCATTGGCTATATGCTACACTCTTGGGCACGGGAATTCCATAAAGTAAGCAAACTTGCTTGCTTCATGCAGTTCCAAGAAACTCCTTTGCCAAATCCTTTCTTTGCTACTGAAGCTTTTTATAATAAACACTCTTCTAAGGCCACTCTGAATTTGCTAATGCAAAACTGTTTTATTAGAGAGCTGGGCTGAAGGTCTGAGATAGTAATAATTGGAGGCTATTTACAGCAAGATGGGAAGGAGCGGTATAGCCTTATCATCTCCCGTGTATATACTTCACTGCTTCTCACCAGAGCACAGCTGACAGGGAAAAAAATTGGCATTTTCATGCAAGCATATATTGTTGCAGTACAATTAATACATGCTTTTTTACCTACAGTGAAAGCAATTCTCAATTTTTTGCTTTAATACTGAAAAATGAAGGGTAAGGAGAACTGTTTGGGAACCTCAGTCTGAGATTTCTAGTCACAAGATACTATATCAACTTTAGTCTCTCCTAGTTTGAAAATGAGGAGACCGTCCTCTGGTTTATTTTTGGCCATGTAAAAAACTATCAGACAAAAAAACCCAACAAAATAAATAAAAGACAGATAAAGCACAAAGAATTCCTGCACTCGTTGGTAAAGACACACTCCCAGCAGTTGCTTGTCTTCCAGCATAAATCAAGAAAATGTTTACACATGTACTCAAATGCTTGTTACATTAAGGCCTGTTATGGTTATTTCCTCCAGCATTACCTGTTGGATATAATGAGTTAAGAAAGCATTTATGTGAATACTGGAAATGGCCATCTATCACGCTGATTATATTGTTTTGAATAAGCACTTTCAATCCAGCTCTGGAGAACTACCCACAACAGCAAGGACATCCCAGTGAACAAAGCAAGTGCAGAAAGGGCTCTTGTATTTTCCTCCTTCAGGTGATGTGAAATGCGTCTCTCTGTATATGACCTGATGGGGCTGCACTTAAACACACACAGCTCTGAAAGTCTGCTAGTCCAGGAAGTCCCTGGAGCCAATCCTAAAACATGTCAGAAGCATCTTCTTGTTCATCTGAAATTCTGTATCCGTTAAAAAGTCACTGTCTCATTCAGATAAACCAGTCTGAGCATTTGCTTCCAGTTCTTCTTCTCTATGTATTTTTCAGCTAACAAGTCACAGCACAAGAATTCTTGCTTTAAGCACAGGAATTCTTGCTTTAATAGAGTCTTCCGAGACAGCTGCTGAAACAGAGCTGCATAGGTCCCTGTTCCACCCCACACCAATTCTTTCATTGTATGTGCAATGCACTCCAAGAGAGTGCCCTCTTGGCTGAGACTACTGCCATAGGTTACTTGTCTGGAATAAAACCCAAGTATCCAGCAGAAAAGTAATAGAAAAAAGGAGAGGTGGGACTGAGAGACAAAGACTGAATGCCGCTACGAATCTCCTTCCATCTGTACAAAAATTCAGGGTGTAACACATCCTCCTGACTGGTCTGGCAAAGAAATAAAAGAGCATAAAACAGTCCCACTCCCTTTGCTGGGTTAATTGTGGCATCCACTGTTTCACTTGTTCATGGAAAAGGATGTTTGCATAACTGCTTCTTCCTATGTTTCCAAGCTGGACAGGCAAGGAGAAAGCAAGGTATGAAGTGAATGAGAAGCAGATTCCCCACCACTGCAGCAAAGGCAGTGCTCAGGGAAGGGCTGTGCTGCAGGAAGAAGCTGGCAGCTGCTCTCTCCCAGGAGGGAGAAAGCAAGACCTGATGCAGGGTTACATCTTGTCTCTTGCTTAGAGGGAAGTACATGGTGGTCCGAGACTATAAGGGAACAGTATCCCCCAGGTCTGCTACAGCATTCCAGGTTCACTACTCTAGGGGAAATGAATCTACTTATTTTGTCTTGCAAAATTTCATGGATAAAATTTCGTTTTCCATTATCCCTTCAATATTATCATAAATGACGAGGGGTCCTTGTCCGTGTTGGAATCCTTGGAGTGAAGCTTCCCATCCTGTTGCACAAAATACAGGCAAATTTGCAGTGTTGAAGTCACACTTCACCTCCCTCTTCCAATTATTTCTCTGAAAGAGACATTTTTTCCAAAGTGGTAACTTACAGCAGCAGTCAGTGCAAAAGACGCTTAGTCAAGTGTCCAGCATACTGCACAGAAAGGCTTCAAAATGCATTAATAGAGCAAAACTACAGTGGGATTTATTTTGCTCAATGAAAAGAACCAATCTATGCAATGACTTTTGGGTGGGTTTCTGGCTTTGTCTGATAAGGGGACTGCTGCTGATAATGTCCTACTGATGTTATTTAGCTGTAAGAAACCAGTATAAGGCTGATAAGAACAAAGAGACTGTTGTGGAGAAAACTGGAGCATCTGCCTTTCCCTTCAGTTATTAAATAGTCCAAAATGGTAAGGGGATATCAAGGGCCGAAAAGTGAAAATATTGTCAATATATTGTCAATATGTTATTGTATTTTATCCAGGGACAGTTGGCAGTTTCCTTTAAGCTTTCAGTGTGAGTGGGGAGGTAAATTGTGGCTTAATGCAGAAGGGAAGAGGAGCTGTTTCTACATACTGTCTCTTGTTAAGCTATGCACCAGATATATGGAGAGTTTCCTGAAGTTAATTCCCTTCCACACTGTTTGTGACTATTACGTTTGTGTGGTGACAGTGGTCATCCCAAATTTCCCTCACAAAATGTCTAAATGGACACCCTCTTCCCATGGAAATGAGCAGTGCACATCCTTCCTGTCTCGGACCAGTTATCTCTCAGGGCTCTCAGTATAAGAGGTCTTGCAGAGGTGTGCTTGCTGTTACACATGCCAGGCGCATGCCTTTAGGCAAGGGAAGGGCTGGAATCTCAGCTTCAGCTGAGATTGAGCACATTAGGTGTTTAGCCCTTGCCTCAATTTACTGAGTTATAGAGGTAGATACAGTATTCCCACAGTTGTGCTAACAGTTTAAGTGTAGGTACAAGTTGTGACTGTAACCTAACTGAGTCAGAAACCTCTGGGAAGAAAAAAAAAAGCAGCCATTACACGCTAGCAATGTGGTAACTTACTTTTTGGATATGGTAGGCAGTAACAGCAATAGCAACCCATTAGGCATTAAAGGTGGAATACCACTGAATTTGTCTCTGATACTATGGAGTGCACTGGCAGCTAGGAGACACATGGGGCCTCTGCTCTGAAAGGGGAAATAAGAAATTGGAGGCAGTAGTCATATTTCTTGGCCTGCATATATCTACCCTTTAGTGCTATCCCCTATGCAGCAGGGATCTGGGAAGCTCTGCTACATCCCTGTAGTGCCTGCATTTTCTTTTCCCAATACCATCTGCTATACCAATTTCTGAAAAAGGAAAATCAAATCTCTAATCCACTGCTACTGTGTGAATAGAATCCCGCTCAGGGCATTATCTCTGCCTTGCCAAGGTACACAAGGCACTGCTAAAACAAAAAGATGCCTCCAGCTTTGGGACAAAAAGGCAATGAAAACTGAACACCACCCACTTGTGCTGTACATGCTCTAAACCAGGGGACAGGCCCAGGAGAGTGGATGTAACTGAAATGTCATCCTCCGGTGTGTGCCAGTCTGGGAGAGGATATAGTCATATGAAAGTAATACTTCAAAACTCCTTTGTTTAATTCTCTTTCTTTTTAAGCGCAAGCAGTTCTGCAGTAGCTCTGAAGAAATTCTAACCTTCCCCTTACTGCGAATCTCCTGTGCTCCTCTTTGCAACAGGGCTGTGTTTGTGAGGACGTATGTATGCCGTATCTTCACAATTAATCACCCCCCACAGTTCTTTTAGTGCCTGCAGCTGGGGAAAATTAAGCAAAACTACATAAAGGAATTCCCACTACTGTGGTGTTTAAAGGTCTTCTTAAAGCCTGATTTCTTGATGTCCAGTAAATGACAAGATTCCTGTTGTGTTTCTTTCATAAATTTCCAGCACCAGTGACTTTAGGTGTACCTATGGAAAAAAGAATTCTGAGAACTTTTGGGTGGGAAGAGATGGAACACTTGCACTAGGAAGAAGATGAATGATAACATAGTTTCCTTCAGTGGCTTAAGGGTTTTCTCTTGTTTTCTTCCGATGGAGCTTTGTTGCTCTTGCAGCTGCTAGATGGCAGATGATGATTTACTGGGGCAAGGCTCCCCCCTCCCCTCCAGAGTCCATGCTAGCTGGGGAGGCTGTACAGATTTTTCTTTCAATACATGGCTGCATATGTGTCATGGATGATGCCCACTTGCTTGTTGGGAGCCCTGTCTGCAGATGCAGTAATTAATCATGGAGTGACAGGGTGGCAATGCCCCTCATTGACTTTGGGGTGATTAAGAAAGGCTCCCTTTCTCCCTGCCTAACAAAGAAAAACCATGAGCTGAAAACTGCTGCTCCCTTTGGAAATACTGCTTCTGACCTGCATTTCCAATGACTCAAATTTCCAGTGCCCTTTTCCATACAGTACTCTGCAAACCAGCAAGCTGGGACTTGGGAAATGTGCACTCTGGTCTCCTGCAATTTCCCATTTGCCAACCCCTCTAGGCTCTCTCCTGAGCAATGGATGAATAAGCAAAGAGCAAGCCCAGCAGGCTGTATGGCTACCAGACACCAAGCCATTGGAAAAGCTGTGTGGTGCAGCAGAGGATTTTTCTGGAGGAAGAGCTTTTATTGTTCACGACCACATTATTTGCAGCTCCAAAAATACACTTGTAACTATTGAATTTTGGTATTTCTAAGCGCTCATCTAGTGCTGGAGGTGAAGAGGATCAGGAAACTCTTTTCTGTGGTATGCATTTAAAATCAGCTTCTGAGCGCCTGAGTTTGGGCAGATCTCCCACCCAGCTAAATGAGAGATTTTTCTGGATAAGAATGTTGGCATTTAGCTATAAGCTGCTATTAAGAAGCAGAGCACTTTTCACTCATGAATATGTATGTGGCTATGTTGAAATGTGTATACTATCAGCATACAACTTTGCAAATCCTTTATTTCAGTTCATAGTGGGAAAATAAAGCAGCTGGTCATTCACCTACCAGCACCCACATTTACCCAGTGACTTGCACAAGGTAGTAGCTGTGTCAGCTGCTAATATTCATACAGGAAAGAAGCATTTCTCATCCTAGAAGTCACTATTTTTCACCCGCTTGCATGGGAAACATCTTTTTCACTTTCTGCTCTTTTAAAGATCTTGGTAAAATTGTTATTATTAATACTACTCAAATGGGTAAAAAGAAAAGCAATTAGACACATTTCAATGAGAACAATTAAACACAATAATAGTGAAGCGACTAACCTGCAGATTAAGAATATAATGGAAAACATCATTCTTTTCCTGCCCTCACTTTCAGGACCTGCTGTGGAGATAAGCTTTTAGAGGTTGTCTACTGGGCTGAGAGCTGCCTAAGAATCCTTGTGTATGGAGGAGGGAGAGGCTGGAATCAGCCTGTTAGGAGTCATGGATGACTTCTGTTGTTTCAGCTCTTTGCCTGCCTCTCTTGTCAATTGTTGCTAAATGAAAATTAGGTATTGTCTGAAATTAATTTGATACCATACAGACCAGTGGAGTGGAGAGAAACAAAAAAGCAAGTAAATGCCCATGGTGTGGCAGATGGGGCTGTACAACCGCATAACTGTCCCATCACCCATATCAGAAGTTTGCGTCAGATGCATGGTCACTGCAGCGGCAATTGCACATCTATTCTGGTTCAGCCAACTGCATATAAAAATACAGACTCAAAGGTCTTCACCCAGTCAGTGACCATGAGAAGCATACATATTAGGATTTGTAGCTTTTGGAGGACTTGCAAACAGTTGTATTTACTCAGTATTAACCTCTTGCCTGATTAATACATTTTAGCTTTTTCTTTAATCTTAGCCTATTTTCTCTTTGATTTTGTCCATAAGTCTGGTTTCATTTAGTGTCCTTAACTCTTGACCTAGGCTGCGGGGATTTTTAAAGGCATATTTCTTTCTTATTTTTAACTTGGCTTTTCTAGTGTCCATGGTTTTGCTCACAACCTAAGTTCAGCCTTGATGAAGACAAAAGAGCCTAGCTACTGCTCACAACCCAAGTTCACCAGACATTTACAAAAGCTTCACATTGTTAGCTTTCAGTCCTCCTCGTGTTCAAGGAGATTTCAGAATGATTTCATGACGAAAAGAAAAAAGACATCAGGACGTCCACCTTGAACAGCAAACCATTCTGTCAACTAGAAAGAACTCCCTACTAGTTATAATTACGTTCTTCCCAAATCTTGCATGAAGAACGTGTGATACAGACAGGTCTTTACTCTCAGTGACCCTCAAGGCTCTGTGACAGAGAGAAACAGTTTCGCAGATGGAAATTTGACACTAAGAATTGGGTCTGAGCATCCACAGCTCTCGCTGAAATCTGTGGGAGCTGCAATATCAACAATAAACTCTTAAAATTACCTGAGACTGACTGTAAAATACCCTCAGACTATCCTGTGAAGTGAGGGTATCAGAGAATCAAAGTGAATATAAGTTGGAGAAGATCTCTAGGGACCCTCTGGTCTAACACCTGTTTTCAAAGCTGCTGTTGGAAGTATAATCCATTGGGGATAATTTAGTTTGCCTGTAGATACAAAACCAATGGCATGCACTTAGACAATGCTCCTAGCCTTTCCAAGGAGACTGGGAGAGCTTGAAAAGGCTTTTGAAGTAACAAGCTGAGATTCTTACCTGACTGCATGCTTCAAGAAACTGAACTTTTATGGTATTTAGTAAACAAGATAGGAATCACCATGAAACCCCAAGGCTGGCAGCACTGAATTTGAGAGCACTCAGCTTAAGAACTCAGCAGATATTCAATTTTTGTGCTTTGCTGGATGAAAAAGTAAAAATTCAAAACAAAGAAGAAATATTGGAGGCAATTTTTGCTTTTTTTTATCTATTTCTCTTGGATAAATAAATAAACTGCGACAAATCATGGTGTTGTTTTCCTTGGTTTGATGCAAAATGAAACATGTCATATTCAGGTATGGATAAATCTCTTTTCAGAAGGCATGACGTCTGGAAAGTTCAGAATGAAACTTCTGAATGTTCTTAAGAAGAGCAAAAGACAACACTTTGTATTTCTATGTTTGTCAAGTGAATTTATTTGCAATTTTTTGTCCAGTGTTGCTAAGACAGTCCCAAGACTTCAGATGGATTTAGAGATCATATCTATCTATCTGGAGTGTGGAGGGAACTGCTCTAGCTTTGTTCAGGAACATTGGGTTCTGCTGAGCATTGAGATCCTTTCTACAGATTGCAGAGTTAAGCAGTGCAAGAAGGCAGGGCTTTGCATTGAGGCTGTGAATGAGAAACAGAAGCCAGATTTCCGTTTTGAAGACTATCACTCTTGGCAATGCCAGACTGCAGTACAGGGAAAAGCATCCTACTTTGAAGAGAATTGGTGGAATGGCTCTGCATCATACCAGCTTGATTTTAGTGTCACTGCTCAAAAAAAGCGGCAGCAAGATTAAAGCCTGCTCCAACCAGCAATCTAGTTTTTCAAATAATTTCATTTTTAATTGTAAAGAGGTTACTTGTAATAACTGAAACAAAGGTTGTTTCAGGAGGATCAGAGTGTTTAGAAGATAGGAATTCTTTCATAAAGCAAAAATAAAAGAATATTCCTGAGAAGTCGAGTGGTACTATAATGTGCTACATAGGAAAAACTAAGTACTCTTGTGATAGGAAAGATCTTAATCATCTCATATTACAAACAGGACCAAATCAATATGGGATTTGTTAGCATCTGAAAATATTAAATGAAAAAATAAAAGCTCAATATTGCTTTACAGAGATATTTTTCTTGCTAGTGGGGAATCCGAAAGTACTTAAGCAGGCCATGCTGTACCTTACAGTTGTAATGCCCTTGGGCTGTCCTGACGTTTCATCTTTTTCCTATATGCAGGCTTGAACAGGAAGATGTCCAGTCCTGTAGTGTGAGGGTAGTTTCCAAGTCTTGCTCTTGCATGAGCAGCAACAGTGGCAGCTGGCATCCAGATAGCCATTGGCTCATGCCGTCTGAAAGGAGTTCAGAACATTGTCCTCAAGACAGGCCTATGTGATGCTTTGGAGCATCAATTACTTGTGTTATGCAAGTACTGATGATGTCCTGAGCCTCCTAGAGCTAAAAGGACAGACAGCAAGGGTTTTTCAGCCCACTTGGCCATGAATGTTTGGGTCTCTGTGTCTCAGTCTTGTTTACAGCCACCCTTGGCATCTCAACAGCCAAGGAGGTGGCTGTCCCCATGCCTCCTGCCCTGCAAGCTCATGGTTGTGTTCTCTGCCCCCTACTGATCTGCCTGCTTCATAAGGATGGTCCCACTGCTTGCAACTGCTCCCAGGCTCTGTCACTGCCAAAGGCTTTTCTTTGCTCCATGCCTTTCTTTCCTAGGAAGGTTCCTATTTCCCACCTTCCTGGCGTCTCTACAGAAAGGGAAGTAACTGTTCACACCTCCTTAGAGCCTGGCCATCAATTTCTAAATGGGTTACTATCCACCACCATTCAAACTGCTTGATTAAGGTTTAAACTGGTTGCACTGTTTTTTCAAACTGGCAAATGAAAGCACAGACTTAAATAAACAAAATTCACTGAAACAAACTGTCTTTGAAACTGCTTTCTCTCAGTTCCAGTAGAGCTTAAGGTATCCCAGAGTGAATTTCTCATGAGACATTCTCCTGCCGTGAAATACATACTGCAGGCTTGAGATAGCGCTTCTTAAAAAAGGAATAACCAGCTCCTGATAGATTAAAACAGTGGCAGTTAACTCTGATGCTGTTTAAAATAAAGGTCTTATATCTACATTTTAATTCAGCCAGGATGTATCTCAGTAATTCAATGAAGATGGAGCAGCCAGGTGGGATTTTTTGGGATTGTTTGTTTGCTTTCTTGCTTTGATAATGAAAAATACAAATAAAATTTGATAATAAAAGATGAAACTTGTAAAAACAGAATGCATATTTTTTCTTGCTCTGCAAATCTTTCATTTTAGTAACACAGGCTTCCCTTTTTCCACCTCTGCTTCAGCCTATTGCGTGCCAAATAGCCTTTCTCATCTTATTACAAGACCTTTGGACCCAACAGGTTTCTTCCTAGGGCGATGATAAGCCCAGACCTTTGCCCCCTTGCAGCTCTGCTGGTGATCATGGGACTGTGGGTCATACTACAGAGCACCTTTCTGAATTGCTTCATGGTTTTCCTAAGGTTTTTATTAATTTGAAAGAATTGCTTTTCTTTGCTGCTCACACTTCCTTCTTCCTGTACCCTTTTCCTGCCTTTCCCCACATGTGCCTGATGCTACAGCACAAAGTCTGGGTACCTGTTTTTGCATCAGACTGTGCAATTCCCTCTGAACAGGGAGTGTCAAGAGGGAAGTTCATGCCTCCTCAGGAGACTTTCCTCTGCTTCAGTGTAATGCTCTGTTCAGTCCCAGAAGTTCACTGTTGCCATGTATCAGCTGAGCTTCTCTCTCAGGGATCTCCCAGTAAATCTGTCACTCAAGATTCCCACTTTGTATATCCCAGCACAATGCAGCAAAACCCAACAGCAAATCATGTTTCTGTCAGACTAACGTGTCTTGGCAAGCTTTTTCCAACCTCCCCCCGTGCTTGTCTTTCCAGGAATCCACATTTCTCATATCCAGAATACGTCTATGACAACTCCTTACCACCTCCATTGACATGAGTAGTCCACAGTCAACATCTGAGAAATTAAAACAAAACCCCTCTGATTATACCCAAGAATGGTATGAGTCAGGAGAACAAGCCAAGAAGAAACCACAAACACCTTTTCACACAAGCTATTTCAAAAGGTTTTCCCTTAGGTACTATAATAAACCACTAGTCCAATTCTCAGCTGCTATGTCCAGGAGCAACTAAACATATTGCCTTATAATAGCAAAAGAAAAATTTTGCTGGATGTGGATCAAAATCCTCAATCTTTTCTTAGTTATCATCCATAGCAAAATTTATCATTTTCAAATTTTCTTATTGGCTTCTGTAGACAGTAAAACTGACCTTCATTTTTGTTCTTCAGGGATATCTAAAAGAGATTCATGAGAGCATAAACTCAGGTAAATCTTTCTGCTTCCAATTCATCTTAAAATGTGCTCTCAGCTGATATAAATTAGACCAGTTCCTCAAGCAAAATAGCAAAATCTAGTAAAAGAGTATTTCCCCCTCTGGCAGTGGCATAGCTCCAGTAAGGTTTTTCCTCAAATGCAATTGTAATTTAAAAAAGAAAAACTCTCCCCACTTTGTTTATTTAAAAAGAGGAAAAAAAAAAAAAACCAAGCCAGCAAAAAAATTGGAAGACTAAGTCTAATCTCCCAGCGCTTCAGTGTTCTGCAGCCTTATCTCATCTAATTGCTCAGACAGCGGATTCTCAGCGACACTTGAGAAAATGTGACCTTTGAATTTTCTGTTGTGACTTTTTAATCAGTCAGCTGGGGAAATCTTAAAAGAGAAGTGATCTGAGCCGCTTTTTCTTTAGCAGGGCCCTCCTGTGGTTTGGAAGTTATCAGCAACTTCCAACTGATATGCCATAGGTTTGAAAATGTTCCTTCCTAGGCAATTGCATCTGAACTTTTGGGGCTTTGCTGATGAGAGGATAACTCATTTACAAGCATTTTACAGGATAGCAGCAATTCTGTTCTTAATCAGTTTTGAGCAAGGAAAGCCAGGGAAATTTTAAATAGCAAGTTTTCATTATAGTGCTAGGTTGTATTCATGAGATTCTCACTGACCTTTTAAGTAGCTACATAGCTACAATGCCAAAATTTCCAACAAACTGAGGAAGTTTGACTAAAACTTTCGTAACTTTTCCCCCAAAATTCCTCTTTGACTTCAAGTGGGTAGGAATTAACTGTAAGTGCTTTTTCTTCTGGTCTCTGCTCAAACAAAGCAGTATTTAGGTAAAATTTCCACTTGCAATTCCTATGGTCTTCCTTCTTTGAGAGTCTGTGGCACAGACACATCCCTGCATTTGACAGACAAACTGGGAGATGAGTCTGCTGTGCTTCTCTCTGGGAATGACAAGAGGCCTCTTGACAGCTGGGTAAACCTTATGCTTTTGTTTGCAGTATGGGTTTAGCAAATCCTTGGAGTTTTCCTCCTGCACACAAGGTTTGATCCCCATTGCCAAAGTATTCTGTCAGTATAAACGGCTTCATAATCTGACTTAAAGCATCCCTGGGGGATTCTGGAAGGATCAGTTGCTTCTGACAATTAGGAAGAAAAAAGAACAAATACAGAACTAAAGTACCCCAGATTAATACTCTTTTTGGGCTGACCTTAGCAGCCTTTTAATGTTTTTCTTCCTGTAAGATAATTAAAAGGATCGAAGTGACAGTACATGTCATTGAAAGTGACAACTGATCTCCTGATGATCAGAAGATGTCCTGCTAATACTAATTTGTGTCCTGCAAATTTTATGGGTACTGTATCGAAGTCACAGCCGAGACTGACAACCACTTCCTAAGAGATTGCTGGAAATATTCCAAATGTAAAATATAGAGGGAATATGAAAGAATGCACTACATTTAAAATCAAATGGTTACCTATATGGAATAGTTTCCCTTTAAAAAGAAAAAGCTTTAGCTAGTTAAGATAACACTAGTATCAACAGTGTCCAAGGAAGTCACACTCACAAAACACAGCACTTATCCATCTAATGAATTCTACTTATCTAAAGAAAACTGGGAAATGCTGTTCTTGTGCATGCTTTATGAGTATATGCATATTGGCAGTTCAGGTAAGATAGCAGGGAGCACTTACTTCATCCTTGTCTCTTACAGAAATTCTGCCTCATGATTTCATTTTATGCTCCTGAGTTCCTCTCACAGGGGAAGAGAGAATAATTATTCCCTATTCACCTTTTCCTGCCATCCACTACTCTATATAACTCTATCACTTCTTCCAGTCACCTCTTTAAAGAGTTGAAGACTTCTAGTCTATTTAATCTCTCCTAGGATAGACACTGTACCACGTCTTTGATTGTCTTTGTTGCCCTTCTCTGTATCTTCACTAGTTTATGTCTAATTCATTCTGAGACACAGTGACCTGCAATGCATGCAGTATTGAAGATGTAGGCAAATCTTGGGCTTATACAGTGGCACAGTTCTGCTTTCCCTACTGCTCTTGGTTGCTTTAAGACCTTACATTCCGTTTACCTTTTCAGACTGCCGCAGGGCAATGAACAGATGTCTTTGTTGAGCAACCTGCAGCGACTCTATGATCTCTTTGCAGAGTGATAATAGCTAATTTAGAGCTTATCATTGTATATGTGTATTTAGTGTTGTTTTCCCCATGCGCATTACTTTGCATTTACCAACATTAGATTTAATCTGCTAGTTTCTTGCTCCCTTAAAGCCCTAAAATCAGTTTTGGTTTTTGCTACCCTGAATAATTTTTTACCCAGGAAAACTCAAGATCATCCTTAGGCCTAATCTGATTTAATATTTTTGTTAGTATCTGCAAACAAAAAAAGTTTCAGCATGCAAATTTAATTTGCTAATAGCACAAAATTAAGAAACCATCTTCATTGCAGAAGCTGCTCAGCATATGACAGATTAAGAACTAGATGACTTTGGGCACTGGAATAATGGAAATGAAAAGAAATGCAATAGTGTAAACTGCAAAGTCTATTTGTTACATGTTGTTTTATTACAATATATTAACATTGTAAAACCGTTACACACATCTAAGAGTATGTAACAGGCGTTCCTGTTGGGGTGTGAGAATTCAGCAGAGTTAAAAAACGACCTGACACATCAATCAAACTGCAAGTGGACTCTAAGCCACCACTGTTATTCAGCTATAAAAAGACAAACCTAATCTTTGGAGATAGTATAACATATATATCCTGCTGATATAGAAGGATCAGTATTATTATGTGAGGTGCTGGATTCCTAGGTGTGCTTCTTCTCTCTCACATTCAATGAAGCTTCATTCAAGTTGAAGATGTGCAGGACAGATAACTTGTGGACTGGGAAATTTGTCTACAAGAAGCATTTCAAAGAGGAAATCTGATTTCCCTTTATAAATGAACTGAGGAAAAGAACTCTGCAAGCTAATGGTGCCACTGGCACAAGAACAAAGCAGCATAAATTGATCATGACTAGATTTAAGATGGAAATTAACTGAAGCTTTTTAACTATCAAATGGGTGAAAAGCAGTTTTAAAATGCAACCTGGAGTCTTTGTGAAGGAGTTAGATTACATGATTATCCCCCTCAGCAGCAGGCTGGCTTTGCTGGCTGAGAAGCCATCTTCCCAGCAGGAGTGGATTCCTGTCCTTCAGTATCATGCCAGCGGTATTTCATCCCTGCATCACTACTGGGAGATGATTCAAAAGGTGTATCCTTGCTGCTGTAAACTCCACTGACTATAGCAAGCAGCAGGGGATATGCCGTATTCTGTAGGAAGCACTGGATAATGCTGCCGTGAAGCTCCTGGCCATGTTGTCAAGAGCTGGCAACTAATCAAACTCAGATGATCTTCAAGAAGCTATTTCTTATTAACATTTCTACATATGGATGAAAAACACTTAAAGAGCAGCACTGAATGCTGGAGTCCTCTTCTTATAAGGCAGCCAATGCAATAAACATGAACAGTTTCCTTACTGGCTATTAGGTCTTGAACAGTTTACAGTGTGAGACCTTTTCAAACTCCATACAGATCTTCAGGTCTCAGTTCCGGGAGGAAGCAGAGACAGGACACCTGACCCAAATTGACCAAAGAGGTTATTCCATACCACAGCACGTCATGTCCAGGATGGAGAGTAGAGAGCAGAGACCCGGAAGCATGGGGGTGCACTGCGTGGTCGGGCTTGGTATTGGGCTGGGTGAGTGATTGTATTCTTTCCTTGTATTTGCCTTGTCATTATTAGTGGTGGTAGCAGTAGTGGTCTTCTGTTATACTTTAGTTACTAAACTGTTCTTATCTCAACCTGTGGGAGTTGCATTCTTTTCGATTCTCCTTCCCATCCCTCTGGGAGAGGGGGGAAGAAAGAGGGGGAAGTGAGTGAGAGAAGGGGCTGCGTGAGTTAGGCTTAAACCACGACACAGTTCAAATAGGCTAGAGGGAAAAATAAAGTAGGAAGTACTAGAGGGGGTTTTTGCTGTGTGTTTTTTGCCTCTTCTGTTTCACATCATGGTGAGTATAAGGTCTTCATCAGAGTCTTCCAGCCCCAGAGCTTAGTAAGACAACATCACTTTCTTGTCTAACTAGACATGTAAACCATTCACATGCTGGGTTCACATATTCTGCTGAAAGTAACGATAATAATAAATTGGTGCTGCTGCAATGACTGCTGCAACGACTTTATGTACGATTTGAGGCAAGGATTAGAGTTAGGGCTTTTTTTGTCCTTTTAGTATAAAACTCATTGAAAAACTTGCTGTCATACTTCATATTCCATTTATTTTCTTAATGGCTCATAAAAGATTACTAAGTGAATAATAAATGTTTCAATTAAACACAAAGATTGTTATCTAGGTCTATAAATTGCTTTCAAACTTTGGTAATGTCTGCTGCTGAAGTAACAATTTTGGAGCAAGCTATATACACTTTAAGTACATACTACTGTTTATTAATGCTCTATCAGACACTTTCAAATAAATCAGTGATAATATAAAATGTGGTAAGATTTATTCAATTGAGAAAGCCTGATATCAGTAACATCATTTTGCACTACTGAATTCTCCAGGTAAATCAGAAAGAAAATAGCCATGAAGTATCTTAGAGAAGTAGGAGAGAAACAGACATTTATATTAATCTAGCAAAGTTTTATGGAGCTAAGTTAGAGTATAGACCTTATTCCATTACCAGTGGAGAGGAAAAGCACCAGCAGAAAACAATTCATCACACCTATCTTGCCACAGGATTAATTTTCTTCTGTAGTGAATATAAATTGCCCAGAAAATAAATAATTTCGATAGAACTGGATATGAGCACCATATCTGGCCAGAAAATTGGCTGACTGATGGTAAACAATGGGTAACGATAGATTTTTGAAGCATCAAATTGTCAGATGTAGCTAAAAAAAATAGCAGAGGAATCTGTCTGAAGACTGTTCTTATTTAACATCACCTTTAGTGATCAGGAAGAGAGGAATGAGATGCATATTAGTTAAATAGGCAGATGGTGCTGCCTTGGAAGCCAATCAAACTTCAGAGATGACAAAAATATTGCAAAAGATCTGTTGAAGTCAGAAAAAGAGATGAGGGACAAAACCAGAAACATTTTGAATTAGAGGCGATTAAAGTATTGAGGGGAAAATGTCCCAAAGCACTGGCAATGTAATGGACATACTGATGGAGATGCAGCAGCGTCAGCAAGAAGACATAGCTTCAAAACAGCACAGCTCTTTAGAGCTACTGATGTTGAGGCACCTGTGATAATGAAAAATGTAAGTAATATCCTCTATTTTGTACATTTTTCCTACAAAATGTCATTGCCATCATCACCTTCCAAGTGCATTTTGAACTTCTCTCAGCCCTAGATGAAGAGCTAAAGCTGCCTCTTGTATTTGCTGCCAAAATGGTCAGTTAGGGCCAGCCTGAAGCCCCACTAATTAGTACTGCTAATTATGGGATAGATTGGCATACTTCTAGCTCTACCCCTTATTGGTAATAACAATGAGTTACTTTTAGGTCAGATGTTTGTGCATGCCAGTGTCGACTGTGTCAGTCCTTGGGCTGCCGTGATCACAGAGCTCACCAGAAACATTGGTGGATAAACAAAGCATCCAGCCACCACCCTTTCTGTAAGTGCAGAGATCTGAAAACCCAATAGCCAAAAGGAATGCTAAATAATTCACTCAATCATTTGCAGTTAAAGTTGTGGAGGAAGCTGATGGATATCCTGACAATCTCTGCTCTTATCATTATTCTAATCATACCAGTCTATTTATTTATGTGAGCCACACATACTCTGCACAGCATATGTGCTTTCTTCTCGGCTAGTCTGGATTAGGTTGAGGTCTTTATGAGGCAACTGTGATGCAGCATTGCTCCTGCAGTCTCCCAATCTAGAGCAGTTTCCTGCCCATGCTGCTCATGACACTGCAACATTCCTGACTGCCAAGTCCGGCAGCACCTTCTACTGTACTCCACCCTGGTAGGACGCCCTCAACAGCTGCATTTTCCCCACAATATAACAGACATATTAGACTTTTGAATTATTATTTTGAAGTTGCTATGGTGAAATTTATGGAGCTACTAGTGTTTCTAACCTGACTGGCAGGGATTTAGGATACACATGGAAGTGCAACAAGGGCAGACTAAAAAGGGGATGACACCCTTAGGTGCCCATTCCACAGGAGACCATGTGGTATGGTAGCAAATGCACAGTGTCCTTGCAGTGTCCAGGGTGAGGAAACTTTAAAATCCATAGACTCCAGGCACAGGAACCCAAAATAGAAATCAGATTCCTCTTCAGCTGGGGTATTCTAGTGTGTTTGTGACACAAAGACTAAGATGACCAGTTAACTGTCACTCAGGGTTACTTTTTTGTAGACTAAAAAGGCTGGCAGTAAAGAAGAGACACTTTAACTCAGCCTCATGATCTTTGCAGTTAATAGAGAAGAAGCTTAGCTAGCAAACCAGTTGCAAGCATGATAAAATGAATGAGTGATAGATGGAAATAACAGTGGCACAACATTGTGAGTGGAAAAATACCAAACATTTCAGAAGTGCTGGGAAGTTTTCTGTGTGCTCCTTTAAACATATATATTGTCTGGATCCAAAATCTTTTTTGTGCCTGAGAATGTATGCATTGATTTTTATGAGAGGCAGCACTGAAAATCACACTCCAATTCCCAATCGAAAAATGAAAGGTTCTAATATTTCCCATTAACAGCATCTACCCAAGACAACAACAAAAGAGGGTTTGTTCATGTGAAACCTCCCAATGGAGTGTGAATTGCATTTAGTTATGGAAAAGCTAAATAAACCACACAACAAATATAAATAAATACAAATCAAGTTCTTAATCAGGGAGTTGATACAGCAGTATCCATCCCCTTCAATCAGCTCTGTAATTGCCTCACCTGGAGCTGAAAAGTCATCTCTCCAGAGAGAAGAAGGACTGCTGTTTTTTCAAAAGGTGATAATGCATTTGAAAGAATATGATTCAGAAAGGCTTTTTTAGTTTTCTTGCATGGCATGTTAGAGAAATTTTAGTGAGATAACTGAGTCCCTTATAACTGCCCTTGAAAGCAGGAAAAAAGTGAAGACTCATTTGAGAGCCAGCTACGAATGTTCTTTATTATGATAAGAACAATGCCCTGTTCTGCTGGAACATGCCTAAACTACCACCTGTCACCCTAACCCTGATGACAGAGAACAAATTGTGATTTGCTATAGAAAATTTGCAGTTCTACCCACTATGAGAGAAGGAGCCCCTCGGGAGAGACATTCAGTCATGGCCTCAGTGTCAAGAATGTAATCCATTTTATGGCATCTCCCAAAGGGGAATTGAGACCTGCTTATCTCACTTATATGAAAGTGACTATAGGAGGAAGCAAGGGTCTCCTGAGTCTTTTTCTTCTGTCATCATCTATTATGATACTAATTTAATGAAGTAATTTTTAGGATGGGGACGGTTATTTGTAAACAGAGTACTTCATCATCCTCACACGTCTTGCAGGTTGCCTGGTTTGAGAAGGCAAAACAGTCACTTGAATTGTCAAAATGTGTTACTGGAGGAGATACACTTCCACCAACCAAACATCCTATCAATCCCAACTATTTATCAAGTGTATTTATTGATGTATGCTGTTAGGATATGGCATGCATGTCTTTGTAAATGGAAATTCTATAATATTTTCCAGTATCTGTAATGCATACTTTTATGGTCTGAGTGAAATTCCACTACCTGAATAGGTACTTATTTTAGTTTCATTGCTGTCATCAGTGTCCTACATATGACTAATGTCACGCTGATCAGGAAGGACAGAGTTCTCAAAGAAGGTAGTGCAGACATCTTCCTCAGCATCTCTCTGGCAAAAAAGCAAGAAGTACAGCAGAGGAGAAGCTCTAGCATAAAGCAGGAACTCAAGTCTTTCCCAGATTGCACTGCCCAGAGGAAATACCAAGTCCTTGTGCATAGGGACATCAGTCATTTTATCCTGGAAGCATAAATAGATTGTGTACCAGGACTCTGCTTCTGACAGCTCCTCAGTGCAGGTAAAATCAGTAATTAATAATCAGAGAATCATAGAATAGTTAGGGCTGGAAAGGACCTTACGGTCACCAAGTTCCAACCCCCTGCCATGGGCAGGGACACCTCCCACTAAACCATGTCACCCAAGGCTCTGTCCAACCCGGCCTTGAACACTGCCAGGGATGGAGCATTCACAACTTCCCTGGGCAACCCATTCCAGTGCTTCACCACCCTTACAGTAAAGAGCTTCTTCCTTATATCCAATCTAAACTTCCCCTGTTTAAGTTTGAACCCGTCACCCATTGTCCTATCATTACAGTCCCTAATGAAGAGTCCATCCCCAGCATCCCTATAGGCCCCCTTCAGATACTGGAAGGCTGCTCTGAGGTCTCCACACAGCCTTCTCTTCTCCAGGCTGAACAGCCCCAACTTTCTCAGCCTATCTTCATATGGGAGGTGCTCCAGTCCCCTGACCATCCTCGTGGCCCTCCTCTGGACTTGTTCCAACAGTTCCATGTCCTTTTTATGTTGAGGACACCAGAACTGCACACAATACTCCAAGTGAGGTCTCACAAGAGCAGAGTAGAGGAGCAGGATCACCTCCCTTGACCTGCTGGTCACACTCCTTTTGATGCAGCCCAGGAGATACGGTTGGCTTTCTGGGCTGCAAGCGCAGACTGCCAGCTCATGTTCATTTTTTCATCAACCAAAACCCCCAAGTCCTTCTCTGCAGGACTGCTCTGAATCTCTTCTCTGCCCAACCTGGAGCTGTGCCTGAGATTGCTCCGACCCAGGTGGAGGACCTTGCACTTGGCATGGTTAAACTTCATCAGGTTGGCATCAGCCCACCTCAGAAGCATGTCAAGGTCCCTCTGGATGGCATTCCTTCCCTCCAGCGTATCAACCGAACCACACAGTTTGGTGTCATCGGCAAACTTGCTGAGGGCGCACTCAATCCCACTGTCCATGTCACCGACAAAGATGTTGAGCAAGACCGGTCCCAGCACCGATCCCTGAGGGACACCACTTGTTACTGGTCTCCAGCTGGACACTGAGCCATTGACCACAACTCTTTGCGTGCGGCCATCCAGCCAGTTCTTTATCCACCGAGTGGTCCACCTATCAAATTGATGCCTCTCCAACTTAGAGACAAGGATGTCATGTGAGACAGTGTCAAACGTTTTGCACAAGTCCAGGTAGATGACATCAACTGCTCTACCCCGTCCATCAGTTCTGTAGCCACATCATAGAAGGCCACCAAGTTGGTCAGGCAGGATTTCCCCTTAGTGAAGCCATGCTGGCTGTCATCAAGCACCTTGTTGTTTTTCATGTGCCTTAGCATGCCTTCCAGGAGAATTTCTCTGATACCAGATTCACTAAGATGGAAATGTGTGGTTTTGAGATGCACAGCCAATTTAGTAACTTTCAAATAATTTACTAAATAATTGACTAAATATAAATAATGTTCCTGATGTCAAATGTAGCTCACTAAATCTCAAACACTGTGGTCATTAAGCATGGAAAATCTATTTAAACAAACTATAAGACACTCTCTTGTCAAGCTTTTGCTTAATATTTAGTTTACCTGATGCCTGTTCCAAAAGGAATGTACAAATTATCTACTGGCAGGTTACAGAGACACTTCTACTCGCTCCTAATTTCATATAGAAGGAGTGTCTATGTCTCTAGAAGGACACATACATGAATTCACATGCATGTCTGCACATACGCAAAGGTATAACTTCAAATGTTGAAAAAAAATGTCCAAAGAAACAAAGCTGCCAACTCATTTCCTTGATGAGTCAAACTGCTTTCAGTGTAAGTCTGTCCATTTTATACATATGTGAAATAGAGACTACGTAATCATAGAATCCTAGAATCTTAGAATGGTTTGGAAGGGACCTTAAAGCTCATTCAGTTCCAACCTCCATGCCATGGGAGGGACACCTTCCACTAGATCTGGTTGCTCAAAGCCCCATCCAACCTGGCCTTGAACAAGCTTAAGATGGGCCTGGTTATTTGCAGGAGTACAGGTAGTAAAGAAATTGAATATTTCAGTCATTATTTAGCAACACCTGGTTATGAACTCTCTTTCCTCATGAGAAATTCAGTGGATCTAATATATTTTGTTACAGAAGACTTGCTAAAAACTTCAAGGTAAGAAGTAGTGCCTTTTGACCTGCTCCTTAAGTGTCCAGGGTAGTGGCAGTGATGATGAGAGCCACAAACACAACCTGTACAAGCAGGACTCACACAGAAGAGTCAGCTACCATTACCCTTACTGACAGCCCATGCAACATGCAGCAACAGCTGTATGAAGCTACCAGAATTGATCTGTTTTCCTTCTTTGTGCCGCTTGTGACCTTGCATTTTAAGCTAGCTTTTTTGTTCACATTTTTCTATCCGGTCACCCTCAGTCAGCAAGGGCAATATTTCTGTATTCAAGGATGAATTATAAAAGCTATATAACCCGAGTGAAATAATGCAGTGAGCCTGGTTTGTTATGGACATATGTCTTCTAGAGTCTCTGATGTCTAACAAGATGTGAATGCCAAGTTAAACTTTTTCTTACATTGTTGTTTCTTGTAGATTATTTGATGTCTGGTAGGAGTTGAAACAGTAGCTTATCTCTGCTAATAGCTTCTCTTTACTCTCTCTGACAACCTACTTTCAAAAGACTTGTAAGAACTCGAGATATTTAAGAGTTTTCCCAGCTGTCAAATTTGCTTTGAGTTGGACAGCAAGATCAAAAGTCATTAAGGGAGGACAGGCAAAGAAATGAACAGGCATATGCATACATATACAAACTACTATGCAAGATAAAATTCATGGCACTTCTGTTGAAACAAGAATACTTTGGCATGTTTTAGACGACTGTAGGTTTATCAGCCTGAATGTGAAATAAGGAACAGGAACAGATGAATACAACATAAATAAAGAACCTTTTCTCTTACACTTATGAAGATGAAAGGAGGAAAAAAATCAGTAAAGTGACATAATTGTCATCAGATAATTTAATGATCATAGAATTGTCTCAGAATGTAACAAGAAAATGTATGCAGATAATGTTCTAATCTGAATCCAAATACTTCTCACACTGTCAGATATCTGTCAAAGCTTGCAAAAGACTCCACCTCTGTGGATCATGTTGTTTACAGAATGGCTACAGAATGGCCCATTTTGCTGGTAATGTCTTATAAGGAGGGGTTATTTGCTGATAGACAAATCACCAGAATGTAAGAGAAATGTATTTTTTTTCTGATTTTCTCCAAATTTGAGTGTACTATGCTATCAAATTATCCATTAGCAGTACAATGAAGATCATTAGCACATGCATATCTTTTTTTCCTTGTATTATGACGCAGCAATCAGAAAAAAAAGGCACAGGCAAAGAAGAGGCCCTTTCTAGAATTGGCCACTATGTTGTACTCATACATTGCATACAATTTTACAAGGTGTGAACAGCTGCTGTCTGGAAGTTAGAATATGATCCAGACCTTTACTTGCCTACAGAGAGGAGGCTATTGCTGATAATTGCTAATTGCAGCTCAGTAAACCCAATGGATAGTCAATCATTCTCCTGCAAGATGGAAAAGTGCATTGTGCATTAATAAAGTAACTTAATTTCACCATTCTGCATTTGCCACACTGCTTACTTTGATCTCCACTAAATTGGATCATTACCTTGTTAAACTGAAGCCAACTAATTTTCCCAATTGTCTTTTATGAACAGAAAGAAATAAGCCTGCTGCCCTGGAGAACTATGAACATGATAAACATGAAAAATTAAAATCCAGCTTTTCTTACTGCCCTTGTGCCCTGCTGTTTGTGAATGTGTGCTGTAATGATTGATTAATGACATGTTAAAGATGGATGACCAGAACAATCAACCCAGCAAATGCCTCTCAAGGACAGGGAAAACCGGGAGTCTGGAATATGCTTTTCTCATCAGACACTTGTTTTTGCAGGAAGGAGTATGCACCATAGCATTCTTGCGTGAGGGGGATGTGCCAGAATAGGATTATGCTGTTATTTGACCAGGGCATGGTATGTTATTTTAGCAGGGGCCTGAAGGAGATATGGTACTTTGCTGAACACCCCCCTGGTCCTTCATCCTTGCAGGGCTGCACTGTATATGACCTGAGTTTTGAACGGAAGCAGTATGAAAGGAGAAGCTTTTGTTCCATGAAAATAAATGGACTCTAATAGGATTCTGAGTCAGGAAAGTTTCTAGCTGCCATTTAAAACCATGACCCAAGTGGTGTAAGAGTGGATCAGGCAGAAGCAATCTTTTCTAATTTAAGCAGTGAAAAGGAAATCAGCTTCCTTGCCTCTATACACAGGACCTGTACTCTCACCTCTTCAGAACTTGGCTGAATCTTCACTCTGGGGGGAAGCAGTACTAGTTTTACTGCATTTAATCACACCCATGTTGAGCCAACTGTTTAGCAACACCATGCCTCATTGCATGGATGTGTCCTTCTATTTGAATAATAAGCTTCTGCTGGAAAAAGCTTGGCTTGTGTGATTTATTTCAGATTACTGCTGCTTGTTGGACAGCAGCTTGCTGACTAGTGTTCCCCAGAGTTCAAGGCATCTCAGAATTTGTGTCTCCAATGCGTTATCGGCTGGCTGGGAAGCATTAGATGCTCCACTAAGTATGACAGCAGCTCTCTGCAGAGCCGCTGGTAAGAGGCTGGGTGGTTGACAGCACAACCTTCAGCGCTGCCTTCAGAGGTTTTGCAAGCTGTAGGAGAGAGCAGCCCATGTCTTCTGCTCACTGCCTGGAACAGATTAACTCACAAAATTTCTCCAGGCTTGCATTTCACCTACATAGCCACTGCTGTGATCCTAGAATCATCAGGATAATATTCAGCACATAGGAGCATCCCTTACGGGTAGTGGGAACTCAGTGATTAATCATAGCTTGGGGTTGGCTCCTTGAGACAGAGAAGGTACATCCCAGTTACCTGATTTTAGAGGGTTTTTTTTTGCTCAGAGAACAGAGCTGTTGGTGTACCAGGTCTGTGCCACCCTAGAGACTCCAGGAGGACACTTTTACTTCTATAACCCTGATAGGTCTTTAATGGGCATGAAGGCATCCTTTATCAGGGTACCCTAGCTAACTGTAACCGTCCACACCTAGCAGCTATTATCTCAGGGCACAGAAATGTGTGTAGCACAGGGGTTGAGGCATGGTATCCAGCAATACTACACCAGGGCACAGCAGGGGCAGAGATTCTGCCTAAGGTATATGGACAAAAACTTGCTCAGGAAAATAAATCTGGACAACTGAGCAATCTGGTCCTAGCTCAAACCACAGATGAAGACAGGATATCTAGTATACCCTTAATATGCAGCTCCATAGAACCATAGAAGCTTGAGCAAGGACTGGATGCACTGCTCGAGTCTTGCACCCCCACAGTCTGATGCCACATCTTTCTCTGAAGGGTTATCAACTCCTGATCCTTGCATCAACCTACAAGGAATCAGATTTTGGTTAGAGCTGGAGCCAGACTTGCAGGGACATCAGGAGCCTCTAATGTGGCTCTTTTGGGGGAAAAAAGCCTTTCAAAGTGGCTGTTTCCATCCCATGAGGTTAAGTAACAGGTCAGGAGGCAAACAACTCTCAGCAAGTTTTACGTCAAGGAATGCCCTGTACCTTTTCCTTTTCTCAATCCCCTCCTATGCTGAGATGCATAGAGGCATATCGCCTTTGTTGCTAATTGTCCACAGGCCATCTGTGTCTGTGACATGACCAAGACAAACTGAGAATAAATTTGTGGAGCTAAAGAAATATATGGTCTTCTTGATTCTGACACTCTGCTCCTTTAAAGTTGCTGATGGTGTAGCTCATTGGTCCTTGCTGCTGGGACTTTTCTAAGTTTGGAACATCCGTTTGTGTTTATTCCTTGCAGTCATTGTGGTAGATGGAAGCCAGAGTCCCCAGCATTGTCTTTGGCAGCCCTCTTTACAGGACTCATCTAAGAATGAACAGCAAAGACAGACTGTTTCTCTGCTGAGACATGCTCATGGAACTCAGAATGCAGTCAAAGGCACAAAATGGTACAGATTATTCAAAGCACGGAGTCAGTTGCTTGATTTTGTAGAGAGATCTGTCCTGTTGTTGGGCAGAGAGTTTCACTGCCTCTGTTTTGGTTCAGTGCATTCAAAGCATATCCTTCCAAGAGGACTTTAAGTGGATCCTGTGTATTTACTTCAGATGCAATAAAGGTAACTTAAGCAACTATCTTCATCGCATTGTGATATACAAGGTAATAAACAGCTGAAACAATTGATTAAATGCCATAGCAAAGCCATTTATAGAACGCATACTACAAAGCAGCAGAGGCACATCCTATTACCAAACAAGCTCTACAAGTGGCTTCTTTTCTAAGCTTTTTCCAAGCACAAGAGGACAGCCAGGTGAAAGAAATGCTCCTCTATGCTCAGAGGGAAGGCTTTGGAGGCTGGATCTGCTGGAAAGCAATCACGGGGACACCACAGGGCTTTCGTAGGAATGAAAGAGAAAGGAGCTTCCTCCTGGGAGGCTTTTGAGCTTTGTAAAGCTGCTTCTGAATCTCATCACAGAGGGAGCCTGGCCTAAATGTACCAGGAAAGACTTGAGGACAGGGGGAGGAGCACAGATCTACCAGCTGCATTGTGACTCTGGATATTCTTCTCTTTGAGGTCAAATCCACAAGCATCTAAAAAAGAAAATTTGGTTCTCCTGATTTGGACTTAATCTTTTATTTCTGCAATGCCACTGAAACTCCATGAAGAGTTCAGAGAATGTTCAGAGGACAAAGCCCTGCAGCCAAGGGCAACTTCAGCCAATACAGGGCTCCAAGTATATGGAGATAAGACCTTAAATTAGCCATTAAAAAGTTATTTTGCCTCCTCCAGCTTCAAAGAACTCCTCTAGCTCCCCTGCCCTAATCTTCCTCATCTTCTTTTTATATTAACCCAGTCCAGCGACATTTCAACAACTATGACAACTTGGATTTCATATTTGTAGAAATATTATAATTTCTACAAAAAATGGCAGCAAGAACATGCAGCTCCATAGCTGTTACATTTCCCTTTTCCAAGAGCACACGCCCGGTGCTGGTAGCACACAAGGAGATGACTACAGCCCCCTGAGACTCATTAATCTCCACCTTTTCGTTCTGCCTTAGCTCAGGCGACGTGTTTTCCTTCCCTGCGTTAGCAGTTAAACATTGCATAATAATTCCTTTTGCCCATCCCTGTGGATACAAGGAAGCATTGCAGCTTCAGGGGAACAGGGAGCATGTTGGCTGCACAGAGACATGGCTAAGAGACACAGATATTGAGTTCTGTTTTAATTAGCAGTGGAGTGGGTGAACTTGTGGGTGGATAAAAGATTGGGTATAAATGATGGAGAAAGCTGAAAGCAAGCTAGTTTTGACTGTTTCTCAGAGTTTACTCATCTGAAAGGCCAAAGGCTGAAAATAGTTTTGTGGTAGGTTAAGAACTCCAATATTGCTTTGCTCTGCCAGTAGTTTCTTCTATTTATTAAAATTATTTTTCATCTGCTGAGCGGCCTGCCCAAACCCAACGTGCATTCTTTAGCTGCAGCAGTATTAGCCTGGCAGGCAAAACAGAGAAAAAAACCTCACTGTAATTTAGAGGAAACAAGAGTAAAAATAATAACAACAACAATAATTCCCTATACATTGTTATTATTATTATTACTGTTTCTAATTTGCAAAATTTTATTTTGGAGAGAAGAAAGGATCAAAATAGTAAACTAAAAAAATCCCTCACCTGGTTTTGATATTTCCTCCTTTCAACACCTCTTATTTAGCTGAATGAAAAATAAAAGGAGGGATAGAGTCATAAAATTGAGAAGAGGGAGGATCTCACACATCCAGGTGTCCATTAAAACACTAATAAAAGTGGTAGGCAAATGAAAGCATATTCATTTTTTTGCCAGAGAGGCTCTTTTGGGGGAGTGAGTGGAATTTTGCTCTTTTGAGGTTCAGCCTTGGCAAAATACTTAATCAGCAAATAAAATATAGAAGTGAAATTCTGAAATGGTCTTTCTTCAGGTAGCTTTCGGTATCTCAGGCCAAAATGATCTGCTGCATCAATTTATGGGCCTCCATCCCAGTATTTGTCCAATGGTGAACAGCTCTGTATAAAGCTAAAAATATACTTCCACCTTGTTTAGGTTTAGAAGCAATTAAAGCCCTAATTCTGCATGCTGCCAACTGATTTCCTATTGCAAGCACCCCTTTGGGAAATCAATAGCTGTTTTGTAGGTTGCTTTGTTCATTCTTAGCTGTTTGAATCATATCTTGAGCAAAATTCTCGTATGGTATAAATTTATACTAGGGCATACTAGACATAGATTGGTCTGTTACACATAGGAGGTGTTGACTTCAAGTCAGTACGTCATTCTGGAAAGTGGACTTTCTTACTAGTGAATGAAACAGGGCATCCTCGTGGCTGCATTTGCATAATCTGCCTTCTTAATTAAAATGGAAGAATGAAAGAGTTGAAATATTTGGTGTGGTAATAGGTCTTTTCTTATTTTACTTGGAGTAGTTTTCTTGTACTTGAGAATAAACTGGTTGAAATCAATGGGGACTTGGCTCAAACCCTAACACTCAACCATTTTGGAATTTCTTTCCTCAAAGAGGTATTTTTCTGAAAGAACCAGTGAAAGGCATCATATTTATATTTTTTTCAATGAAGATAGTCTTTGTGAATTTGCAACTGTTACCTTAGCTAACTTTGTTTCTTCCTCCACCCTTCTGATATTGTGGGTTGCAAATGATAGCAAATTTCATTCAGCAGTGCTTTCCTTAAGGTGCTAAAGCTTAGAGTATTAGGCAACTTACTGTATAAGATCCAAAATGTAGAAATATGACTCCCTCTTGCGAGTTATGGTCTGGAAAAAAGATTGCTTAATAGCCCAACATTTGTGTACATCAGACCATTCACTTCAGGAAGAGCTCTAAAGGATGTGAGTAATGTATTGCTTGCATTTTGTGATCTAATCAGAATCGTACCCATCACCAGATAAAAAGCCTATTCAATAATGCAATTATTGGGTTATTTTGAAGTAAAAAGAACAGACTGAATCATCTTATGGGCTTAAAGTCCAAAGGTCAGAGAAATGTCACTGTCTGCATTAGGACCAAAATCACAAAGAAGACAAAATGAGGTTAGCTCTGCAGGATGTTTCCTCCTCGCAGGCTGGCTCTGCTGGCAGGCAGCTAGGGCGAGTGTAACATCATTCAGGGAACACCATGTGCCAGTCACATCTTGTCATAGGCAGGTTCAATGCCACTGTCCCTCCAGTGGTTTGAGGCACTTCAGCTCCACTTGAGTCTAGAAGAGTAGACTCAGCTGTGCCTGTGAGACACCATGGTCCAAGGTCACCTCACTGTAATCTTAAAATACTCAAATGTGTTAAATTTTCTTAGTCTCTCTGGTCCAACAAATCAAGTATTCTCCTTTACACAATTCAGCTTCATCAGAAGAGAGACCAAGTGTCTGCTTGCCTGCATGCATGCTTACCTGCTTTCGTGTTTCCCCAGCCCGGATCAAGTCAGGGGTGCTGAATGTGGATGCTGAAAAGTACTAGATCAGAGGAAACAGGCAAATTTAATCCAGATGTCCTGCTTCATGAATGAATACACTGACTCTTGGATTACAGTTTTATCAGAACCGTCACGTCCTATGCTGTTAAAAGCAGGTCATAACCGAGGACACTTCAGCCCCAGAGAATGTCCGGATTCAATGTGACTCCTCTCAGCCATCTCCACATGATGGTCTGCTCAACCCTACTAGCTCTTTAAGGTCCTTACTGTCTCCAGATCCTGTATCAAAACTAGTGAGAGAGAAACATCATCTGTGGGGGCACTGAAATCCTTTTAGACCCTGGGGACCTTGACGGTAGCTGCTCAGGTGGGCTGTGGGAGGATGTCTATGGCCCTAGACAGATAGACACGGGCAATCTGTAAGAACACTTGGAAGTGTTGTGTCAGGTGCAGCCCAATGGTGAATTGAATAAGCGGGATTTGGATGAACATAATGAGATGCTTGACAGGTAATTTTTGTTCTGTGTTGTGCTATTTCTGCAGTAGCAACTGTCACTGTGAAAGCTACCAAGTTTGTTACCATGACATTTGTAATAATTACATCCCACTCTCTGCAGTGAAATGGGGCAGAAATATCGATTGAAATTCCCAGCTTTCATGGGGCTTGGGCCAGTGACAACTCATTTTTAATTTTCAGAGCCTTGGGAGGGAAAACCACATAAATACCTCAAGTCTCCTTTGTCTCAGCCTCAACAACTGAGACCCAGGAGGAAAAAAAAGAAGAAAAAAGAAAAAAGACTTGGCACAGACAGGGCAAAGAAGGATTAGGCCTAATTTAACTAGGCAGAGAACAACTCGTTTGTTAACAGCTGCAACATTATAGCTCATCAGCAGGAAAACATGTAGCCCTACTGATTTTCCAGCTCCGCATGGAACAAGCTTCCATGAGAAGAAAGGTGGAAGCACAGAGGTGCCACGCCAAGCTTTGGCATTCATTAGATGCCATTAAAACCTGAGATTTTCTCTTCATAACTGAGCAGTTCCTGTTTCCCTCCCTCCCTCCCCAAGGTCACATTTGCATCTGTGATAACATAATTGCTCTGCAGGCATTCCTTGGCAATGGGTAGGCAATTCTAAAGGAATTACAAATACAGGACAAATATGCCCTTAATAAAATGAGTTCAGATAATGGGATCTGAGGTCTCCTTCTCTATGCCTCTTCTTTTCCAGCGTAGTTCTTTTCATTTCCAGGATCGTCCATTTGCTTCTCTGTCCTAACAGCCTTAAGTAGAACTAATTGCGTGGGTGAGAAGAGGAGGATTTGTACCTAAATACTTGAGAGACATAGGTTCATAGTATGCCTTTAATTATAGAAGTCATTAACACTGCACGAGGATAGCCCAGAAGAGAATTAGACCCTGTGGGTCCTTTTAATACCATTAGTGTATATCCCCAAAGCATTCACAGCATGTTCCAGTTTTGGTACACAGCCGTTACTAAAGGAGAAATATTAGAGTTATTCTGGTGTTATGAATGCAAGGCCAGCTCAAGATGCCTAGAACTTAAAATACTTTCTTGCTCTGCTAGTGCATATTTCCACAGCTGAACCCAGTTTACCCCACACTCACTGCACTGCAGATTCCTACTGGACACAGGTACCTCTGCTCTCCATGACCAACAGATATGGTCACTCTTGAGGTGGAAAATCTGCTGCCATGTTAGTGGAAGAGCATTGCTGGGCTGCTGGCAGAAAATGTGTCTTCTGTATGGCTGCAGCACACAAAACATGACAGCCTCTTATGGCTATTTGATGGATTTAGGATGATTGGGTGTTTGACATGCAGTATTCAAAAAGCAGAGAAGGAACAGGACCACTCATGTGGTAAGTGCTGGAGGAAGGGCATCATTTGAGGTCAGCCAATGCAGGAACTAATGTAGAGCAAGTGTAAATCTTAGGACTCACACGCACACATGCATATGTGCTAGGATTGTGTAAGCATATACGCTATTATACTTGCCACTCGAAGTGACAAGTAATCTTACATAAGTTTCTTGCTGTCATGCTATAGTTAGGTTTTGAATATGGTTAACAGCTTCAGTTAATACCAAATGTCCTACTATTGTCAGACTCCATGAAAATTGTGATGATGTTTCCTATTGATTATAAACAGCAAAACTGCTGAGGTAAAGAATCTTCCTTGCTGTAGGATAGATGGAAAGGAAATCCTGTCAATCTGCTATGGGGGGAAAAATACGGATTTTATATATTTACATATTTTAAACAGCTTGTCAGTAAATTCCATAATTCTAAATATTTAACATAGCCTGGAGACCAGATCAAGTTTTTCTCAAATTCACAAGGAGAAGGTGTCCTAAGACAGCAGCCTACAAGAAGTAAATAAAATACAAGTTGTTGACACTGAATGGGAAAAACGGTGAAGAGGTAAATGACTGAAAATACCACATGGCACTTCATCAGTCAGGACTGTCTTATGATGTTATAAACAGATGCAACTGAATGATGCTTTTTTTTTACAGCTGAATAAAACTGGGGTGTTGCTGTCAGTGAAAAGCTATTTAAATGATATACTTCGAAGTGACTTCCAGACTTGTTCTAAGAGGGAGAAAGCCACTGTTCACATTTGCTGTGCGACACTTAACAAAACTGCTTACATGACAAGATATTACAAATTCCTCTCCTGTAAAAACACTCTTGAAGTCAGACAATATTTGGAAATATCTCCCTTTCAGCAAAACTTGCTGGAATGAAACATCAGGGCAGTGGAGAAGATGAGAAGAAGGCAGAGCTGGCTGGCCAGGGCCAGATTATCCCCCCTCCCAGGGCTTTCAGTGGAGGGATGCCCTAGCTTCAGATGGGGCTGCCCAGGAAGCTTCAAAGGCAGGCAGAGAGAAGAGCTGCCTCTCTTTTACTCATAGACAAGCCGCTGATTTCCAGAGGAACTCCCATCAGGGGATGCACACACACCTTTGAAAAAATCAGGTCAAATTGTCTTCTTATTTATTGCAAGCTAAAATAAAAAGAGATCTGCTTTATTTCAAAAGAGTTTGGGTCACCACAGCTAATTTGGGCTAGAAACCCAGAGATGAAAGGCTTTGCATGCCACTACTGTCTCCCAGGAGCCTCTCCATCCCCATCCCCCACCCCCTTTTCCTAATAGAAGAGTTTTACTAAATGCTTACTCACAGCAACCATTCCACCCAGAAAGTGCAGTTGGAGACAGTTGCAGTGAGAAGGGGCAAGCACAGTTAGGGGATGGAGCTTTAGGAAAGGAAGCTTTGCAAACTGCATTGCCTATCTTAAAGACAGATTCTGGTTTTAGGATTATATTTAGTGCCTGTCTCCTGATGAAGTTAACAGCAGCACTGAAACGGAAAGGTCTTGTGTAAGAAAAGAACAGGAAGGAATCCTGCTTAATTACATTTTCAACAGGCCAGTAAGTGCCTATAAAAAGCAGATATGTAAAGAATTACTTCTTTTGAACAACATACAGTGAATTATTATAAACTGTACTTACAGCTGTGGACCAGAAAGAATGACGCTCCCTAATTGCCCATGGACAGTGCCCAGAGCATCCAAAATCCCTTTTTCTTGTATTTTTGTTTGTAAATTGCATTTTCTAGTAGCAGGAAGACACTGCACTAGGCACTGTGAACTCATTATTGTCTCTCTCAGGCAGTTAAAAGAACATGGTGCTGAGTCTTATAGCAGTACCCAAGGGACTCGCCCACAGCCTGTCATGTCCCATTGCACATACATGGTATTTGTTAGGGTTCTCCCAAAGAGGTAGTGCCATCAGAGCTTGAGCTGAGCTGCAAATCAGCACTACTAGGACCTTCCAGTAAGAACTGTCATTCTCAAAATGGGGTGCATGGTGGTAGCTTGTTTCCAAAATTATTATAGTTTACTGCAGTGTGGATACCTGATGTATGCCTCCCTTCCCAGTTCCAGGAAGGAAAGTCTCCATTTCTTTCTGCTTGGTTTCTCTTGCTTCACGTCTGCTTTGAGACTGCACAGGTGGCAAAGAAAGTGTGCATGACTGCCTCTGAGTCTTCTCTGCATCAGGAAATATGATTTCTGAAACAAAAATCAAAGTAGACAGCAGCCTGTTTAAAGCCAAGGTGGAAGTGGGACTCACCTCTGAAGTCACGCAAAGATCCAATACTTTGTTGTTGTGTGTGAGTTATAAACAAAAAATGAGGATAAAAGACCCTGTGCCTTTATTTCCAGCTGCTGAAAATCCAGCATGCAGTATCTAGGTGATTCCCACAAGCATCATGGACATTTTCTCTGCTCTGTTTACAAAGTAGATCACAGAATAAGTGATGGCAATAGGCTGACATATTCTGTGTGTGCCAGCATTATAGGGTGATGACGCAGCTTTCCAGATATCTTAGGATTTTACTGACAGCGCAAACATCAGCCTTAGCACTGCAGGTGCTGGAGGTCAGAGTCCTTTCTTCTGCTCCCTGTATCTAGGACTCAGTGCAATCAAAACACAGAAAACACTGTTCAGTGCCTCTGCACCCAGAGACTGAGGACTCACTTTAATGTCCCAGCAATGGTACTTTTCCTGTTAAATCAAGCACCTTTTGGAGCAGGCATTTAGCACTAGCGAAGGTGATGAATGATGCAGAGTCCACCACCATTCCCACCACTGCTCTGGGCAGTGGTGTTTCACCTCACTGATGGCTTCATATGCTCAGACACTAGTTCATGGAAAAGCTTGTTGTTCTCCATGCCTGAGGGTACAGGAAAGGACAATGGCCATGGGTGCCCTGTGCTGAGGCAGGGACCCCTCAAGAGACCATGGCTGTGGGCAACACATGCCAACAGTGTGGCCATGGATGAACCATGAGGGAATGTGGACAATAAGAAGCACCATTAGACACAACCTTGATTTATCACCCATTGCCTCACCAAAGGTTTGAGACAGTCTGAATGTAACCTGGAGTGAAAATATGGAAAAATTAAACCAGGAAGGAGAGAAGATAGGCATTTGACTTAATTTGAGGCTGATGAAAGAAAACTGTAAACTTAAACATTTTTTAATTGTTTGTGTTTTTCTCAACACACAAATCACAGATTAAAAATTTATGTTGATTGACAATAAAATATTTTAAATAAAAATTCCCCCAATCTCAGCTGTTTTGCCCATGACACCCTGTGCAAAGGGAATGATCTCCTGAGTCCTCAACTCCAAAGTGCATGACTGGCAGGCTGAGACAGACCTTCAGTAAATTTAGTTGCCAGTCTCTAACATATGTGCTAACGGAATTATTTTACCCTTGAGGTTCACATTTTCGTTTGCTCTGTTGTTTTGTTTTGGATGCTTTTAGGAGTAATGGCTGGGAGAAGACTCCTCCCTCTTATATTCTTCTTTGTACATGTCAAGTCCCTGCTTTTGAATATAGAAGCAATTGAGGATTTGTTTTGAACAATGCACTTTTTCTCTTATCTCATTCTCAGACTTAACAGATACTTTTCTGAAACATCAAATTCACTCAAAAAGCCTGCAAATCAAATTCTCAAAACTTCTCCAAGCTGTAAACAGCTGAGAGCAGATATTATAATAGGAAGTTCTGAGCCGCTCCAAGCTGGGATAATTACTAAATTGAAATTCAGGTTCCTCTGCAGACATTAAAGCTTCCCTGAATCCTGAAGCTTCAGTAGTTCAGCTTTGGAGGTGTTTACAAATATTGAAACTTATCTGAAGCCTTTGGCCCTGGGTCCCATTTTTTACTAGTAACAGAAATGAGGCCAGTGTTTAAATTTTTCAGTCTTGTCCGAACTGCAGCAGTCAAAGCCCATGATAGTTAATCCATTTTGAAATGCAATTCAGAGGCTTATTCACAGGCAGGACAAACCCAGCAATTCAGTTCAGGGTGCATGTGCTCGAGTTGTCTGGGAAAACAGCTGCTGAAAAAAGATATTTGCCATTAAACCTAGGGTTCACAAGAGTCATCCTGCAACTAATAGGGAGCAGACTTCCAGTAATGCAGTCTATCTGCACTGCCATTACCTGCCTCTATTTATCATAGCTCTACAGGCTGAAAATTCCTGAGTATGCAGAGCCATTACAGCCTAAGGGACAAATGAATTCAGATAGGGGTTGGAAGCTTATCTGGCCATGGAAAATTAATTAGCGGCATGGTTTAGCTGCTATTGTTCTCTTTGGTCAGCAGAAGTAGTAAATGCTCCATCCCTGGCAGTGTTCAAGGCCAGGCTGGACAGAGCCTTGGGCATGGTCTAGAATGAGGCATCCCTGCCCATATCAGGGAGGTTGGAAATAGATGATCTCAAGGTCCTTTCCAACCCAAACCATTCTATGATACAACGAGCTTCAAGTACACAACTTCTTCAGTGAACAACAGAAAGGAACTTTATTCATCTGCAAGAAGGATCCTGCTTGCAGAGGTTTGGGGGAAGAGCTTGCTCTTAAACCAGGTAGGCAAATAAGATTCAGTGGGATGTATATATGGCCCAAGGATCATGCATAGCCCATTGAGCTGGAACTTGGAGCTGTTTCTCAGCTGTAGGGTCCAATTGATGGACTTTGTGTAGGGATATGCTAAGGATTCAGAGCTGTTCCTATTTCCACAGCTTTCCTGCAATGCAACCCCAGGCTGATTGCTTCATCCTGCTGTGCCCTTCACAGCCCACTTTTCCTAGCTTTTCTATTTGACCACTCAGAAAAAATCTGGGGCTATGGAAAATGGAAAACAGATAGCAAAAGAGTTTTTTTACTTATGGCTATCCCTTTCTTTTTGTGAAATGCCTGATTTTTACCCATTCTGTCTCATCTGAAATACTGCTGTTTCACTGAGCTACCTTGGACTTTTTTCCCCTCCCAACTTGTGCTGCACAAGTATCTTACTATGCTGCCATGAAATGTTATTGCTAATACGAGGAGGGGTTAACTGAGAAAGGAATACCAAAGAGCAGTCACGATGCTCCCCAGCTTCTGTTTTCCAGTACAGGAAAGTTCCTTTGCATGAGCTGGTGGCTGCAAAACAGCTGCACTATCCTGATAGCATGTACTGCTGAAAGCAACTGGAAAAAGGCATTTCTGTCTCAGCAAGAGAAAGAAATCTTGCAGTTGTGTTTTATTTTGTTCTGGTTTGGGTCAAAATAGTTTTGTGAAAAGAGCCAGTGGCACAGAAATTTGGAAAGGAATCAGGTATGGGAACATCAGAAACCTTTTCCTTGAATTTTTGCAGCACAATTCAATTTAAAAACATGATAATGAAACCAGATAGGATGATAATTTTTGCAAATATATGCTATACTCATAAACCCCAAACTTTTAGTTTGCTTTGACAGAACTTGAGTGTCCACTCTGGCAATTATGATCTTTAACTCAGGGTTTGGAGTTGGGGAATGGATGAAAGGGTGGTGAGAACATCATATCTTTTTCTAGACTCAGCAAATGAAATGCAGTTTAAATACTGTTAAAGTTCATTCTGTGACTAAAAAAAAACAGTGGAAGTGTTGTTTTCTACAGTATTAGGATTTACAGGGAAAGAGTGACAGAAAGTAACAGCTCTTTACATGTTCCTTTCCCTGATACAATTCTCAGCACTGTAGCCCTGTGGCTACATCTCCATAGGCAGACACAAGCTCTGTGCATTCTAAAGTTTTACAGTGACTGCTGTTCTGATTTAGCCTTACTCCTCCTCATCTCAGCAATCTTAAACTGTCAAAGATGGACAGTATGGTCTATCAGTACGGAAGCAGATATGCTAGTAAACATTGGGGTTTCAGCGTGAAACTGGTGTTCACACACCAGCCTGCAGGTTGGCAGGAACTGGAAGTGTTCCCATTACATGTGTAGCTTATAGGTCACATAACAGCTACAATTTCTACTTGATGGTGCAAATTCTCATTATATAAAACCCATATAAAATCATCATATCTCACCAGCATCCCAAGGAGACAGATTAAATGAGGTGGCTCGAAAAAGAAGTGTTTTACACATTATCCTACTAGTTTTGCCTTACTATTCCTGTGGCCAGACACCAAAGGAATGCGTGAAAAAAGGATCACAAAGAAAAGCACACAGTGCTTTGTGTGACCTCCAAGCTTGATATTTTACAGTGAATTCCTAACCACTTTCTGCCTTCATTTAAACTGGAGCAGTGTGCCTGTCATCCTTATCTTCTGTCTTTTGCATGGGGTACCAAGTTGCTACTCTGACTCCTCCCAGGTAGGAAACTTAAATTAAATGGAATGTAAAAATTAGTGTGATTGATATCTGCAACCTGAAGGATTGTCAATCCTAGCTCTCTTCTCTACCACCACAAACAGAAGCCATAGGCTAACTTAGATGCACCAGGAGAAATCAGCAAGCCATTTGTTGCTTCTAAGCAGCCTCTTGCAATGAAAACACTGGAGTAGTGTAACTGCTCTAATACATTATGCTCCTGACTACCTGCCTAACATGCTCTCTCTGGGAAAAGCAGACTTCCTGAGATCTAGTGAGAGATGGGGCATCAGTGACTTCCACCAGCTTCAGATGAGATTCACAGAAATAAACTACAGTTATTTCTAGAGAGAAAATGCACGGAAAATACGCAGATGGCATCATCAATATGGTAAATCAAGAGGGCCGCTGGACATCGTTCCTTAGAAGTGTCATCTCTCTGCACTCAACATGATTATCATGCTGTTCTCTGAATTCCTCACTTATATTTTTTCTAGTTCCAGAGGTTGCTGCTGTTTGATGTGTTTTATCTCAGACGTATCTTTGATGTATTTTAGAGGCAAACAGAAACTGCTAGAGGAGGACTAGAATAGGGCAAACCCAGAGGAACATGGATATATTTGATAACCACTCAAATTATTTATTTTGGGTTCAAAAAATAAGATTGAGTTCATAGACCTTTCCCCTGTAATTGAAACCAGGATTTTTTTCTTCCAAATAAGATTCAATTTTTCCTTTTGTCATTGAAGAAATATGTTATCCTAGCTAAAAGAGGCTTGCAGGCTGACACTAAAATGTGCTTTCTCTGTAAAATGTAAACTTTTATTTTCTTTCCCTTTCTATATTAAGTCTTCCTGCTGAAACATTCTCCTTGAATTTTTCCACTCTCTCCAGTTAATTTCCTTTCTCCTTCTATTTCCTATTTCCTTTCTATTGCCCTCCCTTCACACACACCAAGCAATGTGTAAACTCTTTAATGAGCATGAGCAGACTTTCCCCTCAAGGATGCTTGATTGTGTTTGTGGTTATCTGAAAAAGAATTTCTCCTTTCCTCCTTGCAAAATATAGAAGCCACATTTTCATCACTATCATTAAGAACACATTTTTACAAATGATCCTTGCAGTGTAAAAAATAAGGTATTTTTTTTTGCTTTGTTCTCAATTAAAATATTTACTTTCCGGCAACCTAAGCTTAAATCCATTGAAGCAGTTTCAGAATTTGGAGCTCCCTTTTGTTAACTTAGAGGAAATAAAAGCTAATTTTTAAGTGAAAGAAAATGATAAACTGGTCAGATTAGAGAGTAATCTACTTTTAGATCTTGAACTTAGAGATCCGTGGGATCCAGCACATGTGAGAAGTCTCTCCACCATCTGCCCTTCCAGATCCATTTGATATCATGCTGGTAGGCAACCTAACCCTTCCCTCTTCCCCATGCCACAAGACAAGGAACTGCTAAAATAACAACCTATGCACCAAAGAACATAGAATCATAGAATCATAGAGTAGTTAGGGTTGGAAAGGGCCTGAAGATCATCTAGTTCCAACCCCCCTGCCATGGGCAGGGACATAATTCCTTTATGATGACTCCACGCAATATAGGCATAGAGCATCTGATGTAGCCATCAGTTCAGAGCAGACTTACATCATTTTTTTTGGTAGATGCTTTCTGTTCAACTCACTGCTACAGATATGTGCCTGTCAGATGGAGTTGAGCAAGAAATCACCCAAACCTTCTGGTAATCCATCTTAACTTGCTTAGATGCACAAGGACACCTAGGCAGGTTAAGATGGATTACCTGAAGGCTCGAAGTGGAAGCATATTAGTTAAACTGCATTAAACTCCTATGAAGATGCTCTTACTCAAAGCACCTTTCCTGCCTCCTGTAATCAGTCTAGATGATATATTAAGAAGCATTGCTACTAATTACTTCGAAAATTATGTGACCTGGAAATCAAAGCCAATTCATGTTCTTAGCTGTGAAGATATTCATCTGAATTTAATTAATTTATTTATTTTAAAGCTTTAATTTATTTCTATTTCAGCATTGCTGCTTCAAAGCCAAAGCTGCATCTCTGAAGCGCAATGCATTCAAATGATTTCATGGCTCTCCTTCACTTTGGTTATTGGAACAAGAATAAAGAGAAGGAAGGAGAAAGTAGAGGCAAGAGATGTCTCTAGCAACACAGTCGAATAAGTTACCTGTTGAAAGGTAAAGTGGAAATACTTGAGTGTAACAGACAAAATGTCCACAGAAATTATTGAACCAGATATATTTGTTTGAAACCAATTCATTTTTTTAGTTGAAGTGGTTTTATTCCACTGCTTATCTACCATATGCAAAGAGTGGATAACTCTGGTGCAAGGCATGGTTGAAAGAAGCTGCTGTAGAAATTTCCTCTTGTTCTTCTGCTAATGAGTCACAGTTGCTACCAGCATAAGTCTTACTCACTCTACTCCATGGCTTGAATGTGAGCCCTGTGAATGAACTGTAACACTTCTGAATAATCCGCATGTGGGAGCTCTTCAGCTCTGCCAGACCATGCAGCCTTGCCCTGGAGACAACAGAAAACTCAACCACAGGTTGAAAGGATATTCTTTCCTATATTCATGTATTGCCCAGAATGAGATCAAGAACATGTGAAGTCAGACATCAAAATCAGATCAGTGTTTTACAAGAGCTTCCACCAAAACTGGGCAGTAGCTGCTGAGTGCCTGGAGACTTTTTTCATTTCCTAGACACAGCATACACTTTCCTGAAGGACTCCACAATGTTGTAGTAAATGGCCATGTATAGTTTGTCAGTGTAGGTAGACTTCTGGCTTTACACAGAAAATATTCACTGACAGCACCTACCATTCTATCAATTATCAGTGGAAGAGAAAACCTAATGGGTATGAATGGAGTTTTAATGACATTTTAGACAGACATCTAACAGCATCATCTTCTAGAACACATCAAGCAAACATTTGCATTAAGGAGGAGAGAGAATGACCTCATTACCCTCTTGTTTACCCTCAGCAGTTTAAGAAAGTGGCATATCTATATCTTTCCTAATGTTTTTAAAATAGAATTGGACAAATAATGAAAACTTCAGCAATGATTTGCTTGAATATTTAAATGACTTCAGTCCAGCTGTATCCATCCTCTCATCTGTTAGCTCTCTGCAAACACTCTAACAATTGAGTTTTACAGGCAGGAATGTTTGCAGAGACCTAACTTAGAAGTGGCATACGTATTTGCAAATACCCATTTTTAGGTTTGTTTATGTGTGTATCTGTCATGGAAATATTTGCAAAATCATCCAAATAAAGACATGGAGGTATACTATGTGACTTTGTCCAGCCAAAAGCAGTGAACCTAAGGCTTGATGGTGATAAAGTATTTTAATATCATATAGAAGACTGTGATGAATAAGGATGCATATGATTTGTTCTAAGCATGTTAAATGTACTGTTGAATTGGAGTTTGCAAGGAAGAATCACTCAGTGGTTAGAGGCAGTCTGTTCGTTCCAGTCAAATGCCAGGAACACTGGGAACATTTGGGTCTGTTTTCAGTTGTTCTGCAAGAAGTGAAGCTGAAACTGGACAAATTGTTGATTGTGAATTATTCCTCTAACACTTCTTAAAAATGAATAATTTTAACAGATGTAAAAAGGGTAAAGGAAGAGGAGAAATGACTAGTGAATTGAATGAAATAAATTGTCAATATTTATTTGCATGAGAGATTGAACATGGAAATTTGACAAAATCTCTGATGATGGCAATGTTGTTGCACTGTGAAGCAGAACTGTCCATAAACCTCCACATTTCATGAGCATGAAGCATCCATCATTCTGATGAAAGAGAGGTATGAGAGTCAATGGCCAAACTCCCTTTCCACTCAGGAGGCTCTTAGTGTCAAGCCTGAGGCGTGGGACCAAAACGGATAAAACTGTGTAGTTTGATTTTCCCCTGGCTTACTTTTGTGAAATGATTAAGGAACTCAAGTGAAAGCAGGAGAGAAATACAAGGAAAGAGGATATTCCTTAATGTACAGAAGGACAAGCAGAAAAATGAGAGAATATAGTAAGATTTTAATACGAAATGGATATAGGGATGGGAATAGGGATGAAAAGGATTACACAAATTCATGAAAAGCTAATATAGAAGAATCTGCTAAACACAACAGAATTAGGAAGTTTGTGGTCTTGCAATTGCCAGAAAGAGGGAGAAGTTCAAAGTGAAGGGACTATCTTTCCACTTTTCTTCACCTCTTTTTGTCAGCAGTTACTAGTCATCTTGTGGGAAATTGATGACACAGCTGAAGGAACCTCCTCTCTGGTCCCTTGTTTGTAAATCCGTTATTTAAATACTGCCATTGCACTAAAAGAATAGCAGTATTCAATTGAATGACTTGTTTAGCCAACAAATCAATAATTAAGGTAATCTTTTTACCCAGACAGTCAATGTCAAAGATGCTTAAATATTTCTTCTCTTTTTGGCAGAATATATTTCTGTTAGAAAATTCAGTTTTAATGAAATTCTACATTTGTATGCACTTGCGTCGATTTTTATTAGATTTTCCTGAGGAAAAATACAGAACTTAAGCATTCTGGCAGCGTCAAAATATTCAATTTTGATTTTATGTGAACATTTTAATTTTGTGAGGTTTGAAATGACATTTCATTTTGCAAATATTGAATATTATAAATCAGGAGATAATTATAGCACTAAAATAAAATAAAAATCCAAATGACAGTTTCATTTTTATTGCAATAGAATATTTTGATAGCCTCACAGCAATATTTTTCCCAATTTTAAGGAAATTTCTAAAGTTCTCTTTTCCCTGAAAATTCACCTAGCATGTGGCCCCTTGCTCATTATGCACAATGTCATGTTTTCCTTCTTAGCTAGAGGCTTCAATATTTTCCAGAGGTTTTAATATCATATATTATTTATACTAATTTCCTTCATTTTTATAAGCCTTCAGTGTATTTTTCCCACACAAAACAGTTCTGAGGGAGCAGCCTTTTTCATGCCAATGTCTGCTGAGATGTTGCAAAGCTCTTCAGAGATTCCCAACTTATTTCATCCACATGATGCAGCTCAGGTGCAAAACAAGCCAGAATAACATGCAGTCTGCTCTAAGCACAAAGCATCCATGACAAAGGACAATAGCACCAGCTTCTGCCCCAGCCCTTTGGCTTTGAAAATCTGGAAATGTTTTAGTGATTCCTAGAAGGATACAAAAAATTGATTTTAGATCTGCTAAGATTTAATTATGGATATCCTTATTCAGAGGAAACAACTGTGGAGTCACTGGGATCCATGAGACTTCTCTTCCCATTCTTTTGCTGTTAAGGTTTTTCCACAGAGAAGAGTAGCATATGGGTCTCTGCAGAATGTGCATTTTCACAGCAATAAATCTCTGCAGCATGTTGAGTCTGAAAGTCAATTTCCTTGGACCGGGCACATCTCCTTTATTCTGTGGATTTCTGCTTAAAATGAATTTATTCTAAGAAGGAAGCACTTTGCGTATGCTGTGGGTTTGTTAAATCCATGGTATGGTTCTGCTCTACATGGTGGGAGTCACTGCTCTGCATGTACTACTGCACTAGACAAGAGTTGCAGCTTGAGTATTTGTTCCTGTATTTATTCTTAAATAAATCTTTGTGTTGTGGCAAAGCAGAGCATGCCAGCCAGTGAAATTCCTTATTTTATCATTTGACAAAAGCACAGGAATAAAAGGGAATGAAGCCAGAATGACCTTATTTTAAAATTCATATTAGTTTTGCAAATAATTTGGGGTCTTCATTTACTCAGTACTGGTTTGATGAGCATAAATAGTGGGGTTTTATACATGCATTTTGGTTAGAAATTGGAAAAGAATGAGCAATAGCATTTTCCTTGTAGCCCAGTCAAAATTTTAAAGCTTTTAAACAGTAGTGCAATGTCCATTCCAGATAGCCATGGTAACATCTAAATCTGAATGCTGATCCTCAGCAGTGTACCTGGGAATGCCCTAACTACAGAAAGCAGGCATGAATTAAGGTTGAATGCAATGGATGCTTTCCAGTTCTCTCTGTCTGCTTTATTTACTTTTAAATCACCTGACTGTCTCCAAAGCCAAAATTTTAGACAAACCAATTGATGGTTGCAAAAAACCTCTGGAGTTCAAATTGCATGGGGGCATATGTATGTCTGTATGTGAATAGATGACAGAACGTGCAGAATTCACCAGATTCAGCAATTCCTAGTACTAACCATGTCTAATCGGAAACATTTCATTCATCTTTGATCTTAATTGCTTTTCAAAAGTGGCAGCCTAAATGCTTACTGTCAGAGCACAGGCTTTAGAGTCCAGGGTTGCGTAGAATAAATCTATGTCTCAGCGGCCTTTGATTTTTAATATCTCTGACTTAACAGCAGCACCCCTATCCACCCACTTCCTTGTTCTCCTCTAGCCCCAATGTCCCTCTTGAATTCCAGAAACTTCAGGAGAATGGAAGTTGCAAAGAAGAGGAGATGAAGAATGTGTATTTTCAATAAAAAAAAAAAAAGTTTCATAGGCAATTAAAATCTTCGTAAAAAAAAAGAAGATTAAGTCCCAGAGCTATAATTCTCGCATCAGCATAGCCAGGGAAATAGAGAACCTCAAACATTAACATATTCTCTTCCCATTTTCCTCCTTCTAATTACAGTCAAAAGTGCTCAAGTCTCTAGGGATGTCTATCTCCCCATGGAAACTTATTATTTTGAGAATTTGGATTGAACTACTCATCTATTTTCTTAGACACTATTACAAGTAACTCAGCTGGATTCATCACTGTGTTGGAACTGATGGGATGTGCCTGATTGCAGCAACTTCCATGTGCATTTGGAAGTTTAGGTTCAGTTATCCAGCTGTAGAGAGCTTCTTTTTTGTTGCTGCAAGTTACTTCAAGAATAATTAGAAAAACAAGCACAAAACAGCAACAACAACCATCATATGCTTCTGAAATGAGGCACTTTGATCAGAGCGATTTGCATATTAAGATGATCTTCCAGTGTCCTGGGTTCAGCAGCAGCAGTCATTTTTCTCCTTCTTAGTAGCTGGTGCAGCGCTGTGTTTTTGACTTTCAGCCTGGGAACAGCGCTGATAACACCAGTGTTTTTGGTTGCTGCTCAGTAATATTTACTCTGACCAAGGACTTTCTGAGTCTCATGCTCTGCCAGGGAGGAGGGGAAGCTGGGAGGAAGCAGAGACAGGACACCTGACCCAAACTGACCAAAGAGGTATTCCATACCACAGCACATCATGCCAACTATATAAACTGGGGGCAGTTACCCGGAAGGGTGAGATCACTGCTCAGGTCGGTCTGCGTATTGGTCGGCGAGTGGTGAGCAGTTGTATTCTCTTCCCTTGTTATTTCATAGAATCATAGAATAGTTAGGGTTGGAAAGGACCTTAAGATCATCTAGTTCCAATCCCTCTGCCATGGGCAGGGACACCTCCCACTAAACCATGCCACCCAAGGCTATGTCCAACCCGACCTTAAACACCGCCAGCTATGGAGCATTCACAACTTCCCTGGGCAACCCATTCCAGTGCCTCACCACCCTTACAGTAAAGAATTTCTTCCTCATATCCAATCTAAACTTCACCTATTTAAGTTTGAACCCGTTGCCCCCTGTCCTCTCACTACAGTCCCTAATGGAGAGTCCCATTTCCCATTTCCCTTATCCTTATTATTATTATTAGTGGTAGCAGCAGTCATTTGTGTTATACCTTAGTTACTGGACTGTTCTTATCTCAACCCATGGGAGTTACATTCTTTCAATTCTCCTCCCCATCCCTCTGGGAGCAGGGGGGAAGAAAGAGAGGGGAGTGAGAGAGAGGCTGCATGGCTGACTGAGCTTAAACCATGACAAAAGGCACAAAAGAAATCTTTATGAAATGAAATTCTTGTTTTCCAAAAATGGCAAAAGGACGGAAGGCTTATCTCCCAGCTACTAGCAAGGACATTCTTACTTCTAAGGTAATACTAGTTGTCCTAGGGGCTTCTCTTTACACCACATTTTACATTCAGAAAGTTTGGTTAAGTAGCTAACCCATGTCTCAGTAAATCTGGGTTCTATCTTAAGCTTATTACAGAGATCTCATCACTTAGGTCCTGACATCTCAATGCCATCAGCACTAGCAGACTCTTGTTTCCTTAGAGCAAAACATCCACCTATTTCTGAGCAGCTCATATTCTGCATATTGAAATTGTCTACTTCAATGGGGTTTACTCTCCCCATAGATTTCTAGTTGCTGTCCTAACTTGTCCTTATTTCATGGTGTATAGAATACTTAAGCTGTTTGTTTATCACATTATCTTGTCAACGGTTGTTACCACTTCTGATGCACAGTGCAACAGTTGTAATTTCAAATTATTATGCAGATGTTAAAAATGGAAAACCATTTTTACGAATTTCTTGGGAGAAGACCATATCAGAATTTGTAGCTGGTGGTAAAGAAATGTCTTCTGAGAAATGGGAAAAATAAAATCTTTCTTCAGGGTAAGGAGACTGATTATTTTACTGAGTTTGATATTATTTTATCCAAGCAGTGGAGTGGTGAAGAATGTGTTGCTCCAACCCCTTTCATTACAAACTTCTTACTTAGTACTTTTGACAGGAAGAAAGACTGGTGCTCTAAAAGGATGTTTGTTGTAGCACATACCAGTATTCAGTCTTTACTACCTAAAATGGACATCTGGGAGCCTGTAGCACAGAAGTAGAAAGGCATTTCATGAGACACACATACGTGCCTAAAACCAGACGGAAAAGAGAAGTTGCTGACAGCAATAGAAAATATAATAGAATTCAGTTTTATATACCACCTTTGAAATTCTAGGTATTCCAAGGAGTTTTACAAAATAATCACTTAGGAAAAGGTAGCAGTGGCATAGCAAGTCCATAAATAAATACTGTGGCTATTATCTGGTTTAGCAATAACTCATGTTATTTAGGTATTAAGGGCTAGATTTAGCCTAGTTTTCCACCAGCCAACATCCAAGCCTGAGGTCTCTCAGGAAGAATTTCAAGCCACAAAAGGCAGATGCACTGAATAAAGAAATCACATTTTCCAAAGGAACGTGATCCAGAGAGTTACTGGAGGCAGTGAACGAATGAGTAGTCTCAGGTTTTCATATTTGAACCAACCTGTGGTCTTGAGAAACAAATGAGATCTCTGAGGATAATTAGAACTGAAAGATTAAGTGTGACTATGAGTAGACAGCACCTGTGGAGGCAGTTACCTCACTGGTCCTTAATGGAACCCTTATTTTAAGAGGTAATGGAGGCACTCTGTTAGCTTTCATCTCCATGAATAATAATTCTAAATTTAGTCTTGACTGTGTGAAGGCTTGTGGAGTTAATAGATTGCTTGTCAAATCACTCGTGAAAAGGAAAGGCAGATAGGAGGGAGCAAGAACTAAACTTGGTATGTGCCTTCTGCATGGGCCCTGCTAGAGCCCTGATGAAGAGCCCATGCCTCTCTGTCATGGCGCATAAAGATGGGTCTCAATTTCCTATATTGGAACAAAGACAATCAAATAATGCTGTGCCAGTTCTGGGCAGGAAGAGATGTGTATGATTCTGTATTCACTAGGTCCAAGCCATTCATGGCTCACCTGTCTGTGATCATAGGTGAAGCTTTTGGCCTATCTGACTGTATCAATCTATCCAGAATAATGCCACAAAGCAGAGAGGACTTCACTGAAAGCCAGATGTTGTATCAGTCCTGCCTTTCTCCTTTGAGCTGTGCTTGATTGTAACTCAAGTTTGTGTCATCATCCACACGGTATCGATTTACCTCCTGCAGAGCGTAAATTCTCTTCCCTGGAAAGGGATGGCTTTAGAATTTGCTCTGAGAACAAGAGCCATCTGCAGGCTGTCCTCCCTCCTTCCTCTCTGTGAGATCAGGCATTTGTACACTCTTCCTGGCCTGCTCACAGGCTGAGGGAACTACCTCCTTGGCTTCTCCAAAGATGAGCCACTAACTTGGTGGCATATAGCCAAATACAACACTGCCAAGTATGCAGAAAAGCAAGACTCCATGAGTTTATCTCCTCTGTCAGTTTAGCTTCCTCTGTTTTCCAAATCCCTTCCATAATCCCAAGATCTCCAGCAAGCTAGGAGCATCACAGAAGGTGTGTTTGTCTTCTTAATTTATGTAAAACAAAATCATTGCTTCTCTGCAACGTGTTAAGGGAGCTAAGATGCAAGAGGTTAGAAATGAATTGAGGAATCCCCTGCCTTTTCCAGTCTGCTGCACTAAAAAGCTGGAATTCACTACCCAGGACACCTACAATCTCTCACATTCCCACACAGATTAATTTTAGATTGGTTGGCTCGTTGCTTTTACACCTTGTTTGCAGGTGTAAAACTTATCTACAGTGTTTAAATTTAAACAGTCTGTATTGCCAGTTTCTGCAATGGTGCTGGTAAGTACAAAGGATTGTCAACAAATAGGCATGTTACTTTTATTTCCAATCCAAACACAGCATCCTTCCTGATTTCCTCCTCTTAACCCTTAAATACTTTCTTCTTTTTCAAATGGCAGGCTGCCAGTACTGTGTGGGGATTTGATTTCTATTTCAGACTCCAAAAGGGAATTCCTGAGATGCTGGGGAGGATGATGAATAAAAACCCCACAGGTGTAGGATGGCATATCCTGAGTTGGCTGGAGGATGATTCCATGTCATGACAAAGCTGGAGGTTTTGTTTAGCTCTAAGATAAATATCAAAACTGTCCCATAGCTGCATTGGGACACTAAACTGTGCTAGGCTTAAAAGCAGAGTGTGGCTGTGCCTGTGCCCTGGATGCTGGACTTGTTAAGAAGTACTTCATTTTTTTTACTAGATTACACATGATGGTTGTGCTATTTGGAGGTTTTTATCCATTTCAATTTTTATTCCTGTCTGAGTTGAAATCATTTTAAAGCCTCAAAGCATGTATCGCAGCACAAGGAAACCAGTTCCTTGTCTCTTGTGTTCTGCCCTGCACTTACTCTCCCAGATTTCAACACAGGCAATTAAAAAGAAAAGCAGAACCTGCAAGTCTGTCCCATCATGATGGGGTAGGACATCAGTGAAGCAAAAAGAAATGATTTCTTCTTGGTTTATCCAGCTGCAAGGCAGATTGTGACTTCTGTTTCATGGCAGAGCCACCTGTGAGCTGCCTGAAATGCAAATCCCAGCTCTGCCTCTGTCTGTGTCTTCTTTTGGGACCAGGAACTCCTGCCAAACCATGTAGGACGGTTTCCTGTCTCTAAGTCTTGCAAGATAAGGAGCATTCAGGTCTATTCATGCTGTAATCATAACAGCTTACTGCAGCAACATCTAAGTTAGTTTTCAACTAGCTGATCTGGGATTTAGTAGGAGAGAGCAATTAAGGCAGGATGGAGTTTGGCTAAGTAAATCATTCCTCTACTACTGTGACCTGATGTTACCCCTACCCAAGGTATTAAAAACCCAGCAACCCCTAGGACTCTTCCAGGCCTTTGCACACCTGCAGTACATCTGTTGCTTAAATTTAGGAATGTCTACAATAAAAAGAACTCTGGTTCCCAAATAGAATCAGTATGGACAAATGCAGCATCCTTCCAGCTTGCTGTGCACAAACGAGGGCAAAGGACTTTATTTCGCTGAGCAAGTTTTCTATCATCTCTCCTTCCCAGCCCCTGCTGCAATGCCTGCTACTGCCTGTGATCATTAACCATGCAAATAGCACCCATTTGTCTCCTTTTCCATAGGGCATAAAGTATACTTGGACTCTGGCCAACAGGAGTAGTAATTCAATAGGCATGCAGCACTGCCCTGAGTGTGTATTCAGGAGTGCATGTTAATGCAATTACAAGCCCAAATGAAGCTCTTTTTCCTTTCATTAAGAGCTTCAGCCCTGCAATCCTGCATCAGCAATCCAGTAAATTTGGAGTAAGGGGCTTCTTTCATAGGAAGATACAGCTTTCTTTTATTATTCTGTGTTTCATATGTGTGTGATGCTAAATGGCTTTAAACAGCCATTTAGCCACCCACAGAGGGAAACTGGGTTTACAAATTTTCTCACTGCATAGTTTCACTATGTGTGCTCCCCAGAGTATTGCCATTTTGTTTGTTTTCCCGCTTGAAGAAATGGATGGATCCAATTTGCAACCCCAACAAAACTGAATAGAAGTTAATTTCCCATTTCCCCCCGTTTTTGCAGTCTGGTTTGGTGGAGATAAAAAAAAATAATTAAAAAATCAATAACAGCCAGAGGATACAATGTAGAGAAGACAAATGCCAGAGGAGCCCTTCTGTTGCAAGAGCAAATCTGGAAAGGAGGATACATTTCTTGTGAGTAAACTAAAGTAAATAAGAATGAGAAGAGCAATGAAAGGTTTACGCAACATGACCCTAAGGAAAGACTGGATGAACTGGGCTTTTTAGCCTGAAGAAGAAAAGATAGAGAGGCATGTCACCGCAGCAGCACCCCCCTCACAAAACCCATGGTAGACACAGCTGGAAATGATGGGCTTAAACCCTAGCAAGGTGAAGGTAAGACAGAGATAAGGGACTGCAGAGGTGAAGATAGCAATGACAGAAACCTGGGAATCACCCAGGAGAAGGCAAGGAGGTCCCCTGCAGCCGTCCTGGACACAAGTTCGCACATATGCCAGGCATAGGAGCGATCTCATGTTGGGGTGGGGGAAGCTCCTATCATCACCCTGCTTTGGCAGGAATCTCTTATTGAAATGGTTTAGGTTTAGTCTCCTTAGAGGAAGTAAGCACCAGCGATGCTTCTAGTGCTCCATATGTGCAGCTTTGCTTTCCTTCACAGATGCCTTCCCATGCAACTCTTTCTTTCTCTGCTTGTGCCCTGACACTCTCTGTCTCTGCCATTCATCTTTTAGAGTTAAAAATTCAGGGCCTGGTTTTGATTATCTTATTACCATGGTGACCAGGATGACTTTCATGCCCATCTGCGCATGGCAAGATGCTGCGAACCTTTACTTCAGTGCAAATCAGAAGAATTGTTATCTGGCTTTTTCTCCTCATAACTTAATGCCACCTTTATGCAGGAGCTGGTGCTGCTGCTCAATGCAGTTATCTATTAAACAGCAGGTTTTTAGGGAGTGCTGGAGAGCCAGGGTGTGCATGGATATCTTTTGTTTACCAGATAGAGAGCAAGATTTCAGTTTGAACTAATGTTCCTTAAAAGCTCACATGGTGTCAAACCCAGAGAATAAAAATACATTTGCAGTTAGGGTTCTGCAAAGGAGAATAGGTTGTCATGTAAAGAAGCATGTAAATAGGGCTAAGGCTAAGAGTTCTGTTTAAGTACAGCAGAAATCAGAAAAGGTAGCTGAAAAAGAGATGACAGAAATATTAAAGAAACAACAATCACGACTGGCCTGAGGTCAAGGAGATGGGAAAGACTCTGGAAACAGCCTTAGAACAGAGCCTTGGGCAAAGGCTTTAAGACCTGGCTATCTCCATTTCAGTATTGTTGATGGAATTGCCTATGTCCAAATGAAAGACTAATTTAATTCTTACTTAAGAATATGCCTTGAGTAATTTCTGTGCATTTAAGTCTTAATTAATCTTTCTTTACTGTTTTTGTCACTTCCTTTGAAAGGAAGATGAGTTTAATTAAAGAAACTGTCAACTTTGTTTTAGTCTTGAGAAATTTTTGTGGTAACTTTGAAAGGTTTGGTCATTATTGCAGTCTAAGATCTAGTAGATTAAACGTTCTCGTATTTTAAGGACATGTCAGTCCACCACTTGGAATATTTTCATTGTGCTTAATGACAACATTTGGACTGACTTCAAGGCTTTGTTATGATAAGAAACACTAAGATTTTAATTACAGCTGCATTCAGGAAAGATCTTTCATTTAACACATGCTATTTTTTTTCAGTCTTCCAGAACAAGCTATAGAGTATAATCACTTAGATGGTCTCAACTTGTATAACATGAGCTCCTTCTCCAAAGAACCATGATAGCTGTGCTTGAGCTCATGTGGAGAAGGGCAACCATAAGGAGTATCCTCCTTTTTAGGTGTCACATCACTGAGATTTATGCTGCTTATGCCATAGACAAACTGATCCAACTAACCTCCTGTGGGAATGATTTAGCAGGTGAGAGTAGTCACAGGTATTCAATAATCCATCCCCAAACAGGGGGATGCAGCTTCACAAGGAAGCGTAGCACTGAACTGCATCTGCCACTAGTTTTGATGCTGTGGGAGGTGCTGAGGTCAGGGTCTTCCATGGCCCCCACCCTGCACATCAGAAGACTGTCAGATTTATGCATAGTTTTGCAACTGTGGTTTCATCAGGGAACTCCGGAAAGCTGCTGGTTCTACTGCAGTGTCTGTAGTCTCATAGTGCCATGCAGAACTGAAAGGGCAAAAGTGCATTAGCATATGGTGGGAGGGATACCTATTTTCATGGTCAAGTAGGTTCCACCTGAGTAAGATGCTTCAAGAGAGGCAACTGGAAAAAGAAAACTCCTTTTTACAGCAGCAGCTTGTTCTGTCCAGCTGCAAGGGAGAATTTCAGGAGGAGAGAGAAAACAGGCAGGAAGTCATGGAGATCTGTACAAAAGGCACAGATGATACAAATTGTTTCATGGTACTGACCATTTGACTGGGAAACTGCTTCCACCAATTGCCTTCAAAGCCTGGAAAGTGCCCATACCTGCAGTCCCAGGTTCCTCGTGCCCCACTCCCAGAGCAAATGGGTCTCTGCAGGGCTGCCCCTTCATTTCTTGTGGACTTATTTCTGCCTCCATCAGCTGGAAACATTTGTCATTTCCAGCTTTAGACAAGCAAATTCCAATCCATTCTTGTTTACTTTTGATTGCTTTGTCCTTAATGTAGCATACAAGGATTTTATGTGCTTCGGTTTCATCAATGTAATTCTTTTGTTGCTATGGCAATCAGCTTCAATTTTCTTTCATTCTGGCAATCGTATTTTTATAGTCTCCTGCTCTCAAAGAGATAAGCTGCCTTGTATATCACACAGACACTAAGTACTGCCTGTATACAGACACAGCCAACCTTTGCTTTAAGACTTCACTGCTGTTATTTGCAACAGTAGTTTACTGTTGCTAATGTCATTTTTATTCCTTTCTGAGGGCACCATTTCAAATAAGCATTTGCTCAAATTTACTCATCTGTGCTACTGCTGAGTAAATGCAGCCGTGTAAGAGGTGCACTCCTGTTGGCACTTGGTGGCTGTGAAGAGCACACATTCAAGTCCTGGGCTTGACAACAGAGATGAGCACAGCGGCTGCAGCAGAGCAAGAATCACTTCAAAATAGAGCAGCCTTTCATTTAATATGCCAAGAATAACAGCAGAAAGAATTAGGTGTTGAAGAATTCAACATTCAAATTCCTCAAATTTGCCAATGCATCTGAAAGCTGAATTTTCCAAATATCATAGAAAAAGATTTATGGGCACCCCATCACCTTGGAGTGATTTATGGACACTTCATCACACAAAGAAACACTGCAGTGGAGGTTCAAGGATATACCTTGAGATGGATAGCAGGGTGTGATGCTAGGAGGGCTGCTGGGCAAACCTTGTCATGGGAGGAAACCAGACCCCAGGCTAGACATGTTCAGCAACACTGAATGGTCCCAGTCCCCTCCAAGTCATTAGAGGTGATAAACTGCTCTCATTAACTCTAGATAGCTGAGACAACATTCATCTTAAAATATTATCTGAAGTTTCTACAATTTATAGCACAGATTTTATTCAGTAGTTGTCAAAAACAAGGAAAAGATATAGAAAGAGTAACAAGGTCTCTAAAGAGGAAATACCAGTAACCATAAAAGGCCCAGGATGTCACACTATTGTGGAATACTCTCAGAGGCTTTGTTCAAAATCAAGTCTTCTCTGTATAAACACATGTACCAAGACCCACTTCTTATCCCAGGGAGAAAGTGGGAGAATCCAAGCACAGAGAGATTAAAAAGCATGACAAAGTCACATAGGGAAAATGTTTCAGAGACAGGAATTAAACTGAGGTCTCCCAAGTCCCACCTGACCTGAGTCAAATATACCAGTGGCTAATCAGCGCAATTTTGCAACCTGCTGATGCATTTGAAAATTTGTGCCTATTTTTTTCTCCCCTTAGAAAGCTTGTGCCATTCATTGTTAAGCTCTGGAAATGCTCCATACTAAAGTTATCAAGTCTGTCATCTCTTCAGCATGGTAAAACCAGCCTCCTCACTATCCTCTCTACCAGGCAGAGGGTGGAACAGGAGACAGAATTAACAAGGAGTCATTCTGCCAATAAGCTGAACTACGTATTACATTTGTTAGGCCATATGGCTTTCTGATTGTCCCTAATGAGCATTAGGCAGCTCTTAAAATTGGGTAGCATATTAAGGATCAGAGTATGAGAAGTCACACCCACTTGTCTCTGCAGCTTCCCTGCAGCACACTAAGGCTCTTCCCCACTGACAGCAGTGATTTCCACACACACACAATCCACTGAAAGTTTCATGGCATGGCAAAGTGGACATAGGAATCAACACTGGATGCATTGGTCCCATTCCTAGCACTTTACAGTGCTTATCATTTGGTAAACCATAGTCATATTATGCCAGAAAATGGCTGTCTATTAGAGTGAGATCCATTGTAGATGACATAGAAGCAATTTTTTTTCGCCCTACAAAAACTCTTGCAACCCAAATGCAGGGAATAAATCATGCACTCCCTGGGAAGGTGATTTGCCTCAAACAATCAGGCTCCCTAGGATCACCAGTCAGAAGCAGTTAGCATATGAGTAACACTGCTGTGTGTGTCTGCCCCAGAAGAATATTCCCCACTGATTTGGGAGAGAAAGAGCTTCACCAGATGGCAATTAATTAGAAATGGAACACTGAGAGTCTGATTGAAGATCTGATGCACTCATCAAAAATAATATTTTATTGATTAGACTGATTTTTTTTTAAATACATTTTTGTGCATTGCAAAGTAGCTGCATTGTTCAACACACAGGGACAGTGGAGGTGTAGGCCACTTTCTCTGACAAGACCTGAAATAACTCACATTAGTTTATAGTCAAGAGAATTGGACGCTTTAAGACTGTGTTTCAAACCCCACTCTAAGACAGGCACCTGAACCAAATACTTGTAGATCCCAAGTGGATTTATGCAGCTACTGATGTATTCCGAAACCAGGATCATGCTTTCCACATTGAATATGCAAAAGTGTTCAGAGTCCCATTGCTGCAGGTCCCATACAAGAGAAGTATCTAGAGAAGTCTCTGAGATCCCTCACCCTGTAAAGCTCTGGTTTAGGTAGCCGTAGCATTTGAAGAAAGCCTTTCTATGTGTATAACCTGTGGTGGCAATTCAGATGCCAAGGGAGTTTAAGTATTTCTGGCTACTGGATGGCTCCTAAATGCATCCCAATTGGAAACGGAGAATCATACCTCCCTGGCCATGAATGCATGGGATGTGGGAATACAATCTCTAATGACTGGAGTTATTGGGAAAGGCTGTTATGTAACTTTTCAGGAAATCCACATCCATCACTAACCATTGCTATTTTATTTCACTTGGAATTGAGCAAATGACTGACCACAATTTCAGTGATGTCCATTCATTTAACCACAAGTGGCTAAGCTTCCATCTGTTCAAGTAAGTTAAAGACAGAAATAAAAGATATAAACTACCTTCTTATTTCTCCTTCCCCAAAAATTATTCCTATAAGTGGCTCAGTGCTTCAGGAAAAGAAACATTTTTCTTCACTAGTATTTATTTTCAGCTTAATACAAAAACATGAAAAAATAAGAAGACTCGCTAACCTTCACATTGTGCCTGCCTGTGTAATGAAATATTAACTCATTGCCCTGAAAATGCAGGTAAACCTCATTGCTCACCGGGTAACATTGGTGCTTTAGTTAAGACCTACCACCAGCTTCTGAACCTGGTAGGAATTTTAATGACTATTTTTGAATCTTGTTCAAAAGATTGCTTTGGTTCTCTTTTCTTCATTGTTCTGTTCCCAAATAGGAATCATCGCTTTTGGAACACTTCTTTTCCTGACAGGGAAACAAAGTTATTGATGAAGAAAAAATCTTCATAAAAGTTTTAATGGAAAAATAACTTTCAAAACCTCATGATGTCTCCCATCCAAAGACTTTTCACCTGCACCTCTCCATCATATTGAAAAATAGAAGGCCAAATTGGAACTTTTACCCACTTTTATGCAATTGGGTGACCCAGACTTTGGCTCCAAGTGCAAACATCATCATTTCTCTTTCATGATTTACTGCCAGGTTCTTTGCTTGGGTGTTTTGTTTGTTGTTTTTGTGGGTTTTGGGTTTTTTTTTTGTTTTTGTTTTGTTTTCCTTAAGGTGGTTTAGGAGATTTTTGTAGTGATAATTACTCAATGTCATGTTAAGTTTTCATCCAATCACATTTGCAATGTTTTAAACTTGTTTCATCTTCCCAGATATTGCACTACATTGATCTGCACAAGCCAAGTACAGTGCTCTAGTATTTTTTTCTTTCAATTCCCTGTAGAAAAGCCTCACATTTTAAAACCATTTCCTGTGGCCTGAGGGAAGTAATGGATTTATAACAGTCTGAGTACAAATGCTCACAAACATTTAAGAAATGTAAAGCTGTAAGGACAAGTTATGCACACTGTGAGTGTTAAAGGTACATCCTGATTTGTAGCTTCCTGCAATAGGTAGAAGAAGGTGAGAGTGGCAACCACAGACAGCAGCAAACACCAGTCATTGACCATGAATTGCTGTCGGATGGATACTGATCTGTTCTGCAGATCTTTGCTACACGAAACTGTTCCCATCCTGATTTTTAAAGCAAAACAATCCTCATCGACGTAACTCCAGTGACCATACACACGATTCCGAGAGTCCCTGATCTGGCCTGCTGAGCTCAGACTATGACATCGGGTCCCTTTCACCTTCCATGTTCCTTGTGCAGATGGAAATGGCTTGTCTTGGAGCTCTCCAGTGCCATCTCTCCCTGCTGCCTTTGCGTTTGCACCCCTCTCAAGCACCTCTTTATATCTAACGGAGGCATCTAAATAAGGAAGCAAGTCAATTAAGGGAACAACAGTGCAGTTGAGGTTCATGCTCTGGTGATACCCTACTCACCTCATTGACTATAAATGTAGCCTATGGCAATTAGGCTCCCGCTTTTGCTCTCTTGGTAACTGCTAAAAAAGAAGTGGTATAGGCTTAGGGATCTGGGGGGGATGGCACACCCAAAATCCATATCAGTGCTCAACAACTTACTGAGCTCCAGTCTAAAGGGGATCACTGTCATTCATCCAGAAGCCACATGTCAATATCCACCAATGGAGTCCACTGGAAATTGCAAGTAGATCTAGACCATTCAAGCAAGACAAATACCTTGTCCTGCACTGGCTAAGAGAGAGATTTGAAAGAGCTTCAGGTGTAAAGTTCAGAAGTCTTTCAAAGAGGATGGGTGGACAACTGTCAAAAAAAGCATTATGGAAAAAAATCATAAAATTGAATTTTGAGTAAAAAAATATAATTCTTCTTTCCAATGTTTTCTAGCTCTGTCTGCTTTCCTCAGCCCGTCTTTTATCTTTTTCCAAGTAGAATAGGCACATCTCCAAATTGAATGTTTCTTCATTCAAATTTCCTTGAAGCAAAGGAATTGTGAGACTCTTGACAAGAAATCCATCTCCTTCAGTGGTATCAATTCTTTTGCACATCTTGGTTTGAGATCCAACTGAAATATGTTAAATGTAATAGCACTAAACTTTAAGGATTAGCTCTCAGTTGGCAGTGAAGCATTATGTTCCTTGGATAATTCATTCATAACATCAGTATGTCTGAAACAAGAACAGAGAGAAGAATAATTACTTATGGCAATATTTGGTTGAAGTCAGACTTATTTGTGCTACACAGATTTTTTTCCCTTTTCTTTTGCAGTAGAACTTACATTATAGTAGAAGGAAAAAAGAAGGAAGAAAGTGAAAGAAGAAAGACTTTTTTGATATATGCTGATTGAAATATTTTCCAAAGAAAAGTAGCCAAAAATCCTTTTAAGTAATTCTTTAAAGAGCAGCAGCTGTATCAGGTATCCTGTCTCTCAGATATGACCAAGCTTTGGTGGCTGTATTTGTTTTTTTTCCTGTTTCCTACTGAACAGGAATTTTCCTGTAATTGCTTTTAGCCACCCAGTCTTCAGCTCTGCCTAGGTTTATATTAAAAATTTGGAGAAGAAGTGCTGCTCTTTTCCATCAGAATTTGATGGAAAACTTGTTTTTTTAAACCAAACACACTCAGCAAAAAGCTTTAGATTACTTTCTAGTTTCATCATTAAAAGCTTTGTGATTCTTCCACTGTAAACTGATTTTTACCCATATGTAATACTTCCTCCTCTGATGATGTGCTGGGAACTCTATTGAAGCAGTGAAACAATGGTGTGTTCCAGTGTGGAGGATGATAGCAGAGGTGATAATTTTTAAATGAGACTAAAGGGCAAGGGACCAGCCATAGGAGAAGTTCAGTGATTACAAGCTAAAACCCATCCTCGCTTGCTTTTTTGGGTCTACCACTTGCCTTGGAAAAAGTGAATAGGGAGATTTGCTGTAGGACCAGTTTTCCATCAGCTGAAATGGAGCTGCAAAATAGGCTTCCATGTAGCAATGCTTTTTAGTTCTGACTTTTTTGGGTTTTCCTCCACATCTGAATACCAAAGTAAATCTCTGCAACGCATGTGCTGTCTTATTTTTCACCCTTCTGTGCTTATTTTACTATTTACTCCATCACACTTCCTTCCCACCTTCCCAAATAAATAACATACATGAATGTTGACTATTTCCATATACATAAATGTCTACTAGTCCACACGTGGTAAGGAATCTGCTGCTAATAGGGAACTTGCAAATATACCCACTGTGCTGGACCCTGCCTCCCCTAAACAGCATTGCCATGGGAGCGTCTGAATCTAGGTTCCAGCCTTGGACATCATGGGACAGCTTTGCTCTAGTGAGAGGCTGCTGGGGACACCTGAAGCCTCTGCCTAGTGTCTGGGTTTGGGAGAAGTTTTAAGACTTGGTGCATACTACAAAATGTGTCCCAGCACCCAATCCTTTCATCTTGCTCTGCATCAGTTAGTAGCTGGAAAGAGAAGATGGAGATTTTTCCATGGCAGCCAAAGCAGAGAGGGCATTATGAGCAGCCAGAAGGGGGGATGTTATCTGTACTTCCTCGCTCCTTAGCACTTATTTGCAGCTCCCTGGTATCCAATAATTATTATCCTGGAATGCTTCCAAGAGCACTTTGCTATGTGTGAAATTCAGCTAGACACATTTTGGATGGCACAGCCTCCTGGCTGGATAAATATCACTCATCGCATCAGGTCTCTGGCAGAGATTCTGAACTCTGAATTCCTGTTTCTAATGAATTCTCTGCAACTTTGGCTGGAGTTTTAACATTCCACCAAACTTTGCTGCAGGGCAGATCATTTGCAAGAGTATGGAAAAGAGTAAATTCAGAAAGAAAGGAAAGTATATTCATCTAGCCCATAATTTCAAAAAGCTCATAAGCATCGGCTTAGAGTTTTCAGGAGGATTAAAATGTGTCTTCAATGTTGTCCCGTGTAAGAACTTCTGACTTCAAGTATTTTCTTGAAATCTTTAAGGTAGCATTTCTACAGCTCTTTTTGCAAAGAAATCAAAGAGGGGTGAGGGAGAGGGAGCAAAGGGGCATGGAATTTTGTAGTGAAAATATAAATAAATTATATCATCCTGTACAATTAAAAAAAAGTTATTGCTAAATAATAAATAAATACTAAATAATATATTAATTTTTTTAAAATGTTAACAGCCTATTTCTGTAGGGAAGATATGAATTAAACATCATGCAAAACAATTAAACTCTGGGAAATAGGATTTCTGATACAGTGGTCAACAATTAAAAATGAATGTGTTACTCTGCTCCAGGGAAAAGCAGTTAGATGTCATGTTTTCATGCTATGGGGAACAAACATACCCTGTGACTCCTGCTGGAAATTTCTGCAAAATAGAAAACAAATATGCAACAAGTGGCAGTCTTAATCTGAGATGCTTCTATACAAAATATGCAGGCTGCAGTCATTATTTCTGAAGGACAGACACCACAGAGAGACACGAGGTCCTTCTAAATTCTCCACCTGCACTTACTTGCAGATACGATTCTTAACAGCATGAGCATCTTTACAAGCAAACCCTGATTCAGGTCCACCAACTGTGACAGGTTTGTCTAGAGATAGGTTGCTGGGAGTGTAACCAAAACATAGCCTCCCTTCATAGATAAAGCCTATTGCTAGAACATTACAAAAAGAAGCATGTTTAGCTAAATACATGTAAGAGTTGATATGTGTCCTTGCAGCTGTCTGAGCAAAGCATATCAAACATAGTACTGAAAGCTTCTCTAACATGGCGTTACAGCTTTTGAACAGAAGTTCATTTCCATACAGCTATCTCCTTTCCTTTTTCCTCTGTGCTCTACCTCCAGAGAAAGATGTGCTGGGGAACCATACATATTAAAACAAATAAAATGCTATTGCTTAAGCTAAAGACAAATATCTTCTTATCTGAACATTAATACTTTCATCAATTCATTTCTTCTGGAAGCACCCTGGAGACTTGTTCTGTTCATGAGCTCACATCAGTGCCAACAACCCACCTGAATGGGTTGTCTTCTGCCTGCACCTAAGCTGTGTGAAGAAACAGCATCTATAATTGGTTGCCTCCCCATGCCCACTGCTTGGGGAATTGTCTGAATTGTTTACCATAGCCAATGTGCATTTGAACAGATGGCAAATATCTCCGTTCCTGCCAACAAGAGTCAAGAGATGCAACTAAAATCCATTTAAAACCAGCAAAAACAAATAAATAAATAAAGAAAGAAGCAACCTAGTTGAGAATTTACTCAGGTCTGTTGCAGGTGAAATCTACAGTTAATGCATAGTTTCAAAGTGCTTGTACTGAATGGTTCATTAGAAAACTTATTTCTGCCTTGGGTGCTGATAGGAAGAACCCCAGATGGGCACTTTTCTTCAATGATGAACAGGTTCTACTTATAACCTGAAAGAAATCTGATGTATTGTAGGTGCAAGTTAAAAAGAAATGCTACATTTTCTATCTGTTTTATATCAGCAATGCACACTATCATGGATATCATTTTAGACTAGGCCGAGTTTTCCAGAGAGAAGCAATCAAGATATAAAACCTCACAATGGTTTGGTTTACACAGCCATTTCTTTCAGCTCTGGCAAATTTATTTCTTTTCCCTCTCTACTCTGTAGGGTGTCATGGTTTTCAGATAGAAACCATCAACTGAAAAACGGGTCTTTGCTTTGCTTTGCAACACATCCGTTGGAGATGCCAAGAAACTTTTCCAAGATCTTTCACGTAGCCATTGCTTGTGGCTTGATTACAGTGAGTAGCAGAGTTGTACAGAGCTGGCACTTCCAAGACATTAAACTTTCATATGAGGCAGTCTGAGTAATATATTCAAACACATTTGTTCTCTATAGAATAATCTGAAACACTTTGGCTCTCATCCCCCTTCAGACCTTGCTGCTGCATTGTTTCCACCTAGCTGGTTGTAAAATGGCTGTGGGGAGCATGCTTCCTCCTCTTCTGTCATGTTATTTTATTTTGTCCTGTTATTTCCAAAGGCAACAATACACATGCATATGCAGCCTTATGTCATTTTTACATCAGTGACCAAATCCTGCCTGTGGCATTGTGACGCCACACATGTCTATAGCATCACTTCTTGAACTGCTTTCTGGCTTCATGTCTCATCTATGAGTGACATGATGTCACCTGAAGCCATCTACTAGCCCTAGCTAGGAAGACACTGCTTCCTTCTCTGTTGCATATCATGAGACAAGAAGGCACCAAATGCAATCAGTTCTAAGTAATGTAAAGTCTGTTGGCTTTATAATGGAAAATAACTGAGACGCTTGAAGGTAATTGACTCAGTTTTAGGTCCTTAGGACCTTAGTACAAAAATGAAGAAAAACGGGATCTGGGGATGGGGAGTATCCGTGACCAGCAGATGTCCACAGTGGGAGCAGTGAAACTATCTGCTCCATATAAGGACAAGATGATTGCTATGTCTGTAATGTTAATTAAGCTGGAGCTCCAAAGACTGCCAGTGGGTACGAATATTGTAAATGACTCTCAAAGACCACCATCACCTTTTTGTATACATAGGGGAAACTTTCTGGAAAATGGTGTAATTCATGTGTAGCCTCATGAATATGCATGTATGCCCAGTGACTGTATAAGGACGGCCTGTGTAGCAATACACGCTTGGAGGAGCTATCCCCCATGTCTCCCGGCGCCACAGTAAAGAATACCTGCTTGTCAACTTGAAACTTTGTTGGTGAGTTTGTTCCTGGAGTTTTCCCCGAATCAATCATGTCAGGACTCTGAAGATGATTTTAAAGACAGAACAAGAAAATTATTATGTTTGTTTTGGGGTGAACACAGGGTACCATGTTCCCTTAGATAACCAAGGGTGAAAGACCCAGGACTGAAAGTTTTTCAAGAGCTGGAGTTGAATCCATCTCAGTTAGAGAAAAGATAAAACAACACTGAAACGGAATTATTCAACTAATTCCTCCTTTGTTATGTCAGTCAAGAGAGCCTTGCTTTCCTGGTTGGAGTTCTAATCTTTTTTTCATCAAGACTTTTTTTGCTAATATAGATATATATAGTTTGCATCTACAGGTTTATGCTCTTTGGGGCTGAAGAGCCTATTTACAAAAGACTGGTGTGACAGAAACAAAGACTTCGTGAAAAGACCCATCTGCTTGACATGATGATAGGTGTCCCTCACATGTTGTTGAAGATTTGGACCACAGAGTATGAGTCTGGTAGGGACAAACTGAAACCAATGAATTCTGCACTACTTCCTGTCTCCATTAAAGAGCTGATATTTCACTACAGTCTGGCAATGATGGAAACAGCACTAGAAATAGAGTGAATAATTTGGCACAAGCTAGCTACGAGGTGGAAATAGCTCTTGTGTGTTCTTATCATTGGATAAACACAAAGCAACCTTTCCATCAGCCCAAATCCTCTAAGAAGGCTTATACAGATTCTAAATTTTTATTCCAACCTTCAATATTACACTTACCAGCACAGGCTATATTTATTAACTCATTATGTAAAAGAAAAGATACTCATCACTCTACTAGAATAATGTTTGAGTGGATTTTGAGCCTGGACTGGTGGATTTTCATTCCAATTTTTAGGACTTGATTTACTGTCTTGACAGGGAGTAGGTGTAACATTTTTGTCTAGTCATTCAATATCCTGTTTTCTCCTGAATTGAATCTAGCATCTTACGTACTCATCCTGTGACTAACTATGAGAGCGTGGCCAAATTTTCCATCTATTGTCCAATTCTTAATTCATACCTCTTTACTGTACAGTGTAAGTATACCTGTTACGACCCTAAGCAGAACTTGGGTCTGGGAGATGCAATGGGTTCATTAGTATTTTCAATTCCCCCCGAAGTATTACAGTGAAAAAGAGCTTCCTATGAGGCCAGAACTTGGGCCAACAGTACTCTGTAATCAAAAGTAGAGCTGCCTCCTGGAAGCAGGTTTGAACAGCCCACTCTCAAAGCTGTGGTTTTAACAAGCTGAACCAGACCAATCCACCTCCAGACCAATCTCCTTTCCAGTTTTCTTTCAAAACAGGAAGTGATTCTGCAATTTAAATGAGAACAGAAAATTGCTGTCACAGTATCATGGGAAGTTATGATGGTATTGTGTGCTGTGAAATGCACAGACTACACCATGAGCTTGTACGTCATAGAGGGGTAAGATGCAGTTCAAATGGGGTAAGGGAGGTGTGTGTCTCTGAGTGTGGAGTTCAAAGACATCAGTAAACCTTGCCAAAATTCAAAAGATTTTTAATCAGACAGGCTGTGCTTTTCCCTCTGGCTCTTCTGAACACTTTCCAGTGCTCCCTTCAGAGCCATTTCCAAGCACAGCCAGAGTGGCCTTCACTACACAGCAGGAATGGGATGGAACAAAAAGATACCTCAACTCTTCTTTGCAGCCAGCCAGAGTCTGAGAGGAGCACAACATGATTACGATGTTTCAACCTTCCAGAAAAGTAAAAAAAAATCCATAGCCTTTCCAATACTTTTATCTTCTCCCAAACACCAAAGTCACTGAATATTGACATCTATCAAAGAGGTCAAAAATCTTCACTTGGCCAATCTAACTCTCAGATGAGATGGCCCAGAAACATTTCAGGTTTTATTGTACAGTGCTCAAATTAAACAGCTCGAAACATACAGAATGAAAGAAACCCAATCATGCAGTAAAGTTATATCATATTTGCAGAAATGTTCATCAATTAATTGAACTACCAAAATTTGGGAAGGGAATCCCATATATATTCTAGATCAACAACATACATAAAGATGTTATGGAGAATATCGGTATCTCAGTGTTGAGGTAGCAAACTCACATAAGCTTTTTATGTCACTTGATAAACTTCAGGTAGCTTTCGAGCCACAGAGAAGCTCAAATTCTTGGATGGCTTAAGTCAAAGGAATAAACTCTACCCTTAAAGTTTGACCCATCCTTGCACTGTTACAGGAGGAAAACAATGTTATGCCACGTGGCAGTAAGGATTCAAAGTTGGAGAAATGGAGCAATCACCTGGATCTACTGGCAGTTGCTAGAAGCAGACTTAGGCAGATCAGTTCTTCACTGGCCATCTACATATACACATCACAGCTGTTATATCTCCCCCTCTTTATTTATCCTCAGAAACACTGCAGGCATCTCAAGTGTTCAACTTACATGGCAGCTTGTGAACATTTCAACTCACTACTTCAAATAATAACAATAACACTAATAGAATAAACTTAATTCTCTCAGGATAAATAGCTGATGCCCAAGTCTGTAAGTCTATGCTTTCAAAGTTCTTATGCTGATTTTAGCTCTAAGTGTCATAATTACATAGCTCCACACAAATTTCAAACTATTTGCTAAGCGTGACTGAGTTTACCATCTTCAGTTACCCCCCCCCCCCCCCTTTGCTAGGGAGCCTTTACAATCAAAAGATAGAAATCCTTTATTTGCAGCTCTTTTCTTCTCAGTAGTTTAAAAAGGACCGTAGGTGGCTGGTTCCTGAACTCAGCTGTTTAGATGTTTTTATGCTCTTTTTTTCTCCTCCCTGAAAAATATATCTATTTACTTAACTTAGATAAATAAGTTCATGGATAGGTTAATATGAATATTTCACTGGATATGAATGTTGTATGAACCTATTTACCCTTCTGCTGGTCTGCACTATATATGAGAGAGGGTTGGAGCTTTGAGAATAAGTATGAGATTAATAGAAGTTGTTAAAAAAAGAGGTTGAATGAACAAGAGCTATTTTCTCTCACGTCCAACACTTCTGTAAGGGTTTCTTAGCCCATGCACAAAGAACACTTAGATATTCCAACAGAGACTGTACCTGCATGTAAATCCAACTGCTTCTCTGCATGACTGTGTAGAATGGATTTTTAGCAGCACTATAACAATTTCCTTATGCGCTATTAGCCTGTGACCCAGGCTCCTTTGGAGCCCTACCCTGCCTCCTTTTCTTTTGGTTTATGCCTGTAACAAACTCCTGTAACAGCCCTGATTTGTGCCAGATTAAACAAAAGCTGGCTCAGTAGCAGCCTCCTGTAAATGCCGTGCTCACAAGGTGCCTGAAATCACACAGCTAAAACCAGTCCTGCAGTTTCATGCACAGCTATTGCTGTGGACAAGTCCCCTCCTAGGGAGTCACAGAGCAAAAGCACTAGAAATAACCTTCCGAATGCCTGAAAGCCAACACTGGCCCACCAACAGTATGTCTATAATCTGGATTTGATTCTGTTCGTGCTGAGATTCTTGACTTCCACCTGGGAAACCATGGATCATGTTGGAAATTAACAGATCAAGACCATTACTGAGAATAGTCCATGGAATCTATCAAGTTTATCAAAAAGCAATAAATGTAAGATGCAAATAAAAGCATATTTACAATTAGAAATGCAGAGTATAAAAACCCATTTTATACTTAAAAAAAATTCCCAAGTTGACACCTCATTTGTTGTGATGTAAAATACCTGAGTAATGCTGACATAGAAGAAGCTACTGAGATAACTAAAGGTGGTTTCCATTACCCTCCCATGTGTTAATTTCCCTTGAAGCTGAATGCATCCTCAGAGCTCTGATTAATTCAGCTTTTAGAAAATACTTACAAATCCTTTAATAAAATAACATTTAGTAAGTGCTTTGCCACACTATTTCTGACAGGGACATAAAAGCAAAGCAAAGAGGTGATGGAGTAGGAAACGCTGGTCACAACGTCAGTCATCTCTCCACCTTCTTTTGTACTCCCTACAGATTTTAAAGGTCAGTAAGACACAGAACAATGCCCATGTCCTAGGAAGAATATGTAGAGAAGGTTAAAAAAAGTTTTGTTGCCAATGAACCTGAGAATTTTTCTTCCTTTTGCACTTCACAAAGCACTGAGCTGTCTGGGTTATGTGGGACTGAGTACTTTATAGTTAACATTTGCTGCGATTGGTTGAGCCAGTGTATAAAACCAAAAGGAAAGTTCACCTTTAAAATACATATTTTTAGCAACTGACCCATATGGTACAAACTGCTGTCCAAAATGTATTTCTGTGGCCAGAGGCTTTAAAGAAAAGATAGGTTTTTCTTTGCTAAAAACAAACAAAAAAACCCAACAAAAAACCAACTTTCCCCACCCCCCCCCCCCAAATCACTTTAAATGATAGGCAACATTTTCCAAGTACTGGGCAGCACCATTCTTCCTGAGCGGAGGAAACCTTTATGTTAGAGAAATGCCTTTTCCTTCTGTCATATCACTATATATATTTACTTGCATTATAACATTTATTCCCATTACTCCATTTTTCACAAAGGAAATCTTCTGGCATGTCAAACAAATACATTTTAAAGAAAGCTGGTTGTTTAAGGGAAAAGAAAATGTCAGTCAAGTGACATTGACCATAAGTGTTTCTATTTCCACATATCTTAAAATGGAATAAAACTATTGAACAATGGGCTTATGTATGTTTACAACGGCAAAGACAATGAGGCGCTGACCAGATTTGTGGTTTTACCTCAATTATAAAAAACAATGTTAATAAAAACTGAAGAAAATGCACTACTCATTTACTGCTACTGCCTGGACTCCAGCTGGGTGAACCGTTCTGCAAACCTGTGAGAACTGAAGTGACAGGAAGCCCCAGAGCAGTGTGTATGCAGGAGATGACAACAACCTTCCAGGGTTTTGATGGTAGAGTGATGCTCGCTCATGCATATTCCAGGGTCTCATAACTTACTGGCAACCTCCATAGGCCATGGTGCCTACCTTCCTTCAGCGTGGAAGGTTTCAGTGTATCTGGTAGCTCTGTCCCATCACAGAAACACTAATGCAGGAGGCACCTTGAAAATGTCACCCTGACCATGACTAAAGAAGGACAGGCTCAAGCTAGTTCACCCTGAGAGATGTTTCTGGAGCCTCCCCAAACAATCCTACCGCTTCCATTTGAACCTGAAAGACAGGGAAAACTGGTTACTGCCTTCGTCCTCACAACAGCTTCATATTACACCCTCTGTTGTGGAAGCTGTGCTAAAGCTGTTCAGTAGCTGTGTGTTGCTTAAGAGATGCATTTTCTCTGCTCCTTTTCTAGCATTTATATCTCTGTTACCCAGCAGGTGTAGTACACTCAGGTCTGCATCTGTTCTCCAGTTTGCCTTCCTACCAAACTATCAGCCACAAACTGCAGCTGTACTACCTGTTTGAACCAAAATTCATCCAAATCTTCTGTGCGTCATTGTGGGGGCAGAATTGCCTTTGCTCAGCAGGCTGCAAATGCACTCTTCAGTCATTCAAAGCTCTGCCTACAGCCAGCTCTAATTTTACTCTATTTTGTTTATGCTGGAGTGGCTGGGCTGGTATTTATTTCCTCCCCTACACTTAACATACTTTTGTCTTCCTAATAATATCTTCCATCCTGATTTATTTATACATACTGCCCTTTAGTACATGTATTACTACTGAAAGTGATCTAAAATTGAGTCAAATTACTCTGGAGGTGCCAGGGGTAAGTCACTTATCTGGAGGTTAAGATTTAGATTTGAAATACTATTGAGATAGATGGATTTTCTGTGTCATTCCTGCTCCTCATCACACTGCAGTCTGGATGGGCAGGGAATGCAGTGGCAGGGAGTAGTGTGGGTGTGTGCCAGCATTTCTTTCTGAAAATTTACGATATCAAAGGAAAAGTGACTGATAGATTATCTGTGTTTGCGTGGCAGGTGGTACTTAGCGTAGGAAAGTTGTATTGGACATGCTTGGTCCTTTCAGGCTTCAATTGAAACAAATGGTCAGCAAAAAGCACAGGGAGAAATCTATTCCAAAGATGGTTTAACATGCCATCTCAGTTTGCAAACACTGCTTGCTTTTTGCTTTTTCTTTTGAAACAACAAATCTCCTTGTGAGATGTTACAGCAATGTGAAAGAACAAAGAGGCATCCTGCAACTTGGCAAGCGGTGTCACTGGCAAAGCTCAATGGAAGAGGTGATTCTGCAACGCACCACAGCAAGTGGTACAATGGGAGGTGTGAATACTCTGTGTATCTCAGTGCCAGGCTACTGAGCTTGGATATGAGAGCAAGGAAGTATCCTATGGATGGCTAAAGAATACCCCCATGCTTACAGCTCTTCACCTTGATCTCACATCCTGGGAGAAAGTAGTTTCTCCTTCTGCCATTGTGGCTCATTTATCTTTCAGGTGCAAAAAAGGGGAGCACAAGACCAGTAATTTTTCCTTCTTTCCCAACAAACTCTAATGAAACTAATATGAAACATTTGTTTAATCCGTTTTTGAGAATTGCCAAAGGTGCATCTTTAGCACTAACTGCTCTCAGCCTATCTTTGTCCTTCGCTATGGAAAGCTTTTTGATTTATTTTCCCTCTCCAATACCTAGCTCCTATTACTTGACTTTATTGGATGTTATTGCCTAGGAAGTCAGCACCTGGTCCTTATGTAGGAAGCAAAATTGGCAGCAAAGCTGAGTGAAAAAAGTCATTTTGCTTCTTCTGTTGCATTTCAGCATGAAATATTTGGCACAAAGTGAAGATTTTAATTTTTTTTAATTTATTTTTCACACCAAGTGTATGGTATGCAGGCTACGAGAAAAATTAGCTTAACATATATAAAAATACTCTTGATTATTGCATAGGATCTTCAGTCAAAACAAATGAGACAATATCTTTCTATAGAGTTCCATCACTGCAATTAGCAAAAAGAGCTCAGAATTCCCATGTGGGAAATCTTAGATTTACCATGGGTGTTTAATTCCCTCTTGAAAACCAGTGACCAAAATAGTCCTTGCAGTGGGTTATACCAAAATCAATCTGTATATGTAAAGCCTATAAGAAATTAGAACTTAAGAAAAAGAAATTAAAACAGTAATGCTATGGGTTCTTTGTGGACACTAAAAGGACAATAGCACAGGTGAAAAGCAGAGGAATAAGGAAGAAGCAAGTTGGCAACACAAGGGAGGTCCCAGCACATGGAGAATACTGTGATAGGAAAGGTTTATGGGTGGAGGGAGGGGAAGAAAAAAGAAAAATAAGGAAAAGAAAAATATTCCAAAACTTAAGGAATGTGTCATTCCTAGTAAGAAGCAGCAACTGGATTCTAATGTCACTGAAGAGTTTGGACTGAGAGCAAGAAGCCCATCAAATAATTTCAATGACTGAGAACAGATGTTTTGAAGCAGGAATTAAACATCTTCAACTTAGCTTCAAGGAGAGCCGAGCTCTTCTGGCAGCATTCACAGTATTCATAAAAGAAGAGAAAAAGCAGGGAGAGACTTCTGTAAGAGTTCTACTTCAGCCAACCATGAGAAGCAGCAAGAGACACTGCCAGGATGCAACTGCTACTATGACAAGAGATGCAGTGATGAGGCTGTACAGATTGATAGTTTACCCAGGGGCCAGTTCACTAAAAGATGGGTGGCTGGTGCTGGAGATCAGGATCAGTTTTTAGGCTGCTGCACATCTTCATCCCTCCTTTTGAGAGCACTCCCCTGTGCAGGACCCTGCACCCCCAGGGCCCCATTTGGTCCCTGCTCTGAGTGGTAGAGGAGGGTTGCTTGCTCCAGCAGTGTAAGGCAGAGACAGCTGAGGATATCTGCCAGATTCCTGCTTGCAATGATGACAGCCATCATGCACAAACTGGGACTTTGTGTTTTCCTCCCCCCTCCCCTCCCCAGTCCCTCTTTTATTCCCCCATCCCACCAAGTTACTGCCAGTCACTTGAGGCAAATGTTTTGTTTTCATTTAGAACATGGATTCTTCTTTTTTCCATTTCTATCATTTTTAGTGTGACAAGAAGACACTTCTGACAAGCAAGCCTTTCTTTTCCCCCACCTCCCCTCATTCTGTGTATGTTTTCTTAGCCAATTAATCTAACATCATGTACCATTTAGCTTTGAGAGGCTGGTGTGACTCCTGAAGGAGACAAAATGTGCTTGCTGCTGAGAATGGAGGGGTGGGGGTGATTGAGAGGACCATGAGGAGGCTCCAAACTGCCTGAATTACTCATCAGGAGGGTGGCAACATGGAAGCCTGGAATATCTTCCTTTGCCATCTCCTTCCTCACAGACGTTTCTGACACACGGCTGTCAATGTGGCATTGTGTATGTGTGTGTGTGTATGTGATGAGAAAAGGAATAAAGTTCTGCTGAAATGCTATCAAGTAGGTATTATAGATGTGTCTATCAGGCTCCCTTCTAATAATTAGCAGTTAGGAACAATGCAATACTAGCTGGAAAGGGGTTGCTCTTCACTTCTGAACACGCCTCTCTAAAATGAATTGCTGAGATTTTGAGATCAAAATAAATAACTTGATGGAAAAAAAGAAAAAAAACACAGCACAAATCCAATCTTTTTTCACATCCCTTCCTTCCAGTTCTGTCAGTTTGAAAGTCTTTATGCTACAAATGCTGCCGAATCACATGGAATAACATGCACTACATGCTAGAAACGGCAGTCAAATTTCAAACCCAGCTGTTCTACCTGAATTCCAAGGAACTTAGTTAATTGTCTTTGATTTTAACCCAGGCCTTAGTCCTGTTCAGTTTTAGCTTGTTCTAGGAAAACCATTCTCAGCTTGCCCTCAGAACCCACTGCCCTAGAACATTTGGATTTTTAGATTGTGTTCCTAGATTTTAAGTCTTTTAAATTCACATGGGTTAGAAATGCTTTCCCCTTGCTTCATGTTAAAGCTACTCGTGTAAAGTAATATTCCAGTTTTTACACATTGATGCATTAAGATGCATTAGTCATGATAAAATCAGGGACTCATCACTGCAAACATGCAGAAAAACATCTGATTTCTTGGAGCATCTGAGAGCATAAGTAAAAAAAATCAGTGTAACCAAAACTTTGGGTCTTCACCTCCCAGGTACTGAATATAACAAGAAGAGTGGCATTTTAGCAGCACTCTCTTGGATGCGAAAGGTTGTTCAATGATCCCGATCTGACCACTTTATGAAAGTTTTCCTGTAGGAAATACTGTCTTTAACACACCTGACAGCTGCCTGAATCCAGCTCTGTCTACGAGACTCTGAGCACTTCTGCTGCAGAGCTTCCAATTACTCTATTTTTGATTAGCTTACAATGGACTGCTGAGTGAAAAGCCTGAAGGATTCTGTTCTATTGTGTAGGAAGAAGCTTTAAAAAAGCTGATGCTGGCATGTAAAAAGACTTCACAGGCTGTATACAGTGGCATCAGCCTGTTGCACTGCTACCAGTTTCTAGTATCAATTCATCAAATACTTGGCTGCTGTATACTGTTTTGAAATGACAAAGGATTCTCTACTTGGTGCACGTGCCTTGAGAGCAATCTTGCTTCAAATGCAGTGGGAATGCTCTTCCCCCTTGGATTGGTACAGGCAAATGAAGTTGGGAAGCAGCTGTGTATCTCTAGCTCGGAAATGAGGAGGATGCTGGGCAGGGATGGGTACAACATCTTAAGGAGAAAAGAGACACTTCTCTGATGGCTTCACAAAAGAGGAAGGATAAGAAGTTTATCTTCACTTGTGTGGCTTTTAGCAGGTTTTTTCATTAAAAACTACTGCAAAAACATTAGCTACAAAATCCAACAGAAGATTTTCCTTTTCTTATCAATAAATAGACCAGAACAAAAAAAAAAAAAAAAAAAAAAAAAAAGGAACCTCTCCCGTTCTGTATTATTTGTGGCTTTTTGGAGAGGATTTAAAGCCTATTTTTAAATATACATACAGAATTAACTAATTTTTTTGTGCACAACATTGGAAATCTGTCATCATGCATGGGTGCCGTGGCCTTTGCTCCAAGGTCCTTGAAATAATGGCGTGTGAGAATATAGAAGAGCCTGGGTGGTTCTGACACTTCTTTCATTACCCACTGCAAAAAGAAAATAGATGTTGTGTAAACTAGAAGCTTGTGGGCGCTAATGGCAGATTTTCACATGGGATAAACATATGTTCAGTTTGCTCAGAGCAAGTGAATTTCCCATTTCACTGCAAGAAAACAAAAGCCTTATTTTGACTGATGGAAATTTCACTCTAGAACACTCTGGTAATTACTTGCAAAATTCAGTTCTTGGGTGCTGAGGAGGGTATGAGAAGAACAGCATGAAATTCTGGCTGCACCCTAATTTTACTGTCTGTTTTGAAAATACCTGAAGTTTTCTGTCATTTGTGGGTTAAGATTCAGCATCAAATTAGAAGATTACTGAAAAATAAGAATAAAGCTTGAAGGGATCAGTGCTCATCAGGAGAACATGTCAAGGGAAGTCTGGATGTGGATTCCTTTTGCTTTTGTTGTGTTGGAAGGTAAAACCTTGTTCACAAATCTCAGGAGACCACCACCACCTCTCCCCCCAAAAAAACACCAAAACCTTATTTCTGTTCTTTCAAAGATACTTGATGTTTAACCTTCAAACAGCATTACAACAACTCCTATCCTTTTCTCCTATACCAGCATTTTGGTTCCCGCACTTTGTGCCAACTCAAAACTGTACAAGGGAAAGGGGGAAAAAAACAGCGTCGGAAAAATTATTCAGTTCTTTGCTAACTTCTGAAGGATTTGGTCTATTCTGAAAATTATAGGGCACCTTTGTTCCCCATAAAGGGGTGTCAGTTTCTCTCTTGGTGCCTTACAGATTTTCAAGTCACGCCACAGTTATTCCCTGCATTCCCTAGCTAGCCTGCTTTTAGAAGAAGATTGAAAAGTCTGTACAATCCACTGTTATTTTTGAGAACCCTGCTAAACAGGTACAAATGCCACCAGCTTTGCACCCTGGGTCTCAGTCTGCACATAGCAGTAAGGTGGTTCAAATCTCCAAATAATTCTTTAGATTCTACAAGTCCAGACATAAAATATGATCCAATGCTTTCAGTACCTCAAGCCCTTGAAACTCCAGCCCTGAGATAAGCCTGGATCCACAAAGACCTTGTTCCAATTTTTAACAAATGCTCCATAGTATCTTTTGGCCTAAGCTTGATTTATAAATTCACACATGCATAAAAAGCAAGAGCCATTTTAAGCATGATATGCTGCAAAACCAGATCTTTTCTATTCATACGGCAGTATTAAAAAGCTTTTTTATGTCTGTGCAATTGGAATCTGTAGAAAATGAGACTCGGTCATAAATAAGGTGAAAGTAGGTGTAGACTAGAGGGATTTGACACTATACCTAAAGCAAAATTTCATTTCAGGGATTGACAGCCCTGAAATTCTTGTGCCAATGTTTTTCCCCTCTGTATTGTTTTTTATGTGGTTTCTCACCACGGGAGGTTTGTGATACACAGCAGAAACTGTGCGACTGCCAGATTCAGCATGACACAAAACCAGCAGCAAATCAAACATCAACACATCCTCGCATTCATTCTCCCTGACTTGGCACATGGTCACACAGAAGGACATCTTGCTATGGACCCTTAGTGCCTTTGCTGCATTCATTGTTTCTTGGCATCAATTCCACACTCAGTTTTTCTCTCTCCTTCCATCCTTCCACAACATATCCCTTTTGTGCAACTCTGAGTTTCGGCTACATGCTTCCTCCAGTTCTCTTATCTTGGAGCATTAACGAATAGAAGGCAATGCTGGCTACTGCTTTGTTGTTGGAAGAGGCACCAGTAATTCCAAGAGCAATTTTTGGGGGATATTTAATTGGTTTTAAAACAACAACAAAATAACCTGAAATGCACTTCAAATATTTTTAGACAACTGTGGAGACTTGGTAGTAATGTTAAAGCCTGGGGATAGATAGAAGGCAGAACAGAACAGGAGTGGGACCTGAGTTAATGATGATAGAGCTTATGTAAGGAATCACCTGAGTTGTGAAAACATTGAAGACCACAAAAAATAAGAAGGCCCTCCTAGTTGCCATTTTCACAATTTTCTTTTAAGAAACAATAACTACTTTTGCCATACTGTCAGCTCATGACACATGTCACCACAGACCTACTATCTTTTTCCTCATGGTGCACATTTGCTGGTTAAACAGTACTTTCCTTCCTGCTGATATAAATCTGTTACTGAAGGAGTGGAGCAAGTTTGTAGGGCCAGTGATGATTGAGAGTGGCAGTAAAATAAAGGCTGTACAAAGATAACTGCGAACATGAGGCTTTTCAATAGTAATTCCTAAATGACAGGTCAAAGAAGAGAAAGATAGATATGGGAATAAACTGCAAAGAAGTAAACCAAGGTTATCATAGCTGAATTGGGAAATAGCCTTAGAGGATAGCTAGGTGAAAGGGAAGAAGGTGGATACTAGAAGGACAAATCAATGAGAACTGAATTCAATGTTAGAGCTGAGCTAGTGTATGTTAGCCTGGCACAGCAAGAAGTTGGGTCTTGAATGTGATTATTGATCTCTTCCTTTCATGCTGCCCAATGCTGAAATGCCCTGAATACAAATGGGGGCTTTTAATGGATTCCAGCTATTTTAAAGAAAAGTTTTAAATGTATGGTTACTTCTGAGCCACCCACATGACACCCTGTGAGACTAATACCTGAAGTAATTAAAATAGAAAAGAAGAGAAAAGGAAACAAAGAAAAGATAAATGAAGGAAGCAAGATATTTCTGCGCATAGCGTTTGCTTTTTGCTTTTATCCTGACAGTACTAAGTGCTCAGACCCCCCTGTTCATAAGTGATGAAAACAGAAATGCCTGATGGATTTTGACATGGTGGGACCATCTGGGCAGGGTCTGAACTCAGAGTTATAAAAGCCACATGAGAAAGTGAAATTCAATTATGATGCACCCCCGCCTCTGCCACACACAGAGAATGACTTGCAAGACAAAAGGCAGTGGCAGCTCCAACGAAGATGTTTGCACAGCAGAACAGTGGGAGTAGATTGTTGGCGAAAATTTGGGGTGAAAAGGATTGAGCCAACAGACTGGCAGAAATTCAGCTTCAAGATGCTCTTCTGATCAAGTGTATGGTTTTAAATATGTAATTTGTATTATCATTTCATTTGGATACTGCAATAGACCTGAGACACTCTGCGTCCTGGGAGCTGCATGGATTCATAAGAAAACAATGTTCTCTTTTGCGCCAGTTTTAAAGGTGCTGAAAGGCAAAAAGGATATCAGTACATTAAAATGAGGCAGAAGTTTGTGATAGGAAACATCCTTAGCCCCAGTCACTAACTAAATCACTAGAAAGAAATCCAGATTCTTCTGAGTTGATCCAAAGGCTCCTGTTTATTTGAAAGTCGTTCTGGTTGTATCCCTGCTGAATTTAATATCCTCATCTTTCTCTCTCTGTATCTAGTGATAGAGACTCTGGTACATTGACTCACAGCTGGCATCATCATTTTTCTCTGGAAAAACTGAACAAAAACATTCATCCTCTGCTCTCCATTTCCTGTCTATAAAGTAGAGCTAACACTGCTTGCACTTCTGACTTTCTTTCTCATATCCATTTTCTTCTTGGTTCTACAGAGCAAAGGTTCCCTCCTTTCATGTCTTCTGCAGCGCTGAAACAGAAACTAATAGCTACACTTGGCAGAAAATGTGGCTTAAATGAAGAAAACAGTAACCATCCTCTCGTTTGGAAAGTGGAGCAAAATTTTGCTATTTTCTGATGTTTCTATAAAAAGGCTTGAATACTAAATAGAAACATTCCAGGCCTTGAAGTACCAGCCACTACTATTACCCTTAGCAGACCAGGCTGAGTTCATAGAGTATGTTTGCAATCAAAGTCCTAACCTGGTATTCTTACCACCTTTCAAAAGCAGTGTGCGTTTGCCATTCTTAGGGAGAAACAAGTTTGTGAACATTGTTTCTTGGGTTATACTTCTTCCTGCAGAAGTGGCCAAAATAGTTCGGAGAACAAATTTTGCTGGTGTTTGCTTTCAGGGTTTTTTTCCCCCATGATTTCTACTCTTTTGAGAAAGGACATTACTTCAGTGTAGGCATTAATAATAGCTGAATGAATGTCTGCACATACATGCGTCATAACATAATGAAGAATTGGCTTCTACAAGATCATCTGGGGGAATTCTATACTTTAGGGCCTTAAAAAAGATTATCAGCTTTTAGAAAGCTAGGGCTTCCAAATTGGCCCATTTCCTGCATTTTCCTTGAACATAGAATGGAGAAAAATACCCTGGAAATATGAGCAAAAGATTTGTTTGTAGAAAGATCAGTCATACCGTAAAATAAAAACAAAAAAGAGTGTCAGGAACAATAAATCTCAATTCCTTTATAGAAAATAAATCAAAGCTGACCCAGACAAGGCAGTTATCACATGGGGTGACATCACTGAGCAAAGAGGAAATGCAAAATTCATTGCAGAAATGCAGATTTCAGTAAAAATTACAAATCTCTGCATTTTGAAGTGTTTGGAAAACTTTTAGCTTAGCTCAAAGTCAGGAGCAGGGGAAGATAAATTAATAGGAAATTGATTTAGGTTTTTTGGGGGGGTTTTTTTGATAGCAATTAGGAGGAAGGAGCCAGACTGAAAACAAACCTGAGGATGCATTTCCCAGCTGTACTGGTACAATTTTGTGCCATAAAGGATCCAGTACAACCACAGCTCAATAAAGTACCACACAGCACCATCAGTTCTTGAAAGTTCTTTGATCATGAATCTGCCTGGTTCAACTACAGGCCACTAACTGCACTTCTTGACCCATTGTTTGAGTATCTGGTCCTGACAGTCAAGAATTGCACATATATTCCTTATCACCAAAAAGAAATATTCCATCCCAATTTATTTCTTCAGCCACAACACTTGGGTGACTTGGGATGGTAAATGTATTGTTTCCAGTTTCCGAGACTCCCAAACTAAGTGGAAAGCTCAGTGGCTAATTATCTGGCCACATTAAATTCTGTAAGACATTGCTGTCAGCTCTTTAGTGAAAGCGGAACAACCACGGGTAGAAAGAAGGGGACTGAGCACTAAGGCCTTCTGCACTTAAATCCCCAGCACTTTTTCATTATTCTTTCTTGCCAGACAAATTATTTATAGGTGCCATGAGGATTTTCTTAAGTGCGTAAGAAGTTATCTCTCTCTTGCTCACTGTTCTGCAATTCACCCATGATGAGCATCCTCTGATGTTTATCTTTTTAATTCACCTGCTCTTTATTTACAAATATACTTTTGCTTCTCTCCCCTTCTGAGTAACCTTTGGAGAAAAACTTTAAGTAAGGAAAGGATAGCCTGAGGTGGCTGAACATGAAGTCTTTTCTTCTCTGCTTGTCTAGTTGGAAGGCTGCAAAGAGAAAAGAACAGACCAAAGTTCATCTTTGTTTACGCAGTGGTATTATTTATCAACACCTCCTCTGAAGTCATCAAGAAGCCTTCTGAAGTCATGTCTACCTTTGGGATTGGACTGCAAGAAGAACAGTGACAGTGAGATTACACGAATAAGAGGGAGAACAAGAAAAGGGAGAAGGCAGTGACAGCAGAGGAATATAGAATGCAAAAATTTCCATCAAAGGTTCAATTATTGATTTAGAAGACAAAATACTTTTCTACCTGAAGAAACAGAACAGCAGCTGAGATAAGCAGACACCAACAGAGATAAAACCAGTAAAGGAAAGTTATTGGGCCTTGGAATTTGCTACATATTCTCTTGTAAATCACAGGGTTTTTTTAAGACACTCTGATGGTGACAGGGCAGCATAGAAATATGTATTTCCTTTTTCAGGAATTCTGCAAGAACTCTGGAAGAGCTTTGAAGGGAAAATTACAGTAATGACATGTTGAAGGGCATGAACAAAGAATCTAACCTGCATTTTGTAAATCTAGAGAAAGAGAAAGGGAAGAATTAACTACATCCATAGATGAATTCTCACACACACATAACACCAACTCCTGGAAGAAACATTCAGAGACTACTCTGCATAAAGTAATGTTTGGAGCATGTTTTCATTGGAACAATAAAGCTATTACAGCTGTCCGAATAATACACAAGCTTGATAGATGAAGAATCATGAAGGATTTACATATTGAGATAGTAATGGTTCAAGAGGACACGCTTCTGAACTCTCCTGCCAATAACATTGCACTGAAAAAAATTCCCTGGTGACTAGTTTATATTTGTTAGCATAGATTTTTAATAGATTCTGAAGCACTGGCCATAATTTCATTGCTTGACATCAAGAGGTTGCTTCTATTTTTTTTATACTCCAAATGCCATGATTTGCTCATCAGGACAGAGAACTACAAAAATTCTCCCTACAGACAGATTAATATTTTCTTTAACCAGGTGTTTTGGGGCTCTTCTTTATTATCTGAAACAGGCCATGGTGGGAGTCACAAGCACTGCAAAGTGAGTATGCCAATCATCATTAACAAGCAGCCTTCAATAGCTGTGACTAGTTGACAAAGTCTTTGATATTTCCCTCAGTACCTTGGGTCTGTAACTTGACTCTGAGTCTAAGCCATGGAGCAGATCGGAAAGGGTTAAGATATTTCAGGGTGTTTAAAACTGTGTCTGGATCCCATCCCTATCTGAGCCCTCTGGGACTGACCACACCATGCAGAAGTTGTCTCTCGCCTTGAACCTCTTCTTTCTCCGTTCAGTGGTCTCGTGGAAAGGTGCCTTTTGGGACAAAGTGCTTTCAAAGCAGCCCCTGCTTCTGATCCATTCGTAGCACCCATCCATGAGCAGGTTGTAACGCCTTGTTGATCACACTCATGTAGGGTCCAAGGCTTTTTCCTACTCTAGGGAGCAGCATTCAAGAGATTAATCTGTTGTGACACAGATTTTGTTCGATAATAGCTATAAAAACATGGCAGGAAGTGGGAGAAAGAGAAAGAATAGCCTGATCTGTGGCCATTTTTCTTTCATGGAATTTCTTACATCCACTATAAGATGCATTTTATATTGAGGGGTGATTTAGTTTCCAGTTCAACCTTCAGGTCTCTAAACACATAGTTGAGACAGCGAATAAGTGTTTCTTTCCCCTCTCCCACTCCCACCTCTCCCTACCCCCTTCTCACAGTATCTAAAGGGCCTAATACAGTTATACTGGGGGAAAAAATTCATGTCATATGATATAAAGCTGCAAACTTTTCCATGAAACGTATTTTATCCAAACTTTTTCTGTGTCAGTCATTTGGAAGCTAAATTGAACTGTAATGCATAGCTACAAAACTGTTCTTCAGCATGCTCTGCATTTGTCAGCACCCTGCACTGGTACAGGACAGGGAGTATCAGATGAGAAACAAAACCTGCTGTCAGGGGAATGGGGTCTCATGGATTTCCAGAACCTGAGGTCAACTTTAATGCTCGCAGCCACACTTGTGTAAAGATGAAGGTTTAGAACAAGAGAACAAGTGGTTGAAAGTCAGGGCTGCTGCATGCATTTTGCATCTGGAGGGTAACTATCTTTTCTGGATCTAAGAGTGATGTGAACAAAGCATGGCCTTTCTATAGTATCCTCAGCTATCGCAGCTGCCCCAGACACAGAATATAAGCAGAAGAGCCGTAAGGAGATCTTTCCAGCACAGGTTCTAGACTGTAGGACAAAAAAATACCCACATCCCAGTCCCTGTACTGGTGAAAGGTTTACACAGCTGGGCTGCAGCTGTCTTGCCTCTTCTCATTAGGATTAAGCATCTGTTTGGCTGCAATAGACTACAGCTCACAAGTGAATTGAGAATGGGTCTGTTTGTCATCAAAAAGGCACTAGGCTGACATTAGACAACTGACAATACCACACTTTATCTATCTCCTCTGCAAAAGTAGAGGCTGTTCCACTTCAAAGAGTCTCCCACCAGCAATGCATAGCACTGAGCCAAGATGGTTTACACTTCCCTATCTTGATCTGAGCACACAGAGCTCATCCCCAGCCACAGGCAGGGTGGCAGTCCAATGGCTCCAACCCTCACTGGAGTTAAGCTTTTCAGCAGACTGCCATAAACACAGACAGAGCTACTCAGCTGTAGTTTTGCTGAGTGTGACCTGTGGAGCATTACTGAGCTGGTACGAAAGGTTTGCTTCCTAACACTGATGTTGCATTAAAACCGTCTGCAGGCTGCATACCAGGGATGGGCTCAGCATTCCTTGGTAGGTCAGATCAGGGGATTAGCAAAATCCTTTGGATTAAATTTGGCAGAATGTGGTCTTGCCACACAAGCAATTGCCATCTTCCCTTCCATTTCTCCTGGTCATGCAAAAAGGAACAGGAATTCATGTGACAAGCAGTACTAAATTCAAGTGAATGCACTATAGCAAGACCTTTTGTTCAGTCTGTTGATGATACTCAAACGAGAAAAAGGGCTAAAGCTGCTTGTCACAAAGCAGGATAATCTCAGCAGGTTTAACAGAATAAAAATTCATTTCTGCCAGTAAACTGAGAATGACTCAGAATAAACATGGCAAGGAGACCTTAAAATAAAAAAGTGCCATAACTTCTTTCTTCAGGATAGAGAGGAGGGGAAGATTAAATACTTTCATTAAATTAACTCTCATTGAATGAGGCTTTTGTTTCATTTTAAAAGAAACCCATTTCTTTGTTGTCATTTTTTTATTGAGTGGTAAATATAATGCAGAATTCCAGAAGCCTCTTTTCTAAAGAAACAAATGTAATCAATTTCACAGAGCACTGAGACAAATCAATATGGAAAGAGTCAGAAAACCAAACAAAAGCAATGGGAGAAAAATATTACTCTATTTATATGGCCGTAACACATGAGAGAAAAAGATATTTAAAATTACAGAGCTAATTTCTAAAGCAGAAAACACTAGTCAGTAATAAAAAATAAAACTAAACTATTTGATCTGAAAAATACTAGAAGTCTATTATGATTATAACAACCCATGTGACGGTCATTATTGTCAGCAGTACAGAAACATAAGCTATTTTGGCTCCTTTTTCGTTTTTCGTTTGTCGTTAACTGAGAGTAAGATACCAGAATACTAAATATTGCCCAATTAACCCTGGTGATATCATAAGGCATTTTAGTTTCATTTTCAGCTTCAAAATAGGATTCTATAGCTTGGTGCGTCTTCAGAAGAGTAAGGATAATAAGACATGTAATAGCTGACTTAACTGAAAGCTGTGAGATGCACAGAATCAAAACCAGCATTTAGAACCATGTCTCAATGTTTGACTACATAATAGGAGACAAAATATTACATTATAAGAGGAAAAGAAATCTCAAAAGCCTAATCTTTGTTGTTTGCTTGTTTGTTTTAAAGACCTCTCTTGTCTCCACTCGAGGAAATGTCATCTTTACCTAGAAAGCACAAGCAGAGCAAGCCAGCAGAGAGCACACACGCGTTTTAACATATTTTAGTACTGTGGAAGCAGGCTTTGGAAGCTTTGGAAGGACCTTTTGCTCCTCTCTCCCATTAAACCCTAATTCACTTTGCTTTTTCCATACCTTGAATACAATTCATAATGAACTAGATTTATCAGCCATTAGTCAGGAAGAAATATGGATGAAGAATATGGAAAAGAAAATAAACCAAAACCAGAACTGGGAATAGAACTCTGCTCTTTTGACATCATGTTCAATGAATCTGCATGTAAGGCAAGTAGTACATGTCCACAGTCACAAACGAAGAAAAATTACAGTAGCTACCTACAATGTGTGATTGCTTCTGGTGTAGGAATATCCCTTCTGAGTCATTAGAAAATAGGAAAAACAAATCACCCCTAAAGAAACCCATGAAGTTGTATTTCATCAAGGAATAGAAAAGTTACATTTAAACGAAGCCAAATGTTAATCAAAGCACCCACTTTTCTTATTTCAGTACAAGTGAGCCAGAAGTGAACATCCAGCAAAAGAAGTTAATATTCACCTGGAGACGTATTAAATAAAAATAAACACAAAGTCAACAAACTTAAGCCCACACTTTTTTGTTCTGCCATCACTCTACTTTTCCTCTGGGGCATTTCATATCCGCTTGAGTAATAACTCGTGTAATAGATGAATTCTTAGGCAGCATATTTCTATGCAAATTTACATTGCCAAATTACTATTCTTATTCCAACTCCATCATAGAGGAAAAAAATAGATTGAAGGATTTTTATTTTTTTAAAGCCTTATGATAAAAAAATGAGGGTTTCAGTAGACTTGTCATTTGAAATATTATTTTTCACTCTCATGAAATAGAAGCATATAAAATCTAATAGGAGTAGGTCCAAAAAGCTTCTAGAGAAACTACAATAAAGCACCCTGAAAAAGTCACCCAGTCTAAAGAAGTTTTGTTCTACTATAAAAAATGTAAAAGAAACACAGTCCCTGTGATTGATTTTCACTGACTGGTTTTCAAAAGTGATCACTCCCATTCAGTTTTTCCTATATACTGAAGTGTCAGGAATTGAATTAATTGCAAACCACAGTATTTTCCTTAGGAAAAATTCCAACATTCAGATCAAATTAAAGTTCAAGCAAGAAGTGTTTGCACTTTTTTTAAGAGTCCACTTTTTTTAAGAGTCTCACAGAAACTTCAAAGTGACTGCGTAGGTGCTTAAAGTTGTACAAGCACTGAGCAGCTTTGCTGGATCAGAGCCGTGGAAAGCTGTGGAAGAGAAGCACAATGCAAGAGCTGAATATGGCAATTTTTCCTGTTTGCACCATTCTCTTACTTTTCAAAAAAGAAGGAAAATTTCCATGTATTCTTTTTGCAGTTCATGGTAGTATAAAAAAGCACTTACAACATGTGCAGCCAGTTGGCTCACTGAGCTGGCTGAGAAAACTTAGCCTTATAATTTCGCCTATAGTAAATGCTGACAGAAATTTCTCTGATACTGTTCCACTGCAGCTGCCTCATTGTTCTGTTTTAACATAATCAGCACAGTGAAGAGGAAGAAAGGAGTGTTAATTTTATAGCAAATAAACTTTAATTGAGTCTTTCATACTTTAGTACTGTATAATAAATGCATATAATGGTCTCTGGAGTTCTGGTTGTGATAACATGGTGTCTCAAAAACTTATCTTGGGTATATTATGGTACCATTCAGCTTTCTGTCACTATCTTGCAGCATAAGCAAGAATGACTCCTGAGACACCCTCAAACGCCTGAGGATGTCCCTGAGAAATCATACATACATCTATAACAGAAGAGGCTCTGAAGTAGGAGAGGCTCCTCAAAATAACCAGAAGTCAAGGTGGGCACTGCCAAATGAGAAGGATGATGCAGAAGGCAAAATTCACTTAAGGTTAGTGGTACATCAGAAGCGCTCAATGCATGGAGGTGAGCCATGGCATGATTGAAAACAACCTTTCAAAGCCACTAATGAAGTAGTTTGTCTATAGTGAGGAAAGCATGGCAGATCCCATCACACAAAACCTCATGGTTTTGTTTTCCAGGACATGGATCACTGTGGTTCTTGGTATAAGAATGAATGTCCTTTGTCTCCACTTGCCTCTTTCTCTCATTACATATGAGATGCATTAACAGGGGGATTTTGAGGCAGCTAAACTTGTCTTATGGATAGGAAATGTGTAACCCTGCTAAACCAGGGAAAGCTCTATCCAAAGTGCATGTACAAAGCAGTGCAGCTACCTCCTCCTTTCCCCCAAACCCCAAGCACTTCTATTTTGTTTATACCAATTTTAAGTAGATGATGCTCAAATGACTTTCAATCCTTAGATATTAAGGGTGAAAAGAACATTCTCATTGTTTAAATTTTTTGTTTCCCACACAACTTCTATCTGAATCACAAGCATGGCAGTAACATGGATAAAGGTCATGTTACCTATCCCCCATGTCCCAAGGTGAAGCATGTGAAAGTCATGCCCAGGCTGTTCTTAAAACCTCTGAGGGTGGAGACTATAGATGATCCCCTCCAAGTTTTATTAACTTTCCAGCCAGGTTACTTTTTTAGAACACCTCAATGTTATTTTATTCCATGGGAATTTGTCCTAGCCCAAGAATATATGCAAAACAATTCATCCTCCACCACCTTATTTTTTTGTAATCTCTGTGTATCCTCTTTCTCTGGATGCTGGGCAGCCCCAGTTCTCATCATTGTTAGATCTCCGATCACCTGAGACTAGTTAATTCTCATTTCTTTTAAAACATAAAAGTTCAAGACAGGAGTTGGCACCCCAGCTTCTAAATAGAAAAAACAGAATAAAAATCCTGTGAGAATACTATATTTTATGCCTTTGCTTACTCAAAGAGGAAAGACTCATCAATGAAAGCATCAGCACTGCAACAGCCAAAAGAAACCAATCATTGATATTTATTATTAGACATGGGCAAAAGGAATAATTTATCTGATTTCATCTCTGTCTGTTTAGTTAAATGAACTAATTCTTTGCAAATAGTTCTCGGTTGTTAGCATATTCCCAAGGACATTGTGGCAAGTAATAATTACTTCAAATTCAATTTGTTTTGCTTGATTGACCAACAAGGTCACAGTTCTCTGTGGCTTTGTGTTTGAAAGAGGGCAAAGAACCAGCTTCCCAAAGAAATGTAAGTTTGCTTTGCCCAAATAGGCTGCAATCGTCAAAACTTTGTTCTGTCTGGAAATATGCCTATAAATAGTCTTTGCTAGAGTAACTACAGAAAATGGACAGTGGAAAATGAAACAAAGCAAAAAATATTCTCTTGCTTTCCTTCACTGCTGCACTGACTGATCCCCTTCCAAATATCATCTTCCAAACGAACTCAGGATCTTACAGCACAAAACCAGGTGTGTTTCATGGGAAAATTATGAAGCCAAGGAGTAAAGGAGAACAAAGTAAACAGCTGCTGCCAGTCAAGACTAGAGCAAAGAATCAGAATTAACACAGAAATTGTAAATTTAGCAAATCTATTCTGAGATTTCTGAATGATGAAACACTCATCGCCTCTCTAACTTCTGATACGCATTGAAAGAAAGATCATTGGGCTTAACCCTTGCCCTCCGTCATCATTTAGCAAAAATATCCCACAAGTGCTGTTTTTGTAAAGATGAGACCCTGGTATTCAGGTCTAAATATGTATCATAAGCTGTTGCTTTTATCTTTCAGGACATTTTATTAATTAGTCTCTTTGACCTACGCCATAACTAGCTATGCGTTTACTGTGCAGTGATCCTGGCTACTCATTTTGTTTCTTTGATTGTCCTTAGAAATTTAATTTCCCAAGCCCTGGAAAAAGATGACAAAACCATAAATCAATAGCATGCACTGTGGAGTTGCTGGCTTTTTATTTTATTCAAATCCTGCCCTCATAATAATCAATTTAAAACTCCACTATCTCAGCTGGAAGGGAGAAAAAGTGCATGCAAGCATTTTCTTCACATACTGTTTTGAGTACAGTGGCACACACAGACCTCCTGTGGCTGTATAGATCCAGACACACACACACACAGCCTAGTGACACTTGAAAATACAGGTGGTGTGTCTAAAGCCATACTGTCACCTCTCTTTAGTTTTTTGTCTCCTTTTAATATTAAGCAGAAAGGAAAACTAAGCTTTTGCTGTTGCCATTTCATATTTTATTCTCCTCAGAGAGGCAATTTTTTCCCCTAGAACATTGTGTCAGTTGACAGAAATTATGATTTGTCACACAGCAACACTTATTTAAATTATTCCACAAAACTACGGGAAGGTCAGCCTCTGATCATATTACTCATATCTTCTTTGGCCACAACAGTGCCAGACAGAGCTTTTATTTTCACCAGGACAGTTTGTCTCCCTGTTGGAACCCACAGCTGGAGCCTGCAGCAGCAGCTCGGCAGCAGAGCCCACAGACCCAAGTACCAGCTACGGGGTTGGAGGAGCCAACACTGACCATCGTCTGGGCAGGAGCCACATCCTAGCCCTTGCATCATGTCCCTTTTGTATAAAATATAGTTCAGGTAGTGTTAATTGAACTACCAGTCAATAAAGCAGCAAGAAATTCAGTGTCTGTGATGGCACTGTGGAATGAATAAATTTACATTCATAGCACATTAGACCACCATTGAAGACATCTCCTCTATTTTTAGCAAATGAAGGCGGTCTTAGCTGAGACCCTCCAGTCAAGTGTGAAAACCAGGTGGGACTAATCCAGACCTTTGTCTATGCAACAGGGTAAACATGAAACAGTGTGTTAGTGAAGGAAAAGACTTACTCAATTGAAGAAAACATATTCCTTTTCAGCAGGTATGAGTTTGTGTAAAAACTCATGCTCATACATTACAATTTTTTATTATAGAAGTCTCCATGATCCTGAAGTCCAGGTGCACCTTACGTAATTATTTAGTACATCCTATTAGAAAGGCATCCAGTTGCTGTTTGGTGCTCAGACTAAATTCTAGTTGGCCCTTTCATGGCAAATGAGAGGCATAAATCAATGGCAATTGATCAGTAATTATACAAAATTACAGTATGCTTTTGTGGTGTTTTTGAAAGAAAGTGTCAGTTTGCTACTCAGACTGACTAATTTCTGGCTCATATTGAATCATTGTGCCATGTTTGCAGCTCATTAAACCAATGCTCACATATCTCTTACCACTTTGACTTGGGTTTTGTGACAAAAAAGGGGAACACAAATCATGCTTTCTCCAGACTTCTTCAAGTTTTGCCCTGAGGTGGCATGATTTTGTCAGAATAAAGCCAGCCCTGTGGGCTGTGCTAACAACCCTGCTCAAATCCCACCACCGCAAGTGAAGCAAGGACCCTTACTCAGCCTCTCAGATTGTCACGCTGAGATAAGACTTGGAAAAAGGCATAAACATTTTAAATCACCATTAGGCAGTTCGGTCCCTGTCTTGTTCCTTTGTAGGCCAACCAGACTCAAGGATTTTGGAGTAGAACACAAGCACTCATACATACACAAATCTATGCACTCCACAAAACGTTCCCACAACACAAGTCCATTTCAAAAAGTTTTGTTTGGTTGGTTTTGGTCGAAGAGTCTGTGCTGAAATAAAGAATATTTACAACATATTTATGCCTATTTCCACTTTGAAAAAAATTACTTCAACCTGATCTTTTTTTCGTTTGTTTCTGCCTTGTTTCAACAACTTGGGAAATTTGACTGAAGAAACAAAAAATAACTGAAAATAAGTAACCACACAGAGCAGGTTTTTATCTTCTGGAATATCAGATCATCACATAAAACAATTATAGGATCCCGTCTGTGTAGAACTATGTTCAACATGGCCTTTTGTATGCCAGCTCTGTAAATTATTACCAGCAATAGTGAGTATTAACACAGCCATTAGGCAGCATTTACTGATCGGTCTTGCTCCATTCAGGCCAGGGTTAGACAGCAGGACAGCAACACATCTGAACACTCTTAGCATCACCAGCTGAATTCACTATATAATTCTGCTATATTAAACGCAGCCAAAAAGCTAACAGGAATTACCTTGTTTTCTAGGCACTTCTAGTAACCATATTGATATTGCCCAATACCTTACGCTACTTGAGGCATTCAATACTATTCAACGGCTGTGATCACTCAGTCACAAATGAATTTTGGGCAAGATCAGCAGTGTTAATTGCAGTGAAGGTAATGGGTGGAAGCAGTTTGCCTTTTGCACTTTGAGCGTACAAATTGTTTCACTCTTCCCATAATTCAATGATTATTTATTTCCATGCCATGCCTAGGAGAATGAATTGGTTAGATTGAGACCCTGTGCTTTGGCACCCTCTGTTCACATAACAAGAGCAATCTTCTCTAGGAAGCTCAGAGAAATAAGCAAAGAGGGAGAAACTTGGTATTACTGGATACAGATCAAAAGTCTGTGTTGCCGAAAACCAAGGAAAACATTTCAGCAGAGCACACAATATTTTGCCTCCTTTATTTCAGTAGAGCCTAACATTTATTTTTTTCAGAATGAAGTTTTAAAACTGAGTTAACATTTGGACCTATAAGCCTGTTTTATTTCCCCAAATACCAAATGCCCAACTTTGGGTGAGATCATTGGCATCTTTGCTAAGCAGGATCATCAGGCCCCCAAACGGATTTAGGATCTTAACTTCAGTTAATCTGCTTTACAACTTTGAAATCAATCTGCCGTCTGGTACCCAAATATATCCAGAGAATAAAAAACCCTTTGGATGCGAATAAAGAGAGAAACAATAGGTCTGTAACCTTTTCCTTCCTTCCTTCTGCCATAGATAAATGTAGAAACTTTTGTTATTGTTGTATTTTAATAATGTTTTGATGAATCAGAAAGAATTAGAGTCATATGTCACATTAAAATGCTAAGAGAAATCTAGCAGAAGGAAATTAAAGCTTTTTAACTATTTTTTACTTTAATGAGAAAATTCAACAATCTTTTTTTTCAGTTTTTTTATATTTCATATCAATTTATCTAAGGAAAGGTGTGCTAGGCTGTCTTACTTCCAGGTTATACTTATATTTGAACAATTCTGAGCATGCTGGTGATCATTAGCAACCTCTAACTTCAGGCAATTTAGCATCTAACTTGAATGAAAAGTCTAGCTAGGATCCCTGCAGAGTTTAATGGGAAAAGTCATACTTGTTCAGCTCACAATTCACTGAAAGCACCTAACCTAACCTTTGCGTCCTTAATTCTCTCAGACAACTTTTTTCTCATTGTTAACTGGTTTTGAAGGCCTGGCTCTAAAGGCCTTCCCAAAAGTTTCCCCTCTCATATCAGAATGATCAAAAAATATTTTGCACAGTTCATTGGGAAATAACCATGCAACACCAGACATGCAGTAAAAATACCCACATCACTCTGATTTCCAGAGCACGTGTTTAAATATAAACCAGCATTTCTGAAGTAACACTGTGGGTGCTGTCCCTAAGATATTCTTCCATCAAGGAGGACACATGATCATAAATTAAATGAAGTATGCTCCATGGCAACCATAATGAACAACATCACTTCAAATGCTGCCAAAATGGCAATATCTCAAATTTAATATTGCAATATGTTATCTGTTAATTAAAGAGCAAGGGCTAGTTTCAAAGGGGAACTACTAAGGTTTTAAAAATATGCTGGAGATAATGTATTCCATGCATTGCTAATTATGTAGGCATCCTTTAAAACAAGCCAGAATTAATTATGTATCAGATCCACCCCCAGTATAAGAGAATAATTGAATTTCTTACAAAATTTCAGCACAATAAGAGGCATTGTATGGACTGCCCGTTCTGTGCTACATTACACACAGTGGTGGAAAAGGGTTTCCATGCTGCAGTTGACTCATTGGGAAGGCTGCTGCCAATTAACACTGTTAATACATGTTAATTTAAAATTTCCGTTTCTCAACTAATTGATATCTGATTAAATGAAGAATATTTTTTTAAAAGTGTTCATTAAAGAGCTAAAATTTCCTCACAAGTTTTGTGTTTTATATAAGGCCACAATCACAAAATATGTAGTTCATGTAATTTCCAAATCATTACAGAGTAATTGGACTTATCAGTTACATGCTAATTAAAGTTCAACTGAATGCTCTTTCTGCAATCAATTGACACCAGATAGATGCACGGTACCCATCTCATTACATTAAATTGCAATAGATAAGGCATTTAAAATAAAGCATGGCATACAGAGTGTAAAAGCATGTCTACTGTGTTATGCAGACAACACCTGCAGCTCTTATAGCTATCACAGAGTGAAAAATCCAGCAAATACCCAGAGTAACAAGATATTAGGGCAGGCTTCAAAATTGTTCCCAAAGTCTGGATTAACACAGGTATTCTTCATGAAGGAAACAAAAAAAGGGAGGAAGCACTGGTGCTTCCCAAATTTGCATTTGCTTTCCTTATCTGGTGACATAGTTTTATGTATGATAAGGACAGGAAGATCTGCTCTTGTGAGACCTCACTTGGAGTATTGTGTACAGTTCTGTTGTCCTCAACATAAAAGGATGATCAGAGGACTGGAGCACCTCCCGTATGAAGATAGGATGAGAAAGTTGGGGCTGTTCAACCTGGAGAAGAGAAGGCTGCATGGAGACCTCAGAGCAGCCTTCCAGTATCTGAAGGGGGCCTATAGGGATGCTGGGGAGGGACTCTTCATGAGGAACTGTAGTGAGAGGACAAGGGGTAACGGGTTCAAACTTAAACAGGGGAAGTTTAGATTGGATATGAGGAAGAAGTTCTTTACTGTAAGGGTGGTGAGGCACTGGAATGGGTTGCCCAGGGAAGTTGTGAATGCTCCAACCCTGGCAGTGTTCAAGGCTGGGTTGGACAGAGCCTTGGATGGCATGGTTTAGTGTGAGCTGTCCCTGCCCATGGCAGGGGGGTTGGAATTAGATGATCTTGAGGTCCTTTCCAACCCTAACTATTCTATGATTCTATGATCTGATGACATTACATGACAGGGAAGAAAAAACATGTCTACTGTGAGAGTCACTAGCTTTTGATCAGAACTAGCATAACTGTATGAGGGAATTTTGGGGACAGAAAGTGGTGGCAATTGGAATTGTTCCTAGTAATTAATGAGAAGGGGATAAAAGAATATGAGAAAACATATCAGCTGCTTTAATGGCCTTTTCAAGCTTTCTTATCTGCTAGCGCTTCTTTTCTCTGGAATTGTGTTTAGTATCACTGCTCTCTGCTGGATTAGGTTTTGATGACTGGAGTCAAGAAAAATTCTAAGCAACTGTCTGTCAGGGAAAGAGGAAGGGATAGAAAAATAAATGTAAGCAAGCTTCCCTTTTGGTGCTCTCCTGTAGCTGGGTGTTTACTCCTCTCTCTCGAAGGAGAGAAACTTTCCCAGCTCCATGGAAGGTTTACCTGAATGCAAATTGTGGGATTTAATCCTAAAGCTTATCAAATGGGTTGGAGTAGAGCTCCACTGTGTCCAAACTGCGAGAGTGCTGCCGCTTCCCCCAACCCACAGATCAGTCAAAATCCAACCTAGGAACATCGCTGCAGTACACAGTGTGCACGCCAAGCATGTCCTCTGTTCCTCACCACCGGAGCCAGCACTGAAATAAGCAGATAAAACCTAGGCAAACACACAGGTTTCCCACCCACAGGGACCAGTGCCAGTGCCCAGAGGAGTTTCCTTTGAGCTTTCTCCCCTCTCCCCCTATTATTTAGTTTTTAAAGAACAGTGATTTCTGCAAGTAAACACTCTGTAGATACAGTTTTTTCAAGATGATATTCCTGCAGCACTAATTTAAGAGCATTTTCTGAGTTTGGATTTGAAAGCCAAGTGCGAGTAATTTTTTTAATGAGAGCCTGGGAATTAGTAGGAAGACCTAGAAAAGGCGTCATAGTCAATTACTAATGTGATGCTTTTAAAATACAATTAAACATGGACAAGTATTTGCACTCATTACAAACAAGTCATCTTCAAATAGTTAATCTGTCTATTCAAGAGAAAGCTCATTTCTATGACCTATGTGAATAAAATCTTTTGAAAAGTAATCTCTTCCTTAAAAAATAAAAATAATTCTAAACCATGCCTGCAGTTATCATCAGCTTCCAGCACCAAGGAGATAATTATTTGCCTGAAAGCTGAAAAGCAAAAAGCTTTGTTTCTTATTAATGCCACAAGACTAATTGTTGTGCCTTACAATGCTGTAACAGTGATTACCCTACTTCACTTTGGGTTTAAAAAGAATTCTGCAGTCTTCTCGCCTCCAGAACAGCATATCTCAACAAATCCTCTAAAGTCAGCAAGTGACCAGGGCGGTGGCATCTCTGAAAGAAACCACAGGTGTGCTCGTCCAGACTCTGGAGAAGCTTCCGGTCATGTGGAGACTCACCTGGGTTTTGGTGCTGCTTTGCCTCTCTGTGTGGCCTTGGGTGCTGATGGCTTGGGTAGTCTGCACTCCCAGCCTGACATCAGATGGCTGTAACTCCTTTTCAAGAGTGAGAAGGTCAGATGGAAACCTGCTCCCATCCTTCCCTTTCCTTGCATCACTGGTTGCAGAACCAGAGGAAATTAAGGGAATTTTAACTTGCATCACACTTCTTAAATTAACATTCACCTCCTTGACATACACAACACTGCAGTAGGAACTCCTTTCCATGTGTACAAGTGGAAAACAATTAAAGCTGACATATACCTTATTATATGATTACCTCTGATTTGGGCAGCAAATCTGCAAAGACCTACAAAATCAGATAGGATTGTATATATATGATATATATTATATACTATATATATGATATATAGTGTATATTATTATAACTATTATTATACATGTGCTTTTCATTTCTAAAGTATATCCTTAATAGAACACTGATTTTGTGCATTGAATTTGGTTTAATTGTCCCTTGTTTTAATCTTGCAGGAGCTATAGCCTTTCAAACCACTGTATTTCGCTGAGAAGCTCCAAGCATGCCATCTACTTACATGTATTGCATGCAATAAGACGCATTACTGCTATTATTGCCATTATTATGAGTGTATGTTATAGTGTGACTGTCATTCAATGTGTCTTATGGGAACAAAAAAAGGCAAAATGAAACAAAATCTTTTCTCTTTCTGACACTTTGCCCTTTCACCATTTATTTTCATCTATTTTTTCATTCTTTTTGATAACAGTTTTCATGTGGAGGAGGGGAAGATTATGACATCCCCAGTACACCGTCATCTTGCACCATTTCATCAGGAGGAATGGCACTTGCTCCAAGCCAGCTGGGACCTGACTAACTGTGAAGTGGCAAATATTTTCATTTTGAGCTGTATAAATCAGTATTTCCTTGACCTTTTCTTATATGTGTGGCATACTTACTTGCTCATGAAACCCTTTGCACTTGTATTTGGCAATTAAACCCAACTATAACTGTCTTCAGCAGAGGAGCACAGGGAAATTCATCAAAGTCCCATAAAGAGAAGATTGACTGATATTTTTCCTGATAAAATTTTGTTTTCAAGTTGTCAGACCAGAACAGGGACAGAAATTCTCTGCTATAGATCAGCTTTTACATCAAGTTTCAGCTCAGGCTGTTCACCACCTTCAGAATTAAATCCAGGTAAAATATATTGTTGCAGTCAAGGTAAAATACACTTTAGAATCATTTAATTGACTTTTTTCTTTTCTTTCCTCCTGAGGACCATTTTGCAGCTTTCTGAGTAACAGGATACAATACAAGTACACAACTTAAATACACCACTGCTTTATACAACAGCATGCTGATTCCACAGTTGTTTAATAAATTGTCCTTTCTAATATGAATTGCCTTGCATTCACCTAACTTTATTTTCACTGGCTAAGTTTCTGCTCAGAAATCTGGTTTTGCTAGAATTTTTTAGCATTAATTAGTTCTTAGGTTTCTAGCATGAATTTGAGATGAGTTTAGGTGATCTTGACTTGCCCAGCTTTTTAAGGCAGCAAATAGAGTCACAAAAACCAGCATGGATTTTCATTCCAGCCCAAAATGACTGTTTCTCTCTATTCCGACTGATGTGCTTCCTATGACAACTACAAGTTTCTTCATTTATCCTTCCCCACAAGTAATGTTTTTACCACTACACAGATTTGTGAAACTGACAAAAAAAAAAAAAATCACTGGATTTAAATCTAAGGTTATTGCCAAGGTTTCACCTTCAACTGAATGTAGCTTTTAATAAATTATATCATGTCTAGGAGAGGTACCACCATGATTCATTCTGGAACATCTTGAGTGCTGGGGTATGCCAACAGAAATAATTAACTTCAACAAGGCTTTATTAAGATGCAGCATGCACAATTAAGAGTTGCAGTTCTGAACAAATGGTTCAACATGTTGATGTCAAATGGAAGCGTTCTCCCTCCTCTACCAGCTTGGCAGCCGTTGGACTTCATTATGATGAGCAAAACATAAAAGCATGCAGACAGGTGCACAGCAGCATTAAGGACTCTGTAACAAGGCACAGCAACAGCTCAGTTTTGCTGTTAACAGAACAGAGACAGAAAAAGACAACCCAGAGCCATGGATATGATGTGGGGTGAGCACTAGTTAAAAGTAATAATAATAAAAATAAATACAAAGAAAATACTAGCAATTCACAGTATGAGCGCTGCATCCAAAAATAAGGGAATTGCCAAAATATATGTGATTTGTGTCTGTTGTCTCATGCAAGCCTGTGGGGATGTTTAAGAGGAAATTATGTCTTGAATTGGCAAAGTAACAACTTAATTTTCAAGCTTAAAACAAAAATTAAGAATTTGGCTATGGATATCAAATGCTTAAAGACCAATTTCCTGATGCTTAATATCTATTCAGAGGCTTAATTCCCACTGAAATCAAATTACCAATGCTCACCTCAAAGTGTCTCTTTAGCTTACAGTTTTGGAAGTGCAAAAAAATCCCCAACCTTTGGAAATGTATGGACAGACACTTAATTAACACAAAATGCTTAGAAAAAAATGCTTGCCATTACCTGGAATTAAGCTTGTTCTTATAAATGAGATTCATCAGGGAGCTTAACAGTATTGCACTTCAGTAGCTAAGCAAGAAAGGACATGATAGTATTTACGATATGTGTAACTTGTGAGAGTGTTAAGTGTCTCCACTAACTCCACTAGAGCACTAAGCCACTTGTACCACTAATTGGACTGGCAACATTTGAACAAGAATGTTCTTTCAGCCTGTTCAGGTGTATATAAGCCCATAGCATTTCTCTAAGCTTAATGAGATACTATAAAGCCAGCAGTCAGCAGTTTCCCAGCTGAAATCTTTCCCCCACATATGAAAAAAAAAAAAAGTGAAATCAGCCAATTGGTCCTGCAGGGCACAAGCGCAAACCAGGATGCCTTCTGCTGCCCAGGGGAACATGAATAATAAGATACTAATGATGTTAAATGCCATGTTTATTTTCCCAGTGCAAAGTGACACTTGCCCATGCAGAACTGTCTGCCTTTAAATAAAACACCTTTCAAACAAGTTCATTACAAAACCAGCTGAGCACTCCTGACAGTCAAGATGGTGTGTGAGACAATGGCAAATTATTTATTGTGAATAAATCATCAGATTACTATAGCCTCCCTTTATTCTCCCCTCATCATTTGTTCATGTGCTAAATGTAATTCCAACGAATTTGTCAATTCTCACTGACTAAGTAACCTACATGAAACTTTTTTTAAAGGTGTATTACTGGAGTACTTCAAGGCTGTGGGTGGAGCAATGTCCTCAGCAAAGGACTACATAAAAAAAACTATGAACAGAGAATGGTAACAAATCCCCAGCCCCGTTAAACCTATCAACTAAATTTCCAAGACAAAAACCATGTCAGGAAGGGAACTATAAAATGAGCAATACTTTTGGCTGAGTCAGTGACTAAATCAAAACTAGATGCAGGTCTTCTGGAAGCTACTAGACTGATAGTACTGGCTAGGAGCAAATTAGGGACAGTAGAAGTGGAAGGCAAGTGAAAAACACATGGATGACTAGTTAGCTTTTGAAGATAGTGAAGAGAAAATCAGATTCCACATAGGTTATACTATCTGATTTTCATCCTCCAGACTTTTTGCAAATTCCAATGAGGAGTTGCTCACAGGAGGTGCAGTATTTTTCTGTTGCACCCTTTTTACTAAAATGGCTAAATAAGAGAATGAAGAAAGGTGAAAAACGTGCAATTAGTGGATAACAAAGGAATAACTATGAAAATTATGGCAAATACATCAGCCCTCAGTATCCACAAAAATGCAGTAACAAGAAACAGGCAAAAAGCAGCAAATTAAAAAACAAGTGCCCCAAAGCTGGCTTTCAAGCGTTTCTCACTATATCTTATTCACAACATTTCATTTGTTGGCTGAGTTTTTCTGTTTCTATTTGTTTTCCTAAAATGAGCAATTAGTGAAATCTGAGTTAATGAAGCTCGCTTAGTCATCCAAGGTCTGTAAAACTTGCCAGGAGTCAGCATCTTTGCGACTTTTGAGATTGAGGGAGTCTGGCATGACAGGCTTTGCTGACTGGCTTTTCCCATTATCTGAAATTCCATTTATCAGCTCATTTCAGGTGTCTTTTGAAAGGCAAAAGAGATGAAGAGGGAAGATATTGTCCTGTCAGGATAGTTCATATTAGTTCCTTTAGACTAAAGACTGTGAGACTTAATCATCTCTATTTGAGATGACACTGAAATATCATATTCTCGAATCAATAATGATTGGGTGGATAGATTAAGAGTATGTCTGCGAAAAGGCTGTTGCTCTCTGTATAGCAATTTGGAATTGGGGCTAAGGCCAAGGGAAATTATCACACATCTAGAATAAGAACTGAAAGTGCTGCTCTCATCAATAGGAGTTTGATGGCCTGTGACCCTTTCAAGGAAAAAAAGACCAAACCAAACCCTTTTTCCTCCTATAAGCTCCCAGTGCAGGAGAACTGAATGATGCTGGAGAGGCCATATTTTGAAGTGAAAAGACAAATGTGGTATCATGCTTACAACAGCTATTGCCAGTCTTCATCATGGAAAGGAATCTCCCAGGGAAAGAAGTAAACCCACACCTGTTAGACTTCACAGACATGCAGCAACCAGCTCGTCAGCAGAACGTCACTTCAAAGACAGTTATAAAAACAGACATAAGCATCTTTTGACACACACACTCTCAAATAAAGCAAAGGCTTAAGTCTGGCTGGAGATCTAAGCCAAAATTGGCATTAGCCATTTTAATAAATGTTTTCATTCGTATTTAAAAAAACAAACAACTCTTGAAGAAAAATGGGGTATCTCTTAGATGCTGGTAGCGTGAAGCAGTTAGCATTTCATTTGGCAAATGTGACTGAACAATCAGGCCCCAGAGCCAAATGCACAGCCCTCTACATAGGAATCAAGAAGTAAATTCTCATATTGAAGACTATAGTAGATTCCTATTTTTAGTGCATTATTCATGGAAATGTACAACCAAGACACATGGATTGTAGGATTACATGATCACATCCTCCCTCCCGGACAGGCAGAGTCTGAACTAAAATCAATGTCATATGCCACCTCCTCCTTTCCATTCCACTCTTCAGTCTCTCCATTTCTCCATCTGCTCTGAAGCTGTATAATAAATCACCTTTTGTAGTGTTTCTCTTGCATAAATCATTTCACAAGATGAAATGTATCTTAAGAAATCAATTAGCTTAAGCAAATTAACCATGTGGCCTTACACCTACCTTCTGCATTTACTCCTAGCTTCTCCATTTATCTACTAACTTCTCACAAGGCCAGTGGCTCTTTCCTGCTGTGCAATAACTAATATCCTGAAACAGTTTTAGAAACCTGTATCACAGGCCAGGATGATGCAGAGTATAGTCAGGGACTCAAATCCTTTTCAATTCTGTGAGAAGCAGAATCTTTCTACTTTGGAGGCCTAGACAAATCTGTCATCTATCCTCAGTATACATCAGTTCAAATACCTCCATCACATGGGTTAGCAGCTAACCTTCTTTTGAGGCTAGATCCCAAAACAGTACCAAGTACCAAATGAACAAGGAAATAGTTTTACTTTCTGATTCTGGAACATTTTCCTCCATATCAAGGAAGAGTTAAGCACTTTTGTGTTCTATGCCCTAAGGGCTACTAAATTTGTACAAGAATAAAGTTATTTCCTTCTGATTTCTCCTTTTTGATGTACAGTGCTAAAGTAGCTCCCTTCTAGGATTCTTTCTGCCTGATTGAGGTCATTTATGCTGGACACTATCTAAAGCAGCAAGGTTTTGATGCAGGAAACATGCCTCTTGCTCTTTTTGTTAACCACAGGCATAGCGATTACAGATTGATCATAGGTTGTTAAATATACCACTTATTATCTGTAACGAACAGGCAACCAATGCACAATCTGCATTTTCAAGAAAAACAGGAGTCTGTGCCAGCCCTGTGGAAATTTATGAAGTTGTTTTCTCTCTTTTTTTTTGTTTTTGATGTTTTATAAGGGAATAGAAAGTAGGCAAGTACAAACTTGCAGTTTTATCATCAGAACAGTGCATTTTCCATCTCTCCTCTTTTACAGTTATTTGGGCCTAAAGAGTTTAGCAAGGTCTTACTTCCTATCAACACAGCTTTCAGCTATTTTGCAAAACAACACCTAGAATCTGCAGACCTCTCAATTTGCAGTCATAGCCATTTCTAGGCTCAGATATCTGAAATATATTTACCTAGCACTGTCAAACAACCACAAATATTAGGAGCTACTTTTCTCATAGCAGCTAATTTATTGGTTATGTGCCATCCTCATGGGATATGTCACCCACAAATACATCTTGGAGAGTAAACCGAATTTAACCTAATTTCACACACAAGGATTTATTTGCTGAAGAGGGATATAGTACCTAATCCACTGGCTTCAGTTGTATAGCGCAAGTGGATTTCCAGTGCATTTTTTGGCAAATCTTTGCTGCACGAGCCATTTCTAGAAACGCAGGAAAAGAACCCAAAAAACGCAGCTTCCTTGAGAAAGTGCTCTCTAAAAACTGCAAGGGCCAAGGGATGATGAGGTACTACAGCCATTATAGGAGATCTTTGGGAAAACACAAATCAAACTTTTTTTCAGTCATCAGACTTATGTATAACCATAAAACGGAGAAAACACTGTAAAGTATTATCCCATCAACTGTGAACACAAAGTTAGAAGAGCTCTTTCACAAGTCAGCTCCTTCAGATTCACTGGTTTTGATTTGTATTTATTTCTTTTTCCTGCTACCCTGTTGCAGCTGGATACAAGGCTCGTAGTTAAAGCATTCTCTAGGGCAGCAGTACCAAATATAATTAATTAACTGAGCAAAGCTTCTATCCAGTGGAGAGGAGATAGTGATGCATTCTGCTCATCTGCTAAGCACCCTCTGAGGCTGGGATAACAGCAGCAGGACTCAACTGATCTATTCTCCAGTGACAGGTGTTTGCAGAGCTGTTGAGAGGTTTGGGAAATGTGTTTTCTGAAAGCTCACAATGAAATCACACAAAGAAGGGCTCTTATTATACTGTCATCCTATATCACACCAGGTTTGGAAATGGAGCGCTTCTCTTGTGCCTCCAGAACAACAACATTCCTCTGATGTATCTGATATTTTAAAATGTCCTCCCTAATCATATCTTCACATGCAAAGTAAATCTCAAAAATTCATACATAGTGCAATTGAAAAGAGTCAAGCCAAAGTTGCCTAGAATTCTGATACAAGCAGACTGTAGAGCTGGCTAACAAATACCTCTACCCTCCCAGCAAGGAAACATGGTTGTGATGCAATTAAAATGCAGTGAAAACGTTCCTGGTTTTCTCCCATCTCTCAGGACACTTCAGCCCACCACTCCCCTCCCGCCCCCAAAATAAGAACAGAATAAGGGGAACACAGAGCAGCTACCAAACTTCTCTTAGACTGAGAGGAGCATGAGGAGCTGGCAGCAGACTTGGTATAGTTGCTGTGGTAGGTCAAATCTGGACCACAGAAGTGGGATGTTTCTGTTAAAATAACTACTTGAAACAGCTGGAAACAAAGATGCTTTGAAACAGAAAAAAGCCTTCTTTTTCTAAGACTTGGTTTGAGAGCTCCTGGTTTTATTTGTTCTATCCAAATTAAATGGCATTGCTGATATACCATGAAATGCAGATGGATGATAGCGTTTGTTCATAATTCCTGATAAGGATGACTTATTTTCCGGCATTAAGTGATATTGCACTAAACCATGAAATCTTTAGCCCCTATTTTATCTGTATATTACCTTTGATTATTTCATTTCTCAATCATGAGTCTAAAGGAATTACCAGCACAGTGCTAGGCTCTAATGCAGCGTCTCATTTCCAACAGCAGCAAGAAACAGAGGAAGATGCAAAATCTCAGCCACAAGCTCTACTGAGCTCTTCCTCAAGAAGTTTTCACTGAGTCCTCAGAGTTATGGAGGGGTCTGCCTCAAGCCCAGTAATTTATAATCCTGCCTACACATTGTTTTTATTATGATTATATCTTGAATAGGTTAATTTGTATGTATTCACTGTTCATGTCAAAAGTTCTTAAGTTCTTCCTTGTTTTTGAGATTTGGGGTGAGGACTTTTGAATATCACAAAACTGAGGAATTTAATGACACTTCTGACAGTCTTGGCAGGCACAGTAAATCTGAGAAAGAAAAGTAGAGTTTTATGCTTCCTTTTTCCTTTATCTCCTCTTTACTGGGGAAGGAGGAAAGAGGATGAAGGATAAAAATTTCTTGTTGTTTCTTCTTTTGAGGGAGCCAATTGACACATCTGCAGGAAAATTGGAAAGTTTAAACAGTTCACTACAGCAATCCTTTACCTCCCTCTTTTTCCCTCAAATAGGAAAACTAGAAATAAGAGCACAGAAAATGCTTTGGTGATGCTTTCAAAAGGCAGAAGGCGTCTTGCGGTGAGAAACAAACAAGTTTATGGTGCTGTTTGAAGTCCCACTGGAAAGCACTCCTGCTTTTCCTTGCAGCTAAAGGTTTTTAAATCCCTGTATTAGCATGGCAGCCATAGCCTTGTGCAAAAAACAACCGTGTATTTTCATGAGCATATCTGCTTCTTGCACAGAGAGGAAATAAAATAGAGGAACACTAGGTCACTAGAGAGTGCAAGACAGTTAATGAAGGATGCCCTAAGGACAGAGCATGCACAAACATATTACTGAAATGACTGAATAACCTTCCTTACTTCCAGATTCCATAGCTAAACATGCCAGAATCCACAATGTGCATATCCTCACCATACCCTGGAAATTTCTATTGATATTTGACAAATGAGAACCCAAGCCTACCTGTGCTGAGAGTTAGATTTTTTCAAAAGAGTAAAATCACAGCAGGGAACTGGAGGCAGCCCCTTCAATCCTAACCTTATTTTTTCTCCTGTGCCAGGCAGTAATTTTTTGTGCTCTGATTCCTATTAGAAAAACACAGCAAAAGAAAGCACAAACCAGACTTCCAGCTTATATTGATCCAAAGTCTTTCGCCTAATGTAATTTCACTCCTTCAGAGAAAATGCTCAGTCTTGGTTTCAGCAGGGATAGAGTTAATTTTCTTCCTAACAGCTGGCACACTGCTGCTTTGGATTTAGTATAAGAATAATGTTGATAAAATACTGATTTTGTTGTTGCTACATAGTGCGTATATTAAGTCAAAGACTTTTCAGCTTCTCATTCCCTGCCAGCAAGAAGGCTGTAGTGACACAAGAAATTGGGAGGGAGCACACCTGACCTCAACTGGCCAAAGGGATATTCCTTACCATATGACATCATGCTCTGTATATAAATTGGAGGGAAAGGCTGCCAGGGGGTCACTGCTTGGGAACTGTCTGGGTATTGTTTGTTGAGTGGTATTGTGCATCACTGGTATATTCTAACTACATTATTTTCTTACTTTTCTATCCCATTAAACTGTCTTTATCGCAACTCAAGAGTTTTCTCACTTTTATTCTTCTAATCCACTCCTCTTCTCACAGCAATGGGTGCATGTAATGAACAAGCAGCTGGGTGGTGCTTAGTTGCCAGCTGGGGTTAAACCATAACATGCTCCAACAGATGTACAGTGAACATATATTCTAAAAGTTGTCACATGCCTCCTCTTCAATTTGGAGGAAATGGAAAAAACAAAAAAGCTAATGGAAGAGGAGCTGAGTGTCTCAGAAATTTGTATTCCACTTCTGCAAACCCAAGGGAATTCAACAATTCAGCTAAAAATGAATAGCATTTGGTTTTGGTGTTCCTCATTTGCAAATCTCTAGAATGTTTTGAGCTTTAATCATATCGCTAAAAGGTGACATTTTCTGCGTTGTGATTCACTGGATCACAAGGACATCATCTACAGTTGCAGAAAGTTTCTTCATGATGGAGATATATCTAACCACTATCATCACCTACAACACGCATGTGCTCTTAGGCGAGGAGCACAACACACGAGAATAGTCCCTACAATTTCAGGTTAGGATATCAGTTAATCACCATACATGTTATTTTGTTTCCTACATTATGCCAGGAAAGTCTAATAGATGGGCATTAACAACATCTGGAACGGTATTAATTGACTTAAAGGCTGGGGGAAGGCAGATCCCCAAGCAACATTAATGGAATTTTAAAAGCAACTCATCAAGTATGTGTCTTCAGTGTGCTAAAGATGGTCATGATTAACAATCTTCTCTGATGGAATTTCCCTCCCTTTTTCTTTAATTACTCAAATGCCTGAATAATTTCCTTATGAGACTCCAGTTTCACGGACAACTCAAACATATACAAATCAATTATAAATAATGGTAGGTTATATATGCAAAAGAGAGAGTGGGGAAAAATGAAAATTCAAAGTTAGTAATTTCTAAAAGCAGGTGAAACAAGAAAACCCTAAGAAGCCCTCAAAGCTCTGGTAGAGTCCTTGAAAATATAGATAAAAGATATAGACAAAGAATAGTCCCGTTCTTTGGATTATGTTATCTGAATCATGATTCCCTGTTTGAATCTGAAAATTTACTTGAAATGGAACATTAGTTTCTCTAATGAAATAATGGAATGGAACAACATTACAGCTAATGACATTTTCTCCTGACCACACAGGTACCTTTCCTTATTTTCTTCTCTTTTTGTTCCTATAAAGAGAGCACAAGTTTCTGTAAAGTAAATCAAAATGGCCAGTTCCTTTGAGTGGCTGGGAAGGGACTTACACAATGGGGAGAAGAATATCCTCACAGTACTGCATTCAATATTCAATCCAAAACTTACTGGAAGAGAGTTCCCAGTGCTCCTCACTTACAGGAACTGCTCTAACAAAAAAAGAATGTAGGGCGAGTAAGTTGATTTTATTGGAGTCTTCTCCAGTGCATTATACTGTAATAGAATGCTCATTCATTTACAGAGAAATGCTTTTCCTGGGCTCAGTTTCAAAGGGGGTTGTGTTTCCAATAATTAAATTGTGAACATAAGGCAGTGACTTAAATTCCACACTGTTAATTTCATGCAAAACAGAACCCTATTGATTTCCTGCATTTTCCCTGTCTTCAGCCGAAGTTACTCAGATCCCATCAAGAATATGAAACAGATTTTTCCGTCAACTGGAAGTCTAAAGATTGATGCATGATGTTTAAGCCTAGGATAAGCCCAAGTATTAAAAGGAGCAAGGAAGAAACAGGAATGAGGCAGTTTATTGCAGATCTTATGCTTTGAGCCACAGAGTTTATCAGTAATCTACTTGCGAATTCACCCTGGCATATTACTTTTTACTCAGCCTATGCAATTCCCACAAAGTGTTCAGCAATTCTAACATTGCCAAATATAAGTCTTCATTCTTTTCTCTTGCATGGAAATATTAATGAGCTCTAGAGCTGTTTCTTCTAACTCCTCTCTCGCTCGGTAATGTGTTGTCACTACCACTGGAATGAAGTGCCACTACACAAATAGCCAGCTGAAGAATGAACAAGATGTTACATGATTAGAAGAAATGAACACTCTGTCTGCAGCACTCTTGCACATCTCCTAGGCCTTCTGGATTGCAGAACCTATTGCAACCTGCACTTTGTGTCTGTATCTCATTCTGTGACCTGCAAGGCAATGCAAAAGAACAATGCAAGGAAACCAGATTGCTTTGCTTCCCTCTGCAGAGTTCAGCAGTGATAGCCCCTGGGTGATTGAGATGGAGCTTGTTCGCACAGTAAAGTCCACTCAAGTCAAGGAAAATATTTCAATTATTTGAAGTGGGTTGTACACTGGAATTATAATTGAAGCTTTGGTTCTCAGTGTTACTGCAATGTGAACATTGACCCATTGCATCAATCAACAGCAGTGCCCTTACTAACTGCAATTATATAAAACTATTGAAATGCATCATGCCATTAAAGTAATTTCTCTTTTAGGACTTCATTTATTTGTAAATCATTCAGGGTGGGTCTCTATGCAAACATCACAAATGAGCTGTTCCTCATAATGCAGTCAAAGCTAGCCAAAATGGAAAACTGGCCAATTTAAAGTTAGGAGAACCAGTATAATTCTCCTCTTCCTCAAATTCAAACAAATGTGAGCAGTAAAGAATACCTGAATTATTTAAAAAATAAAAAAAGAATTAAAAACAAACAAAAAAAAAATCACAAAAAAGCCCTCATCCTTTCCTTCTAGGAAAAGCACAAGGAATTTTTCAGTGAAACACGAATTTCACGAGAGATTACACATGCTTCACAGGAGATTACATTTGCAGCCAGAGCTGCAATGCAACAGATTTGCTAAATCAAATTTCAGGCATTTAAGTGGAAAACCTTGAGAGACTGCACAGCTTACATAGCAGATCAGCTTCCCGATGGAGAAGACAGGGGCCTATGTCATATATATACACACACACAAACCTGACTGGAAAAGTGTCCTGAGCCACATGCTGCTTCACATTTTTGTTGAGAATGAAGACAATTCATCTGCCATGAAATGACCTGCCAGCCGAGTTGGGTGGATCATGCTGTCAGGGTAACTTAAAAGCAGTTTTTCACCAGTCTCAGGTTAAAACACAGGAAGCAGGATTGTTTGGGGGTTTGTTTTGGTTTGGGTTTGGGTTTATTGTGGCTTTTTGGTTGTTTTTTTTAAGGGCAGCTATAAAAAGCTTAGACAAACATTGCCTCTCTGGAATGTCTGATGATATAGCAAGGATTGGATGTGCAATCCTACATTTGTCTTTGAAAAGAAAAGTTGCTTTTTCTTCCTCGTGGGCTGATTAGAGTGAAACCATTATACTTCGAATCCAATCTGTGTGATCAGCGTCAGCAAAAAGACTTCTTTAACTTATCAAAATCTATTTAGGCTACCCAGAAGCAACTTGACTAAAATGCATAAATATATTCAGAGGGAAAAGATATCAAGTGGTAAATGACTATTCAATGTATCATAAAGACACAGTAACAACCATTGGATGAAAGATAAAGCCTGACTCAAATTAAAGTAAGGTACTAATTATTTAATGACTACAAGGGAAAATGTTGGCATAAGCTGGCTAGGGATTTTGTAGAGATTAATAAGGACTGATTGGACCAACATCCAGCAGCAATTACTTAGGAGGAGCTGCTTCTGCCTCAGGGTAGGAAGGTGGGCTTGTGTTATCTTCCTAACATCCCTTCCAGCTCTCCTTTCTATTAGGAAATCAGCAGAGAAAGCTGTAAGGCTCCCAGTAATGGTAATAGGAAGCAGTACGCAGGAGCTCAGAGCAGCGTGCCTGCTCACCACAAAATCCACTAAATTTGGGTAATTGGAATAAGATCAGTGCTATCCCCTTTGAACTCTATAGCCATCAGGATTTAATAAATAAGAGATTCAAAAATGGGGAGTGTTTTCCCAGATACTGCAAGATGGTTTTGGACAGTGGCAACAGCAAGACAAGGCTGTAGAGTCAGTGCCCTTGTATTTCCTCTGCTGCTGGGCCTGGGGGAGCATCTCTAGACAGTTAACTTTTAAACACTGAACCTGAACTTACACCTCCAGTTCATTCCTGTAAACCAAAATCAGGCAGATGAATGGGAAGTGGCTACTCCCACTTTGACAAGCCCTGCTCAAAGTGCACTCTGCTGTGTTGAAAGTGCTGATATGGTTTGTATGCAAAACTTGCATCTTCTGTCCAAACAGAGCAGACTATGAGAATGCTCATGACCTTTGTGAAGTGGGAAAATCAGACATAAAGATAAGTTTCGGTAGCCTCAAGTATACATTTTACTTCTTCAACTGCTCATGACCAGAAAACAATACCACAGGTGACTGTGCTCCTTCACTGTCTCTCTTGACCTCCATTTGAAATGCCCAGCCACTATAAATGCTTTCACAGCAGCCACTACAAATCCATTTCACTGGGAAAATGAGGAATAAATCATACAGCTTCATTTCTCCCCAAATATACATTTGCATTATTTATAGATGATGAGATATCAGAGACTTCTTCCCTCTTCTCACTGTGCATACTGTCCTGCCAAAATTGGTGCTGCTCTAGCTAGTGCTCTTTTACTGCACTGGAACTAAAGATCAACATTTCTCCTTTTAGTCTGCATTCTCTAGGGTGAAGACTTGAACACAGAAAATGAAAGAATCGCTAGTCATAACCTTAAGACAGGATTAATTTAATCTGTAATAAAAATACCGAGAAATCTTTTGCAATGCTGGGAGTGAAATTATTGATCCTGATGAGACATCGGACAAAAGCACAGCTTAAAATGCTGTCTGCTTCAGTGTCTTGAGGCTGCAAGCTCTGCTGTGTGTTTTGCAAGCTCTTGGCTAAGAGCTTGCTCCTGAACTTAAAAAAAAAACCCAAAAAAACCCCAAAGCAAGCAAACAAACTGTGCCCAAAGAACACCATTGCAAGCATTACTGAAAAAGGGTAAAATGACAATAAGAAAACAAACAGCTGCTGATACTTTAGATAGTGGAACAGATTTTCTGAGCACAGGGAGCACATGGAGTTCTGAGCTCTCGACCGAAAATCTATTCTGTTTGCTTATATTTACTGAGATCTCACTGTCCAGTTCAGCACCTGTGTGTTGGTAGAAAATTCATGTCATAGGAGTTCCTGCTCAGAGGAAGCTGAAGCTGGATGCTCAGGTGCAGAACTAAATCAATTTTTGAAAGGCTGAGCATGTATTTTAGGGAATAGTCTTATGAATTTACCCAGGCTCTACAAGGACTGTGAAGATTTGAAGTAGAATTCAGTTTGCAAATAATGAACTGAAATACCAGCTCTGCCTAAAGTGTTCTCCAAAACCCCTTATCCCATAACTTCCTCCAGGCTTCATACATGTCTCCAAATAGCTGCAGAAAAAAATCTGTATAAAAACCTCATAAATGGACAGAATCCATGACTTGCAGAGATTAGGAATTACTTTTTTAAAGCCTTGCAACTATCCACATTCATTGCAAAGTATGGGAGGGAAAAAAAATACCATTCCTTGCAGTGACTCTGCTACTGTTCATGAAAAACATCTTTCCTGATCACTGATATGGCAGATACTCAGCTGACATCTGCTCAACAGTTAAAGATTGCTTTGCTGACACATGAAATTGAGTTTCACTATGAAATCAAGATGATATCATTGGCTATTATAAGTTGTTAAAGCCCATAGTAATACTTTTCTATCTTTTTCAGTCAAGTGGTTCTTTTTTGCTCCCCTCCCTCCCAATCACTAGTTGTGAGTTTATCTTCTCAACAAAAACACTTGTCAAAAAAGTATTTTTTGTTGTGTTTTTAAGCTGCTGTTACTTTCAGTGAAACTAATTAACATCTTGCAGGAAGCCAGTTCCCTGGGTCTCCTTAGATTTCAAATGAAGCTGACCTATGCACAACAGGGTCTTCACTTTAGATGGAATGTGCTCATTAGTGTCTTCTAATAAATGAGAAGACTAGGTGGAGTTGTTCATTTCACCTCCCAGAAGGTGCTGCAGAGGAGGAGGGTGGAATTGAGACAACTATTTAAGCATGCTCCATACCCGTGTTCTTTTTCCCCATTCAGCAACAATTAAAAACTAGGAAAGACTAAGTAGAAATAATTGAGAGATTAGAGCTCTGGGACATTCCTGCTCAAAAACTGGGCTGCACTACAGAGCCATTTGTGAGCAGCATAAGGTCTCCAGCAACTCTCTGCCCCAGGCACACACATGCCTTGAGGATACAGATTTTCACCCCCAACTGTGCAGTGCCACAGGCCAACATGCTGTCACAGAGCAGAGAAGCACCTAAGAGGAGCATTGTTCTTACATTACACCCACTCAAGCCTGTACATAGCCCATCATTACATTGAAACTCAGATGAAGGGGAAGCAATTAAGCTGCCTGTCAGTTAACACAATCAAAGTTCAAACCTCTTTAGACCTCCTAAAAAAGAAGTTGATGAAGCAAGATTTCTCATACTTAATTGCTCTTCCTCATAGTCAATACAGTCAGATTCACAAGTAAAGAAAACACCCCCACACAGCATTTCCAGAGGTGATAATCTTCTGCCTCTATAGCTAACCCTGAGAAATTAATGAGACATTATTAATGCCAGAAATACTCAAAACATTTAAAAGGGAAGCAGGAATGTGGAGACCCTCAAGCTTCGGCAATAATGGTTACTGAATGGGCTTTTGCAATAAAAAAGGGTCAAAACCAGGACAACAGTATACCTGATGAAGACCCACTGCAGTCTGACTTACCTTTTCTACAAGAGACTTTCATAACTCCAGAAAAAGCCTTTGTAAGTCTAACACTTTGCTGCTGCTCAGAAGAAGGCCAGAGGATATTTCTGAAAAGCTTGAAAAATAATGAAATAAACCTCACAAAATTCACTAACTCATTTACCCTTCACGCTACTCCCTCTATTTGGGCCTAAAAGCTGTTTATAGTAAGTTTCCTTGTTTCTACAAGCAGCAGAACTCAAAGACCCCTAATAAAATTCCATCTATAAAAGCCTATTTGATAAACATGAATATTCACCTTTCTAAGCTAAATATCAGCAGTAACACTTCTTCCCCCTGAGAAGACCCCATGCAATCCCTATTAAAGAGCAAAACTGCTCACTCATTCCTTTTTAAAGCAGCACATTACCCATAAACCCCTTCCTAGAGATTCAAATTCCAATGGCCAGCTGAAGCTTTTTTTAGATGATTTAGGAGGGGGGTGGTGGTATTTTGTAGATTGCCATTGTTGCTTAGGTGAGTTTTGATAGTAATTTCTGAAAAGCTACTTTTTCCATTTTTTTTCCAAGGAATTTGCAGTATTATTTATGGCTGATTTTTTTTTTTTTTGGTAGCTTAATTTTTTATTTTAAAGTATTTTTGTTCTCATTTTCAAGAAGGTAATTTTAAGATGAATGTTTATGTTAGCGCGACTCAAACTTTCTGTTGCCTTTAGTAGGATAGGGTTTGAATTGCACTGAAGCTCATAGTTCTGCTTTGGTATGAAGGAGTCAAGCAGCAAAACTTGTATTCCAAGAAGAAAAGTCTTCATGCTATTTACAAACCAATCTGCCTGCCTCTCTTGCTTCAGGCTGCTGATCAAATCATGGTCTGGTAAGGATTCAGAGGCTTATGTATTTGTCAGAGACTGCTTGTAAATATAGTTAGTATCTGCATTTGAAAAGCCCAAGCAGATACTTTAAATGCTCTAATGAAAGGAGGAAGAAAACTGAAACTAAATAGAAAGGTTTTTAGTTGATGTCAGTGTATCTTTTGTCTTTTCCATAAGGAAGCTCTTTTGGTTTTAATGTTTCAGTAATGTGTAGATTATGTCTGCTGTATCTATTGCAACCTTTTTTCTGCAGCATGAAGATTTATTTCTAAATAATGTCTAGTTTTTCTGCATTTGGATTTCTGAATTTGGGCATGGGATTAAAAAAATGGCATTTAAAGTTTTGGGGACTAGGCTTATGCTCTCAAAGATACTTTGGTGCTCACAGAATTGAGTATTAATACTCTTAGATTTTAGGCCTTAAATGCTAAGGCAGATGACATCTTGAAATCATGATACTTGGCTTCCTAGTTTGATGTGCAAAGTCTCTTTCTGTACCATAGAGAGATTTACCATTACAACTGATAAAATGCAAGTGCACGCAATTAAAGTTAGTTTTCACTAAAGGCTTTGTAGCAGTAATCTACCCCCTGTGTTCTTTATTGTTTAACAAGGCACCTGCTGGGAATTTTTATGTGTGGAGGTTAGGTATATTTAGAAGTACAGTCTGATTTAAATACATGTTGTTTTGATGTGATCTACTCAATTATAAATACAGACCTCTTATATAAAATAGAGCTCCTCCTAAAGAACTAATACCTAGGCTTTAATTTAACTATTAAGCACTTCCAAATGGTCTTGCAGGATCCTCTGCATTTCCTCACCCCCACAAATACCCTTCCCTGCCTTTGAAACTTATTTCTCCACATAACAAATTAAGCATTTCAGTGCTGTTGGTTTTACGGGTCCAATGGGAACTAATGGTCAGGGTGTTTTAATCTTCCTCTGCAAGGATGGAGGATGCTGTTGCTGTTGAGGTATCAGAGAGCGAATCTGAGACATGGCAGCCACCTCTGCTACTGGCTCACATACTGGCATGGGCATATGCTGTCACAAATGAATGTTAATTACCCTGGCATTGACAGTCCAATAAAGCTGATTGGTTTTTAATTTCTTGGCACTGGGAGTCCAGCCACATGCTGCACAAATTGAGCAACACTACCCAGGTATTGCTTAGGCTCTTTAGTGATGCTGGTGGCTCTGCTGTGCTGAGAGATTTCTACCGGTGCTGCCCAGGTTGCTCCTTTCTACACCATTACTGCTCTGCCAGCACCTGGCTGTCCTGGCACAGAAGTGATTTGTCAGGGTCTGGTGGTTATTTTTCCTGAGAGTTGGGCTTAAATGAAGAGCAGCACAGCAAATTGGGCCTCATTTTTCCTCTTCTGCCTCTCTGTGGCTTTGCTCATCGCTACAGCTTATGGTGTTTCCAGCTAAGGCTTTGTTGCAGGAATCAGTGGATAAAGGAAATGTTATATGGGCAACCAGGTGGAGAAAGGCAAGCTCAGGGTGCGACTAGCCATTGCTTACTGTTCCATTTATAGTAAGAACAGAAAAAATATTCAGGAGGGGGAGTTTGCAAAACATGGCCAGTAGTAAAAAGGGGATGGCAAATTACAGCACTGCTTTTCAGTAAGATAAATAATAATACAGGCAAAGTGTCCTTTTCATCTGTCTTCCTTTTAGTTGTTAAGACATTGCATGTGGGCAGAACATAACATCCTGTCTGCCCAGCACCTTGCCCTGGGTTAACACAATGCAAATCATATTATGTAAAGTTGATAGAGAAATAGAGCTGCCTGTCTACAATTAACGCCTACTTGAAGGTTAGCTTAATTCCAAGTTATGGTAAACTCTACTTACCCTTACTTCAGTTAACTGTTGAGAAAGTTATAAAGTCACTTTAAGGCATTTAGAAATGTTTCTAGGAAATGAAATGTCACCTTCTCTGCTGCACATTGAAACCTCGATGTGTGTCATAGGAAATAGAACACCATTTATAAAGTGCAGGTTTTTCCCGTTTCCTTTCTTCATTCTGCTAGCTAAGCAGCTGGTATAATTTACAATTCTGGAGAAATATAAATTGTGGTTTACGAACTAAGATTATTTGTATTGTTTGAATAGAGTTTAAAAGCCAGGATCAATTGTAGGATTGCGTAGCTGGAGAAAGGGCCTGGAGCTGATATGACTGCATAGGACCACTAGCCAAGCAGGTCTGGCATTGCCAGTTCTGAGTGTTTTGCTAACTTATCTAAGTCAGGAACACTGTTTTTTACCTTTCCTAAGGTAAATTCTGCTCAGGGAACTTGTATCTCAAATTTGTCAGATTTTTTAAAATTGGTGATCTTCAACTTTTGCTGGTTTAACTTACAGGCTACTGAAAGCTTCTGAATACTGCTCTATTATGATTTGAGACCTGATGAACAATAGATATGCTCCTGCTGACTTACTCCTTGCATACACTCGGAATTAGAGCAGGGATTTCAGAGTCACCCAGGGTATAGGTAAAAACACAGCCTCTAACACTGTAGGAGAGGAATTTGGAATACTTGGCACTTTGTAGGCATCAGCAACTGCAAAACCAAGTCATATAAGAAATGGGGGATCTTGTGAACCTGTTTGTTTCTTTCCAGGTGAACACCTGAGCTCCCCAATGACTGCCTGAGTCTCCAAGTCTTTTGAAGTTCCAAGTTTAAAACTAGAAAACTTTGTCTAAATTTTCTTAATCTCTTGAGTGTTTGGAGCCTGTGGAGATGACAAAGATGTCAGCACAGCTTTTGTTCAGTTATTGCATGTGGCCTTGAGATAATACTCATCCAAAATACTTGCAATGCTGCCGTGCATTTTTAACATTGCTATGGCTTCACTTTTACAGCATTTCCATGACAATCTCTCTATAAATAGGGCTGAGGAAGAACTTTAAAAAACAAAACAAAAACAACAAAAAAACCAACAACAAAAAAAGTCCTAAAAAAACCCAAAACAAACTCATAAATTGAAAGGGACCTTGGAAGGTCTCTAGTCCAACCTCCTTCTCTAAACAGGATCAGCTGTAGGGATGGATGAGGTTGCTCAGGGCCTTACCCAGCTTGGTCTTTAAACCCCCAATGATGAGGGCTACACAAATACTCTCGGAAACCTGGCTCATGGCTTGACCAGCCTCAGGTGAAGCAACTTTTCTTTCCATTCTGTATAAACAACTTTTGCTTCAATTTATGCCTTTTGTCTCTTAGCTTTTCTCCACTTGTGGGGGAGCCCCCCCAGTCTCCAGGATGCTTCAAAACTGCTAATGGCTGGCTGAGGGATCCCTGTGGCATGGCAAAGCAGGAACACGGGCACATTCTGCACACCAGCAAATTTCATTCCAGCTGTGTGGTGCTAGAGGGGATATACTCTGCACCCCAGAGAAGCTCCCAGGGCAGCTGCAACTTGGCAGGGCCCATAGCCACCCTGGACATTACTGCAAAAACAAAGCTGCACCAAATGCCAGTTCTCCTGCCATCACCCAGCTTTGAACATCAAGCAAGGCAGCATGGCCTCAGCTTTAACACCATCCTCATCTGGGGCTTTCCGCTCTTGGTCTGGGACCAGTATTTGGGATGCTGGAGACCCAGAACTCCAGCCCAAGCAGGGTGGATCCTCAGAGGGTACAGTCTGCAGTCTGCCTTCCCCTCTCCACATCTTGCCTCACCGCCCAGAGGTAGTGCCCCACTTCATAGGTATTTAGAACCAGTGAATGACATTTCCCCCAGAAGCAGGTTGCCTCTCATGAAAATTTGGAGTTTTACTGTGATAACCAGAAAGCAAGTTCTGCAGAGGCAATACCCAAAGAAATTTTAGGTTAGGGTAATTGCATGTGTGATTTTGTGCATCCTAAGTGAAGATTCAAATGCTTTCTGGGAACACTACACATTTTCTGACCTGCTGCTATCTGTATGCACTACAAACAAGATTGCCTAAGCACCGCAGGAATATTTGAAACCTGTGTATGAAAGGCAGTGAGGTGAAGCTATGGCAGTTATAAACAGTCTATTTTGGCATTTGACCATCTCCCAAACATAAATAGCAAAATAACTCATCCATCTCTGGGGTCAGGCATGGCTGTGCTGGTTAACCCCAGCTTAAACCCTGGGAGTTTAATTTGGCTTTATAGCCAAATACATACCTGCTGAGGTCAGCTGAGGCACTGTCTGGTTATGCAGGCAGGCTGGATTTTTCATAAAACTCACTGGAATCCATTTGCAGTGACAGATGCCATTGAGTGCATCTTCCTGATCATTCACCACTGATAATAGAGCTGGAGATAGCTCAGTGAGCCTCTTCATCATGAATTTCCATTTTCTTTTATAGTCTTGAATATCCCCATTGCCCATATCTTGGAAATCACATTGTATTTTTGTTTCTTTTTTTGTTGTTTTTTGAACACTGCCATTTTAAGAGGTTAATATTTTTCCCCTTTGCTATGTTCAGCTCCGTACTCCTTAGCAAAAAAAACCCCAACCCTAAATTAATAAATTAAAAACATTATTTTTTTATCTCGTTCAGATGATTTGGGCAAATTCTAAGCTACAGAGACACCTTTGGGTTTTGGGTGTGTGAACCTGCAATCAAAATCAGCCACTTCAGTGATTTTTATTTTTTATTTGCATTACTTCCTCAATAAAAGACACAAACATTTGGATTCAGCAAATGCTGTGCTGATAGCTAGCTGTGCAGGGTTTTTTCCCACTTTTTATGTTTTTAGATTTGGCATTGCTTGCAAAGGGCATTCTTCTCACAGAGAGTATTAAATTGGCATATAACTTTACCTCTGCTGAACTCCTATTCCTAACCACATTAATTTTGGATACATCCTTATGTTCACTAGATATTGTCCCTCTATCTTCATTGCACTACTAACTTCAGTCCATCTGACAAACTTATCTTTAGAGAAGTTGAGAAATAAGATTATATAGACTTGATTCAGTTTGGAAAGCAGCAGCAGATTTGCATTTGCTTTGCATTGTTGTATTGGCTTTAGACACATGGTGATACAGCCACTCCTTGTGCAAACCTCCCCTTGCTTTCATTCACGGTCTGAGATAAACAGATGTTTGGCAAGATGTTTAGCATCTGAAATGATTAGTCAGCTCAGATTCTTACTCCTACTTTATACTGCATGGCGTGTTTTGGTTTTAGATTATTTGTTTTCTAGTTATGTTATAAAGAGAACAACTTCAGTATCACACTGTGAGTTCCTCACATTCAAGCTGACAGCTTATACATGACAATATGGCAGTGAACAATGGCCCATCAGAGCTACCAAGAGCAGGAAGTAATTTAAGATGTATTGGATAATGAAGAGTAAATGTATGCTCATCACCACAACTACATGGAAGCTGCTCTAAAATTTAATGACAAATCTTCTGCAACAGCTGCAGAAGAAATATCTTGTGGAAGGGCAGAAATAGAAAGCTTCCATTCATCAGCAGTGTCTCTTTGGCCTTTTTTGGTTTTTTTTCCCCAGTTTCAGTCAGATAAATGAATATAATCTGCATGCCAAGGTCAATGATACACTTCTTCTTTGTAGCAGCTACACTAGAATCACCATGTTTGTGTGGCTAAGTATTGGTCTCTGTCACACCAAATAAAAAGAACACATGATTTTTTCTGATATCTCTATATTAGATATACATAATATTTCAGTAAAGAGTACTTGCAGAGTAAACTGTTTCTGGTTCAGAGGTGTCTGAATTGTAGAGGAAGTTTTCCCTTCTTTGGCTTTGCATGAGGCCTTGTATGCTGAAGAAGATCTGTAATTTATTAAAGATAACACACAGTAATAGTGTTTAGAGGCAGAGAAAGACCACATTGATTAGGTCTGTAGGCTAAATCAATGCCATGCAGGCTCTGAAGAACAGTAAGTCTCATTATTCTAATTATGCAGCTAAGGTGATGGGGTGTTTAAAAGTGTGATGGTTAAATTAGAAAGCAAACTAAGGACAAAGATCTCTTTGGTTTATGAAAAGACTGAAAAAAGGACAATAGAAATGGGAACATGCAGATTGGAAGGTATCAGGTAAAATAGTGTAGTTAAGATTTGGGATTATCTGCATACCTGGATTAGATAATTAATTAGGAAATATTTGATAGATAAATGACAATAATAGTTAGGAAAATGTGTGATCTGACATCTCAGAGACTGATTATATGTCTGTGAAAGATCTGATGACTTAAGTCATTTGGACCTGCTTGCTGGATAGCTTGTAATGTTTTGAATTAATTCACAAATGAACAACTAAACTCATTACTCATTGAACTAATTCCCCTGAGTGGTAAATTTGGACTTGAACTGTGGCTGTTTGTGGGAACAGGCCAAGAGAAACAAGGTGGCTGTGATGCTGTGGAGTATTTTGCATTAACATTGGCTAATGGGTTAAAGAGCAAGTTATGGAAAAATGAAGTGAGGCATAGTGCTCATACTAAGGGCTAGGGTAGGAGAACCCTTCCTGTGGAAGGAACAGCTTCAAAGCAAATTTGACCTAATCTTGAGTTTTCTTGCTGTTACTTGAAAGGCACAAGGAAGAGTCATGCTCGGAGTACATCTGGGGAACTTGTGTTTACTTAGCACTCACTGTGGTATAATAACTAAGGAATATTTATATACAATTATTTTACATAAAGAATTCATCCAGCTGCTAGAATACGACATGGTTAGCTTTTCAGGGGGTTTCAGGGTGTGAAAAAAAATCTACATGATCTTCCATTAAGTTTCTGGTAGAAAGGTGTCTCAGCGCAGACAGAGGGCGAAATCACACTTTGTTTTTGATAACAAGGTAATAACATCCCTTCCTACTGCAAAACTTTCTGTTTTGAGAGAGTAATGTTTTCTAGAATCAACGTAACTATGCTGGTTTGAAAAGCACATTATTAGTCACAACAGCTTTCCCACTGCCTTTTGTTTGGTGTCTATTCTATTGTACTTTAGTGTTCCTCTGAATCGAGTAAGCTGTATCTTTTCCTCGTTTTAGTGCACAAACAAGCATATGCCCCATCCCTGGCAGTGCTCAGGGCCAGGTTGGATGGCGCTTGGAGCAACCTGGTCTAGTGGAAAGTGTCCCTGCCTGCTGCATGGGTTTGGAACTGCATAATCATTAAGGTCCTGCCTAGCCCAAACGTGTCTGTGATTCTTTATTGTGTCAGGTTGCTAAATACAATGTATTTACAGCAACCACTGTTAGCAAATTGATTAAACGTGCCATGATACTTCAGTTCCTGGTTTAATTAAACACTTCAGGTATTTTTTCAATCAGCAGGAATAAATTTCAACTGTATTCTTGCTTAGAATTTGAAGGAAAATCTTTTAGTTGGTTTGGTTTTTGGGGGGATTTTGGGGGTTGTGGCTTTTGGTTTGTTTTTATTTTTTTTCTTTTTCCAAATCTTGGTAGAAAAATTAGGAATACTGTTCAGAGCTTCTGTACAAGCTGTTTCTTGTTCCTTGTTGTATGGCTCTGTATGGTTCATACATTTTTAGTAGCAGAACAAGAATGTAAATCTCTGGATATGTGCTTTATTAGTATAGCCAAATAAATAAATGAATTGCCCTAAAAACTGAAAGTGCCCCTTGAGATTCACTGAACCATTCACAACCTAAGTTTGACAGGTAATGATTTAGCCAAACCATCCATAACTTTTATTTGAAAAACAAGGACAATTAAAAATAGGATGAGGCATTTTGGTCATGAATTATTCTGATCAGGAATGTAACTACAGTTTTATTCCAATGCCTAAATGAAATATCTCCCTGTATACCCAGTGAGTTTCATTACAGCTTCAGTTTTATTACCTCACTTTGAAAGATTTAATCCTTTTTTTGAAAACGCATTACTCTTCCGAGAGGACAAATAAAAATGAAATACAATAATAATTTTCTGGGGGTTAGGGGAGAATAACAGGAGAGAAGGAACCAACTTTAAGATTACTAAACCTCTGTGTTGTTACTTTGAGGCGCTCTTAGCATTGCAGCAGCTGTTTTGAAAACTCAGGAAGGGCAAAATTCAGGGGCTACAGATGTGCCTTAGCTTTGTGCCGTGGTGTCCCCCATCCCACATCACTGACATTACCAGCATGGTAGTTGCTATGGTGGGTTCCTTGGAGAGCCCAGGAAGTTGCTGCCTGGGACGGTGAGGATACAGGCTCTCAGCAACACCAGAGGAGCTGCAGCACCAGCTTTGGCCTCGTGCTGGTTGGAGGCCTGGGTGCTGTTGGGGCAGCTTGCTTGGCTGGACTAGGCAGAGAAAATGCCAGCGCAGAGCAGGTAGCCTCTCCTCTCAACTGCACCCGAGAACCATGTACAGTTCCACATTCCATCCTGGTTGCATGTTAGAAGACTTCCCTGCTGCCAAGCTAAAGACAGACTGAATCCTTCTTTCCACCCCAAGACCCAGCAGCTAATCTCAGCAATTCACCTTTGTGCTTTGAAGCCTCTTGGGATAAAGCCCAACACCTCCTGAGGTGGGAAAAGAAGCAGAGCTGCATTAGGCCAAGTTCTTTCTAGTTACTCCTCAGCAACAGGTATAAAACAAGCGATTCCTCTTTTATTCTCACTTTGCTACAAATGAGCTGAGCACCATGGCTGGAACAGGGAGGAGAGCACTGGCAACAGCTCCAGCTTCCCAAGATCATCTCCTTCCTTTTCTTCCTGTAGGTTATCTGAACATTTTTGTGTAATGGGGCTTTTCAAGGAAGCCGGTTATCTGAGGCACTGATGCGTGAAAATACAAAACTTAGCTGCAGGAGCAGAGTCAGTCAAGCTGCAGCAGCATGAAACCCAGCACACAGCTCGTTTACCCTGCCTCATCATGGAGTTTGGCAGCTTGCTCTAATCTCTGTGCTGCTGCATCTAGACTGCTGCTGGCACTCAGACTCGTTAGTTTGAAGTCTGTACGGTTGCTTCTGCACTATGCAGAAGCTGATCTTCAGCATGCTCTGACCTTCCCTGATATGCTTTTAATTCACGTAAATACTTTTGAATTTTTTCCTCTCAGCCTCTTCTAGAAGTGGTGCCCAAGGATAAGGTACTACTCACCAAAGCTCAGGTCAAGACAAACTGAAAGCACCAAGAAGTATCAAAAAGCTGGAGGCCAGCACACCCCAGGGAACTCCTGTCTCCCTGAAAAGTTTGAGTCAGGCTGGCTGTGAGTCAAACTGGTGGGTGCAGCATGCATAGTGCTTTCAAGCCTGATGCTGTCATTAAGCAGCCATTTGTTATTTCAAATGTTAGCAAGCAAACAAATAGCAGGTTTTATTTTGCTTCCGGAGAACTCTCACAGTACAACCTCTGTCAGAGCTGCACATGTGTGTGCACACAGGCACATGCAAAAGAAATGCAAATGTTCATCACAGCTGAAAAAATCTGGCTTACAACAGACCTAATTATGTGATCACAGAGAAGGACAAAAAAAAAAGGCATTATTTGCTATGACTTTAGTTTTTTTGAATGCTCACTTCCTAAAATCATTGAAGATGGTGATGGTAAACTGGGTATTTGGAAAAGACTTCCAAGAGCCAAATAGCTGCAAAAAACATTGTCAGTGAATAAGAAATGCAGTCTTCTGGTGACAAGTGTAAACCCTTTCACCCTAATTTGAGGATGAGCAGCTTTGCAGCTACATAGTTGTTTCTTGCTCTTACGCAAATACTGTTCTATGCCTGATCTTATTAATACTGTCAGTACAAATCTTAAGCATATGTTTCCTATCTTGGACTCTCTTTGATGAGATGGGAGGTCACCCCAGCAATAAAGCCTTTGGTTGAAAAGTTGTTTAACACATTGTCATCGGGACACAAGCAGTTTTTTTTCCTTCCTTGTATTGAGTGCTAGGTTGCTAATTGATTTTTACAGCCCAGTAATGGATCTCGCATTACAGAGTGAGGTGAATATCATGTAAAGTCAACCCTGAGAGAAGAGGAAGATTTTACAAAGTTTTCCATGGAACTCACTAACTCCAGGCTACTGCTTTGGAGATGCTTTGGGAAAACCTTTGCTAAGGCTGTTCTTAGTGTGAGTAATAGGAATTGGAATTGATGCTCAGAGTCCTCCTTTTGGTGAATGCATGTAGAAACTAAAACCTGTTGTCTTGAGCTTGACCTTTGGAAGAATGTCTAAAGAAAATTACTTAAAGGCTTTCCCCAATCCAAGACTTATTACAGACCTCTTATTTTGGAAGAAGTACATGTACATTTCTGAAAGGTGTCACCCAAACCAGTGATTGCTTATCAATAATGTCTCCTTACTACACACAGAGCTACTTTGCCACTTGCTCTTCCACTCAACTGCCTGGTCTCAATTGTAGTTGTATTGGCACAGGTAGCTTCTTGAAATACTGATCTAAGCCTTTCTTCAACTATTGTACTTTAACTCCCTTTTGCTCCCAGATATTCTCAGACAATGAGCACTGACAGCAGGACTACGCTGGCATTGGGTTTCAGCAGTGGTACTGAAGCCAAACACACTGCCCCTGCACATCTTAATTGCAGCTGGGGCCACTGTTAGGGCCAGCAGCTGGTAAGCCATGTAGAGAAAACCTCACATATGGCTTTGGCTCCACATGCAGGCTTCTTTTCTATTCCATTTTTACTCCTTGGCAGGAACTGCAGACTGATGCCAAGCCCACAGGCCAGTTCGAGACTGTCCCCATCTCATGTGATGTGGGGGTAAAGAAGATTTATCAAAAGTAAAAAAGCAGGAGGTTTCAGACAGCTCCTGGAAGCCAGCAGCTCAGGTGTACATAGACAAAGCTTGGGGCAGCAGCCAGCTGTGCCATCTGCACTGGGATGGTGCATGGCCAGTTGTGCTTGCTCTCTGCTGAGAAGCCACTTCTCACAGCACCAGCCCCTGCCCACAGCCTGAGCCAGCTGCCTGAAACCTGGCTCTGGTAAACAGGAGCGCTGTGAAACCCTGCCTGCTAGCTCTGGTGGTCTTACCACGTGCGATGTGGAGAGGTCTTCTGTGGCTATGTACTTAAGATCTGTAGCAAGCTTTGACGTGTCAAAAGCAGTATAAACGCAAAGCGTTTGTATTATTGTGCATAGGAAGCCAAGTTCTGGTAGTCACTTAAGAGACTTCATTCTACTTTATAAAGCACGCTTGGTGGCAAAAAGTGTAATAAAAGCCCAGAATCTTAGCATAAGATCTAATAATAACATATTTTATTTTTTTTTTTTTGTTAGAAAGAAGACGTTAATCTGCTTGAAATGCAGAGCACAGTGGGCTGCTAATTGTAGGAATAACAGATGCATGCAATCTCCGCCATCTCACTTTCCTTCTTATTTTCAAAACTAATACATCTTTCTTTCTTTCATGCAATCCATTCTGTTGACCCGCTCAGGCATAGGTCTCTGCTTGTAAAGCAAGCCCAATTGACGGCAAACCTTCTGCTTTCAGATCCAGAAATCTTCTTCCCATAAGTGCTTGGATATTGGTTCAGAAGCAGGCAAAGAAATAAAAATAACAGCAGAAAAAACCTCTCGAGTGGTTTGACAAAAATCCTCCTCTGAATGCAAAATAATATGAAGAAGAAAAATAAAGTGGAGAAAAATAAAGGTCTTGCAAATTAATTCTCCTGTCCCTCTCAGCTCCAACTCTGGGAATGTATTTTTCAGCTCCAGCATGTTTTCTACCAGCTGCTAGGATCTGCTGCAAAATTATATCCTTTTTGTAGGAATGTTGGTTTTTTTGGTGGTTTGGGTTTTGTTTTTTTCCAAATTTCTCACCAAGCTAAGCTGAAACTGCTCTTCAAAGCGGGACTTGGGGTTCCCTAAACTCTATCCCCCTTCTGTAAGTAGTAGCTGAGGAGCAGTTAGTGGGATGCAGCCGGCTCCCACCCCACGGGACTGCGAGCGCGGCACTGGCCGTGGGGAGCCCGGCGCTGCTCCCGCCGATCCCGGAGCTGTTCCCTGCATTCCTGTGCGCCCCCTGCTGCCTCTTCTTAAATTACAGCCTGTGCCTCGATCCCTGGGAAGCTATTCCGGTGGAGAAGAGCAGCAAACGTGCCCTCCCGGCCCGGTTTGCCGGCAGCCCATAGGCTTGAATTCACTAACACATGGACATCTGTGATTTTTTCTAATGCCGAACTTCGTAGCCAGAGCCCAAGCAGCCAAGGTGTTAAATACCTCCGCACAGGTATTAAATACCCACTGCTCTGAATCCTAAATCCGTGCTGGGAGCTGTCTGTAGGAAGCAAATAGAGATGGAAAGGTATACTTCTTTATTCACTTAAATTTGAAACCTAGGAGACTTAGAGGGCAGTGCCCATGTAGCTTCTCAAGCTACCAAGCAAATAATTGGATAACACAGAGCATTATTTAGATTTGAGATGCTCAACTAGATAGGTATCCCAAACACATATCTGTCTGCCTATCACCACCGTAGCCTGGGAACATATATTCAACAACAGAACAACTTATCATGCCTTCTCTCTTGTAATAATCTCAGTAATTTACTGGGGCTGTATATTAAAATGTCTTTCCCTACTGCCATGCATTTGCATATATCCATCAGTCAGCTTGCATATGTGGGATGGTAGATGATTTAATATTGCCAAGAAGGCTTAAGATGTGGATAAATGTTTTTGTTAGGATTGTTAACACTGTCATGCAAAGACTAAGGAGGCTAAAGATTTGTCCTAGGCACAATGACTGGCCAAAGAAACATCACTGTCTGGGGGAGAGGAATATCATCAAATTTAGGAAAGGTTTTAGGAAAACAAACATCTAATCATGCAGAACAGAATTTCACTCTAATCAGTTTTAGTCTGTTTGCAAAATCAAGTTTCTTGAGTGATTTCCCCAATGTATCTGCAGTTTGCGCCTCCAAATAGTACAAAGCTGAATATTTGCATGTCTAATCTGTCTGGACACTGTCCTGAATGAGATACGTGCATGCCCTGGAGAAGCTGTTGCGCATACAGGATGGCAACAGGGGATACCATGAATGGGAATAGGAGGGTATGTAAGTGTGGTTGGGACAGAAATAATCCAATAATCATGGATAGTCTTTGGAGGTGAAAAGCAGGTAAATGAAAATTAAATACTGGTAATGTCTGAAATTTTGTGAAGAAATTACTTTTGCTGATTTGAACTTTCTCAATTACAATTTGAGTACAGATCTCTCATGGCCTCTTTTGGGGAAATATAAGAAGTGTAAAATCTGAGTAGATGAAAACAAAATGTCATTAGCTTACAGCCACACCTAGTCAAACATATTTTAATTGATGCAAACCCTGAAGACTCAGGGAATCAACAGAAACCAAAATCACACCACTGAAATTGCATACTTTTGCAATCCCTGTGTGCACTCCTCTTCCTGGCATCCCAGAGCTGCTCGATCCTCCTTTCCAGAACACCTCGCAGCCAGGCACAAGCGATAAACCCAAATCCAACTGAACCCAAACACCTGAACTTAGCTCAGACCTCAGATATTTTCCTGGAATAAGTCAATGATGTCAAGGCTTCAAGGCTTTGAGACAGGCCATATCTTTTACTCCATTACTATGGTGTATTTATTACGAGGATTTTTGATGCTTTGTGAATGCAAACAGGTCGTAAGGATTTGAGATATATATCTATTGCTAGTGCGCTTTACCTAGGTTAGCGCTCCAATCGTTTGTCTGAGTGGGATCTGCAACAGGTCCCTGGGTTAATTAGTTCAATATTACAAGACAAAACAGAGAAATACACACAATTCTGTACTATACTACCAGAATTTCCCAGAAGAAATACCTACTGGTTTTACTAAGCTGATTCTTACTCTAGACCAACAGAAAGAATATGAAGAAATTTGAGCCTCCTCATAGATGAATTTAACATTATAAGCAACTACTTTTTCAATAAAATATTTACTCTTTCTACCTCAGCAGTGAGAGATTTTGAATTACAATAAGAGCCTGGGGCTGACACCCACCTCTGCAGTTTCATTTGCTGCACAAGATGTGCCAGTGACTTGCCTGCAGGCATCCTGAGTTGGGAGCTCAGCTGGGGCCAGAGGGACACACGTTTTTGCTCTATCTTTCCAGTCAGTCAGCTTTCTCTTCCCCAGGGCATTGCCTAAATATGTCAGGATTTAATTCCTTAACAAAGAAGAATAATTTAAATTGTTTCAGTCACAGAAGTGTGCAAACTGAATTCTTGCTGTAGAGTTTCTGCTGGGATTAAAGGAGCTTGGCCAATTCACTCCTAAGAATCTAACCTATTGCCTCTTGTTGCTGTATTATTTTTGTCACAGAAAAGTCATGTTTCCAATTGGCTTTGTCTTAGTGGATGGCTGTTGAACTAAAAGCATTTTTTAACATGGCACTTTGCTCTTCCTTATCCACAGTCCAATATCTCTCAATTTCCATTTCAAACACAGCTCAGATCTGTGTAATCTTTTGCTTCTTCAACATTTTCAAGGAACTGTAAATTCCACAATTTAATTAATGGGTCCAAGAGGCTGAGCCTTCTTCATGCAAAATAGAACTGTACAGTGATTAATTAAAATTGCTATCACTGTTCCAACTTACTGGACTTGAGCATGGCATATTCTGCTAAGGACATTACAAAGTGCAAACCAAAGTGTGTTAAACTTAGAAAAGCAAAGGCAAATGTGATGATTAAAAATGGGGGAACATTTTTTCCAATATGCAGAGACCAATTTTTAAAGGACACTGTCAAGAGTTATGGTGTACTTAAAATTGATCAACCTTAAAATCCACTTTCTTATGCTGTGCTGGCAGATGTCTCTGGGGTTCAGATAGCTTTTAACCACACGTTATTTTACCCTGAAAAATGGAGGAGGAACAGAAGTAATATTTACTTAAACTCTGCAAAGTAACACTGCATCATACAGTCTCCACAGGCTCTTGTAGAAGCAGGTAAGTAATGAGAACTAATTTCTGGGATTATGTTGACATGCTTTGGGTATGCAGAAGGCAGCAAGCAAATTAAATATAAATTTGAGGTGCATCTGACATTAGGGAGAAATCTTTTAGGGTGTTGGAGAGACGACAGTCTTTCATTCGTCACTTTAGAGCTTTTTTATGAAGATGCTAAGATGCTGCATGACCGAAAAAAGTAAAATATTGAAAAGAACCTGAATCTGAGGAAGCACATATTGGTCTCTCCTATCTTGTTTGCTTGGTCATTTAGGAGGGCAGGTAATATGTGCTTGGTTCTTTTTAAGACAAACTTCTTATTTTGTGGAGTGATAGCATTGTAATTACCATCATGGTTTGGCTAATCTGTGCTTAAAGTACTCTGGGTTTTGCTTTGATTCTCTGTATATGTCATAGCCCCAGTATCCTAATGCCTGAAGAAGGATAAATCTAAATGAATTATCTGTTTTCCCATCACGGAGATGTTCAGTTTGCAACTAGGAACCAAAGGCTGAAACCTCAACAGAAGCTTGCATGGAGAAATGAAGCTAGAATATTGTCCTTAATGATGTGGCTTTGGAGGTGACCTCAGGTCAGGGACTCTCTCCCTGGGAATATTGTATCACTCTGCTCCTGTGACTCGGCACTGCCCCAGTTCTGCACTGGAGTCGCAAGTGCTCTGAGCTGGTCATGAGCCTATGGCAACACTGTCTTTTAGAGGTGATCCTTAAGCTGGAGGCAGATTCCATGCTGTAAATCTAAAAGTGACACTTTGTGACCAAAGAGTGTTTTCCAGCACAAGTGGGAGTCACTGTGACAAAGCTAAGGAAGCACTCAATTTATGAGCACAGTATGGACCATCTGCATCATGGTCATCATGTTGGAACGGTAGTGGGATGAAGAACACAGCTATTCCATAGGCTGCTCTTCCCACCCAGTATAGAAGGCATGCTTAGAAAAATGTGATCTTAACCACTCTCTTGAGTGAAATTACAGCTTTAGGGGAGCTTCTACCAATGTCCATGACAGAAAGTGCAGAAATACTCATGCCAGGGGTGGTGGGATAGGAAGCACAAGATGCTGAAGCAGTAACACTCACCAACACAGTACTTCATTTCTAGATAACCCTGTGCAGCTTGTCTTTTATGACTGCAGTCAGCAAGAAGTATTAAACACTGTCTCCCATTCAGTATATGGAAAGTTAGGATGTTTCTACCCTGTACAGTAAAGGAAGCTTGTGCAGAGATCTGATAGCTAAGGTTAGTGTGGTGTGGAAATGAAAATGTCGCAGCTAGGAATGAGGAGAGCCAGCAAAATGGAAGATTTTGAGTTATTCTCCATTGAACAGATCTGTCATTTATTGTGTGATTTAGTCTCTTGTGCCTTTCTCTCTAGAAAATACAGTCATTTCACTCTTCAAAAACCTTTTCTCGAGCTCCCAATGAGAGGATTCCCCAGGAGAAACAGCAGGTGAAATTTTGGCAGTGTATAAAAGAAGTCATTTCCTTTTGTACTTTTTAGAAACCTCAACTCAACCTGTTTTCCCTCCTTCATCCATATACACTAGTTCTTTTGCTAGCAGATCCGCCCTTCGGTTTAAAGTTTAAATGCTAATCAGCATGAGGTGAGTTTAATCGCCAGGTAAAGGCCATTGACAAACAGCTTTCCCCGTATGGATCCTGTGCATACTTTCCCCTTTCCACATTGCATTTCAATTTGGAATTAACCCTCAAAGTTCCCTACTAGCATGAGATCCAAGCCACAGTAGCACTGCCATCTGCTAAATGACTTAACAGTGCAAGGCAAGTCATTGCCCGACAGTGGAAGGTGCCACTGAGTTTGTGACTCAAATCCTCCTTCAGAGCATGGTCTCCCCATGTTATATTTATTCGTCTTGACACCGAGGCCTGTGCTCTGCAGCCTGTGAGCGCAGGGATGCTGGTGGAGCATCGGTAGGTGGCTGCCCTCTGCACAGCATAGACAAAGCGCGGAGGCCGGCTCCCTGCAGCAGCCCGCAGCAATTGCCATGACAACCAGCAAGCTGATTACTCAATTACAGCGCTCCTTTTAAAAAGTGTCATAAAGCCAAGGGACAACACTTCCCGTGGTGCTTGATTTTCAAAGCGCCAAGCTATGTTTAACTTTTTAATATACCTTGTGATTATGTTTGCCAACCTAGTTCTGGATTGCATTTCATCATCATCATCATTATTATTATTTTATCCTCATGTTCTTTGAAATGCTGGGAAAGTAAAATGCTACTTAAAACATACCGTTTTTCTTGTTGCAGGAAAACATGCAGGTGCAGTAAACACCAAGTGTAACAGCCTTACTGGCATGGGAGGACTGTGACAGATGCACACTTGGGAGAGTGCTGGAGCCATGACCAGTTTAGCAAAATGTGTCGAACCTACTCCAAGAAATCTCAAAGGAGCTACTCACGCTGCAGCCTCTGAAACTGAGTTGTCTCTTCGTGCTGAGCATCCTTTTCATACCTACCATGCTCCTGTAGGTACCACTGTGCTGTTCTCAGAGCTGATGCATTTTTCATCCTTTTGTGTAAGTGTAGATTACTGAATATTTTTTTACAATGTAAGAAGGGAGAAAGCTGAGCATACACTTGTGATTTGGGTTTCACTGGTTTGTTTAGGTCATGTCGTGGTTTAAGGATAAACCCAGGACAGGTCAGTTCAGATTTACAATGCTAGCTCTGCTTAAACTGAGGAATTCCTTTGTATTTCATAGGGATATAACTTCTGGTATAGCACCTGGAGGGTCTGGTCAAGGTCCTCATCATGTTGGATGTAATAGAGGTAGGCAGTGAGAGATGTCCTGTATCAAGCAAAATAGATCAGGCAGGCTAATGCTAGGGAGGAAAATAGAAGCACAGAAATAGAAAGTAGCTTTACTACTGATCTTGCCTGGATTCATAGGATCATAGAATAGTTCAGGTTGAAAAGGACATCTATATGTCATCTGATCAAGCCCTCGCCCAAAGCAGGGCCGAATTCAAGGTTAGATCTACTTTCAAAGTTAGGAGACCTTTTTCAGCCAGGGAAAAAGAGAACTCAGGGCATTTTCCAGCCAAGTCTGGAGTGTCTCCATGGGCAGAAATGCCCCAGGCTCTTTGGATCCCTGTTCCAAGGTATGACCACCCTCACTGCTCTCAGTCTTCTCTCTGTCTAGCATCTTTCCTGCACAGTGATGATTTGCTGTAGATCTGCTTTAGCAGATCATGGGAACATCTCTACATAAATTCTCATGGCAATGTTCCAGAATGAAACTGCTTTCACATCTTCTGCCTTCCAAATTGGATAGCCAGCTTGAAACAGCTCTTGGATTCTGGAGGAAGCTGTCCCAAAACAGTAGTGTTATTTACAGTGCTCCCTCATGATTCAGGTAAAGAGCAAGACATACGATTTTAAACCCAAACTTGTAAAGCGCTGGATGCTGCTTGTTCTGTTCTGAGGTAATGTCTGGGTTTGTTAGAAAAGTTTTTACATGCATTTTTCTCTTCACTCTGAAGCTGCAGAAAGATTCCGGTTGCAGGAAGACTGTAACTCCAGGGACAGACCAGCAGATTACTGCCACTATTCCAACAATTTCTTGACAGTATCTTCTTCCCCATTTCCTTTCTCCTGAGTTTGGATCATCTCCCCAGGCAGGAGACCAGTCACTTCAGCCCTCATACCTAAGACTGAGGGTTCATTTACTATGTCCAAGGCAGGAACCTCCTCATAATCACATTTTCAGTATTAATGCTGTAGGAAAAGAAAAAGATGGTTTTGATGAACAATGGTATGGCATGGCTTCACAAGATTTTGATTTCTTACAGTATTCAGTCTCTCCATATACTTGATTAAAGTTATGAGGGATTCATTTTTCAAAACCACATCAGTTTCATTAATAAGAAAAAGAAGTTCTTCCCCAGACACTTCTTTCCACTCTTCGGTCACTTTGGAGTAAGGCCACCTCTCCCCAGGCCGCTGCTGAAGAGAAGGCAATGTTTAAGTCTCAGCCATCTGGATTTCACAGCGCAGCTCAAAGGTCATTCCCATATTGCTTGTCCTTCACTGTCCTTGCTCCATGGGATCCAGCTGAAAGTATAGCACTTAAATTTAGCCCGGACTCCAGCCAGTCTGGTGGAGGAAATGGGAGTTAATGGCTGGTGAATCACCCGCTGAAAACGGAGGGGGAGCTGCTGAGACAGAAATTCAAAGCATGGCTGCTTTAACAAAGATCAGGGCTTGTTCTTGTGGTCTCTTGCTCTCTACAAGGCTGTACCAGCTGCTCTCTTTCCACTCAAATACACACACACTGAATGCACAGGTGTTTCCTTTAACCATGTCTTGCTTGAGTGCTGCTCTTAGGAAGGAAAATTAGCCAAGCTGGAGATTTTGGTGTTCTTGGTGAACATTGTACTGCATTGATGACAACTGAACTATGATATGGATTCACCCTCAAGCTCTAGAAGTTCCTAAACCACAGATTGTGAAGAGCTAGGAGAGGTTACCAAGGAAAATACTACTCCACCTTTGTTGTCCTCTTTCCCCTAAGCACTCACCTACTGACCACTATCAGACATGGGATAAGACAAGTCTGTTTACCCAGGATATTACTGAGGCAGATCTGAGGTGTACTGCAGAGGAGAACTGAGACATCCTTTCGTCTATCAGAGTGGAAGAAGCTTTCCAATCCCTCTCCAAAAAGCAGAGCTATGACCCAAGGTCCAACCCATTCAACGAATGCTGCAGAAGACAGATGGCTTGATTACCTCTTCCAGTTCCCCCAGATCCTCTGAAATTGATTTGTGTGGAGTATAAACAGCAACAACATGCTGAGGGCAACAGAAAACCACAGCAAATGAACTTTTTCTATGCATGTATTTGCTCATGCCATGCCCCTCTTCAACATTTTCAAGGTAAACCATAGTCCTCCTCAGTGAAATGATTGAATAAAAAGTGCCTGATTATTTCAGCATTATTTGCTTTGCAAGCTGCATGTGGTATTTTATTTCAAAGCTGTGAAAACATAATCTGATTCTCCAGCCCATGGGAAAGAGTAGCTGAAGATACGGTTTTCCAGTCATCTCATTTCAGTATATGATAGAGTTGTCAACCTGGTGCTGTGCAGACGAGGGAGCTGGCCTGCAAGCCATCTGTGTGAGGAGGTGCAAGATGTGACTGGCACAGGTGTTTGTCAAGGAGGTATGAAAAAGTTCAGAACACAAAATTGCTGCTTTCTGCTCCTCAGTTAATGAGTCAGCTTCCCAGCCAAGCAAGCTCTGGAAAGCAGAGGTGGAAGGGATCAGCAGCAATAGTATCTAAGCCATGCTACAATCCATGTCCTGTGCCCACTTGTTACAAAGGAACAGAGGTGTCCTGTCACATATGGATATATGATAATGAATGAACAGAGTGAGATGGAGTTATAGGACAGATAACCCACAGTTAGCATTTCTGCCCTTAGCCCTGACTACATGAATCTATTGTTCCTTCAGAATATGCATTATATTGTGCACAAGAAAAATTGCTGTGCTTGTAGAGGTGACCATCAGCAACAGGAGCCATCTTTCTCATGAACTTTGCATTCTCAAGCATGGAGTGTTACCTCATGAGAGTGCCCTACTACAGAGATGAGAGAGTAAGTGACAGCACAAGTGCCCTGATTCTGAATCTCCAGGTTTCCCTTTGCAGCTTCTTACTACTGCTTTTGGTTTATATCACTGCAAAGTTTGGGACCTAACTCTGATTCCCCTAATGTAAACAGGTGTAAATTTGAAGCAGGATCTAGCTTTAATTTTGGCCCTTTGATAGGGGGTTGGGGCATCTGGCTTCCAGAGGTTTCATCCAGCCTTAGTGGTTCTGGACTTTTGTGGCTTCCGCTGAGGAGATATAATAAAGCAACAGTGGTTCCTGTGAGATTCGTTCAACGTTTTTCATTTTTGCACTTCAATCTTGAGAAAGGCAGAAAATAGCAGTAATCTCTTTTTTTAACATGGGAGCTGTGAGGGCAGAGTCTAGGGAGCAGTGGTGAGCAGCCATAATGCGCTTAAGTCAGTGGTCAAAGCTTATCCAGGGGTTTTGCCACAGAGCCAATGCCATTTTTGTGCATGCACTTTATCTGTCAAAATGAATCTACTCTCTGAAATTAGTAAAGACAAATGGGAATATCAAAAAAGATGACATCTACGGTGAGATGGAGTATCTTCACTGACTTTTGGGGCTTTATAGGATGCACACGTATGTGATCTGGGTGTTTAAAACATGATGAGATAAATGCAGGTAAAAATAATCCTGGTATTTAAGGCAGCTGTGCATAACTGTACCTTGTCCTTTGCCTTCTTTTCCTTAAAAAAGAAGACTGTGAAGGGTCACTGAGAACCCAAGCTGGGAAACCATATCTCACTTGTAACGGAAAAGTACATCCGTGCTCCAAAAGGCATGTACATAACTAATGTGTATGATCTGCAGTGTAATGTGTGTAGTCTGCGGTGTTTGAAACGGGCTGTGTATAACAGGGTGCCATCCAGTCTCCTCTCAGAGCCTCAAGTAGTCAAAAATGATAGCATTTTTCAAAGCACTGTCAGCAAGCAGAAGAGGGTTCAGGCTGGGGTAGCTAAACTCCCATTTGATAATGTGTTGACATTTTTATATATTGGGAGCATACTTTCAATTGGTTAGTTGAACAGAACATCCTCTGATGTGATATATTTTTTGTGAGGAGGCTGCATTGTTTCCTCTCTCTTACTGTTTTATTCCTTCCCTTCACCCTCAGTGGTAGCTTCTCCTTGCTGTGTAAAGACACCAAATTTAACAAATCCATCCCTTCGCTTTCTCCTGCCTCTGTTTATTTTGCAAATGGTAATGATGAATCACTTAGAAGATCCATTGTGTATGCAACAGGGCTGTGCATTTCCAAGTTTTCTCAGCACATCATTATTTTCTCTCATGGTCATAAAGCCAGGCTCTGAAGACATCTCCTGGGAATGATCAACCATGATGAGCAGGGGCCTCAATTTTCATTTGTGCTCTCTGGATTTTATTTTATTTATATATTTTTTGAGAAATTGGAGTTTAGACAGTTTAATAGACTGGAAAAATAATTGAAGGAATGATCCAAATATCTTTCCCCCCTCCAGGGATACACTAGCTATTTCATTAGAGACACAGATGGTAAAGAAGTTTGCACTGTTAGCATTAGGGCTTTTGTTTTGTGATAACCACTGTAAGGCACCCAGGATGCTGAACAACTCCTGCAACTCATGCTACAGGGTGACTGTCAGTGCAGTCTGGAGTGCATGAGTGCTTGCATTTCCCAAGCATAAGGTGTGGCTGCATGGAAATGGTCAGAAGCAAGGAGAAATGGTAGCACCAGAGGACTATGTACATGGGTCAGCAGCCTTGTTGGTCAGCAAAAATCTGGCTTAGATCTCCTGGTTTATTAAATGAACAAGTCACCTAGCACCTTGTATCAGTGGTACTCAGGGTCTGAATTTCAATCCAACATCTAGTCCATTGGGTGTTGAAAGACCAAGTTCTTTGGCTTTTTAATTAAAATATGTTCAGTAAACTTTCATACACTCACTGAAATTGAGATCTGTCTTTACCATATAGTTTATGATCAAGGGAACAGAGCCAATAACTGATTTATTTTAGCGAATAAGTCTTTAGTATTTTCTTTTTATTCATCCATATTTAATTGCTTCAATATATATTGATCTTATATTCATGTAATATGTGTTACTATTTCCATTATAAAAGGGTGATTGCTATATAGTGCTTTCCTGCCTTTATATTATCCTTGACCTTCTCCAGGTGAAGACAACACAGAATATCTACTTTCAAAATTCGTGCAACTCAAATTTCCCATAATTTTCCTCAATTCAAGTGCTACCAAAATTAAGTACAACCAGATCCCTGAAAATGGGAAATTGGAAAATATGGCCCTGCTTGAGGGTGTTGAATTTCAGTTTACAGCCTCATTACAGCTATTGCTCTGTATATTAATTTGTGCTGTGTTGGGACATTTCTTCTGCTCCTGTTAATACATTATTAGCAGCAAATGACCTCTATAAACTTGGCACAACAATCCTGTCAAAGACAAGAGATATTAGCGAATACTGATACTCTGACCTGTATAATGTTCTGTGGTGTAGTTCTCAAAAATGTGCAAATCAGTTGTCCCTCATAAGCACTTTATTAGAGCTTCAGTAATTTCTGAAGCAAATTAAGAATCAACAAGAGTCACCCCTAATTATCTGACTTTTCTCCTAGGATATCATAGAACAAGCGCAGGGAAAAGAGGTATCGTCTTCATCTGTTCAGTGGGAGACACAAAGAAGCATCTATTCACTTAGAAGACCTACGCATGAACCAGCACCTAATGTGCTATAGGTGCTGCACAGACGCACGGTCTGTTGCAAGTGGAGTAATTTAGACCTGAAGAGTAAGTGCATCAACAGATAGTTACTTAAATAGATGCAAACCCCTAGAACTGGATGGATCTACAGCCACCAAAAGATGGCCTTGCCTCCAGTGAGCAGGAGAGTGTTGAGATCAGTCTTGTCTTTCCAGTTGTTTTGTTCTATTTTTGTTACATGGTAAGAATACAAATAAAGATGGAGCAAAGGTGAGAGTTCTACTTCTCCACCCAATACAGTTTTTAATATATAAAGCTGAACAGGAACACTTAATCAAAATGCTTCATCCATGTCAACATTTCTGATGGCTTGAGATGGCACCACTAATGTATGGACATCCATCATGCCTCTGTAACAGCAAGATATCCCAAGGAATAATTTAGGGGCCTTCTCCCAGGACTATTTCTCTGTGTAAAGTCAGTATTTTATCCACTTCTCCAATGGGAATATTGCTTATGACAGTTTTATACAACTGTGGTATTACTGCTATTAATCTTCAGACCCCTCAGATGATCCTGTGTCCTCATGTTGCCCTAAATGCATAACCAATCTTAGCCTCTACTTCTGGTCTTTTGAATAGAGAGAGAGAAGTTCAAATCCATGACCCTGAGGAGATAGTCTTTGCAGTTAACATTTAGAAACTGAGATGAGACACTTTGGAAGATGTCTTTGCTACCTTATACATGTTCCACAGCACTAATTCAACTACAATGGAGTGATCTAGACCCCCAGACAGGTTAATAGCTTGCTGAGACTGTCAGCTGATTTCCTTTGGCAGGAAATTTGGGGTTAGCTCATCAGTTATTCAAGTATCTGTGCTTGTGTAACTATTAAAGCTGCATTTATTTAATTGTAGGAGTCATCTGAGTTTGTGAAGATGTAAGCACAGTGGTTGCTAAACCTCTTTAACTAACATCAGTGTTTGGGAAGAGTACTCAGCATCTATTGTAAGATTAGCTGTTCAGCAGAGTCTAGCAATGTTTTGGGAATAATGGAGGGTGGGCTTTTTTCTTTTGTTATGTTTATAGTAGATTTGCAACTACTTACACAAGTATGAGAGTCCTTACCCAATGCTAAAATATGTTCTCCACATTCTAGAAAAGGTTCAGTGTTTTCTTGCCCTTTCTAGATTATTCATCTCAAATTAAGGCTGATCTTCCAGTGATTCACTTCCAGCTTCTGACAGTCTATTATCTGCCTACAGAGGTACTTCAGAAAGAGCTGGGAAAACAGGATGTTTAATGGAATAAATAAGTAATAATTAAATATGCTAGAACAACACATTTTGCAGCTATGCCCCATGCCTTCCACTAGGAATGTCATCATCTGGCAGCATGTCAGTAAGATACAGAATCTGAGATCTACCTTTGCAAAACTATGAGGAATTGGGTTACTCTAGGAAACCTCCAGTCCTGACTGACTGGTGCGAGATCCCTTCCTTGTGGTTCTTTCTGCAACTCATTTTGCCACAGATTCTTCTTGGTGGGTTCTACTAAAAATGTCAATTCTTTGCAGTTTAAGGGGATGGAGAAAAAGGTGTTTATAAGTAAAGAAGGGAAGAGAAAATAAGAAAATATTTCAGCTTCTTTAATGATAACTCCATTATATCTTCTCATTACAGTAATTGCAGGTTTGACTAAAGATTTTCCCATTATGCAAACTCTGGAGAGGCTGGGAATTTAATAAACAGTTAGAATAATACCAAATAATGGAGACAAAAGGTGAAATTACCACTTGGATACATTTCTTTCAGCTAAACTGTGCAGGATCAAGGGGTCACTCTTCAGAGCTAATTGCTAATTAAGCTTGGAGGGGCAGGCAGGCAGCCAAGCAAACATCTTTGTGTTCCATTGGGCTGCCAATTGATTACAACTTCAGCCCTTGATTAAACTTCAGAAATGATTAATTGATTAACACTTACTTGCTTGCTAAAATGGACAAGAAGGAGGGGGCACCAAAGTAAGGCCACTGCATTCACCTCCAGGCAGTCTTCAAAGCATGAAAACTTTGCAGTTTCGTCGTGGTCCCTTTTATGGTTATTTCACTGATGTCAGTGCAGGAGCAGGATGAGCTCATGGCTCATCTCATGGCTGAGAGGGGAATCAAATAATGTAAGTTCAGTGCAGGCTCTGCAAAAGATCTGCTGTCACTAGAAAGCACTTCATTGATCTCTTCTTTCATTCATCGTCTGTAAAATGACAATGAAAGATCGTTTTCTTTGAATACCTATGGGCAGGGTTTCTTGCAGCACAGATCCATACACAGAACGGATTTGAGGCTGAGGGAAGCCTTCTGAAACTTTCAAATTCAGCAAACAATGATTATACCACTGTTGTTAAATGTGAACACATAGAGATATTTTGTAACTGCATTGATTTACAGAATTTAGATCAGGAAGCACAATCAAGTCTGAAACTGCTCAAAACATAGACCACATTTTAATTTCAGCAACAAACTGATAAGAAAGATGTCATTACCAAACAATTTGCTTAAACCAGAAACCTTTCATACTTTTTGTTTCATTTCATCTGGTGCTTTTGTGTGGATTCCTGGAAGCATGAATGCAAGCCATGATAGACCATCATTGAGAACAAATACTCAAATTACTTTTCACTTACTTCTCTATGTAAATATAATTGCACATTATTTACCTAATTATTTATCTGGGTTTTGTTAGTAATGACCATTTGAAGTTCTAAGCACTTCAGCTTTCTTAAACTGTCAAAAGTATGGACTTCCATCACAATATCTCTCAAAGGATAGTTAGAGCAATTTTTATCCAAAGCACACCTACCTCCAAATTGTTCTATCTCATCGCAGTCAAAACGTAATAGTGAAAACCATACATTATTCTATTTCTGAACTTGCTTAAGGAATCATTGCTATCTTACACAAATAGTTTTCCACATTAGGAAGGAATGCACTGAGGTTTAAATATCGCTCCCCCAGCTGGAAAAATACATTTACTTTGCAATGCGTTAATGTATGCTTGCAACTAAATAAAAAACATTCATTAGTATGTTCTAGCTAGCAGATAATTCTGCCTAGTCGTATTTAAAGACCATCACTATGTTCAAAGAGCATCACTGTTATTAAATAGATAGATGCAGTCAGCTACCCTGTGGGGAGAGTGTTAAGATGAGACCCCTGACTAAATGATGACTCACAAGAAACTCTTGGCTTGAAGAATACTTGAAGGTTATACAATCACCCATAGCTGGTTAGCTGGATGACAAAGAATGACAAAAATCTTTTAAACTTATCTTACACGTAAAGCTATTCATTTCTCTCTGAACCTCATAACTTACATTGTCTGTATTGACCTGCCAGTGAGGTGTTTTCAGGGCAAGTGGCAGATAATAAGGTGTTGGATACTAAAACCCTATTTATTACCAGCCTTTTGAAGTACCACAGGACTACATGTGGGAATGTCAGAGCATCCCAGGGACGTGGTAACTTCTAAGCAATACAAAGCTCCAGCTCCCCAGATAAGAAGGAACACGTATGTGTGAATAACATACCTCTATCACCACCAGTAGCCTTCAGTCAAAGGCCAGGGAAGAGGGATTATCTGGGGATTAAGTGTGGTTCGGTCCTTCAAATGCTGGTATGGCTGGACTGAGAAGGTAGACTGGAGGAGGAGATCTCACAGTAAAGCCTCATCTTTATCCTGTTTAAAATAAAGGCTCTCTGTTCCAGGACTGTTGACCAGGGCAGTCTCCTCACCTCCACCACTTAGTCTGGGAGTCTGTGCTGCTGTTTTGCTTCGCCTGCATTCTTTGTCTACAGTTTTTCCAGCTTCCACTGCTCTGTCTCCAATCTATTCCCTCTTCAGTTGCAACTCATAGTTGTAAGCGCTTCACAGTGATTTTGTAGCATAAAACCTCAAAATTATTAAAATCGCTGGAAAATCACCACCTAAAGTTGAATGAGTTTTACAGCCACATCCCTAGGGAAGGGATTATCCAGCAATGTCTTCAGCAAGACAGTTTCTTGGACTGTGGGGAAAATGTCCTTTTTCAATGCAGTATATGTTAAAGGACTCTGAAAATAATCACTTTCTTCTGAGCAGAGCTACAGTTATATTTGTGCTAGAAACCAACACTGTGAACTTTGAATCAAAGATTTTCTTTCAGAAAGACTGATGTCCTTATTTAAGAAAACTGTGTAGAAAATTAAAGGGAAAGTAATTTTCGACAGAGGATAAGAAACTGTGGGGAATAAATCCAATTTGGTGACAATTGGTCGTTCAGTACCTGAATGAGATCAGAGCAGGTCTGTATTATATGGCACTCTGAAAAGCTACTCAACCCAGCACCAATCGCTCTGAATCAGGAATAGTTCCAATCTCAATGTAAGGAAGGTGTACAAACTGAATCCTCTCTTTAAACATGGGAATTTGCTTTAGTGTCATGCTGGCTGCAGAAGACATTTATAGCATTGTAAGTATAGTTTTGTTATAATACATGGAGCAGAGCCCATAGCAATGGAATGGCAAAGGGTCTCCCCATTGCAGGCTGATTGCAGAAGACAAGAAATAGATTATACCAGTTTCCAACATTCAGTCTAGCTCTGGAAACAGCACAAATTGTGCATCCTTGGTTTTCAGGACTGGAATAGGTATGACTTTGTGGTGCTGTGCTGGTCAGTACACTCACAGCAGCCCTCAAACACCTGGCTCAGTGGAATTACTAATGGAATAAAAAAAAGAAAGGCCTTGAAATTCAATATACATTTCTAACTTTCAGCAGTGATTCTTTAGGCGAGTTTGGGAAAACATGTCTCAGTGCTAATGCCAGCAGGAGCTGTTCAGCCCTCTTGTTTCTTTCTCTCTTAGTGAAAGCTGCAGACAAGCGCTCAGCAATTAGTGTTATTTTGTGCCCTAATTACACCGTATTATTCTTTATTATTATCTTTATGAAAAATAGACCTGCTGCAAGTCTGGATTCAGTATTCCTCCTACACTTCCCTTTAAGCTGTTTTCCCTGCAGGCTCACTATCTCTTTCTCTTTCCCTCACTTTTTTGCTCTCTGCTCTGCTAGTAGCTTTGGTTTAGAGAGGATTTTTTTCCTCCCAGCCAATGAAACCCTTTGCTTTTCATGTCCTGTACTGAAAAGAAGAAATCTTCAGCAAAAATAGAGAGCAGCTGAGTGTGAGAGGACAGGTGCAAATGCTCCTGACAAGGCTATTGAATAAAAGGGGGCGGGGGAAAGCAGAGCTTTGCTACTTAACGAAGGATGCTCTTTGCAGAAGGCTGTGCATGTGAACTACATTGCAATGAATGTGGGTGTGAAAGAGCATTAGCGTGGGAGAGACACAGGCAGAGAGTTCTGCATCAGTATATATTGGAATGTATAGGGAGAAGTGGGAATTTCCTAATTCTGGAATTAGGAGACTAACTGGGCCTTAAACCTTAAAGAGTAGAAAGGTTTTAGTAGGAACAGAGATGCATTTGCTTGATTCATGTCCTCATGTATGGAGCTGCTTGTGTATGGAAAGCTCTCTCCTGCAACAGGCACATTGTGCAGATGATCTCTCCGTGTGCTGCAAACCCAACAAGAGCCAGAGGTTTCAGGAGTGCTGCCTATTTCCCACAGCACATACAGTGAGCTTAGCCTGGAATGTCTTTCTTCTGTGTCTGAGCCATCGCACAAATGTAAAACCTCTAACTCTGACTGGAGGAAACTTCTGGGTGGAAAGAAAGTTAAAATGTCCAGGAAACCCAGACACTGCTGGCATCGTACAGGGCATGCCAGGTCTGAGCAAGTCTGGCCTCTTCACATGGCACAGCAGCTATACCTGCCTCTTTGGACCTGCAACAGATTTGGTGAGCTACTGTGTTCATTGACTCTATTCAAGGGTTCACAGCTCTCTGGATATTAATAATTGTAGATTCACAGTTGGATACAATTGTTAGTTGTGTAAGTCATTATTTTGTTCCACTCTAGATCCTGCTGTCACCTTTCAATATCTGGGGGGAGCTACCTGTCTGTCTGCACCCCTGAGACCCCCATACTGCCCCAGCCACACTTGTACCAGCTATCCTTCTTTCTCAGATTCTGCAACTGTCAAACACAATTGAATTACTCAGAGTAATTGCTCCTGCCCTTATCTTAAAGTGGGCTTTGATCTTGAAAGGTTTGTGAATTCAGTGTCTGGTCCATTATTTTCAATCTCTGTTAACTGAGGCAATGATAGATAAAACAGTTGCTACTTTCTTTCTTTGAACAGAAGTGTTGAGGGAAAGAGACAGTCTTTTTCTGTATCTGGGGTGTAATGCTATAGGCTTCAATTCCCACAGAGCTCCGATGATCTACTGGGATAGAAAGGATAGACCAATAATAACTTCTGCCAACAGGAGAAGTTGAGCCATAAACCAACAATATACTCTTTTTTTCATAAAGAGGGATTTGCTTCTATGGCCAGGCTGTCACTAGTAGCTGAGCTATTAAGCTAATCTGTAAAGCTAATTTAGGTACATCTGGATGAGCTGGTCGCCAATTGTTGCATCTGCAAGATACTGCAGAACTGCTGTTGTTTTTGTAGGAATGCAGCCAAGAGGTTGGGAAGCTTTTGCCGTCTTATCAGCCAAAACTCGAGTGTAACAATAGCCCTGTGCCTTTGCAAAACATATGTTAGGAAAGTTAGCAGTATCACTTGTATATTTCTTCCTTGCAATTAGTTTCCTCAGTGTAAGTGTAACCATGAGAAAAAAATAGGCTTTCCTAAAGGGACATCTGAGTACTTTTGAAATACTACCCCAGAGGGAAGCTGAGTAGCAAATATCATATCTTCTTTTTCAAAACTTCACATGCCCATCAACACTTAGAAAAGTATTTTATTTACCTCATTATCGATAATCTGGCTGTTAGCTTGGATTGCTAAATGAATCTGCAGAAAAATAATGTGTGTACTCCACTTCTTCAATGTTTAGATTCATCCAAGCGTTCAAGAACTGTCAAACAAAATACACTGCATTCAAGGGAATATATTCATTGAAAGATTAAATTAGGTACTGCAGTAAAGCCCCCTGTTGCAGTGGAGAGGCATTTTATGCTAAAAAATAACTACAGTGCTATTATAATGAGACCTAGAGGCATGTGATTTCAACTGACTGCACATTTCTGCTCTGTGAGTGCCTGTATTTTTTTGTTCCCAGGCTGATGAAAGAGCAAACAATGGTTGATATGGAACAGAGTTGTTCTCTTAAACGTTTTTGAAAGATTTTGCAGCGTTTCAAAGTTTATCTTCAGCATAGTTACCCTGGCACATAACTTTGGATGCCTTTCCATCTACTTCTTTTGAAGCACTGAGAAGTTAAAGTGCCTCTGCATCTCCAAAGTTCTGTGCCCAAGGATGCTATCTCTGTTTCCCGGTATGCTCCCCAGTTTTCACTAAGCTTTCTAATGTCTTTGCCTTTTGCCAGCAGGCAGCAACGCCTTGATAACCTGTGCCATCCCCTTAAGAAAACAGTCTGTGTCTCACCTCTTATGAGATTTGGACACAATCCCTGCTTGTTTATCCTTATAAGATGGCTATAATTATTCTTTACCCTTTAAAATACTGTCTTTAAAAAAAATAGGACCTCCTTTCTTACCTGTGTTTCAGACCATGAGCCCTTTGGAAAGGCAAAAGGAAAAAAAACGGTCAGATTTATGGCCAGCTGCAATTGTGCTATCCAATGTGTGATTCTAACGTAGCATTGTTCACACTTGCTTAGTATCCAAGGTTTCATTCCTCCAGCTATGGCTGAGCCCAGCACAATGATCCTCTGTTAATATGCGGGGTCATAAATGTTGTTGTAGAACAGGAGACAGCTTGTCAGAAACCCAGGGTCCAGAACTTAGTACATTCATCAATTCATCCACTGTAAACAAGCAAAACAAATATTCATGTGGAAGCAAAAGCTTTCTGACATGGAGTTGAGTACTTCTGCTGTCCTGAATATGCTACAAATGTCTCTGTGGAAAGTATCAAAGATGTTTTGTAGTACAGGACATATTACGAAGATGGTTCTTTACTCAGTTGGATACAGTCACTTACATGTAAATGAAGAAGGTTGAATAGCAAACACTAAATTTATGCAAAGGCTATAATTTATAGCCTTTATTTGATGAATGTCTGTATACATAGGGACTCCTTTGTGTCTGGCTCTGTTGTGATGCAGTGAGAATCCAATGATGATATTTTGGAGCTCTATTGCTACTGATTTCAGGTCATTCCGGTCACTGGGAAGCTTCCACTTCCCCTTAGTGAAATTGAGACCAAAGGAATTAATTTCAACATGTACCCTAAACACAGAATGCACGCATAACTGTATATATCTGTGGCTGACAGTCAGGTGGTGACTAAGCTACTGTTCTGGGCTATACCCTACCTGTAAAGAATACTAGGTTTCCTTCTGGCAGAGCCACTGCAGTGTCCAGAAATGCTTTATGTGCGTCTGTTTCGTGGATAAAACCATTGTCTTGTGATTATACGGGTGAGAAGCTCTCAGCAGGCTGAGGCTAAATTTCATGTGCTGAATCCAAAATACACATGGGCAGTATAGTCCTCCCCAGGCAGGAGGTCTAAGTGCTTGCAGCAGCTATATATGCCTTAGGGTTTCCAACGCTTCCATTCAACATTTCCAATCTTCCTCAGGATATTGTCTGACTGCAATCTTCAGTGTTTGAATTTGCTTCTGGCTTTATTTCATCTTGTGCAAACAGTTTGGGTGATTTTTGCTTCTTTAGGATTTTTAGGCACCTTTTCAGGTTTTTTTTACCTCTTTATCCCAGTGTCCATTCTGACTGCATCCCACAGAGCTATCTGGTAAGATCTTGAATGGGCTAAATACATGACAGAAGCTTAGGCCTGGAAATACATGTAGTTCCAGCCTTATTTTTCTCTTGATGAGAATTGTTGAGTCTTCCTTTATGTCCCTGAGGATGCAATCTCTTTTTATCCAAGAAAAATTCTCCTCTCCAAGGATTTTCATGCTGCAGCCTTTCCTCTTTTATCTGGGAAGAGGCAAAAGAGATTCCCATACCTTCTGTCTCAACAGCCACCTGTATTATTTTAGGGACTTCTCTCTCTGGGATGAACAGGATTATGTTTAATAAATCAAGGCTTGGTTAGCAAATGGAATCCTCTTTTCTAACCACATGATGCTGAGACTGGCAGGCTGTGACCAAAATGGCACACAAATGATGCCAGCAGCTGAGCTGCTGTAGTCACTGATGGTGGAGAGTGAAAAGTCAGGCCCCTGCAGAAGGTCAGCCACCAAAGCAATTTTAGGCTGTGCTCTGACACGCATTTGAAAAGGGTGACTGTGTTCAGCCTTTTGCTGCAGTGGGCGCAGCGTCTCTGATACAAGCTACCCCAACCTGCAGCTCAGTTCTCTGCAGCATTCCCAAAGCTTTTCTGCAACATCAGAACAAAACAAGAAGAGCCTGCTGCAGTCTATAGCCACCTAATTGAAAGTTTCTGAGCCTGGCAGTCTCTATTATCCTGAATTTCTGGTGGAAACAGTATATTCCAAGCTTCCCCCAATTATAGCTACCAGCAGCACAAGCAGCAGCTCTTGCACTCGGGCTTAGTCCTCCCACACACCAGTTCCTCGCTGTTTTGTTGCCTCAGGATGGAGTTGCCTGGCAACAGGACTGCATCTTGGGGAGACAAAAGCCATTATTTCTGTCACACAGATGTGCTAATGTGATTATTGACTGGGGATGGGCGGGAGACAAGATACACATGACAGGTCAGATTTCAGATACTTGACAATTCCCAAGAAAGTTGTTTTTAAGAGAGAAAGGCAGAGAACCTGAAAGAAAGGAAATTACTGTGTGGAGGGAGCAGGCAGGTAGGTCCTAGGTACGGTATGGGCTAGAGGTAAATGTGCTCATAGATCTTACAGAAAAACAGTTTCATTCAAGAAACATAATAAAAAGACCGATTTGGTGTGGTTTAGCTGATGAACTTTTACTAAGTTCCTCCTGGATTCCTGCAGATGGTCTGGATGCAGGCAGCTGCACCCAGTACTCAGTCATGTCTCGTGGAAGAACTGTACTGGAATAGAACCTGACACTCTGGAGATGCTGGTGATCAGACAGCCTTGCAGATGCTCAGCAGGTACCAGCCTCCCTGACTAATCATTGCTGACAAAGATGTTTTTCACCAGCTTTATGCTGATTTGGATCAAGACCAAATGGCAAAAAGAAACTTATTTTCTCCTGCCAACAGTCTTTCCATGTTCACATGTATGTTTGCGCTGAATGGAGCGGCAGAGAAGGCTGTACCTGAGCAGTGACCATTTACTGTTTCATGTTTATTGAGAGGTTGCAGGATTATACTAACAAATTTGGATTTCAAGGGAGCTTTCCTTTTCTAAGTTACTTTTTAAGCAGGAGCAACAAACAACAAACCCAAACAAACATTGTACTCCCTCTAGGTACCTATTAAGGTGGCTTGTGTAATGCTTTCCTCTGGCTGTGCAAGTCTGTGGGAAGAGCCCTGGCTTCTCCTTTCAGGTGTGGGATGCTGGATGCAGTTACTGTGCGTGGCTGCAATGTTGCAGTTCTGTAAAACTACACCCTCCTGTTGTACTGTGCAAAGCTGCCTTGATGTTACAAGAGACTTTGATCACTCGGATGTCGAAGTGCTGTTCATACCTGCTATGCTCATGCTTCTTTGTTACTGTGGATGGGGACGTATAATGTGAAGGCACTTTTGTCTGTGCATGAGGCTTAGAATAAGCAATTTTTCATGAATTTGCACATATTTGCATCCAAGTTAGCTTATATGCAGGCAAGAATTTCTCAACCTGTAAACCTGTAGCCTGGGGCTGTGGCCAGTGCGTGAAATGTAGGATTTTATTTGAATTCCTATACGGATCAGTTTTCTTTTTCTCAAAGCTTTTCAACAAGAATCCATGAGGCAAAATGGATGAATGTTATTGGTGCAGAAATCCCATCCCTGTAGTTGCACATTCACGCTGAGTGGTATAGTTAACTGTCTAGCAAAGAGTATGTTCTAGGCTATGTACAACTGAGGCTTACCCTCAGTTCATTGGTCATTGCCTAGATTTCCTTCCACCTTTAGTACTTTTTCAACTAATAGGTAATGGATGCTGCAGCTAAAGGACCCAAACAAATACCAATAACAACGAGCACGACTGGGTAAAACTTAAAAAAATCTCATCGGTCATATCATGTCTGTGCTATTTGGTGAGTTGGGGTTTTCTTGCAGTGACACCAGTAATTTTGTTGGAGCTCCTTCTTGTTATTTTCCTAGTGTCAGGCATGCTGCTCAGTATAATGCAGCATGACAGACACCAAAGGAAAACGTCATCTCGGGAAAAAGGATGGCCCAGTACTATTTCCCCAGAAAAATGGAATTCTAATGACTAGAGCATGAAATGCACTTTTCTGCTCTCAAGATGTGAATTAACAGGAGGGAGGTCAAGACAGCAGTAACAAATGTCCCCTGGTCCCTACCTGAAGCTTAACTCATGTCTAGAGCAAAATCCTAATAGAGTGTGTAAAGTGTGTATGTGTATTAAGGGCAATTATTTCTTTTCCACAGAGAAATTGTATCAAAGGTGTAAGAAATAGAAATAGGTGAAAAAGCCTTTTGGAGGGCTGGGGGAGGGGGAAAGGAGATTCCAGTATTGGTCTCCATTCCAGAACAGAATGAAGACTAGACCTTTAAACGAGCTTGTGGAAAAACAAAATAAGAGGAGCACAACACAGCAGATTGCTGGGGTATTCTTTTTGGCTTGTGTTTTGTTTTGGCTTCCCCTTCAAGTTGGTATGACTTGAAAAGATGAAAATCTTTCACTTTGTTTAAAAAAAAAAAAAATAAAGAAAGAAGCCAAAATACTTTGCCTGTCTTGAACTGAGATATTTTTGCTGAATTTTCAGGTGGGCCATCAAACCAACTCAGATCAGAAGAGTGACCATGTAGTTCATCCAGCCTGAGAGGTAGGTTCAAAAAGACCTCCAGAGCTCTGCATATATATATGAGATAGATATAGATATTTGAATGCAGCAGTTGAATTGAAATGAGATATCTTTTTAAGTGTTACATACTGTAAAGTACCCTGTCTCCAAATCTTAGAGAAATATAAACAAGGATCCCTGTTGTAACTAAACTGCTATCCAGAAGAGGGATTTGGTTTTAATTTTTGCTTCTCCCACATAGCTCTAACTCTGGCTTGAATGTTAGGATCTGAAATAACCTTTAGATCACTTACAGGGGTTTACAGTTTTGTATGTCTCTGAGACTTGATAGGTGAAATGGAAAACAGTAGGAGAGCTCAATTAAAAATAAAAAGATGGATTTTGGATAAGTTAGAAATTGAAAGCTGGAGCCCTAAGAGTGGAGTAGAAAACATACTTGCCCTTAATGAAATATTTAAAGAGAAAGATTGAACTCATGACATGCTTCTATCCAGCAGTGAAAGAAGCTGAGAATCCCTGCTGAAGGGCTGCATCTGTTATGAAAATCATCTTCCAGCCATGGCTTCGGTTTCTTTTGCAGGAAATCAATTCCTTGGTGAAGCTACTTCTCACTTACAGTGTAAGATACAATAATAGACTAGGAGAAAAATGCATTTTTGGCACCTTTTGGCTTAACCTACTTGAAAATGAACTTCTCCAGCTTCCAAAATGAGCAAACTTCTTTGCAAGAAGGGTTGCAAGGGGAAGTCAATCTGTTTGCAGAGCAGTGAAGAAGTGTGATAAATTCAGATCTCAAATTCTTCAGCTTATTACAAGGGATGCCACTCAGGCAGACTTCTCATTCTCTTTAATAACCATTGTGCTTTGATAGAAGTCAAGTACAGGCCTCAGGATTTGTCCACATAGCCTAACAAATCCCAGCAAATATTGATTAAAACTGAAATGACGCTAACAGGAACAGTCAAAGCTGACTGCCTAATGCAAGTGATTTATTACACAACACTATGTTTTTCCTTTGGCTGGTGTGCCTGTAGGCTCTGAATACTAGCCCTGAATTAGAGGAATTATCCTGTTCAGCCACTCAACAAATTGTGGCTGATGCAAATGCTTCTAACTGAAGGAACTGAGTCACAATTTCACGAATAAACCTTTCTTCCAGCTACAACTGCCTTAAAAAAGGAACGTTTGAACCTTATTTCGATGAGCGCCATCTGGTGATTTCCCGGCAAGGGCTCACGTTCCCAAGCCGAATGACGGAGCCAGCCAGCAGTTCAGCTGCAACTTATGCCTGTACGTGCTCCCCGAGAAGTTTGTGCAAGTATAAAATACAGGGTGATAATTTCGGCTTTATAAGTATCTGTTTGCTGCAGAGAAATGCAAACGGAATTCGATTCTGTATGCCATTAGTGCTCTCTCTGCCTTACTTTATCTCAAGATCTCAGTGCCTTCTCCTAAATCTAACACATAAATATCAGCACATCCTTTTCTGGAGGGCTGTTAACATTCTTGGCAATATAAGCTAGAAAAGCCAAGGTGAAGAGGAATAATCCATTCTAGTCCATACAATAAAGCAGAGCCCATCTCCCAGTTTTCCAGATCTGTGCTCCTCTCACTAAAGCATATTTGCTTTAGTAATCCAATCTCTCCCACTGTTAATTCTGCACTAGTTTGTTTTGTTAATAAAATCAAATGTCAGCCTTGTCGTGAGGAGAATATACTGATAGATATCTTGCTATAAAGCAGCCAGGTTTTACTTCATAGGAGTACCAGACAGCTGTATCAGCCTCCCTCTGCTCTACTCTGCGCAGAGAGTTTCCCCACTTCCCAGAGAAGTTTGCAGGGAAGTAAACAGAAGTTTACAGCTTCTGTGGGAGTGCAGGTAAGGAAGAGAGGCAGAAACAGCAGTGACAGGATGGATGAAGCTGCTCTACATCCTCTGCAAGTTCACAGAAGTCAATAAGGTTGTGCAAAAGGCAGGAATCAGCATGCAATGAGACATTATATCCATGCAGCACCTTAGATGTGAAAAGTCCAGCACCCCCTATGGGTATCAGTGAAAATGATGTGTTTGTTCAAAGTCAAGCAAAGGTATCCCAGACAAGGGTGACCTCATTGCCTCTTGAAATAAAAACCTTACTTGGACCAACATAACATCCTACAGAGAAAGAGATGGAAAATGGTGTAGACATACTAATGTAGGTTTCCCTTTCAGTTATCTGCTAGGAGGAAATCCCCATCAAACCAGCTGTGTGGCATTTCCACACTAGACCAAGGATAACTGCCCTATCAGGAGGATTCAAGGAGTGGGGATGTCTTGTGCATATCACATGCTCCAGGATGCCCCATGCTATCTCATACTTAATCATAGAAAAGCAAGTTAGAGGAAGGCATTTTCAACAAGCCCATCAGCATAGAGATATAGTGTCTAGACGCCTACCTAGGATCGGTACAAAATTCAGGAGAAGAAATTCAAGGAGAACTCTGCTTATAATAGAAATGTGGAGTAGCAGAAGTTCTGCGTGGATTTCAAGTGTAATTCAGCACATTTTGCCCTGCTGTGGCAGACACTTTTTTTTTTTCAAGTGTGTAACTTACATCCTCCCTGTTCTTTTGCCATAAGCTTCACTCCTACAAATTTTCTTCTGTTTTATTCCACTATTCAGCAAAGCAGAGACATAAAGCATTGCCAGGGATGGTTTTGCAATCCCAAGGCCAATGTTATAAGATCAGCTGTTTCAGGCAGTCCTGGCATCGTATGTGTTTATTTTTTTAAATGAGCACAATGTGCCTGTCTGAAATGATGAAGCTTAGGTTGTTCTCTGCTTTGCGTAGAAGGCTTTGACAACAATAAATCATTGTATCATTGTATGGGTGATGGTGGAGCTCCAGTAACCTTTAACAGCATGCTATCGACTGTCAAAATAACTTCGTTGCAGCCAGCTTTCTATACTGTAAGAAGCAGAGCTAGCAAATAGCAAGACACCTAGCTTATCTCAAGATCTTTGTAAATCACAAAAAAGACATGCCATTCTCTCTCTCCCTTAAAATCTTCCACTGTAAGCAAAGTTAATTTTTCTCACTTATCATGCAATTTTCAGGTTTCCAACGTGCTCCAAAAAATGGTTTGGGTTTCTTTAATTTAATTGGAAATTTTAATTTAGAAATTTTTATTTTTAAACTCAGTGCTTTTAAAAAAGCCTGGTGAATTCCTTTTGCAGCATGTTCAAAACCAGTGGAAAAGATTAATGTTAGCTCTTTCTTAAAAATCTTAATTACATGCATATCATGCTTCCATTTTAGATACTTGGAAATAAGTTCTCAAAGTGCTTGATTATGTTTAATAGGAGAATGCAAGTCCTATCCAGAGGCTGGAATGCAAGCCATGGTATGCAGTAGTAATGGAAAGACTAATACAAAATCAGAAATTGAGATCATCTTTGGTGTTTCTGCTTTCTTTGATTTATTTAACCCGACTTAAAAAAATGCAGTGCATTTGGGAAACATTCCTAGATAAGAAACTCTTTTTCTCTTCAGCAGGGCAATTCATCTTGGGTAGTTTCAACACATTTTGAAAAATGTAGCAATTTGCACACACACAAAGAAAAGGAAGTGGAAAAGTTTAATGTTAACACTATTAAAATTGAAGATATTCAGTATGCAGTTAATGTTTCTCTTCTAAACACATCTGTGAACTTAGGTTGTGGATCCCAGGTGTGCATGTACATGCAGTCATGTGCACTTAAGCTCTGAGAAACTCTGACAAACTTTGTCTAGTCTGGGGACATTTGCAATGTTGCATTTCCATGATGCTCATCATCATGAAAAGGACATTATTTCTCTTAGCTCAGAAGAACTTGTTCTTACCCATTAGTGCTAACAGCATCTCTCTGGTTGCTTTTGTCTCTGTGCCACAAACAAGCTTTGCCACTCTGAGCCTTCTGCTGCTGCAGCTGAACTCTAGCTCATGTGTCAGTAGTTCTGCCATCACCATGCTCCTAATCAGCAGTGATGTCATTGTATTTTGTTCCACATGAAAATAAATCTGAACAGCAAAGCCCTGTCATCCTTTGCAAAATGGACTTCCTAGACTTCTCTGGAAGATCAGAATGATCCACTACAGCACAATTTGCACATTAAGTGGGCGACATGCCTCCCAAACCTTCTTTTTTGGATTAAAAACATTGCAAAACTTTAAAGGGACAATACAAATCTTGAACGTGTCCCTGATGCAGCATCACTCCAAGGCAATAGTATTCCTTCAGCTACTATTCCAACTGATCCGCCTGAGTGCTATTTGGGAAGGAATCTTTCTGGTGAGTGCCATTCCATGTAAGCTCAAGGCATGCAGTAAGTGTTTAAAAAGAGAAAGTCTTCCTCAGTTCAATTGCATTTTGTTGCTTATGGTTGTTTTTAGCTGGTAGACTCCAAACATTAATTCAAGAGAATAGTCCTTCCCAAAAGGGTGTAGGAAGGCCATGAATAAATGCCCACTTGCTGTTTGCAATGCTAAGTGGTATTTCCCAAGGAGACCATTCAGTAGCAGCTCAGGGTCTCAGTTAATTGCCCCTGTCCTCTGTAATAAAGCAACTCTCCTAATTTGGAGAGAAGCTCTCAGGCCCACAGGAGTGTCCATTCACCTTGGTCATAATTGGGTGGAAGAGGGAGGCCAGCCTAACAGTTCAGCTGTGCCATGTTAAGACCCCATCCAATTTCACATAATAGCAGCCTTTAGAATCTGAACAACCAAATGCTTGAAAAGCTCATTTACATTTTAAATTAACCTGCTGATGCCTTTGGGCAATCTTGGTGGTTAATAGCTCTATTGGTAAAACATACCATTCTTTTCTCCCCTCTGAAACAAACAAATACATCTACTACATCAAAGTATCTCTTCTCTCTGTAGATGCTTCATCTCTAGTATGAGGTCTGCATTTTAAAGGCATTCCTGGTGCTTTTAAGCACTTTTGAAGTCTCTATATAGACAGTGACACTGGTTTGTTTTTTCTCTTTTCTCATTAAAACACTAAAGCAAAACAACATCACACAAAAAAAGCCCTTCACGACATCATGGACTCCTTGATATGATCTCCACAGAGGACAAATACACACTGATATACTTTCACAGAGGAAAAAACAGTTCAATGTCACACCACTTTCCTTAATACCTCAGTAATCTCTAGAGGTACTTAAAGAGGTAAATTCCACCAGTCATGAGAGATGAACTGAATGTTTAGCAGGTTTTCCTCTATGCAACTTGTTTTCAAAACAGTATCATTCTGAAGGGGATTTGACTACAAACACCATCAGCTACATTAGCTGAGATGAGCAAGCAGAGCTGTATGTGGTTAAACCTTCTCTCAGAGTTGCTTTAGTCAATCTACAGTGATTGCCCGGACAGTTGGCTGAAGGTATTTTTATTTGCTGTTAATCCTCCTGCTACAGTTACCTTTGTAGATTGTACTCATTCACCTTCCAATGGCCAAATTTTCACCCTGTAGCTTCTCTCCACAGCCTGTATCTTGTTTCCAACTTGCTGCCATTCCCTTCGAGGGCTTCTGTGCTACAGACAAGTCCTAGAGTAAATAAATATCAAACTACCTGCTGCTTCCTAACATAGTCCAAGGCCATGACCAGGAGGGATTACAGAACTGCTGAGTGAACATAATGGAAAACTTCACATTTTGCTATTATTCCAAGTCTCCCGGCAAGCTGGAGAGAAATACTTTTGTGAATGAACGATTATAGATACAGATATGGCTATAACTAGTGAGAAGATGGTAGCTATATGTCTTGCTAAATCATTGCCTCCAACTCACTCAGGAAAGATGTAGGCTTAGGCAGCATAAAACAGATCACCTATAGGCAGACTTAAAGGTATCAGATGATGGAGAGTGAATTAAAGGAAATTGCAATGTTTCCCTTGGGGGTGACAAGAGCAACAGAGTAGATCAGAACTGAACAGAGCAAGTTGCACAGCTCTTCATGCAATTAGATGCTAAAAAGTAGGTAAAGGGGATTAGCCAGTTTACATGGTTCTTTTGAAAGACAGCCCCAGGGCTGGTCCCATCCATTGAGCCAGCTTTCTGGAATCCTGCTGCTATGATGTCTCCTTCCAAGTGTCTGAGGGTGAAGAAAGCATTCTGAAAGATGTCCTTCTGCTATGATGTCTCCTTCCAAGTGTCTGAGGGTGAAGAAAGCATTCTGAAAGATGTCGCTCTGAATTTCTTGCGCTGCAGTCAAGTGATTTTTCTAGCATTTAGCACTATGAAAGGCAAATGTCAGCATAGTGTTTTATGCAACAGTCATTGCAGAAGACTGAGCTGACATCCTTTTAAGTGTGTCCAAAGACCACATAAAGCAAGTGTTCTGCCTTATGGTAGAGACACCATTGCTGTGTGTTGCTGAAATGAGAAGCTTTGGTCAGGCTGCACGACAGGAAACCGAGTGGGAAAATGCTGGCTCTAGTTTCACTAGAGCCTCCCACAGCAGATGGGTCGAACATTTTAATTAGTCTTCTAAGCAGATGAGCTAAATGTTTTAGACCACATAAATGCTGATTAGAAAGGCCTTGTGTGTGTCCCTATGCAAAGATGTCAACTTTGCCAAAGCAAGAAATACAAGGTTGCTGTAGTAACAGAATTGAAATGGCAACAGCAAAATCAGTGGAGGTTAAGGAAAGACTTTGAAAGAAGAATGCTCAAGCCCACCTTTTGGTTTCTACTTTTCTATGTAGATGGGCTGAAACAAAATTGGAGCTCAGATGCAGATTCAAGAAGCTTAAATTGATTATACAGCGAATGATAGGTTTCTAAGAGGCAAGGACTGATAGAAGCTAAGTGTGTGACCTATAAGGAGAGGGGAACCAGGCTTTATACAGTCTTGCAACATATTTCCCCTGAAAACATATTATGTATTAGAGATACCATTTTGGGAACATCACTGGGAGCTCAGAATGTGCTATCCTTAAAAACCAGCTTTAGCAAGAGAAGAGTAAAATAGTCTGTTTACCGGAAAGATTTACCAGGACAGCAGCACTCTGCAATATTTATTAGGAATAGAGAGAGCATCTAAAATGAGTATTAATTTGTAAGATGAAGCTTAAATGATTTGCAAAAGTATCGTGTGGCAGTTACCTGTAGCTGGTACTCTGCAATTTAGAAATCCCTTCTTTGTCCCTCTGCATCACCTGCAGCATGCACTCCCCAAGCTTCTAGCACCCCACCAGCAGGGGCTGACCCTTGCAGCACCACAACTTCATTCTTTTTCCAATTACTGCTGATCTGCAGAACATCTAGCATACCCACCCATAGTCATGAGGATGTGTCATGGGTTCAGCAGCAGCAGTCATTTTTCTCCTTCTTGGTAGCTGGTGTAGCGCTGTGTTTTTGATTTTGGGCCTGGGAACAGCGCTGATAACACCAGTGTTTCGGTTACTGCTTAGTGATGTTTTGGTCTGGCCAAGGACTTTCTGAGTTTCATGCTCTGCCAGGGAGGAGGGAAGCCAGGAGGAAGCAGAGACAGGACACCTGACCCAAACTGACCAAAGAGGTTATTCCATACCACAGCACGTCATGCCCAGGATGGAAGAGCAGAGACCCGGAAGGGTGGGGGTGCACTGTGTTGTCGGGCTTGGTATTAGGTGGTGAGAATTGTACTCTTTCCTTGTATTTCTCTTGTCATTATTGTTATTGGTGGTAGCAGTAGTGATTTGTGTTATACTTTGGCTACTAAACTGTTCTTATCTCAACCTGTGGGAGTTGCATTCTTTTCGATTCTCCTTCCCATCCCTCCGGGAGTGGGGGGAAGAAAGAGGGGGAAGTGAGTGAGAGAGAGAGACTGCCTGAGTTAGTCTTAAACCACGACAGGATGGTATAGCACTGGGATCCAGGCAGGAGTATTTGTGTGGGTGGATAATGACAGGACAGAGAACAACCTGTTACTCGCCTATAAATGAGAACCTATGATGGCAGAAAACAAATTCCTTGAGGAAGCAAGGGAATATCAAAATAGAACACTGAAAAAAAAGGAAGTAGACAATTTTTCTTTGCTGCTATCTTTTTCCCCCATGAGATAGAAATAAATGAGGGACCAAACCCCCTATAGAGCTATCAGTTAAAGCCTGAAGAAACATCAGAATGGAATTAGAGTTCATGGACTAAACTCAGCATTCAACTGAGGACTGTAAACTATCAACTGCATTGATTCCTGGGATCTGAGTTCTCACTGAAGCAAGAAACTCTCCATAGAGAGGCTAGGGCAACATGTCCATTGGCAAGCAATGGGAATCTGAGGCCAAAATAAAGAGTATTTAACTGGATCACTCCACTTGTGTCTCAGCTGGAGGTAGACATCTTGTAACTTCTCCTCCTCGAAGTCCCAGCCTCTTCCCTTTTCTCTGAGGTCTGTGGAGTTGGTGTCTCTTTTCAGAAGGGGAAAGATTTCTTCCTCAATTCTCCCTTTCTCTCTCAACTCATTTCTTGATTAGGAAAGTGGAAATGAGAGGAGACATTAATCTCAGCTGTGGAAATGTTCCTGGGATGTAGTTTCACATGCATTTGTCAGTCTTGCTTTCAACAGCTAAAGCGAAGAGGCTTCCATCACTTTTGCTGTGGTAATCCCTCCATGCGCTTTAGTCTAAATTCCCTTACTTCTTTTTCTCAGCTGGATTTGTCCTTCCTGTGGTCAAACAACCTTCAATAGCTGCTCTGAATTCTGTCTGCATGGACAGAAAATGAAGGCTAAGCCCGCCCACTTTGACAGTACAAACTGCCTGAATTAAAACATCTGCAATGTCTATATCTAGGCAAATAAATCCAAATTAATTCAATCTTACAAAGCAAGGCTTGTTTGTTCATTACACAGAGTAAAAGTGTGAGTCAATTTGTAGATGCCTGAGTTGGTATCAGCCTTCTGACACTGCTGATGCTGATTTCACTGCAATGTGAAACCGGCAGCCCACGTTCAGAGCAAGCTAACAAATCTCACTCTTCCATCTTCCAGACAAACAAAAAAGAATGGAAGAGTCAATTTTAAGGTGTCTCTTTCTTTTCTGGGGGGTGATGAGTCATCAGGGAGCCTTCTTCAGAGTTCACCTGCTCCATCCACCTCTGGTGGAGTTTGTTTTCAGATTTCTGAAGACAAGCTTCCTGTGCTTCAAGCTCAGGCTGGTGTGCTAAACCCCTTCTCCCTGCATGTCCTAGCCTTGTGGTCTGTCTTGTCCTCAACATATTCCTAATCAGGGGATGGGTAATGCAAACAGGAAAACATCCTCAAACCTTGCTACCGGTGTATTAGGTGTCTGTTATCCAGATTTTAACCTGATCATTTGGAGCCATCTTGCACAGAGGAGTGAAAACTGGTGAAACAGGAAAGAAATACAGTCTTTATTTTGTCAGAAAAGAGCTATGAACTTCTGAGTCCTCCTGTCAAATTTGGAGGCACAAACTGAAAGGAGTGGCATTTCTGTTAATTCCCTTAAGAGCATTTGTTTCCTCCTTTGTTGCTAATTAATCTCTTTGTACTGTTTATACATTTGAACTGTCATGAGTCTGAATTTGATCCCAATTACTTCCCAATAAATCAGGAGTAACCTTGGGGAAATCAGAGACATTCTGGGGGAGTTCTGAAGCAAGCCTAACTTCCAAAGCCTTTATCCCCAGTGGAATTTCTCCCTCAGAGGGATCCAGAGAGTGCATGCAATCAGCTTAAAACCTGGTTGTTTGACTCTTTGCAATGTCTACATCTGGTCTGTTTTCCTCTTATAGCTTGTCAGTGCAATTAGTTCACTCTTGCACAGAATTTTGCTCAGTAGTAAATAGATCTTCTTTGAGCTGAAGATTACTCTGCTGCCTTTGGCCTCATTATATTTGTAAACAGAGACAGACAAACCAAGAGGTAAATGTGTGTATTTTATAGGCATAGACATACGCAAACCATTTCTGCAACTTTGCTTACACCTTGAATTGGACATCTGTAATATTAGCTGCTGCTGAGATATTGAGATTCAGTGGCATTGAGTCCTTAAGCAAGCAACTTTGAATTGTACAAAAATCACTGGAGACAAGAATAGTGTGTGCAGGTGCTGGTGTAATTTTCTTCCACATGACTTTGTCAGTGCTGAAGGACTCCTGGTATTCCAGCTCTGGTTTCCAAGCAGACACAGTGTCATCTAGAGGAGAAAGTATAGCTATGCACACTGAGATACAATGGGAATGTATTTTTATGGGAATAAATGTCCTGAATGAAACCAGTGTCCATAGTGATGCAAACTGCAGGTTTTCCATCCTCATTATCTTTCTGGGTTGTGTGTGTCTGTGTGCATGTGGCATGACATGAAGATCTTTTGGGAAACTCCTTTGTAATAAACCATAAAGGATATCTCGCTGATATGGGTTGTTTCTGTCTTTCTATTATCTCCTCCTTATTTCCCTTCTCAGGAGCATGGCAGGCTAACAATAACTTTTGTTACTTCAGTGCCCAGTTTGAAATGCTGTAGAAATAGCTTGGATAGTGAATTATTCCTTTGTAATTAGAGATGAGAGCCAGCAGGAGCCAGAAGGAAGATGATTGGCTTGCATTCAGGGTCTCCTTCTAAAGGCCCTATTTCTTTGCTTCTACTGTAAAGGAAGTAGGCAAGCTGTTATTTCTAGTTCTGTATTCTAGAGTACAATAGGACTTGGAAGAAATGTGTTGGGTTTATATTAACCTCCTGTATTGAAAATCTTGGCAGAGTTAACTCAGTCCTGTACCCTTGCAAGACGCAATAGATAAATGAAGTGTTGAGTAGTTCACTGCATGAGAGTTTTTTCAATACTGCTGTAGAATAAAAGTGCTGTCCTGCATGGGCATTTCAGGTAGTGCAGAGCATCTTGCTGGTTTTGAACAGTTTCCCTTTGCATGTCCTTGCTGTGCAGCCTCTTCTGCTTTTGGAGAGCTGGTATCATTTGTTACCAAAGTTGGATATACTTCTTTTACAAGGCACCCAGACAACTCTCCAGCATTTATACTTCTTAATGACAGACATTAGAAGAACATTAAACATAGTGGTCCTGGGGTTAGCTGCTTGATTGCGTATTAGGATTTCATGCTGTGTAGGAGGGGGAAATGAGGAGGAACAAAACCAGAGCTTTAAAATACGCTTTTCAGTTAAAGGAGTCTAAAAGCAGTTCCAAAAAGTCTGTCATGTGAGAGAGGCATTGACACAAGCCTCGCAGGAAAGGTGATCTCAGTCCAAAGTCAATTCTGTCCAGGCCTTGGAAGATGAGCAGAAGCAGGAATACCTTTGCATGAGTGATTTCTTCCACGAGTGCAACTGTCAAACTCATTTTGAGAGCATTTCTATTTTTTCAGATGCAAACAGCTGCCTCCAGGTTTTGGAAACAGCATGTTATTTAGCTATTCCCTGATAGGAAAAGAGATTTTAAAGAGCCTTTGTTTGAAAGTATTTGTTTTCACCTAGCCCAACAATTACAGTCAAAGCTGTCCTAGGACTTGCTAGAACAACAGGAGACATGCAAAGATCAAAGAACCCCACTTGGTTTAAGAACAACAACGAAGGTTGTGGCATTACCGGTGTAAACAAAATCAAACAATAATTAAGGATATCCCTGATGAAAACTTTCAGTTTAAAAAAGGTGCCATGGATTCTGGGTTACAGTTTCAGGATCAGCATTAGGGGATATGCAAGGTCTTGAATGCGCATGAGCAGAGGAGAAACAGCAACTCTAATCTTCCTGCTTCCCATTAGTAGAGAGCAAGTCTCAGCTCTTTGTGCCACTAGATCTCATCTTTGCCAGGTACTGATTTTGGAGGGCACTGAATTCATGGCCTTATGCAGCATAAATGAGATAGCAGGACATATGAGGAAATCCACAGTAAGACTAAATTCTCACAAGATCACCAAACAAATTTATTCTTTTTTTTTTTTTAATATTATTTCAGATTAGATGCCACAGAAGGTTTGAAAGGTGTGGTTTGGCTTAGAGAGCATGAGTTCTTGCAAGAAGCACCTCAGTTGTTAGCAGACATAAGACCAACTCCAATTTACATTTAGAGGATGTGAGTAGGAAGTGGTATGGACATTTCTTTGGCAGAGTTATTAATAGTTGAGTTTATAGTAAGATTAGACATAAGGCTGAGATGTACTGAACACCTGCTGATCACTTGCAATTTCAGTTGACATGAGGGGCAGTTTGTAGGATTTCACACCTCTCTGGATTTGATCTTCCAAACCCAAGACTGTTTCAGCAGGTTGCATTAAATAGGAGTCATCTTTAAAGAACACAATCTGATGATTGGTTCCGGAGCTGGGAGCTTGTTTGCCCAGACACCATTTGTGCTCTCACTCTGAAGACTGTGGAATTCAGTCATCTACTCCGTAATACTTAAACTCCACAAGAATAGCAGACAGGACTTACAATCTTCTTCATCTGATATATCATTCTTCTTCCTGATCATCTACCCATCCAGCTATCCCTGCCCTGAGTACACATATATGGCTTGGAAGAGTCACTCTGTGTTGCCCACTGCGCATAATCATAGTTATGCAGATGATTAATAAGTAATTGTGTGCAGTGGGCTACATGCAGTAGCTTCTGTAAGCATGTTGATATTTTACTAACCAGCACTTTCCTATGCTGTAATTATTCAGAGAAAAATAGACATCTGTAGAAGAGAGAGGTGAATTGGTTGAGATCCTGATACTCAGAGGCATTTGACTGTGATAAACATGTGTGTGTTAGTAAGCAGAGCTCATGACGGTGCTTCAGTTATTATCGTGGTGGGTGGAATACGTATATTTTATAATCACATGTGATCATACTCGAGGATCAGTCTGTTGCTGGGAGTTAGTAGGTACAGTTATCCCATAATGACTTACTGGCAGCAAGCTGGTTAATAATTGGTTAAAAGTTATGCTTAGCATATGAAGAAGCCACACATTTTGGAAAAGGTAGAAAAGTAGAGAAGAGAAATCTTATTAGGTGTGTCCTCCACTAACACTGGACCTACTACACATCAAATCCTCTACTTCTATGTTAATCACCCTACTCATTAAGCAGTAGGAGCTGATTAAACAGAAGTCACTAAGGGATTCTGATGATGGAGGTTGTATTAAGTTCCAAAGCAGATCAAATTAGATGGCTGGATAAGTATTTGCACACATTAACATTAACTAGCCCTTTCTTCTGTAAAGATGCAGGCAACATCTTTCTGGATGCAGCCCAAATCAGCATTTCACATTCAGTTTTCACATGAATTGTTCACTTATATTTCTAATACTGCAGGTCTGTGGCTACAAAGAGATGATATCACATTAAAAAGTCATGAATAAATATGTATTAGGTAGGTGTAAAGCTTGACAGGCAGATTGTCCCTTCTAAATAAATACACATGGAACAGTTGGAGCTACATTTTGTGTTGCTATCAGGTTCAGGAGTCATTGAGATCTAAATCAAATGACCTAGACATTAGATGCGTTCAGTGACCCAAGTCATCCAAACCCTGCGTGTAGCTGAGTAATACATTAATATCAGTGCTGCTGCACTTCACAGCATGGGTTATCAAATCTTGCAGTGTCATTTCAGCTGCCAGAGTTATGAAAACCTATTGTGCCAGCTCAGGTGCTATTAGATAACCCATATGCATAAGTATTATTTGCCAGTGTTTTCTGTACTGTTTTTGGCATGCTGAACATTCAGGGATCCTACTGAAATCTGTGGAAGCTGCACGTCTTCTACACCCTTGAAAAGGAAAGGAGGTGCTTCTAGCACTTTCATCACAGACCACTCATCTGTGAGTGGTTGTCAGCAGGAGCACTTAACACCTTCATAAGAATTGGGAATAGGACTTTCTGGTGTGGTTTTCTCATAGGCAAATGAATAGGAAGCACAAAGTAGGAATAGAAAGATGTGCCTTCGCTAAGACTACTTCTTTTGTTACTTCCTATATAAGAATATCCGTGTGTAATCATGGTCACCCTCCATCTGTGTCAACTTAGCCAGTAAATCCATATAACAGGTCAGTATTGTCCTGTGTAGTAATAAGTTCCCCTGTGTAGCAAGATTAAAAACAAAATAGCAACAGAAAAAGAAAAGGGGGAGAATGCATTTATTGGCATGTTCAGGCAGCAAAGAAGGCGGGGGGGAAAGAGAGCAGTGATAAAGCTTTATTATTTCTTTCTTGCAGAAGAAATTGAAATGCCCTTTACCCTATCAGTTTTAGACAGACAGATGACAGATGCCCTCAGTCTAAAAAAGCTCAATAATATTGCATTATCATTATGACTTCTGTAGAGAGGATAACATTTCAACTATTAAAATTACTTGCTTTGTCCTGGCTCATTGTTAATGATCTACTTTATCACCATCAGTAACCTGAATAGTAATGCTCCCACTAGATGTGGTAATCAAGAATTGATTTGCAGTCTGAGCTAAGTCTGGCTGCCATTGTTGGAGTCCCAGCCGGTTGGGGATGAGGAGTGACTTCCAAGCTGTTCATTTGTTCTTTCTCCTTTAAAACCTGGTTAGGAACAGACCACTATCACCTCATTAGTACATACTTGAATCTTGCTTACTGCAAAATAAGGCTATGTAATACTTCTAAGATGAAACCTTATGTAAATCCCAGTCTGTGAGGATTTGCGGACAGACTACAAGGAGCTGACCCAGTCAATGGCTTCTGACAGATATCAAGAGCTGGGAAAACATCTTCCTGGAAGAAAAAAAATCTCTTCACACTGTTACTCAATGTCTAAATAACCCAGCGGCTGGACTGATTGCTGGGCCCATCAGAGATTTCAGGTTACTTTGCCATGTTGTACTCTACTTCTTGACGAAGATGCAGCTGAAGTTTGAAGCCCAACCTTTCACACTGTATATTTACACTTCTTGTTTCTATTATGGTCAGACAAGAGAAATGGACTTCAGGGGAAATAAGAAAACCAGTGTTAGATTAACTGAAAGTGTCCTTCCAAATATTTCCTTTGTAGCCAGAGGAAATGGATATTTGGTCTCTTGAAAACAGCGTGCGTTTCATTCATTTGCATCCGGTTAAATGTGAGCTGCTGTATGAATTTGGCTGGATGGAAGAGAACATGTGCTTTCATTCCCTTCTGCAAAAGGACTCAGGAGAGTTTAATTGTAATGAAAACATAAGAGACCATGGGAAGTAGTTCTACTTTCTGGATTTCGCTAGGCATGCTTACAGCTGCTCTTCCTCTAACAGAAAAGCTTTTCTGGACAGCTGGTGTTAGCAGTATTAGGCAAGAACAGATTCATCCAAGTGGCTGTCATCTCAGTCACTTCTATGCTATAGCCCTGGCAAACAACAGAATGGAGCAGTTCTCTTGGCAAAGAGAGCCAAAGCATAAGAAAATATCCCCTGAAGCTGGGTTTTGCCCCCTCTTTCTAAGTGCAACTGGAGCAGAATCCAAGATTAAGTTCTTCATACACCTTTCTCATGAGCATGCCTGTTTCTTCCACTCCTTCCACTTCTCTTCTGTGGTACTTCAGTCTGGGTCTGTTCTGCACTAACAACTTCTGTGGTACTTCAGTCTGGGTCTGTTCTGCACTAACAACTTCATATAGTCTGGCTTCTGGGTTGAGTCAGTAAATAACTACCTTTGGTTAGGCAGAACACTGGAAGCTGACACTATTAAGAATATATTATTTATTGATTGCACTGCTACCAGCAGAGTGGAAAAACAAGTTCCAATGGAGCTAAAAAGAAATTAAAATAAAATAAAATAAAATAGAATAGAATAAAATAAAATAAAATAAAATAATAGAATTAATATGATGTAATATAATAGTGCTGATGAGGTTTCATTTGGCAGCCAGATCACTGAAATATTTTCATTGGTATAAGGAGTTGTAAATCCACAACCAACTCTATAGTAAAACTTCAGGAAGTTCCTGTCTTCTTAAATTATCTTTTCACAGAAATTACTGCAGTCTGCAAAACCATTAACAAAATACAGTTATGTGTTGGTCCTTCAGAAATCATGTGACCAGACTGCAAATTAGTCTGAACTTAAAGGTAAACCACAAACACACCATGCCATCCATTCCCTCTTTTGCTGCAATGAAGATGTCTGAGCAGTTTTAAAGAGAAAAGAACAATGGAGATGAAATTGTCCATAGATAACAGGAGAGGTACTGGCATGTGATCAATGAAAATAAGCCAGGGGTTTAACGTATTATCCAAGGTACTTCAGATCAAAGTTTTACAAATTGATAGACAGTTCCAGTCTGAGATTTGAGAGCTCCCAGAGGGACCGATGCTTCTTATGTTGCCTTTCTAACATGCAGATATTTTTTTCATTCCATCTCATTAGTAGGAATAAATCTTAGCACTGAGCATCTGCTACTGTATTTTAAACATGGTAATCAATAATCAGGAAACCTTAGTGGCTTCTCAGATAAATTAATCTAAAAATAAGGGGAGTTCTGAAATCAGATTTAGCTGTATCTAGTCCGCTGTACTACTTGTGTTAAGAAAGTGAGGCTGATTACCTTCTGCCTTCAAACAGGATTGAAAGTTACATGTGTCCTTCTGCAACAAGAGATGTGCTTTGAAATCTGAATGTCCCGGACTTAATCCTTACAGATCACGTACAAAGAAGCATGTTACAGATACATGCAATCTGCATTCCTGACCCCAAACACCCTCTAAATTCACATCCTCCAGATACTCAGATCTGCTTTTGACATGGTCCTGTAAATTCATACTTACTAGGATCTCGGGAGATCCTCTAATCCACCTGCCTGCCCTGAGACAGACTGTATTCCCTCTTCTGAACAGATGTTGCAAGGCTCACCAGTTTGATGTTGCTGAACACCTCAAGGGCTCTGCTCTAAGAATAAGGAGAAACAGGTGCTTTATTTTAGTGTGAGGGTTCAGATTCTTCTGAAATGAACAGAGTGTATCAATCAGTAGCCTCTTGTCCTTATAAAGGTCAGAGAGAGTGTGACAGTGGTTTCTACAGCAGTAGAGTGAAAGAGCTTGGACCACCTCCTAGGACAGTGAGAATATGATTTGAACCACAACACACTTGAAATTCCTCCCATACTGCAAAGGAAGGAAGAATGTTGGTATGCAATGGTGACTAACAGGCCTATGAAATATCATCCTATTAGTGTTAGTGGGACCAGGACAATGACAAGACACAAGGAGCCTACGTGAAATTGGCTACAAGAGAAATCATTCCATTTAGAGCGGCTGATGTTTGAGTTGCTGCATTTGTTCTTGTAAGTAAGTATTTCAAACTGGCATTTTCCAAAGCATTAAAAAAATAAGATAGTCATCACTCATTAATTGCTCACTACAAATTGTTACAGCAATTTGAGTCCAGTCAGCATGTATGAGCCAGTCTTTAAACACTGGCATTATTAGGTGTACTTATTACTTATTAATTAGTGCGCATTCACGCATTTGAGTTTATTGGGTATCTTCTGCTGAGGATATTAGACTTCTAGAAAAGCTGCTCATCTGAGGCACAGATATACCCCAGTAAGCAGATTCCCACTGGGCAAAGCTCATTACTGAATGAGAAGCTCTGGATTAGCATTTTGAAGCTAGGCATGGAAGTGACCAGCTGGAGTACCTGACTGAAAGTCAAACCACACTGCCTCACAACAGGAGGATGCAGCTGCATGCTGTCAATTTCCCCACTGACTTCTCCATTCCCCTGTGAGGATATTCGGCTTCATCACAATCTGCCAGGTATTTTTTAAATAGCTTTAAAAATTTCTGTAGTGCCTGTAAGAACAGGGGAGAGGGGAATTTGTCAAGTCAAGGAAATGACAGTGTCAGGGGTGGTTAGAATACAGTCAGTCTTAAGACTGCATTAGCCTGGACACCTCAGGAAGATTTTAAGCTGCTTGATGGGAGCAATTTTAAAGAGGATAATATTATAAAAGTGTTCTCAAGCAGAAAGCTCTCTATTGCACAGAACTTACATAATGCTGAGTAAGCTTTTCTGAGGAACAAAACAAAGGGAGGATTGGCAACAAAATGGACCTACGGCAAACTACTAATCCCTGGTGGAGAATCTGCAAATGCCTGTGAGCATTTGTGATGCAGGATTTATAGATGTCTACTCCAAAGGAAGTTTTAGATTCTGGAAGTTCCATGGAGGCACAGAAAGATGCACTAAAGACCATTCTGGGCTGGGAGTGGCGTGTCCTCAGCCTTGGTTTAGGAAGATGAGTATCCCAATGCCGTCAATGTAGAGAAGTTCTGAGAGCACCTCAGAGCACCTTGCACTGCTTAAAGTGAGGTTTTATGCATGTCCCCCAAATAATCTCTTATTCTTATGGGTTGGCCACCTCCTCAGATGACTGTTAGGAGGATGCAGGGCTCACCTTCTTCTTGTCTGTCCTCTAGCTTTTACAAAAGGAAATTTTAAATTTTCAAGGGTTTCTGACAGACTCATTCCCTTTTTCTCTCATCTTGGAATCACAGGTGGAAGATGCAGGTTTCCCTGTGGTGTCCTAGTAAGCATGCCTGTATCTACACAATGAAGACTATTCTTGTTCAGCTCAGGAGCATGACCTGGCATCTTATTGAACTGCAAACATCTCAAATGCTGATTAAAGAGCTCCTCTTTATTATGGACTCTTTGATCCAGCTAGGGCATTACATTACATATACTGACTACAGCACCATCTCAGTATCTTGTCTGAGAAAAAATCTCAGATCAGACACATGGGTAATGCTGAGGCCTACAGTCAAACCTCACATCAGACTTAGCCGTTGTCTAATGAGTTTTCAGTTTAAGCAGATAAGACAGAAAAAGGGTAGGAAAAAGCCTGCTTTTCCTCCTATATTTATTCTGTCAGACAGAAAAAAGAATACCTCGACTGGCGTAGAAACCCATCAACAGAGACATGTTCGTTGGTCGGGGTGGCTGCTGCGCATGGGGCCAGCAAGTAGTGAGGTCTTGTATGTCCTCTAGTGGCCAGCACGGTACAATGGGAGCTGGAGGGAAGAAACGCAGCTTTTCTGGAGAGAGTCAGATAATACATTCCTCAAGCACTGCTTCGGCTTCCTACAGAGACAAGTCTGGAGAGTTCCAGATATTTTTGTCTTCTGTTAAATTCAGCGCACAGTTACCATTATGGGCCCTTCTAAGAAGCTGATCATTCACAGCATGAGTCCTGCACTGCCACACTCAATAAAGCGAAGTACCTCCCATTTCTGTGAGAAGGAGAGAAATAATGCTCTTACATTGCAGAAGGGGCTATAAAGAAGACCTGAAAGTGCTTTGGTGCCAAGCTTCTCTGAGTGCACAAGCACAGAGCCCTGGCTGAGTGACTGCCTCTCCACTTTTAGGATCAGATAGTGAGTGGGCAGGGGGTCTGAAATAGGGCCTCATCTCTCAACAGGGAAGGTCTTGGTCATGCACATGAAGTAGAAAGTTTGAGGGAAGCTCATTGTAACATGTGGGTCACAACAGTACCTTTCACCTGTCTGACTTAGGAGGATAAATTTACCTTCTTTTAATTTTTAGAAGCTATATAGTCAATTCAAGTGCCAGGTGTTGAGAAACACTGTAAAATTCAGCTGGTAGCTCCGTGTGAGAGGAAAGTGATGAACAACTCTAGTTTTATATTTCCTCATAGCAGAAAAAATAGATTTAGTCTGAGGAAGCCAAGTCTTATTTTTCACCCAAAGTGCCTAAAAATTAGTTCAATTTGAAGTAAATGTTCCAGTCAATTTGGTTTTCCACTACCCAACCTGCTTTGTTAGTAATGCAAGAGTAATAGAAAAAATATATTGACAGAACTGTATCTGCAGAATACAGAGCAAAGCCTGCCTGTGCTCACAGGGAAGACTATTACCAATTGCTACAAGAATGTTTCTCAAAATGGTTTATAAGGCATCAGCAAGTCTTTAATTTAACTGTGTGTCATTATTACATGCGGAGTGTGGTTTATTATTGTACTAATAAACCATAAAGAAGACTCTATAACTTCATCACTACAGCCAATGCCATGTGCAGTGTTAATTTGCCAACAGATCATTAATTGCCAGTACTCGCTGAAATGTAGACATAAAGCAAAACTATTGGGCAGAGTTTCTTTTCCAGATTCTGTTCTGCTGACAGCAGTAAGACTGAGCACTCACAGAAATAGCTGTGCTTTGCCAGTAGAAAAGCTTAGGTCTCCACTGAACCCAACAGGAGAGGATGCCACAGAGGTTTCCAATCCCAGCAGTACTCCACTGACTTCTAAGAAGTCAGTAAAATTAAAGTAGTTTTCAAAAAAAGCCAGATGTATTCTGATCTGAACTCTTAGAACTGCATGGTTTACACTCTCCAAGGAGTTCATAAATGTTAACTGTTCTGGGAAGTGTTATTTTTCCATACAGGAAAACCAGATGATAATATCTCATTTGGCTGAAGTAAGCTCTTCAATGAAGTGATAAACTGCATTTTTATATTGTATCGTGGGGGATTTATTCTGTACATAAAGTTGCTTTCAGTCCTCTTTGGGCTATCTAATGGACTGTGCCATGTGTATATATAGCTGCATGTTATGGACCCTTTGTGGTTGGCAACATGGTGCCTTGATCACCAGCAGACAGACAAGCTTAAGTGTATTGGGGAAGCTGTTGGAAAAGGAAAATACAGTTTAATGTTGACAGAAATAAAAAATATTTACACGAGTCCTGCAAAGCAAAATAAAATATTTAAATGTTGGAATAGTGAAAATGCTGAAACCCTCACAAAAATCTCTGATCCTGTAAGAAGTTCATCTTTTGTCTGATTCATAATGAACCTAAGCACAATGAAATTCCAGATTGTACTCTGCTGAATCAGAAGATTTTTTCCAGTTTTAGAGGAAAGTGTAACGGTCCTGATGCTGCTTGTGGTGTAGATCTTAATTTTAATCATGCCACCACAACAGGGAATTATTTCATGCTTACTTTCCCTGGAGATATGCAGCCCCACTCCTTTCAGATGCAAGATGGGGTATAATAAACCTCATAGTAGGTGTTCTTTAAATTCCTAATTAAATTGCTGGCACATTGATGTCCTTTTGCAAAGCTTGTCTTACACTTTGTTACCCAATACAGAAATCTGAAAGGACATAAGGTGATAAAAAATACCTGCCACAGTCAATGTTGTTTATTCCTTTAGTTATACAGCCCAGAGGATGAATACCACGGGACTTGACACCATTAAGACAGACATGTTAGCAGTATGTTGCTACTCATACCATTCAGGGATGGCCTCGATTCTTGTTCTGGTGAAAGAGCTGATGTCTAGCTGGGCAGTGCCTGTGTTTCTGATGGTGGTAATTTAACACCGTGGTCAGCTTTGCCCTGAAGCATGTTTCTAATTAGTAGGAATAAGGCAAGGGGAAAAATACAAGTGAGGGAGCACTTGAAAGTTTAAGGGCATTAATTGCCTCCCAGCTGTCAGGGCAGTAATTAAATTCAGCTTGTTGACTTCAGCTTTGTTGCGATTATGTGAAATTAATCTTCAAACACACTGAAAGCTTCCATTGCTGTTCATTTTAGTGCTGAATCCAGCAAATCCCCAAAAATATGCACAGAAACATTGGCATGCATCTGGCAGTCACCCAGCAAAAAATGTCAACTTAGAGAAATGAGATTAAACTTTTTTTCCCAGTATGCTTTTTTGCACAATACTTTTTCCCTTTTCTTATTCCGCTGACCAGGCTGGAGCTATGGCTGTCTCTCTGGAAGAGCAGAAACTCAACTGATAATCTTTTGAAGAGGTCACAGAAGTCCAGTTGCAATTCTTCTCCTATTCCTTAGCCCAAGCTGGATTAGATATAAAGGATTACTTGGAAATTCCAGTTTTCAAAGAACAAATCCTTCCAGCTTGTTAACTTTCGATTAGCCCTGTCAGCCTCCCTGTGCTATGCATCATGCACAATTAGAAGCAGTTTCTGCCCCAGAAAGCTAGAACTCAAACTCCCTGCTTAGTATGCAAATTCATTACCTGACTTGTGCATATGTGTCAAAAATTTATGCATTGATGTAGTCAGTGGCAGCTTGCTATTAACATCAACTAGTATGCTAAGCCCTTTATATGTGAGGTGTGCATAAATACATTCATGCATTTTCCATCCCTACTTCCAGAAAAAAGTCATTTTTCTATGAATATATAAATACCCTTGTAAATTCACTTAGTATATTAATTAAATGATGTTCACTCTTAAACTGCAGTGTACCAAGGAATAATTGATTGGGTGGACTCTAACATCTAGGCAGAAACAATGTTTATTATCTCTGCTTGCTGCTTTTAGCTACTCGGTTTTGCCTTAAAGCATTAGATCAAATTGGCAGCATGATTTGGATTTTTCTGCTAAGTTTTTATCTCATCTTTGAGAAGTGGCAATCTCAGCAGCAAGAATCTCCCACTTTGTAGGGTATGAGATAACCAGGTATTACATGGTGTGAGAGACCTATGTGGCAAAAATAAACAGCACATTCTATATTGTTTGGACAAGAAGGTAGTAGAAGAGTAGCAAAAGTCAGTCTTGCTTTCTGTCCTAAATAAGGACACCCACTTAATATTGTTGAGTTACATCCACTGAACAAGTTACTACAAGTAAACTGAATGCCATAACCTCCTGGGCAGTAAACAGTGCTCCCTTGGACCTGCGTTAACAATGGAGCATCTCCATGGAGGATGCCTTTTCTCTTACCCTTGGAGCAAGAAGTTGGCAAAAGAAGAGAATTGAGATGAAGTAGTTTGTGATGTTGAATTTCCTGCATCTTGGATTCCTATTGTTGTATTCACTGATAACTGCCTGGCCACTACCAAATGAGGACATCACTGATCCCTGAGGTGTTGCAGCCTGTGAAAGGGACCTGGAAGCAGTGTGCTATGCAGTGGAGAACACTAGGAAGGACTGGGATCTGTCTGGGTCCTCACTGACTCCTCAGAAACTTTGCTAGGGCAAATTGTTCCATGGTCTGATTGGCTGACAACTCTAGTATCCTCTTATCTGGATATGTATCCCCACTTTTCTGTAGCACCTGATTCTCTATGTGGTCAAAGAAGGATACAATCAATATCTGCCCTTCATGCTGTGTACAAAGGCTTTGTAGGCTATCTTTGGGGATAACTATTTGACATCAGTCTTGATGATGGAGAGCACTTCAAGAGCTACATTCAGCCCTATGATGCTGCACTACACCATACAACTTCTTTTTTTTTTGCCTCTACTACAGGATATGCTATGCAAAAAATGTCAGCTGTAAGAGGTCAAAGCTCAGTTTTTCAGAGCTTGTATTACAAGAAAAGGGTTTGCACATGAAGCCAGCTACTGGATGCAAATCCTGGCTGTTGTGGTCACCAAAGGGCAGAACTCCTAACCTGCTTTTGGAATCATTTGTTTTCCTGAATCTTACTAGATATTGACCTATAGTCTAAATTTGGAGAAGTCTCAATGAAAATTGAAAAGCACTGGAGTATTTTTACCCTTCTGGCAACCCAGACTTCTTATGAGCTGAGAATCAGCCATGATGAATTTCAGTGCCATTGGCTATACACCTGGCAGGCATCTGTGTGCATATATTCTAGCTCAAGGCAGCTCTTGGCCTTGCTGTTTGTCAGCTTCTCCCTCAAGGAAAGAGCAATGAGGAATTGCTGCCAACATGTGTAATATTGCAAGACATGAGTGTCCATCAGCAGAAAGAGTTGGGACTGGTACCTCAGCTAAATCTTTCCTTTGTCAACTGCATCCTCCCAAAGTTTAGTTCTGATTTCAAAGGGAAATGCATACCTTATCCATGTAGTTTTGAGCAGCACCAGATGTCTAGGAAAGAAATGATAGTAAACTACTAGAGCTTTGGGAAATTCAGTTAAAGTCCCTGTATCACAGAACTTCAGGTGTGCTCTGCTAGGTCATGCAGACCTGGCTCCTGTCCCAGAAAACTTTAGATGTTTAACTAGGGTGTCTAAGGAGCCTAATTGCTGTATGCTCTCTCTACAACCTGTGGATAGAAAGAAGCTTGTAAAAACAAGGTTTAGCCCACTTCAGGTATGCTATAAGGTTAATTTCAGTAAAGATTGGAAGGCACTGTGTGGAGAGTGAGGGTGCTAAGGGAAGACAAGTCCCAAAAAGTTCATCATGTTCTGAAAGAAATACTGAAATTCCTGGAATTCGTTATGCCAAGAGCTGCAGACCCCCAGGGTGGATGCATGCTGTTATTAAACCCCAGTTGTAGCACCTGAGGTTGAGGAGATAGCAGTTCCCTGCCACCTTCCCACAAGTTCTCACTTTCTGTGCTGCCAGAAATCCTGGAGCCCAACCAGGAGACTGCAGCCCAGTGTCAGCACGGCATGGGCAGGAGCAGACCACTATGCCGCTGTGTGCTTTTTCCTTCCTGGAGCTGGCAAGATCTGCACTGCAGATATATCCTGGGATCTTCTGGTTGCTGTGGTTCTTAAATACAGCTTCCCTCTTACAAGGTTTTTTCTGCCTTTCTCATTAGGAAACAGGAGAATCACTGACCCTAAATTTAACCCTAATCTTAATTCTTTAACCCCAATTCTTTTCTGAACTGTTTATTTCAGACTTTTCTGTTATTTTTTGAGCTGCACTGACAGGCGATAGTTCTGGAATATGAAATGTTTTGCAACCATGGTAACGCAATGCACTCATTTGAAAGTTTTCTGATACTAAAAGAATTAGTTTAACACAACCTTGAACATTAGGCTTCCGATAAGATTCCCAGGCTCACCACATTGTTTAAAAGCACGGATATCATTGACTGATCAGGTAACACTGCAGAGAGTCCCTCTGACATGCTACACAACATTTGCGCCTGCAGCGTACCACAGGAAGAAGCCCTAAGGAAAGTGCCTGTGAAATCTACCAAGCTGCAAAAATTGGAAGCATTGTCATTAAAGGATACTTTTGTTATATTCTGTTGTGGATTACCTTTGCTTCAGATACAAGCTTTAATTTTGCAGCAATCTCTTTTAGTTTGTAAAGAGAAACAGAAGCTCTGTCGCAGACAACAATAAGCAATTCCTCTCCTCTTTTCATCTCGCCACCTTTTGCTCCCAGTGGGAACAGATTCCTGCTTGCTGAAATCACCAGTACCTCCGCTGTAAATATTACCCACAGTTTACCTCTCTTTCCATTATCTATCTCTCTCATGAATTTATATCTAATCTTAGTCATCTTCTTCTGTATTATGCTGAATTAAAATCTCCTAAGTGCATGAAAAATGGTGACTGTAATGCATGAACAAAAATTAATAAAGCCAGAAGAGAACATGAAATCAATAATCTAATTCTGACAGCTTGCTTTGTCTCTGTGGCCAGGCTGTAAGGATGTACTAGTGTTTCCCTCTGTTTAAAATTAATTGAACTATTTTATCATATCAGATAAGAGTGCACTCTTTGTGCTATTGAAGTGATAATTATGACATGATAATTACAGTCTGTGGCCTGCATGATTCTGTGAATAAGTCAGCACAGGCAGTTAGTTTGCAACAGCAACTTTATGAGAACCTGTCCCTGCAGACGGGAGCTGCAGTATAGTTTAGCTGCTTGTGTCTGTGCCTCAAGCTTCCTTATTCACAGTGTTATAAATGATCGAAGTCCAATTATAAAATCAAAAGTAATTTATTGCAATTTAATACAAAGAGGTAATAAGCAAAGCAGCGCTGGGTGCGCGCGGAGTCACTGCTCCACCAACACGCACACCAGGGAAGTGACAATGTACTATATTATTGTACCAAGGTATGCATATTCATTCAGGTGTCGCAACATGTAAATTTTCCTTTGCTTTGTATTACAATTAGTTTCGCAACACTGTTCCGCATGCGCACTGCCTCCTGGTGGTCTTGGGCAGGGGTCCCGGGATGAAGTAAGGGTCTTCCTCGTTGCTGCACTTTTCACCTCAGTGGGATTGGCGCATGCTCAGTTCATTTCTTTTTGATTTCATCATTTCTGTATTGGTTCGTACTGGTCGTCCCGGATGCGTTCTATTCTTTATCGGTGAAACAGGATATTGTGATTTGACATTTACAAATTACTACTTGTTTCAGGATCATTCAAGCATTTTGTACCAGTCTTGCTCAATAAGCGAGTTAACAATTAGCAAACAATTATTAGTAAATTAACAATTAGCAATTTTTTCATAATCAGCAAATTCATAGTTTACATTTATTACAACAGGAAGGTATTTTTTGTTGTGGTGGTGATAGAGGTTTTGGGGGAAATTTTGAGTGTTTAGTTTTTAATTTGTTTCCAGTTTGGGTTATGCATTTGGATAAACATAATGATTGCAGTAATCAGAGACAGAAAATCAGATGTTGGGATGATACAGCTTCCCCACACCTGATGCACCTTAGAGTGACTCCATTAAAACTGATCAGCCTTGGAGTTTTCTAAATCACCTGTCACTGTAATATCCCGCTGACAGCTGTATGTTCCTCCTGTGCTCACTGAAAAGGTTCAAGAATGTCCTGGAAGAAGGAAGACAAAACACTTGTTCACAAGGTAATCTATAAGCATCAAATATTGCTGAAGAACTGCTTGGTTTCGGAAAGCTGAAAGAATAGGGGTATTTAATCCCAAGCCAATTACAGTCTGAACCAGGAGACAATGTATAGATAGAGAAATATGCAGATAAGGATAATGAAAGAATTTTGGAAAACATGAAAGAGTACAGTCTCACAGCATGGAGGTATAGTTGTTAGGTTATTCACTTTTAGAGGAAAGGCAGGAAAGAAGAGGGTTGTTAGATTTCTAGGTGTTCTTTTCCTGTATGATCTCAGCTGAAAAAAGAATAATCCTTGTTTTTTAACAAATCAGCAATGCATGCAATAAATAACACACAAGCAATAAATAAAGCACAGTATGGAACAACTGCTTATTAAATGAATATCATCCGTTCTGTGAGCTCATGAGACAGTGGAAGAAACAATATGTGTTCATGCAATTAATGATGATACATATCAGTATGATCCAAAAAAGCTGATTTAGGGCCGCATTTCCTAACTTGGCAGCATTTAATTTTGCAACCATAATTTACTTTGACTCTGTGTATAACTATATTTCAGATGTATTATTAATTTAACACGGTTATTTCTAAGCTGGCTCCACCTTAGGCATGCAAGTACAAATGTCATAAGATCAGGATGAATCTAAGGCAGTTCAGATGGAGAGAATATATTTTTATTCCCTGAACATTGTGGTATGTTACCATCTGTGAAATTTCTGAAAAGGTGCTGTTCCCTCATTCTAGGTCCCTAGTAGTTGTGATGAGCTGCAAGGGAACTGAACGAGAAGGATTTGCATGCAACATATTGCTTCCTGATAAAAGGAACCAACACACATCAACACATGTACAACATGTCACTATTAGGTCTAGATTTGGAGTTCAAGAGACAGATGCTCTACTCATATCCACGGTGCTCTCTTGAATTCTATATACATTGAGTGACAATGTGATCCATAGAGAATCACAGGCTTTTCCGAGGGTTGATGGGAGATCTTCTGGGAGAGAAAATGCATCCTGTAACTGTCAAAACAAAGGCATTTTTGTTTACTGGAGAAGTCTTAGCTTTAGCATAATCCTGTGCTGTTTGTGTGTATTACAGGTCAAAACCAAACTGGATTGTCACATGCAGCGAAAGTGGCATCTGTTTGGGTGACGCCTAGCAGAAATCCCCCTGAACATGTAGTACATGGCCTAAGCCCCAACACAGTTATAAGAATAGCTAAAAGATCAATGTCAGCATGGTTTTCAATAAGTCATAAAATTATTTACTGTTCCTTTCTTCTCTTCCTGTGGCTGCAGCACCACTATAAAAATCTTCTTCCTTCTTCTCCCCCCACTGACACACAAAGCAAATTGTTAGACATGACATCCAGGCACATCTTCACTTGCACTTTCCCGTTCATTTACATAACTGGATATGAATATTGATAATTTCTCTCTCTGACACTCTGTTTTTTAAGAGTTTTTGACCCGGAAAAGAATCCAAAATACTGTGCATAAAATTCTAAATGTTAAAACTCTCATTCACCAAAAATAACATTTCTAGCTTCCCCGTTCCTTCCTTGAACAAAGAGAGGAACAAACAGAAAAATAGTAGAACCAGAGAAATGTTGGCTAGAAAGGACCTCTGCTGGTCAGTAATTCAAACTCCCATTTGGGGCAGGAATATCGCCAGCAAAACCAATGAAGCCCTTACAAAGCAGAGATGCTCCCTATTTGTATTTTATAATTATGTATGCTCATGCACTTCATACAGTAAAGCAGGTTTCTGTGTTACTGGGGAAACCATAGCCTAGGAACAGAGTGCAGCACTACAGGTCTTGGCAGAGGAGCTCTGAGATGTGAACATCGGTGCACCACCATGTGCAGAAAGCTGATTTTTATCTCAGCTGTCCATCTGGTTGGAGTCAGCAGAAATCAGCATAAACTCAGGTGCACAGCTGTGAGCCAGATGGACTGGAGTCTATCAGCCACTCGGGGCTGCTTTATGTCAGTGTATCACACATGGACCTGAAGGAGGGAGATCCAGTATGTGTCCCTCATCTCTGATTCTGTGGTACATGGCTGGAAGGCTGCAATAAGTATCTGGAGCTGTTTGGGAGGGGCCATGAGCTGTCTGGGAAGGACACCTTATTGGAGATGGAGGAGGAGTTGGACCCCTTTTGTGTGTTCTAATCATGTTATGCCAATCAAACAGATGCACTGGGTCCCTGGAACCCTGTAGGGAGTATTCTTGAAGTAGGCACTGTAGAGGGTGACCATGAGATTCCCTTTTGGGGTTCCCCTTCCCAAATTCCAGGCCAGAGGAAGGAAGTTTTGCAGTACTATGGTGAAACTAACAGAGTTGCCCTTTGCAAGGCAGCTCTGAAGGCCACAGTGACCACACAAGTCTCCAAAGGCTACCTAGCCTTCTCTACCCATTGGATTTCATTCCCATATTGTTGTAGGAGCAGCCCCGGAGATGATGAAAGCTGTAATCCTTTCTTCAAGCCCAGTGGTGCAGAGAAAAGCATTTCACCTTTCATGCATGGGGGAAGAATGAGACATGAAGAACCATATGTTTTATGGCATGGATCATTGCCAGGTGGCAAACATGTAATACATAAAAAAGAACAGCTGTGTCGATTTCAGCAACTTGTTTCAGGGCAATAGTGCCATCATAAAAAAGACTGCTCTGCCACACAGACCTTATGAATACATATTTATTCATACTTATAAAACTCTATGCAATGGCTGTCTTTGGTATGCCTGTTTAGATGATGTTGAAGAGATGATTGGCAGTAGGTGAACTTTTATGGCTATTTCCAGCACAGAACAATGACTCTGACAGTGGCAAAAGGGTTGTGTCACTCATATCTTAAAATGACTGGGGAGAAGAAAATCAGCGTTCACTTACAGAAATGAGGTTTTGGCCAAGATTTTGTTACTGAAGATACATGTCATTCGTTGATTTTCACCAGCGTATGTTTTTCCAAGAGTCATAGTAGTGCTGAAAACAGGGCAGTATCAAGCTGGGAATCAAAAAATCTCTACACAGGGGTAATGTTTAATAGAGCAACTGTTACAAGTGGGGAAAAGTAAGAAGAAATATACTGCTGAAGCAACAATGCAGTTCGAACTGTACAGCGTGTGGCTAGTTGTTCTGACTTTAACTTAATGTGAAATCCAGCCTGTAACTTTGATCCAGTTTCCTAGTTCCTCTCATTGTGAGTAAAGGAAAACAGGACATATGGCCTCAAAGATGCCCTGCATGGGGTTGCTGCAGGACCAGTGAAATAATGTGGGCTTGCTTTGTGCTCTTTGAATACCAATTCTTTAAACAATCCTACAATGACATCTGGTGGTTGTTTTTCTTTGACAGAAAGTTCTTGCAGAAGTATGTTGCCAAGAGTTGCCCAAGGGTGAATATTCCTATGACAATAATTCACTGGGGTTCTACTTTTTGGTGGGAAGTGCAAATGTATTAACAAAAATGAACGCTTTTTCAAACACTTGACAAACAACGTAGAGTTCCTCCTTGAGGCCAATCACTGTGGCCAGTTGTCTTGCTGGGAATGATTTGATGGTTGAGTATCAAGTAGAGAGGTCACTGCTGCATCTGGAAGATGTACTGGCTCATTCTGAGAACAGCCATTGTTCAGCCCAAATACATGCTGTGATTTCTCAGAGATCAAAGCACCCACATACCCTTGTGGCAGCAGAAGTTATGAGCTCACTCAGGAGTGAGCACGCATCTCTGTTGCAGCCCCAGAGCACAGCTGTGTTGGGGTGCTGAGCACTCTGCAAAGAGTGATCCCCAAGCTTGTAAGCTATGAAATGGCAGAAGAGTGGGAACCTCCTAAGGCTGATTCTCTCCCCCATACAACCCATTAAAAGAGCCCTAAAAGACAGAGGAGGTACAAATGACCTTCAGATATCTCTTTCTTGGAGCTGGGCACCATGCACTGACTGGAGAAAACTGCAACCCAACCTCCTCTCCCAGCTGCAGCTAGGTGCCCACTCAGGTGTTGCCAATTCCCAGCACTCAGCTGATCCCAGAAAGGCTGGGGGGCCGGTGCTTCTGTTTGTCTCCTCAGTGCTCCTCTGCTCCCTATGGCTAGAGTGTGACCTGTGTTCTCAGGATCCTTGTGCAAGTCCTTGTGGCCATACAGGTGGACACTTTGGAGTCTGTGGCTATCACAAGTGATTTTCTGGCCACCAGATGGAACCCAAGCCATGCCTGTCCTCTCAAGATCTCGCTGCCGGCGGCTTTTTTGAGAACCCTGCAGGCAACTCGGTGCTCCTCTGTGGATTTTACCCTTTTGGAGTGGCTTATATTCGGCAAGATACACTGGATAATTGCTGTCCTGCTCAACGAGACGCCAGGTGAGTAGCACAAGGGAGAATTGGCCAAGGGAAAGCACTAGCAGACAGCAGTGAGACACGGGGCTTTAAAATTAATTCCTCAAAGCAAACATTTGAAGAGACAACTGTGACTATGTGGTGGCTGCAGTATGGAAAAAGTAACATGAATTAATTTCATGGACTTTGGTCTGGGTTAAATTAATGTGGGCAAGGTAACAATTAAGCTGTCGTTGCCAAATACTGCATTGCTTCCTGGGGGAAGCAGCAGAGAACTGCTGAATTTGGTCTATAAAGATCTAGGTCATAAAGTCACGATCCAGCTGTTCTGGACTGGGTTCCTGCCTGATACTCATACATGGTACAGTATATTCAAGCACAACATTGTTAATTATTAAAATTGAATATTGATTTTTTTGCTTCAAACTAAATTCTTAACTGTGTTATCTTCTCACTAGATTCTCAAAGGGTTTTGCTTTGGAAGCTCAGTGGTTAATGCTGGGAGGTACTAATGAGCATTGGTGCTGGTTTTGTTTGCTACAAAATTATTTTTCCACTTTAAAATTTTACAGAATATTTTGAGGATTTTTGTGAAATCTGTGGTTTTCTAAAAGACTAAACAGAATTCTGTTGTTTTGGTTGTTGTGGGTTTTATTCCCTGTGGCCTGCTAAAAACTTGGAAACTTAAGGGGAAAAAATGGGACACTGATATACATACTCTTTAATATTTCTCTTAATGATAAGAAAGATCTCCCCTGTTACCCAGAGCAGGATGAGGATACAAACAGCTGTTGCTGTTTATGCTCTAGGATTGTGCAGGCTCCCCCCAGAGAAGGTATATGCACAGTAGCTCATACATTTGAGACCCCCATAGCTCTGCTGCTGCTACAGCTCTTTTTCCTTTGCTTCCCTGCCAGCACCAGCAATTGTGTGCTTTCTTATTGTTCCCCCAGAGACGAAGCCCAGAGTCAGCCCATAAGGGTCATACATGGTTAATACTCTATGCTTTGTTGACTCACACATCAAAAATAATTTCTTAATATCCTTGCACTCCTTAACCTACTGTTTCTTCTCATTACTGGCACTGAAAGTACATCTGTGATCTCTGTTGAAAACTATGACTATTCAGGATGCCCTGCAGGTTCACTGTTTAGCATCACAAAATCTTTCTAATCCTTAGATACTTTAAAGTTTGATCTTGTTTATTTGCAATTGTTTCTTGCCATTGAGGTATCAGGATCTGAAGGCATTTCTTTCATGGCTTAACATCCTAAGCGTGTGAGTACCTTGCACAATCATGCATTGGAGGCCATAAGCCAGCTCTAATGGCTGTCTGCTGGTCAGAGTGGAGCACTGGCAAATACCATCGTGTTTTGCCTCAACATCAAAAGCTATGAGTTTTTATCATCTTGTGCTTTTTAAAATGTTTTGTTCTAAAGCAGTGCCTCTGTTCAAACTTGACCTAATTAGGGGGTCCAGTCCAGTGAAAACTTGTCAGTTGTTCTAAAATTCAGAGTGTGTTTTAATTTTTTCTTGAAAGGCAATTGCCTTTATTGGACTTGCCTGTCCTTCTCTCCCCTTGGAGAAAGTATGACTTGACAACAGATTGTTTGGGAAGTGTGGTGTTTGTCTGTCCCCACCTGTCTCAAAAGTAGTGTCTCGTGTATCATTTCATTTCCTGAGGTGTGATGAGACTGAGACCAGGATTAGGGCTCTGACAGCTCAGCCTTGGCACCTTATAACAACTTTTCCCACCTCAAGCAGCCTACCTTTCCCTCTGCCAGAGTTTTTCTGGGATGGGTGGCAGAACCAGATGTGTGTCACCTCCACACATTTGGCTTAGCAAGCTGAAGTACCAGCTCCCACCTACCACTGGAGAGGGTTTGTGGTAGCTCAGGAATTTGCACATATTCACTTCTGCAGCACCTTGCACCAAGGCAGCAGTTTCTGAAAATGTGTTTGGGCAGATGTGACTTCTTAAATGGGAGTCCCTGGCACACTGTTTATGACAGTGTAACTGAAATACTTTGTGCTGTACTTTTAGCTTATTTTCTTCCACCAGCAAGGTACATGCAGATATGAATGACAGACATGAGATAATAAAAATTACCTTTATTCTTATAATGGCAAAAAATTCAAGAGGTTACAGGAAAAGGGATCGGATATTGGCTAGAACTAAATGAAAATGCAGAAAGGAAACAGATTGTATATGGAGGGTTTTTTTATATATATATATATAAAATCGCTCATCTCTGCAGACATCAGTTACCGAGAGCTTCATCCCTCTTGGTAACCAGCATCGACGTCATCATCTGCTCCCTGGTGTTGCCATTGCACAATAGCCTTGCTGTTCTCAGCCTTCCAGAAAGTCAACTGCTTGAAATACCTTTTTTAATCCCCATTCTACTGCATTGTAAATGATGTCCAAACAGAAGTCAGTAGGAATCAAAGGTTTTAGTAGGAAGTGTGAGAAACAATCAGAAAACACAGATATAACCCACACTGCAGGAGAAAGAAAAAGCCACTCCAGGCAATTGCTTTCTCCCCTGTGGGTTGAATTTATTTACACTTTTTCTTGCTTATGTTGAGCCAGGCTATAGAGCAGTTTTGCTACCAGGTGTGGTCACTCACCCTCTGCAATCAGCTAAATCAGATTTTGTGAAAAACTGAGATTTAGTTCAGCTGCTTCGTGAATGCAATACCTAAACTCAGTGCTTTCCTGCACAAAACCTGGACACCAGCCTCTGTCCCTTTCTGCATCCTTGTTCCTAGCTATATTCTCATGTTCAGCAGTAACCTGAAATTAACTTACAGTCCTAAGGTGTAGGTGGGAGGTTTACTGAGAAGTTGTAAACATCCCTGCTGCAGTTTGGGGTTTATGACTTAAGAAGACGCTGAAAAATTTTCACTTTCTTAGGTAGGACTAAAATTACAGATGTTTCTCCACTGACAACTTTTGAGCCTTTGGAGTAAATTTAAAAAGATATTTCTTTTGAGAAACGCATAGTTTAATTTGCTGTCAATACAGTTGTCACCATGTGCTAATATTGCCTAGCTAAGAAAGATCTGAGCTAGGAAAAGTTAGTTTTAAGGCCAAATATCTACTTGTTCTCAAATAAACAAGGAGAAAAAAACCCAAACCTGTAAGGTTTCTGAGTAGGGGAAGAGTCTGATTGTGTTCAGGTCATAAATGGCTGTGATGCAGCACTTGTACAGCCTCAATTTTCAGCTTAAAGAGAGCAAAATAACAGCCTGACTGGAGGCTCTGTAAAAGCACTAAATGAACCTTCTGTATGGATGTGAAAAGAAAGTGGGGAAAGAGAAGAGGATGTGTGGCCTTAGAACTCAGGAATGGGTCTGTTATTACCAGATTCCTGTCAGTGAACTTTATCTGCCAAGAAGTCAACCTCTTACCCCAGAGTTTGTTTTATTTCTTTCTGGAAAGTAAAAGGTTATGTAGTGGGTTTTTTGGTGGTTTGTTTCTTTGAGGGTTTTTTTTTTCCTCTATTTTGTGGGAAACTGAGATTCTTATATTCATTTTGAAGATCTGAAAACCATGAGTTGCTCTATAAATTACTTTTAAAAGATTTTTTTTTTTCTTTTTAAAAGTGATTTTGCCTATATAGTCAAAGAAAGAGACATCTGCTCAACTGGGAGAAGTTGTTGAAAGCACCTGCTCCAGCTATGAATAATGTCACAATAATCTATGGAAAATGGGAGAGGTTTAGCAGGTTAGACTGGAAAAGCCTCATTAAGGAATATTTCACAGCCTGTGTGAGGAGCTGTCGGGTGGGAATGTCTCAGGAAGATGTGGGAATTGAAGTGGGCTAAGAAAACATCTTATGTGTTGAACTATTGACTTGAAGAGCTGCTCCCACTGGATTGGAGATTGAGCTAATGCCTAGCTTTTATTTTCTACTGTTCGTTTTCTGAATCTTTAAAATTAGAAAATATGGAAAACCTTTTTGTCATTTTTTTTTCCTAGTGAGAAAGAAATATGTATTTGTTTGAATCAAACAAAATCATACTTGTACCATCTTGTAAAGCAGTCATCCCTGGATAACTGTTAGTCTGTCAGTTTTCATGTCCAGTAATGGTGAGAAGAGTAGCCAGATTAAAGCAATTACACTTTCAGAGAGACACGCCATATGATTTGACTCTAATGGTAGTCATTTTTGTGGTAGAGCAATGTTTATTAGCAACACAGGCAATAACCTGCCCTATACTGCATGGGTAATCTGGGGGTGTTTTACTTGAAAAAGAAATTGTACTCACTTTGTACCAACTCTGAATCACCACAGCTTTGTTATCCAGGTTTTGTTCTGTCAAAAGTACTACTGATTGATCAACAAATTACTGGTAGCTTTGAATTTCCAAGTCATACATGTAATGCTGGGAGAGAATTTTCTTCAGATTCAGCACTGCAATTTGGCACAACAGCAAACTACTGTGAGAAAATGATTTGCTGATAAAAAAGGCTGAACTTCACAGCAGCAGCCCAGCTAATATTTCCTGAGGACACTATTACACTATAAAGACTCATTGTGTTGGCTGTAGGGCACTGTCTCATCTGGAAACACCCATTTCAGAGTAGTCACACAATTAACAGATACATCTGCAAATAACTCTGGAATTTTATTTTTTTAATACAGTTTCCTTTCTTAAAATTGGTTCAATATTTCTAAATCACACAGTGCCCTCCTGACTGGAAAGGGTACCCTAAAACCTGTTCCTGCCATGTTCTTCTCTGCAAGCATCTCAGTCTTGCTTTTTCTCCCCCTTCTTCAAGCAATCACTGTGTGCTCCTAGGAGGCCTCAGATAGCCAGATTAACAGCCTGTCTGAACCAGAGCGATTCAGGGCAATCTGCTCATTGGCACTTAATTTCTCCTTCTCTTGCCCAAAGCTTGCTCTGGTGTAATTCCAGCAGCCAGGTCAGTCTCTGGTGTGGCTGATAGTACAACAGTGTGTTAGACCATGGCCCCCTTCATGATCCCTTCCAGCTCTACTCATTAGGGTTGAGTTCTTGCTTGGACTTTTTCTGTAGACTTTGCCAATATCAAGCTTAGATTTTGGCTTTTTAATAACCAATTTAGCTGCAATTTAAGGCACGTTTTTATTTTCACCTGAAGACAGGGAACGTCTGCATAGGTTTTTTTTCTGGTTTTTGTTCCAGAGAACTTCAGTTCTTGGGGAAACTTAATAACTTTAAAGGCAGTAAAGTATAACTAAGGACGAAGGCTGTATAGCTCCAGGACAGATGTCTAACATCTGACAGATGTCTAAAGATTTTGATAACAGACCTATGCAGGAATTCGTAAATCTTTTCAACTCTAAAGATGGCTGGTGGTGTTCCCTGAATTTTCTGTGGGGTTTTGAGGGTTTTGCTTTGGGGTCTTCTTTTTGTTCATTTTTTTTGGGGGTTATTTATTTATCCTGAAGTTGGACAGGCTCTTGGGAAACAAGTAACATTTGTAAACTAATAGAAAAATTTACCAGCACTTTTATCTTGACCCCAGGGGTCTTGAGGTAGTTCTTGCTTTTCTGAAGTGTAGTGCCTGGATACAGAGAGTGAAAGAAATTCTTTGTCCATTTGTATCACCGATGAAAATAGAGACAGTGTCAAATCCTCACCGGTATGTCCACCCTTTGCCCAGGGAAAGGATGAACAGAAGGGTAGACATCCTCTGTGCCAACTCCATCCCACAATCTGAGTAGACTGAAATTTGACAGTGTTACATTTTTACTGTGCAAGCAACAATTTCCTACTTAATCATATACATTTGTCAATGCTATCACAAGTGGATCTTTCTTCTTGGGTTCTCCATGGGAATAAACAGCTGTTCAGAAAAACCTATAGCTCATTAACTCCCCAAGGACAAGGGTCCTTGTCATTCTCTTATAACTGTAGAGACAGTCCTTTACTCCTCAGGATTTTCAATAGTGTTTTAATGAGCTAAATAGATCCACCTGAGTAAAAATCAGATGATAACAAGACTAACCCCTGAACTTCTGATCAGTTTTGTAAGGAGGGATTCAAGTCACTTGGCACTGAGTTGCTTTGTGTGCTAGCCTACCACATGAATTCCCCATCAAGTGAGAGAAAATACTTAAGCCCCAATGTTATGGTGATTGTAACTAGATCAGATCAATAAGTAGAACTATAACATTTTTGCTTCTTTCTCTTTTTGAAGCCCATGCTTTCCAGTCTTTTCAGCAATCTGAATATTTCAAGATAAATCAGTTGCTTTGTGAAATTATCATTTCAACACAAGATCAAATCTACTCTTTTTCCAGACCTTTTCTTTTTCAGCAAGTGTTGCTGTTAAGCTCAGAATCCTTTAACTTAGCTGTGTGATGTATCAACTTCCTACCATACCATAGTCAGTATTTTGGTATGAAAACAGATTCACAAAGCATTTCAAAAACTTCCATGACTCAAATTACATTGTTTTCTTGTCTGATAGGGCTGTCCACAGGTCTTCTGAAATATTATTCAGATTTTAATTGAGAGTGCATGTAACCACCCTCATTAATACATCAGGGGGTGATTACGGGGGAGCAGTTTCTAAATTACAATAATTACAGAAGAGTTATTAACAGCTAAAGGCTATGAAAGCGATAGAGTCTGGGGAGGACAAACTACAATGTAAAGTTGAAAGAAATTAATTTGTTTCTTCTGCAAAAAAAGAAAGTGATATGAAAAGTCTGATAAGCCTCCAGCTACATAAAAGGTTTTGAGTTTTATGACATGGGCAGTGATCTGTGCTGCACCATGTTCATAAATATGGGGCTTAATAGCAAAGAGGTTAAACTCAGATATAAAGAAGAAAAAATCTGACTAAGGAAAGTCAAGGTTTAGACAATGTCAAGGCGTGTTTGAGTTTCTTCAGCGCTGGAGGCTTTAAAGAATATTTCTGGTAGCAATTTCTGGTTATGCTTTAGGCTGGCAGGAGAAACTTCTGCTCCCAATGCTCTCTTTGTTCTGCATGCAGCAGTGTGTGAAAACCTTTTCATGTGAGGCTTCTCTGTGCCCACCCAGCTGGGAAGGGGTGGGTGAACTTTGGGCCCAGCCTTCTGCACGTTCCCTTGTACACCAGTCACAGGGTTTTCTGGTGAACTATGAAATCATCCCCCAAACCTGCCATGGAAGGAACTGGCCCATTAGCCTGGAACTGGGGAAGAGGCACATGTAAAGGGAAATAGAGGTGACAGGACAGCTTCACAGGCGCATTGTGACCAGCACAGCAGTGCTGGCTTCAGATAAACTAATCTGTGAATAATTCGATATCTTTTACCTTACTGCAATAAGAGTCATTTGCTGAGTCTCCCTTGCTTAGAAATGACTTGGAGATGCTAAGCTGTCAAGCAATATGCAATTGAAGAAGGAATTTAGGGGGCTTAGCGCTGGCCAGATCAATACTGTCGTATTTAAACAGCATCTGAAGATATTGTTTGGTGGCACAGAGTCAGTTTGGGAGAATTATCTACATGTGAGGGTTCAGGCTCTGTCTTCATCTCATTTTATGACATTTCCATGTGATCTGGCCCTCTGTGGAAACTAATAATCATTCTGAGAGCTTGTTTATTGTGTTTTTCTCACAGTATTAATTCGGAAGGCTGAAATTCTTTCCCAAAGACTTTATGAGTGTAGAGAGTTGATTACCTAGACAGAAAATTCAAAGAGGGCAAAAGTGTGTAATTGACATCCTTATTACCTCCTTTTTCTGATGCCAGTTCCAAAAATTGCTAAATACTTTTTACCAGACTGTAATCTTCAATTTTTTTTGTACTTCCCCCCTTCTTGCCTCCATAATTAGACATAATTTTGGGGGTGGGATTTAAATTATAATTAATATATTTAATATAACCCCTACTCCTTATTTGGTGGGAGGAAATACCATCAGAAGGCAAATCCTTTGTCAGCAGCATGTGCTGTAAGGTTGGTCGATACATGCACGTGCAGCAAAACCTTTATTCCTGTGAAACATCAACATGTGGGCATATGCACATAAATGTAGGCAGCCAAGGGCATCTGAGATGCTATAGCATGTTCCCTGGTATACCTCACTAGGAAAATCTACTTGCCTGCCTACTGGCCTCAGTGGCTGTGAGTTGCTCTTGTACTCTGCTGGTGAATGCTGTATTAAGAATCATTGGGATGTTTGAAATGAGCCCCATTTCCTTCTGATTGCACAAATGTTCTGTTTCACAAATGCTTTCAGCAAAATGGATCTATTTTGAAATACTGGATAAGGAGCTGCCTGCTAAATGGCTCAAATAGCAGGTATGCATCCTGCCAAGCAATTGACAACTTTGAAACACATCCTATGAAAGGCAGCAAGCACCCTTGCTACATGTAGAAGAAGATGGCCCTAAAAAAGCAGGTGGTTCCTAGTGCTAATTGAACTCCCATGAGTGGCTGCCTTTGTGCTACCCTCTTCATATTATCATCAGTCCATGCATTGCTGCTTCTGGCAGTTCAAATAGCTGTAAGGTGGTAAATTGAAGTTGTGCCCCAAAACCCAAGAAACGTATCACTTTTTTTGGAACAAAATTAAAGAAAACTTGAAAGAGGAACTGTGGCCTTGTTCTTTTTTTTTCTTTCCTGGGAAGAAAGACATTCTCCTTTTGGTATCAATTAGGGTACGAAAGTAAGACCTACATTCTTGGAGATTGTTAGGAAAACAAATCTTTGCAATGTTTGCTTGCACAGAGGCTGTAGATCTCTCTGCCCCAGAGTTATGAATCATACAGCTTCACTGTAGGTAGCTTATTCAGATAAACTCACGTCTGAGAGTGGGATTTTCCAAGCTATAGAAAGATTATCTTCTGATTGAAATATTATCAGTTGTTTATCTCATTTTCTCCACCAGAGGGAGAAAGTCACAGAACTGTAACGGTCCTTATTTATGAGATTATATGAAATTAAAGCACTGTTCATAAGAGTATTTTCTGCAGTAAGAAACCAATCGATATTAGAGGTAAAATGTTTGCCAAGATTTAATTTCCAAAAAGTTCTTATATTTTCACATTTCTATATGCGTTCTATGATTTACATTTTTCCCCAGAAAAAGCTGAGGAATCAACTAGCCAGTGTGGACTCAGGGTCGGTTTTCATTTTGCTACTGCAGACATTTGTTTTGCCTCTTCAGAACTTCCTTATCACAATTCCACCACCTTTCCTGGGAAATTGTCTCAACACTTGCCACGCTACCTGCTCGGATACGGCCCTGTGGTATTAGGGTCAGGAATGGAAGGCAATAGATGCTGTTTCAAACTGGAGTTTGAAGGCATTAATTATCTCTATTTCTCTACCATGGCAGAAGGTTATTGTAGATATTGTATTGTACTTGTAGACAATGTGGAATTTTGAATAGGTTATTTCTCTTTGCTGCTTGCTTCCTACTTGTCTTTACATAATCAGTGCCCTTTTTAGAATTCAACCACTTTGCCATTAAGTAGTAAACAAGCTACGTACTTCTGCCCTGGGCATGCTGCTCTGCATCTCTAAGACATGTTGATAATAAATGCTACATGTATTCTTCTGTGGAAGGTATTAAATCATGGAAGACATAGGCACAGAAATAAGTGAGAAATGAAAGCTCAGAAGATGAGAAGGTCAGCTTTGAGGGTAGAAGGTTTGGAATACTGTGTTTTAACAATGATTGATCAGCAACTTTAGTCCTTAAGCTTCACTTTCTTGGTGTCAATCTAATAATAATTTTTTAGTTCTAATCTGCTTGGGTTTATAGTGTGCTTACGCACACACATTTGTCTGGTGAGGTGAATGGGAGATGGATATCAATGTTGGTATAGCAAATAGGCTTAACACACTATGTATGGCTAGTGTTATTTGATTCCTAGCAACACCTGAGTCAGAAAGGCTGTGAAAATGTCAAGCATGCATCCAAGAAGATGTTACATAGGAATGAATAACTTCTGAGTAGTGAGACACTTCACTGCTGCAGATTTCAGCATCTGAAATGCTGGAGAAAGACTTACAGCAGTACAGATGAAACTCAGTCATCCTTGTCTCCCTGAAGTGCAGGAAAAGCTTTCCATACATTTCCTCCCTATCTTGCCATGATGTTGGGTATCCTGCACTGAGACATAAGTATGGATGCACATTACGTTGGTGCGACATTAGTAAGTTTTCTGATTTGGTTCTGAGAAGGAAAGTGGCAGCAAAAAGGAAAGCAAGACATGAACAGGGAAGAGTCAGTGTGATCACTTAGGAAGCCAAATGATGCTCAAGGTGCATGGAAGTGTAGAAGGAAAATGCGATAATATTCTTTTTGCAGATCTCTGACTCCATTAGGAGAGCAGTTTATTGTAATATTTCCACTTACCTGTGGCTAGTGAAAAATCCCAATTACTGTCCTCATCAGCACATGGCCGCAAAAGCAAGAGTGCCTTTTGCTTAACCTCTGTATATGACTAGCTTTCATAGCAGATTAATATTTCCTGCTTCAAATACCGTAAAGCTGAGATTTTAATCCTTGTTCCTAGCTGATTATCTCCTCCTCTTCTATCAGAAGTTTCTGTCTTCTGATGCTTTAGTTTAGGTAGTTTAGCCAGGACTCTTTTTAGATTATTATCTCTGTCATCTTCCACCATTCACTTTTTCCTATTCTTACAGGCTTATTAGTTCTAAGTGCATCTCTGTAGCAGGATGTTTATTAATATTCTATGCAGCACACTTCATCTTGGTGAGTCTCTCTTTTGTATACACAGTTCTGTGGCTCACATTTTAAAAACACAATGAAGTAATTTGTGATTATTTTTCTTTTTTTTTTTTTCCTCATGAACTCATTCCAGTTTGGTTTTGGGGTTTGTTACAATAAATAGGTAAATAGGTTCATTAATGACAAGTATTCCTCATTGAGCTCAGAGGAAAAGAGGAGTAATCAGTTCCTGAATACAGTTAAGAGGCAAAAAAAAAAAGGTAGAGTCATGTCTGCAAAAGTTTGGCTATCAATCACTTTCGTTCTGCTGGGCTTCATCTGTTAGGTTTCTCTTTCTCTTTATAGAAATCTACATCCTGAACTATATATTAAAAAGATCTGGTCCAGAGAGGGTGTTAAATATAAGCCTGAATTTGACATAAGCATCTTGAAACTTATGCAAGTGTATTTTCATGCATTGGCATTTTTATTTTCCTGTTGCATTCAAGCTGTGATAACAATTGGTTTTCAAAATGGGAGCAGCTGTGCTTTGAAGTATGTAATACCAGGTATTAGTGCAGTATTTCATCATTTCAACTAGATTTCCAAGTAAAATTAGTAGAACATATTTCTAAATGTACAAAGAAAAAATAATGCAGGTAACAGTTTGGGTTTTTTCCTATGTAAATCAGGTGTAAATCAGATGTCACTGCTTTTGTATTTGCTTTCAGCTGCCTAATTTAACTTTGCAAAAATGTTCAGATTTTCCCTTTTTATTGCTGAAGGTATATTTCTGAATTATCACACTCTTATCAACAAAATTAGGAGATAATTTTTATCTGTAGCTCAGTAGTTTCAAAATTATTCCAAACAATCCCATTTTTGTCATTATGTAATCACATGTGGTTCTCAGAAGTTCCTTTTTGTACTTTAGGGCATTTTCAGGCTGTAAGGGAAACAAATAACACAATCTAAGGAGGCAAAGAGGCAGCTGGGAAGCATGAGCAATGCATTCTTACAGAAGTTGAATTACTGACCCATTTTCCAGCTCTAGGCAAGTCACAGATTTTTTTATATTTAATTTGTCATTATTAATGGCCTTCATTTGTCATATAAGGGAGAAGAAAAGAGGAAAAGATATTTTTCACTTGTTCTTTGCAAAGATTTCAGAACTCTCTCTGTTTTCTGTATTTCTTATGCTTAATGTGTACATATCCTCACAGAATTTCACTGAATCTTAGCTACCTTCTGAAATAAATTTCAGAGCTCGATAAGTTACTCCTCTACAATATTAATATTTTAAGGTCAGTTTTTAGTTAAAATAAAGACTAAATGTATGGTACCGGGGGGCATATGTGAGTACTGTCCCAGGGGTAGGTGATCCCTCAGTCTGATGGCAAATCCAGGTCAGCCTCAAGCCTCCCCTCTGACAGCTCCAGATCACAAGTCAGAATCTGTTCACTGCAGACAGGAGTTTAGGTGCTAGCCTTTTGGTTACTTTGGAATTAATTTAACAATCTGTAGGAGTGGAGAATTGAACCTGATGACACACATGCTGGCGTAATACCCAGAGCACTGGGCTACTGAATTTCCTTGGCAAGGAACAAAGTCCTTCAAACTGCTTTTTAGCCACCCACCCCACAAAAAACAAGTCTTTGCCTAATAAGTGTTCAAAATGGGTGCATTCACATGAAAGGTTTTGAGTTCAACAACTTGATATTTTCTGATAATGCTTCTCTTCCTATTGAAACAATTCACCAGTTGAATAAATTATTCTATTATGCCTAATGCATCCTGCATCTCTTCCCTTCTACTCACTGCTTTGAGATACAATGATATACTCTCCTCAGTTATTACCTATACAAAGATGCAGAATTATTCCACGATGTTCAGCCACGATCCCCCTGAGCTGAAAAATTCCATGCCTTTTTTTCCTGCACTGAATCTGTTTAAGACTGCAATCTTCAGCAGTAGATATGGTGAACTCTGTGCTCAGAATGCTATTTCTCAAATCCTTAGAATTGATTGCTTGTATTCAACATAACCTAGGCAGATAAATCCCCAGAAAACTTCACATTTTCTCACACGCTTGAAAAATGCAATGGAAATACAGAGAGTCAGTAAGAGGCACTGGTTTGCTTTCAAACACCAGCAATATCTTGACCTTTTTAAAGTAATTCAAAAGCTTTAGAAAAGCAAACAAAAAAAAAGGTAACATAAGCATCTGACACTTATTTTTAAATGAAGGCTAATAGAGCTTGTTGTAGTGGTCAAGTTATCAATATATTTATTCATTTATTATGTTTAGAAGTAGAATAAACCGCATGAAAGGGAAAACTCTCCATAGATATAGCTCCATAACTACCTTTTATTGAGAAACACTGCACTCATACATACATAAGTGCAAAATGCCCCTAATGTATCTCGTTAACAGTTTAACAGCTTATCTCTGAATGGAGCCCTGCCTTTCCTGTCCTCTCTTATGTCTGTAATTGAGGACACACAGCTTGTCTGTTTTGCATGAAAATGAAGTGTCTGATGATGCACTTCTTAAGAGCTTGTCTGATCTGTATGTAAATGCTGTCACTAAAATCTCCGGCTCTTATTTGCGAAGGTGACTGGAACTTCTCAGTCCTTGCACAATCAGCAGAAAAGAAAATCAATGGTTGTTAGTCTGGCGGAATTCTGGGTTCACTGGGAACACTAATGCTTGAAGACTTCTTTTCTTTCCGAATTAGGAAAAATAGGTGAAATCCTGAGATCTTTTGCTGAGTGAAAAATGCCTGAAATTCCAAGAGTTCTGATAGAATTGTACCTTTAATATATATAAATTATTCCAAGTTAACACTGGGCTATTCAAAACAGCTATTCCTGGGTAATACTTCAAGTGCTGCTCTTGTCTTGATTAAATGAGGAACACTCTGAAAAGCTAGTGTTACTTTTCCAGTTCAATCTCTATTCAGCAGTTACTGCACTTAAAATGTATTTTAAAAGGTTAAAAAATATGTAAATGTTGTGCTATAGCTGGCTGTATTTTACAGTGTAACTTGACATATTCTTTACAAAGCCTATCAAGTAAAATTTATGACAGACCTGAAAATAATATAAAAATATTCAAACTAATACAAATGAAAAGGCATGGCAATATTTTGATATTAAAACCTGTATTTTGATATTTCCAAAGCAGATCACATTTTACTTTCAGTATTTTTCTGGATGGGACTAATTTCATCAAAACCAGTAGCATATGAGGCACAACCCCCCTTTGTTTTTATCAAAATATTGTTTTCCAAAAGAAAGCTGTTTCATAGAATCATAGAATCAATCATAGAATCGTTAGGGTTGGAAAGGACCTTAAGATCATCAAGTTCCAAGCCCCCTGCCATGGGCAGGGGCACCTCACACTAAACCATGCCACCCAAGGCTTTTTAACCACAAGCTTATAACTAAAGTTGAATCTTACTAAGAATTTTATTATTGTAACTTCTATACATCTCTTTGTCAGCTTAAGAGGGAGTCGCAAGGGTCAGGACAAACCAGTTCACAATGAATTGTCCAAGGATTGGATCAGGAGAGAAAGCTTCCCTGCTCCTAGGAAGGTTTGTCAAGAGAACAGGAGACAAAGTGGGCAGGAGCAAATGTCTTTATTGCACTGGAGAAGGATGAAATATTAGCAATGTTTGATACCATACTGCTCATGATTCACACAGACATGCAGCAACAACTTCACCAGCAATTTAGAATTGTATTCACTGAGGTGTGAGGTTGATATTGTCACCAGAAAGGGGCAGTGCCCTGTCAACTCTCATTATAGTCCTGTTGAAGGGAGAAATGGAAGGACCTCTGGGCTGCAAAATGTGCTCCACACCTGGGGACCCCATCCATCAAGAGTGGGAAAGGGAAATGAGGCTTTACTGCTCTTTTGTGACACTGCAGATTCATTTGGCTGAGCTGTTTTGAGGTGGCTTTGTTTCTTTTGAGTGTTCCACCACAGATTAAAGCTCACCTGAACTCAGTAGCAAATCTTTGAAATTAAAGGGGAAAAGCAGAAACAATTTTTTTTTTTTACCAGGTAACTGAGTAAACATCTATTCACCAGAATTACTGCATGTACTGTCAGAAAATAACCTCTTTTCAAAAGTGCATTCAGCTGTTCAGTTCTTCAGATGTGGGTGTCTGGGTTTTTTCCTCATTCTGCTCCTCAGGAGGTGCTTTCTACATGTTTCCATGACGCTTAGTTTTTTGTGATTCAAATTTGGACACTTTCTATTTGAGGCTGTGCATGTACTTTAACACACTCAAGGTAAAACACTTTTCAGTGAAATACAGCACTAGTCAAATGAGCTGGTTTTTATTAAAGAGCATACTTAATTTTAAGCCTGATCTTTTGGGCCCACTTTTCAGCTCACAGTTGACTTCAGATCTCAGAAGTCTAGTTCCCACAGAGCAATACATCAGCTTCTTTTCTACAACAGCATGGCTGTTGTGCAGAAACTACATCTTTTCCTATTTTTCACCATTTTTTTTAATGGAAGATACAGTAAGAGAACACCTTCCATAGCCTGTATTTTTAAAATGTCAAGAGCAGTTAGAAAAAGCACCCACTTCACTATAAATATGTAAGGTCTGAAGAAAAAGTCTTCTAGTTAATATGTACAAAATATAGTAGCAATCTAGAAATTTTCAAAATACCATACAGCAGAAACAAATGGGCTTTAAAGTACTCCAGGGCTCTTGACATTATTGCAATTGTCAGAGAAAGACGTCATGTCTCTCAAGCAGAATCTACATAATGCTCCCAAAAGGGTGGAAGGGAAGAGAGCATTTCTTTTGGAAAGACATAATAATGCCTCCTGATCTTCCTCTGGTGGGTTGCTGGTACAGCACAGGGCCAAATGCTAGGAAGTTTAAATCACTACAAGTTTTGTAGAACTTTGTACTTCCTTTGGGAGAGAGGAACCATCTTGCTTTGCATGGCTGAGCTATTCATAACTATAAAGCACTTGAAGATCTTAAGGGAAATTTTATAGCAGTGCAAGGGTAGATGTACTCAGGAAGATGAGCTTTTTCCCCACTAAGCACAGTTTTTCTATCACTGTGAAGCACCATCTGCATTGCATTGTGGACTGCTTTTGAAAGAATCACTGGCAAAATGCATAGGCCTTGATTCTCACATCTTGAAGACAAAGTTATGGCCTGTACCCTTGAACTGAAAAGCACCTCTTTAGAGCCTGTGGGAGCAGCTCACTCTTTATAGGAAGGCTCATTTAGGTCTGCGAGTAAATGTTTCTCAAAAGGGACCAGAGATGCCCTGTATTCTGGTTTGAACTTTACCTCACCAAGCCAGTAACAATAGTTAATCATCTTTTCTATCTATTAGGTGTCATTTAGACCTTGTACCTTTATAACTATGACCAAAGTCTCTGGTTTTCCATTAGCTTGGAGGTACATACAGTAGTGTCAACCTGACCTTCACTTTTCTAGCTAGCCAGTAAAACCATTAGCAAATATAAGAATCACAAGAAGTACTACCTGCATGTTTCCCTTTCAGTTCTATGTTAATCACTTTCATACCAGCTCTGAGACTTCAATCCAAATGGGTGTTGTGTAAGACAATGCATTTCAAACTAGGGTGATAGTCAACCAAAATAAAACAAGCATAACATTTTCTGATGAAATGAAGAGCCATGACAGCAGTGCTGTAGGGTTTGGCAGCTATAGGACACCCCAAATTTTTAGGATACTTACTGATCAACACTGTGGCAATGCAAGGGCAACCAAAGAAGCTTGGACTGTGAAGCCTGGAAACCTTCAGTTCTAACTTTGCAACTCTAAGACCGTAAGAAAAAGTCCTGAGTGCCTTCTATAGGCCATTTATTAGTGCTAGCAGACTATCCAGTATTAACTCATCATGCATTATATCCTCCAGAGAAATGACAAGGTAGATATTCAAGTAGGATATTTTCAGTACAGGGAAAATGTTATAGTATTTCTCTTGTGTTTACTGGTAACATAAGGCTAGGAACCAAGGCTCTGAACAGCCTTTAAAATTCAAAGTCTCACGAGTACCAGAGAGACATAGGCTAGGAGACACCTCATTAATCTGGACAATGGGCACCATTTCCTTTCTCTTCTGGGATGGCTGAATCATTTCAAACAGCAGGAGAGAGAATAGTGAATAACAGTTTGAGACTAATCATGTTTATACACAGTGTTACCTTAGAAAATTTAGTGGCAACAGCTTCCACACAGAGACAGACAAGTGCACACTAAAGTGCAGCTAGATGGTGGTCCTATTTCTTTACAGGTTACTTGTTGCTTCCTTTCTTTGTGTCCTATTTCTTCATCTTTACATTTCTGTATGTTGTTTGTTTGGTGTATTCTGCTAATTTCCTTGTCTAAAGTTAATTTTGTCCTTTTTCACTTTCTGTCCACAGTGTTAATCTTCCTAACAGGTTATTGTTTCAAGGTTATTAGGTCTTCTCCTCCATTTCATGTCACTCCTTTATCCAGCCAGACATCACTAAGCTTTCCTTGTTTCAAGCAACATTAACCTTTAGCCATTGATCTTTAAATAGAATTGAAAAATAAAACATCAGACTTTCTAATTCCGTTGTCCTTACCTAATATATTTCAGATGCCATTTCAAAGTTAATATTGTTACCCATTTAAATATAGCTTGCTGTACTGAGAGAATAACTTGACTCAGATTTAAGTAATCTCTCTTTGATGCAGAAATTCATTTTATTAAAGGTATTGCAGAATACATTTGGATGCTCATTGAGATGAGATATGTTTAACATTTAGTATGAGCAGAGCAAATCAATAGAGTTAATGGGTCAGCTCAGATCTAATTGTGGATCAGAGCTTGCAAATGAGCAGATAATGAAGGTGTCTTGGCTAAGCAAAATACCTATCAGTCCAATGCTAAACTGGTCTCCCAAAAAAGAGAGGTTGACTAAGCCAAATTTTTACAGTCCCTGTAAAATTAGCACTGGGGAAGAACAGAGAGAAATGTGCTGCAGCAGCTGTGGTCTCAGTGACCAGGGTATAAGGAAATGTCCAAATAACATTTTTGTGCATCTGAAAGAAAGAGGGCACAGCATTCATTCTATTGCCTATTTGCAGCAGTCTGAGTGGGAAGCTCCTGAGCCTCACACTCATCTTCAGTTTCAGTGAGGGGAATAGGGCTCCTAAACTGGTAGATGGATCTAAATCCTGGTGGTGAAGAACTGATCTAGTAAAGCCATTGAATCCAAAAGCAAGAGGTCATAGGGGTACTCAGGCCACCTAACCCACACAACAGTCCTGCAGAGAAAAGCTGTTCTCATTGAGTGCAGACTGTTCCTTGTTCTGCTCCTCAGCTGTAGAGGGCATGGATGGGTTATCTTACCTTATTTTGCAGTTCTGCCTGGGAACATCTCACTGCTGAGTGGGCTGCAAAGCACAAGAATGTTTTTGAGATGTTCATCACAATTTGAAACAAGCTTTTTAATATGTTGATTCAGTTTGCTTTTCATGTCTAAGGCCTATTAGGTTATTTGAAAACTATAGAAAATTATCCTGCTGGGATGTATCTTTCTAGACACAACAGCGATGAAAGTTTTCTTTCTTACTTTAACCTTGCAGCAGGAGACATTCAAACGAACAGTACCATCCCTTGCTGCATTTAACTAAACCAAGATATGACTCCTGGGGATAGTCTAATAGGAAAAAGAGCAAGAAGAGAACATAATCTGCCAGCATATTAATGTTCCAATTCATGCACATCCTTCTTCATAAAGATGGGTTTTTTTTAATTCCAGGTCAAATAATATTGATTCTCAATGTGACATAAAGACAGGTGATTGCTGTAATCCAACTTACAAAGCAATCTGAACAGCAGCTGAGACAGAAGGGAATGGAAACTCTCAACACGTATTTTTGTCAAAGAGTCACCTTTATGAGCAGTAGAATGGCACTTTTACTGGAACCAAGAAAATTTAAACAAGCCCAGATAGTTGAAACAAGCCTTTCCTAAAATTAGAAGAGGAAAAAATGCTGTGTAATATCCAGTTTCTTAAATTGTATTATTATTATGCAAGTAGCTCTGAACAAACTATTTCATAGAGTACAAACTAACACATCAGTGGATTTCTGGGGGAAATTGAGTGTATCTACTTTTTCAATAGGATGAAAACTTTTGAAATAAACTTTATTCTTACCGCAGGGTTACCTCCACATCAACTCTTAAAGAAAAAAATATTCAGAAAAGAGGATTCTCTTAACATTTCCTTCATATATGCTATATATATGACTTTACATATGGCTTTATATAAATTCCAAGTGTCACATTTATCATTTCCATTGGTGGATTCAGTTCTATAACAAATTGCTAACTTTCTACCACCTCCAATAATGAAGTGTATCTCTGTCTTTAAATATATTAAGTCTTCTTGCTGTGATTCCTTCTGTCTCATCAGAACTTATTTATTTCTAATACATACCCAGGCACTATGCAGACTCTATGATATGGATGTATTTTTTTTTTCCAATGGAGAAAAATCTTTGCCCAAATCCCAAAGCGTAGAACTGAAGCCAAATGGATGTGCGCTGAAAAACAATACTGATAAGTCATGTTAGGGAAATGAGTTAGGTCTTTATTGTGTCAGACAATCAAGTGAGTTGAGCTCTTCCAAGAAATACATACACCAGAAGGAGAGGAGTATCTATACTATAATAAGATGCAGAAAGTCAGAGAGAGAAGCTGAATAATTTCATTCTTCCGGAGTACATCTGAGTCCTGTAGTACCAGATCCCTCCTGACTCAGACAATCTGACTCATTCTGTACTGTGCTGGTGACTTCAATACAGTTTCTGCCACAACAATCTTTTCATCTTCCCCCATGTATATCCAAGCCACTTTGTCATGATGGACACATTCAGTATGACAAGTTTTTCTGTATCACAGGTTTTTTTGAGCTCTTTTTGCTGTTCTCCTGATTGTCAAGCTTGAACCACTTCCTTACCTGCCACCCACTCACTACCTATTCAAAGCATGAGCACACACACGCAACAAAAAAAGCCTACTGAAGAGAAAGAACATAATTCCCACTAATTTCCAGGATCAAGATTAACAAAGCAATCCATTGCTGAAAGATGTGTTAATAGGTACATCCACCTGGCTAACTGAGGGAGAACTAGGGAGTGAATTTTAGGACTGGGCTGTCCTGGCTTTTCACCTGCTGCCTAGCTATCTGGCTGTTTTCAGCTGTCCCAGCAGCTCCTCAGAGGCAAAGCCTGTACAGGGCCTCCTCTAAAGACCAGTCATGGTTACAGGAGGATGGATAAGAATGCACAAAATTGAAGTCTAAATTCATCTCAGCTGTTTAACAAGCTTGTTATACTTTATTATCTGCTTTTCCTCTGCAGACAATAGGAGAAAACAAGCTCCTCCATTTTCTGTCTCTTGCTTTGTGCCATGGATTAGGACAAATCCCTTTATGGAGGTTCCTCTTGCCATTATTGACTAAAGTAGGAGCCTGAAAATCTGTGTGGACTCATTTGTTATTTTTAATGACTAAAGTTAGCCACTCTTGAAGTGGTCTGTGTCTGCACAGTCTGCGTAGGTTGCCAGCTGCCCCAGGCAGAGGTGCCCTCCTCGGTATTTTGTACTGTAGCCACGAAATCCACTTATTGGGTGCATTGATGGAGATCCTGGGGGCTTCAGGTATGCACAGCCATGGAAAAGCTGCGTGTGAAGAGCCTAGATAATTGCAAAATTACTTACAATGAGGCATGGAAAGGCTACTTCAGATCTAACAATTATTATAGTGCAGCTCACTCCTCCAGCCTGGGGGGAGAGAAAATATACAAAATGTAACTATACGTTTGATGGCATATTGAATGTTATACTGAGTATACTTAGAAAAACAAGGACTTACCTTTCAGCTGCTGTAGCAAACAAGCAAACAAAAAGCTTTTCAAAGGGGAAAAGAGAAAGTCAAATCCATGATCTGCAATTATAGGTCAGTAATTTATAAGAGGAGCAGGGCTGTGTATTTCTAGCAATTGTGATAACATCTTCAGCATAGCATGGCTTAATATTTCTGCTTAACAGCTCTGTGCCTTCTTATTTGCATCCCTTTCTTTGCATCCCAATAGAACTGAAATACTTGGTACTGCCAAGTTCTCAAAGATTTAAAGCAGTGAGTTTGAACTTGCAATTCAGAAAGCAGTGCGGCTCCATGGGCAGCTCTTAAAGCCTCCAGGAAAGGAGTAGGTAAAGCAAGTTTTGAGAGGGTGAATAGCAGTCCCTTCACACAGAGACTCTAAAGGCTTTTCCACCTACCTTCAGTATCTACAGATTGGAGAAAGGATGAAACCACTGAAACAACAGCATCTGATGGCTGTAGAGGAAAGTTAGAAATGGAAGACCAGGTTGTAATTGCTAAAGATAAAAAATAGTGGACCTGCTTGCCAAGTAAACCAAATACCTCTTCAAGCCCTTCCAAAATAGGATTACTTTCAAAGGGTGTGTACAGTAAGCATTACAGCACTTCTTTGCAAACCCTGAGCCACATCCCATGTAGGGCTGCTCAGGAGATGTCAGCTCAAGTCCTGGAAGTCAAGTGGACATATCAGTGAAGTATTGTGGCTCAGCTAATCAACAGAATTAATTACCATGGCACACCATGGCATTAGCACAGCTATATTACTTCCAGTTCTGCAACCAGAGCATAAGAAGCTGGAGGAGAAACCTTCTTGTCTCACCACATAAGACAAATATCAAAAAAAGGCTTGTTCTGCATGAATAAAATATTATATCCTAAGGTAAGCAAGTATTCAAAGTACACCATCATAATAGCCCATAGTTCTTCAACGTGCATCCCTCTGTGAACATGAGCAGTGGTACATTTATCCATTTGCTATACTCTAGATTACCTTCACTGTTCTCTTTTGATGAGTGTGTCTGATTTACCCTAAAATGTAAAATTATTCACATGTACTGATCTAATATATATAGTTGCTAATAGGTGCCCTTACAAGAGCTTTGGCAAATATGGAGGCACTTGAATTTACCTCTTGAATGTGCACTTTGCTGCCCTTAATGGAACACAGGAATGTGCTGTAACACATTACATCAGCTAAGTGAAAGATTCGACAATGTAAATGTGGTACAAGAGAGACCACCAACATAAGGACATTATCAGTGTCTAAGGAGATAATGGCACGCTCTAAGTAGTAGAGGCACTTACCATGCCAAAAAAACTTGTCTGGATTAATGTGGCCAAATATTAGACTACAATAATGGAAATATTACATTACATTAATTACATTACTATTACATAAAACTGCACAATTCTAAGGCTAGCATGCAACACATCATCTTCCCTCAAGTATATAACAACTAGCACCAGTGAAGTATGCTTTATAATAAAAAATACCAAATACTTTAATGTTAACTTTCTAAAGGAAAATCTGTTTTTATTTTCTGTCTCAGTTGTAAAAATAAAATATTTCAAGTCATACCGAGCCAGAGCTAGTTCTGATTAGATACACTCTCCTACCCTTATTGAGACAGATATCATAAAGAACACCAAATAAAGCTTCAAGAAATGAACTGAAATATATTTTCCACTCTCCTTGTACTCTCCATTTGCCACTTAATCGTGTCATACCAACCTGGTTCTAGGGGTGGCCTGTTAGACAAATAGACCTGTTTTTCTTCTGGGCTTCTATTCTTACATGTTGTCAGCACACAAGCCCAAAAGTATCTAAAAGAATTGGGAAGGGAGAACAAGTGGAGGTAAACATCGGCTGGCTGACGCACCCATGCTTTCAAGGAACTTGATGTGTTTCTACACAGCCCATTGCTTTCCTTTCATAGAGATCATGGTGTGTATGGATGCCCTGTTGTCTTTTTAGTAAATAAATCCATTTTGGTTTCCTTTTCCCAAAGATTGAGTTAAAGCAGTATAGACCTCAAGTTTCCTTTAAAATTTCTTTACAGATGTTAATGTGTAAGAAGAAAAGCGAAGACCCATTGGTAGGTACTTTAGAAGTGTTTTCTCACTTTATGATGCAGTATAGACAGATCTGCAGTTCTACATTAAACAGACTAAGGCAGAACTTACTCAGGGAAGAAAAAGGAGAAATGGAAAAAACTGAAATACTGAGAAATTACAGAGAGAAAAACACTGCAAGTTAAGCAGAGGTACAGAAAGTGCTTAGTCCTGCACAGATTCTCAAATACTCGTCTCCTACTGTGCTCTGAAACAGTAAATCTGGGTGGCAATCAGGCACTCTACTAGTGATTCCTCTGTTCCAACCTCTTACCCCTGACAGTAGATTAAAATCAAATTCAACATTGTTCAAATGCAAGGAAACTCTTTAAAATGAATCCTTAATGAAGGAAGAAATAGGTCAAAAGAGCACGCTTGTTGCTTACCAATCCAGTAAAATCTTTCAATCTGCTGCTGGGGATGTAAAAACCTTAAATGGCTTCAAGGAGGGGAGTGGGAAAGTACTCAAAAATGACAGTGAGAGATACTGGACAGACAAATTGCACATCAAGCTGATAAAAATCCTATAAACTAGCCCTCAGCTTTTGCACCTCTTCAATTCCAAACAGTCAAATTATATGCATGAACACAGAAAATGTTCAGAAAATTATGTGCATGCACATGGAAGCTTTTTGTTTTACAGAAATTCAGTAAGGAATCAAGCATTCATAAGGAGCTAACTGATCTATTTTGACACAGTTATTATCCTTGCAGGATTCACTTTCTTGGCTCAGAACTTGTGTTTGCAGAATGGTTGTAATTCAGGAAAAAATAAGAGTTTATAATAATTTGTGTCACTCTAGTCCCGGAGGCAATAAATATGTCTTTGAAATAATACAGTGTTCAGTAATATTCCCAAAACAAGGGTAGCTAAGAATATGGGATCAGATCCCATCATATCAGGAAAATGGGAAAACATTTTGATATCAATAAGAACAATTAAAAACATAAGTCAAATTGCAAGATAAAAAAACCCCACAGTGTTTAAAAAAAGGGTGAAATATTGTAGCAGCCTAACACCACATGAACTACAAAAATAGGTTGGCTTTCTACTGATCAAACTCTACTTCCAAGCACTTGCTGCTGTAAAAAGCAGAAAATCAGCAGAGATCTGAAAACTACAGTCATGCCAGATTTTGGGGTGGTTTTCTTTTGATTATCTCATAACTGGATATAGCATTGATATAATTTTGTAAAAGCTTTTTGGAGTTTTGGGGGTTATTTTGTCTGGTTTCCAACTCTCTGAGAAATACAAACAGCTTTCAGCTAGTCTCACATCCTATATTTCAGATTCCCAGCTCTCTAAACCTCACATTTCTGATTCTGTAAATGCATCTGCTACAGGAGTGAGACAAGTAGCTGGAACCTCTCTTCTTACTCTGTAATCTAATGCACTTAGTAAGCCAATGAACATGTGTGAAAGGAGGGGCTTTCTAGCTAAGGGACTCCTTGCAGGGGAACAGCTGCTGCAACAGCAAAACCATAACTGAAGCAAGGCAAACACACTCACATCTCTCAGTGGCTTTGTGCATCTAGGTGTGGAAAGGCAACTCTTCCTCCCCAACTCCTTCTTCTCTGCAGAAAGTGAGCAACCTAGCACAGAGAAACTTGAAGAACAGATCTCAGCTGTGAGACATTTCAGCAGATCAAGTAATGGCCTGGACCAGTAATATATCCTGGTTTAATCACCTTGCTCTACATGAAGAACATTTCAGGAGGTACTTAAACAGCACGGAGGATTACTTAGCCTTCCTATGCGGGCCCAGACGGAGCCATCTGTTCTTACCTATGGCTTTGGTGTACACCCTGATCTTTGTTGTTGGGGTGGTAGGTAACTTCTTAGTTTGCTTGGTAATCCTCAAGCACCGGAACATGAAGACCCCGACCAATTACTACCTCTTCAGTCTTGCTATCTCAGATCTGCTTGTGCTGCTTTTCGGGATGCCACTGGAAGTCTATGAGATGTGGAGCAACTACCCTTTCTTGTTTGGGCCCATTGGCTGCTATTTGAAGACAGCACTCTTTGAGACAGTGTGTTTTGCCTCCATCCTCAGTGTGACCACAGTCAGCGTGGAAAGATATATTGCCATCCTCCATCCTTTCCGTGCCAAGCTGGAAAGCACTCGCAAGCGTGCCCTCAGGACCATCGTGGTGCTTTGGGTTCTCTCTGTCCTCTTCGCCCTCCCCAACACAGGCACCCATGGCATCATGCTGCAGTATTTCCCTAATGGCACTCTGATCCCTGGCTCTGCTACCTGCACTGTAGTCATGCCCATGTGGATCTATAACTGTATTGTCCAGATTACTTCTTTTCTCTTCTATGTGCTGCCTATGGGGGTAATAAGTGTGCTGTACTATCTGATGGGTCTAAGAGTAAGTTCTACTCTGTGCTCAGTGTTTCCTTAGCTCATTCTCAAGTGTCTGTGTCTGTATGTGTCTTTTTAGTGATTGCACCTTTTTCTTGTCCACTTGTTTTCCTCCCCAACAGTATTTCAAACCCTCTGAAAATGGTGAATCCAGCTCCTTTTTTGATGTCATCCTGTTCTGAAATTAATACAGTGATGTTGGGGAATAATTAACCCCAATCTTTTTTAAAAAACTTGCCACCACGGCTGCTCACATTTGACTGTTATTTAAACATCCAAGTAAGTATACTGATACCAGCCTCCCAGAGACTCGCACCTTTGCAGTAGGGACTAGAAGGAAATAGACCAAAAGGAAAATATGAATAGAAAGGAGCAGGCTAACGATTGAATCTTGTGTATTATTTGTTTTCTCTCTTCTTGTGATTGTGGAATTTCTATTCCATTACTCTATTTTTCTCCTTCCCTGGAGATGGTGATAATATTCAGTTATTATAACTCACAAAGCTGTTGTAAATGGAAATGCTACCTTATTGCTGCAACTAGCAAATTCAGCAATCATTTCTTTATATGACTATAGTTTCACCATCGATTAAGGCTACCTTAGAGTTCATATTCACTCTCTCTTCAGAAAGTGAGACTAGTTTTACCAAGTGTTCATTATCTAAATACACAAATAAAACAATCAGTATCATAGTATTATAAAACTCTGTAGCAACACACTAAAATGCACTGCTGATCATAGCTACTTGGTGAATTTTTTCTTCTCTTATATTACATGTATTTTGAAAATATAAATCCTATCACATTACATTGAATATAACTTTAAAAAGCTGTGTCTGATCATATAGCAAGAAAGGGATACAATAGGCTAGTAGAGACAAATGAACTTACCGAATACTGTGCAAGAAATTCAGGCAAACTTCTGCTGGTGTATATATCATTTTTTTGTACTGGCTGATATTTGCTGTTATCTGAAACTATACAGAAGCAATTTTTTTTTCTTACCCAAGAAAGCCACAAAGATTTACTGCCAGAAATCCATAGCACACAGTCAATCTTTAAAGCAATGAATAGGCTGAATTATCCCCACTGCCCAGTGGTTCTTGTGGGGTCTTTACACAGTTTCACTGAAAATTTTGCAAGATAAGACCTGAAGTGAGGAAAAAAATGTTGAAAATAGAGCTGCTGCAAAAAGAAAAAGAGAAGTCCCCAGACTGATAGAATAAAGTCTCGAAAATTGCAATAGCTTCTGTCTGTGGCAGCAGATATTCTTAATCCCCATGCTAGAGGAGACAAGTACCAGACAACGGATGCTCCCCTAGGACTTCTGTGTTTCACAGCTATGTTCAAGCTGTCTCTGAGGCTTTGGAATATGCCTGGAATAGAATACTGTTGAGACTGGAAGCCACTGAAGGAAAGTTAGGGATTTTAGTCAATATGGGCAGGCATTTCTCACTAGATGTGTTTCAAATCAACTGAGCCTCTTCCTGAAGCAACTATGACTAAAAGTTACAAAGGAAATGATGTAAAACATGAGAGGCTGAATTGCACTATAATAATATAATTTGATTTACATGTGTTTCCCTTTTATGGGTTTTATGAATCTGTAGAACAGTGAAAGAAAGTCTTATTTGATCATCCTTATAGAGAAGTATTGTGAATAAAAACTGAGGAGGCAAAGTCACAGTGTAAAAGGCAAAAGAAAATGGCACAACTAGCATGTTAAAAGCAACTGAAATCTTTTGCAGTTATATAAAGTTATATACAGTTACACTCCTGCCAGGAGAAGGGAACTGGGACTTGATGATCCTTATGGGCTCCTTCCAACTTGAGATATTCTATGTTTTCACAAGCTTTTTACAAATCCAGATTGATTTCTGTCCTTTCCCTCATTCCTGATATTCTTTTCCATGTAATTGAAAGTTTTGCTTTCAATTTCTCTCAGTTGAAAAAAACACCACTCCAAATCTGTTGGCTAATCAGAAGCTCCCACTTCAGGAATCTGGGTCCAATTATTCACTCTCCACAGATGATTTCTTTTATAATCAAAGCAATTGTCCTGATTATCTTGACTTGATCTTTTCATCACCAAAGCACCAGTACTCTTGCTGCAAGTGTGCTGGGGAAGCATTTCAGGGAGGTCTGGGTTATTATTCTTTATGTCCATTTTTGAGAAGTCCAAGAAAAATTACTGGCAAAGAAAACCCACCTTGTAACTGAGCAGCAGGTGACTGAATCTGTGCATGTCACACACACTGGCTGTCTGCAAGAGAGCATATATAGGCTTTGTTCATTAGTGGCATTGAATATCAATTAGTCCAAATACTCAGGCACGAAACAAACTCCCTTGAATTCTACAGGAGTTTTCCCAGTGATTACAGCTGTGTTTCACCGAGGTCTCTCTGAGTACTTTTTGGATCATTGGTTTGTGCTTAATTGTGGAGAACTCTTTTAGAAAAATAAACAATATTTTGGTAGAGGATAAAATAATGCCTAGCAAAATATTGTTGAAGCTGAACACAAACTGTGAACCAAATACTGACTCATTGAGAAAGGACAAGTGGGGAACTGAAATACAAATTTGCTTTAAGTATGCAGTCTCAGATGCATAAAATCTGCAGACTGTTTTGAATCTAAAGCTTCAATGTTTCCCTAAACTAAATCTGAAATTTAAATGTAGATTTTTTTTTTTTTTCCAGTGAGGCCTGAGTTGCCCCATAATTTGTATTCTCATACTACAGCTATCAAAGTATCAAACAGGTTATATCTGGTGGGGATGCCATCTCCTGTCTAAGCTTTTCTTTGATTTCCCTCATTTTGCCAGTTGAAAGGAGACGAATCTTTGGAAGTGGAGGAAATGGCCATGAATGTTCAGAGACCATCCAGGAAATCAGTTACCAAGATGTTGTGTAAGTAATGAGCCCTTCTGTGTTTTATTTGCCATGGACAAGAGGGTTACCAGGTCTTGAAGAGTACCAAGCAAATTCACTGGATTCAAGAGCTACAAGATGAGTAGTTGTGATTTAACAGAGAAAAAAAGGCTTTTTACTGTTTTATCTGGACTTAGAGGGCATGAGAGTGAAGCACCATGGCTATCAAAAGACTCGGAAGGCAATTTTCTTCCCCAGCACAAGTAAAGGTAGAGCAAACCTACGTAGCAGATGCTTGAGTAGCACTTTCTTATATTTCTCATTCCAAACCTGGCTCCTGCAGCCCTCTGGCAAAATCCCTCTTTTTCAGAATGCAAATAGTCTATCTATCTTTTGCATTTTTAAACAAGGTCATACATCTGTTTTGCATCACACCACAAGCTCTGCTCCTGAACAAGGAAAGTCCTGCCAAGACACATACATCACCTACTGCTGACTTAACCACTTAGACCTTCCTAAGAAAAAGTAGGACCTCAGCAGACTTGCACATTGTACAGCATTCAGGAGAAATTTGTGCTCCAACCACCCTGAAAGCACTCACATCAATTACTGATTTAGGGCTGCCTTTAAAGCAAAGATCACCTTCCTACTGAGATGGTGTTTATGCAGGAAACATAAATCACCTTCAACATTTCCTGCAACAACATTATTCTTTAGGCAGTTTAAGTCACTGTCTGAACTAGGAAATTTTACTTTGAAGTCAGCCTGATTTTCTGTGCCCCACAACTGGAACCACAGTTGTTCATAAGACCCAAGTCTGGAGTGGGTTTGCAAAAGTCCTTATTAGAGCCAGCACAAGGCAAGTTGTGCACGGAGACAAACTCTTCCTTTCATTCTGAGCAATGCACCCAAACAGACACCATCAGCACATGGTTCCTATGGCCTTATCCTGCTCTGTGATGTACAAATAGTGTACAGAGGAAATTAAATCCAAGGCACAGTGGAGCTGGTTAGTCCCAGGTACCACAGATGAATCCTGATGTCTCACTAGCATTTTCTTCATTAGGCTCTGTTTGCAGCATTACATGGCTGTTGCCAGCTCTGTTTGAATGTCATTGTGTGTGCATACACTGAGTTATCTAACATAGGAATCAGTGGAAACTTTGTTCTTTTAGCTGGTAATAGTAAGACAGAAAGGATAGCAAAAGATTTGAAATTATGAATAAAAACTGCATACATAGTTTTCCTCCAGCATTCTGAACAATCTCTCTGCTCTGTGCAGGCTAGTGAACCATATCCTTCCATAACTGACTTGGTTTTTTTCTCCCCTTTTTTCTTGCTAGTTGTCCTCGTGATGGTTTTTGCTATCTGCTGGGCTCCATTCCACATAGATCGACTTTTTTTCAGCTTTGTTGTAGAATGGACTGAACCTCTGGCTAATGTATTCAACTTAATTCATGTGGTGTCAGGTAAAGCTTTCTTCTTTCATTTGCATAGTGGCTGGCAAAAAAAAATCCCTCTATGTGAGTGGCTTACTTGAAATATGTAGTCATTTATTCTGCACGTGACACGAGATATGCATGGAAAAGCTTCTGGGGTTTGGGACAGTGATAAGAATTATGCCTGAAATAAAAACTGCATGCAAGTTTCTGCAGTTTTTGAGTTCTGGGCAAGTTGTCCAATACAGTTGTCTGAATATTCATAAAGAAATGAAGTCTACTGTCATTCAGCTGCTTTTAATGAATACACAGCAGCAGACAACATCCTCCAGAGGGTCTCTGAGGCAAATGGGAAACCTTACCAAATGGCAAGACAAAAGACTAATGTACTGCTCAGAACTGGTGATAAAATCAAATGCTTATGGCCCTGCCAACCATAAAATGAAGGCTTTTTCAAAAAGGAGTCTTATTTTCAGTCTGCCATGGGAAAACACTCAAATGTGGCCATTAGGCAGCTCAGACAAATCCAGTGTCATGCAATTGTCCTGGTGTGTTGTAAGAAATGAGCTCCCCTCAGCTGGAAGTTATCCTCCAATAGCTTTGATGGGGGCACCAGCTGTGCAAATGTGCTGTGGGCATAAGGGCTATGCTGGAGGCCGGGCAGTACAGCTCAAGAGCTGGTTTCTGAGCAGCTGGAGATACTGAGCTCCAGCTAATACTCTCTCCAATTTCCTTTTCCCTTTGTGTGCAGTGCCTGCATTAGCCTTGGTGAGATATCCCTTTGTCATCAATGCCTCCACCTTTGCATGCTGGCTTGGTGGAGCAGTACAGGCAATGAAAAGCTTTTCCTCTTTGGAGATTTCACACACAGATGAGGTCTCTCTCTCTCTTCCACCCTTGCCTTGCTTTCCCAGGTGTTTTCTTCTATCTGAGCTCTGCTGTGAACCCCATCATTTACAATCTGCTGTCCCAGCGCTTCAGGATGGCTTTCCTCAGTGTGATTTCTCCTTGCTGCAAGCACTGGGCCCCTAAACATTCCACTAGCAAGACTTCTGCCCAGCAGAACATCTTCATGGTTGAGGACCACAATCTCATGGATTCTGCTGAGGACACAAGTCTCCCTGGCACACATAGGACATCTGTCAGTAGCTCTCAGCTCTCCACTGGACTGTGACTGTTATGATCCAGGTGAGAAGTTAAAGAAAATTACTTTAAGTAAGAAAAAGAGAAGGCACCATCCAAAATGACTGATTTCAGGAGGAGCTTACAGAGGTGTCTTGTTGAAGGAATGAAGTAGGAGATTGTAATTACCAGGCGATTAAGCAGCATTGTATTACCCTCAAGCCAAAAGGAGGGCTGGAAATCTCAGTTTGCTGTCTGCAAGCTATGTCAGCAAAGAGCTGCTTTAGAAAAATGAGATACACTCCCAATGTTACCCACGGAGGAGGTAGACACAGCTTATTCAAAGTTGTACTGAATGTCGCTTTATGCACTAGGCTAAACAGTTTTTATTTAGTTTGAAATGGAGCAACTTGCTGCACAAGCCTTGTCTACCCGATTCCAGCTTTAGGCAAGCCAGTCTCATTTCTCTCTCTTACCACCTTCTTGAGAGTGTGGCTGTTGCAAGAATCTCTTGGCAACGACCAAGTAGGCATGAACAAGAGCAGCTCTGAGCTGGGCTGAAAAACATCAGCCAACAGCACCAGCAACAGCTATTTCTGGGCTAGAAGAACCAGGGAGCCAATAACTGTAAAATAAATGTAAAGGAAACTTCCACTTTCTGAGCTAAGTGAAGATTTGGGGGCAGGGGGTGTGATTAAAGCCCTCTAGTGGGTTATTTTTCCAAGTCTGAGAGTCACTGCCATATCCCCTGTGTCTGACAGTATCTACACAGTGCTGACATGGCAAATGCATGTCCCATATCCACCTACGTTACCTGGGAAATAGCCACTACTGGGGGCTGAGAATGTTTCTGCTTTGGCTCCTTTGCCCAAAAGTCAGCTAGTGAGGGATATCTGTCCAGGGAATGCAAAAAGTCTGCAGCCTTTTTCAGGCTTCTCCTGTGTATCAGAGAGTTTTATTCTTGCTCATCTGCCTAAACCGACTCCGACCACATACAGATGGACTGTGGTAGGTCCCTGCTATCCTCCCATGTCCTGGAGTTTGCAAGAGCTTCTTATCATTGCTTGAACTTCAGATATTTATATGTTGTCTCTACCAGTGAAGCCCTATGGTAGTGCTTTAGCAGACTTGACACCTGCTCATACTAGATGGACTGCAGAAGTCAGATCTACATGGGGTTAGCAACCACTAAGAAAAGGCCTGGGCAGCATTCACAATACATGGAAATGGGACAAACCTGCAGGCTCAGAGAAGCTGATGCAAAAGCAATAAAAAAAGGGAGCTCTGCAGTGATATTGCATCTACTGAATTGACGTTTTGCCACAAAACATAATATAAGGTCTGAGACACTCTCCCATATCCCAGTCATGCAAGCAGATCCTGAAGGCAGTACACTTACATCCAAGCTAATGAGTTCCTGAGCTCTACTGACTGCAGACCAGGTCAGAACCCTACAGAGTTCTCTAACGGGAGGCCAGGGTGAATCTGATACATAGCAAAGAATTGTACAAACCTCTTTGTCCTAAGTTTTAAAACCTTTTTGTTATGTTTCAGAGAAACATCTCCCTTGTGCGTCATGACACAGGGATAGAAATTCAGCCACCACACTGGGCTCAGGCTTGGCACGCACTGCCACAGCAAATCATCTAATGTGTGTCATCAAGAGGCTGGGACTTACACAGAGTGCATAGTTTTCATAATGAATAAGAACATTAGTTCCTGAAAAATTATACACTGTATGCATAAAGGCTTATTGCAGTCTAGTCACTGGGGATCCAGATGACATTTCCCATCACAGAAGGAGTTATACTCCTGCCTCAATGGGTTCTTACCTTGTTTGCCCCAAAGTCTTTTTGCCTCTCACTGCAGGACTCCTGAGTGAGGTGGGACCTGCCATAGCAGCTGGCGAGTCACTTTTTCCTGCAGCACAAAGGAAATTTTAGCCCGTGTTTTCCATCAAATCCATTTTCCCAGCTGCAATCTTGAGAAACAAGCTATAGAGATGGTAACAGAGACACACAAAGCCCTGGAGAGAAAAGGCAGTTCATGTTGCCTGAAGACACAGCTGAAATACTTTGCCACCCCCAAGTGGACACTTCAGTTTTACCAGTGGCATTCGCTTTTCTAACCAGTTTTGAATTATCCTATTTCACGCCACCAAACATTAAAGTGTGTTTTCCCATTAGACTTACCATGCCAGTGGTGCTGCCTGTGAGGTGCCCAGGGACAGCCTTGGCAGAGACTGAGTGGGATTTCCTCCCTCACCCTGTGTCTCATTTGTGCAACTCCCTAGCTGAGTTATAAGGTTATACCCCTTATCCCAGCTGTGTGCACTGGAAGTGCATCTTCTTCTCCACTATCCTAGACACCCAGCTAAAGCAGTGAGGAGACAGTATATTTGATATACTTACACATCCACCATATGATAGAGACATTCCTCTGCAAGATTTTGTGGCTCTTTGAATGCATCTATTGTATTTAGGATCAGACAGCATCTTGTGTTGGTGCACAGAAGGCCACCCATGAGCGATGTTGCTGTCTTCTTCCTGGGAGAACTGCAACCTCAGCTATTGTTAAATGCATCTCTTGCCTTGCAGATGAGCACATAGACCTAGAGGCAAGGTTGGGATGAGAAGCTGTAAGGTGAAGATTTTGAGTCATCGTAAACAAAATGGCCAAATTTTTATTCCTAGGGAACATGAAAGGTTTTGTGAGAAATGGAAAAGGTGAAGGGGGTAAGTGTGCATGGATGGGGAAATTTTAGAAGAGGAATTGTGAGAAGCAAATGACCAGGAACTCACCTCCAGTTCTGAACTCACTTTTGGGGTTTTTTTGTCCTAAAATCACTTTTTATCACATTTAGTTTGTCGTAAGTCAAAAGAAGCGACATCCGTAACCAAACATCAAAAGCAAAGCTGAAAACATTTTGTCTTGTGCCAAGTCAAAACTTCTGTGAAAATGTTGCTGGGGGAAACGTCAAAATTATTCTAAATTCTGCTAAAATGAAAATAAATGCAGTGAAAAAATGTGGGCTGGCTTGAGGTTGAGTGCTCCAAGTTTCCTGTGACAGCACAGCTCAGTGCCACCTCACTTTTGCAAGGGAATCTCTGGAAAGCAGTCAACGCACTTTGTCCCTAAAAAGTAGTTGAAGTCTACTGGAGGCTCTTCTTCCTAAAAGGTCAATGCAGCAGTTACTTATCGCTCTGCTCTGATATTTACCTGGCTGAATTTTGGAAGCTGGATCCAAGCATAAAAATACTCGGAAGATGAACAGAGATGCCATGAAAGCTGACGACATTTTTTTTATATGTAGCAGCTTTCATAGCTGAGTGCTGAAAAATGTTGGCAACTGTCTGAGAAAAACTCCTGCTGCAAAAAAACCCAGAGAACAACTCCTTTTCCCTCAAGTAGTCCATAGTGATGAAAATGTGTTTATTTGAAATCAAGCATGGCTTTCTTGACAGAACTGTCTATTGATTTCTCTGCTTCTGTTTCCCTCTGGGAAACATGCAAGCGTGTGAGCAGAAAGTGTGGAGAGCAGGGGCAATGCTCCAGAGCTGTGAACAAAACTGGACAGTTTGAAATGTGTTGCAAGGAAGCACTTAAAGGACAGAATTGCATGCAATGCCAATGAATGATACTTAGATCTAATGCCAGGTCCAGTACTGGAAGAAACCATTGTGAGAGCAAGTGGACAATTCTGTTCAGTTTATATAAAGAGTTTTTGGACACTACTGTGTTTTGAAGTATTTAAACCATGGCTTTCAGTTAAAGTAATGTACACTTCAGCTGTAGAGCTGGCTTTATGTATCCATGTAACATGAAAATAAATTTACTAGAGTCTCTCTTCTTGTGCCTGGTCCATCCTCCACTAAACTTTGTGCTTCTTGTATTTCTTCCCATGATTTCACATGAGTAGCAGAAGATGCAGATTCCCTGGTGTCCAGCCAGCATCAACTTAAGGACACTGAGGACTTACTACAAATCACAGTACTGAAAACCAAAACGCATATTATTTCTGCATTTTAGATTATTTAGCTGGTATGTATGCATGAAAATACAGCACTAAACCCAGTGGGGTTTCTTGCATCCAAGTGCTCTACATGACTGCTTTTTCAGGGGAGGAGGTTAAAAACTGGGCTGCATGGCTGTCAGACAGAAGATCCCAGAACAAAGACTGTTGCTTCCCAGGCTGTGTAACAGCCCGATCTGTTCTCCCTGTCTGTTTTTCTACAACTGTTTGCCTCATTTTCTCTGCTGTCCATTATGACACTAGCTAGGATTGTGTCCACTGAGGTTTGTTGTTCCACAAACTAGTGATCTATAGCAAATTGCTGAGCTGTAGCATTTCCATATCAAATGCATATTATAGTAAGGAAAAATATGCTAACAAAACAGAATACTAAGCATGATTTTTTCTTTCTATAATAGACTGAGAAGGAATAATGGGAAAAGACAAGAAATCAAACAACCAGGAACTCTTGCAAGGATTAAAAGGTGGGTTTAGAATTTAGTCCAACCTGATCCAATGATTGCAAGTGTCCTTCAGAGTGAGTTGAGGGATAAAAGAGTTTGCAAAGAAACTCTGCAGCAAGTTGCTCAATTTGGACCTTGTAGATTTCTCTGCTTGGGAAAATAAACATTTTTGAGGTTGTTAGGGTACATCACGAGACATAAGGGCTCATGCACCAAAGGACAGGGACCATCTTGAGCATGATTCAGAATTGGTTTCCCTGACTTGAAAAAAAGAATTTGCCGTATGTCAAATAAGCATGGACCATAATGTAAGATCCTCACCTGGGGAGTCAGGGGTTGCTGGTTCTCTTCTACGTTTCTTCCATTTCAAAAGTTTGCCTAGTCAAATACACTGCTTTGGCCATACCCCAGACACAGAGGCAGACAGGTTCATTTGCCACCAGAAGTGGAAGAATTTCTGTTGCTGTCTAGGCTTTGTGAAAACCTGAAAAGTTGCAGCTGTTGTTTTTAAGGCAAATTATCTCAAATCCACTTAATTTTTAAATGAGGAATAATTTTAGGAGTATGGGAGCTGTTGGAATAATTTGCTTCCCACTAGAATAGCTAATTCACAAATGAAAAACTGAAGTCTTTATTGCAAAAGCTCAAATACCTTTTTATCTATGCATCCTCAGCTTATGCTATGCTGTGAAATGCAGCACAGTTCCTTCCTTCCCAGAGGAACAGGCTTTTGTTTGCTTTTTTGGCTAGAACTGGGTTTTCCAAAAGACCCATAGACTCAGATGTCTACAACATTAAGATCTCCATCAGAGGAAATTTGGATTCCTATTATAGTCAAAGGAGGACTAAAAAAGCTGTGCTAAAATCAATTTATCTGACCTATTTCAGTCACCTGCCTTAGGTGTTTTACAGGTAGTCTTTATGTATGTCTTCTACAGTTGAAAAACAAAGCTAGGCAGCTAGGTACAGGTCACCTTGAAATGCTGTATGTTCTTTGTTGCAGAGCAGGTATGTTTGTCAGTCCTTTTCAATTTCCCTTAGAAATGACTCACTAGGAAAATCATGCTCCAAATGAGCAAAACAAACGGCTAACACCTAACTCACTGCGAAACACTAGGAGAACAGCATCCTCGGGGGTTCGCCTATCATTTTGTTCATTGATCTGCGGCTGGTACCTCTGGAACACCTGAACCATGCTCTCACAAGGCAGAGAAATGCAAACAAAGCTCTACCACTTAAAAGGTTCAAAGCATTTGTTTCAAATTTGCAGTTTTCTTTCCCTTATTTCTACAGGAGCTTGTGGGAGCCGGAAAGATATCAGCCCTGCTACAGTGTGCTAAATCGCTGCCTAAACTCAATGGAAAGGCTCCAAAGGGAAGTATTTCATGCTGCTGTTGACTGCAGTGCAGGTGGGCTGGGCTGCACATAGCAACTGCAGCAAAAAACTACAAGAGTCACGGTTTTGGGAAACAGAACTCCCCAATCTTTCCATGAGGAAAAGAGTAATGAAATAAAAGAAATAAAAGAGTAATGAAATGAAAGAGTAATGCAGGAACTTGGAGATATAGGTTTTGCTTATTTAACCATGTACCGGCTGGAGTTCCTGCTAGCTGGCTTCGTGCTAGGGAAATATTGCCTGCGTAGGGTTTTTTGAATTTGATCAAACTGAGCTAATACCACAAACATCAGTTTCCCCTAAGCCCTGCACCACTGTTTCCTTCCAGTTCAACTTAGCTGGTGGTGCAGAAAAACAGACCACAGGAACAGCAACACATAAATTTACACTATAGTAGCAACAACAGGACCCTCCACTGGGACAGACACATACAGCACTCAGTTGGGGTAACAAGGAATCATTCCTCAGCTGCTTTGCATTAACCATCTCCCCTCCCTGCTCTTAGCTTTAAACAATGCAAATCAGTTTGTGTTCCTACGTACAACAAAGATGAAGAGGCAATTGACATTGGTCCAATTGCATTTAGTTTGCTTATGTACCTCAGCTCCAAGACAAGGAGCTAAAGCACATGTGGCTTGCCCTCTCTGCCCTTAACAAGACATAACCCTAAGTTGGGTTTGACATGGCAGCATAGCAATTCCCAGTAAATTTACTACATTACTCCAAGAGGCAGCAATGACTGCCATACATAATTCAGCCTCAGCACACTCCACTTTTTCACAGTGCCTCTTGCATTAACAGCAAGGAGTACTCAAATGATTGTTAAACTCAATCTGATTGCTTTAGGACTCATTTCTTCCGTTATCTCCCCTCTCATGAGGAGCAGGTATATTGAAGAATCATCTCTCCCCCTCATCCACCCTGTCTTTTTGCTGCTAAGAAATTCCACCGAGGATTGAGTCTTTTCCCTGCAACTTCATCTGCCAGCTGTAGGATTTTCACACCATATTTGTATTCCAGTCCCGATTTCAATTACCTGGCTAACCTTTTCAATTTTCACAGAGAGTGAGAATCAGAAAACAGCGGGTCCTTTATTACAGCTCACGCTGGCAGGGAATATTTCACCCCCCTTTCCCTCCCCCATGTTTGCAGGAAAGCTCTGTCAAATTCAAACAAACTCATTGATCATAACTTGTCTATTTACTTATGCTTTGCCGACTGTTAAGTATTCTGGTCCCTTCTGCAGCCCTCTTATCCATCCTCCTTTTGGCTTGAACATTCTAGGTTTTCTATCATTTCTAAAAGCCTAGGAGAAAAGAGTCTTCAGTTTTCACCCTGATGCTTGACTCCAGTGGGAACTCTCACTGGGGTCAAGTACCTGAAAAGGTAAAAGCCTTGTGCTTCGAGAGGGGCAATTTGCTGATCTTTGACAAGCAAGCCATGGTGGTAGCCAGTCCTTTTTTAAATGTCTCAGAACATTTCCCAGTGGAGGCTCAGGGCATTGGAGGAGTTCCCTCAAACCAGGGGGCAAGTCAGGCACTGGACACCACTCTGCTGATCCCAAGCCACTGTTCTGACACTAAACTGTACTGGCCACAGCTGTCACATACAAAAGAAATTATTTTCCTCCTCCCTTTTTCCTTTCTCAGTTCTGCAAGTCATACCCCTCCTCTTATGGCCATTATTTTGGGCTCTTTATGCAGCAATCATTTCCATGTCTGTGCTCTGCCCCATTACTCAGCCACCCAGCTCCTAAAAATCTTTTATTTCAAAGTGAGGGGGGATTTAGTGAAATAGATCTGTTTCTTAGCAACACCTTCCCCCCTTTCTTACTCTTTTTTTTATTTCCAGCCCATTATCTTTGCCCATGTTCAACTCCAACTTAATTATAGGCAGATTTCATATCTCTCTAAACCAGAAGGGGCACTTCTAAAACATCCCTCCAGTCAATAGTAAATGAGGATGGTGTCCTATACTAAGTAGGCTTTGAGAAAAGCAGCTCAGCTGTGTCTGTCCTGTTCCTTCCAGAGACCTCTCCCAGTTGCTCATAGCTCCTGCCTTAGCTCTGAGCTGTTTTTAGTGAGCCATTTCACCTATCCATTTTGCAGCCTGTCAAAGTTCATCACAACTACTGAGCTCTACAAAAGACATCTGCATAAATTGCCAGGTGAATCCTTGCCTTATGCAGATGCCAAGGGCGCTGCAATCTTTCCACCTTCTCTTGCCATATTCAGATTGGTGGAAAATGCCTAGGTTCAAAGTCTATGCTTATTGGAATCTGCCCTGGGTGCAAAACAAAGGTAAACCTGAGTCATATTGCATCTGAATACTGAATGTATTCAGTCCAAGATGACCTCCTATTATTTACACATTTGGCAGGACAAAGATCTCTCTTGGTTAATGCAGCTCTTGTTCAAAATTCATAGACTGATGATGATGAAAATCCCCTCTGAATCAAAAACACACAACTGGACTAGATCCATGGCACCCCCTTATACCTCATCCTCTCTTTAGCCTAGGATAACAGATTTCCTTTGGAAATCAGGAGCAGGAGCTATCTCTAGCAGTTGATGGGTTTCTCACCTTCCAGTAGGTAATGTTGCATTGCTGCGGCTTACCATTCACAAAAGTGCTCCACTGGCAAAGGGAATATCTTTTTCCTTCTGCAGGAGGTCAAGCAGCTATTACCAAGCCAGGCCACCTCTTCTTAAGTCCATCAAGTTTTGCATGGTGTCAGTGAGTTCTCACTGATAGAAGTGATGATGCAGGATGATGCTCTGAGAACAATGAGCAGAGATCTGTATTCACACAATGAGGAATGAGTTGTTAGAGGTCAGCCACTGGCAGAGCTGTGTTGAGGGCATATGAAATACAACGAAGCCATCTGTGACACACAATGGTTGAACTAAACATCCACCATCAATAAAAGACAGGGAGGATGTTGTGCTAGTTACAAGAGGAATCAAAGAGCTTCATTCCTACCACTGGAAAAAGGCATCTGTGGTTTCTGGAAAGGAAGGAAAGCCTGGGTGATTCTTTATGCAGATGGTTCTTCTTTATTCAGATCTTCCTAGGTGTTTGCTGCCCTGGAAATTGGAACCACATGTTAAATTGCATGTACTGTTGGGACTTAACTTGAAGCTGGTAGCAGTGCAGCTAGAGGACAAGCCTTCTGGGGTCTCTGGTATCTGACCCACACAGTTAGTGGGAATGATACAAGCTACACACCTGTGACAAAACAGTACTACATGAACTGCAGCCAAGTCCTTGCCCTTAGCCCTAGAATTTCTTATAGATAAAGCCTTATTCAGAATATAATTCACTCTGACCCAAAATCTTCAGGGTCTTCTCTGTCTTGCCCATCACTCTGTTCTGTAGGGAGGGAGATCATAGGTAGGGTATTTCCTCCCTGCTTTGTGAGGACATTTTCAGAATTACCTATCTCAAACGAAAGCACGTTGTATTTATCAGGTCTGCAGGAGTCTGTTCCTAGGGTCTGTTTTTAGGCCAGGAGGGCCTGAAGAAGGCAAGGAGCAAATACCTCCTCTGACATCTAAACACATGGCCTCAAAAAAGCATTTGTACACGCCTTCCCCAGATTTACAGGCCAACAACACCAGACATTGCCCACTGGAGGTCAGTCTTGAGCCACGAAAACCTGTGTGAAGAGTGAAAACCTGTGATTTCCAGCGGCCGTGGACTCTAAGCCTGCATGTGTGGTGCACCAGACACCCCAAGGAAGAACATGTTCCAGCTCCCTTAATACTGATTAATGATTCATAGATTCTTCATGTTCTCTTTTCTTTTTTCCCTGCTTAAAAACATCCAGTGGTCTGTTCCTGGATAAGCTCAGCAAGAGACGCCTGTGCTGTTCAATCAGCACAGTTCGCGCTCACAGTAACCAAGGATGCTCCTCAGCTCCAAGCCGACATGTGCAGTGGCACCACATAGCTGGTGAGTCAGGCTTGGCCTGCTCATCCAAGGTGACCTATCAAATGCTCTTATTTCTGGGTAATTATCAGTCTTTTGGTTTTGTTTAAGAGGGAAGCAGCATCATAATTATATACAGGTAGGATCCTGTGGAGATCAGGATACTGAAGCACAGCCAGCACAAGTCCAGATATAGCTAATTCAGATCCATTTTCCTTGCCAGTGCCTATAATTAAGACTTTCTACAAGGAAACCTATTTAAAGAGTCACTTCCTCCTACCCCTCCTGTGACACCCTCCAAGAAGGGTTCAAGAAGGATTTGTTGGGAAACAAAAGCCTTCAGCTAAACATTTTGACAAACCAGATTTTGCCCCCCCAAAAAGAAACCCAACAATTGTATGCTTTCACTACAGGATCCCATAGGTGTCAGTGTAAGCCGAGCTCTGGCTCCACCAAGCGAAGTCAGCTCTTGGTAACTCTAATGTCTACACAAGAATCATTCATCTGTACTGGCTGACATAGAAAATGGAGATTGAAGTGCTCAGCTGGGATCTCCTCAGGTTGTTATTCCATGCATCAGTCTGTGGTCCACACACATTCACCAGAGCTCAAAACTGAAATAACAGCCGACACTGAACAAACCCTCTGTTTGCCCCTTCTACAAGAAGCATATATTTCTTCTGCTTTACTGTAGTAGTTAAAGAGACATTCCTTTTCTGTTATTTTCCTTGCACAGCAATAGAAATATTGATCCCCACCCTGGCTTCTTTCCTGTGAATGATCAGTTATCCTTTGGTGTTAAACAAACTGCAATTATGAATTCTAAACAACCAGAGAATCACAAGGATCAAGGTACCTTCTGATCTCTTACCTCTTATTTCCATTAGTATTCCTGTATGCATGGCCTTGTGCACACCACATCTTTCCAGCAAGAGAAAGGCAGCCTCCATCTCGCTGTCATTCTCTAGTCATACTCTCCTCCTGCTTCAAGGAAGAGCAAAGTCGTTTCTGAAGTCACACAGTTCTTAAGAGGGACTGAAGCAGATGAAATAAAAGAGATAGGGTAGGGCCACTGCAAGAACTCAGTAATATTGGCTCTTCACAATTCGGAAACAAACCCACAGCATGTCCATGGCACTGGAATCATTCCTTGGATGATGGAACCTAACCAGCTGAGGACCTTGGCAGCCCACCAATGACACAGTCAGAAACCAGTTGAGCAATGGGTAGGAACAGAGACAACTGCTGTCTTTGGCACAGCCCATCAGGCATCCTTGCAGCAGCCCTTGGGTGCTGCCATATCACTGCATACTGGAAACTGTGATAGGAGAGTAGGATGCACTGTTCTCAGTATGATCCATAGTGACAAATTACATACCAATGATCTTAGGACAAAGGGAGATTCACATCTTTTGCTTTGCATATTAATCAGCTTTGCATGTAGAGGTTAAACAAGGTTATGAGGAAAGGAACACTCTCATTTTGTCCTCAGGATCCACCACTAGAGTTTTCATCCTTCCTCTCACACATCATATGCTTTCATTTCTTTTTTGTTTGTTTTAGAGTGGCTTTTATTGTTACACCCCCCCCCCCCCCCCACCTCCTACCCCTCCCCAACCTCCCCTCCTTGCTGCAATATCTGTGCTATTTACTACAGCAGGAAATGTGACATGTCTTCACCTTGCTGTCTGGGAGCTTTTCAACTGATGGTCCATTACCACTTTCTTACGGGGTATTTATTTTCTTATTAATATTTTGTACCTTCACAGATGGAACTGAACCACTTACCTCCATCAATAAATAACAGTAGCTAAAGCCCTGGTTTACTGCCAGGCTGGACCAACAGTGGAGCTTAGTAAGTGTGTTGAAGACAAAAGGTTTGAACCAGGGGTATATTTAGCTGCCCATATTTAACACAGGGTTGGAAGGAAAGGGAGAATTTAGAAACTATCCAGGTAAAAAATAGCTGTGAGGAAGCAGGACAGCTGCTGGTGTCTGTGAGCAGGACCCAACTTCGTATGTCTTGGCTCATTTACTTCATTGATCTGCCCAGCACATTTCAGAGTCAAGATTTGCTCAGCCTTCCTTGCTCTATCATACCACAGCTGCCCCTGCCCTCCAGTGCTGCAGGCTGAGTCCTGCTCATGACCCCCTGACGAACTTCTGCTCTGGGCATAGCTGGATGAAGACATACCTTTGCTGAAACACTGAGGAATACTGCTGAGGGAATAGCGCTTGTTTTAGAAATGCTAAAACAAAAGTGCTTATGGATATTGTAGGGGGGTTGTTAGCTTGAATCTGGCAGAAGCAGCTTTTCGATCCATTTATCAAGCTGCCTGCAGCTCCCATTTCAAGGCTGATGAAGATATAATAAAGAGTGAGCCAGAAAAAAGTCCTTTGAAAGGTGTATCCAGAGCAGTTCAATAAATAAAAGGCCGCAGGGGAAAAAAGAAGAAAAATCATCAGTGCAAGTTTTGGCTTTCCTCTGCTGTTCATTTTATAGCATAAATTTAAATAAATGAATGGAGCAGGTTGGTGGAATTATTCTTTCATTCTCAAATTCATTCTCTAAAAAGTTCCGCCTGTGGATCCGTTTTTCTACAATGGCTCATGTCTGGCCAGCTACCCTCCAAATCGCCTTCCAAACTGCCGCTTTGAAATGTATGAGCATATCCCTCAGACTCTGCAGACCCTCAGAGTTTCTTTGAAAAAGTACATGCATTCCTGATTGATGAAAACCCCAGTGCAATGAACTTCAATACAAGTAAGCAGCTGGATGCCAGCTAGCTCAGGTGATCCCGGACGTTACACTGTTCACTTCCCACTGCCCAAACAAAGACATTGGAGTCTACGCAAACCTTTTATCTTCATAGAAGAGACTTTGCTTCTGTACAGCTCCCCAGAGGTCTCAGTCCAGTTTCAGCTGTCAGTTGTTTCTCTGGGTATACGGCAGCCTTTGCTCATATTGGGATTAAGTGCTGTTTGCTATGTTCTCTTTTCCATTTGCATTCATGGATATCAGGTAAGCTGGAAGACTTCTCCAGTCCCTTACTGGGTACTTTGTGCCCAGGGTACGGCAATGAAGTTATTCCATTTCTTTCCAGAGCGTTTTGGTCCTCAAGACTTGACAGACATTCTGACTGAATGTCCAGGTGTGAATTTTAACACTCTTCTTCCAGAAGCTACCACCATCTTTCATTAAATTACAGGAACTCTTCTTTGGGTTTGATTCTTTTTTCAGCTGAATTGGGTTAAGACTCACAAACCTCAGCAGATATCATTAAGATCCTGTTAGCAATATAGAAAACAAACAGGGAGTTGTAGACAGAAGAAAATATTGAAAGATGGGAAGCAGTGAAAGAATCAGAAAGAAATGGGGGGGGAAAGACAAGCCCAGAGGAACAGAGAGAGGAACTGAAAAGGAAGAACTAAAAAAAAGAAGAAAAATTAATCAAGAACTGCAATGAGAATAAGAATGAAAGAAAAGAGAAGATGAAGAAGAATGAAAGGAGAGAAAAAAAGAGCCATAAATATGTAAAAAGAAAAATCCACACTGGTTTTCACTAATGCTTGTCATGATTTTGGCTGGGATAGAGTTAATTTTCTTCACAGTAACTAGCACGGAGATATTTTGGACTGCACCAAAACCAGTGTCAACAATGCAGAGATATTTTCATTACTGCTGAGCAGTGCTTACACAGAGTCAAGGTCTTTTCTGCTCCTCATCCCACCAGTGGAGTGGACACAGCCAGGACAGCTGACCCCAACTGACCCAAGGCATATTCCATATTGTATGATGTCATGTTCAGCATAAAGCTGGAGAAGAAGAAGGAAGGGGGGCTCTCAGAATGATGACCTTTGTCTTCCCAAGTAACCATTATGCATGATGGATCCCTGCTTTCCTAGAGACGGCTGAATGCCTGCCTGCAATGGGAAGTGGTGAATGAATTCCTCATTTTGCTTTGCTTTGCTTGCTCACGCAGCTTGTGCTTTACCTGTTTAACTGTCTTTATCTCCACCCACAAATTTTCGTACTTTCAGCCTTCCAATTCTCTCCCCCATCCCACTACAGGAGAATGAGCAAGCGGCTGTGTGGGACTTCGTTGTCACCAGGGGTTAAACCACAACAGGCTTCACCAGATGGAAATGGTAGCAACAACAAATAGAACCTCTGAGCACCAGAACAATAGGTGATATAATTCAAGCACCACTTTCAGACTGAAAAAACAATGAAGGGAATTTGATTCCTTTCCCAGTTTTTCTTTTCCTTCTATATATATAGAAAATAACCTCAGCCACTTACGTTCTGTGGCTTATCACCTCAAAAACATAAATAAAAGCATTAAACCACCCCTCAGTACAGACAGAGAATGAATCAGAGGCCTCAGTGCTTTCTCATTGTTGCAGCTGGGTCCTGTCCTCCCGTTTATTCATTTTTAAATTTTCCCTCCCTCTTTGCACTCTAGAGACCATATCCCATAAAATGTCGAGTTCTCAAGTTCACTGTGAATAATTCATGAGATAATTATAAAACATTTACACCAGAACATTATTATGTTGCAACTAAAACAAAAAAACCAAATACTTAATGTCCTCCAACACTGATGGCAAACCTCGTGGGACTGCAATGTTCTTTATAGCTAAAATTAAATTACATTAATCTTCAAAACTGCTTTTGTGCTTACCAGCACAGAGTCACAGAAAACACATGCTCAGATAACATGGAAGCACAAAACCACATACATATACATATGTGTGTGCATTTATGCACATAGATATATACCGGATTCTGACACATGCACACAGAGGAGGCTCAGTTTCAGTCTTTCACTCCCAACATACTCTGAGGCATAAGGAGCATAAAATTTTACACTCAAGGGATGGATTCAGTGTGTGTTGATGGGTTGTCATGATCCACACATGCAGGCACACTCACACACAGCTATCGGCACAGATATCTACCTAGACTGAAGAGGCAGAGCTGCGCATGTAGTGAGATGTTGTGACTCATGGAGACAGACTGTCTCTCACAAGTGCAAACATAAGCAGAGAGGACAAGTACAGACCTGTAGCACTCTGCACCATACGGTCAGGACTATGGTAAGGTACAAGGCTTTCCTTCTCATACTCTTCCACTGCAAAGGGTACATTTTCTCCGTTCGTCTAGAAGAGGATTTTTGGTCAAATTCTCTTCCCAAAGTAAGTCTAGAGTTTTCTTTGAAATGAATATAAAATTCAGTTTTACGCTGGTATCACCAGGATCGGGATTTCGCCTTGTATACACATCCAAAATTAAGACTGCCATATGTTCCAATAAAGGCTCCTACAAAAGCATCACTGATAATGCAAATCTCTAGTGTGAGTAGCACTAGGCCATTATGATTTCTGCAGCATGTAAAACAGCTCCTCTGTCACCTTCCATCTGGACATGAGGCCAAAGGATTGTCTGGGAAAATTCTCAAGGCCATGCCTTCACTATGTGCTGGTGATCTCCAGTCGCTACAATCCCTAGTTGCTCCTGAGGGTTTTAATAGGCATAACACAGAAAAACCTTCAAAAACTTCTTGCTTAGTCTACAAAAGCTGTCAGCTTGCTGCTAGAGAGACCCAGGTTTTTCAACGACTTCTCTCCCTCAGGAACACAGGATAACCGAGCATCCCTAAAACATAACTCCATTAGACAACTGTTTTTGTGAACGTGGGCTGCCATGCTCCGAGAAAACAGACAGCCAGAAAACCTTGGGCTGACATAGCCAACATCTAGCTACTAACCCTGGGGCAACCCAGGGTAGAAAAAGAAATCCCTTCAAGGCAAATGCAGACAAGAGAAATTCCTTCTTGTTCCTATTTCCCTGTTCCTCCCCTCTTTGAATGCAGTTGGTCCACATAGAAAATAACCCGTGCTTTCTCCCAAAAATATTTGCACACAGACCAATATGCTTAACGTTTTTCTGCACAGAAGGGCAGGGGCTCCTCTTCTTCCCAGAAGAGGTAACATTAGGCAATGCAACAGCTACATCTGCCTTACAGCCAAGAGCAAGGGCTAGAAGCACACTGCACATGCTTAACCCACGAATGTGTCCCAAGAGATTTGGCACTAAGCTGATGGCAAGCAAAATTATCCAGAGCCTGAGGCATTACAGTTTGATTAACCACACATACCTTTGTGGAAGGATTAGGAGGACTCTATCATTATAATGTTTGAATCCTAATTGAAACACACTCCTTCCCACACACACTGTACTGGTCTGGGATTTAGGAAGAGAGATGTGTGAGCATTTGCTTTTGGGCAACAAGAGGGTTTACAGCTCCAAAGACTAATGTTTACCTCCCATCACACATCAAACCAGCAAATATCATGGGATTGTACAAGACTGATGGACACAGTGGGGATTAGAGTTAGAATTTCAATCATCTATGCAAAGCCCATTCATAAATCTGTTTGTTGTATGCAAGTGTCAACAAACACGAAATTTTGTCTCTGCATCAATTTGCAAAATAGGAAAACTGCTTTGTGAGCACCAGCGTAGCCCTGCCTATATAGCTGCCAACAGCTGCCCTCTAGGGTGATTCATGTAATTCGCTATGCTTCTCTCAGCAAGATGCCATTTATCATGAAGACTATTATCAATGTATGAGCTGAGAATGAATCCCTAAGAAGGTCTATTATCCTTAACCCTGAAACACAAAGGAGACCTGTTTCAGGTATTCTTCTCTAGTTACTTAAGTCAGCTACGCAGCAAGGGGATCTACAGTCAAGAGGGTAGTAAGCAGTTCAGATTACCAGACTTCCGTGCCATATATTGTCCATGGTTATTACTGCTGTCTATGTGATCCTGCAGCTAAAGACCACAAATCGTGGTGCTAGACATCAATCATGCCCACTCAAATACATAGCTATAGCATAGCCTCTTCCTCAAAGGAATTACAGTCTCAGAGAAAAGTTAATGTCAACAGGTAAAGATAGATGGGGACCATGAGATGATGAGACAATCTTGACTAGCGTTAGAGTCTGAATGTATCAACAGCTTAACTACTGTTAACCAGCTAATTACAGATGCTAAAGAGGCAACACCCCTTCAGCTGATTCTTCAGAACCGCCTGGACACACCACACGCACATGACTGCAAAACAGAGCTCTAGCTTGATGCATAAGGACAATGGCAGTACAAGAGGATGTGTTTTAGCTCACACATTTGCTTATGTTCATCCTGAATGCATCTACCTAACATTTGAGATCATTTGAGTATGAAAGTTTGCCAGTGAAAAGAGCTGAAGACCACAGCATTTACTTCCCTCTGTAAGTACAAAGGGAGGATCAAGCCAAGCTGTTTCTCCTAAAACCATGGATCAATTGAGCAACTCTGATGATATCACTATCCCTGGCACTGGGACCTAATTCAAAATTACCTCAAATCTGAAAGATTGATTTTCTCCATCAGTATTTAATGTATCTTCTCCCCACAGAGGAAAAGAAAGAAAAAAAAAAACGAAGAGAGAGAGAGAGGGAGAAGGATTCAACTGGTTCAGATTCAACTGCAATTTAGCATTCATTTGCATTTTTAAATTAGTTAAGCTATGGACCGTTGCAAAGCAATGACAAAGAATTTTCTGTAATAATTAGTCTGCTGGGAGTGTAGAAATGGCTACAGAGGCAGGTTGTTCTGAAAGAGGAAGCAATACCCAAATGCTCAAACTGGGATTTGCACGGGCAAATTTACCCTCACTCATATGGGGCCAGATCCAGCTCACCAGACACAGATAGCTGCAGTTCAGACAACTTCATCTGCACTAGACACTGACTACAGTCAGCGGAGAGAAAAGAATGTTTTTAGACTATGATTCATTTTATCCTAAAGTAAAAATCTAATCAGACCAGTGATGAGATACCTGATGTGAGGCGAGATCAATCTCACATGGTTGTTTTTCAGCATAATCTTAGTTTCTACAGTCTCTTCATTGTGTTAATCTCTCCTCAGTGGGCTCCACACATCTTACCCCCTTCTCCCTTCCTTCTGCAGTCTTCTCATAGTGCCTGTAATGGGATGTATCCCTCTCCAAACTCCAGTGAAAAGTCATCATTTGCTCACATCTTGCAGTAAATGCCCAGGAGAGGAGGAAGTGGGGGGGTCAGGGTGGGAAAATAATAAAAGGCTCCCAACTTTGCCATACGGACCTACCTTCCCTCAGCTCATTTAGAGGGATACAAAAGCACTTCACTTTACACTGTAAGTTGCTGCATATTCAGCAATCTGACTGAGCTCACCTATTTCGCAATGGATCTCATGTTTGTTGTTTGACATGGGTGAATATTATCATGTGTCCTTCCTTGGATGGAAGAACATGGCAGCACTAATGCTCACTTTGTTCAGTAATGGGAAGAGACCACTCGTGACTAAGCATGACTTTAGAAATGTTGCACTCTCAAAAATCTCAAAAACAACTCTCCATCACCCATTAGATTCTGTCTTGCACCATTTTGTCCTTTGCTTGCCTTGCTCCAAAAGCTGGCATATGTTTCTCAGTGTGACTGCCACTTTTTGCTTAAGTTTTCCCCTCTATGTGAACTGAGGCACAAGGAACTTTCAGTGAATTTCCTGAAATCCTTCACCTGATCTGAAACTACAACCCTAAGCACATTTGGTGCTTACCCAGCTTCATCACTGCTTTGTCCAAAAATATTAATACATTCTCTTCTAGAGAAACAAGTCATTTCCAGCAACTTGCCATCTGGAATCAGCCAATACCATGTATCTGGTGTGGTGATGTAATATTGTAATATTCTCAGTACAGACAAAAACTGAAATGATAAGGGGAGTGAAAGCTTTCTCGGACCCCTACATGGGCCAAAATACTTCTGATATTTTACTACAAATAGCATTTGGGTCAGCCCATATTCATCAGAGGTAATGAAAACAGAAGCCAAAATCACCAAATACATAAAAACTAAACACGACGTCACTAATTACGTACCTATTGACCCATCTAGGATAAACAACTCAAAGGACATATGCACTCAAGTGCTGTCTGAATCTATGCTACAGAAAATTGTATGCACTATCCAGGGTAATTATCAAGAACAACAGGCTTAAGGCTGTGCTGTGGAATGGTTTGTTTTCTCTCCAGCATTGTATGGGACTGCAGAGCATCAACATTTTACAGACACTTAATCCATAATGGTGTGGATCCACTTAATCCATGTGGTTAGCTAAGAACCAGCAGCATTTTTAGAAAGTTTTAATTCTTGTCTTCTGCCAAAGAGGTCCCTATGACTTGTCCCTATGACCTGAAAATCATTCTACCTGCATCAAATGCATTAACTCCATGACCACAAAATAAAGACCTCGTTATTCTGACAACAAAGTGAGTACAACTGGATTTCCCTGAAGGAACCCAAACCTTCATGGTTTTATTACCATGTCACTCTGAGTTTTCATAGGTATTATTCACAGAGGTACCTTTTGTTTCAACTTGGACTTAAGAAGAACATGAAAGCTAAAATAAATAAACTGCCACATTTATATTACGTATACCAAGACCAAAATGTGCGCTGTTCCACATCTGTTAGCAACTTGTGCAACTTTTGGGACTGACATTTCTGAGTGTGTTTATCCTTTCAAAGTTTCCAATATGTTGTTATCAGTCTGCCTCATTCACATAAGTGGGTCTCAGCTGTGACAACTAGCAGTGCCTTAGAAAGTTCAAGTTTGTTGCAAGCTTACCTGTCATTTTGCCACTATCACAGGTCCAAATTCAGGTGCAAGTAAGCACTTCCTAGAATCTTCTGTCCATTTTCCCTCAGGATATCCTCAATTTCTTCCCCTGGCAGAGAATAGTTGTGGGGTTCATGCTTTACAGCTGTAGTGTAGGCTCTGGAAAGTTTCTTTTTAGCTTGTAGTATACAGGGGCACATGGAGCAACCCTTGTGTGTGTCCTGCTGAAACCTGAATAGAATTCTTCTCAACTGAGCTTAGGCAGCTGACTGATGCCTCAGTTTCTATTGTATTACTGGAGAGAGAAACACTTTCAAGGACCATTTGTCTCACCCTAAGATGGTCATCCAAGAGACATGAGATCAGTTTCTGAAAGTGTCATTCTATTCTTACTAACCACAGAGAAAATCTATACACCTGTTTGGACTAGAAAACAACTTTCAGGCAGTAACATTTAGACTAGCTGGAATGCACTCATACCATCTTTGTATGTTTACCTGCGTACATAGGAGTGGATCCATTCCAGCTGTTTATTCCTGAGTCTTTTCACAAAAGCATTACCTTGGAAAGGACACTGTTTTTGGACAGAACCAAGCTGACCCAGATCTAGACTGAGGAACTATCAGAAAACATCCACAGCCCTATGAACATAGACTCTGAGCTGATAGGGTTTTCCCTGTAAGACAGCAGGTTGTGTAGAGACAACAGGGAAGAGAGGCAGAAAGAAGACAGAAAAGGACCGAAAATCTCCCTCACCAGATCCTCGGTGAGCACAGATCTGTATTATAACCTCCCTTTCCAAAAGACTGAATTTTAAGAAAACTTTTGAAACATATCTCTAACATCCGAAGGCTGACAAAGTAGTTACATGCAGTATTTCTTTGTCAAGATCTCCTTTTGTTGCCAGTGTGCTACTGCAGACAGACAGACAGGCTGCACACTGCATCACAAGAGGTGCAGACGGGGCTGATTCCCAATGCCCTCTGGCATGTCTTTAGACCTTCACTCACTGAGGCACAGTGACCTATAATTATCTTTGCTGGATATTTCCATGTGTGTAGCCAGCAGTTCAGATACCCCATCACAGGAAGGACTTTTCCACAAAAATAGATCCTGTAAAACTTATACCTTTAGACAGCCCCCACTCTGAGATAGTGCATGCCTCTCTATTTTACAAAATAAAGGTTTGAGTATTCATTCTCCTGAGCCTCCCCTGCGTTATCTGCATTATTTGCGATTGTCTTGGAAACCCAGCACACCCTGAGGCCAGCTATTAACATCTTTCAGCATAACAAAATCTTTTATTGTCCCACTATTTCACAGGCATCCTGTCAAGACAGGCAGATGAATGAGTTACCAGGGGGTAAGTTTGGGTATAAATTTACAAGGCCTCTACTCTATCATAATTGTCTGTATTCATATTCTCATTCTTCATGCTCATCCAGATGTACTTGGAAGTGATTTGTCCTCAGGAAAAAAGGGGTTGGTTGCTTTGTATCTGCTCTGTAGAAACAAAGGAAAGAATGTCCTGGGGCTTCTTGTGGAGAAACTGACATCCTGGGAAGTCACCCACTAACTTTTCCTGCATAACTTGTTCTTCCTTGTTTCACCTACATCAGGCCTATTCCACATCATTAAAAAATGCTTAGCAAAAACATGAAGCCAGCTATTTAGTTTGAAAGACGATTTTCATCTGAGTAGCTGAAGTGTTTCTATTGGAAGGAAACATTATCAGGGAGAAAATACTGAATGGGGTTTTCGACACTAAAATTCTTGACACTCTGCATATATGAGCAACCCTCCATAAAGAGCATGCAGTTTACATTACCAGAAGACCCTTCTCTAGGTCAGCTATAATATTCCCCAGAATCACAAACCAAGAACATTTGACTATCTCCATTTTGCCATGTGCCTCAAAGCTTTTGTTAGCCTGACTATGACGGCTAGAGTGTAAGATCTGCCCACATTCCCAGCTGACAGCCAGGCCAGCAAAATCTCATTGATCATACATGATCTCTGATTCTTTTTATTACTTAACGGATTGACAAAGAATCCCTGAATGGCTCCAATGACTGTTGTGTTTTTAATGAAGCAGCAAATAATTGAAAACACTAAATACTCATTATAATTAGTAAATGACTACAATAATAGGCAGGCAAATATTAAAAGAACTTATCACCCAGCTGAGGGAAGTCAAATATAATGAAGATCATCTTCAGAGAAATACACCATGAAGTGCACTCATCTCTGTAAATGTGTTGAATGCACCCTTCTAACCTGTGGTGCTAATTCACCTGGAATAAGAACAAAGCTAAATAATTTCCCTAAGTCCAGCTTGTACACACATTTAAATTACTTAGTGTTTATCTGTTATGTGAGTGTACACTGACATTAGTCATCTTCAGGTCATGTCAGTAGCATTGCTTATTTCATTCTTTCTGACTACTTACCCATTCCACCAATGCTGAATGCCATATGGTGTCCTAATTATTGCAGTGCTGCTTGTATTATGTTAAATAATCAAAATGTGGGGAGAGAAGCAAGAAGGAGAGTCAGGCATTCTGAGGAAAAGGCTTGCTCAATGTACATCACTTAATGCAAACAACTCCAGGATGCCAAGAGCCACATCCAGGAAATGAAAAAAGCTGGGCATGGGAATACCAAAACCATCTGCCTGGGGGCTTACATCACCACTGGGATTAGATTTTGTTTCTCTTCTTGCTTCTATTCCCCTATGCCTAGAGAAGATGACTGTAACTTATAGGAGTAGAAAAACATAATGTTATTCAAGACTCCGACATTGCTATTCTAACTTGCAAAAAAAGAGGAGGAGCAGATTCAAGGATGATGCAAAACCCTTGGGCTGGATTCCCTTTCTGGCTTATATTGAAATAAATAACCTGCAAGAGTGGAAATGTCCACATTAGCAAGAGAATCAAAATGCACTAACCAATTTGCATTGCTAAAATGGTGCAAGACTTTGGAGACATAATCATAAATCTGGTTCCCCCTGATTTTCCTCTTTTATACTCATTAACTGCTTTGGTCAAATACTCTCGTTCAGATTTCACCAATAAAAAATGACTTAGCTAAAGGCTTTAGAGTAACTGTGGGTTTGCACCACTGTAAAGGATAACATATTTCACTCTAAAAGCTAATGTGCCTTGTTCTGAACAGTGCTGGAATCATTGATGTTCAAGGACAGACTAGACAAGCTACTTCAAGAGGAACCCACTGTGGCTTACTGAGAATCACATCAATCCTGGGGAATCCTGGGCTGAATATGCTCAGAGAGTAGAAACTGTTATGGAGGAAGATTAAACATGCTTGTCCTGTTCTTATTCTTCACAGGGTGTCTCTGCTTATGGTCCCAGCTGGAGACCCATTACCAGTGCTGTCAAGCTAAAGGCTCAAGAATATCTCTTCCTCAATGGTTAATAATTTGCAGACTCAGCTCTACCATGAACATCATCTACACATCACAAGTCTGATGAGAAGACAAATGATGAAGGTTATTTCCTAGAAAGGAACTGTCTGCATTCCTGCTAATGCCCTCAGCAGTAGAAAGAAACAAAGCATTATAAAAAGGACAGTCCTGGCCTTTGAAAGAATGATTCTCAAGGTTTTTCCACAGACCAGACAAGGCAAGACAAGACAGAAAGAATCCCAGTGTGCCAAGTTGTCGTGGTTTAAGCCGTAAATCATGCAGGCTGTTCTCTCTCTCACTCCCTTCTCTTTCTTCCCCCCGCTCCCAGGTGAATGGGGAGGAGAATCAAAAGAATGCAACTCCCACAGGTTGAGATAAAAACAGTCCAGTAACTAAGGTATAACACAAACCACTGCTGCTACCACCAATAATAATAATAATAATGACCAGGGAAAAACAAGGGAAGAGGATACAACTGTTCACCACTCGACGACCGAGCTGTGAACTGAACTCTTCCGCGTTCCTGCCCGCAGTTTTACATCCTGGGCATGACGTGCTGTGGCATGGAATAGCTCTTTGGTCAGTTTGGGTCAGGTATCCTGTTTCTGCTTCGTCCCGGCTTCCCCCCCTCCCTGACAGAGCATGAAACTCAGAAAGTCCTTGGCCAGACCAAAACATTACCAAGCAGTAACTGAAAACACTGGCATTATCAGTGCTGTCCCCAGGCCAAAAGTCAAAACCACAGCGCTGCACTAGCTATCAAGAAGGAGAAAAATGACTGCTGCTGCTGAACCCATGACACAAGTTCAGACATTTTATGGTGGAATGAGAACGTGTTCCTACAGGAGTAAAACATCTAATAGACCCATAACCTATAAGAGCAACAAGAGAGAATAAGATTCCCAGTATAATTGGTTTATAGATCATTCCTGTGATACCAGTGCCTAGCAATTTATTTTTGGTATTTGAGTGTTTATTCAGAGGAAATACAGTGGTTTAGCTATGTTTAATTCTTTGGATGGTGCTTGGAGGGGAAAACTGACAATTGTACACAGTGATTTATTTCTCCATTTTACTTGGATTGTAAAGGTGTGAAGACAAAGCTTGGAAAAAGCAGTCTTTCCTGTGACCAACAAGCTCTGTGCAAGTGCTGTCCTTCCTGGCCCCAGCTTTCTGAGAGCTGGATTTCCACACAGAACAGGGGTGATAAGCAGTCACCTTCATCCTCCCCATGATGCCTGCTATAACAAGCTAGCTTTTAACTGCTCTTTGAAGATCATTTTGCCAACAGAAGTTTATCGGAGTCAGTGCCCACACAGGGAGCCCATACAGTAACAAGCTCACTCACGCATATATATACAGTTTCTCAGGCCGTGTACCCTACCTCTCACTTACATTCATAACTCATCTACATCAAATGAATGCTAGCACGTGAATTGAGCTGCACAGTGGACACAAAGCATCAGCAGGGCCAGGTGAGATGGTTACTCTTTCGTGCCCCTGCTTGTGAAGCTCAGCCTTCACTCCTTAGTCAAAGGAGCAGAAATGGTTTCTCAGTGCAGTTTCTGGAGACAGTCTTCAAAATTAGCAGCCTTCACAGGACCATGAAGTGCAATAAAGGAGAGACCCAAACTCAGGGTGAAATCAGTAATCATGTTTGAAAATATTTTGTGGCATTTTTGTCTGAGCAGAGGCATGGCAGATAGAAAAATATAGAATAAAATTATACTCCCATCCTCCATGGAAGGAATAGGAGGCACCTGCCAACCTTTTCCCACAAGCAAGCAGCCAGGACAGAGAGCATGGCCGGCAATTTCCTTTTCCTGACACTTATTTCCACATTCACCTTTCCACAAGGAAAAGCAGAGCCATCACTGGATTTCCGCAACTGCTCATGTCTCAGACTGTGCCAAAACAGTGACCTCAGTGACAGCAGGCAGAAAGCAATAGAGTAGTATACTGTGCCATGGATTTACAAGTATGAACCATCTTCTATGACCAGCTTTTCATTAGCAGAATTGCACAAAGAGAATAGCTGAGGTTCAGGCAGTGTCATGTGCATATCTAAAGCAGACAGAGTGACCTAGCTACTTTAATCATAATGAGAGATGCTTTTAACATACAATGGGGCACTGTTAAAAGGGAAAAAGAGCGAAAGGCGAAATTTTGCACCCTACTGTTCTCCAAAGTTATCAAAGGAAGTCTGGAAACACTAGGCTCTGATTGCAAATTTGGTCACGGAAACATGGCAGGGGAGTGGGGAGAGGGTGGTGGTGGAAGAAAAAGAAACAAGAACTAAAGCTCGATCTCCCTCTGCATTCCAAAAGTACAAAGTAGCCATGCAAAGAGATTCAAAAGAGCCACGGCCCTAGCCCCAGTGCTAGAGCCCCAGCATGACCATTTGATTGAACAGACAATCAAATAAAGATATTTCACTGAAAGTGTGCCTTCTCCAGAGAGTAGTCCCAGTGAAGGGGAGAGTCCTTATATAATGACTGCAAGACCAGAAGAAAAGATCAGAAGATATTTTAGCATGCATGCACACTCCTGCTCCATTACTTTAGCACATATCTTTTATCTCTTCTAATTGCCACACTACTGTGGAATGCAGCACCACACTTCAAAAGCATTGAGGAGCATCTCTGATTTAAAACATATTTTATTCTCTTCGAAAGTCATCTGTTGTCTTGATTTACATTTTATCTCAACAGCCATGAAAATATCTGAATAAATGCTAATGGAAATTAACATTTTATGTTTAGTTATGTACAACATGCAGTTCCTAAAACCTCCTGTATTTTTACCAAAGATGGGCTTCACTGGGTCTTCTTGTTTCATGATACGGTATGCATCAAGAAACAAACCTTCACTTCCAGCCCAAAGAATTTCAGCTAGCTTCTTGCTTAATGGAAAGAGACAGGGGTAACCCAGCACAGCAATCATTGTACCCTGCCATTGCCTTCTACTCTGGCTGTAGCACATGGAGCTGGTTTTAGTTTCAAAATCTTCTATGTGGTTCATCTCCTGGACACCTAGGTCCCTGTAGCATAAAGACTACTTAAATGGGAATGAGATATTGTTCTTAGCCTGTTAGCTACATCTGAGTAAGCAAAGGCAGGAAGGCCCTGGGGAAGACAGTTAAAAAAGGAACTTAAGCTGAAATTCTCCAGCGTGTGTTAAGTAAGTAAGGCACCTTATGAGCATCAATTTTATATGATCTGGACAAAAGTTTTTGGTTTTCAGACACTGGCACAAAGTTAATCTCTGCAGCTTAAGCTTTGATCTGAATTAAGATCACGAAAAACTGGAGAGTACGAAGATGTATATTAATCACAGCTGGTTATTTTTTATTGCTCAGTTTTGACAATGCTGCCTAGAACTATATTTTTAAAGCACGTAATCTTGACAGTGTATCTCTTCTGATTAGCCCTTCAAAAGAATTTTCATGATATTTGGAGCTGCAGCATCTCTGCTGAGGTATTCAAATAACATAATAGGTCATATATATAAATATATAATTTTCCCAAGTGAAACAAGTCCAGCTATTTAGGGTAGGTCAGAACATCAAGTTTTACTATCTCCTAGATCAAAGAGATCCTGTTTAAGTGCAACAGAACTCTGTAATTTCAATTTGCAGAACAACGAGAGAAATATGCACAACATGGTTTGCTGATGAAGCAGAATTTTGGCAGACTAGGACATTGGCAAAAGGTTTACCCTGGGGGCACCAGCTGTTTTCTAAAGTACTGCTAAATGACAAGAAGATACACACAATACAAGGAAAGGCCAAGAATAAAACCTGGAAACATTTTACTTGTAAATAACAGCAGAAATACAAGAAATCTGTGAGTCCACAGATAGGATACTGATGATAGAGAGATTCACCATCATATATACCACGCATTCAAGAAGGTAGGGGAGTATAAGACAGCAGCTATTTTATCCTTTATCAATATACAACAACCAAAGATGCTGATGTTCAGAATTCACCTTTTTATCCATTATTTCTTATGACTTTTTCCCCTGATACTGCAAACAGCAACTGCTTTTTGCAACATTGTGAATGATGTTTAATTCTTAGATTAAATGAGAGCTACAGGCAGAGAAGTATTAAATGTAGAAATCATGCTGTTTTAACAGACTGCTGGCCTTTGTTCTAAGTAAGCTATCAAACTTACACCCAACAAAATCCATCAGGAGAACAGCAGCTTTGCCAGCAGCTGTTACAAAGGAAATAGGGAATAATTTTAAATCAAGGCCAATAGCTTCTATTGGGATTAGACAAATTCATTGACAGTGGAACCACCAGTGGCTATGAAAAACAAGAGCAACTACTCACAATATCTTCAACCAGAAAGGAAGGGTGAGCAGACAGTAAGCCACTTAGACTTCTTTCTTTACTTGGCCTTCAAGGTGTAGCTTTTGTGGAAAGGAGTAGCAGAAAAGCAAAGCAAAGCAAAGCATTACAGTATCTTAGCTACAAGCAGCAAGTCGAACTCTCTTCTCCCGCATCCCTCAAATCTGTGGTGTTGACGCTGTGAAAGGCATGCTATCCCAGACATGAGAGCAAGGAAACAGCAACTCAAGAGACAATGGAAAAAAGATGTACAAGGGAAGCAGAAGACATGACAAGGGAAAGGGAGCAGCAATGACCTGAGCCAAAAGAAGCAGAGAATCATTTGTCTGAATCAGCTTTTTGTCTGATACCATTTGTGAGTTCTGTTCACAACAGCCAGGTCTTCAGGGGAGACAATTCCCTGTACAACATTAGCAAATTAGTCCAGTCTTCAGTTGTGACTAATGCCTGGTAGAAAGCTGTAAGAAAGAAAAAACATGAATGTAATCTGGCCAATTAAGCACTGAAAAGAGTAGGCAAAACAAACAAACAGTCTCTGAACCTGCAGGTGTCAACACAAACCCAAAAGACAGATAAGCTTGTTTGCTTAATGTGAGGCTGTGGCATGGTGAGCACGGAGAATGGGAGTGATTCCTGCAGTGGCTGCTTGCAGGAGGTCAACTGGTGGCACAATGATCACCTCAAACATTATACATGAAGGTAGAGACACAGGGGTTCCAGCCCTCAGACTGCTTCCTCATTTTTTATCTGTGATGGCAGCCACATGGGAAGAGACAATTACTTTTCTGCCAGTGATTGCAGCATATGCTGTTAAATACTGTATCACTTCAGTACCTCATCTCAAGGGCTCCAAAAGCCAGGCCAAAGAGCCTGAGGCTGAGCACACAGGAAAACCTGTGTGCGCTGAGTCAGAGAAGGAGACCACTGTCATATGGACCTATCTCAAGGGCTGGAAAAACCCCAACCTCTTTTATTCTCTGTTTGTTCACTTGAGCACAGTTCAGCCCACAGCACTGTGCAGGAGAAGCACAAGCACATCAGAACTGCTGCAGTAGAGCTGAGCATCAGTGCCAACAGTCACAGGGACTGATTCAAAACACCAGCTTTGAGACTTGCTGTTACGAGGTACAGCTCTGGGACTGAAACAAGAGAGACTTCAGAGAGCATCTTCTTGCTGTTCCTGAAGAAATGAAGTGTTACTGCCCACTGAGACTCTCTCTGTGTTCTGCTGTTCAAGTACAAATATTACTCCACCCTCAGCGGTGCTTCTGTGCTTGTCCCTGATAAGACCAGGGGTTTCTTTGCCTGCTGTATCTGATCTTGCACTGCCACACAACCCACAGGAACTGGTCCTGCCAGACCTCAATGGGCCATATAGCACAGACCAGAGCTATAAAAAGACAGTGCATTTCCCACCCTCAGAGCAAAAAGTAAGCCTGGAGGGAAAAGATACTGCCAGTTTTTCTCTACACTGATTCTTTTCACACTTTTTCGCTCAAAGCTCCATAAATACCTGCAGGGTCAAAACACACTTTTCAGGAGCTGGAGTAGTGACCTGGATAAGTGACACAGCCGATACGAAGTCCTTCCTTTGAAAGGAATTGCCCACAGTATTGCTCATTCAGCCTTTCTCCTTTCAAGCAAAACCTGCCAGAACTACTTCCAGTTCATTTTTTCCCCTTCCTCCTCTCCTGCTGATTTTATTCTGTGTGTTGTCCCAGGCTGCCCTCTCAGAGGTGTCTCCCTGGGGAAATTCATGTCCCTTGTACTTTTTACTCTGTGCGCATAATAGAACATTATCTGCATAATTTATCTTTCACTACATGTTGTCTTCCTTCTGGCTAAGGATTTTTCCAAAATAAATATGTATATGCTTGTAGTGTACACTGAGAAAAGAGCCAACAAGCCTGTCTAATGTAAGAACTCTAATACTCAAAACCTGAACCACCAAGAACATGGTAGTTTGGACCTTTTGGTCAAAAGCAACTCCAAAACTGATCTTCCTCCTGCCTCCCTCTGTATTTTATAATGTTCCATTCTTTCTGTAGATCTAATGAAAGCACCACTGCCGGCCTCTCCAAGGCTGAATCCAGATAGAATTTGGAATTGAAATGCAACCCACAAAACAAGGGAATTCAATGAGATAAGACAAACAACCCTCAGCCTTTCATGCCTTTTGTCACACCTCTGAATGTCAGGGTATGAAATGATAGCAGATGTATGGAACTGTAAGGGTGGGAGCATCAGTCATGGACTAATTAGTACAACCATAAAATCCAGACGACATCTGACAGAGATGTTGCCTCGATACATGCTCTATGTACATGCCCTCAAGAAGCACAACTGCCAGTACTGCCAGCTAATCATATTGCAGCTTACAGCATGTAGGGGAGCTGTCAAAGCATTTGACCATGTCTTGAAGTTCAATGTGGTGGGGCTGTTGTGGTCCAGTCAACACAATCTTCAGTCAGCTTCTCTTACATTCACTTAAGCAGAAGACAGCACAGTGCTTTGCGGATGCTGTTGGGATTTCCAAGTGTTTATAGCTATGGGCAAGAAAATTTGAGAGAAAACCATAACAAAACAGACTCTTTTCTATTGCAGCCTGAGGTTAACATCCCTTCCAAACCAAACCATTCCATGATTCTATAGCCAGTAATGGGAAGAAGTTGCCCCTATGCTTTATCAGCACAGAGATAATTTTGCTAGCCTGGCTTTCCTTCAAAGTACACAAAAGTATCTCCAAAAGGAAGTTTAATAGGAAAAGATGAGAAAAGTAGTCAGCTGGCTCCCATTTGCTCAGCTGGAAACGCATATCCAATATCAGCCATTTTGTTGCCTCTGAGGGGACAAAAATATGACAAATTCACCTCCAAACACTCTAATTTCAAAGTCAGGATCTGTGAGACTAGGCAATTATAGTGCAATTCTGATTCTTTGGGAGCAGCTATCAGCACCTACTCAAATATCAACACTCAAAGCAAAGGCTGATGTAAGTATGGTCACCTTATTAGCTGTCCTAGAGACTTAATGATGCGAAGAGAGAACCTGAGTTTTATTAAAACTTAACATCATCTGAAAGGCATCAGTTAAGTCGAAATCTCAGCAAGGAGAAAATAACTTTCTATTCATTTCTTAGTTAAAATCATATTTGTACAAGTATATGGTGAGGACAGGAATATGAGTTGTAACTGAAGGTAACCGGGTTCTCCCCCTCAGCCTGTACAAGTAAAACCTTAGTCTTATCCAGTTTTGGGCACTGGACCTCAAAAAAGAGAAGTGGAACAATTGCAAATATGTCAGAGTAGCGATATGTGAAATGTCAAAGATCAAAGCTCATCAACTATAATGGAGCAAAGAGGGAGCTGATTCTTCTGACAAGAGAAAAATGATGAAGAGAGCATAAGAACCATCAATTGCATAAAGACTGTTGGAAAGAGAAAGGAAACAATCTGTTTGCCATGACCAGGATGGCTTAGTGGCAGCAAGAGATATGAGGGTTAGACATCAGGAAAAGCTTCCTAGCAGTGAGGGAAGTAGGGAACTGGAGTGGATTTGCCTGTGGCATGATAGAGTCTCACTGTAGGAAGCTTTTAAAGAACGAACATCCATCAGAAATTACATCTACAGATAGTTGATCCTCCTTGCTAAAGAGGGAGGAAAATGGGTAAAGAAACCTCTTAAAGCCCTTTCTCTCCTGTTTCTTCTCTGATCCTATAAAGATACTAAAGAGACCCCAGACCACTCAAAATCCCAAGGACGTAGTCAAAGGCAGCTATAACAAAGTCTCCTGCGCTGAAATGGCAGAGTCCTTATAAACTTCTCAACAAACCAGAGGGGCGCCCAGAATAACCTGCAGTGTGGTGTACAAAGGCAAGCAAGTGAACCTCTGCCATTTTACATGATATTTAGAAAATGGACCAGCTTCCAGTAATATAATTAGTTTCACTGATTCCTCCGAAAGTACCTGCATGGCGAAGGTTAGGTGTGTCTTTGCTGAATCAGAATCTAACTACAGCACTACGTCCTGGGCCACTGAAATACACTCCTCTACCCATGTAAAACTCTGCAAAAATTTCTATATCCTGATGTAGCTTCATAATCTAAGACAAGGGAACAGTCCTGCCATTATCAGATAAATCACTAAATGAGAAAGACAACATTCTCAAGGTCTGGTGCCTGCGGCCCTTTGATTACTGCTGTATAAATATATTATTGTTTGTCAGACTGATCTTTCTCAGTCTGTTTCTTTGTCTCAGTGGTAGAGATAGGAGCTCTCTGGGGTCTCTGAATGTGATTATTTTCTGTGTGGGGGAAGAGATTTCCTTTCATTCAAGACTGCTGTTGTCTGCAGCCTTAATTTAGTCACTTTTATCTGTATTATAAGGAATGTAGATGCTACTGTTGTACAAAGCATATCTTCAGAGAGTGAACTTCTTGAAACTTCATGATGCTACCTACAAAGTGCAAAAAAGGTTTGCTTTATCTTCTTCCAGAAGACAGGAGGTCCCTATGGAGTACTCCCCAGGGTTTCTTTGACCAGTCACTGTGGTGGTTTCACCACTTACACTGGCATAAGCATTCTTCTACTTTGCAATGGTGCTTAGGACCTGAAAGCCAATCTGCAGTCATGTCAGGGTTACAGAAACATATGATTATATTCCTTTGCAAGGGAAATGTTTTCCCCTTGCTTTATAGGGAAATTATCCTGTGTCTTGATGCCTTTCTACAAGAGTTTCCTTGGAACTTGCCCTGTAAAAAAGCAGGACCTGCCACACACCCTGAAGTGCCCGTGAGACCTTTGCCATGGAAGTAGGACAGCTGGTGATCCAGGTTTCACCATCCAGTACATGAAAGGGAATATTGCACAAGTAAGTACCAGGAAGCCAGTGGCTCTAAATATTTACATAATTGTGTGCTTACCCCCAAGATAAATTCAACAGGACTTTATTTAAGGTCACAGACTTGCCACAGTAATATCAGAATGAAATCTTCTCCTTTTTACTCCACTAAAAGCCTCAGGCAAGAGAGATCAAGTTTAACTGCAACATCATTCTGTTTTAAACAGTGTACAGTAATGCTGAATGAGCTGGAGAGGTATTTATTTGATGCATTTTTTTTCTGTGGTATTATCAGATTTGAGGCCCAAAGACTGAAATCCTGCTTTTCACACTACAGTGTGCATATTGGTTAATACAGATTTTGCTCTGGAAGGAAAGACACATTGAGGTATGCTAGATGGTAAAAGTATATGTTATTGTGTGCAAAGCAGTAAGGGTGGAAAGAGGCAGAATGAGAGAGAGGAAAGAAGAGAAATAAAATTATATATCCAAGGACACTCAGAAAACATATGTCACAGCAGGGAACTGAATTCATATCTGTTCTGTTCCAGCTCAGCACCTTTTCTACAAGCAGCTTTCCTCAACACACTTCATTTCCCTTTTCTCCTGAAGAGGGAAAAGAAGAAACAAGAAAAGGAAATATTGCATGGACTTTAACCTCACTATTGAGCATTTTTCACCGTGTCCAGGTAGTTAAGCTTAGTCTTCAATAATGTATGACAGAAAGTAATGCAGTTTAAATCAGGAGAGGCAGACAGCACGGTAGGAGATGTAGAGGTGAGTGCTGAAGCACACAAGCCAAAGTAGAAAAAAATCTGTGAGCCGCAATAACAGCTTTTCTTAACAGAACTAACTAGGTTAGAGTGACCTCTAAGAGGAGCCAGAATTTTAACAGCCAAATTCTAATGTGAAGGATTATGGATATTTCTATATAAATTGCCCTTGTTTTACATAGACCATTTTGCTGAGCACAATGTTAATTCTGCAGGTCCACTGGAGCAGCAGCTTATAAAAAGATAATCAGAAAATGATGCCTTTAGTAGCCGATGGATACTTTAGCTAAGAGGGATGATAAAACTATTTACATGAAGATATTAATGCATGAAGGTTGCACCCTCTTTTTAGCAGCATTGCTTTGAATGGGAAGGTGAAGGTGGCAATAGGTGGGAAAAGACTTCTGTTCTCCACTCTAATTTTTACCCAACACACAGCTATATCTAAGAGAAGACTTTTCTTCTTTAGCTGCATATTCTTCTCTGAATTCCCTTTCTTCCATAATTCTGAATTCTCATCAAAAATGAAACCTGAGGTGCAATCCATGGTGCTCATAGAGAAGGAAATGGGAAATTGAAGAGGGCAACATATTCTGGGAATGTAAACCTAATTGCATGAGAGTGGCTGGAACAGAGATTGCTCATAACTCCCCATGTTTCCAGCCCATGAATCTATGGACTTCTTTATCTCTGTGTTTCATCCAGACTCAGTAAAGGTGCTGAAGGTAAAGGGAGAAAGTAAAGGAACATCAGCATCATGAGGTTCAAGCCAAAGCTGAGGACTACCCCAAGCCTGCGTCAGGACATGCACAGTCTCCAGCTGTATGTAGGCCAGTCTTGCATTGAGGGATGTACCCACTTCATAAAGGCAGCAGATGGGGTAGAAAGAGAAAATTTGAGTCGGAAAATAACCAGTGACTTCTCAAAGCACCACCCTCAAAAACTCTGCAGCTGTATCTCAACAGACTTAGGATTCAGGCTGCAGCAGCTGTGGCACAAGGGTGGCTGAGCAAGCAGGGTAGATGCTTGACCAAGCACCGGGATGTGAAGACAAAGGAAGGAAGAGGTAATCGTTGTGCCTTGTGGGGTACATGTCCCCCTGCCTCTCTGGACCAAGTAGTTACAAGCTCCAATGCCACCCAGCCACAAACTTTCTCCTTGACTGGTCAGCTCCACTTGGCCTAATTTCAGATATTAATGACCTAAAATGTGTATATTTAAGACCATCTGTTTTCTTCTCTTTATACTTGTCTCTCATTAGCTCTTTTTAAATGTGAGACAAGTAACTTCTTTTCAAAGAGAAGAGAGTACCATGGTAACCACACATAGATTTACCTGCCTGAAATGATAGAGCTCAATTCAGTGGTTTGCAGCAAGGTAATGTTAGCTCAGGTACAATCTCTCAGAACCCCACCTGGCCATGGTCATAAATCGCTGCTTCCATTATAGCTTTGCCAATACCATTTCCATGCTTGCTGCGCACCAGCTTTATTGTAGTATAATGCACATTTCACAGGAGTGCAGCAGTAATGACAGAATGGGGTTAGGAAGCTAGAAAAGCCACATAATTTTTTCATCCTAGGAGTTGCAAAAGGAGGTAGAAAAGGGCAAAGACACCAAAGGCTCAGCTCTAGGCTGCTATTGTAACTGAGAGAAGAGCAAGAAAGACAGAAAAGGGCTGTGCTCACTCATCCACTTTAAGTGTAGGAAAGTTTTTCAGAGATATTTCCCACTAGTCTTTCACTTATTATGTATCAAGGGCAGAGCTGTCTCCGTTTTATTGCACTCTGTCAATCAGAGCTGGGCTAATCATTGCTGCTGAGAATGGAGACTGCTGGTTGCAAATCCATCTTTTCAAAAGTCCCTCGTGTTGTTTATACACATGCCACTGCCCTCACTCGAGCTATTTCTGGTGACTTTGGAAAAGTTGTCTAAAGGATACAGTGGAAAAAAGACAAGTATTATGACAAAGGAACCAAAGTAAACCTGTGATATGTCCTGAACTTGAGTTAAGTTATCTAGAAGCAACCTTGGCTCTGATCTCCTCAGCACAACTTTAGTACAAGTTTGGGGCAGAGACTGCCAGGCCAAAGAGATCACCCAGCACCACACAGCCCTATGAGGACACAGCAGATTGGGTTGGAAGCAGTGCAGCCGTGTTTACCTCCCCCAAACTGAAGTTCACAGCAAGGTCTCACCACCACAGCTATTGAGATAGATCTGGGTGTAAATTTTAAATATGGAATTTTTCAGGCTGCTAGGAAGCAAGATTGGTTAGGGGTGATGCCTTGGAAAATGTTGGGTCTGGAGCAGCTGTCTAGTATCTTCTATCTACCCAAACAGCAACGTCAGAGGAGTGTGTGAGGCCATCATCCTCTCATCCTGAGTTTTCCAGGCAAGGAATAAATGTGCAGATTTATGTTTCCAAAGAAATAAGAAGAAAAAAAATACAGATTAGCTTCTTCAAGGGGAACAGGCACACCTTAGGGTTTAATTCACGGGAAGATAATTGCACAGAGGTTGGTTTTTGTGCTAGTCACTTGAGGGAGACAAAGAGCCACATTGTTTGCCTGGATTTCCTATGGTCAGCCTTCAAAGTAGAAGAGAGCTATGAAACCTAATGGTGAGCACAAGGTCTGGAAAAAACTGTGAGCCTCTTGAATCAAAAGAATGAGTAATGAAATGGAAAAGTCTACAGGAAAATAGAGAATTAAACAGGACTTGAAGGATCTCATGAGGCACTTCAGATCGACTGAAAGTTGGTCAGCATAGCTTCAAACAATGTTTCTTGTAGACAATGGTGATGGTTGGGGTAGTTTGCCTGAAAGGATCTAAACTCGCTGTAGCATTTGATGAGGGGAAGAAGGCCTGAGAACACAAAGGTCATTTCAATCAGCTCAGCACCCTCAAAGTCTCTGACGCATCTGCTCAAACCAGCTGTGGTATTTAAACATCTGCTCCAGAGTCAAAATATTGGAAATAGAAAATACCAATGTGCTGTGCTCTGGAGAAACGACAAGTAATTTCCTTGATAAGTGCTGTGATCAGGTCCGTGTCATAAACCCAAGAGGAAATGGTAAAAAACAAACACAATTTCAAAAAGGATTGTAAGGATAATAGAGATTTTTCTCCACGGAGAAAAGCTACAGAGCTGATGTCTATTGAATAGAAATCAGAAAGATGAATGAGATGATACAGCACAGGCATGCTCACAGACATTAAATACCATATTGGGCACTTCTGCTTTTCCACTGACATTTGAGAACATAGTTTGGGACAATCTGCACAATTAAAACAGAAATTGCTAAGACCACCTATAAAGAAAACACTTTCAAGTGTTTAAGCAAAAATAACCACTGTAACTCTGTTGTGTGATACAACTGCAACAACCAACTATAGCCTTCTGTAACCTCCAAAGAATATTAAATATGTGGCACACAATGTGATTTCTAGCATGAGAGATAATAGAACATTTTTATTTTATTGGCTTCTATTGCCTTTTTTGGGCCAAGCTTCCTTCCTCTCTTCATGAAGATGAAACTCAGTTTACTAACTGAGCCACAGAACAGATCTTTGTGGAATGTTTAATCTGAAAGAGCAAGCCACCTCTCAGCTCAGATGTTTCCTGTGGAAACACCACTGACACTCGGGACTATGGAGGGATCCTCTCTTGCCACTGACCAACATCACCATCTAAATTAGCTGACAAACACCCAGAATGCTGTGAATACTCCTAGAAAAAAGGCAAATGCATTAGAGGAACTTCATTCAGCCATTAAATTGGGACGTATTTACCTCTTTCTTAGGGGTCACGAATCAGCTAATTTACCATAAACCCCTAGGGATTCTGCAGTATTGAGGCAGAGGTAGGCAAATGTTTCAGCTCTCTGTAGAAATATCTGGTCTGTTTATCATTGCAGTTTCAAAGCACTTAACTGCTAAACCAAAAATAGTTTAGCAGCTCAATAGAGCCAGGCAGTCACTGTATCCATGCTGGAGTGAGCATGTGTGTGTTAGCTGCATCACTGACTATAATAATGTCCTCAAGTACAAGTGCAGTATTCATGTACTCTTCCAGCAGACATTTTAAGGTAAATTCTACACTGATAAAAGTACAACTGAAATACCAGCGCAGAATCCAGATCAGTCTAATCCACTGGAGCTGAAGAAACTTTGTGGAAGTCCTTCTGACACTGTGGGTTAGAGCTGGGTGAAACCAAACTGTACATCAACAGGTTAGCACCCAATTGCACTGTCCACTCTGTTACTACAGGGAGTCAGTCCTTGAAATGAAGATAACTTGGCTTGGAAACGCTCTGATGCACCTGAATGACTTTAGAAATTTAAAGGCCTGGAGGATTCCCTTTACAACTGAAACAGGAAATATGTTTTTATAAAAACCTGTCATGTTACTTTTCTTCTGTTTTCATCACTGAGAAGTCTGGTGACAATGAAAGCAAAACATACAGAATCCTGAGTAGAGCCAGTATCACACAGGCAATAAACAAAGTTGTCTCCTGAAAGCTTAGTCAGAGGCTTCAGTGCAGAACTGTAGCCAGTTTTCGTACTTTCCTTACCTAAGGCAAACCCCTTGTTACCTGTGGATGGACTTGACATTGGTTTAGACCATTGTCCAACCTCCTGGCCAATCAAATAAGAAGAGAAACGCCATAGCCTTAAGGGTGTTCCCCATGGCTTGTTGAGATTAGCAACTGGAGAGGAAAGAGCAAGTAAATACTAGACCAAATTATAAATTCCCTGTCTCACTCCTAGACAATCCAAGGAAACATCCATTTCTTAGCTTTCACAGATCACCTCGTCCCTCAAGCAAATATAGCATTTCCTTTGCTAACAGAAACATGAGTTACTTCAGGCCAATACTGGGATCAATACCAGCAGCACTGGGACTTCTAATACAACATTGACTGTATAACTGGGTTATTAGCCTAGTACTTTGTCTAAATCAAGGAGCAGCTCCTAAACCTAAAAGTTATCCTTCCGGCCAGGAGATTCACAACCAAAGACCCATTGCTGTGTGTTTCAGAATTACTTCAAACTTTTCTTAGAGTAAACAACATCCCCTAACATTTGAACCTTTTGGTTATTATTTAGCCATATAAGACCAAACCACACCCCAATACAGAGCTGGTTTCCTCTCAGAAGCTGTTCCTCTCCTTCTTTTGACAGCTTTTCATGTACTGGATTGAAAAATACTAACCACAAAGTAGTATCAAATCCTAGGCTTGCCCTGACCCACGTTATCACCTCATTCCTGCCTCTACTGCAGAAGTGCAAATCCTTCTCCTTTAGAAGAATCACACTGGAGTAGGAGAAATTTCTCTTCTTCTTTAGAAGAGTCTTCTGAACATTTAACAACATATATAATGATCTTACTAGGACATGGCTCAAGGAAGGCAACAGAGACATAGACCCTAATGAAGACTCAAGGCAAAGCTCTGTGGTTTTGGCTACAACTTTTTCACATTCGTGTTTTCTGCTTTATTCACACTGGAGATAACTTCAGAGACCACCACTCCTTCATCTTTCCCCCACTTCCTTCCCCTTAGAGATATTTCACTGTGAGGTTTTGACTGATGTTTAAAAGAACAGGAGCAGAGCAAGGTCAGCTGTGACATGGCACTTGGGGAGAATTAGTCAGGAGCTGCCTGAAGTGGCTCTTTCAAGCCCACTGGTTCTCTGAGCATAATGAGATGCAGAAGAGAAGGATGGCAATGCAAGGCAAAAGGGCTTCCTAAAATCTGATGAACCTGGGAGGACAAAGAGCATGTTCATTTGCTGCATTTATGGACACCTTTCCTCTAGCAATGATAAAACATACTTTTGGAGCCCTATGGGGAGGTACTGTTTTCTCTTATTGCTTCACTTCTAGCCTCTGCCTGACAGCATGACCAAACATGAAATACAATTCATTAAGAACAAGTTGCTTGGGTTGATCTTCCTTCTAGATCCCACCTTTATTCACTTACTTGGACAAAATGCTTCCACATAGGTGCCTTTACATAACTGGTGGAGCTGAACCTCTTCTCTACTCCTGTAGCATCAAGTTAATAATGAACCGCACCCCCTCACCGGGCAAAGTTACCATTTCAGAAACTCCAATTAGACACAAGAAAGCTCAAAAGGATAAAACTAGATATATGCAAATTATATGCAATATGCCTGCTTTCAGCCAACACCAGGGCAGGGTCTTCTTACACAGATCCTTCCCCTCCTGCTTGCATGTTCTTCATCTCCCCTGTTTGCCAGAGACAACAAGAGGAACCTGTGTTCAGCTGTTCCCTCTGTGCAGAGATTGATTCATTGACAAGGCTCCTAGGAATGTGCCAGCTCATTAATTACCATCAGAACTGTGTCAGCAAGAAGTAGGCAAGGTGACTGCAGAAAATGGTCAGAGAACCATCTATTAGGCCATTACATGCCAAAAACCAAACCAATAACACTTGGCAGACATTTCTTAACTATGAAATATCACAAATTGCACATTTTACTAGCATAAAGCACTCGCATAGATCAGTATTGGGGGAACAGACTACAAGGAAATTGGCCCTGTAAGCTAGTCAGCCCTGTTCCAAGGATGAAATTATTAGTTTACTTCCTATGAACACAATGGAATCCTGGGAGTACTATGGATCTCCCAGTAGTAGGATGTGGCATGGAAAAATCCCAGAAGCTTTGACATGCCACCTCATCTATGCTTCTATCTTGCTGCTGGGAGAAAATCCATCTTCAGTAGAAGCTTCTCCTGTTATTAACAGGCAGGGCTGCCAGAAGGTTGTCTCATAACAAACTCACTGGTACACAAGGCAGTGAGACCAGGCTCAACAGGCTAAGGCAGCAAATGCAACACCTGCTTATGCAAGTAAGTACTTGACTCAATCCTGTGTTGTCTACAAAGGCAGAGATATGGCCACAGTCCATTTCAGATCTCACAGCTGGTATCTTTGCCTGATGCTTCCCTCAGAGAGGGAGCATGACCCCCAGGAAGCCTCTGATTTGCTACTAAAATTCACCATTCTTCTTGTAATGCCAACACTGAGATAATGCACCTGGGATTAGACCTAGGAAATCCATCAAGGCCCATACTTAGTCACACTTAAGTGCTTTTATGCCACAGTTGCTAAGAGGAGCAGCTTCAAAAACAACCCCTTAAGAAGATGAAGAGGGCAGGGGGCCTCCTGACTGCTGTGCACCTGAAGGCAGGGCTCTTCCCCAGACAGAGCCCATGCATTTTCAGTAAAGGGGCATTTGAATGTCAGGCAGTGGGAAGCAAAGTCTTGTCAATGCATCAAAGGTTTGCTTCCCTTGGCTCAAGGGGAATTAAAGGAATAGAGAAAGGAATAAGCCGGAGAAACTTAAGGTTGTTTCAACTTGCACAGAGCTCAGAAGAGCCCTGCAGTATCTATAAGAACAAAAATGAAGATCTAGGTTACAACTTCTCTCTTCTCATGCTTGTCACAGGGCTGGTGAATTTGTACCCCAAGAGGAAAATGCTAAGAGCTATGGCAGCATCTTGCCATATTCCCAATTATCTGCCCATAACCTTTTCCAATCACTGCACTAAATCACTTCCTTTTGGCCTTTTTATTTCCCACTCTCTCCCTTTTCTTTAGCCAGTCTTCCTGAAGGCTGTAGGGCTAGGAAACATTATTTTCATCATCTGATATAAAAAGGATATGACAGGCCTATGCTGTAAAATGCCAAGTGCCAAACCATGAGGAATCCCACAAATAACTGTTGAGATGTCCAAAGAAGGAAGGTGGGATATGAATGGCTCCCAAGCCTATGTGTAAGTCCACCAGCACTACAGAGAGAAATGTGTCTCTGTCCAAGCTTGAGAGGTTTCTGGAGGTCCTTGGGTGAGTTGAAAACAAGGCCTGCCAGAGAACAGACAGGCAATGCCACCACCCGAAGCCTTTGTGAGCGGTCTTGCAGAGAACCATTGCATCGGGGTGACTGCATTAGCTGTGTCACAAACCTGGAGCAATTGCCTTGAAGAAATTGGCATTTGCTGATGGAAAGCACTACATAAGCGACTTGGTTTTCCCTAAGGGATATGTAGTTAAGTGTGGGAAGAAATCAATAAAGGGACAATCCCCTGGCAGTGATGGGGCAGGAACAGGCTGACAATGAGAGGCTGAGGGAGGTTTGGTGCAGATCAGGGAGAAAGCAGAGAACCCCAATGTGCTGGAAGAATGAGGAGCTACTCTTCAGGGAGAAGTGGGGACAATGGGATGGGAGTTTGAAGATACATGGGGAATGGGGCATGTCAGGGTGAAAGAAGGAGGAGGGGAAATCAGAATGAAGCTTAGCAATTCAGATAAAATGGATAAGATGGGGATGAAGGCAGCTGGGAGGGACTCAAACATGAGATTAAGAAGCACACAGGAGAGCTGATCAATGTTCAAGGGAAATGAGAAATCAGGGTTGCCTGGATCCTGCTGATGGCTTTCAGAGGAGCAGAGTCTGAACGGTTTGAGAGGAGGACAGTCACAAAGCAGAACAGATGTGCATGAAATCTCAAGGGGCTCAGAGAAAGGCAGAGGGACTGCTAGACCTCCTGAGTTTCCACTGGGATCTGCATATGTCAAGCTTAGGAACAGCACAGTTTGAAAAGCACAGGAACTCAGTGATACAGTGAGACGCAGCTGCAGCCAGAGTTGCCAGACACTGTACACATTCGTGGGTGATATTAAATGGGGTACGAACACTGTGCAGGAGCTTCTTACATTTCAGTCTCTGTTTAGCAACATGGTCCTGGGCCAGCTGGACTTAGATCAGAGCCAGCACAGCAGACAGAGAGAGCTAAATGAGAGAGACAACTCCATCCCTGGGGACATGCCACCACCCTGAGGGGGGCTCCAAGTGGCCACAGTACAAGATTCCATCCCCAGGGGCAACCACGTGCTGTGCTCCTTCGTGGGCCAGACAGTGCCATGACCCTGGCATGCTAATCATCACGTGGGCATTCCATCACTTGTCAGACACTGGGACAAAAATGGTAATTGAGAGGTCTGAATTGTGCAGTGAGCAGATGAGAGAGAAATAGAAAAAGTGTTGGCTCAATTCCTTGATGTCTTTTCTGGCTGGGAATCAACTCATATGCCAGTTTGGTCAGGCAAGAGCAACCATGCTGCCGCACTCCAGCTCCTTCAAGCCTCCATCTCTGCTTGCTTTCTTCTGCCATCCTTTAACATTTGTTAACAGATTCTTGCACTGCAGGTGCAAGAAATGGGCTGGAGCAAATCCCAAACTTGAGAGACCAACTCCAGGACCACAGCCTTCACACAACAGTGAATGAGACTGCAGAATTCACCCACTCATCAGGGTTGTAGACTGCTTGTGGATGGACATGTTACTACATAGAACAGAGGGGAAAATGCCTTTAAATTGGGCAGTAGACAGTTTGACTGTAGGCCTGCTCATAAATGGATGCAGTAGCTCAGGAACCAGTGCAAGGGCAGAAACAATCAGACAAAAGTAGTAGTGCAGATGGTGCTTAAGTCCTCCTAAGATGCTGAAGGAATACACATTTAACTGCAGCCTAAATTAAATTAACTTCAAGTCTTTGGTGCTATGAAGATCATGGGTTATCCTGTTTGAGCTACTTTCTCTGCTAGCTACACAGCCAGGTGTGTAAATAGTTAAATCACTTAATAAAAGAGTTCATGATTCTCAGGCTGCTGAGGAAACCCAAGGAAGAGAATAACAAAGGCAAGCAGAAGCCACAGCTGCAGACCAATTAATAACTCTCCTTATTCTTATTGTAGCTACTCCTATTTTCTAAAGGTCCTGCAGATACAGTCACATCTGAAGGGGCCAGACAACAGACCAGCGGGCTGCCTCCACTGCTGCTTCACAGGCAAGTCACATCCCAAGAGCAGCAGCCTCCCCCTTCCTTCCAGGTCCCTGAACAGTGTCCCACTGCCCAAACACAAAACCAGAAACTTATCTTTTCCCTTATTCCTGACAAACAAAGAAAGGAAAAGCTAGGAGGAGAAAGAGAAGGAAAAGGGAAGAAAAGATGAACAAGAAGAACCTATTTCGAGCAATGGGGGTTAATCTGACTCAAAACCCAAATCCATGTTAGCAGTTAATCCAGTTAGTAAGGCTTTCATGGGGAGCTTTGAGAAATCCTTTAACCTCTTGCAGTAAACCAGGAGCAGCTTAACAGCTCAATGTTCATGAGAAAAGCCTGTCAATAATGCTGTTAAGCAGGTATTTAGCAGGATTTAAGAAACAAGAATGTGACAATGCTTCTTTAATGAAGCAATTGGGCTTCTCTCCAGGAAGGAAGTGGTCACTATTCCTTCAGTCTTGCCTGGGATCTGCTTTTCAGGATTCAAAAGCTGAGATGATCTTTGTCAACCTGAATGGTATTTCTTCCCGCGGAAAGCACAGTAAAAATCAGATTTTGCTAGTGGTTTTTATAAATCTCATGGATTCTTTGTCCTAAGAGATCTTCAATGGAGCAGACTGCAGTAGTCAAAAAATTAACTTCCTTGCAGTTTTGGTTTTTCCCTTTCAGGAGTCAATGCTGTTCCAAGGAAAGCAATCTGACAAATAGCTTTAACGTTTAAGGGTTTTTACCCCAGTCTGAGTCTACCAAACTCAACGGTAAACCAAGAGTCTTACCATCTCTCTGCACAGCCATTACATATTCACTCCACCAACAGAGACTGCCTAAATATGAGTTCACTCTAATCCAAAACCCATGCTATCACACATAGCTTGATGCTGCATCCTGGCTTCCAGCAAAGACGGAGTGCAAGAGTGTCTGGGTGACACTGATGTACTGCAAGGTAAACTTCATCCCTGCCCTGGAGAGGTGGGACATGGGGGATCAGAGGTAGGTGACTGCCCAGGCTCGCCCACCCCTTGGCTTCTTCAGTTGTTCAGTTGATAAAGGGCTCGTGAGGATGCACAGCTGTCCTCTGGAGTGCTCTTACTTATTCATCTAGCACTGGTCACAGAAATACCATTACAGAAGCTTTCAGGCACAATCACCCTAATTATCTGGGTGGGTCACTACCAGTTCTCTCAAAGGTACATGGTCCAAGGTGGCAGTACCCCCTTTTTAACATGGGAAGCCCTTTTCAAGCTGCAAAGCCCTCTGGGAACCAGACCTGCTGGGCAACAGGGCTGAGACTCCTTATGATGCCATGGTGAGGACCTCCATTCTGGAAGCACCAGTAAACCCCAAAATTTTCTGCAGTGATATTGCTGTCACATCATAAATTCTGGAGAACAGGGCAGTTCTGAGCTACAGAGAAGCAAAGACAGAAGGAAAGAGAGTGGATGTGCATGTCAAAGGCGTGTGATGCACACAGTGAATAAGATACAAAAATCATGGCTTTTCTCAGTTTTCCCTTCTGGTTTACCGCAGGACATGCAGCCAGGGGCAGCATTTCAATGCCTCTTGGATTCCAGACATAGTCCCATTTCCATTCACTTTCATAGATAAAAGGTCATTCTGCCTTTCTCCCCTCTCTGTACCGAGGAGAAACATTACATTACCTTTGCTATTTGCTGTGTTCAGTCGATGTGGGCTGAGAGGCGCATGCAACATTAATCAGGTTTTACCACCCCGCAGCTGATGATGCTCAAAGGGAGGCAAGATCACTGCCATCCTGGCTGTTACCTCTAACACACAAGAGCTAGGAGTGCAAGCAGGTTCTGTCAGAGGAAAACACACGGCAGCTCTCAATGCCTGAATTCAGTCCTACAGCAGGCTGAGAAAACCAGTGTGTAGGAATATACAGAGAAAATAATTCCTCTTTAAGTACCCAATCAGAATCTCAATAGTGTGCAGGTTTTGTGACACTCAACTGTATTTCCACCTCTGGGCCCTTTAGTATCAGACTTTTCCTGCTGGTAAGAGCAAAAAATTTCCATGCACGCAGGCACATATTAAACCACTTACAGAAGGATTGTCTTTATGGGAGTCCTACCTAATGAGACCATGATCCCTTGTGAATAACTCTGGTAGGCACAAGGACAGCACAGATACTAATTAACCTATAAAACTACCATTAAAAGTTATGATGTGAGTTAATTCACTACCTAAGATATTTTTTCTTTCATAAATTATATTTTCCTATAGCTCAACTAAGTATTTTCAACCCCTATTCTTTTCCCAGTCCTGACATTGTGTCTTTTTGGAAAAGACAGTCACAAGCCCTCTAAAGAAAAAAGAAGATAATCTTTAAAATGGCCAACAAGTGATAAATGCAAGTGCAAATTCCAACTCAACCCTTCTTGTCCAAGTATACTGAAATGAGACTTTTTAAGCATTATGCAGAGGCATCTTTTCACTGAAAAATGTACTTCAAACAGATGCAATGCTAGCAGAGACTGGGATACTGATCAATTCATTATCCTGTTTACTGCAAAAGAACCTGCTGCATCTAGGTTGGCTGGTATTGTGATTTTACACTCTGGTTCCTTATGGAGAAAAAAGACAAAGTGGGTAAGGGTAACATTTGTTTGACTATAGTCACAGCTGTATTGCAGCATCTGGATGCAGAAGGTAAGGTTCAAACTGAAGAATTTAACCTCATAAAAGCAGCTGCATTAATGGCACATAAGCTAAAAAGAAAAAAAAAAAAAAAAAAACAACAAACAAAAACCAAGCAGCCAACCCTCAATTCCAGATAATTTTCACTGTGATAACAGCCACCTCTGGCTCTCAGCTTCCAGAGAGAACCACCACCTGATTTTCACCCTTGTTATGATTCGTTCCTTTTCCAGCATTGAGATGTCTGTGGCTTTCCAGCTCAGCTCACGTACTGAGCCAGCCAGGGCATGCAGAGCTGCAGCTCATGTCATACCAGCAGCCCCAGCCGCTGCTCCCAGACCTTGTCCTGCCAAGGAGGGCAGCATCACTGGTCAGATGATGCCTGCATCCCTTCCAGTGCTGCTACGGACCATGCTACTATCAAGGAAGGAATGTGCTGGGATACACACTGTGGACAGAGTCTGTGCTGCTCTCTGCTTTCCCACGCAGACCTCCGCTTGGCTGCATCCCAGCACAGTTTGTGCTCTTTAGTCAGCATTGCCATAGGGGTTACCTCCAGCCATCTGCCTAACACACCATCTGAGCAGACCTTCTGCTAACCCTGCCTCCTGAGGAGGAAGCCGAATACCGCCAGGCTCCCTGTCACTCGACTCAAAATAAAGCAATAACAGGCAAGCAAGAAGAGCCACCGCTCTTTTGTTCTGATGCAGCCTGGCAAGGTCAGCAGGACCCCGCTGCTTGGAAAGAGCCAGAAAAGTGATAGGGTCCATCTAGCCAGAGAAAGCTATCCTTGCTGCGGCTTTGCAGCCAACACTATGAAGAAGGAGCAAGGATGCTGCAAGGTATCCCCACAGCAGCACCATCCTGCAGAAAGGATAAATTGTGGCCATTTGGAAAGCTGCATAGTATTTCAGAGAATCTCTTCTTAGACTGGGTTGTGGTAAACACCAGGATTGTCTTTCCTTAAGTAGGGACATGCTCTAATTTGGGGCTTTCACTCCTATCAGCCAAAAATGAAAAGCAGATCTGCAAAGCAGGCAGGGGGCACAGCAATCAGGTAATCTCCCTCCCCACTACCAACCAGATGCTAACCATTGCCCTGTTCTGGAGACAGGGACAGGAGAGCAAGGGAAAAGCAGATGTAGAAAAGCAGATGTAGAAAAGCACTGAGCTTAGGCAAGGCTGGAAACCAGCCTGGAGGCAAACACACGTCAGAGCCTGAGGCTAATTTCACAGTTATTAACATAGATATCACAGGCACATGATCTGTGATATTGCAGGGGTACTTGCACAATTAACCCCCATGGCATTAGGCCTCTGTAAACCCAAGCTAATGAGCTCCCTAATGCAGTACTAAGGTCTCCAGTTGCATTCAGGTACTGGGAGCACTTGCCTGGAGCTGTTCATAAAAACAACTGTGTAGGCACTCCTTCAAAACATGGTTCAGGAACAAACCCTCTGCTCACACCTCACAAATGGACAGCAATCCCTCACCACAACCCATTTCCATGCTCTTATTTTCCATGTAAAGAAAAACGGCCTGCAGATCCTCAGGCTGTGACTAACTGCTGAAATGACACTCACTGGTATGGGGGAGCATTTTGCAGATTAGGCTGGGAAGATCTGCAGGAGAAGGGGTCCAGGATGGAAAAGTTTTACAGCAAAGCTATGCAAAGGAGCATACTGAGTCAGAGCCTCTCTACAATATCATGGTCATGCCACTTACCTCAAACACATTGGCTATTGATAGCAATAACTGACCTTCTATCTTGCCATCATCTGATGGCTAGCCAGCTTATCAGCCACACTGAATGGCAAGAAAATGATGGTGGTAGAATTAACTGAAGCCTTCTCATTTTGCTGCACAGCCTCCCTGCCTACCATGATGGCCTCAATAGTCAGTCCTTCCCCCAGGAGCTGAGAACCACAGTTCTGCTGAACCATCAGGGCAGGGGACAGTACTGCAGGTTCTCAGCCTCTGCTTAAAGTAATCAGGTCAAATGCAGGCTGAATGCATGAATCATGGGAGAGACGAACTGGGAGAGCATCAGGTAATGCAAGGCTGCAGGCAGAGACGGATGGCACAGTTTCCCTGCATCAGCCTTTTGGTCCCAGCAGGTTAAGGTACAGCCGCCCTGACAGATGCTGCCATCCAGCTTGGAGGGATTCAAATTAAGGTCAAAGGGGATAAAGCAATGGTGAGCAAATAAATGCGCTGTTCCTGGCTCACGGTCATGCTCAGATGCACGTTCCTCATCATTTACGAGGATAATTAAAATGCATCACTTGTATGTGTGCACATTCATTCATGCACACAGAATTTACTTCTCTGGAAAGGAATACCACCATAAGAACTATTTTTTTCACTGCCTCTGTAGCAGTTATCTCAATTTTAAAAGCCTGGAACAGAGGAAGGAAAATGGAAGGGGAAAGGGTGCCCCTTTCTCTGTTTAAACTTACCAGGAGATGAAGACAAAGCTGCTCACACCTTTTCAGTCCTGAGCAGGGGTTTGGTGGTGCAATAACTGTTTATGAACTTTGCATTTGCAGAAAGCAGGGCCTTACAGTGCTTGTGGCTGGAAATGGGCCCAGAAGGGGCAGGTTTGCCCCATCTCCGCCACTCAGCAGATTAATTAGCTATTACTGTGTAATGTAACCACAGCCCAGATCTGCAGCAGCAAACTCTGAATCCATCCGAGAGAATAATGCCAGCTGTGCCCAGCTCTTGTCCAACAACCATGAAGGTCCTCATATGCCAGGGATTCCTTTCCTCCTCTTCCTGGGCAGCATGGCTTGAGGCTGTGACAGATTCTCTTTGCATCCTGCTATGTGCTTTCTACAGAAGCTCAGGAATTGCCCAAGTCTAAAGTCTGAGTCCCAGGAAACAATTTCTTTCATCACTAGTGCCCAGAAGCATTGTCTGGACCTGAAGGCGGATGTGCTCAGTGCTCTATGAGGGACAGGATTGCAATGCCTATAATTCACAAGACTGTTTTGGCTCTGTGAGGCCACTGGACATTAACAGGACCCTATTCCTCAGTTGTCTGGCTGAAGCACTGTCTCTATGCCTTCCACAGCAGGATGTACCTTCCCTAAGGTAGGCAGACATTTTTTCCCCTAGTCCCCTAAAGCAGAGGAAGAGTGTCTGAGCACTCACACTCACTTTATGCATAAGGTTTGTAAAAGATAACTAGGCTGGCTATTTTTTAATAAATTTTAATATATATATTATATATTTATTATAAAAAATTTTAATATATTATTATATACTATATTTTTGTATATTAATTTATTAATTTAATATGCTTAATATTTTAATTAATGTACTTATATTTTTATATTAGAATAAATGTTTATTTTATTATAATTATATTTTCTATATTATACATATATTATATATAGAGAATATATTATACATATATATTATAATATAAAATATATTTTACATATATATATGCATATATATGAGGAGAGGGCTTGGGAACTTGTTTATTCCTAGCTAGAAAATGCTGAGCCCAACAGTTATGTCCTCACTCTTTTCATCATGCCATCTAATTTATACTGACCTTCCAGCCGGAGCACTGCCCGAAATTGTCACAAACAGTCAACTCTCCATTACGCGGCTCAGTGGAGTGAGGGGTAGAGACATCTGTGTGCATGGACTTAGTGCTGTGGTGTTACTTAGCACAGGATCCCCAGCCATAATTAGCCTGGACGCTGGGCTGAATCCTGGCTGACTCTCTTGCAGCCCTAGTCTCCAGCTCATAAACCTTTGCACAGCGTCAAGACACATGGAACAGAGATAGTGCTGCTGTCTCCTGCTCACCTCTAGCATTACCTGCCTCTGCTAGTGCCACTGCACTAGATGGGGGCTGCTGCCACCTCCATCTCGCACATGTCTGATGCTGTGCTGGCCACTGAGCTGGCAGCATCACTGAGGCTGCTGAAGAGCCCATACCCATAATTCTTGCTGGACAAGGGCTGGCCATATACCTTAACCTAACAGCCCCTCTACACCATCTGCTCTGCATCCTTGCCTCTGGAAGCCTGGGTGAGGGACAAGTTGCAAGCTAGCACAAGTCCCACCAGATTTAGTAATTCAGCGTGTCACTGTTAAGTATCTGAATTATGGATTCTCCATTAGGTACTTGACCAAGATTGCCTGTGAGATGAGAAACAGGCATCTTCTAAGAAGCTTGCGGACCATCACTGCTTTGGTCTTCTTCAGGATTCAGTCCTCAAAGTTGTCAGCAATTACCACAGATGTATTTTAGGTCTGTTTATATATGTCTTGCAGCTGCACGAATGAGGAGCTGAGCACAAATAGCAAATGAGAGAAATTTGTTTGGGCTCTTCACTAATGTAACTGACACTGGATAGAGTCAGACTTGTTTTTCCTTCTTCCAAAGGCTAATAGTGCCTTCAAATCTGTGAAAGCTGGGATATGGGTAAGAGGGGAAGAAGCATTAACCTGATCTTTGAACACTCATATCGCTCAGACATCACGACTAACCCTGTCTGATGGTGGGATCAACAGAAGCTGACCAGAAGCTCTCTCAGAGTTCAAGTACTCATTAATGCATCACACAGGGTATTTGGTCAGGACTAAGACTAACAAGACATTAAGATCTTCAGAGACCCTACAAAACAAAAAGCATGGGGATGTTTGTCTTCTGTCTTTCTACTAGTGACCTTCCGCTAAACATCAGATCACAGAACTGTCCGTCAAGACTTTGGATATTATCAGTAAGTCTTTCCACTATTTGCCCCATGACAAATGTCAGTGATAAATTAGCATACTATCCCCTGGCTAGCTGCACTGACCCTGGTTTCCCAAGCTTGGGTTTCCTTCCCCAGGCACACAATCATGCTTCAGGCACTGTCACCCAGAGTGTGCTCCCATCCTCTCTGGTGCATGAAATGCTTTTACACTGTCTTTGTAAATGGAAAGCAGCCCAAGATGCAAGTCTCAAAAGAAGAGGCAGAGGGTATAGCCTAGGCTGTTACTACAACACTAACATAAAGAAGGACATATCCCTCCTGACACTCTGCACACATCAATCTCCTTGGCTTGTTTCACTCTCCTTCTCCAGCAGCATCTCTGTGTTTGCTGGTATCTAGGAGCAGAACCTGACTCACCAGCCCCCCTCAGCTCCTCCTGCCTTCCCCAGTGTGCTGCTGGCTCCATGGCCATGTTAGCCAAGCCATGCAATGCCATTTTGCATCTCCCAAACCAGCGCAGATGGACAAGCTGGCTTCAGCAATAAAGATAGCTTGAAAGCATTAAAAGTGGTGAGAGCAAAATAAAGCCCCCTGCAATGCTGCTGCCATTAGAAAAGCAACAACACCAGCAAACAAACAGAAGAGTGCACTGAAATTTTCGCCAAGGCAGCCCTGCCCAGAAAATGATGCACATACACAGTGCAGCAGGAGCCAGATGCAAAGTAATTCAGGCTGTAACTTTAAAGCGGGTCTTTTAAGCAATGTAGGATGCTTGATCCCACGACTTAGATTAAAGGTACATAACAACAGGGGCTATTGTAAGAGCCTTGTGGAATCAAGACTGGCTGTTACAGGCAACTGCTTAAAGACATGGTTAAATGCTGCACTGAAGTAATCCTGCTGCTAAATCCAGAATTTAAATGCCTCCAGGGTTTAAGGGCTGTCAGGAGCTAGAATTCATTTCTAGAAGTTTTATTTAGTTGCAGCAGTAATTTTACCTGAGGGTGACAATAAATTTGAGAAATACGGGACTATCAGTTCAACAGAATTGGCTGCGGTATTTTTTTAAAGGCACACAAACACACATACAAGCTCGATGAAAAGATCTCTGCACATTGTGTGCTTGCAGGTTTCATTTGAATGAAAATGATTAATAGGAACATAAAGAAAAAACAACACAGCACAGCCACCGACCAAATCAGCTCTGCCTCCTAAAGATCAGAACAAACCTGCCTCCTGATTCGGAAATCATCTCCCAGGACATCATTAGATTGCTGCTGCATCCACCACATCTTGCCCATCACAGCTGATAGCTGCTGATTCCCAACACCCCAGGCAAGTGGATGGAGCAGTAATTAAACACATTTGTAGCCAGCCAGGCAGGACATGACGACCAGAAATAGCAATTTACACCACCAAGTCTCTAATTTCAGAGGACAGCATTTGTCTGTCTATGTATCACCATTATTTGTAATGAAAAAATACCTGAGGTCTTTTACTCAGCACCTCAGTTCTGCTCAGAAGATGTTTTCCCTCAGGAAGAAATGGGGATTCAGCATAGCATCAATGTGGAATTCCCATCACCAGAAAGGTAAATCAATATAACAGCCCACAGGCAGCTTTTTTCCCATTGCCTTGGTCCCAGGCATGAGCAGAGCAAACAGCTCTTTGTCCCCTTCCTCTGTGTGTAACAGCATGGGGGGACAACTCTGCTGAAGTTCCAGTTTCTTAGCCCAGCCAAACTTCTATTTCAGGGGGAAGAATGAGTGATCTGGGAAACTAGGCCGAAGAAAAGAACTAAACTTCCCAGCTATGAGGTTCTCTTATGGAAAAATTCTACAGGATTTGGAATCACTTATATCTTCCCCCCCCCCCTTACCCTCCATTGTTATTGAGAAATATGTTCTATTCTGAATTTATAGTTAGGATGGAACAGATGGTGAAAGCTTTGTTTAATGAAATATGTCCATTCAATTAACCCATGCCACCAGGGATTTGGCAATGCAAAAGGGATTCAAATCCCACTGCCATAATGGGGTCCTCCTGCCCAAACCTTCACACCTTGGTGAGGACCAGGATGCTACAGGTAGGACTCAGAGACACAGGTCAGACCAGCTGAACCTTGCTCAGCTGCCATTCCTGCTTCCCCAGAAACTGTTTCTTTCCTCTATTTTTCTTTTCTTCTGTTTTTTTATTTCCTCTTGGGATGATTGGCACTTTCAGAGCTGTGTCCAGAGATCTTGGACTTTCTGCTCACTCCTGCCTTAAGAGTACATATAAAAGGTAATATCTGGTCTCTGTTGTAATTGCAAAAGCAAAGACTTAGGGATCCAGTAGACAGCAAACTGCACCAAAGGGAAACAGATCCCAGTGCCAGCTATACCATAAACCTCTGGGGAGGGAAAGCCAATCTATGCCTTAGTTTCCCCCTCTGTGCTGATGAACAGCCCTTCATACTCAGTGATACCCCAATGTGTGCTTCACCAACAGTTTGAAAATTGACCACCAACCAACACAGCATTCAGAGGCAAAACATGACATTTTATCTCAGGTCTTTGTCTAAAACAAAATTAGGCTCCTTTAAAGGAGGGGACATTTGGAAACACACAAATTGAAACACACGTTAAAAAAAAAGTCCCCCTTTTTTTTTGTCTCATTCCACAAATAGCACTGACCATGAGAAGCAGAGCCAAAAGACACAAAAGCCTAGAATTAGATTAGCTGAATCTGAAGTAAGTATTTTTATGCAGGTAGATAGTTTATTTCTAAGCCTGCTCCCAGCTTTCACTGATGCAGGAGCAGAGGCTTTTCAGGGCAGTGACATGAATAGCTTCAACTAAAGAAAATTAAATGCCAGCTGGACTTATTTGACCACATTAAGACCAAGCTATTTCAGATTTTCATTACCAAATGGTGAACTGATGCATTTGCCAGAATAAATTACTTTGGTGTTTTGGGGGTTCGGTTGTTTTTTTCAAGTGAGAAAAGCAAAAAAAAACCAAAACCCAGAAACTGTGGGGTGTTTGTTTTGGTTTGGATTTTTTCTTTCCTTTTTCTTTTCATTCAGATCTGGAAGAAGAGAGAATGCTCAGCTATTTCCTATGCTCAGACACAGTGTGCTATTAATCTCTACAGCACAGTGAGGAAAACAAAATACTTCTATGGGAAATATCTATTTTCTTCAATTATATGTTTTTTTTTTCTCATTTTGCATGAAATTCAAGTAGTTTATTGGTCTTTTTGGTTGTGAGGAAATACCTTTGGATAGAGATTCGTTCAGAGATCAGATTTATGCAGCCAGAGGAGAAATACAGCCCGTGACACCTCCCAACAGCCACCAAAGCTTCAGCTAAAGGGTGACACACATGATGACATGCAACACAAATCTCCCTGGGGAGCATGCCAGTCAATCTATGCACATGTGAGGGAGCACCCAGCATGCTTTCTAACATCCAACAACCCCAGCGAGCCTGGATCTCTCCAGTCCTCAAGCTTCAGCAGTTGCTATCAGTCCTGCCACAGTGGTAAGGCAGCTCCGGCAGCTCTAACAGCAGCTGACTCCTCTTAGGTTCCCCAAAACACATCCTTCAAACATTCCCATTTGTCTTGTGTTATGACGGAGCTGGACTGCCTTCCTCCTCTTTTTGCCTATTACAAGGGAGAGGGGATACCTCTGTTGAACTCCTTTGGACTATTTTATAGGCTCATCTACCTCCCAGCACTTATTACCACTCCTGAAACCAGCATTTCCTTGGTGGCATCACAGGCACATTTTCTAGCATTTGTGGCTGTTCCCACACAGTCTTGAGCTGAGCCAAACAGCTTCTAAGTGCAAATCAGCATGACTGAAACTCCTGCTAGAGTTTCATAATGAATGAGAAGTTGCCAGACAGTAGAAATTCCTAACTCCACTCAATTCTCCAAATCCACTTACCAATGTTAATCAGTCAAGACCAGAGAAGTCTTCCCATTTTGACTAAAATTACATTCTGCTTTCTTTATTTTTCGATGACAACACCACGATTGTATAACTTCATATTTGAAACTCAGTATTTTATTAACACAATGTGCTAACTCATGACTCAGACAAGATATCAGCTACAAAAACAACCAGGTTGAGTCATCTTTGTTCATGGCAGAAGTTTTACAGATGCATCCTAGATCCTGCTGTGAATTGTTCAGGCCTGAGCAACCCTGGATGTAAACTCTCTTTGGCCTTTGAAGACATTCTGATCTAGCTCCAAATCTGCTGGTTTGGAGGGCACAGCTTTTCCTCTGGTATGTTTCAGCAGCTGAATCCAATCATTTGATGGTTTTGTAATGTGCTCAACCGGGATACCACAGGTTGACTGTGTGAACATAACTGCTGCCTTTGACTATCACAGCTGGCTAACAATAGGACTGCAGATAAGAGGATAATTTTGCAGCTCTGAAGTGAATGCATGCTAGATAAAACACCAAAAAAAATCAAAGCCTTCTCAGAACACCATATTCTAGGATCAAAGCTCTGCATCCACTTGCACAAAGGCTGATGGGCGGGTAGAGATGCCTCTTTGCCCAGTGTGCTGATCTTGGCCAGAGTGAAGAATCTGGTTCTACATTTGTATCTCCTTCATAATAATTCCAAGTAAGAGATGGTTTCTGACAGCTTGACCACCTCTCACTCTCACAAGTTGGCTGCCTTGTCATTGGCAGAGTCCTCAAGCAGATCCAGCTGCCCAGACTGAGTTGGCTCATACTTTGAAACATGGCAGGCAGCCAGAGCAGCAAAGAGATGTGCTGGCTTTTCCCTACACAATCCCTTAACAAGAAACCCTGATGTTCCTGGGCACAGATTTCTTTCCCTGGGTACCTCACACCACCTGGCAGTCACTCTGATTATCTCCGAGACTCCCCTTAGAGAAGAAACAAGCAACCTTTTTTCTTCCTTTCTCTCTTGGGATGAGCATAAAAGAAAACATCATTAAACAGAAATTCGCCTGGAGTGGAGAGGCAACTTCAAGATACTCTAACAGGGTAAATTCCGTCCTTGCTATTTTAACATCTTGCCCTGTCAGGGCCTGCGCTTTTGCTTAAGCCATCAGTCAGACCACAACACACATGCACCAGCTCCCATGGGAAGTAAGCCTCACTGAAGGTGCCTATCCATTTGGCTATTAGGGATGGACAGAATGCAATATTTCCATTTCTTTTCCAGACATCCTATTTGCCTTGACCCAAATGGTGAGTTTAGACAATCTTCAGATAATACCTTCTGCTCAAATATATATCACTTTCCCTTCTCTTAAGATGTCCAAGTTTTACAAAAGCTGTCTATGTGATTGCTCCCTAATCCCCTTCAGACACAACAAATGGATTAGCACAAGCAGTTTAACTCAGACCTCTTTGCTAACCATCCTCACCTTTAATAGTGTGAACAGGGAGCAATCACAGTTCCACACCATGAGCTGTTGAAAGTTTAACATGCCACTGCAGCAATGACCATTTCAGCCAGTTGAGATAGACCCAGACATGTAGTCCCCAGAATCCTCACCACTTGCCTATCTCTGAATTCTAGTCCAGTATGGAGTTAAGGAAAAAATAAACAGCAAAGACCAACTAATTGCACCCTCAAAATAGTGCTTTCAGCTTGCACAGAGTCCACAGTATCAAAACACAATTAAGTAGTTGCACATTGACAGACTCTCCTAATTGCTGCAAGGAGCAATTCAATTATGTTTTCGACACTGAAATGAGTCATTATCAGTCTATAGGGGAAAATTGTGTTTGTGGGGTCGTGTTTTTTATAGCATGTGTTATCTTCTTCCTAAAAGTTAGCTATTTTACTGCTGACAATATTCATTTTGGATGGATTCTTCCCTCTAGGAATTAAATTGAGACATTTCTAGTTATAGGAAAAATGTTTCATTGTGGATCAGAAAAGCCCAAAGTCATACTCTTCTATCTAGGGTTATTAAAACAGAAATTTAAGGTCCCATCTGCCTTGTGAAATTCCATTGCTTCACAATCAGATTATGAATAATCATACTTTTATTCCTACTTCATTGCAACTTTAATCTGGATAGGACCCTAATCACTATTTACATAGTACTTCAACAGATAGTTTTCTAGAAAGGAAGAAATAATTCCTGTTATGAAAGCAGCTGGGATGAAAGGTGGCAAAGATACTTAAGATATTCTGAATTACAGATGTTGGAAGAATTAAAATAGACAGATTATCCTAAGAAATGAAGCAACTTGCTGAATACTTAAAAGAAAGTTGCGTCAGGTTGGGTCTAGTACTTGGGTGACTGAGGATGGTTAAGAGCTACAAGAACACTTGAACCTTTCTCACAGGGAGATGTTTTTAGTATTATTATTGCTCCTACAATAATCTGAAAGCAAGTTGATTGCAGAGTGGTGAGATTCAGCTGCCCTGAATAAGTCCTGTTTGGAGAGCTCTGGGTTAAACAGCACTGATGTAGACGTTCATGCCTGCACAGTAGTTCAGCAAAGATAACAGGTTGCAGTAGCCACTTGGTAATTGACTTACAGTGATTTAAAACCTTAATTTGCTTTCATGCTTCCTGATTTAAAGCAGTGTGTACACTTGGGGATAACTGCCTTAAGAAGTCTAAGCAATATTTTAGCCTGGATTCCTCAGGAAACAAGTTTTAACAGAGCATACAGGTTATCCCTCTTAATAACTTCTAAATGCATTGGCCATTTTCAGCTGAATTTGTGGCAAAGTTCAGAGTCTCAATGTTTATAATATTCTCACAGGTTTTTGTGAGGTGCCAGAGCCAAAGTCTGATCTTGCTTAGTTTGAGAGCAGGTTGCTGTTGAGCACTGTGTGCAGCTGTGATTTGGTTGCAACATGTCCTGTCTTCTGTGGTGGGCACATCACGTGGACATGAAGCAAGAGGACAGATGGGCCACTGTGGGGCTACGTCTGAGGTGCAAAAGGGAAAACAGTGAAGTCTAGGCTATACTGGACCTGTTGTTTGCTGAATGCTGGCATTAAATAGCTGTTACAGCCATGACTTCATGACAGTCCCTTTACGTACAGCCATTGACTCGGGAGCAAAATGCATTCTTTAGCAGAGACATGCAAGTAGAGGAATGAAGCAGATTTTCCTTGTGCTAGCCAGGTAACGCAAGAGGCACTGCAAACTGCTGAGCCTGAGTGGCACCTCCAGGCAGGTAACTAGACTCCCTGAGTGATTTGTAGGCTCTGAACAGCAAAGCTGTCACTTGAGTTGCAGTGAATTTTCCTGAGGCTGCACCATTGCTGAGCTGATTTATTGAATGTGTCAGTAACACAAGTGGGCTGGGGAGCGGCCATAAAGTTCAAAACATGAATTTCCTGTGTGTTCACACTTCCCTCCACCTTGAGCACTCTAAGGTTCATCTTCAAGTGAATTCAGGATCTGGCTGGCTTTCAGGGGCAAAGAGCTGCTGGAAACAAGCCCCGCTGCTTTATCTGCACTGGGTGAATCAGAGGATGCTCATTTTTACAGACTGCACACTTAATGGCTGGTTTAAGTTAACAGGCTTTAAAAGGCAGTTTGGTCAAGCAAGCAGGGAAGATTTGGAGTCAGAACACCCAGCCTCCTGCTGTCCATTAAATAACCATATGTACCTTTGGGCCATTGCTTCCTCACTTAGAAAAAAGGGTCAGTTCCTGTGTGAGCATTTCAGAAAATGGGTGCTGCATTTTCATTATTGTTATTCCTAGATTAAAATTCAAATGCTGACCAAAAGCTCACTAAAGTTAACTAAAAAACTACTGACTTCTGCAAAATATAATGTACCCTTCCTTACACAGGCTGACAAAGCCACAACATGGGAAGAGATTACAAGAAACACCTAGAATGCTCCAGAACAATTACACTCTCAAAACCAGGCTGTGTCATCTGCAGCCTTGAAACACTGAGAAGCCTGTGTCTGTCCCAGGAGGGCCACACTGCATGGTGGCATGATCCCGTCAAGACCAGCAGAACTCATCTTCTGCGCAGGGAGCCCAAGCCATGAAGGGAAGTGGTATTAGTTCAAAATAAAATAAAATATGTCTAGATCTTCAGAAATAGATATTTTCCCAGGAATAAAACATGACTTTGAATAAATGTTTTATTCCATTGCACATTATGAAAGGCAGTGAATGTGATTTGGGGACCTGTCAGAAAGGGGAGCACAGACATAGTACATGCACTGCAGACAGCATTAATGAGGTTTTTTCAACTGAAACAGAAGGAATTGAGATCACTGTTAATTTTAATCCACTTTCCTCTTTCCTCTAGGGTTGTTTGGGGGTTTTTGGTGGGGGGGAGGGGTCCTGTTCATGGTCGCCTTCCTATATGGTTGATAAAATATGGCCATCAACATGTTTATTAGAAACTCTTGCAGGAACCAATCCATATGCAACTACATAGAAGGTAAGGATGAATCCACTGCTCAGCATTTCCAGCAGATATAACATCAAGCTCAGCTTGCGGACAACTACTTGCTTTCAGAAGAAGTAGTGGAAAAGAGTCACTAGGAAATAAATTAAGGAGAGACCTCTAACCCAGCAGTTGCTTGAACTGGTCTAATCAGTGGCAATACCTTTGCAGAGGAGCTTTTCATCATTCTGTGTGTGTGGCTTAATAGTGGCTGTCAGTGGTATGGAAAACTGTCAGTCCTGTGTCAATCAGAGCATCTCTCACCTCCTGTTCTCACTGGGCAATTTGTGAGCATACTGCACAGCTTGTACCAGCATGGGGGAATAAGACCAGTGTCTGCCACATTATCTCTTTTCTGGCTGCTAGAGCCATTTTTAGGAAGGGATTTGCTCCAAGTTTTATTAATTGCTTTAATAGGCAGAGAGTATTCTTGTTAATAGATTAGTTTCCTTCTTCAGGAGGAAAATGCTCCTCCTTGCCAGCTAAATCTTCCCTCTATAAGGCTTGGAGCGTCCCATGTGAGCACAGCCATGTGTGGTTTCACCTGGTTTACTAAAGTTACAAGGAGGCTTGTCCTGGCAGAAGAGCATTGTGGTGTTATTGAAAGAGCAGAATGGCAACAGGGCATAATCTCCAGCTAATTGTTTCATCAAGTTGGAGAGCAACAACTGCTTGCTAAATAAGGCACTTCTTTTCTGCTTTGCAATTGTGCTCTTCCATCTGCCAAGAAAAGCTCTGACACTGAGGGTTTCTCAGAGCCTCTAGAAACGTTGCCTTTGGTTTTAGTCCAGAAAGATAAAAAGCAAAAGCAAGAGCTGCAAATCAGAAGAGGCAAAACCTCTAACGAGATTAGCCCTCCTTCCACCTATGTGAAACCCATATAACCAGTAAGTATTGTGGCTAGAAGAAATTAATGAAATTAATTAAGAGTTAATGAAACATGTTTGCTACATCTGCATCGGAAAATGTTAATGCTCAACTAAAGAAAAGGCACTTGAGAGTTTCCTCAAATAAGTTTATGTTTCAATTTGCTTTTGGAAAAGCAATCAAGTTTGCATATTTTTACAAAAATATTGATAGTGTTTGACTCTTCCACATTAAAACCAAGAAGCTGAAGCTATTAAGCCAGTCCTAAATAAGTTTTGAGAAGAAATAAAGTGCTGCTTAGAATTAGTTATTGCTCTTCTTAATGAAGTGAACTGGCCTTTTATTATTATTATCTGCTTTTTCCTGTTCCTGAGTTATTTAGGAATCAAACATGATGTGAGCACCTATTAGTTAAGTACATGCTCATGCATGTTGATTTCCTTTGTCTCAAGCTCAGCTTATTTGCAATTTAAAGCATAAGACCAAACCATTGCTGTACTAAAAAGCCCTGTCTTTCCACCAGCAAAGATCCTTCCTGAGCACAACTCCCTTCTGTGCTGGTATGTCCATTTGTTGGCTGCCTCTAAACTTTTTGTCCGAATTTCGACTTCCTTCTCCAGAAGCAGATGACCAGGGAGAGTGCCGAATTTAGCACCAGCGTTATTGGTCTGTTATTGGTGGCAAAGGTTCATTGGATTATGCAGATGGCTCCAAATCTGTAATCTTAAACTCCTGAAGCAAGTCAGTCTATAAAGTTCACTTAAGAATCAAGGTCTCCTTGCAGGACACAAGTGTGAATGAGTAGGCATTTCTCACTCTTACAAAAAAGAAGGGAAGAAACCACAGGGAAAGAGCCCAGGGCTACCTGTGAACTGGCCAGCCTGCTTACCAGAACCCCAGGGGATGCTAGTAAGAACAGATTTTTACCCAAGTGCTAGACACATCCTGCAGCATGATTAGCTCCTGTATGCTGAGTCGATCTTACCTGCCAGATTAACTGTGTGCATGGAACAAGCTAGTCATGATGAGGAACCCCTCTGGTTCTAGTTGTGATTGACAAGAAAAGGAAGAAGAAGATAGAAGCTGAAAAGCCGCGTGCAGTAACCTTTCCTTTTGTTAGAAATGTCAAACCAATTCCTAACAGCTCACTTTAAAATGCATTTTACATCCTCTTTTTGACATCTTCCCGACCTGCCCAGCATTGCCAGAAGATACAAATTCACCCTGACAGCCAGAAGAGGAATAGAAAACAAGACAGACAAGAAAATAAAACCAAATCTCTAAACCCTTTCTAACTGTCATAGAGGACAATAAGAGTTATTGACAAATCGAGCATGAACCACCTTCTGCCCACAAAAATGAGGACTAATCAGGAAGAAACAAGGATATTTATCCTAGCAGGACCCAATGATTATCTCATTTACCTGTAAACACCGATAGCACTTTGTAACACAACAGCATCAGAAATATTTTCTTATTTTTTATGCCTTTCTTCTCTCAGAAACTCCTCCATGCCTATTCTCCATCATGCTGACTAACAGCATGTGATGCCTTTGTATCAAGACAGCTTTGCAGCTTCAGTAATTGCTGTTGAACAAAGGCAAAAATAAAAAAGAAAAAAAAATCCACAATAAAGAGAAAAAGAAGAGAGTTTACTGACAAAACTCTCGCATCTGCATTTTGTGACTTTATGGGTGGACTCCCTCTTACCTAAACTTACATCTCTTAAAAATTAAATATCTAGTCTCATTAGCCAGGGGCAAGTCAAGAGAATGATTCACCATAGCTTCTTCAGAAAGCTATTTTGGGATGGACTAGATCATTCGAGAATTAGGCAATTAGTATAGACTAGATGGCCAACATCTACACAGCTACAGTGTAAGTTGTACTATTGTGATGACACAAGGAAGGATATTTTCAAAGACTAAAAGATAATAACAGACATCAGTGACAATTTGGTTTTAAAACCTCTGGGGAGGAGCAGATCCAGGGAGAGAAAACGCTTGTTCAAGGTCACAGAGAATGTCACTAGAACTGCTTATGTCTCCTGAGTGCACTGTCCTGAATAAAACCTCTTCATTTATTATGCAGGGAATAAGGTTTAGCAAATAACAGTCCAAATGCCACATGCAAAAAATATCAGAAGAAAAAGCATGACCTTACATTGGCATGTGTTTAGCTACAGTTTCATTTACATGAGCAGAAGCACACCAGTTCTCCCAAGCTTTTGAGAGTATTAGTAGTAGGAAAATAGAATCCCGTGGATATTCAATAACTGCTTGCATTGACAAAAACCCGAGGCACAGGGTGGTATCAATGACCACATTACCCAACCAAACCTAAAGTAAACACACTGCAGTCTAGATAGAACAGGTCTAGCTAGAACTGGGGCAAAAGCTGTAGCAAACAGAAGTGCTTTGGACTGTGCAAAAAGCTGGCTTTGGACTAAGTGATGGGAAACACTTTGAAGAAATACTGCGGATAGCAGCCTGATACCGGTGTGGGGAAACTTCTACACATGAAACCAGCAGGACACCACAGGAGGCATGAGAAACCCAAGGACCTCTGGGAAAAGGAAGGTCATGAAACATTTGGAGTGACTACATTACAAAAACCAAATAGCCCTTTATGTGCTTGCACATAAATTGCAGCTGCAGCTGTGCTCGAGACAGCAGTCAACGCAAAAAAAATGCCTCTTATAATGTCATCATAAAATGACAGAATGATTTGGGTTGGAAAGGACTTTAATATCACCTTGTTCCAAAACCCTGCCATGGGTAGGGACACCTTCCACTAGAGTAGGTTGCTCCAAGCCCCATCCAACCTGGCCTTGAACACTGCCAGGGATGGGGCAGCCACAGCTTCTCTGGCAACCTGTGCCGTGCCTCACCACCCTCACAGTAAAGAATATTTTTCTAATATCTAATCTAAATGTCGCCTCTTTCAGCTTAAACCCATTCCCTCTTGTCCATGTAGAAAAGACCACATAAAGCTAAAGGATGCTCTGTATCATTATATCAGCACATCCCTTTAGACTGTTTTAGCTGCAGCCACTTTCTTAGAAAAAGAACTGACTGCCAGCTGAAGCTGTGCTTCACCTCCTCCTCCTCCTCCAAACACTTCATAACCACAATCCTCAGCTGCACTTACTTGCTTCCTGTGTTTACCCAACAGATCATGGCAAAAAGGGACAAGAGGAAGGAGTTTATAATAGGAAAATAATCAATACTGACATGCCATCCCTGTCATTAGCGGCTCATGAGAGACTTCAGGGGTTTCTGTTTGCTCTGTGTGTGATTGCCTCCTGCAGAGAGCTAAGCTTCTGCAAAAGACTTCAGCAGGTATCTTTTCTTCTTCCGTTCCTTCTCCAGCCCAGGGAATTCAGTGTAAGTCAGGGAGCTAAATTACACCTCTGGGTTATTATCAGCAGTATTAATTATTGTGTTCTCCCTAATTATCCTCTCTTAACACACTCAGTTGGTTTGCAGGAGCAATGCAAGGTTGGCAAACAGTGGCATTTAAAAATGATAGGGCCAGAGGCTCAACTGATATAAAGCAGCACAGCAGGTTTATAGAAAGGTCAGTTTATGCTAGTGGTGGAGTTTAGCCACTATTTTATGAGGGTATGAGCTGAGTTGCAGCTAGGCTGAGGTGCCCTGGACAAACTGCATGAATGGAGAGGAACAGTTTTGGGTCACTTGTTCACTGGTCTACAGCATGACCTTCTGCAAAGTGCGATTCCCTACCACAGTTCTAATGTGACTTTCTGACCTACATTAAAATAAACAACACTATCATCATCTATAGTCAGAACATTCCTTTTGTCTCCTGTTCCAACCTGTATGAGCTGCAGATAAGCTTGACAAACCCAGGGAGATCAGTATGTTTCAGATACCTATCCTGTTCTTGAATTAACCAGACCTCAGTGGACTCACACTCGGATCACTGATGCATGGAAAGTCACATTTGCAACATAATACAACTCAGTGGTGCATTTCCCTAATTCCTCATTCTTTCCAGGCTGGATCCTCCCTTCTTGGATGCAACTTCTCTCTGAGGTACACAACACAACTCACCAGATTCAATTTATCTCAAATGTGATTGACAAGGATAACTGCTCAGTGGCCTGACAGTCTGCTGTTGTAGCCTTAGCAGATTTGCTGTCTTGGGGGATGACAAACTTACTTCATCAAAATGTACACATGTCCCTATCATATGCACCTGTTCCTGAAAGAGCACTAACAGTCAGATAAAGTGTATTAAAAAGAAGAAAATTCTATAGTATGGAGTGCACTGTCTTAAACTTTGATCTTTCAGCATGATCCTTTAAATGCACGTGTGTCCATAACCTTCGACCAGCACCTCTAGATGTGGAACATTTTCTTCCTTGTCCCTCAAAACTTGTTTCTATTTTGTTCTCACTTGGTGCCTAGGAAAATCACGTCTAACTGGGCTTGTGTCCTGCAGAACACATGACATACAATACAACAGTATTTGCACAGATGGACTCTGATAATGTCACTCTACTTTCTACCCAGAGCCACCTAAAGTTCTATTAGTCCCCTCTTGCCAGCCGTAGGATATAAAATACGTCTTGCAACTATCATCAGACTCCTGTGCCCATATGCCTCTAGAGTTCAGTGTTTAAATGAAGCACTCAGGAAAATATAGATCCAAGCAGGTAAGATATATTTCCCAGCGTATAGAGAGAACCAATAGAAATCCCATTTCAGCAAACTGTTCTGTAGCTCAGAGAGTGAAATCCAGTCTGGTAAAGGTCAATTCTAGCTCTATGTATATCATTTAAGTCCTTCTCAGGCCTGTAGCTTTCACAGAGGCCACACACTTTTGGAAACTCTTATCCTGATAAAAGATCCCCATGTTTTTCCAAAACAGACAGTAGCCGCTACATTTTTAACACATTCCCTACAACACAACCATAATCAGGGCAAGATGAATAACACCCTGCTCTAGGCACTCACTGAGTGGGCACCAAATAAGTTCAAACTGCCCATTTCTTGGCTAATTCCTGCTCCTGAAGGAATCCAAGAATGTCTGTAGATCCACAGCACTGGAGGATGAGGGGCAGAGATGTGCAGGTGGAGGGACAAACCCACAGGAGGATGAGACGGGGCCTCAAACAACAAACTCTCTCAGCCTTCCCCTATGTTTCCATCTACTTATTCAGTTACCATCTCCAGCATGAGCTGGTGGTACTAGAGCCAAAATCATGCTTCTTTCTGAAGGATATCAAGGGCTTTTCTTTCATTTTCATTACATGAATGTAGCTCCAACAATGTCATGACCAAAGGTACCTAACAAAAAACTGAGAGCAGCCATGTCCGTCAGAGTCAAAGCGTGATTAAGGTAGGTGTATTGCAATGCTGAAAAAGATGCCTCTACATGAATTCATTAACAACAAAAATAAATCTGCCCAACAACACAGCAAAAGAAGAAACCAGGACATATATAAAACCCCCCTCTCTTAGCCAGCAAACCTCCAATCCTTTTAAACCCCTTCCATGGCTATGATCGCTCTCTCAGAATATAGCACTATCTTGTTTCACTAGCAGTTTTGCATCACAAAGGTGACCTTCTGCATGATAGTGCAAAATACTCAGGGTGTAAAATGTGATACATAGATTAGGGTCTGATTCCTACCTGCCCTGGGCGATTTTACATGGTTCCACAGCCCTTTTCACTCAAAGGCAATCTTGACAGTGAGCTTTGAATTAAGCCTGGCAAAAATTAGAGCTCCAAATGCCTCCTCAGTTTGGCTTTTTTCTGGAGGAGAGGGTGCAGGACAGAGTTTGTGCTGATGAATAACTTGGCATTATAGTAACAAGGTGCAGGAGATCCAAAACCCTGCTGCTGTTAATATACATGAGTCACCACCACTGTGTGTGCCAAACATACTTCCAAACAGAGCTGCAGTTTGCCCTTGGCTGTTTAGCTGGGCAAAGGCAAGTTTGCAAAACTTGGTTTTTTTCAATGATTCAAGACACTGAGATAGCAGAAATCTCTGTCTCCATCTGTTTACCTGCAAACATCAAACAAAGACAACTGTTGTGTGTTTCCTTTTTATTAATAGTTTACAACTAGAATTTTTCTTCTCTTTTGTTCTTGCTGATCTCACAAAAACTATAAGAATACACATATATACATGTCCGCCAAATAGATTTCTTGGAGGAGAGCAGAAAAGTGTGAATAATGGGTTCTGAAGTATGGATAATTAGCAGATGAAATAACCCCAAGGACTGGGAAATTTTTTCATCATCTGCAGATACTCACCATTCCTAGTTTTCTAAATAAACTTTTGTCTACCCTCCAGGTGCATTTTTTCTTCTAGTTCATATAATAAAAAAGTGTCTCTTGTGGGGGTAAGGGAGATTATTTATTTAATTTAAAGTAGTGCTTCTGACAGTGAAAAAATGACAGCTCTGGCTGCAGTTAGGAGTCATATGGGCAGTTGCTGTACAAAAGTCCTGACCATAGCACATCCACCCTGACCTTTCCACTCCTACAGAAGGCTGTTGTCCAATTTAGTTCAGTAATGCCAAGAAAAAGAAGTTTGCCAACATCAGCAGGATGGCCAGTGGGTAACAGGCACACAGTAAAAATTGGGGACCCGTTTCTCTCTGGGTACAAATGGTTGCAACTCTCCTGTAGGGTTCCAAGTCGTATTCCAGTGTTTTTTTCTAAATACTGCTTTACTTCTTATTTACTCGTTCTGCTTCTCAGTATATCCATAAACAAGGGATATACAAACATCCAGCAACACAAAATCAAAGCAATTTACCTCTCACCTGAAACTGCAAGGCTAGAACACAGGAAAGGGTCCTTTCCTCCTTGCGGACAGCAGTTTGCTACTGGAGTTGTTCATCACAGCTGATACGTTCTCTAGAAAGTGTGTGCAGCTTTGCCCATACATTTTTTTGAAATAGATAAATAGGGTAAAGAATGGCTGCCCCACTGAGCTGTTCAGCTGCTGTGGAAGGGACTGATCCTTAAAGAAATGGATAGGACTCTGTTGCAACCTAAGAATTCACAAGAGCAGGATTTTCATAGCAATTCTTTTATCAAAAACTAGAGGGCTAAACTCTGCATTCCACTAAGATTACCAGAAAAATGATGCAACTGTTACTTATTACAAGTAAACCTAATAAAGTGTTTCAAAACTTCAGCTCTACAAATCTTTTTCTCTAATGAAACACTGCCATCTTAGAGGCAAAATAAAAGCCTTCCCTTAGAGACAGTAATTTAATAGCAGGGACATTAATTAATTTCATCTTCACGTCAATGCTCTGTTTTATTTAAACTCCCATCCTGCAGCCACTGGGGTGCTTGAGCATCTGCAAAGCCTGCAAGAGCCCTGGATTGCAGCCAAGGGGAGGTTTGGTGTAGGTGGCAAACGGCAGACTAATGTAAACATGACAGAGCCAGCTCTAAGCTAGCTTGCTCGGGTAGGAGTAATGGTTTACCAAAGCAATGTGGTGCTTACACCAGGAAAAGCAGGATAAATTGCAACCATTCATACTTAGCTCAGGCAACAGGATGACTGTGGACCTTTGTGAGCAACAATGAAATTATGGCTATTACAAATAGGCTTTAAGTACTCAGATGCTCTTAAAACCATCTATTCTTCATCTTTGTTGATGAAAATTTGCAAGACTGATTCACCAGGGACCCAGAATAGTTGTTCTATGTGTGAACGATGGTAGTTTCCCTCTTTAGAAATCTCACTGGACTACAATGGTAAACTCAATAAATGCACCCGATGTGCATAGCACAGATAAGTCCAATACCCAGGGCTACAAAAGCAAGGCTTGACATGATCCAGAGTTCTTGATAAATTCCTCAGCTACAGCCTGATGAGGCCTGAAAAACTTAATTCAATAACAGGGAAAGATGTCATGAAGCACTGTCATGAAGATGGCTCTATCAGTAGTCCTTTTGAAAATCAACTTGATCTTTCATTACCACATGCAATTAACCTATGCAAATATGCTAATGACCACTTCACTAGTAATTCCTTTCATTTGCTTATTAAACTACATAAAGACACAAGCAAGGGCTGTTAAAAAAATGCACATCTTTAGCGACTATGCTCTTCCAGCCTGGAAGTAAAATGCAAGAAGCTAGCAATAGAGTAAATCTGTTGATAGGACAGCCATCTTACAGTTCTCTCTGTGAGTAGTTTCTGAAAGGTAAGCAGCAACTTGGTGATGCTACAACACTGAAAAACTTTTCCTGGCCATTTCAGCCACTGCTGCTGCTGCTAACCATCTTCTTGTCACTCTGATCTGTTAATCTTCACAGTGGTGAAGAAGGGGTTAGATGGTTGCCTGTCTGTGCATTGTGATATTGAAACAAGGAATGGCAAATTCCTCCCTAATCCCTACCAAATTAGCATAAGCGGATGGTACGTGAACAAGAGGGCAGCAGCAAGAGTGCCTATGAGGCAGCCCAGAGGGTTCCCAGAAATGGGAGCCATCACTTCGAACACATTGTTGATATCCTTCAGCTCATACTCCCACAGACAAGTATCTTAAGGTCCAGACACCCCAGGAAACAAAATTACCTGCTCTGAGTCTTCAAATAAGGTGGATCCTATGCATTAGCCAAAAGGCTCAAGGACTCTCATACACTGTCTAGAGTAGAACTGTTCCTGTGTCCAAGGACCTTAAACAAGCAGACAATGCAGGAAATAAATCATCCTCCCTCTTTTTCAGTTTCAACAGTTCAACCGTGCCAGTGTGGCCAGACCAAGTTCTCATCTCTTTTGAATCCTGCGTGTTTGAAAACACGAGCACCAACCACTTAAGAAACACAAACCCACCCAGTCTTCTGCATCATCTCCCAAACCCCTTCCAACAATGCAGTCAAAGCCAAAGCAGCTTTATCTGACCACACACTCCTTCCCCTTTCTGGGACTGTCCTACAGGTGCTTAGAAACCATTACATCAAAACTTGCCCCTCTCTAAAAGCAATTATACCCTACTCAGTCCCCATATAGACAGCAGCAAGACCATGAGGACATGAATCTCTCCATCCTGCTTCACAGTGGAGCAAGAAGGTACAGTGCTGTCTGCTCACCTAGTGAGACAAACACCAATCACTGAGCTCTCAGAGGGGAATCAGAGATTTTGATGCAATCACTCCAGGTCTGGTGGGTACATTGCAAAACCTGTGGCCTGTCTGAACTTCACATGCAGGGAGATCTGCCTGATTTTCTGATTCTTAGGGGTCTTTTCCTTCTAGCACAGGCAACTGGTAAACTGACAAGAAGGAAGTTAAGCAATGCATTTATTTCTGCAGAAAACAAATGGTACTGGATCCAGCAGAGGCCTGCTGAAGCTTAATTCCTTAAAGAAATGGGATCTGTGTGATAAGGCACTCTGTGTATAGACACACACTTTTTTCTTTCTTGTCCACAATAACTTAAGCACAATAGCTAGTTCAAAGTCAGGTTTACTGAACAAAATGAGTCTCAAAAATACCACACTGTTCAAACATGAGCAGGTTAAAGGAAGATCCTCAGAGGAAAATGAACACCTCCACCCTTTGACATTTATAGAAAGCCCAATCACTAGAAAAGCTTTCATCAGCGCTCATCATCAAGAATGAAGCCCAATCCATCTGAAAAGCCAGTGTTGTTGGTCCTATTGCTCCCGGCACTGTCAGACTTTTAACTAAGGTTATTTTTACTGTGCAGCCATTTACCAGGAACAACCCCAGTTCAGAGACAGATGCAGAGCTCTGAATTAGAGGGGTTATGCCATGGCTTTTCTATAACTTTTACCAGCATACTCTAAGGACACAGTCCCAGGAAGGAGGGGGATCAGGGTTGAGCTGTCTTAAGTCTGCTGCCGCTTCAACTGTTTCATCTGCTACTGGCCTGGGCTCTGGGAATGGGACTTGACTCTTAAGTATTATTCTGACATGGAAAATTATGTTTCAAAATCACACATGGGATCTGTGGAATCAGGACTGAATCTCCTTCCAGTCTCCGTGACATCAAAGCATTGGATGCCAAGCATCAGGCTTCCCATTAGAAGAGATAACAGCTTTGCCAGCTGAGCAGGGCTGCAGTAAAGGGATTTTATTTCCTTAAGCACCAACAGACCTTGGGAAATATCAGCCTCAGTGGGGAATAGAATGGGAAGGGAATACATAGCAGCAGGGAAATAGCCTCCAAAAAAATGGTAAAAAGTATGAAAAGTCAGGAGCTGCATTAAGAGTCTGGTTGAAAGAAACAAAAGTTACCAACAATGTGTTAGAGTCCATAAGAGTAAAAAGCAAAAGCTCACTGACCAGAGCAGGGCTCGACCCCTGAATTCCCTTCCCATTTTGGTGGTTTCCCCTGTGGAAGCCTCTGAGAAATCACTGCTGACTGTGCTAAGAGCACCACACACAGGGCATAAAGGGGCTTCAGTGCTTACTTTTGCCATCTACCATCAAATGACACACAAACAAGCTTCTCCTCGCCTATGTCTGGGGCTGCCACATCCCAGCTCTTGTCCAAAGCCACAGTGTTATGGGGCACCCATAAGATCTGCAAATGAGCCCCACTTTTATATATTGTCAGTTGCCTTCAAGATCTGAGAGCCCTCTTGAATTTCGTGCCAGATGTGGAGTTGTCACCTAACTGTTGCTCATCAGTAAAATAGCAATAGTAGCAACCTCTCAACTTTAGGTACTACCATTCTTGTGGTAGATGCTTGCATTTCTGATAGCAGCTGGGTGCACACTCAGCAAGATAAACCCCATTCTCAGAGTTCTTTGCCATTAGCAAGTAAACTTCATTACTTTACTGCAGAGAAAAGCACAGATCTGTAGAACCAAAATACCCGCACAATGCAGAACCCTGCAGAAGTGCCGCAGCCTGCCATCCCTACAAACACACATCACAGACCACAGTCATGTATCCTAGCACCACACACTGTAACTTTTTTATGTTCTATCAATAATTCTCTCCAGCAGCTCAGCAAGTCTGGCAAAACCCAAGGCTACAGCCACTGGTTTTTATGAGCATAATAAGTAGTTCATTTCCACAGCACAGACATAAACGTTTCCAGGATCCCAGCCACGTACACAGGGCACCTGAAACACCAGCAGCTGTCTCCAGCTCCATTTGACACCCTGAAAAAGGAGGCATAGAAAATGCTATCCCAGCAGGCATTAACTCAGGTTAATTAAACCTAAACTGCTCAGCAGGGGCACAGTGAGCTGAGAAGCCTGATTCTGCAGGCTGCCCAGTGCACCAGTCCCGCTGTGGCATCATCATTAATGGTTCTCACACAAGCCTCAGGGCTCATTTGCTTGACAAGAGCAAAGCAGTAATTTTACTGTTGAACACTTGCAAAAATGATGCCCTGACTGTTATGAAAAGTGACAGGCAAGTTATGTGAGCAGTTAACTGAAGGTTACTTTTTAGGGCCAAACCTCTGAATGGATCAGACGTCAATTAGTTCATGCATGGAAGGTGGAGGAGAAAGAAAACATAAGGAGAAAAAAGATGAAGGAAGAAAACAAGAGAGAGGAAAAGGAGCACCAGTAAAGAGACGGATTTAATTGGTTTCCCTTTATCAGTGCTCTGAGGGGTAGAAGGGGGAGGACTTTAAGCATGTCAGCTGCTGCAGTTCAGGCAATGCAGCCAGGACAATAGGAAGAAGCTGAGGTTTCAACACATGTGGGAGAAGCACCCTTCAATCGGAATCTCCCGCAAGGTTTTGGGGCTTTTGCTTTCCTCCACATTCCTCAAATGAAAACCTCATGAGAAAACTTTGTTTATGCTATGGACACTTGAAGGCAAACAAAATCATCCACAGAGAGAAGGTACCTGGGCACCCTCCAGGTCAAGCCTTTGAGACTCTAGAAGTGCTCAAAGAAAAACTTTCAGTTTTGACAAAGTTTCCTTAGTGAAAAGAAATAACAACTGAAGTTAAAGATCCCATTTGATTTGCTCTAAATTAAAGACAGAGTTTTCATCTTAAAATGACTTTTCCTTTTCAAAATTTTAGTTATACTAAGCTACAAAAGGGAAAACTCAAAATAAGGATAGAGTCTAAAACTGCAGTCAAAGTTAAGACTGTTTAAAAATAATGAGGGTTGTGGGGGTTTTTGTACTTATTCAAGAGCAAAATGGAATCATAACTTCTCTTCTGAAATACAAAAAGGTGGATGGAGCCACCTCTCTCCATCCCCCCAAGAACATCCTTTTCATCCCACTTCACCTGATGACAAATGTGAGGAAAAGCAAGAAAACTGAACTCACAACCTGCAAGCTGACTCATGACCAAGAGCTTGGTGGAATCTGCCTGGCTTGGTCACTTCCCCATCACCTTCACGGTGAGGAACCCTAGAAGTCTTGTCCCTGCCCTGTGTGCGTGCTACCAAAGGGTTTAGCTGCTAATAACTGTTACTGCTCCAGCTGTTAGGTGGATAGACTGCTCTGCTGGGATTCTTTAAGATGGTGTAGCACGACCCCAGTCATTCTCTGAGGTTTTTGGAGAATAAGATTAATGAGACAAAGGTAATAGGGTTTCTTATTAAGAATTAAGCCTGTAGACAACAAAGGTATAACAAGAGCTTTCCTTGCAGTTAATGGTTTTAGAGACAATTTAAGTCACAGTTTTAGAAATTATTTCTCTTAGAATTAACAGTAGGAGAAAGAAAACCAGGCTGCTTACTTCTTTGTCTCTCTCCCAGAGCAGCTGCCAGCAGTGCAGGACAGTTGATCTCAGCTAAGCTTACACAGGTGGGGTGGTAGACACCATCACCTTGTGGGTACCCCCAGGGACACCAGTTCCAAGCCCCAGCTCCTGCAGCCCCACACCAGGCAACAGCCCCACGCTATGTCCCACCTGACTTCATTCACATGGAGGGGCACCGAGACAGCTCACTAGCAGCCAGGTTAAAGCATACCATTATTTGTTTCCAGGTAAGTTCAATTCTGGACCTGTCAACCTTGACAGAACCATAAATACTCACTGGACAGGACTAAGGCTTAGTGGGTTTGGGGTGGGAATATTGCAGTTGTGAGCTTATTTGCCCAAATTCTCCTTTTCATCCCACTGCCCATCTTTTCTGATCTTTATCTTCCCAAGAAAGATCAACATTTTATCCTACTGGCTTGCTCCTGGAGCACACCCTGGCTTGGCTGATGTATGCAGACTTGATGCAAGCAAGGACTAAGCCTTACAGAGAGAGCCTGTTGGTTTTCTGATCACATCCCGGACTGGCTGTCAGGCTCCAAAGGCAACAGGATTTATTGCACTGAAACGCAGCAGCAGCTGCCTGTGAGGAGCCTATGGAGCTTCATGCACAGGAATAAAAATTTCAGGGCCGCTTGGAGATATAAAATATTTCTTAATTACTTTCTGTTCCAGTGCAGCTTGAGGATTTTGCTGCTTGGGGCTTGCTTGGCAGTTTTGGCATTTTCTTTTTTTTAAGCGTAACTGGTAGGAAAGCAGTATTAATGCCAGCTTCCTTGCTGTGGGTCAAAAAGGACTAGCTATGTATTTGCTTGGGGACTGGCTGCTCATAGAGGATGCTGGCACAGAGAGGGTGCCAGCCTCTGTCAGCGTGGGATCATTTACCTCATGCTGAAACACATTAAAATCTCCTCCCCTGAGACATTTCTCCATAATGGCTTTGTGGAGAGGTGCATCACTGTAATGCTGATAAGAAGCCTAGACAGGCACCTTCGATTGATTACCTTCTAGCCCTGCCAGATCATGCATTTCACTAATGCCCCCCTGCTCAGTAATATTTGTTCCTTGGGCTGTGATTTTTAAGGCACGATTTTCCCAATCACCCTTAAAACTTAAGCCTTGCTCCTCTCCTCTTCCTTAACCTCAGACCCTCAAAAATATGTGATGTTTTCACTGCCAGGGCCAACACCTATGACAAGAAATGTCTGGTGGGTGCTAAACTAGTTTCTAGGCTGCTGCTGCTCACTGGTTCCTAGGAGAGAAAAGGAGAAAGTCTCCAAGGCAAATGAGAAAGCCCAGAAACATCCCCATTCCTCCCAAAGTTCCTGTATTCTCAGATGTTGCCTAAACACACGCAGCCTCTGCAGTCAGGTCTGCTATAGTAAAAGAAAACTGCTAGGCACAGGGAGCTGCACCTTATTCGCAGCTCTCCCCTCTCAAAACCAGTATGAAAAGCTCCTGTTTTGCACTGGCCATCAATCAGTAAAAATGCCCACGGCTGAACTGTTTCAGTGAATGGACCTTTTGCAGTCATGTTTTTGGGATAGATGGATGCAGGTGCCAAGCTACAAGGGGTATAATGAATGATGGTTGTCTCTTCGTTGTCCCAAGATCAAGACCAGCTAGGATGTGTCCCTAGACAGGCAAGAGGTGTCTGCATGTCCCCATACTGAAGCGACTGACACTCACACACCTCTTTTTGCTTTCCCCACCCTGCTGCACGGTTCTCTGTACCACTGACATCGAGCCTTTTCTGCCTCACCAAAGGCCAGAGGCAAAGGAGAAAGGAGCATACTGCTGTGGTATCCCCCAGTTCATCCCCTCCCAGCAATTCTCCTGGACTGTGCCTTGCACCAGACAAACGCAAGACCTAACTACAAGACTCCAGATCCCTTCATTCTGTGCCACTGAAGGAAAATGACTTTTCACCGCTTTTACACATCCTTTTTTCTCCTACTTCACATGTGAGAACAAGGCAGCATCAGCAGTTCAAAAGTCTTCCCACCCATGTCACAGTATGTACATCAGTTTTCAACTGGGGGAAACTGGTTCTGTGTAATTATAAAGCATAAAACCCTGGACCTTAGAGCAGTCAGCCTCCAAAACAAAGAAGCAGCGCAAGCAGGATTTGCTTCCCTGTGACCAACATACTCAGATCTTTGTTCCTAAAGGTGACACGTTTCCTTCCACCATACCAGACTGGGGAAGACAGCAGGGGCGGGCAGCTGGACGGAAAAGAGAAAGACAATTTTGCCAGGACAGCCCAATGACCGTGGTAGGTCATGTTTTTTAATCTTTTCTAGGTTAAACACAGGCAGTTGTGTCTTGTTATATTACATTATATAATATGATTTGCTGATACAGTTTGATAGGTTGAATCCAAGAACATGGTGACTCATGTAGGAAATTGGAAGCCTCCTTGTCTCCAGCATAGTGTTTCCAGAGGCTAGAGTGAATCAAATTGATTGTATTTGTTTAGTTATTGTCACTGTTTAGTAAATAGCTATTTACTAAGTTATTTTTAAAGTCTGTAAAGAAAACCTCCCCAGATTTGAGAGGGAGAGGGATGCTACAGGCTTGGGTGCAACAGATTCTTTAAAATTAAATATTTTTAGGAAATAACCCAAAAATGGAACAAGAGGAGAAGGGGATGAATGCCACCAAAGGTGGGTCTTGGTACACCTGGTTTACAGTCCCTGGGTCCAGTACTGACTTCAGAGAAAGGTGGCTTTTGTCTGCGAAGCAGCCTGGCTGCCAAGGAGTTCCTTGCTTTGGGAGCTGAATGCATTTGACAAAAAGCCTGATCTTTTCTGAAATCCTCCCCTCTAACATCTGGCCATCTCAGTTTGCCCAGACACTTCACAGTAGCATTGTAAATCTTAATTAAGATCTGTAAACTATAGATAAAAAGGATTATATGAGTACACAAGAATCAGTATCAGGTATAGCCCCTGAGAAGCAGAGGATTTCATACCATACCATGCACAGCGGCATTGAGAAATGTATGAACGTCACAGCATTACTGATTTGGGAGCTAATAAAAAGCTCCAGGATCCCTGGCAATAAAAGCAGGATAATGACAAGTAGTCAGGATAGCTCTATTTCTGCAAACAGTATTTGCATTCTCTGGGACTAGAGCACAAGCTGTATTTATCAAAAGAAAGGTGAGCACTGGTTTAAATGCAAAGGATTAGTCAAGTTCATTTTGCGGAAGATGCGGTGGCTATGGCTTATCTCTTCGGCACTGGCTGCAAGAGATCCGTAAAAAAGAGCCACTCACCCAAACGTGAATGCTACAAAACAAAACCAAAAAGTTATCAGAAGAGAATATAACAGCTAAAATACCAAAATCTTGGTCTATTTATACTCAGGATGTGCAGGAGTACAAGTTCACTACCAGCTGAAGGAAAAGCAGGATGTTAAACTGCCCTAAAGAGTAGTTGTTACTTAATGAAAAAAAAGATAAAGTATTACTTTAAGAAAGCCTGAAGTGTTGGAAATTTCTCTGGAGACGGCTATATAATGTAATTAAGGCCAAGCGCAGTGATGAAAAGAGCTTCCTCAATGATGTATGTCATCTGATGCTGCCTGTCTCGCATTCCCCACTCTGGTCCCTGTATAAATGAGGGCTCAGTTCTAGCATTCTATGATTTACCATAAGCAGGGTATTTCCAAAAGCAAGAAGGACAGTTAGTAGACACCATTCACTCTCCTACTGAAAGAAACAGGAAAGATGCTGTTGTGCTTTAACAGAGGCCATGTGAAACAAACGTCTGCTTTGCTACTGCAGGTCATTAGCATAGGTACAACCATAAATTTTGTGGTTCCCTACTGCTGCCACTGCAGTACAGCTCTCACTCAGAGCAGAAATCCTGCTGAAACAGTCCTTGGAGCTCATGACATTTTGGAAGGAAGTCATGCTCACCATGCACTGGGAACCCTATGAAGCCTTACCTTCCACCTTTGCACGTAGGGACACATAGCCCTGCCTGGGGTCCCACATGCTTGGCCCCAGTGAGATGATTCAGTGCTCAGTCTCTGATGGAGATGGGACAGTTTCTTCTGACATTTCAAAGCTTGGAAACCCTATTTTGAATTAGTTGGGGTTATTTTGTTGCTGTTAAATGAGTTGTTCTCTCTATTTATCTCTTTTCTGGATGAATCTGTTCTCATGGCTGCCACACACATTTCACATGACAAGAAATAAAGAATAAAATTTCCTTTGGTAATGCTGTGCAGACAGAGAACTTCTATATCGTAAGGAAAAAGAATGGCAGAAAGCAAATTCCTCCAATGTTGCTTGCCTTGGAAAAGCTTTCAAATCCTGCTGGCAGGAAGTTTATAGTTCTCTGCAGAGATCCCAGCTGGGTGATTTTTTCCTGTCTCTCAGACACAAATACCATGTAAATTCTCTTAAATTACTTGTTAACTAAGAAAGATATGCTTGGCAAATACCCTATCACTACATAACACAGTAATTATACATTCTGAATCCAGGTACTAATTATATTGCCTCCTGATTACTCAGTGATTACCATTTGAAGTAATTGCCACAATACCTATGTACTCTGGGTAATAACGTAGCAATAATCCTGTATCTGTTCTAGGGGAAACTGGCTTTCCTATAAACACCTTCACCCAACACTCTGTATCAAAACCAGATCTAGAGACCTCCCAGGGAATAGGGCTGTGAGAAAGGGAACATGCTCTTTCTCCCAGCATACTGGTGGGCTGCAGATCTTCCTCCATTGATCAAGACTTGAAGATCTCTGAAAGCAAGACACTCATTTGATGTCAAAGGGAGCCAAAAGTCATCAGGGCAAAAAGCATAATGAGGAGTCAGGAGGCTTTGAAGACTAATAAGAAGTGATATGGCGGCTCCAGAGAAGCCACAGCGCAAGACAGCCCAGCAAGTGTTCAGCATGGGGCAGCACTAAGAGTGACAAACTAGCAAGGTCCCACATCGCAGCTCCACTACAGCAGCAGCCAACCCCCATGGCTGCAGCTTTACTGCTCCAAAACCAGAGGAGTTTAAGCCACATGGCTAAACCTGACATGCTCCCCAGGGTGACTGATAGCATCAGCTCACATGATATGTACCCATGCTATCATACAACCACAGTATAGACGAATCCCTTAACGCAGGAACACAAGGTTCAAAAGGCTCGCACTTGCAAAGGCACTGCTTATAGTCATCATCCTCCCAGGATTCAAGTAACCAAATCATGTTGTTAGCACCTACTGCTCTTGCTTGCCTTGCCCATCACCTCCTGGAGCTCATTTCTAATCATATACATTACTCCAATTCTTCCCACATCCCAGAAACCTGACCCTTTTTAATTGCAGCAAGTGCTAGAGATCCACTTCTACAATCCTTTCAGACCAGTTCTGAAAGCTCAGAAGCAACCTGGGCAGCATTTTAGGAGCTCAGAGTTCTGGCACTGTCCCTTAACAATGCTTAAGCGGATGCCAACAGGTTAACATGTTAAATATTGCCTCTTTCTTGCCTGAACTAAATGAGAAATATTTCAATTACAATATTCCCAAGGAAGATCCCTACCCACTCCAGCTATTACAAGCCAGGCTGCAATCATCACTTCTCTTCCTGCCCTAAGCTAAGATCACAGCTCTTCAGAGTGTTTTGTGACTGCACTGTGCCTGACCCAGGACAGGGGATCCCCTTGGAGATCATGATGCAAATACAAAGTCTTTAAGCTTCTTCCCATCCTATGCTAGAACAGCTCTCCTCCCAGCCTATGGGACAACCTGAGCTCTTGTTGTTCCCTAATTAAACACAGGCCTTACTTACAGTTTGTTGAAATGGTTTGGAATTTTCCACCAATATCTGAGCATACAGGTTCCAGCCCCTAGAGTAATTTCCAGCTAAATAAAGTACTCAGGGAAATCACCAGGAGAGTTTATTAATAAAACCTATGACAAGTTTATTGCATACTGTGTAGGGAGAGGGAATGAAGAGAGAAACTGCATAATGTCTGAAAAAACATGCGAGTCCCCATTAAAAATACCTTTCCCTCAAGAGCGTAATAATTATCAATGAAAACTGACCAAGCGTGTGCTCCTGTGGAGCAAAATTATTTGATACTCTGCAGAAAAGAAAACAACCTCTTACTGGGCTTGTAGTTCTGCACCTGATCACAGCTTTGGTCATCTAGCATCACCATGTCTGTAGGATGAGGCTCCAGGTAGAAACGTGGAAGTCAATACTCTGCATGGATGATGATGCTATGATATCACTGTGAAGCTAAATAATCTAGTTTCTATAGAAGCTGTGAAGGGAGATAATCAGACCTCCCTGACTTTCCTTCCTCAAATGGCAGCATCTTGTTTATATGCCTTCTCCATATGTATCTGGTTCTGTGGTTTGAGTGAGACCATTCCTACTAAACAAAGAAAGCTGCTGTAAGCTAGATATAATCCACATCTAAGATTTACAGAGGAAGTTCTCCATTATGGACTTCAAAAGGAAACAATTTTCATGCATGATTTTTTCAGATTGGGATTCCCCTTAAGATTAAAAAATAAAGCAAAACAATCCTATCAGTGGAGATACACAGTGATACTGTCTCAGAAGGGCTTAATTAAGAATGTTCTCCTCCTGCTTTGCTGGCCATATCAAATGTAGTAAAAATTCTGACCTTCTTCTCTGGCAAGACCTGGAGAGACTTGGCTGGCTGAATGTGAACAGTAGCTTCTTTCTGCCCCTATCTCTGCTGTGAGGAATGATGAATGCTGACATCTCCTCCTGCACTCGGGATGACCTCAGGCAACACTTATCCTGCTGGGAAGACTCATCACTCGCAGCAATGATCAGAGTTGAACACAGACCATGTTTTAACCTACTGTGATGTTCTCACTGAGGTCTTCCTATTCTTATGTCATAATTGTCCAGAAAAACAAGAATCCCAAACTTGTCTGTAGAGAAGAAAATTTTCTCTTTTTGTACCCATCAACAAGAAGGTGGCACTGCTTAAGGTTCTTGCTACCAGACTGGTGGAATTCCTGTCTGGGTTTTGTCAATCCTGGAAGTCTCTGCTCAGCTCCTCTTTAGCACGCAAATATGAACTGGAAGGGTCCAGCCTGTGCCTCTGCAAAATGGACAGCAAGAGGTTCTGTGCCTGGAACATGCAGTTTCACCCTTTGTGTCAAATACATTTGGCCCTATTAACATTTTATCTGGGCGCCAGAGCAAGAGCAGGAGACTTGGCAATCAGTCAAGAATAACCTTTCCTGGCACACAGTACCCTGCTGCAACAGCTCTGATGAGCTTAGGGACAGCTGACTGGCAGGAGGGAAGAGATGGAGGATGAAGATAGGGAAGATGGGATGGGGAGGAGGGAGCAGAAGGCCCAGAACTGGGAGCATGAGATTAAAAGATGTGCACATGCATGAGCACATATCTGGTCTGTTCAGCACTGGAGGGTACGGAAGTTGCTTCCTTCAGTCACTGGTTTAGTAAATGGCTGATCCCTTTAGGTTACTGATCTCTAAAAATAGAAGGTATCAGAACTTATCTGAGAAGTCTGATCACTGGCCAGTGTTCCCACAGCACTGTGAGATGAAGAAGCTTCTCCCAGCAAAGCGTTCCTCATCCACAAGAACCTCCAAGCACCTCAGCTCAGGAGAAATGGAAGACAGCAAGTGGAGATGAGATGGTGCAGATGCCATGGATCAGCACTGATGATGTGTTTTATCTTGGACAAACTCAGTAACAAAAGGGACGGATTGCTTGCACTTCATCATGAGATTTGACATGGCCTGATCAAAGGAATCCGATGGAAAAGAAATACCTCATCTTACTTTCAACTAAATGTCTATAAAACATATTCACAGGAAATTATTTCGTACACCAGAACAACAGAAGGTGCAAGTGATCAAATTTGAGAAGCACTGGGTAATTATCAGGAGTGAAAACAGGTTCCTCCCATCAGCTGAGGATTAGGGATTCAATTCCTCCATGAACAAGAACAGGTTAAACATAACATGCACCAAGACATGCAGGCTTCTGTAGGACCCATCTTCAGAGACTTGATTTAAGGTCTCTTACATACCCAAATGTGAAATTAAAATATGAAATATATTATGAATGGTCTCTTGATATAGCCAAATACCCTGGCTCTGGATTGGGTGTGATTAGTTAGTGTAATTTCTATTCACATTAATTGGAACACCTACAGTTTCAAAAAATAGCTCTGCAATTGTACTGCTTAAGTAGTGTACAGTATCACCAGCTCAAGCAAAAGGGAGAGATGAAGGAAGCTAGTGATTAAAAGCTATACTTTAATGAGATAGCAGTCCAGATTTTGCAGAATTAATCACGGACAGTGGTGAAGAACACCCACATTAGAGCAGAAAAAACAGACTACAAAGCCAAAATGAGGTGAGCCATCAGTGTCAGGCATACAGACTGTCAGCCAGGACAGCTGGGTTACAACGTTGTGATGACAGTAGGGTCAATACCTGCCACCAGCCATGTGACTCCCTGAACTTGTTAGTGTAATAAACATCACACCAGGAACTGCAATAGAGGCCAAAATGTAGAAAGAAAAGAGGAAAAGAAAAACAGAGCTTAGAAGACCATTTGATGAGGAGAATGAGAAGAGTCTGTATAGCGAGAATAGTTAGAAATCAAAGCACACACTGCAGCATTTTCCTACTGGAAGTAAGCTTTCAGCTTGTCTGGTTTCCTAAGAAAATTACAATTACAGTCATGCTCTGTGTGCCTGTGCCTGCTCTACCTCTATCAACCCAATTCTACACAGTGGCATAGTCTCAGATATGTGGGCATCCCATGGTGTTTGCTAAAACAGGAAGACAGGGATGTTCTGGGGCAGCTGAACTGCAGTGGGGTTACTAAGATTGCAGTCCTCAGATATTCCTTACTAGTCTTCAGAGAAGCCAAACAGTTTGACTCCTGTCTTTGCTGGTGGAACAATAACTTTACTGTGATTTCTGGGAAGCTATGCTACATCCCTGTGGCCTCATGCAGGGTATGAGAGACTTTGCTAATCTGCACCTTGGGAATCCTCAACAATACGAGGAGTCAATGCATGCTGCTGCTAGAGGACTTACTAAGCCATGGAAGTGTCACCATATGAAGTTGAAGAAATTACCAGGTTCTCCCAGATGAGCTTTTCCTGGTGAATTATAATGTTCCAGCATAAGGGCAACAGAAAGTATCTGTCTTTAATTTCTTTTTCTCACGGATTTATTAACAGCATGGAAACATAAACATGGCACAACATTATGGTGAATTCCCAAATCCCATTTCTTCTTATAAATCAGGGAAATTACTTTTTGTTTTTCTAAACCAAGGAGGTATCAGAATCAGTTTCAACATGTGAATGTGTGGCCTGGAGATTCCAACAACTCCAGGGCAAAGCAAGTATGCTTAACACATAAATTACTTTTGATGGCTTGCAAGGTATCACATAGACAGATTCCACCAAACTGAACCCTCATCTCAACACAGCTAATTCAATCCAAACACTGCAAACTAAGCTCCTGAGAAAATGCAGTTCCTTACCCCATTCCCAAAAAAACTGGTTGTAAAATGAATGTATTTATTCTCCTGGTGAAACAGAGGAGCATCCCCTTGCCTGTTGTGCTTATCTCATGTCTTTCACCACAACCAGCTTCTTAGCTGTGTACTTCAGCATGTAGGTCCCACATCAGCTGTGCTTAGATAGGAAACATCTTTGAGAACTTGCTTAAGCCTAGCTTACAATAGTCCCTGCTCAGCATGCCTTTTGGCTGCTTCTCCAGCCAGCTTTCCTCTATTATTTGTCCTTGTCTGCTCTTCAGGATGCAACTCTGCCCCATTCAGTGATTTCCCTGTCGAGGCTGACTTAGGGAGAAGATCTGGAATAACAGCAAAAGGCAAAAAGTCCCTCAAAGGAGGAAGATGGCAAGGAGCCAAATTCAGATTTCAGTTGGTCTGAAGCTTTTTTCCATACCCTACTCATGTGTAATGAATCTGCATCTTCCCATTGCAACTGCAGGCTCACAAAGATCCAGTTCAGTGTTTCCCTTTTATTCACACTGATGATAATTCAACTAATTGTAGTCTTCCTGCCCACTGAAAATTGAATGAAGAAGGAAATCTGCATACTGACTGAACATGCTGCCAGGGAGGATAATAAATGAAAATCAAAGGCCCAGTTCCCAGATGACTGCATGCAAAAGAAATAGTTTGCATGAGTATTCACACTTTCAATCACCACTGGAAGTCTGCCATTGATGGCACTTTTCTAGTGAAACTGATACAAGCATTTGATCTTCCTCAGAAGAAAATGCGTGACGTTCAAGAGCACACAAAACCGTACCCCTGCTCAAAGTGCCCAAGCAGTGAGGCCAGGAAAACCCCAGCATTGGATGCATGAATCCCACATGCAGCATCCCTTGATATCAGTCTGATTGATGTGATGACTTTCTGAAAGAGATAATTATGTAGATTGGGATTATTTATTTACACAGCCCTGTCACATTTGGAATGAAATCGGAGCCCCCAATCTGCTCATATTCCCTTCATAGCTGATGTACAAGTTCCCTGTCAGAACAAATAGAACGTGCCCCTGTCACACTGTCTCTCTCTGGAAGTGAAAGGACATTATTTAAACATGAATCACATGAATCAAGGCAGTGTTTCTCTCAGAATCCTCCCCAGCTCCAAGCCAGCATGCTTGTAGAACCACAGCAGTTCTAAGGGGAGATCTGGAAGCACAGTTCCCTTCAGTCAGACACACGGACATGCTGGAGAGAGATCACACCAGCCCATGATGATTTGACAGAATCTAGGTGCTTACCTGGTCTTTCAAGGGAAAAAGCAGAATAAAGCCATACCACAACTCAGATGCAGGTTTCACAATAAAATAGCATGAAGGATGTTTGTATCCCACTGCCATCTCCTAAAAACAACACGACAAAATGCTGGTGCTGTTTTTCCCATATAGACTGATTTCTGAAGTGTTTCTCTACTAGTCTTTGTCAAGAGGGCGCATATATAAGCTTTCCAAAATTCCTCTGGACTCATCTTCCTCATCTAATGATCTGTGACCTGCTATGGGATGGTTCAGAAGTGAACAAGACGCTCCTCACTTTGCAAGTCTATGGCATTTCCCATTAGTATAATTGCACCAGAGCTACCAATTCTCCCTACTTCTGACGGGTGAGGGCAAAAGCAGGGAGGGAACAGGAGGTGAAGTTCCTGATACAACAAAATGCAATGCTTTTTTAGAGCATCTTGAATGTTAAAAGTGTTCTACAGTCATTGTTGGGTCATCTTTACACCCGTTCATCCCTCTATCTCTCATCCTGAGCATGCTGGACAGAGCAGCCATCAGGCTATTGTGAATTGGCTGCTGAAAGCTGTCTTTTTTCTGATTTCAGTATTCAGATTTGTTGGATTTCAGACTGGCCTGGACATTCTCTTCCACCTTTCTGCTCATTTATGCAAGTCTATTTAACTCTTTAGATCAGCTGTGCCTCCTCCTGGCATCTCTGGAGCAGTGCCAAGGGGATAGAGCTGAAGCTACAGTCTGAACTTACATATCAAATACAAGTCACATGAGTCAGTAAACCATTTGTCTCTACAGGGGGGCCCTGTACCTGCTAGAGAGGAGCAGTTAAATGAGCACGTGCCCAGAGATCTACAGAGGAAAGTGAATATATTTGGAGGTGTTTGAGTAGCCTTCTTCACAAAGCGTCTGACAGTTCCATTCCTCCTTAACTTCAATTACCTCCAATCAGTCCTACAATCCAGTGAAGCAAAAGGGTGAAAAGCAGGACCAGAGCAAGAGTGAAGTGCAAGATTCCCAACAGGGAGGAAGTGTTGATCTCACACAGAACCTACCTGAATTCTGGAGGGCAACTTCACCTTGGGAGCTAGGCTCCTGCACTCACTGACTGACACTCCCTCCTGCATCCCCTACAGTGTTTGCTGCCCATGGGCACACTTGCAGCCTGTTACTAATTTGGGCTTGCCTTTCCAGTTCAATTCATTCATTTGGTGTGTGGGGAGATTAAAAAACAGAAGAAAACCAAACCTAGAATGGAATATTTTTTTTACTTGGTGCTGGACAGAGCTCAGGCAGGAGTGGGACATTGTCTGAACATGTGTCTTTCTGGAACTAAAAGAATTGCTGATACTCTTCCCATGCACAAACATGGGTGGGGAGAGGAGTACCATACTTTCTGAGAGCTAAGAGCATTCCTTTGGCTTTAAGCCCAGCATCAGGGCTATAATTAGGGTCACCAAAAAGGCCAGTGTTGGTAGCCATCTGTGGAGCACATGCTTCTATCCACCTAAGAAGGCAGCACCTACCTGGTACTTTTCCAGCCATACTCCTTTCCCCTCTGAGGGCCTATTGTCTCCTCCATCAAATTCTCCTCACAGCAAATCTCAAGCAGCCTGTTGTGACAAGATCAGTTTGATCGCTGCATGAGATGTTCCAGGTCAGGTCTAACCTGCCTCGTCTGACTCTAGCTCAGATGCAGGAGATCCTGCTCTTCTTTTGCTCCCATCCTCCCTGGGCAAATAAACATTTCATTTAACCATGGAAGTGACAATACAAACTCTCCTTCCCTGAAAGCAGATAGGGCAAAAAAAGACAACTGCTACAAAACCTGTGTCTAAAACTAGCTTCTCCAAAGATGAAAGGGTATAATTTCTGATCTTTCCTGGCAAACTCAGGAAATTATTTTCAGTGTGTGTGTGTATATATGTATATTTGTAATATATAGATAGATAAATTTGTATTAGAACATCTAACCTGATAGGCAACTGGTCACTCCCTCTGTCTCTCTCCCTGAGATGGCACGAAGTCATCTTGGCAGAGTAGAGGATGTTGCAAGCGAAGAATGATATGTATTAGCACTGCAGATTACCTGTCATGACCAAAATGCCAGGGGGAACCGCAAGCTGCAACCAAAGCATCTCAGCCAAGCTGTGAGTTGAAGACCAGCCCTGCAGTAACAAGGGGGTGCTGCAGACCTCCAACTGATCAAGCAGCGTGGGAAAAACCCCGTACAGCATTTCCCAGATATCTAGTTGCCTCTGACTACCACTGACAGCCTCTAAGCATCTTGAGCCAAACAGCACTTGTCTTGCTCCTGCTCTGCTTTGCTCTGTCCCACCCGGATGACGCAAAATGCGCCAGTCAAGAATGAAGAAGCACCATGGTTGCCTAGGCAATGCCTTTGCCACGAACAATAAATAAACTAAAAGACAACAGTTTGGGTTTGCAGCACCCAGGGGTCTGTATTGCACTCGCCACTGCAATACCTCCCTACGGAAAAGACTGCTCCTCCCTCAACACATGTACATGTAAACAAACGCACACACACACACACAAATGCTGGTGCATTCCTCCTTCCAGTGTGGGAAACTGCCTCCTCCAGCTCACTTGCCATGTAGAAGAGCAAAAGAGGGAGAAGAAAACACATCCAAAAGCACATTCAACTGAGCCCACTCATTCCTGCATCTTCACAAATGACTGACAAATCGTGGGAAGAATCCAAGACCCTAAGGCAAGGAGTTCAATCCTCCAATATTGTGAACCACTGCAGTGAAATCTCTTATTTAAACATAATGGGAAAGAGTCTCATATACAAAAAACACAACAAAAAGCAAGCCACCAGCCCACCACACTGTTCAAAGCAGGTTTACAGCAAAAGAAGACACTGCAGACCAGCACTTGCTGCAGGCAGACAGCCACCGCCTGGCCAAGCGTGATGGCGTTGCTCGTTTTTCACTCTGACACCACTGCAGGCTCCACAAGGATCTTTGACTTGCAAGGTGATCAGAATATTGAGTACAATACTGCAGTGGCGAGCCTGGCACCCGGCACGGCAGATGCGTGACTATTGCTTCCCTCCCCACCCCCTTTCTCACTCGCATGCAAGGAAAAGAAGAAAAAAGAAAGAACAATCCTCCCCTACCCCCCCAAGACAATGAGATTCCAGGTGCCCAACACCCTCTCATAGATCTTCGGAGAAGGGACCTTGGCTCCATTGTTTTCAGTCCTTCAACTCACTTCACAAATGCCAGAATGTGTTGGTTAGTCCCCATTCCCATGCACACAGACCCTTCTTAATATGCATGCTTTTGCTAGGGAAATGTAACCCCAGCACTACATTGTAATGATAGTATTGCTGCAGAGATACTGCAGTCCTCCCCTGCAAATAAAATTCTTGGAGAGAGCAATAAATCATGACCTACCCCACTTGATAGATCCCATGGCTTGAGCCAGCTGCTAGGGTCAGATCCTGCAGTGGGACCCAGCCATATCGTCCTCAGACCATTCACCTTCAAATCGTTGACCCATTCCTGAGGTGGGAACAACACTGTTCTGATTACCAGACTGAAAACCCACTTTAAATCTGAAGCGACTCCTGACTAATACCAGCAGAAACCCATGGAGGTTGAATTTTAGTCAGGGAAATATTGCCAGTCTTGAATCTCAATAGGCACGGATTAATTGATTGCCACAAAACACACTCTAAAGGCACAATGCCTATGAACCTGTTGCTCTATTCTATTGATCTTTTCTCCCAGCTGCCACCTCTACCCATTCTGTCCTTAGGTGTTTTGGACCAAGTCTCCTGCCCCATCTCCTGTCTGCAATATATTTCAGCTGCAAGATTCATTCCTGCCTGAAACCTTCTTGCAATGATGGTGAGTCATCAAAATCACCTTCATTGAGCATCCCTTATACTTGTGAGCTTCTACTCCATCCAGCTGGGCAGGTTCCATGCAGAACAAATTACTTATTTCTGAGATTTCTTAAGAACTCTTGTTCATACTCATATTTAGGATGGGAAAGTCAGTGAAATTCAGTCCTACAAGAGTCAAATGCCTGATAGTCTATTTTCATTTTATTCCTGAGATGCAGGAGCATCCTGCATGATCAAATGTTTTCAGGATACTGAAGCACAGTCCCTGCTCACCTTGGTTCTTTTTACTTATTTATTTTAACTAAGAAAGATGTTTCTGAAAAGCATTTAAATGTACATAAATATTGTGAAGAAGAAAATTTCATGCTACTACCTAATAAGTTACACGCCAGCAAAACCAGCAATAACAGCACAACAGAGGCGTAATTCTCTCTCCCTCCCATTGTATTATTTCTTCTGGATCAATTAGCTGAATAACACAGCAGAAATTTCCATTTTAAATTTAAATAAATAAATAAAATGCTGATTCAATTTTAGAAATGTTTGTAATAGATTTCAATTTCAAACAAGGCATTTCATTAACCAGTTCTGACTCAAGAATAAGGAACTAATGCAGTCTGCTGTTACTCCTTTCAGTGGCAAAAAAGTGTCATAAAAATTAAGACTAGAAGAATAGATCACTGTTATAAATACCTGAAAGCAGGTACTCTAAGCTCATAAATGCCTCTCTGATGTAAGCTGGGAATTGACAACATCATCAGCACTCCGCTTTTTTTTGGCAAAAAGTGGGTTTGCGTGCAATACAGGACTCTGGTCTCCTCCTTCACCCACTCTTTTCCACCTTTGGAATTTCTCAGGAGAGCTCATTGCAGCCTGTGGTGAATTAAAATGTGTTATCATTAGGCTCAATGTGTTATTGAGTTAATTAAATGTCACACTTCTGATAACATTAATCAGAAGCATTTCAGACTCATCTGAACACACACCCTTCATAAAACCTGAAAAATCTGTGCTGATGTTTTCATCTGGGTAGATTTTGTTGCTGGAAACACTTCATTCATCTATTATTACTAATATTCAATGCATTTTGTACATCCTAATTTACCAGGTTCTTCCTTACTTTTTCATTCTCTACCAGACTATAGGAAATAATTGCAGCTTTCAACTGTGTCCCATGTTTAGGACCTTATGTTCCCAAAACAACACCAGACTCATTCTTCTAGGACATGGCTTTCAGCATGTTGCTCTCTGAAAGTCAATGAGAGCAGCTTCAGGCTGTGGGCTGTCCATGGCACATGGCCTGAGACCTCAGGAAGTCATCACAGAGGTTGATGTTGTCCAAGTTCGCACAGTTCAAAGATCTAGTCCTTTTTCTACTTAGCATGAAATTCCATACCTTGAATTTGAAATGAGGAAAGGTCCTAAATGAAAGCAAATCTCAGCTCAGAAAATCAATGCCTTATTAGCTATGAATAAGGCAATTTTCCAAGCCAGATACTACACTACTCATAAATTCTATATGCACTGCAGACCTCTCCTTAGACAATATTGCCCACCAACCATCTGTTTGTTCACCTCCCACATGGCAGCTTAGTACTCAAAAACACAGCCATGATCATAGAATCATAGAATAGTTAGGGCTGGAAAGGACCTTAAGATCATCCAGTTCCAATCCCCCTGCCATGGGCAGGGACACCTCACACTAAACCATGCCACCCAAGGCTCTGTTCAACCCGGCCTTGAACACCGCCAGCGACGGAGCATTCACAACTTCCCTGGGCAACCCATTCCAGTGCCTCACCACCCTTACAGTAAGAATTTCTTCCTCATATCCAATCTAAACTTCCCCTGTTTAAGTTTGAGCTCGTCACCCCTTGTCCTCTCACTACAGTCCCCAATGAAGAGTCCCTCCCCAGCATCCCTATAGGCCCCCTTCAGATACTGGAAGGATGCTATGAGGTCTCCACGCAGCCTTCTCTTCTCCAGGCTGAACAGCCCCAACTTTCTCAGCTTATCTTCATATGGGAGGTGCTCCAGTCCCCTGATCAACCTCTTGGCCTCCTCTGGACTTGTTCCAACAGTTCTATGTCCTTTTTATGTTGAGAACACCAGAACTGCACACAATACTCCAACTGAGGTCTCACAAGAGCAGAGTAGAGGGGCAGGATCACCTCCCTCGACCTGCTGGTCACACTCCTCTTGATGCAGCCCAGGATACGGTTGGCTTTCTGGGGTGCAAGCGCACACTGCCAGCTCATGTTCATTTTCTCATCAACCAACACCCCCAAGTCCTTCTCTGCAGGGCTGCTCTGAATCTCTTCTCTGCCCAACCTGGAGCTGTGCCTGAGATTGCTCCGACCCACGTGTAGGACCTTGCACTTGCCATGGTTAAACTTCATCAGGTTGGCATCAGCCCACCTCACAAGCATGTCAAGGTCCCTCTGGATGGCATTCTTTTCCTCCAGCCTATCAACCGAACCACACAGTTTGGTGACATCGGCAAACTTGATGAGGGCGCACTCAATCCCACTGTCCATGTCACTAACAAAGATGTTGAACAAGACTGGTCCTAACACTGATCCCTGGGGGACACCACTCGTTACTGGTCTCCATCTGGACATTGAGCCATTGAGCACAACTCTTTGCGTGCGGCCATCCAGCCAGTTCTTTATCCACCGAGTGGTCCACCTATCAAATTGATGTCTCTCCAACTTAGAGACAAGGATGCCATGTGAGACAGTGTCTAACGCTTTGCACAAGTCCAGGTAGATGACATCAACTGCCTCAGCATGCCTTCCAGGAGAATCTGCTCCAAGATTTTGCCAGGCACAGAGGTGAGGCTGACTGGTCTGCAATTCCCCTGCTCATCCATTTTTCCCTTCTTGAAAATGGGGGTTATACTTCCCTTTTTCCAGTCGTCGGGAACTTCACCTGACTGCCATGATTTTTCAAATATGATGGACAGTGGCTTAGCAACTTCATTTGCCAGCTCCTTCAGGACCCACAGATGGATTTCATCAGGTCCCACGGGCTTGTGTACTTTCAGGTTCCTAAGATGGTCTCAAACCAGATCCTCTCATACAGTGGGCCTCAGGTCTTCATTCTCACAGTCCCTGTGTCTGCCTTCCAAGACTTAGGTGGTGTGGTCAGAGCATTTGCTGGTGAAGACTGAGGCAAAGAAGTCATTAAGAACCTCAGTCTTTTCCAAAACCAGGGGAGCCAGTTCTCCTGATAGCTTCCAAAGGGGACCCACGTTGTCCCTAGTCTGCCTTTTATTTGCAATGTACCTATAGAATCCCTTCCTGTTATCCTTAACATCCCTAGCCAAGTTGAATTCTAAGTGGGCCTTAGCTTTCCTAACCTGATCCCTAGCTTCCCAGACAACATCCCTGTATTCTTCCCAGGCCGCCTGTCCTTGCTTCCACCTTTTATAAGCCTCTTTTTTCCTTCGAATTTTCCTCAGCAGGTCTTTATCCATCCAAGAAGGTCTCCTGGCCCTCCTGCAGCACTTCCTTCTAGTTGGGATGCAACACTCCTGAGCTTGCAGCAGGTGATCCTTGAATATCAACCAAGAGTCTTGGGCCCCCCTGCCCTCTAGGGCTATATCCCATGGAACCTTACTGAGCAGGTTCCTGAAGAGGCCAAAGTCTGCTCTCTTGAAGTCCAGGGCAGTGAGCTTGCTGCACATTCCTCTCATAGTCCTGAGGATCTCAAATTCAACCATCTCATGATCGCTGCAACCAAGGCTGCCCTGGAGCATGGTCCCTGTTTCAGAAGCAATCTCAAGAATTTCCTTCTGAAGAATACAAGCCCAAAACTTATTTCCCACTTTTCACTTCAGGATGTCTCGCACCCTCTTGAAACTCTGACATTGCTGTTCTATCACAGATTGGAATGACATTTTATACCTTAGAAGTCCATTTTGCCGTTTGTTATTGTATAAGGGACGTGAAAGTACCATCTATCCTCCGCAGTACAGGACAGGTGGGTACTCTAGATGCAAACCTCCAGTCATATATTTACTAGTAACTGCTGGGCTGCTTCCCTGTGTAGTCACTTATGTGAAGGTTTCCTTGTTTATTGAAAATCATTTTGGTTGAAGAACAGACAAATATCACACCTGATTAACTTATCTGTGCTATGAGAGAGAAATAAGACTAGTAAAGTAAGATAGAAACAACTTTCACCTCTTCTTTATTTCCCTGCCAGCTTGCAAGAGCCTGAACTGCAATGTACACTCACAGTGGACTTTTTCATGAGAGCCCATCATCCTTTGTTTCTTCACCACCATGACATTGTTAGTTTGTTGTGGTCCCTTTGTACACTGCTTTATTGTTTTGTCTCAAAGCACTGTGTCATATGTCTGACACATCAGGTATCCCACAGCATCTTTCACTAAGCTTGAAAAAATAAGAGGTAAGTAAAATGTTGCTGGAAGCTGTGGCTGAAGAAAGTGAGAAATAGAAGGAAAAAGAGACTTGCGAGAACTTTTATCAGGCAACTGTGTAAAACACACCATTTGCTATTAAGATGATAAACTGGAATAGTTTCCAGAGATAAAGACTATGACACAATTCTTTTAAGTGCTATAGCATTGCTGTTGGCAGTAGCATGCACTGAAAACAATGTAGCTGCAATAAGATGAGGAGCATGAGAAAAATTTCGCTGAACTTGCTGCAAACAGGAACACGAGAGCAACACAAGCAATAATATCACAGTTTCAGAAGATTCTAAGCTACATTTAAATGAGACTTTGAATAGCATCATGAAATTGTGATGGAATGTGTAAATGGTAAAAATCTAAACTTTTGCATTAAAATTTGACAATAATGTGACTGTTGGGAGACCATCAGAATAATTCATTTAGCCTGAAAATGCGCTCAAACACCTGAGGATTTCATGGTTCCTCCATGTCTTCACCACTCTAAGTTTGCTGGAAAGTTCACATACCTTTCAACAAGCCTTGCACTCCTGAAAAGCCTGCTCTTAGGTTAGACTGCAGAAACGGCCATTGCCCCTACTGTGGCAGTTCATCAGAAGATTAACTGTTTAACTGGCAGTGTTCAACTTAAGGCAGGATTTAATTGTCAGTTTAACTGTTTAACAGAAGATCATCATAAGAATCATAGAACAGTTAGGGCTGGAAAAGACCTTAAGATCATCCAGTTCCAGCCCCCCGCCATGGGCAGGGACACCACCCACTAAACCATGCCACCCAAGGCTCTGTCCAACCCGGCCTTGAACACCGCCAGCGATGGAGCATTCACAACTTCCCTGGGCAACCCATTCCAGTGCCGCACCACCCTCACAGTAATGAGCTTCCTCCTTATATCCAATCTAAACTTCCCCTGTTTAAGTTTGAATCTGGAAAAGAAAAACAGTTACCCTCTGAGGTAACACAGATGGTTCTCTCAGAGCAAGTCAAATGAAGATACTGGGCCAAACATCAACAACCTCAATCAAGAAAGCCACAGATGGTAGCAGTGCTGGGGGTTAGCTGGCAGCTTGGAAGTGCAAGATGTGCCTGAAATAAGAGACTGATGTGTTTGAGAAGTCTCATTTTGACATTGTCCTCCCATACATGCCTTGCTACAGCCTTTTTTTTTTCTTATAGTTATTCACTGCCTCTGAAACAAATTATAAGAGAGACAAATACCCAGACTGATATCTGGAGCTAGTGAAAAGGTTCAGAATTGAAGTAATAGAAACAAATGGTTTCACATCTTTTGGAGTGGGTAGAAGGTAAATCTGAGCAAGCTACCCCCATTACTGTCACCCTGTCAAGGCTAGACTCTCTACTGGTTAAGCTGAAAACACGTCATTTGTACTGACAAATGACGAGCTCACACAATACATTTCTCTGCAATCACCAGCATGATTCACAATAACTTCACAGTCTGGCCTCAGAAGATCAGTTGAAATGGCCTATCCTATCTTTAATGTCTTCTGCAACCTCTGAAAAGAAATATAAACTGGGAAATTGGCTTTCAAGAACACTTCCCAGCTACACAATCACCTACAATCTACTGTGACCTTCACTGAAAACTTCCTCTGAGGGAAGAAAAAAATATATCTTTTAATTTTTTCTAATGTTCTGGCTTACTGTTTTTGCTGCTTCTCATGCAATATAATTAAAATGATGTCTTCAGAGTCGGAGGATGCTTACGATAAACAGCTTCTGTGGAACCTGAGCAACTCAGCTATGGTGTTTAATCAACTGAAGAAGATGTTTATTGCTGCGTATGCTCTGCTGCTGTGAAAACCAGCCTTTAAATACACAGTTTCTAAACAAGAGAAAATAAAAATCCAATAAGAACAAGTTAAGGTCCTTGACACACAATAGAGAAGTGAAGGAAAGAAAGAAGGATTGTCTCTTGCACAATAGGAATAGATTTAGGGCAGCTAGTGCATTGTGGAATGAATTACTAGTGATAGATGAACCACAGCATGCATAAAATGCTGATTTTCTGCCACTAAAAGCCCATGTATTCAGATTCTTCAAGCTGCAAAATTTCATTCTCCTTCACCTCTCCCAGTGCTGACTGCTTCAGAGCTCAGATAAAACCTATGGCTGCAACTATAGGAGGTGCAAACAGAGCTATTTCAGTGGCTGAAGAACACATTCTAAACAAATACAAAGGGTAGAAGAGCAGATTTTAGCAGCAGTGATAAGTAATTGGGAAATATGCTGAGGGCCAAATGTTCAAGAGTCCACAAGCACAATGTGTTTGTCACTGTAATGAGCCTTATACTTAGCAAGCAAAAAAGATGTGGGAAGAGTGATGCCTAGTTCTGCCTCAAGTGTAAAGAATCACATGGCTCTAAACCTTCTGAGGTCCTTCCCATTGCATACAAATAATCCAGTGTAATTTCCTGAGTTTCTTGGATTAGGCAGGATTAAACAACAAAGTTCATCAGTGCTACTGTGACGATCAGTCTGCAGATCATGCACAGCTTCATCCACTGGGACTGAACTGCACAAAGGCCACATGACTGCAGGAAAGATGGCAATTCAGGGTACCTGGAGGAGAGAACTGGAGAGCTGTAACCTGCCAGAATGTGTTGTGTGTCCCTCTCATTAGGAAGCTTCTGAGCCTTTCAGCCAATGGCGTCTCTGAATCAGTACCTCTCTTCCAAGCATGGCAAGCCTGTGTGTAGAAATCCTGCAAGGCTCAGCTGAGGCAGCCAGTTCAGGAAGGCTGGCCTTTGGTGTCTGCAATTTTATGAATCAGCTCCTGTATAATTAGCCGATTTTTACTGTATGCATCTTTCCAGGGAACAGTTTTTATATCTTCTATATTATATATTTCTGTTGGAGCCCTTAAGTTGAATAAATTACCTTATTAAAAGCACTAATAGCAACAAAGTGAGTGATTGGTAGGAATTTCATTTGGCATGCTGGAAATTACAGCTAGAGATGTGTTTTAAATGTTGATAAACACAAGCAGAAGACTTACTTCACTAGAGAAATAGTTTCTATCTCTCCCTCCTCTTGTGACTGAGTCTGAAACATCACAAAATTATTTCTCTCTGCAATGTGCAGCCCAGTCCATGCACCTTGCCTCTTCTTTCAGCTTTGAAATACGGACAAAAAGCTTTTGTACTTTGACTTATCTTGCCTCCACTGAGCTACTGCACACTTAGATATAGTGACTCTATAAACCTCCAGCAGTGAATTGTTCTAAATTAGAAAAATAAAACAGAAAGAAAATGAGAGCATTTGATTTCTTTGGGTACCAGGGAGGAATTAACTCACATACATAACATAACATAAGCACCTGTTAAAGGATTGATTGCTGTAAGGTGGCAATATAAACCTGCCAAAGGAATCAAAGCACCAATCATCAGATTTTATTTTCCTTAGCTGTGCAAAGTAACAAATGCATTCTTTCAGAAATCACTCAAAACATTGGGAGCAATCCTAAGGACTTACGCATTAAGAACAAGTAACTGGTCTACATTAGGAACACGCACACACAGACACCCTTTTTATTTCTTTCTTCCTTTTTTTATATATTTTTTTTTTAAGGTGAGTTAAGAATGCTCAAAAGAACATGCTGCAGACCAAACTCCAGCACTGATATAGGTGAAAAACATCTGTATAACATGAAGAGAAACAGCAGCATCAAAGTGCCGGCAGTTTCTGTTACTAAACCACCTAAAACATGGTAGGAAATGCTTTGTATTTATTTTCTTTTTTTCTATATGAATTCATTGAAGTCATTTTTGTGTCCTGCCATATTGAAGGGTTCTCTAAGTCAAGAAGCTTATAAGCGGGCATGTTTCTAGGACAGATACCTTTCAGACAGAGAGCAAAGCAAGCTTCCAGGCAGCACTTTCTGAACTTGTCAACAGAAACATTTCCAGTGGAAATTTCATTTCAAGAGCTATATGCATTCAATTAGAGAACAGAAGAAGTGCTGTGTGAGCTGAGCAACCAGCAGCAGAGCCTAATATTTTCAGCTCTAAGTATACAATGAGGCAGACACTAGTACAAAACCCAGTAAACAGCTTGCAAACCACAACAAGCACAAATAATCATAAGGGAAATGTGTTTTTCATGGATAAATCATGAATTGAAGCTTTCACCTACAGGAAAACAGAAGTCTATGCTCTCGCAAGAAAGTCTCACTGAAATCACAGCAACTATTTCTTCCTTTCCTGAGCATCCTTCTCCTGCCAACCAAACCCTACAGCAATATTATTTAAACTGGAAGTGCAGAAGCCTGTAAGGAATAGAGTTCTCTGACTCCCCATCTACCACCTCACATAACCACGTGCTTATTTTTGACCATTTTGAGTGATCATGGGGAACTACCAACCTGAGTGTGTTCAAGGACCAGAGTGGCAGCACCTTGCAGGACCCTCAAGTCTAGGCCTCCACTGAATTTTTGCTTCACATCCTGGTAGATGGAGCTTGAAATACACCAGCAGCTCTGATACTGGCTTTCTGTTGGCTTATTCAGACATCAAAACTCCCTGACAAATCTAAAGTGCTGCCTTCTCAAACAAAAATCACTACCACTACATTATTGTATTGTAATCCCCTGGGATGCCAACCATGAGTAAAAATCCAATTCAAGGATTTTCACTGGGAGATGAAAGTGTTTCCTCAAACTCACCCCATGTTCCTTCACCCTCAGGCAGGCGCTGAATAACTCTGAATAGGAAGTTGCAAGGAACGAAAGGAGAAAAAGATGTAAAGCCCTAGTGGTTCTCTCTGCTACAGGCTCACACAGGGAAATGAACGTCATGAAACACAAGGGAAAGGAGGGAAATTATAAGAGGAAAAGCCTTTATGATCCTAATAACAAAAATTCATAATCCACACAGTCTTTTTTTCTGGCTCTGAAGGACATTTTCCCTAAGGGACAACATCCAGAAGAAAGAGATGCAGAAACAGAGACAGAAGGGGAAAATTACTGAAGACAACTGAGGAAAACAAAACCTCCTTTAGGCATGCAGTTTACAGCGGAACACGCTTCATAAGCTCATTACTAATTCTCACTGAATACCGGGAAGCATTTTGGAAACATTTTTCACTCAACAGCAAACCCTCTTCTGATAAATCCACTGCAAATCCCATGGATTCTGCAGAACTCTCCTGGCCATCAAGCTACTGTAAACCTTAAAATTTGCTCCCTAAGTCTCAATGGGGTACGTAGTATTCGTTTACATCTCTCTAGCAAACTAATGGCAAAGCTTTCTAGCAAAGCAAACCTGTCCAGCTTTCTACTTTTGATGGCATATTTTGCTTAGGCAAGTGGAGGGCAATTCTGTACCTGCTGGAGTTTTTGACCAAAGGTTTGGAAAATTTAAAGTGTGTTAACCAAAGAAAGGTCCTGCACACCAGGAAGGTTTGTAAGTAGTGCACAGACTTTGTGCACCACAGCTGTGTTTAACCTTTCTTCTTTCTATTGTCCCTTTCAAACTGCTTTACCTCTATGCTTCAACACTGCCCTAGATAGGTGCCTTCTTGAGACTGGCTGTGTAATGATTTATTTCATCTTGCTGTCTGAAAGCCTGTCACTCCACTCTAAGCATCCTGCTCTGTTCAATTCATAGCAAAGACAGACCACCTAAGGTACCCAGCTGCTGGCATGAAGTCTGCAATCAACTGAGGGGGTCATTCAGATGTATTTGAAAGTGAAAGCACTGTTTAAAAAGCCAACATTACTGGCCAGCAGCCACAACCAGCTAAAACACATTGATATTATTTCTAGCAATGAGTGAACTTCTGTTTATCCTCAGGGCCATGGGAAGCTGAAGAGGCCAAAAAGTGAAATGACCAAGACATGCTTGAATCTTTTTGTCAATATTGGCTTTCGCTCAAATGCAGTACATGGGAAAATGCGGAGACACACACGAAATTAAATGATTTTTTTTCAATGAAAGTCTGTTGCAGTTGCTGGGAATTTTAAAATTAAATTAATTGGGACTAGGATTTTGCCTTTCAGTTTCAAACATGAGCCAGATATGTCAGCAGGTTTGTGTTCTTCTCTTGGGTATATCCAAACATGGACAAGCCATTAAAAGATCAAGTACTTGGCTCAAATACACTGGCACATGTCTGAGTCCTCCTGTAATCCTCTTGGGCCAAAGCTGTCTGATACAAATGTGTAGAATTTAACTCAAAACAGTACAACCTCGATGTAAATGGCTTTGAAAGAGGAAATTCTAGAATAAGATATTTGTTGTTTAAAAATGGCAGTGCGATGCTGTGCACAAATTCTGATTGCTATTACATTTTAATTAAATTATGCTACTTAAAACACTGCCTGAAGGGCAGTGATGGGGCTACAACCCCTCTGAAATTACTCCTACCAGCTTCTCTACCAAGGCAGACTCCGCACGGGATGTGGCTATTAATCAGCAGTGGGAAATCACTGCCTTCAGCACCCTGTTGGTCTGATCGGGAAGTGTCGGAACAGAAATAAGCCCCTGATGCAATCATAACAAAGATGACCACAATACTATGAAAATAAGGCCATTTTAGATTTGTGATTGCAGCCAAAATGACAGTACTATGGGCTGTTATACCTTGTTATTTTTCTTAGGATGCTGCAGAAAGGATAGAGGTAAGGTCAGTATTCTCAAAACGCCTCTGTATCCCAGGAAATGAGACCACGACATCCTTTGTGCTCCTTGCAACTGTAGTGTGCAATCAAAGACTGCATTCCTGGATCACAAGCTCTAATGGTCCCGCTGCTTTGTATGACAGCAACCAATATATCTTCTCCCATTGATGAGCCACGTAGGTAGCTTTACTTAAGTAAACACCATGTGAATTGGCATAATGATGACAGAATCATCTCAGACTTATGCCAAGCCCTGAAAGGCATGATCATCTCAACTTAATCATCCAATTTTAACTCATCCCTTTCTTCACAACCTACCAGCCAAAAAGACTCCCCATATCTCCATCAAGAAGGATTGTGTTGGAGTAGGAACATGCCCATGGCATTGCTTTTCTCCCTCCCACAATGCATTTACTCAGACCTTCTGATACAACTAAATTTAACAAATGCTTCAGGGCACAATTGGTGCCAGCAAAAGAGGCCCTTCAGATATAAATGTTCTTGGGACTTCACACTCCTGCCTACTCATTAATTGCACAGCTGGATCCAACCCAGAGATGTTTCCACTACAACTCAGAACATTGGTAAAGCAAACGCCTGATACTTTTCCAACTAGATTTTGGGTTCGTGATCCATAACGTCAAAAGATACAGTGGTAAAAGTCTGTCTGGTTTTGGCACCATTAGTCATTTACTATATGAGGGAATGAACATGATGGAGAACAGGAAGAAGGCAAGATAAACTAAGCTGGTTGGAATTAGGGTCAGGAGCACCCACAGCTGGACATGCTCCTCTCCCAGCTTCATTCCCTGACAACAGTACAACCTATTACGTGCATTCAACATGACATAGTCCTGAGCTGACTCTCCTGCATACAGATTTGTTTTCAGCCCTCAGTTTCCTACTCACTTGCCTGTGACCACAGGCACTTATATCACCACAGCCTTGGTAACTTCCTTGCCTATAGCTCTGTCAATCTAAGTTTTAGATAACGGTCTATGTGAACCAGTAACAGGCACCAAACATATAGTGAAGTCTTATAAAGACAACTTCATGCTGAGGAGACTAAGAGGAGACATGAATTTTTTTTTCTTAGCAAAGTCTATTAAAAATTGAGTTTGGTTTGTTGTTTTTTTTTCCCAGAATGGGAACATCAGTAGAAATAGAAAAAGAAAAATCAAAGAAACCATTCAATGGACTATAATGAAAAGCAGCTAACTGCAATCACAGTAACTTGCACAAACTCAATCTTTTCCTTCTCAGAAAGAGAACTTACAATTTAAAATATACACAAGGATATGTATTTTTACATATGAAGCATAGCAGGGTTCCATGCAGAGAGCCACATGAACTGAAAATATCTTGGAAACCCTACCTGAGCATGGAACTCCTCTGCCCAACAGCAAGCCCAGGGGCCATATTTAGCCACCAAAATTTTTATGTGCTCTGTTGCCTTTGCAGAGGAGAAAGAGGGAATGGTGCTGCTGGAGCAGCCCAGACTGTTCTTGGGAGACCTGTGCTTCTAGAGTCACCGTGTGACAGCAGACGGAGAGCAAGAACAAATGGGAAATCAATTGTGCTAAAAAGGAGATTAAACAGACTTGCCTACAAAAGTATAAAAGCTGGACCAAGCAGAGCCTGCAACATGTGCACTATGTATGAGAGTGGGCTCCTCCTGGCAGTCAACTTCTAGCAGCTTTCCTTCAGCAAAGGGGAACAAACTAGTGCTAAAGGATATGTTTTAAAACCAGAAAGATCATAAATACTGCTGCAGGGGAAAGCTGCAACAGACATGCAAGAAAAGGAATTTGTACAGGCTCAGGGTACATTTTGTCTGCTTTAGACCATTCCAAAAAGGAGAACAAGACAATCTAATTTACTCAGCCAGTTATATGAGGTTTATATGACTCCTTCATATCACCAGGCTGGCATAAAGCAACCATAAGTGCACAGGTAAATCAAACCTATAATTTCCATTTTAGCTTTAACAAGTTATTTTACTGTTTCTAGGTGCTAAACATGTGTATCTGATGACTGCAATACACGTTATGCAGCTATGCATCCTGAATAGATACATGAATATTAAAGGTTGCTTTGTTCTGACAGCTTATTCTAGAGTTTGCCTTATACTGGCTAAGATTTTCAGTTCTTCTTAAATGTAACTTGCATATCACTGTAAACTCTCTCCCTCCTTTTGACAGGGTGCCCTTGTAGATGGTAATTTCCCACATAGGGAAGAGACTCACAATTCATTTTGGATTGGGTATCTTACAGCAAGACATTTTTGCAGAACATAAATATGTATCACCAGATATAATGCTTAAGCCCATTCTTACAGAATGTTGTGATAAATATGAAGGAATATTACCGATGTTATTGTGTCCACAGTAATGTGAAACTCATACAAAAGAGGACAAAATCAGGTGAATTCAGGAGTCCAGTACAAAGAGTTACTATTAGGACAGAGCAAATACAAGGCAGTGATAAAAGAATCTGCTTTGGTGTGCTCTAAGCAATACCGTAATACTCAGAGTAGACAAAATAAATAAAGCAAGTTAAGTAAATTAACTATAAAATAGCACTAATTTTGTCTGCACACAGGACTACTCTCAAACAGTGGACTCTTGTCTGACTTCAGACTACAAGAAAATTCCACTTAGGTCTTGTCTCTGGTATTTTCTGTCTCCCAGATTCATGTCAGAGAGCACCCATTCTTCTTATTCTGCCATTCTCCTGGGGACTCATGACACTTCCCAGTCCACCACAATGCTTCACAGACAGCAGATCCTGCAAACCATAATCATCGTCTATATATTCTTCCTTTTCACAGGTAACAGAGCTAGGTGGGAAAATCCTGTATTGAACCTACAAGGTGCATCCTTCTCATTGCTAAAGGTGCTTTTGAAAATGCAGTCTATAACTGAAGAATTTATCAATGTTTTCAATTTCTTTTGGTTTTGGGAACAACCCACAAGGCAGAGAAGAAGGAAGGAAACAGAAGTTGGAAGACCTCTGAGTGAGAGGTTTTTGTGAGTGTATGACAGGACAGAATAGGGAATCTCTGCTAGAAGTAGAGGCAGAGAAGGGCAGGAAAATTAGCAGAGCCAGGAAAGTAACAAATGAGGCTGTAAACCAGGAGACTAGCAGAAGGCTAGAGAACAGCTCAGAGAACAGAGATCTGCATTTATTGTATTTTTGTACCTGTGCTTAAATTGAGTGGCTTGAGTCCCCAGGACCTGTATAGCAGACACTAAGTGCAAGACTGAAAAGCAGATAAGCTTGGTCTGAACTAAAGCTAGACTTAAAACCTGTGTTTAAATGTTGCGGAAAATCAAGCAAGTTAGACCTGGAGGTTAGGCTATAACCCATAGAGAATATGCCATACAAATGCCATGCCACATGCCAGTACAGCCAAGCATAGCCAAGCAGACTACTGCCAATGGAGGAGGCTTTTTGCAGACTGAGAAGAGGATCACTGCACAGGATAAATTTGAGGAGGGAGAAGTAGGCTAAAAAGGGAAATAATCTGTTCCTTGTCTGGCTTTATAATACTTCAGCACTTGACTGCACTGTTGCTTGGGGAGGGCACAGCTTATTTTATTGCAGACAGCTCAGGGCTTCTTTCCAGCTTTAGGAGGAGCGGGGTGATCACATTTGTTTGCAGAAAACACCCAGTTCAGACATAGCTGCCAAAGGACATGCTGTTGCACTGCAGACACTTACTTTGTACCCTGTAACATGCTGCAAAGTGCTATAGCAAAGCAGCCCAGCTTCCATCCCAGCACCTTCTCTTCTCCTGCCAGTACCCCAAAGCACACTTGCTGCACTGTTGCAGAACAAAGCACATCATGGAATTACTCAGCACACTGTGCAGGCCACTCTGCTAAGGCACATCCAGCAGGCAGTCTTCCTCTGCGCTGCCTCTCCTCGACTACCTGCAGCACCCAGTTAATACAACTCGGTGCAAGCCCTGAGGCAGCTGCTGCTGTGGAAAATTCAGCAAACCCTGTTTGTAAGTGTGCTACAGCTTTTCCAGTCACCTAGGATTTACATCATTTAGCATGGCTCTTTCAAGCACAATTTCCAATTATTTCTTAGGCTATAAACAGAACCTAATTGCTACCACAAAGCATCCTCTTTCTTTGCGACTTTCAAACTGAGTCACACTGAAGCATTAGCTTCACAATGTCTATTAAAACCCTAAATCCAGCCTCAGACTTTGTCCTGGGACCATTCACTGAACTCAGCCTGGGTTTGTAGCAGCCACCCCCACACATGCAAATATTATAGAGCTCAACTGAGAATGCTGATCTGGTCGTTGAGTTGGGAACATGAGGTTAAATTTCTTACTTGGGAGGAGCTGCCTCAACCCTTTGTCTCCTCCCCTAGTTTGACACAAGGCCAAAAAAATGACCACAAACTACTGCATTTTGCTCCACAGCAGAAAACAGAAGAGCATTTTACAGTGAAACATTTTGCAAGTTTTCTAATGAAGTGGAATAGTAGTGTAAAGCATTAAAGCTTCAAGCAATAAAGTACAGTCATTCCTATAGCATCCAGCAAGCCATGATACAAATCATTTGAAATATTAAATGGGTTTGATACAAGTAATGAAACCCTTCCACCTCAGCCCTCAAGCCACAGATGTTATCTATTTAGAGCATTATCAACAGCAGACTGAGGAAACACCGGCCTTGAAACTTAGTCCATGTTTTCAGCAACATGAAAAGGGAAACCTGCTGAGTTATAGACTCAGTTTCTCAGAAAAGTCTGCTGTCATTGATGCTGAAAACAATGTAAACCAGAAACTTTCCCTTAAAAGTGATAGAAGCAGCTGTCTTTCCTCACTGTATGAGGTAAATGAATCTGCCTCCTCCTTTTGTACCTGTATACATACAGCGCTTAACATCACAGCCTCAGCATCATAGCCTCAGCATCATAGCCTCAGCAAAGCAAATGGTCTGCGAGACTGCTGTCTGAAGCTCTCTCCACATTTTGCTGAGAGGAAGAGCAACTTTCATTGCAGGTGAGAAGACACAAAGGGAGATTAAGCAACGTGCCTGAGGCATTACAGGAAGCCTGTGGTGTAACAGAGGACTCCAGTCTGCTCAGCACCACAGTGTGAGGACCAGGAGACAACCCTCTGGGTCCCTCTCCAAGAACAAAGACTCTCTCAGCACACTTCACCGTGGCAAAGCTGCTCAAACAAGCAAAGCAGGTGGGAAAAGGTGCCAAGACTCTCCTCAAGGTCTCCTTTCAGTAGGGCTAATAACTGGTATTGTGTTTTCACTGCTTGAGGCTGTAGGAAGCAAATGGCCTCTCCATCTCAAGTACTGGGTGGCACATACTCCCGGTCACCCTGCCTCCACATTAAGCACCCTCCTTCCTGATAAATTCAGGGCAATGGGAAGCTCCCAGAATTTCTAAGAGATATTTGCTTGCTGTAGTAGCAGGGACTCACCTGCTTTACCCTAGGGAAAGCTTCAGTCTTTTCAGGCCAAAATTCCCAAGCTGAACTCCATGCTGTACTCAAGACAAGATTTTGGTTCCCAGTAATACATAAGAAAGGCAGCCTGAGCTAACAGCACTTGCTCTCTAGAGAGGAGCGTGAACTTCCTGAGATACTACAAGTAAATCCATTAATTGTTTCAGAAGCAAAATTAATTAAATGCAGCCCTTAAAAAAATTTAACATCTGCATGTCTTCTCTTTGTTTTGGATGATCTTAAGAGTGAAATAGCAGATGCTACAGATTTTCCATGTAATGAACCTTAATTGGAATCTTTTACATTAGGCTGCAATTGAAGAAAACCAGTTGTAATTAAGCCAGGTTATTAATGATTTTATAACCAATTGTAATAATTAGATAAGTCAGCATGTGACTTAAGCTAACGTTGCTGGGAGGGTCTAAGATATGAAAGGTAGCCCAGCTCACTGTTGCTTTCCATCTATCACAGACTCCCTGTGAGCTTTGCAATCACTGCTCCACTGCAGAAGAGAGCAGGATGCAGCCTTCATTTGTCAGTGATCTGGCTACAGCTGTGGCTGTGGGGAGCATCTCACAGTGCTGCTGCTCATCATGGGTGCTGTGAGTACCTCTGGATACTCTCTTCCCTCTTTTCCCTGGGAATGTGGTGTTCCCCCTCATGGTTTTTGAGAGCTGCAGTTCAAAGCCCTTCCCACCTCTCCTCCAGAAAGCATTATAGACTGATATTAGAACCACTGAAATTCCTACTGACATGCAAATGGGCCATGGCATGCCACTTGGTGTTTTCCACTTCACTCATTTCTCTTGAGTCACCTTGTTTAACAAAGTTTTGTGATTGCTTTTCTGAGGTTGGCATCTGCACTTGTGCACTGCTGAGAGAAGAGGTTGGCACAGGTCGCAGGGCGCCTCCCTGGAGAAACCCACAAGAAGCACAGAAGATAGGAGTGAGTTGATGAAAACTTTTCTAGAAACACAGAGTCACGATGAGACAGCTCTGCAGCAGTACCTGGCAGGACAGTGAAGCCAGTCCTTTCTAATGGCCATGAGAACAGAAAATCTATCAATGGCTTCCCTGCAACTATAGCAAGCATCTAAACTCAGAACTCAAAATCAGAGCATGTAAATTCTTCGCAGTGGTAGAATTTAAAAGTCTTATTCCCTTTGGGAGGCTTTTCCTATTTTAAACACAGGCAAACAAATTGAGCAAAATATTTTCAATTAAATCTTGGGACAGAGCCCCAAACCTCAGAGCATCTTTTTTAGTTTCCCTTTGACAAGTGCCAGTGAATAGAGCACACTCATGAAGAATGGGCAAATACCAAATAAAAGGACACATTTTTGAACAAGTGTCCTGGACCACGGAACAGAGATGCTCCAGCTACATCTTGACCCAGGAGTCCACAGTGTACTGAATCTTGTATGACTCCAGGCTGACCTACAGTTAAATATAAGCAGCTGTTAATCTATTCAGATTGGGAGCTACTTTTTGGTTAATACTTTTAAAAAACAGTAGCTAATTGAGTTTTTAAGCAGATCTTTGAAAAAGTTTGCATCTCAAACTAATGCTGCAGTTTAGGTCCAAGGTCCATTGGGTTGCATTTATAACCCGCTTGGACAGAGCCTTGATTCACTGATTTCCTGTTTCCAGAATCTCAGCACCCACCACATCCCACACAAACTCAGCGCACAGGAGGTGACAGCCAAGAGAGCCCCTTCAAAGCATGCCCCTTAGGCCAAACTAAAACATCAGCAGAGGCACACCACAAAAGGACTTTCAAGATAAATTGTCCTCAGGTCTCTTTGTCTCCTATACTGAAGAGCCTGGAAACTCCAGGCTGGGAGGAATAAAAAGCAAATCATTTTTCCCCTCAGGAAAAATGGGGTAATTTATGCAGTTTTCTCTGCGTTTAAGTAGCACTACTGTGTATTTAAGCAATCACCCAGTTAGCAGCCGCAGCAGCACACACCAATCACTATATTCTGGATCTTGTAAATCTGCCACAGATTTCCAAGAGGCCTCAGCAAACACCTTTGTTAAATGGACGGGAAAAGTCACACATCACTGATGATGTGCTTTGGTCCTGGCTTGCAGGACCCCTTTTCTGTCAAAACAGTGCATCATTTCCTACAGCAGCTCTAGTACACAAGGCAGCCTGCAGGTTTTTTTGGCAGCTGCAGACGCTGTTAACAGGCTCAGCCATAAAGCACACAGCCCTGGGCTGTATAGTCTAAGTTAGGTAGGATACCAAAAACTCTTGTCTTTCTTGCTAGCAAACAGCAGAAAAGCTCTCACTGACAGTGTGCAGCCATCTGGGCTGCAGGATGAGCCCTGGAACCCAAAGCAGGTGAAGTCAGTGGTTACTTTCACAGCAGAATCACATCCAGGATGATAATATCAGAAAGCCCAAGTTTATGCCTGCTCAGTGCAGGACATCCAGACACGGTTTTCTCAGTCTTCCTGGCCTCATTAGCTAAACAGAGCTCCTGCAGTGGCTGGGATGGAGAGGGAAACAGCATGCAGCAAACACACAGGAGCTGCTTCTACAGACACCCAGGTTCTGATCACCATCACAACCTGTAGGAAATAAATTTAAAGCACTTCACTAGCACTTGACTTCTGCCCACAGCTGGTGAGGATCTGCTTTCAGGGTTTGCTAAGGGGATGGTTTCAGCAAGAGCCTTAAGGCAGCTGATGCACATTGCAGGGTGTTTGCTGTTACCAGCTTTCCTTTCAGCCGTCCATTTTCATAATCATTTCTCTATTGCACAAACACAACCCATAAACCAGTCCAGAAATAAAGCTTCTCTATTCAGGTGCCTTTATCTTTCCAAATTCCTTTAAGAAAAAGCATGAAAGATTCATTTTACCCATCAATTTGGATTACATTCTCCTTTTATCAGCATCTTTTCCTTAATTACTTTGGCTATTCAGTTTACAAGTCCACTCAGATACCAGAGAGCTGAGCTTCCCTCACCGGAGACTTCAAAACATTGTTGGGAGGAAGGAAAAAGCCTAAGTAAAATACCAGTCATGTGTGCTGGACTATTGCAAGTGAGTCATCAATTATACAGGGTTTGGAATATGTTATACTACCCACAGCTGTTTGATAGCTGAGCTATATGATTTATGAGAACAGTCAAGATTCAATTACTGATTTCCCATAAATTATCTATACAGTCCTTTCATCCTATGCCAGGTTATGAAAGGCTCTGAACAACAGAGGGGACTGAGGAGGGGGTTCTCTGACCATGAAATGAACTCAGATTTTCAAAGGAAATCAAAAGGAAAGAAACAAGTGATGTAGAGCCAGTGGAAGGTGTCGGACTTCAGATACATGAAATCAGACTGTTATTCCCAGGCAGGCACAGGAACAATTTGTACAGATGCACTGATTGAGCCAGCCATCATACTATCTATTTGTCCTTGACTTCTTATCATGTGCTTTGGGAGAGGAAGATTACAGCTAAAAGGAAATAGTGCATTTTATAAATCTGTAAAGATTGAGAGGAATAGCTTAGTAAGTGCCTGGGGAATTTTAGATGCACGCACTGACTTTAGAAAGGATTTTTTCAGAGCACAAAAAACTGACTTGCCCTTAGGAATAACACCACCAGTTTAATAGAGGCTAACATCACAGAAGAGTCAAAATTACTCTTTTGTTTTTTAGGCAAAACTGACCATGAAATACCAGAACGTGTTGATCTTAAGAAGTCTTTGGGAGTCTCACTTGGAAATAGTGAATAAAATGCAAATGAAATGGGAAGGAACTGAAGGAGCAAACCTTGTTCTTATCACCCCACTATGCCAATGTCTCTGTCCAAGGCTCTTCCCTGCACATGGCCAGACAAAGACAACAATGCTCCAGGGAGAACAAAACAATTCGACTACACTTTCAAGGATTAAAAGAAAAAGTAGGGGGGAGGAGGAGGGACTGAAGACAAAAGAAAAGTTAATTAGGAAACACTGGTAAAACTTCTCTGTGCACTCAGTTGTTATAAGCAACAATCTTTGCCTCTTTCTATAAGCAAATGGAGAAAGACACATTTCTCAGGGTCAGTACAATTAGGCTTGAAGCCTGCGCTCTTGGTTTAAACACACTGGTTTACTCCCTGAAGCTGGATATTTGAATTCTTCCTGCTCCCACTCAAGACAACTCACACTTACTTGCATCAATGTGCCTGGCAAACTATAAAAGTTCAGGACAAACTATCACTATATCTTCTATAGCTCTTTATTTTCTCTCTTTTCTTGTATCCCTCTTTCTCTGCCCTCTTACAGGCCATCCCCATGAATAGAACAGAGGTACAACCAGCACACCCTAGGACCCTCTATACCCAAAATGAGGTGACACTGCATAGCAGTGTTTCCAAAACTCCAGCCAACACTTTCTCTTCCATAGCACTAGTGAGACCAACCTGAAGAGCATCAGGAAATAACATGTTTCTCATTATAGCTTACAAGCCCAGTCCACAATTCAACAGCAAAGTGCTCACTCCCTATTCAAGCCTGTGGGTCTCTTCCATGTGGGGACATAAAAGTCATCGCATCAAAAATAAGCAGCACCATATGCTATGTGAGACTTTTTATCTTTTACTGGAAGGCTTCTAGGGCAGGGAATGAAGCACAGCACTGAAAAATAGCTTCAAAAATGGATTTCAAGTTTTCTCTTTTTTGTATTTCCTCTGGTTTTGGGGTTTTTTCTTCACCTGAGTACATTTGTTTTATTTTGCATAAATCTGTGCCAACCCCTCCCATACTCACATATGAGTGGAAGGAAGAGACTGAAGCAAACAGTTGTTTGCCTGCTTGTTTTAAAATAATAGAGTGAAAATGAATGTGTTTCCTTGTACGTGAAGCAAAAGATCTGGCTGGGGCACCGCTCCAACAAAGCGGCTGAGGGAAATGGATTTTATTAGCCTGGTTTCCAATCCCTTTACTTACCTGGTTGGTTATTACATACCTATCCCCCTTAATTGTGCAAGCTGCTATATAGACAAATAACAGGTGAGGGCCATAATAACAGGCTGTTACCATCCAGAGAACTCGACTGGCAAAACAATTCTCATACCAAATTGTCTCTGCTAACCTGAGTAAACCCTGCAAGGCCTCCAAAGCTCGGAGAGGAGCATCAGCCAAGCTGTGTGCTCTGTGCACAGGACACAGCAGCCGCATCAGGGAATGCTCTTGGCATTGCAATAGATACAGCCCACATGTCACTGTCAGCACCAGTGAGGATCAGTCCTGCCCTGAAAGAAGCTCTCCTCTCTGTCGAAGGAAAACAGAGTGGGAAATGACCCATCCCAGGTCACGGTATCAGTTTTAAACTCTGGAAAACTCCCTGCTACAGTCCAGCACCTTTATCACCACATAGCCCATGAGGTTCTGCTCTCCTTTAGGTGTGCATGCTCTAGAGAGACTTTTCAGCAGCTGTCTATCATGGCTCTGGGATCTGGGAAGGAACAACAGCTGGTCCCTCAGCCCACATATGTTTTTAATGCACCTTCTCCTCAGACATTGTCTTGTGGAGCATTTTACTGAGAAGTCTTTGGCCAGCACACCCCAGTGCTTAAGAAAGATCCACGGTTTGCTGATCCAGCACTAGTTCCCCAGGTCTCTCTCTCACCTTCAGACAGGGAATAGCACATTATAGTAAAGCCTTTCCTTGGGATGACCAGTCAACAGACTGATGTCTCCCTTATTCTCCAGTCTCTTGTTTTCTTCCTGTAAATGTCTGAAATAATTAATTTGAGATTTAAAGACCCAAGCTACTGTAGTGTGCCCAAAATAATAAATGTCTCAGAATTTCAATTACCCTAAATGTAGAAGTGTTGGATCCAGTTTCTGCATCTAATGCGTCATGCAGAACCATTACCCCACTATCCATTAATTAGAACAAGGTCAGCATATTCTCTGATGTCTCTTCATGACTACACAATGAACAAGCATTGCTTCTGCTGTGGGCAGAGTCCAGTTGTAGATATACAGCTCTCCCACTTTTAAGCCAAACTTTAACTATCCAAAATGATAAAGCGAACAGTGCTATGGTTTGGGGATAAATATATCTGGATAGAACAGAAGAGGACAAAGCCTAAAAAAGAAGCATAAAGACACATTGGTTTAGAGAGATGTGCAAAAGAGCTGCAACTACACCAAAGAATAGCTCCAAGAAGAGAACAAGAAAGAATTCCACAGGGACTTCAAGAAATAGGTGGAAAGTGGGGAAAAAATAAAAAGATGGTTTGGACAAGGTCTAGTCCCTGTCTGTTCATACATACCACAATTATAGCTTGGATCTGCAGCCAGTTCTATCATGGCGGGCTCTTGAGCATGAAAATAATGTGAGCAAGCTCCTGAAAAACACCCTTGCCTCACCCATAAGGAAAAATTTACTGGTGCGAAGCAGGCTGGGGAATAGGCACAGTCTCTCTCTAACCACTAGGTGTTCCTCTAAACTGTGCCCAGATAAGGGGTGCATTAATACCACTAACCAATCCCTGCCATCCTCACCTTTCTTATCAAAGCATTGTCTGCTTCTGTTTCACCCCATTTCTGCAAAGACTCTCAAGACCTTTGTATAATCCCTAGGCTCTAGCTGCAATATGGACGTTCTGGCACTTTAGATGTGTAAACTGCCAATTCTCTCTTGCCCTTTGTTTTCTGGGCTACCTCTGCCTGGTTTTCATTTTCAAAGATTCCAGAGGTAGTATTTTATTGCAATGGATTTTATTATGATGATGCACAACACCCTTAAGAGCTTTGGTGAAGGAAGAAAAAAAAGGTTGTGCTATAAATAAAATTCTCATCTACAATCGAATGCATGTAAATGATGGACGCATGTGGGTGAATGTACACATGTACCTACAAGCAATTTCTCTGTTGGATAGTAGCTGCACTGGAAAGAATCAGGGTGATTGCAAATATGGGGGTATTTGTCAGTGGCTTACTTCCATAGTGAGCTACTCACTAGAGGAATTCCCTCATAAAAAACTACATAGCATCCTCTAGACTACAGCCAGAAAGACCACTGAAGGCAAAATAACATCCACAGCACTGTCGTAAGACAAGACTCAGTGCTGTGACAAGTCCTTCTCTAAAACTGAGCTTAAAGACTTCCAGGCATGGCAGCACAGCTTTGTCAGATAGTTTGTTCCAGCACTGGTCTAACAATACCAGGTTTCCTGCTAAAGCCTGCATTCCTTACTGTCATTTCAGCCCATTTCTGATAGTCCTGTTCCAAGAAGAAATAAGGAATGGTGATCACCTTCCTTTCTGCAGCTCTTGTTCGTATGTTCAAAGACTGCTATTGTTCCTCCCCACCATTCTTCATTTTTCAAAACAAGGGAGCCATTTGACTTGTGCTCCCTTACCCTCTCAGTTAATGAGAGGGGATCTTCAGGGAGGATGAAGCACACCAGCATTTGCTGAGCTCCAAAATGTCCATTTGGTCAGGCAACTGTCTTGGTGACCCAGCCCAAAAGCTCTTCCATCAAACCTTCTTTCACACCAGTCCTATAGCCAACCAGGCTAGGAACCAAGAAGTGAACAGGGAGCACCAGCTGTAAACACACTGTCCATGTTGTCTTTTCGGCTGCGGCCTGACATAAATGTTTCTGTTTCCATGGCATCTTTGTGTTTTTAATTCATTGGGATAACCAACTTTTGTCCCTCATTTGGGTCTTCTGCCCATTCAAACTGTTCAACACACATGGGTAACTCCTGGCTAGAATCATTCCCAATGAAGCACCTCTCAACATATCACCACTTGTATTTTAAAATAGAGTTAATTGGTTTAAAAGATGAGGAAAATCCCTGCAGCAAAGTAGAGAGCAAAGAAAGTTTCCAACTATTAATATTCTCCTTTGAGCTACACTGCGAATGAAGGGAGCCAGAAGAAGACAATGGTATGGAGAGGAACCAAAACAAAGCTAAAATAGATATTTAATGAAAAAAAAAAATAATAAAGCAGAAAAGAACAGAGGAGGGGGAGGGTATCTATCCTGCAGCTTTACAGACATTAACATCTTATCGCCTAATGAGCCATAGACGTAAAAGACACACCATGAAAATAAAACAGGGAGGGGAAAAGCAAGCATCAATAACACAGAAAAACAGCCACAGAGGATGCCTTTAAGTGAATGTCACTTTCCTCACATCCTCTGAGTCTTCCAAGCCACCTGCCCTCCTCCATTCACAGGCGCTTGTTCTCTGACTCTCTTCTAGCCTTTATCTCTGCAATCATTTGGTTATCATAATGTCCTGGGGTTTAATGTTGATAGCGGCCATGGGGCAAAAATTCAAGAGAAGCTCCTTTTCAGGGGTCCTTTGCAAGTGTTAACATCTCCTTGCAGTGCAGAGGGATGCTCTGGCCTTACTCAAGTTATGAAGAGAAGTGGCCAGAGCCTAGGGACACAGGGATATTTACTTCTCAGCATGTCATGGGTGGGTTTTCACACTCAGGAAATGCAAAGAGACCAGTGCTGTCAGCTTGGGTTAGCACAACCATGTTGGACAAGACAGTCCTTTGATTTGAAAACCCTATGCTCAGTCACAAAGCAACACCAAAGCTTTCAGAACAGCATCCACCACCTTTAACAGCTATCTTCCTGGCGCAGCTTCTAGGCAAGAAGCTGGGTAATGATAGGAGTGACAGCCAGCAAGAGGCCTGTCACTGCCCCATCCTCTCACCTAGAAACCTCTGTCAGTAACCTGAACATAAAATGCTGCTGGTTCTCAGTTAAACCATCTTCTCTCTCTTTTTGGACACAAAGGAATATGCCCTAGCCTATTTCTTTCTCTTCTCTATTTCTTTCTCCTCCCTTAACCCATCAGTCCCATTTCCTATCTTTTTCATCTACAGCTCCTGCACCTGCCTTCAAGGTTTATTCCTTTCCTGCAGGATTATTTGGAGGTTTGCTTGTGCAGGGCAAACAGCATTTCTGTAATAACGCCTCAGTCACATTCCATTAGTGTCATTTCCATTCACAGAAACGAAGTGTCAGCTAATTAAAGGTAGCACAGACCCCTTGGGCAAGATAAAATGAGAGAGCAAGAAGGAGGGAAGAAATATCTACTGTCTAAGATAGGAAAATGATAAATGTCTTTCCAGAAGCAGAAGCACCTGGAATAGGAATAAGGAGCACTTGGCAAAGGGGAGGGGAAATAAGGAAAGGGTATATTGTCTGTGCTAAGAGAGCTTTGTTACTGAAAGGTCTCATTAGCTCAAAAATCACCCGCGACCCATCTTCTCTGTACGCCAAGGGCAACATCCAGCCTCTGCAGCTCTGCAGGGAGGTGTTAACGTACAATTATTGTTTGCAGGCAGTAATAGCCTGGGAGAGCCATGGGGGCTGCACAGCAGGGTCCAGCACAACAGGCAGAGAAATGAACACAAGCTGTGCCCTGTGCAGAGCCTTGTCCCTCTGTGGGGATGAGAGGAGATGGGGTGTCATTGGCTGTGTCTGAGCTGTGATGCCCGAAGGCATTTCTCAGTAGCCAGATACAAGTATGTCTGACTAAGCCATTCCCTGACTCCATGTCAACAGGTCCCCCTATTCAGATGATCCAAGGACAAGTCCTTGAGGGTACATTACAGGGTGCACCTCCCCTACAGCTCAGGGGCCTGTTTATGACCCATTTGGTCCCTGTCTACTTCCATTACCCAGAAGGGAGGTGACTGCAATGCTGTTGTGACCTCAGTGTTGTCTGCTAGTCCTCACCAGCCCCACATGCTGTGCAGTGAAGCAAGTACATCAGCAGTGGCCCATCTCTCCATATCACCCTTCCCTCTGCACGAGGATAGATGCCCAGATATCATAAGAGAAAAAAGAAAATATTTTTTTTAAATAATAATTAAAAAAAAAAATCAGGTTTAGTCAGGCACAAGGGCCCATTTTATTCCTGCAACTGTATCTATCTGATCTCAGATGATCCATGACATTCAAGCTTTCCATGGTTTGATCACTACTATTCAACTTCTTAAGCAGCTCCCAGCTCCATTAGAGAAACACAGTCATAAAGAGCATCTCTGATTAGATTTGTGCCATTGCAGCAGCCCCTAATGCCATAACCTATATAGCTAGCACAGGCAAACACATGATCACACAACAGGGGTCAAGTGTGCCATACCCCAGAGTTGTGGGGTCTTCCAGCTAAGGTCACTGAAGCTATTTGACAGCTCCCAGAAGACAACAACATTCAGGCTTTTTACATTGCCCTGAGGAATACAATGGGTCCAGACTAAGCCCAAAGGCCACATTCACAAGGTCATCCTGAGCAGCAATGTGCATCTCAGCTACATGCTACAGACATTCGTTCTATAATATGCAGTGCACATGCACACACAGAGTTTCTCTCAAAGTATCTGCCACACATTCTTCATTTGTGCCCTCAGAAACAGGGCTGTTGTCCATTTCATTCCTAAACTTAGCAGCAATACATTACTGTCAACATTTTGGAAATCAATCACCACAAATAAAACCACCACATAGGTAAACACAGAGTTGTAGCATTTAAAGGCCTCGATTTCTCTTAGCTGAGCACCCAATAAACTCACACTAAAGTGGGAACCTCCCTTTTGATTTTAAATGGAAATGTTATCACCTGGTAGCCACTCTCCTCATTGCTCTGACTACATATGGATTTCTTCCTGCATCAGTATCGAAGCCACCATCCCTGGGGGCACTAACAGGGTTTTTAAGTCTGTGACAGACAACTGTGTCCCTCCAATTTCCTGGCTAAAAGCTTCCTAAATTCACCTAGCTCAGCACTCCAGGGAACCAACTGGATAGCAGACTGCTTAATAAAAGTTGCTTTTATACAAAGATCTAAATCCTATTTTCCAAGAACTGCCAGGGGATTTTCAGGGTGTAATCCACCTATTGCTGACCCTTCACAGCGAAGAAACTTTTATGCTGCTGAGTGGGATTTTTTCCATTTGAGAGGAACACAGGCTTTTTTGGGTGGCACTGGGAGAGGGGGATATGAGAGCACTTGAGGATTTCCACAGGCAGAGGAAAGAGGCTGGGCAGTATTTCCCACATCTACTGCACAGGCAGTTATCAATTGCAACAGGAGAGAAGAGGCATCACTGGAGAGGCTGCAATTCTCTGAGATTATGCTCAAGAAAACAGTTGCTACATTCAATGTGGAAATCTGAACGAACAGACAGGTCTCTGAAGCAGATTTTGCTGCTTAATAGGCAGACTCTGCTATGATCTTCTCACTGTGCAGAGCATCCAAGTTGCTCCCAGGCAAGCCCTGGGGACTGCCAGCGGCGCTGCGAAATGTCCGTACCAATGTGAATGTGCCACTGTCTCACTTTCCTGCCACAAGAAATAAGCACCTGGGTAAAAATAAGGCTGTCATGACAGGAATGATTAAAGCTGGGAACAAATACCCATCAATGATTCAAAATATTTGAGGATGATTTGCTTATCTCTAGAGCTCACAAAACTGCATTGTACAAGGCTCCTCTTCCCAAGAGGAAATTTACACTGGGCCTTTAAGCCTCCAAAACATATGCAATGGATTATTAACAAATGTGAGTGGAAGGGTAGCTCAGTTTAATGTCACCTTTGTATATACACAGGCTTCCATCCTTTCTTCACAGAAAGATTATCCTCCCCACACATGGATGCTGGAAGTCATCCAAGAATTTAAGAACATTCTTTTATTCACAGGTGGTTTTGGAGCTTACAACAGCAGTGCTTATACTGGAAGATGATGAGGGAGAGAATTGCTTTGGCCCTTCAATCAGCTTTTGCCCATTTCACACCAGATTGCAATCTGATAATACTTAGTACAAACTGAAACACTTTAATACAAACAGAAAGTCCTCCAGCAGTCAGAGTAAACACTAATGACACAAATTGAATTGAAAGACACCAAAGCATGCAGTGCACATCACTATCCTGGTAGACAAGTTGAACATAAGCCAGCAATGTGCCCCCATGACAAAGCAGGCTAGCAGCATCCTAGGCTGCTCTAGCCAGAGGGTTACCAACAGGTTGAGGGAGATAGAGTCACTCCTTTCTACTCAGCACTGGCAAGACACATCTGGAGTCCTGTGTCCAGTGCAGAGTGCCCCAGAACAAGAGAGACATGGACGTGTTGGAGGGAGTCCAGCAAAGGACCACGATGATTACTAAGGGCATGGAGCACCCAATATACAAGGAAAGGGTGAGAGAGCTGGGGTTGTCTAGTCTAGAGAAGAGAACACTCAGGGAGACCTTATTGATGTGTATACCTGATGGAGGAAGTAAAGGGGACAGGGCAAAGCTCTCCTCAGTGATGCCCAGAATCAGAACAAGAGGCAAAGAGCACAGACTGAAGCGTAGTAAATGAGCATCTGCTGTGGCCCTTGCCTCCTTCCAAAGCAATATCCCATGAAGCAGCACCATCTGCCTCATGATCATGGGACTAACACTGGAGAAATGATCTCCATTTCTCACCAAGCCATTTCCCTGAGATCAGAGAAAAGGATGAGAAAGTCCCTATCCTCCTTGCTCAGGGGTTCAGGGCATTAGGTTGAATTCAGCAGCAAAGCTTCAGCAACAGCAGACACAAACGTATTTGGAAATGCATTTTGTTACTGACAGCAGTCTAACAAAGGTTCATTAAAAGAAATGCAGAAGCTGTGACAGGGATGGATCAAGTTAGTCTGGGACTGAGAGACCACAGTTACAATAGTAGGATAGAGAAGTGAGGCTAGAATCCATAGAAGGAAAAAAAACCATGATCTGACTGAGTGATATCAATTCTGGAGGGACTGAGGAGGGAAGAGAAACTACAAAGCTACTGAAAACTGTATCAAGCACACAGTACAAGGGCCATGAACTTAAAGATGTGGAAACGTTGTGCCACAAAGGAGCAGAAGTGGAAATCAAGAGAAGCAGAAATAAAACAAGTGCAATGGGGAGAGCAGTAAGAGTGAGCAGGATTAAGAAAAAAAAAAATGAAGCTGGACAAGCATACTGACAAGTCAAAAACATTGATCCTGTGCTTTCTTGGCCAAATAAGATTGGCAACACTGCAACAGCCAGGCTCTGGAGAGGATGGAGAAAGTTCAGAGAAGCCACCCACTGCTCCCTCTCCTCCAGACAAAGACTTGGGATCAATCACACACTGTTATATTTGCAGTTCTTGCTGCAAGGTGCAGATGTTTGACACCTTGCTGCATCTTGCACAAAGGCTGGGAAACTGAGTCACACCAGGGAAGAATCAAATTATTAACATCTAGAGGCACCTGAAAGTATTTCACACAACGAGTCACACACTAATAGTACAATGACTCTAGAAACAAATACATGCTTTTTACTGTCTTATTGTTTTTTAGTGGCAAAGAAAGATGGCCTGCGCAACCAGGGTTTTTTTATTCTCACTTATTCACCCCCAGCAGATCCCAACTCCAACAGAGGGCTCAGATACACCCCAACACCTATAGCAGCCCATGCTTCCCAAGTGAGTGCCAACATAAAGAGACAGAAGGATAAGAAACCCACAGTATTTTATGTTTCAGGAAAACTGGATTCTCTTAAAGCTAGTGTTGAGTAAGTGACATAAACTGCCTTTTCTGGCCTGAGAGATGATCTCCTCCCTCCTCTGCATGTATTTTATTAGATCTAAATACTTCTATTGCCAAGACATTCGGAATCAAATTGCTAAAAAGCTTCAATTGCTATCGCCCATCTCCCGATTCCCTAACAGGACCCAGCACCCAGACTGACTCCCATTCAGACTTGATTTGTAGACACAATATCCTAACCAGGACTCAGTGAGCGGCAGTACATAAGCCAGGAAATATTTCACACAAAAACAAAAAAAACCACCTCAGCAAGACTTAGCAGAATCAATTCTTTTAATTCAGAGGTAACATCTATATTCATTTGGACCCAAAAGTCTACCAAGGAACAGGAAGCAGCAATTAGGGGTGAAGCATGGAATGAGAACACATGTGTCTGCTATCATCCCGCATCAGCAACTTTGACAGGATGAAGCTCTGCAGAGCATTTTAGCCACAGATGGAGAAAATGCTGCTCCAGTGAATCACAATATGGAGAAAATTAATTAGCTACTGTTAAGTCAGCTATAAGCATACACAACTCCATGTACACCCAACATTTTGTCATTGTTATAGAATCACAGTATAATCTGCCACCACAGCCTTCCCAGACTGAGGCCAGGACTGAAATAGCAGGGCCTCTGGCTGTGGAGTGTGCTGCCATGGTACATGTGCAGAGGGAAGGAGGCTGCTGCAGCTGAGAGTGAAGATGAACCACTGCGAGCAGCCTGGTCAGATGGATCTCTGCTTCCAGAGAAGGTTTTTGACAGGGAGATAGGTGCAATAGCAGGACTGAGGGCAAGAAGCATCCAGGGTGGAAGAAGGGAAAAAATTGATGAATCTGGGGATAAACAGACTATAATTTCAGGAGAGCCAAAGAAGTCAAAGCCATCGCATCTGCAGGTCATACCCAGAAGACAGTAACTTTGCTGCAGACTGGCTTAGACTTGCAGATGCCACAGGCTGGAGCTGGGGCATACTTGCAGACTTGAATAGGAGACTAAAGTACACCAAGAACTTGGCTCAAGCCCTTCTTCAAGGGAAGGGAAATCTCTCTTCCCTGTGACAGTCAACTAAATCCTATAGTTCAGAGCCTGACTACAGAATTGAGTCCTCTTCAGAGACTGACAGTCCTGATTTAAACTACTTTGGATGGGGTTCAGCTGGCTGCTCCCAGCCACTGGCAGCTTGGACTGCTGGATACCAGGATGTGTGTGCATTCACTGTTGGGTAGCATGTGGATATTATTCCACTTGCATCAGAAGTCTTCCAGTCTCATGGCATATGGTTACTGGGTCCAGAGTGGGGTCCACAAACTTCCAGCTTTTGCTTGTCATAGCACTGAGGACATCTGAAGTCTTCTTAAAGCTTGTTTCAGGCAGGGAAATATATGCCTCAGGAACAGCAGTCTCCTTGCATTACAGCAGTCTGTTCACAATGCCCTGCCCCCTTTTCTCTTGCTGTCTAATATTTTTAGCTAACGCTGTGCACCCTTCATCAGGAGGCAGCCATCCAGCTCTGTCCTACACCAGGGTGTAAATATGCTGACATGCAAGGCGCATGTTTCCCCTGCTTTCAGAAAACATGCTGCATAATGAACCACTCTCCCAGCAGGAGGAGCAGCACCTGTGTGCCAATTACCTTGGCACATGCCATGGGATCATATGCAGCAAGAGCACAACAATAGATACAGTAAGGACGAAATTTCCTGCCAGCCTCTGCTCTCAGCTTAATACTGCCTTGTAATGAAGTCATTTTGGCCTGCAAGACATGCAAGCAGATGGGCTGTCATTTAGGGGCTATCATCTGCACCATCCCTTCCTTGTGGTTTGAACTTATTAAGCTCAGTGTTTTACAAACGCAATCAAGGAAGCAAGCCTGAGAGATATTATGACAGCAATAAAAGTGTGTCCTGCTTCATCAGCACTTCTGAAAAATTACTTTAAACGTCCTCAGTGGCAAACAGCATTTAGTGCTGCTCAGTGCCGGAGGGGGAGGCAGGAAAAAGACACTACACAGGATTTTTAAAAATAAAACTCCAAGCAAGTTTGGCACAACGAGTAAATCACAAGCAACTGGCTCCATACAGTGCCCCGCTGCATGAGACTCCTTCCTGATATAAATCAGTGCCAGATCTAGCCAAATACAAAAGCTGTGCCAGCTCTTGCTGCATAGTTTACCTTACTCCCATGGTATTAGCAAAACCAGCATCTCCATCTCTTCAGACAACTGCAGCATCTCACCTTATGCTGTACCATGCAGCTATATCATGGATTTATTGCTTATAATGCCACCACAGCCACACACCAGGTTCTACAGTGCTCAATATGACTGTATCATCATTCCTATTTTACATCTTTTTTGCCTGCACTGCCATGGGGACTTGAGAACAAAGTCCATGGTGAACCTTAAAAATCAATTCCAATTACAGAACTTCATTTTCACTCTTTCGAAAATGTTTGTGTCTAGACAGACATTCAGATTTTGCTCCAAAATGAGTTTTCCTTTCTTCTTTTAAACAAAATTATAAGGTGATTTTCAAATTTGTGAAAGGGTCTGGAGAAGAAAGCAGGAGGAAGACCATGCATTCTTACAGCTTTTCTGAAAAATAGTCAGACAAATAAATAAAAAACTAAACATCATTCAGTGGAAGAAAAATGCCTCAAGGTTTGAAACTGGGCAGCATGGCCCTAAAATACTAGTTTGATTTTGCTGAGTAAAAGGGCAACTGGAGCAAAAAGAAAGTAGTTCTGCATCAGCTCTCCAGAGCATCCTTCCACAGCAACTGATCCAGTTACCTCCTTTCCAGGTAGGAGAAATCACACCCCCACATTGACCTCACTGCACTTCTCTCTGCCAACCCTTATAAGTTCTTGATCTGCTGTTCCTGAGCTGCTGCTGGGCCAATTTACATGAAAACTGTAAATGTCACACTGAAACATGCACAGTGGTATTCTCCCAAAGCAAATAAAGCTTAGGACCAGTAAGCAAAAAAAATTATGCCACAAAGCAGTTGTAAATCAGCAGCTGACTGCCCCAATTAAAAACTATTGCATTTTACCTCTTTCTATGAGAACTAACCAGAACTTGTCTACATAGAGATCCATTGCTGGTGGGGGAACAGCAGACTCTCCACAGATGCATCAGCCCCATAAATAAGAGTCCAAACCAATAATTTTTGTTAGTTGGCACGAGTCACTTGGCCCACACTACAGCACCAGAGAACACCAGCTTCTGAATGTGTATTCCCTTTCCCTTCAGGCTTTCCTCAGTATGTTTTCCAAGACAGAAACTTATTATGGCTCAATGGAGAGTAAAACAGGAAAAACTTACATCAAAGCTTTGTGACCACTGTGTCTCAATGCTATGCACAGTCAACTGTAAAGAAATAAGGTGTTTTATAAGACCCTGGCAAGGGTCAAAACTACCTTGAGTTAAACCATTTGTTCACCTGCTTCCTGAAAATTGTTCTTCCAGATCAGTGATGCTCTGGGTAAGGTTTATAGTGGATGTTTTAACCCTCTCAGTGCAAGATTATGTAGCCCTGGCAGACACATCCTGTGATTCCCCCGACAGTAAATACAGAGCTAATAAGGTTGCTGCACTAAAGATCTCAGCCCGGTGGTCTCAGGAACAAGCTAGGACAACAAAAAGACAAGCATAAGAAAGACAGGATGGGCCATCTTTCATACCAGATGGAAGACCAGCTCCTCTCTAAGCATCTGAGCAAGACCAGGATCTTAATCAGCTTCTCCTCTCCCCAATCTCTTCATCAGTCCCTTTCCCCCTAAAAAATCTCTTTTCCATATCAGCTTTCCTTACAAAGACATCCTGTAGCTCAGCAGGCAACTAAGCTAAAAGCTCCTGAGAGCATATAAAGGCACAGGATTACATTTCAGTAAGCAATAAACCAAGACTGTGATTAAGGTTCTCCACTTTATGCAAATATACTGTGCTGGTTAAGTGATTATACAAAGCCAGCCCCAAAACTGGACAAACTACAGTGCATATTATCACAGTACCATTCAGGTAATGTTGAACCATGTGCTTTGTTTCTATGGCCTTTCCATCCACAGTATTCTGATTTCCAAGCTAAAAAAGAACACATAAAAAAAAAAAAACCAAACAAAAAAAAAACAAACCCAACAAATCCCAACCAAACACAGAACCAGAGCAATGAATCCATTCCATTTCCCCACAACTTCCCAATGTATAAATCTTGGCCCAAACCCCCTTCATGGAGCTACAGTATTGCCTTCAGCATCTAGCAACCGCCTTGCATCACTGGAGACATTCAGCTGCACCAAGGCTTTTCCAGCACAAGAGCTTCAGCCAAGGAAAAATAATTTCTTTGTGTCCTTCCTCTCCCTCACTCTCACACTCTGAACAAGCAATAACTTGGCCCTGAAGATGCTGCTGTGAAGAAAGAACTTCAGCAGTACAAGTTTGATTCAGGAGCTTGGCACCTAACACAGAAGCACTGGGGAAACATGACCTGTATTTGTTGGAAGAGAGGAGACTCAGAGAAGACCAAGGTAAAATATAACTCTAAAGATAATGCATGAGATAGTATGAAACTATTTAGTGCTATATCAAATGTGGGAAGCAGGTGGCATAAATGAAAAAGCTCAGGAAAGGTCAAGCCTTGGAGGAAGTGAGCAAGAATCTCTTCATGAAGAGGAGAACTGATCTGAAACAGCCTCTTGCCAGAGGCAGCCAGGGAACAAAAATCAAATAAATAGCTTTGAAGGAATTGGAGGATAGAATTCATCTCATTTTAAGCTAGGCTTGTCATCCAGGCTCCCTCAACAGTAGAGAGAAAGACATGTTAGAGGACAAGTAATCCTGACTAACCGTTATAATGGATCCAGGAACTGGCTCAAGCATGCTCAAAGAGATGAAGTTAAGTGGGGATAATCTCAGCCTTAATCACTGCAGAACTCCTAAGAAGGTGACAAACATTTGTCAACATGAATTTAATGAGGTGTCTCCTTGAAGTGGCACCCCACCTACATGTTTGAAGAGATCCACCATGTGGATGTGAGGCTGGCCAAATGCCAACTTCAGCTAACCAGCAAAACTCAGCAAAAAACCAAATCAAACCAAGATAGTATTTACTAGCCTCTAAATACCTGCAGCTTTTATTGGGGAAAAAAAAAAAAAAGATGTGAAAAATACAAGGAAAAATGATGAATATTAATGCACTAAATGATGAGAATACATTCTCTTCGATTCCTCCTTGCCTGGATCTATAACAATTTCAGAAGGAGTGATTGGGTTAGGAGATAAATTTCATTTATTCCTGATAAAAGAACAATGCTACATTTTTTGACAAGTGTTCGTCAATATGCCACCTGGGTAGTTCTAGTCACAGATAATAAAAATGAAATATGATAGGATCCCTAAGAAGATCCCAGCAGTTAACAGGGAAAGCCATTTCATAACTCTTTCTTTGGAGGTACCTTCGTTTACGAGGGATAACAAGAAAATTTTAATCAGTCCTTTTACAAAGTGTGTGAGGTAAGTTTTCATGATGCAGTTTTATTCCTGTCTTAGCCATAGATATTGCTTAAGAATCAGCAAAGAAATATCAGAGGCATTTAGCTGGATGAAGGCAAATTGCTTCTAGGGCTAAGTAGCAGCGGAAAGTGATGGTGTAGGTAATCACAGAAGGAAAGACAGGGTGAGATTTACTGTGAGCACCAAAGGCTTGAAGAAAGTTGCAGAAAGGAAAAGCATATCATCATCAGGCTTCAGAATCTAGTCAGCAAGATGGAATTTTCTCTGCTTTGCCACTAGACAGCACCATAGTGGGAGCAAAGGATAAAGTGTTTTCGAGCTTTCTCTTATCCTATGAACTTATCATTACTGGAAACTAGTTTTACTCCAACTGTCCTGGGTCTAGTTTTTATTTTAGCTATACAGACAAATGTGATTTCAGCTCTCTGCGACTCATGGACCTAGCCTGGTCATAGACCCACTCAGTAGACCCATAAACCCACTGTTCTCTAAGCAAAGGTCTTGCAAAGCCTGGTCTTGCAAATCTGAAATTCTGTTAGTTCTCCATAGATTTACATTTGCACGGTGCCTTTTATAGGATGGCATGAGAGCTGGCTGTGAAGAAACAATATACATGAGAGACTTAACCAAAACATCCTTCAACGTATCAACTCTATACATTAAGATATCAAGAGAATAAAATACATCAGATCTGCTACTTCTTCTCTTAGGTCAGCTTCTCTTGGCCTTTGTCTTTTGCATTCATTTCTCCTTGCTTTTCAAATGCATTTCCACCTTCCTAACAGAGCTGCTCCACCACTAAAATCACAGTATAATCACACGGTAAAGGAGCCAACAGAACAGAAATGCTGTGAAAAATAGGAATGATTGTGCAATACATAAATCATAGGGAGAATATTTTCTCTCTGCCTTTGCACAGATCCCATGCATCACCGTGACTCAGTGCAGTTCTCCCAGTGGGGACAAATTTCAACTTCTAATGCACTTTTCATCTGATTCCTACATGATAACAGATGGATCACTGTCCTAAGATATTGCATTTTGAGAATAATACATTAAACACCTCTGTGTTTCAGAACAACTTGGTTTGGGTACCCGGTACTAATCCCATTTCCATTCTAATCCCATCCCAGTGGTTTAATTGTGCATTTTACCACTGATGAGAGAAAGGCCCCCCTCAAGTCCAATGGCTCTTATCTTGCCTCCCCTCTCCTCTCATTTTCTTGATTATTTCACCAATCTTACTGGATGTGATAAATCATGTAAATTTAATTTAGAGATTATACCCCTGGCTTTGACAGCAGACAAGGTTAGCCCTCTGCTTGTCGCCTGTAGCCTGCTAATCTTATAAAACTCCTCCATTCCCACTTGACTGAACTGTTACTGGGGAGTTAGGGGAGAGCAATATCTACCCTATAAAGTGCTAGGGAGCTCTGTTGGACACTTGCAGCTGGCACCCTGGCCATCTTCCAAACTCTTATATTGCTGAGTAAGGACAAATGCTGTAACCCTAAGGTTTTGGTAAGCCCTGCTGTATCGCAGACTTTCTCAGCAGTACAAAGCTGGTGCTGCTGTTTCCAAACTCTTTCCAGCCTTTCCAATCAGTTACAAATTTCTCTTAGCTACAACATTCTTCCAAAGACTAAGCAGTTCCCAAGTCCATTGCATTAACTCCTTGACCATGCTTGCCTGTGACTGTTGCTGAGTCTTTCTGTAAAACTGAAGGCAAACGTTCCTTCACCGAAGCACTAGCATTTCTACAGAGGTGTATGTAATAGGGGAATTCCTGCTATATGCAAGAAAGCACTGCTTCTTGCCTGTAAGGAGAGCCTTTGGCCCCAAGCTGAGGGGCACAAACAGTAACCAAGCACATTATCCATGCAATGTTTCCTTTATCTATAAATTCCTTTTCTAAGGAAACATGTAACACTAACAGTGGGTTAAAATCAGCTGTTTCATGGGCATCCCAGGTAGATGCCTTTCATCTCCTTTCCTAATATTTCCTTTAGGCTTGGACAGCTTTTATCAGGTTTTTCCCTCTTTGCTCTTTCCCACACCTGAAGAGTTCTCAGCTTTGGCAGGCACACAGCCAGCAGTTTTATGACATGCATTTTTTAATGTAACAAAACATGTTCTTTCATGTTCTTTTCATTCATTTTTTAAAACGCAAATCCTGCTCTCTCAAGGTTAATAACTTCCCCACTTTAGCTAAATGTGGGACGGCTTCAGATGTTGCTGAGAATTTTTAAACAAACCTCTCATCTTCAGAAATAGGCAGGGAAAAACCAGCTTCTTAGATACCCCTTAAACCATGAGAAATTCCTGGACCTCTGCAAGGTGGCACAGAGTGTTCTTTGATGCTGACAGTTTGACATATTTGATGGAAGTTTATGTGAAGTTATGATAGGCATAAGAGCTCAATAACAACCACCCAGAAAATTCACACTAGCATCTCTTTATGGCTTTGAGTATCATGTATACAGAAAACACACTGAAACCAGATGCTGACCTCAGATAAAGGGAATATTATGTTAGTAAGTCAATATTTCTACATCCAACACTAAAAGAAACTGTATCCAGACAAAAGCCTATGTGCTTTTTGATGGGTGACCACCTGAGGTGGTCCTTACGGAAAAAAAACAAGGGAGGGAGGTAGGAAACCATCATTTCAGCCAGTCCTGACCACCCAGGACTCTTCCAGATCCTGCGGCACCATAGTGCTCACTGCTGCCTTGCCACATCAGAAGAACAAGGTGATTTGGAAGAAATTTGCATGTTTGCTTTGATCTTTCACAAAAACAGAGTAATGTCACTGGATTTTAATCAAGCTCTTCAGAGCCTCAGACCACACTTTTAATGCACTGAAGTGAAGCATCTCAGCTTGTTTCAAGCTTTACACACAAGAAGCTAAAAATTCTTTTACTCTTGTTTTTCCCCCCTTCAATTTGATGAAGACAATGATGAAAGAGTAAAAACCATTTTATTTTAGTATTTCCAAAGTGGATTTCTCTGGGATCTACCTATCTATTTTCATAGGTATTATGAATTTTTAAGAAGGATTTGAATCTGAAAGGAAGAAGACTTACCAGACAGGACTGAAGACAGCATCCCATGGATGGGAGAAGGCTGTGATCAGGCACAGTAGAGAAGTCAAATTTTGCAATGTGGTAGAGTGCAGAAGAACACACAAGGAACCCAGGTCAACAGCATCAGTAGAAGGATGGAAGGCCTAGAAAGCAAAAGCAGGACATTTTTGCTTAAATATCCACGCACCAGATTCACAAGTATAAGCCAACATCTCAACTGGTAACATGGTACCTTCATACATTTTCAGCCTAGCTTCCCTAGTAAAGCCAGCAGTTGAGCACATATAAGTTAGTAACCCCTTTTAGATTCTTTTGGACAATTTAAACCACTTTTGAAAAGGGGAGAAGAATCTCAAAGACACTAAAATCACATTTACACATCTTTAAAACACCTCCAGGGATAGGGATTCAACCACTTTCCTGTGCAAACATCACCAAAGACAACTTCTAACATCTTCTCACTGCAGTGTACATGGCTACTGATCTAGATGCTCCCTGAGCTAGGTTAATCCTTAATTAGTCTCAGAAAATTTTTATGGATGTTGTAAGTCATTTGCGAACAAGGGAAGGATGATGGAAAAAAGCCCCAAAGCCAGAGACTGGACAGACAGCAGTGCATTACGAGGCAAACACACTGAGAAATAGGCATGACCGTTTTTATCACAGCGCACCACAATTTTTCATGGTAGCGCACAGAACTAAGTCAGTTTTATGGCGAAGTTGTTCTCAGCTTCTGCTCTCTTTACTCAGAGCAGCTGATCTCTCCCAGAATCCTTTGGAAAACCCCTCAGCTTTGCAGCTATCACTGCTTCTTCTATCTCCATCCTCCTCCCTTTTTCCAGGGAGGAAGAGAAGAGCTTTGCTATCTGGGGACAGCTTAACCAGATCATAAAACTTGAATAAGTCATATTCTTTTCCCTTGACTCCACACTCAGCTTACCAGCAGCTGGATATGATGTCACCAGTGAGGCAAGCTGAGCAATAACTGAGAAGTGGTAGCAAACCATAAAGAGAGTAGCAGGGAGAGCCACAGTGCCCTGAGCTCAAGCAGGGCTCACAAGGGCCCCCAGAACTCGCACAACATGTCGCCTTTGTTGTGCAAGGAAAATAACTTCTCCTAATATCCTGGATCTTTTTTTGACACTTCGGTGTCAATAGATGCAGACAAACATTTAGAATCAGAGCAAACCAGCGTCTCCGTAAAACGCCACATTTTCCAATACAGCAAAACATAAACTTCACAGACAACAAAGGAAAAAATCTCTGTTGAAGGCAATACCAGAAAATTGTGAAACTATCCTTCAAAAAAATATTGAAGATATGAAAACTAATCACATTAAACAGTCACAAATTACATTTAGGTCCCTCACAGAAAGGCTACTATGACCTCAGCTGTGAAGATCTCCACAAACCCGAAAGCAGAGTTAATGACTATATATTACTCAGCCACACTGAATTTCAAAGGGTGCTTGCACAGGATGTCACAGGACGAGAGGGAAAAGAATAAGTAGAAAAGAAACTCCTTACCTAAAAGCCAGCTCATATAGAAATATCACCTTGAAAGTAACCCCTATTAATTTTTAAGGTGGGATTTTAAATAGAATGATAATTTTTTTTAAATTCAACAAAAGTCTTCCTCTTGCCAGTCCAGCATTTAGACACTTTCACCTATGGAAAAGTCTTACTTTGAGTAACAGCCCTGGACAGCAATGAAGCTGAATAAGGATAAATTTAAACTAGTCAGAAAACCATCATGCTTAGATGAGAATGAGGTCCTCCCAGGGGCTGGTGTTTAAGCAGCCTCTGAGATTTCTAAAGGAAAGACACTGCTCTGCATTGCTCTTTATAGGAAAGTCAGTAGCCTGAAGAAAGACGGATTATTATTCATAATATCTATAAAGGCTTTTATCCAAAAAATATCATATTGACAGGGCATTTGAGGTTAAGCATTCTGAGTTTGGTTTCCCTTCTAGCCTATTTCTAATTGCTGGGAAAGCTGGATAAAAACAGAGGTATCTGCATGAATGCATGAAAGTCACAGAGCAAAAAGAAAGGGAGGTAGCACTTTTCCCAGTGCCTGGAAACCATTCAGCCTTACAAGAAACAGCATATCCAGAATCCTGCATATAGTTGTGCCTTGTCCACTTTGTATCCAATGGAAACAGACCCTGGTTTAGGGCAAGTCGAGGTCACTTTAAAGCTGGGTGTCTGATGCTTCACAGAACCCAGCGCGGGCAGCAGCTATTTGTCCCTTCCCAAGTTCCCTGTGACCTTTAAGGCTGTGAAGCTTCATTTTAGCAATGCCATGCTCAACCAGCACAGCAGTTTCAAGTAGTGCTTCAGAGCCTAGAGCCCTCCTGGGAACTGACAACAACTCTGTGGACCAGAGGCAGAATGGTACAGAGCCAGACAGATGCTCAGCGCCAAGAGCAGACAACAGATGGTCACTAAGGGAAGGCAAGAGGGCTACGTAACAAAGTGCTCACTTCTATTATTTTTTATTATATTTTTATACCCAAACTTGCTGAATTTAATTATTTTTCCTGTTATTGAAGGTTGCACTGTCCAGGTACAAGCTTCCTTAAGAACAACTTGTACTGCTAAGGGAGTCAACTGCATATGAGTTTATTTAGAAACCGGTAAAAATCATCACCCCAATCTGTTCTGTAGCTTCAATAAGCAACAATGACTACATACACTACCCAAGCCACAAAAACCTCTACTCCCTATGAACGTTTAACTAACTCAACCTAGACTTCTTATAACAGATCAATGTATTTGTCAGAAACAATTTCCTCAGTTTCTACCCTCAAAACGCCAGTGTAAGGAAGCAACGCTTGAAGTGCCTGCAAGCATTTTGCTGATGGGGAAGAGTTGCCATAGGAATGAGGGACAAAAAAATAAAAAACCCAGGTGTGGAGCAAACTCCAGTTCAGAAGAATGATAATTCTTTAAGCAACTCATTAACTGAACATGCAAAAAAAGTTAAATTTCTACAGCAGCTTCTGCTCTCGAGAACAGTCACAAACTGAACCCCATCAAAGCTTAGTGGAGATATTATTCCCATTTTACAGCTAGGGATGCTGAGGCACAGAGCTGTGAAATGGTCAACACCATATCTTCTATTTAACTATTTCTATCTAACCCTTATACTCCCTTGCTTTCCCTTTAGAAAACATGGAAAGGAGACTGGAAAGCTCTTCCACTGGATAGGTGCAGAATTAGCAAAGCAGGGATATGATCACTGAGCACAAGCATAAGTCCCACAGGAAAGACTCTTATGGTGCCTGAAAGGGAGACAGCTGCCAACAGCTGCTGGGGACAAAGCTCTGCACATGGTAACACCAAAAAAATCTGCACAGGGCAATAAACACACCATGTTCATTGCCCTGGAACACCCTTGAGACATGGCATTTCAGTAGGAACAAGTCATGTTTCTACTTTGCATTGTAATTCAGCTCTAATTTCAGTTACAGGGTTAGGGGCAATTGGAGTGTTTGGAGGAGTTTTATTTTAACAACATGAATCATACTGGATGTAAGGACATCTGAACACAGCCTAAATTCCCCTCAAGTCCTCAAGCCCAGTGTTTCCTACTAGCTAAACACAGCTTTAGTAAATAGGGCCATTCAGTGCCATCCTAGGGACTGCTAGACTAATAGAGATAGGTGAATACTAAACCAGATTAACAGATCCTAATAGCTGCATCTCATTAATTCCAACACTTTGATTACTCTAAAAATGCCCCCTATATCTGCTAGCAGTGCACTGCCATGGCCTACTGTGGAAATGGTGCATGGAAGATCTGAAACAACAACAGAGCTTGAACCACAGTCAAAAGACTTGAACACAAAAATTGCTAACTGATTGCTACAATGGCCTGGTGCCACTGGGAAGTAATGATGCATCAAAGCAGAGGACAGAGGACTGGAGGACTCGAGGTGGGCAGCAAGAGGCTTAAAGAGCTTCCAGGACAGCAGGGGACTGTTAACTGATTATTCTTTGTTAACATCATGACTGGAGCATGGCCACTGTCATGCAGCAGCTCCTGTCAGTAGGGCTGGGCTACCAGAAGTACAACCAAGTTCTCCTCTCTCTGTTGGTCTAAAACCTTAGTCCTTATCTTCAAGTTCAATGACACACACCCATGCCACCTAACAGACTCCTGAAGCTATCACTGCAGCTGTGATTAGCAACATCTCGTGTGTAGGTAACAGCTTCCCTCTGCTCTGCCTAATCACTATGGTATTAACTCTCACAAAACATAATAATCCTCACAAGCCAAATTTTTCTTCCATTCTAGGGGGATAATTTTGTGGGATTTTTTTTTTTTACCTGGCCTTTTTCTAGCAAATATTTAGCCTCCCATGTGCACATATTTAAAAAGAATTCCTAACAAATCACTCAACTGAAAATAATTTTCCCCTGAGGAGCGAATGAAAGAACAAGCACCTGCCAGATGTGAGTCACACTATTCATTGCACTCCTGGATGGTACTTGGGTACTGCAATGTTGAGAACAGGAAAGGGATTGAGGTAAGACACAATTAGCTGTGTTACATAAACTAAACTTTCATTTTGTTTTCCTGCCAGGTTCACTGCTGCAAAATCAAAACTGATGAGGTTTTGTGGAAGTGGTTTACAAGATGAGAGGAGGGCAGAACAACGTAAAGACAAACTAATACCAGTTCTGTTGTTTATGTTCACCTTTGCAAACCAATGGCTCTGGTTGTTATAAAAATATTGCTGCTACTTTTTTTATCTACCTTGTGGGAGCTGGTCTCAGTCAACTTTGCAACAGCCTCATCTCAACAGATTCACTTTGGGAAAGCTATTTACACAAAACTGATTTCTATGTTTCAGTAATACTGTAGCAGTTTCAATGAAAAAACACCAATGCTGGATATTTTGGGAATTCGTGCTTAGGGATCTTTTTATTATTATTATTATTAATTATTATTATTTTGGAACTTTGACATTCCACTCATTTATATTACTTCCACTTTATGTTTACATGGACATACCATGAGATCAATTACAAATAAACTTTTGTTAATATGATCATTTGTAACATCAAGAGGTTGGATTAGATATTGTTTTATTGTAAATCAAAATTGCAATGAAAAAACAGCACATTTTTAAATACCATAGATTAATATAAAAAGGCTAACAAAAAATTGTTGTAAGGAAAAAATGTTTCATTTTCTACAAGGAAATTTCAGAACTTATTTCACAAGAATTTGGAGAGGAAAATAATGAAACGTCAACATCCCCCATGAAAGAGACATACTGAAATCATCCATCTCTCTCAATGCATGACAACAGAGAGGAAAGATGAATGTTAGGGTAGTAGCCTGGAACATGGAACATGTTTAGTCAAATTCCAAATGGCCAGATTTTTCTGGTTGGACTGTGAGCTTTCCTGTGTTTCACTCACTGAAGTTGGGAAACACAAGAAATCACACCATCTATTCCCTGATACAGCCACTGTGATAATAAAGAGTCATAGATTCCTTGGATAAATGCCAGTTTCTCCCAGCCACACTCACCTGCTCCCAACAGCAAAGTGTTTTCTGATAATAATTACAAGCTGAGGTTGTCAAAGGTGCCTGGGGCATTTGGATGCCCATGGGAATCGGCAGCACTGAAGCTGTCTGCCTATGGATTTTATTGAGTCTCTGATTGATTTCTTCCCCCACCCCAGCAGCATTTCCAGTGCACACATGCAGAACAGCAAGAATAATTACAGAGCTAACATCTTCATGTTGGCTAGGCAGTGAATTCCATTGTGCTAGAGACTTTACAAAGCAGGCAGTAAACAAGAATGTGCACTCCAAAAACACCCCCACATAACTGCACTTCTGGTACACACCTTAGAACAGGGAAAATTCCCCAACACCGCTACGCAGAAGGTTTGGAAGCACTTGAAGAGCCACACAAATTCCAACAGCCTGTTCACAGGACCTTGCTCTGCAACGATGAAAGTAGCTTTGTCCTATTCCTTTCCAAAAACAAAATCTCAAAATTCTCTATCCAGAAGAACATCTTTCTACTTTATCACTTTTCTAACAGAGTATTTTTGCCTCTCCCATCAACAGAATTGTTGGGCTTGTAGCTGGTAAATAAATCAGCTGTTGTCCAGGCAGAGAAGGTTTTCTGTCAAGTGGAGGTACAGAGTTTTCCAATGAAGAGCAGTAGTGTGGGAAGGGCACTGACTCACAGCACTGTCCTTTGCTTGAATAGAAGTTTCCTTGAGGAATAACAATGTCAGGCTAGTGATGCCCAGAGATCAGGTGGAGAAAGTTTTGCTGTTGCCTGGTTATTTTAAATCTGAACCTTTAGCCCTCCTTCCCCAAACCCAGTGGCTATAAACAGAGCAGAGTCTAGAAAATTCCTGCTGCCAGAGGTGAAGGGAGGGATGGTGAGAGGCAGAGCAGCACATTCCCAACCCAGATTTTTTTCACTTCTCACACACACGGATCTTGGCTCAAATCTTCAGCAACAGCCCAGTCTTCACCAATTCAGAGACTGGTTTCCTACCAGTCCTAAAAGAAATGAGGAAGTCAATGCCCCTCAGACAACAAGAGGAAGGGTCCTGGTTTATAAACCAATTTGTCTGCTGACAGCTTTCATTGCTTTTCCATCACAGACCCTCCCACTCAAGATAACCTGGATGCTTCATCAGGTGTAATTAACCCTGTACCATGAGCATGGGCACGAGCCAGTCACACTGCTCATGAAAGTCTTTTGTCAAACATGAAGGCTGATGGAGTTCTGTGCTCTGTTCTGATGCTCACTTGCTTTCACCCTCCACTGGGGTTATTCCAATTTAATGGAGAGGGAAATGACTCTTCCACAATGGAAGATATCTTTTAATCCATTTTTTTTCCCATTCTCTCATTTTTGCCATGAATTTTGGAAGTTTCTTGCTGCAGTTACACAGTCCTCCAGTTCTGGAGGCAAGCAAGCTTTGTCCAAGACAGCAAGTGAACAAATAAATCAAGTGCTGCTTCCACCACAGAAGGGGAAAGAGGGAGAAGGCTGAAAGGAACTGCACTGCCCACCCCAGCCTTGTCTCCTACACTGGTTCTCCTCCCTCCCAGGAAAGGCTCCACTCTACCACATCTCCCCTGATTTTCTAGCAGAACACATAACTAGGCTGCTAGGAAAGAAAACAAAACCCTCCCCTTGTATGGAGGAGCAGTTTGCTTATGCTTCCCAGACTCTCAGAGGGTAGGAGGCAGATGAGATCCTCTCTTTGTTCTTTATTGCTTGGGATATTTGCATAAAAAGAGACTCTTTCTTATTTAAACACTCATCTGTTCCCACTGCTTAGTCTCATTTTGAAGTCATAAGCCTCTATTAGCTGCGTGTCAACCACACAGCTAGCAGCATGATGGCCTGGAGGGCAGACTCCGTAGTGCAAGAGCTCAGGTTTGAGCATCCATATGCGTGGGGATCTGGAGGCTTGAAGGTCCTCCTTTTTCAATAGGTGTGTTTGAAGACTGGAACCAATACTGGTATCATTGCTATTGTGCCAGAGCTAAGAAGGCTGGTGTGGAGGTAAGCAAACCCCTCCAAAAGCTGGCAGAGTTTTGGGTGATTGCCCATCCCCAACCAGCTAAAACGGAATTGTTCCAGAGCAAAGTGCACACAACACACCTCAGTCACTGCACCCATGATTTCAGAGCATGTCTTTCATCATCTCAGTGACCTTGGTCAGACTGGGAACAAGCAAGCAGCATTATTGGCTAGACATAAAGGTGTCTTTTCTTATCCAACACAGGCAACAACAACTTCATTTTCCTCACATATAGACAGAAGGAATAACAAAACCTCATAAATCAGTGGCATGAAGTCAGTGACAGACACAAATCAAACCTCCTGAGTGCCGATGGAAGCACCAGAAATTTTTAAATAACTTCTTTAAAGCCTAGTAAATATTTGTTGTGTAATTTTTTTCTCATAGGAACCCTGAGTAAACTTGATTTTCAATATACAGCAGAAACAGACTAAGTCCTGCTACAAGGAGATGAAATGGCTTTGTTATTGCATCTGGGATTCCTTTGTTCAAGTAAGGAAGAAATAGAACGCTTAATTAAATGCATTAGTAATCACAGGGTAGTTAAATGTCAATTGGTTGTTAAAATATGGAGTGCAATAAAAGCCTAAATAAAATCTGAATTATAACCATAAGTTTATGCATCAGAAGAGGTATTTTCTGTTAAAAGGTGGCAATTTTCTTCTGAGAAACTGCCCCATTTTTCTGGTTTTTTTCTTTCATCAAGATTTCTATAGACTTTTGCTAAAACCATTTTCAGAGTCCTGGTTTTGAACTAATACTATTGCACTGTGTTTGGCACATGATATTTCTGAAAATAAAAGCCATTATGGTAGCGTTTGTTTTGCTCAAAAGGCTGTAGAAATTTTCACCAGAATATAATTCTGAAAATTCAGGCCAAGTTCTTCATAAAATTTTTGCCCCTTTTTGACTAGTGCTACTTATGCATTTCATGCATCCAAAAATTCCTTTCTCTTGGCAACAGTCAGGATAGAGTTTGAATGATCATCCCAGAGAAGAGTGATTTTTTTAAAGCAATCCATGGTATCATGGGCAGTTTCATCCAACATGAAATCACACTCCCTGTACATTCAGAGCAGCTTAATTCCTACAGCTCTGTCTCCAGGTTGGGGTCTATAGAGGTATAGAAAGAAAGCGGTTTTAAAGACTGATTATTATTCATCAATTCTTCCCTTCGCAATTCTACTTCATTTGGGGGGGGGGGGGGTGGTAACAACACACAAAACAACCAACAACTAAACTACCAGAATCATGTTTAGATGATTTTTAGAACAAAAGATAATCCCCAGCCCAGAATTGACCTCTCCTAGCAATGTGCAAGCAAGTGCAACCTGGCAAATGCCAGTATAACAAATAGTCCCAGAACACCGCTTTATCCACGTGTCCCACTTTGCCGAGGATGCTTCTTCTCATAAGGAGGAGGTGCTTAACTAGTCTGAGAGTCCCCAGTTAACTTCAAAAAAGAACACTCCATCCTTGGGGTGGATTTGAACAAGATGGAGCTGGAGCAATGGTTTATTAGAACCATTCCATGAAGAAATCCTATCCATCCTCTTTCATTTTTGTACTTTAAGTTACACATAATCTTTTGCTGAGTTCTAGTACATTTTGTTATTGGTGAGGATTTATCCCCACTTTCAAGTAAGGTATAAATAAAATCCTACCAAAAGGGGTTAATAAGGCAAAAGAATACTTAAAGGACTTGGCATGACAGCATGTGATTTCTGATTCACTATCAGCTGATCTAACCACTAGTGTTCACTGCCTCTGAAATACCAAACAAACCATGAAATTAAAAATCCCCTGTGCCCTACCTTTAGTAGGCTGAAGAAATCAAAGGATCTCCACAGGGGCTTAATTCCTTACTGATAAGGGGAAATGGCTTTTATTCAAAAATTCTTTTTGAAGGAAAAATTCTGTATTTGGCATGAGGAGAAAATAAAAGGATAGTATAGCGGTTGTGATTTAGCTAAAAATATACTAACTCATAAAAGGTACAAGCTTGGCATTGCTCCTTTGAAAGTTAAACATTTTTGTCCCAGGGGAAAAAAAAAAATGAAATCAAAATCTGAGAACATTTTGATCCCAAGGGTAGTTCTAAATTATTTTGGAATCTAAGAGTCACATAATGGCAATAAATTCCACGTGCTGGGAAGTGTCTAAAATGGAAACTTGAAATACGAATAAATTTCCCATCACCTGATTCCAGGCAGTCCAGACAGAATCTTTCTATCTGACAGTGTGGCTTATTCAACTTTGGCAGACATGCCTGTTTCTACGTCCAGTCTGGTCCAGTAACAAAAACACCAAAAAACCAAAAATGCCTTCCACCAATCAACTCTGCTGAGATGAAATCTGAACCAAGCCAAAATACAATCACTCCAGAGCACAGCAAAGCTAAGGACAGCATTTGCCTGCACACAGAGAATTAACACTGAAACAAATAAAGAAGTCTGGTTCATCTATGTAATGCTGAAATATTAATATTATTGGCAGAGAGAATACATGAATCTATTCTTTTGCAAAGCGTGGTTAAATATAGTGGAGGCAAACATTGAATAAGTAACTAGAAAATCCAGTTCTCTAACTAGATTTCCTGATGCCTGTAGCCAAACACACAAGATAGTTTATTCCATTCTGCTTTTATAACTAGAATCGATCCTCCATAAACAACCTGTTAGGCAGTTTTTAAGTGTAAGGAACATGTATTTCAAAAACCTAGATGGTTTCATTTCCAACTATGAAGGCGTATCTGCTGAGCTGAGAACTCATGGTTGTTTTCATCAATGGAAGAAGTTTGACCCAGATCTAAACAGAGTAAAATTCGGCATAATTATTCTAAATAAATTTCTTACAGCAGTAATGTCAAGAGAGTTTGACTAGAGACCCCAATTTAAACTGATATAAAACAGAGTAGCTCCACATAGCTATCACCACTGATGCTGTTTTCTGACTGTGCCTTCCTGCCTGTATTGCTTGCACATAAAATCTTGTACCAAGGCATCTCTGCAGAGTATCCAAGAAATAAGATATATTTATCATTCCATACCCATATTTATTGCTAATCTAAATTCATTTTGAGGAGGAAAAATATTCAGTGCAGAACAAGGAAAAGTAGAATGTCAAATCTCATTATGTAATCAGTGAATAATACCTTGATCAATGCAACTGAGCCTTAACAATTGTATAGAGTTAAATAATTCTCAGTTTCGTAGCAAGTACAAATACCAAATTCATCAGGCACACCCCTGAATTCGAAACAATTCATGAAAGGCAAGAACTAAACAACAGCGGACACAGTCTATCAGGTTACAAGTGATTCGAACCATATGTTTTAGGTAAGCATTAAAGGCTGCACACATCAGACAATAAGATAACATTATTTTCTTTCATGTCCTAGACTGCAGGAGAAGGACTGGGATTCAGTTCCCTCTTCTACCTAACAGTATTTGAATCCACCTTTCTCAAAAACACTTCAAACCACAAATTCCCCAAGGAATCCAATCACCAAATGTGATATCTGAGCTGCTCAGAATATGCAGGACTGCCCTACACAAGGTAGAGACATGCTCTTTCTGTTGCTGAATACTTAAGTGTTACACATGAAGTACAACTGCTGAAGTAGGAGTTCTTGCCTTCATTCACAGACACAAAAACTCTGCCTACAACCTCATTGGTAGTGAAGTCTTCTGTAAAACAATTAAAGAAGGTTTGAACCCATTCAGCCAAAGAACAGGCCTGAACTTAAGCCTCTCAAGCTGGGGGTGCTCTCATAAGTCTCTCATATGCCAGGGGGCTGTAAGGAAAAACTGCTTTTTAAAATAAGCTTTTACAACCATGATGATAAATTCACAAGTAATTACCTAATGATCAAAGATGCATTTCAACATTTTTTTCTTTTCTTTAAAAGAGGATTTTGTCAAAATCGGAATTTTGTGCATTTGCATAAGCCTGTAAAAGTACACAGATGTTTGACCACAAGGATTTGATGTTTGCTTCTATAGAATAGAAGAAATCTCACTACGTACATGTACATTTTATATACATTTTTTCTTTTTTCATTGTTTATTGCTGACCACAGACAGTACCCTGCATGAACAGACCTGCAGACTGTCTCTATAGCCATTTAGGTGTTCTTACATCAGCAGCAAAAAGGATGAGTTGGGAAATAACAGGGAACTGATATTCACTTTAGTTGGAAGACGAAGTTCAGAAACTATGATCCTGTGACACAGTTGTAGGGTCATTTCTGCTGCTCACCCTTAACCAGACCAGAAGTCCACAATGCAATGTGGTCTAGGCTTTAAGTTTTTGGTAAGCAACACAAAATGACCATATGCAATTTTGAGAGGTACAAAGAGGTTCTGTCACTGCTGCTGCTTGGATGCAGGCCGCCTACATCCCTCATTTTCACTGTGACAAAGAGGTAAATGTGGTTCCTCCCTCCTTCACACAGGGAAATAGAAACCAGAAGATTAAAGTTATTACAACCACCTCTTGTTTGAAACCAAGTTCAAAGGCTTGTCTTCTTTAATCAATTTTCCAGCAGACTAACAGGGCTGTACATTTCACTTTCATGGAACCAAAGCACTAGGGCTAAATCAGAGTTTTTCCCTCTGTTCCCCTTCTCAAAGCAAAGCACAAGCAAAAGAGCTCAGATGAGAAAGTTAACTGAACTGACAGTATAAGACACACCACTTTCTCTGAAGAAAGCGAAAAGCAAGAGGTAATAAAACATCTTGGCTCCAATACCATATGCTGGCAAAGCACTTCTGGCAGTCAGATATAATGATATTCTGCAGTCTTGGGGCATTGTGGTATAGCAAAGTGCCTCAGGGGAGCCATTCCTGTGGGTGAGGTGAGAAAATAATGGATGTCCACTTGGCAGAGGTAGCCACAGACACCTTAACTCAGAGCACAAAGATCTCCTCCCTGGGTAGTGTTCTGCTGGAGATTATTAATGAGTGCATTAATGAGTCTGCTTCCACTGCAACGGACCAGGGAAGGAGCTTTTAACACGTGTTGCAAGTAATCCTTGGAATTATAGATTCAAGGAAAAAAAAATGAAGAGGAAAAAAGAAAAGGAACATTCACAAATCGGAGTAAGAGCAGAGACTTGTCTAAAAATAATGTGCTATTGAACAGCATCCACAAACATGCACAGAAATGTCTTTTTTTTTTCCACAGAGCTAGTCACAGAGAGCAAAAAGCTTGCAAATGCACCCAGATAGTTTCAGAAACATTGCTAGCATGAAGCCATCTGACATGCCTAATTTCTTTCACCATCTTCATAATAGCCCAGACATAATTTAGTCTGGATTTCTTCCAGACTAGATTCACTAATGATACCATGGACTTTAAATGGCCCCTCAAACATCAAGAATAATGGATAACAGAAGATCTGGCCAAAAAGAATAGTGCAAAAAATTCAGGGGTCTGTATAAAACTTTAGGGGATATTGCATCAATTTTGGATATTCATTAATTTATTTTTTTAAGTGCTTACCTCTACAAATTAAGAACTAAATTTGTTCTTTATGTTGTCATGATTAACTCTACACACTCATTTTATCTCTACTTTTGTTATGTACACAAGCGCCCCCTCCAGCACAAAGCATTCTTCTAGCTGTTGAATTCCCAGGACAAGGTAATAGCTCATATGTGAATGGAGACTGAAGAGCATTTGTGTCTATTAGGCTCTGATGGGCTGCATTAGGAACTTGATTAGAAAATAACTCTCACACAGTACTGGGCAGCAGTTTAACTCAGGGTCCCGTCTGGTAGCCAAAGATAGAAAATACATCTGTTCCTAAAGAAAATCAAAACATTCAGAACCCAACCACCTTCTCCCCCTCTACAGTATCACATCATTGCTACAAATTTCCTGCCATCCCACTCTGTCCCTTACAATTCCTTTGCATAGGGACTGCATGGCAACCCTGCCTTTACTACTGCAAGGCTCCAGCCATTGGTTCACACTCTCTCATTTCTGGTGTACTGCCTTGAGCAGCAAATCCTTGCCTTCCAGAGGGTGAACAAGCCCTTCGACTACTGCAACGTGGCTTCTCCGGGTGCTTGACCCAGTAAACCAGAGAACAAAAATGACAGTTACCTGATAGGTATTCAGCTCTACAAAAGTTCAGCACCCAATTGCTTCTGTTCCCTGCCCTGCTAGTCTGTGCGACCATCTCATAACATGAGGAATTGCTTTGTTTGTATTGCACTGGGATTTTTTTTCTTCTTCCTTTCTTTTTGTATAAATCAGATCTTAACCCCATTTTCCTTGAAGGAAATATAAGAAATTACCAAGTCATGCTCTGCTTTCCTATAGGAGAAAGACTTCTGCATTACTCTCCTGTCAATGTTCAAGCATTGCATAGGAACTGGACCAATAAAAACCATCAGCTCAGGCACATCCCCAGAGATGGGGATATTTGTGGAGTTACAGATAGCTATTATCAATAAGAAACTTGTCTCACTTCCCTCCTGCCACTGTACTCTCAGAGCATGGAAACAGCTCAGTGCTACGGAGACATGACTTCAGAGACCAAATTGATTAGGAGTTTTGTGTTAAACCAAGGATGGAGAGGAGGGAAAGAGAGAGGCTGGAGGAAGCTGTATATGCTTCTCCTGGGACCAAACAGACAAACATCTGAGCTAGTGCCGCACCCAAACCCTGCAGTGGCACCTTTGCAGAGCACCAGGTGAGTTCTACAATGCAGCAATCAGTCTGTCAAGCCTCCTGCTCAGCAGATCCCTGCAGCACAGTCACATCTCCCAACAGAATGTTGTGTCCTCCACCACACCAATTCGATCTCACCAAGTTCTTTTAACATTATGTAGCTGAGAAGCAGAGACAGAAAGCTTTTCCTTGTGTCCTGGTTTAAGCCCCTCACACAGTTCACTCATTCACTACCCCCTCTTTCTTCCCGCCAGCTCCAGGGGGATGGTAAGGAGAATCGAAAGAATGCAACTAGTAACAAAGGTGTAACACAAACCACTGCTGCTACCACCAATAATCATAATGACAAGGGAAATACAAGGGCTGCTCACCACCCGATACCAAGCCTGACCCAGGAGTGTACCCCACCCTTCCGGGTAGCTGCCCATAGTTTTACATCCTGAGCATGACATGCTGTGGTATGGAATAACCTCTTTGGTCAGTTTGGGTCAGGTGTCCTGTCTCTGCTTCCTCTCAGCTTCCCCTCCTCCCTGGCAGAGCACAAGACTCAAAGTCCTCAGCCAGACAAAACATTACTAAGCAGTAACTGAAAACATCAGTGTTATCAGCACTGTTCCCAGGCCAGAAGTCAAAAACCCAGCGCTGCACCAGCTACCAAGAAGGAGAAAAATGACTGCTACTGCTGAACCCAGGACAGCTTGCTTATGCATTTGCTGAGAATATCCTGAGAAAGAAAAGAACTGAACTGCAAGCTCAAAGTGTTAGAGTCAACCAATGCACTAGGGAAGAGATCCCATCTCTCAAGCCTGAAAATACCAGGGATGCGCAAATTGAGAGACTTTCTCCACCAACTCCACCTGGTTAGCACAGAGACCATTCCACAGAGGTGTCCTTGAGTATGACATACCTCATCATTTCCAACTGCAGGTACAATCTCTCTGTCCTATACACCAGAGGATTAAGCCTATCTGAGGACAGTGAAGACAGTTTCGAGTATGTGCAAGGGAGCTCTGTAAGGACCCTGTCATACCTATTCGTGCTTCAATACTACCATTACCCACGCTATGGAGAACCACAAGAACTTGGGTAACATCTGCTTTGTATCAGCTTTGCTACACAGTCTTACCTGCGAAAAGCTTTTGCTGACAGCCAGTGAACCTGTGCTGCAGTCCTATTGTCTGCCACAGGGTAGAAGCACTTAGAAAGGCACCATGACATTCAAACTATCATGCAACAGTCCTGTTAACACAGCAGCATGGGTACTAGCATCAAACCAATGCAAGATATCCAACAGCTACCAAGATCCAAGTAAGTTAAAAGCTATCTATGCTGCAGCACAGGCATGTTCAGAGAAACAGCACCATAGTGAAATGCACGCAGCGGTGACACCATCTGACAGAGCAAATTCTTCCAGATTTACATCCATAGAGACAGGCCACTGTCTCTAAGTACAATATGCAACAGGAGAAGCACTGAGCTGTATGCCCCTCTTCATGCAGTCTGGTTCAATGGATGAGAGGCCAGGAAGCCAACTTCACTAGAATGTGCAATAATGTATATGAAGTCTTTATTTCTCTGTTGCACATATAGCCTGGTTATAGCAGGGGTTTTGTCAATCACTTTGAAGTTGTGTCACTGCCTTCAGAATTCTGCACAAATTCTAGCATTTATCTGCTGAGAAAATCTATTACTCCAGTAGCGCTGAAGGAGCCCAACTGCATACCAACATCTGTTGAAGTTGGTACCTGTCACCATAATGTTTCTCTGAGGTGAGGAGTACCTCCATCATGTGGAGCTTTCAAAGGTACTCTCCAGTTACCAGGCTGGGCCTTGGGAGACTTGATACACCTGAAGAAGTGAGGTAGAAGACTTTTTTATGCCACAATCATATTCTCCATCCCTGGAAAATGTATTTTGTGGAAAAGGCAACTTCTGCCACACCTCTTGCATTTCCAGCCACTCTCTTAGCAGTGGGCTGCAGGCCTCTGTGGATGTCCTCTGCACGATATGAGATGTAAGGGGGCTGTGTCAGATGCTGTGGAAGGCATTCAGCTGTGACAGCAATGGGAGCTATACAAGTGGAAAACATAGAACTAATTGAGTAGCCTCATGGATATTTATTTCATTCATTAAGACCCACAAGCCTTAGTGACTGTGTCAAATCAGGTCAAAATGTCAGGCAAAGCAGAGTGAGAACTTTGCTCCTTTCCAGGCGTGGCTGAACAAGTACATACATGTGTCTGGCATTTCATGGGAAACCAAGCTATAATGGGTTGGGAGATAACTCTGTTCATCCTGCTGAGCAGAGACATTCCCTTTCCTCCCCCCATGCAGATCAATGTGATGTCTGGATAGAACTCACCCCTGTTCCTTCCAACTGCTCCATCAGAGTCAGTTGCTGCCACACACAGGCTCTCTGCAGCTCAGACAGCAGCCGCCACCTGGTGAAGGGGCTCCAGAAGAGGAGGGGACACAGGACAAGAAAACTCCCAAGCCCTGTTTTCCAGCACACTTTCTGCAGTCTTGCTAAGCCTCCTGAGCCTCTCCACAAGAAATACCTGAGCAGCCTAACACTTAGAAAAACAGCAGAGCAGGAGCATGACATTTATAATATTGAGCAGTGTAAAGAAGGAAATCGTTCAACATTTCTCCCAGCACAGTGGCATCAGACCAGGAAGTGGCAGTTTCAAAGCAGACCAGAGGAGAAGCTTCACATCGCACTTTGTTAAACCATGAAGGGGGTTGCCACAGGAGGTTCAGGATGCCAAATGCTTTCCAGGATTCAGAAAGCAACTGGACAAGATCAGGAAAAAATATTCCCACCAAGACAAAGATATTGCATCTGGTTTAAGCAGCTGCCGAGCTGCAAACTGCTGTAAGCCCTTGCCCTGATCTCTCAACTCATCCACAAGCATCCATTTCTGATACTGTTGGAGACCAGCATTTCATAGCTGAACCTTTCTCTGGCTCAGAACAACTACTATAGGATCATCAAGGAGCAGAAAAGACCAGAGTAAGATGATTTCAAACCGGTCTCAGGACAGCTACTGATGTTCAAACTCACCAGTGAGACAAGGAGGCACCAAATGTAATCAGTTCTAAGTAACATAAAGTCTGGGGGCTTTGTAATGGAAAATAACTGAGATGCTTGAAGGTAGTTAACATCGTTTTAGGTCGTTAGGACGTTAATACAAAAATGTAGAAAAACACAATCTGCTGATGGGGAGTATCCGGGACCAGCAGATATCCAGGATGGGAGCAATGAAGCTATCTGCTCAATAGAAGGACAGAATGATTGCTATGTCTGTAATGTTAATTAAGCTGAAGCTCCAAAACTGCCAGAGGGTATGAATATTGTAAACGACTCTCAAAGACCACCATCACCTTTTTGTATACATAGGGGAAACTTTCTGGAAAATGATGGAATTCATGTGTAGCCTCATGAATATGCATGTATGCCCAGTGACTGTATAAGGACGGCCTGTGTAGCAATACACGCTTGGAGGAGCTATCCCCCGTGTCTCCCGGCGCCACAGTAAAGAATACCTGCTTGTCAACTTGAAAGCTTTGTTGGTGAGTTTGTTCCTGGAGTTTTCTCCAAATCACCAGGGAGAGCTTGCAGAGCTTTCAAACCGCCAAACCCATGGCTGGCCATGGAGCTGAGGCTCCATGGAGAAGTAAACATGTTAGAAGTAAACTTGTAAAGGATGATTAGAAATTGCTAGAAGGGTAGCGTGAGCTAGATTTGCAAGACAAAGAGCACAACTGCATACTGATGGGAGATGCAGGAGAAGAAGAATGATATCAGCTTAAGTTTTATCTTATTTGCTTTAAATGCATTTTAAATAGACACTGCTAAACTCAAGACGGCTTAAACTAAGCTGAGCTGATTATACTGTTATCAATAATTTACATTTTAAAAAAAAAAAGTCACTTTAAAAGCCAGCTTTGAAACTCCACAGAGAAACTTACACTTCTTTGACGAAAGCAGTTCAAGTTTGCGCTGTGGTTTTGATGTCCGGTCCACATCCTGGCACATCGAATCCTTAAATATCTCTGATGTTTCCTCTCTGCTCAGGATGTTTTGAATTATCCTGCCCCTAACACACTCCAAACATGCTCTGCTCTGACTCCAAGCCGGGCACCTGCAGCTCAAACACACAACTCCTGCCACTTGAAAGAAACACTAAAAAGCCCCTTTCAAAGAAAACCCTCCAGGCGGCTGTGTTTGAAGAAGTAGAGACAAAAGCTTTTGCAGCTAGTTCAGTCTTCAGGGACTCTTCTTGGCATAAGACTAAATGGTGGTTTTCCCTGGAGAAAGCAATTTTTCTCCTTTCTGCATCACTTTCTGCATCGGACAACTTTGCTGGCAGCTTTGCCACGACTCCTCAGCTCAGGCAAATGAAACTCAAACAACATGTTCCCTGCTGTGGGAGGTTCTGCTCCTCTCCTTGCTGCTCCTTACCAGGACAGTCACTGCAGGATAGTAAACACTCAACTGAAGTCCAAAAGGGCCTCTCTGGAAAACAATGTGACATTCAGCATAGCTGCAACTGAGGCTTGGGATCACTACCACACAAAACTCTTTTTCACTGAGGATATTCAACACTGACCTCTGCCAGCCTCTAAATGGTTCCCAAAGCTACTGTTGCTGCTAGGACCATGACTCAGTGAAGATGGACCTACACTGGTAAGATGCACATACAAGTGCAATCTAAGTGTCAGCGTACAAACATGCCCAGGCATTGTTCCTCTCATCCATCCTGCTCAAATTCCTTTAAACCTTCTTCCTCCCAGTGGTTCTGATCTACAACAGACTGCAAGAAAAGCACAGGCTCTTTAGGTGAGGTAATAGCATTGTGATCTTATTCCCTCTGTGCAAATGCCACTTTTCAACTTGAGTAATTCGGCTTTGAGTAGGCCACTTTTTCTTTCTCTGCCCCTGCTTTTACCACACTCCATTCTGTTTTGGTTCTAATTACATAGAATAATAAATCCAGCTACACAGGGCTTTTCTGAAGAGCAATTAGGTTTGACTTTCCCCAGCACTAATGAGTTCACTAATAGAGGGATTTTCCCTCTCCCTCCCTTCTTCTAATCCAATTCCTTAAATAGCATCAGGCACATCAGCAGCCTTCCTATGCTGCAGCAGGTGATGCCTCCCTGATCCATCTTCTCCACTTCTCCAATGGAAAGAGAAGCAGAGTACTGCACTTCCCAACCTTCTCCTTCTGTCAAAGGAGATGGAAAGCAAGCATGATCAATAACTGTCTGTTAACTAGCACCAGTAGGATCACTCATCAGCTCACAGACAGAAATGCTGCCTGCCTGGTCAGAACCAGCTCTGGGGTTTGGAAAGCACTTGAGTGCTGGGGAACCAGTTTAGCTGCTGGCCCAAACAGGACAAAGACAGCACACAAATCTCATAAAAATTTGGGTTTTGTTCACCAGAACAAAACTTTAAAGAATCTCATTTATCTGCCCAATTAAATCTTTCCAGTGGCCTAGAGGAAAAGTGTTCCACCTCAGTCTCTCCTGAGAAAACAAAATGCCTTGAAGGGGTAGATGTTCTCAAAAAATTAACAGCCTCTGCCTGTCCCTTGTTCAATAAAAGCCCTGCCTGAAAAGGAGAAACACAGATTCATTTTTTCCTCTCAATTTGGAGTAATAAGAACTGTGCCTTCATACCTGAGCAAAATTTCTGAACAAAGACTTTGTCAGTGACTTTGTGAAAAATCTTACCCTGATTTTTGGCCTGAGCAGATTCAACCAGCATTTGCAGGGACAGATGTTAAACTTGACAAGTTATTATTAACCTGAATCTAAGAATCCTACTTCAAAAGGTACTAGAGAGAAATCACTACATGGGTGACTTCACCTGCACTGTCTCTACAACATGGATATCAGACCCAGGAATTCCAGATTCCATTTTCCATAGGAAGAAAAAATAAAAATAGTATTTTGTGTTTTTCAACTTACATGTGGGAGTTTTGTCAGAAATCATTCCATAAATTTCATGCAAATTCATAGGTAGTTTCAGTTTCCCTCACTCAGAGTATTTCCATGCCTGTTCTGGGTCTGGAGATAGGCCCACTGACCTGAAGAGCATACATGGGATCCCTGGGTATTTCTCTTTTTGGGTCATCTGTAGCATAAATCTAACCTAAAATAGTAAGCCTGAGGTAAGGAGATAAGGTCCTTGTGGTGGCGTACGGGGTTCAAAAAGATAATAATGATTCTGAAGATTTCAGTTCTGACTCTGCACTCTACGTTTTTCTTCCTTAAGTCCCTTATTTGACAAAATTATTTTCTCATATCTCTCTGCAGCCCATTTATTATCCAATTCTATTAATAAACCTTCCTTCCCCAATGAATCACTGCAATTTATCATTAAATTAGAAGATGAAATGGGGCTTCTTTTTCCTCCCCCCTTTTTTTTTTTGACAAGGAGATTAACTACTACTAACAGGATATTTCTGCATTATAAAGCTCCATCTTCCCCATCAAATGCAAAAGTAGCACTGTTTAAAGCAGCCCTAAGGTGACCCAAGGCAGGAGGGACAACCAGAGGGGTGATATCTTGCTATATAGGTATATAGATCAATCTGGAAACGACTGTGAAAGAAAACACGTGGCATCGTGACCACAATTCACTCTGGAGTTTTCTGATAGCACAACTGAAAAGAAGTTTAACTTGTACATAGATGAGGCTGCCAGAAGCTGATGTGACAAAGCACAATCTATATAACAAAAAGCATCTTTCTATGCATACACCAGTAATTAATCTTACAACAAAAGGTCCATCAGGAAAAGCATTCAACTAAATATGAAGCAAATTTGTGCTGGAAACTCATGCCAGCCTCTCATATCATTTTTGTATCCAATGGGTCCAAAGAGTGGTCACTTAACAGACCACCAAAATTCAACATCAGTGCAAGCAGAGAATGTGTCCTAGCTCTGCTGCAACCAGGCAAGCAGATTCGATCCTTGCAAGCTCCTCTGCACCATTTCACCCCCTGGACACCATCTCTCCATGAAATTAAAACTGTGTTTACCACAATGGCTTGGATATGATCTGTTGTATGAAGGTAGTGGCAAAGCCATAATGTTTCCTGGGGTCTGTTTATGTCCCAGAAATGGTGCCAACAAGAGGTAGATCAAAGCTTGAGAGGATGACAGCCCCTGCACACCACATGCTCCTCTCCAGGAAACCTCTTCACTGCAAGTGCTACACTTGGCTGCTTGCCTTTCCTCCTACATCCAGCCACCTTTACTGCAAAGGACAGCAGTGCTAGGGTGTAAAAGAAGTCAGTCAGCGCTAGGCACTATAGAAAACAAAGATCTCCAGTGTCATTCCCTACCAATCCCCAGATCCAACCTTTTCACAGACCTCATCATTTGATTTTTAACTCCTCAATTTAGGAAGTTATTCTTTCATTCTTGGATGCTAAGAAGATAATCCATCTCTTGTCCCTGCAGGTCTGCAGTACAGCGAGAAGAAAGGATTAGGATTTTATGCCACTGCTTCTCTGTGATGAACTTCATACTATAAGGAAAGCAGCCAAATCAGGGCAAAATCAGCCTTACTAGTACCCTTTCTACCTATTATTGTTACACATCAGTACTCCCCTGCTCCAGGTGTGATCTCTTCTGGAAAACACACTCTGGCTGGGCTATTCACAGGCTTGCATCAGATTCCTGTGATGAAGGAATTTATTAATTCTAAGTAGGGGCTCATTCTCTAAATAGCTGCTAATAAAATGGAACTGATAAAATGGAGGCAATTTAAAGGTCAGATGAAATACATTTCATGTTCATCCTACTTAAAAGGAGCATCACCAAGATGCTTCATCAGCAAAAGAGCATTTATACATTTTGGGTTTGCAGTGTGTGGGGTTTTGTTTTCTTTTGTTTAAAGAAAAATTGTTTATCTGTAACAGAGACTCTAAACATCTGATAGGAAACCTTCCCACATTAATCTACTCAACAGCTGGCATCCTGATGCCTGCCTGGGTGTCCCTTTCTGGAAATTAAATCTCCTATCAGCTTTTTATCGCAATTTGGAGAAAAGAAATGGGAATCAAATGCAGTGTTCACACGAGCACCAGAAGCAACAGCTGAAACTGATAGGATGCATTAATTCAAGTATACAAGAGATGAGCATGAGACAAGATATTGCCACACTTGGACACATTCTCCCCCTTTGCTCTGTGCCAGCCCAGTTTAGCTGCCCACACCTCCTTTTGCTTGACACTGGGCCCACAAGGCACACAGATTGGCCTTAGAACAAAACGTCATGTATCTTTTACATCCATGGTGCGTTAGGTTACTAAATGAAAATAAATAATATTTCTCCCTTTTTTGGTAGATAAGCTATATCAGAGAAGAGCATTTTGTACTGCATCAGAAACAAGCTTTTCATGGTAGGTATGAGCTGATGCCACCGAGGGATCAAAACGCAAAGGAGAAAATCCAGGGTATTAAATATGTTGGACCAGAGCATTTCCCCCTCCTCAGTGCCCCATTTTCAGATCAGAACTGAAAGACACGACTGTTGGAAGGCAACCACTTCCAGGGTATTTGGCTAACGTTGTCAAATAGCCCGTTGAAACCCTGAGGCAGTAACATGCTGAAGAAGGCTCTTTGCACTCGGAGGATGCGTCAGTGTAATTGCACCAAGGTAGCCTAAACTTCACGTGCACTGTTAAACTTAGTGTCATTCCCAGCATTTACACTTTTTGAACATCTAGAGGCAGTTTGTATTCAATGTCAGGTTCCCTGGGTCTTTGGTCACCTGGACAAGCCAGCTGATCCTCTTCTTCCCACCTTTTCTTTCCTTATCTAGAAGTCAGTGAGGTTCTGTGCCCCAGGACATTGCAACCATTGACCATAACCTGAGAAAATCCTCTACAGTTATGCAAAGGTTTGAGTGGCTGATGGTCCTTAAATCCACCCTGACAACCGGGCCTAAGCACAGCTAGGCTTTTTGGAAGCATTCAAACAGACAAAGCACTCGGACAAAGGATAAACAAGACCACAAAGAGAAGCAAGAAAGCTGCATATTGATGCATCCAGGTGCAAAGTGACCTGATGCAAATGAAAAGCAGCAGAAAGTAGAGGGAAACAGCACAACAAAAGGGGCCAAGGGACAACAGTTGGTATCCCTTTGAGCACTGGAATCACTGGGATTTTTGCCTTAACACCCTTTAGCTTGTCACACGTTTCTCCAGAAACCCTGCAGGAGATTTCAGGCAGTACCTTGAAGTGTTTGCCCACTTTATACCCCTCTGCCTTGGCAGCCACTATTGGCACCTGATTAAGACAGAAGTCTAGGCTAAAGCTGGACTTAATACAGTGCTTCCAATGCAATACAGTTGAATGTGTTGAGATACGGCAGAGCCCAAGTAAACAGGGACTTTCCATGTCATGAAATCAAATCAACACAGTTTTCCTCATCTTTTAGACACCCTATTATTTGCTAACTGGACTCAGCAATTTCCAACAACCCCCTCAGGAATACACAGAGAAACCATTACTGCCTGCAACACATGAAGGTTCTCAGCTATCAGAGTTCAGCTGGTATGAGGTCCAGATAAACTCCCCATCACTGATGGAAGAGACAGGGCTCATCTGGCTGCAGCTTCCTACTGCAGCAAGAGACTGCTGGCATTCAGTTGCTTCTTCCCTCCATCCTATTCTCTGCCTCCATCCTTTCCATGCTCCTCCCCAAGTCCCTATAATTAATATTAAATGTTACAGTTTTGTCCTATTAACACAAATTGCCCTTTCCAGAGGCAGATTAAAGAGTTTCCACTAGGGATTTCTTCTCTCCTTTACAGTTTTGTTTCTGTGATCTGTGCTGTGTCTCTCACTAGCTCCTGGGGGAAAGGAGTGGGAGGGAAAGAGAAGACAAACACTTATTAGCAACTCCTTTGATGAGCTGGAGATTGTGAATTAAACTGATTATTAAATCCCATCTTTACCAGTGAGGCAAGGTTCCCCTTTTCTCCCTCTTTCTGCTCCTCCTATGGGAATGGTAACTAGGAATTGCACAAATCACATGCATGAACTTTCACCCAAGTCATTTACTGGGCAGCATGGCATACAGATATGAAAGTGCAGGGGTGCACGCGCATTCCCATTTGCATAACCCTCACAATTTAATTCTTGGAACAGGAAAGAAACGCATATCTTGGCCCTGAGGTGGTTCTAGTTCCCTTCCTAGCTAGAGATATTTTATCCCTGAATTTTTAGAAGGCATTTAGAGACAGACCTGACTCATCAGACACATCACCTGCATCCAGCATCACAAGGGCTGGCAGAAAACACCCATACTACCATCATCAACACACATTCCACCACACTGAGCCCTGGGCAACACCACAGCCAAACTGCTCCAAACCCTCACTCCAGCTCCTCATTAAAAGTAGCATCCAGAGGTACCACAAATCCAGAAGAGCAAGAAGTGCTGGTCACTGTTAAAAAAATCCCATTTACCACCAAATTCTTTGGCCACCTACAAATTCAGTAATCTGTCAAACTGCCCACCCACATCACTTGTGCTTTCCCACAGACAACTGGAAAACAGCAGAGATTCTCCTTCCTAAAAGCACAAGCCCCAGGGCAGAGCCTGGCCAGTTGATATCATTGAGGGCTTGAACAGAAAGTAAAACAGTTTTGAACCTGTCAAGCCAAGTAAAAAGAAGCATGCACATTATCTGGTTTATTAAAACACTCCATAAGTAAATGACTATTTATGGGGCTGTGATGGTAAATGGATAATTGAATTTAGACACATCACTACCAAGAAAATCTGGACAATGAAATTTCACTATGAGAGCTCAAACTAAAAACCAGTATTATTATGAAACTTAAAATTTATGAGATAAGATGCATGTTTACAGTGGATAAGCTCTTGATAACCAAGATTAATTTATTTAATGTACAGCAACCCTCTTACAAAATCTGAATTAAATGCAGAACTACCTGTAGACACATAGCATATACTTAAAATAGAATATTCCAAAGAAGCTTTTTCAGCAAAGAGGACTTAATCAGTCCTTTGAGCTTTCCCTTCTCCTGCTAGGACAAGGAAAGTGCAGCTGTATTGATTTCTAACATTCAGCATTGCCACGTGAGCTGTTTTATTGGGCCAACAAAATGCTTAACTGACAAGGTCTCAGAAGTCTCAGGTTTTATAGAGGAGCATAGACACACCCTCTATAGAGAGCTGATGTAATGTTAACTTGAATTTACCAGACAATACATCATATACCCAAGTGCCAGGAACAGAGCCTGTACTTCAGACTGCCTGAAGTCTATTGGTAACACCCTCTTTCATTGTTTATTACTTTGTCCACTTTCTTCTGCTACAGAAATTTCTATACTGGATTTCTCTTTGGATTTCCACCAAAATAGTGCGGACTTTTTGAGGAAAATATGTTGGTTTACCAATGCTAAAAAAGGACTAATCTGTTCCCAAGAATTCTGAGTGAAGATTTACATTCAGCAGAGCTAGGAGATGTGCCTCTTGCACTTCCCAGTGAGATCTGCCCAACTTATGGCCCAAGTCCTTGGGAAGTCTCAGTTCCTATAAGCTCAAAGTAGTTTGCACAAACTTCTACTCAGCTGGAATTAGACAGCTGCTACGGCACATTCTTAGGATAGCAAAGTCACACTCGGATGAAGACATTCCTGCAGTTTTTAGGTTCTTATATCCAAGACTTTTGAAGCTTTCTGGAATGCTGAGACTTGTGAGAGACTTTTCTAGGATTCCCTGTATTTGTCAGGAATGCCAGTAAATAAGCCCTGACACTGTGACAGAATTCTTCCACTTTAAGTAACATAAGTTGCACAAATAGTGCAATATGAGAAATATTTCCAAAGCTTTGCTCATACAGAAGTCTGGTGATTGTACTGCAGTTCTGTTTCTCCCTAATATTTACACTTCCACTTGCAAGCAGAAATGTGCATGGTCAGGTTTTCGCATCTGCCACATTCAGACAATGAGCCAAAGGAGAATGCATCACCAGCTTCTTTGGTTCCCATTGAAAGATGCTCATTGATTTGATTTACTGCCTTTTGTTTCCAGACGACAGCTTCATAGATTCGGTAATCAAGCAGCAAATGCAAAGTGAGGCCACGTCTGGTCATAGGCATGGGGATTTAATGAGGGGACTGTGATTTGCCATGTCTCAGCCAAGCTGTTTCTCACTCTCAGTGTTCCATGTCTTCCCTGAAACCTAACAAAGCCTTTTCTCACTGCACAACCTACATAAATCATTTTTGTCCAATTCAATTGCCTTGGTAGAGAACTATTTTCATGAGGAGGGAAAGCTATATAAAAGAAAAAAGCTGGCTTGGTGCAGTATCATGAATTGGCTGCAATTTGTTTTCTGACCTGTCCAAAGGAAATGCATGATAATATGTCATCTTTTCCGATAAAGATTTGTATTGATGTTTGGGGGGAGTGATATCAGAACTAACATTTTTACCCAAAAAATCCATACTGTATGCACTCTGGGTTTTACACTTCCATTCCTTTTAATAAATACAGGTCACTGATGCTTACAGGAACTTGCAAAGGCTTTGCAACTTTCATCTTTGGCAGGCACACAGCAGGCAAAGGCAACAGAACACAGCAGACCCTGTAAACACTAATATTTTAGTGCCTTTCCATTAGCTGAACTATAGAGAGACCCTTTGGATTTCTGATGTACAAATATTTCCATTGCCAAAGCTTAAAAAATAATAATAAAAAAAGTTGCACCTTGTTTCTTTTACTCTAGAAGATAAATTCTACTTGGTCTTATGACTTAACTGGGGCATGTAAAAGGATGTTTCAGTATCTAAACACAGACACTGAGAAGCCTCTCCAGCACCACTGGCTGTTGTCTCCGGACTTGCTTTCTGTGCCTGCTGCTTGCAGTCAAAGCTTTCCTCTAAAGCGTTCCACTTCATGGTGTCTCTCACATACAACCCTATTGAATTCACAAGACAAATGAAGCAATGAAAGTTTGCAATATATTTATTTCCCTCTTTTTCTTATGGTTTTTGTTTTGTTTGGGTTTTTTTAAATCCATGACAACAGGAATGAAGAGGGTGAAGCTAATAGCTCTAGGTCTGCCCTGTACACTTCTGCCCCTCTGTAAGCATGTCACAAAACCTCGTGCTTGCTCACCTCAAAACCAATAGAAGGTCTCTTTCATTTACAAGCAAGGTGGAGTAGAAAAGTTCCATTTCCGACAGCACTTGAGGGCTGCTAAGGCAAGAGCAATGGGCTTTGCAAAAAAAAAGCTGAAATAGTATCTCCAGCGACTGCACAATGTTCTGCACCTGACAAGCAAGACTGGTTGTAAAAGCAATTTTAGCTTATATTATATTCACACAATAATGCGACCAAAAAAGGTTCACTGGCCAAGATCTTTGAGAGAAACAGTACTTCTGGGTTCTCTGGGATTGCCTTATAATTATTCAGTACAGGTCAGAAAGTAATTAACTTATGACCTGCAAATCAAGCTTTTAATGAAAGTAGCAATGGGGTTTCCTAGAGCTATAAGGTCCATGCAGCTTGCTTTCTTTTATACATAAATTATAATGGTGACAAGCCTAGGATATGCAGCAAGGCTATTCACAGCTCAAGTCAGGTGTCATTATATGACATATGTAACACAGAAATTAGTTAATGCTATGGGGAAAATGACCATTTGTCCCTTTTTATTTCCTCTTCAAGGATTAATGCCTTAACCTGATTAATGCACCTGACATGAGAGGCAAACAAACATTCAGGGGTCAGGAAGACTCTAATGCTGTACTCAGCAAGTACTTCACTTGGCCTTCTACAAACATATAGTCACAGTCCGTCATGAAGTCATCCTAGCACAGGGCTTCACGCCACTTCCGAAGAGTCTACAGTCACAGGTTGGGTACCACTAGACTCATGGGTACTGTATTTCCATCAACAAGAAATCAATGCATCCCCTAGTGTAACTGTCAAGAAATATATTATCCAGGAGCATGAAGGCCAATGACAATCTAAATAACTGTTCTTTTTGCAGAGAAAGACATAAGGAAGGAATCTCCATGTTTAACACATTCAGCGTACAGTGTATACATGCACTTACATGGAGAAAAACTTATGCGCACTACTAGTAACAGGGCAGCAAACTTCTACTCACCATGTAGGCACTTCAAATGAGTAAATGTACAGAAAGGGTAGGATATGAGAGCCTCAGCAGTTCTGTACAGAACACTTCCATTTGACTATTACACACATTTCTGAGAACACAAACATTGTATATAGCAACAACACACCTTGGGTGGATAGATGTGGGTGTGCATGGCTGCAGAAATTTTCCCTGGCTCAAAGTATACCTCAGAGTTTTGCACCTCTCAGCATTTCACATCCTGGGTGCAGCTTCTAAGAAAGGGTCCTTATGAAACCAGGAGATAACCTCATAAGGATATACCATGAATGATGGAGCATTTCATAACCAAGAAGCTCCAGCATATTGGCCAAATTTAGCGTTGTTCCTTTCTCTAAGACAAGCTCTATTTCTATGGTTAGACCTATTATTGTTTGAACAAAAGGGGCAAAGGACTGTCAACAGTGATATTCGGGCTGAATTTCAGCCAAAAATATCAATCACCTACACCACAAATCCCTCAACTCCTTCCCTAGTGGCCTTCTAACCTTAGTCTTCAAGTCCTGCTGCATTTCCTATGCAAAACTCTCCAGCACTTGTTTTCCACAGACCCACTGCATATCAAAACAGAGCTTAAAATTTTCAGAGTTCAGTTTTAAACATACAATTATGGAAATACGGATAAAATGAACCTTCAGATTAGTTCCAGTGATTTTTCTTTCATCTGTATATATTTCCAGTAAAAAGATCTTCACCAAACACTTAACTTTACAAAACATTGCAGGAATATTTTATGGTGTAATTTCACCGATAGTTATTAAAAGAGCGTGTCCAAGGTTCTCAAGTCTCTAAGAAAACTGAATTTAGTTGAACAATCTTGTGCAAAAATTGCTTGCTACATATGGAAATCATCTGAATAGGAATTTACTTTATAGAATGTTTTGTAAATATTCCCTGAACTTAACTTTTAATTTAAATTTGGTTTTTATTCATCCAGTGTCAAAAAGCAAGTAGTGCTACCGGAGCAATTTGAATCTCTGTCTTGGGAAGTACAATCCACATTCCTGGACCACTTCTTCCTCACTAGCCATTCTCCAAAAACCAAACTGACAATAGTGGATTTACTATTCCCAAGATAAACTGAGTGCACTTTCCTGCTATGATAGCCACTTCTTCAATGAAAATCCTGTAGTTTATCTGGGGAAGGACAGCAGTGTGTGCACATGGCCAACTTGAAAAAGCTCAGCTCCATGTATCATAGAATAGCTAGGGTTGGAAAGGACCTTAAGATCATCTAGTTCCAACCCCCCTGCCATGGGCAGGGAATTATTACCAGAATTTTAAAGAGGCAACAAAAGAAACTAAAAGTGACTCTACCTGCTATGAAATACAGAGATGAAAAGCAGATCAAGAATGAAATCAACTTGCAGCTGTGAATGAGGCTTTAGGTTAATTCTCAGCATAAGGTGCATGTACAAAGATGACACAGAAGCTTCCCAGACCACTTCACCTGCAGTGAGTTTTACAAGACTCATCCAGTCTGAAGCAAACTAATGAAAACAACAAGGTTTATACACAGCAGGTAATTCTAATTTTAAGAGCCTCATTTGACATAATGATAAGTTGTCTTCAACACCGTCATTTGTACAAGTGCAAGAGAGAAAGATGAATCACCTTTCAAAACAATGTGTACTCGGCTTGAAAAATAAGAGACCTGCAATTGAACCCTCCCCACCTCTTTCCAATAACTAATTAAATAAATAGACAAACACTGCTTAAAAAACAAGCAGAGGGTAAAACCCAATATATGAACAAGCCATGACAGAAACAGAAAGAGAAGACCTACCAACCAATACCTGATATCAAGATTTACATTATAATAACAGTGATTAAACTGACTTCCAGACGTTATTAGATCTCCAGACCCGATTTCTGGGTTATTTGTCTTTAACTTCATAGAGAGAAAAATGAAACTAAAAATCAGGTAACATACAGAACCAACATTAGTAACTTCACCACAGATATCCCTGTAGACAGGTTTCAGTGGGACTGGTTGGATGTTTCTTGAGTCACCTGGGTTAAATCAGAGGATGGGAACTCCAAGAATCTGGATCCACTCCAACCAAGGTCTGACACATGCAAGTAACACATACAGGGCACTGTACCAAGGAGAGCAAGTAACAACTTCCTTAGCTCCAGGAAGAGATAGAAGTGCATATTTTCTAGGGGCAAATATCTGTTTTCTTGATCTAATGGGTAGGCACCTTGCCCTTCTAACCCAAGGAAGTTATGAGAACACAAGTTGAGACAAAATGAAACAAGTCCAGATTCCTTTGGTATAAAGCAGATTAAACTTATAGCCAGTGGAGAAATCACATCAGACAGTTATATCTTACACAGCCCATTCCTAAAGAAACCAGAATGCTGACTAGCCTCCAGCTTTAACCTGCAGATGCCAAGAGATGATTTTGCCTCCTGCTCTTTGTCCTGCTTCCTAGTAAAAATACAGGGAAACACCATTTCTCTCCTGCTGTGCCCATCCTGTTAACACTCCCAGTGTGGAGCTCCTTCTCTGCTCTGTCAGCACACTGGGGGTTGGAGAAGTACAGTGGCAGAGGCTCATCATCCATTTGGGGATAACTATCAGGAGAGAAAGTACAGCGAGGAGCCAGCAAGCAGCAGGCAGGAAACACTGTGTGAAATCACGTCCCCAGGAATCTCCATGAATTGAAATCAGAGCCTATTATTAACCTGGCTAGACACTGAGATCCAGTAGCTGGAGTAAATCAAATTAAATGTCTTCTGCATCAATGGCTAGAAGCCAAGCAGGTCTTTCTTCCCTTGTTTTTTTTTACTGAATGATAACCCAAAGGATATTTTCATCATCTTAGCTAAGTAAATATCCTGCTTTAAAGCAAATAAAAACAGGAAATGAAAAACATGAGGTGAATTTTAGTATGACAGGAAGGTCCTCTGAGATGCAACACAAAGTGAGAAGAAAAACTTGGTTATTTCCTAGCATGGGGAACTATGGTATTAGCGGAGCAATCAGTCCATTTCACCTTCACCCACTCAACAACTTGGGACGGGACAAGACTTAGAACAGATTAAAAACAGCTAAAAAGGGGTTGAAAGTGAATCTTTCTTTGCCATGGGAGTTTCGCGAAGCACAGGACAAGTAAACAGAACATAACTTTAAAGCAAAAACCCTATTACACCAGAACAAGAAGGAATCGTGGATTGGTTAGGAGATCTAAGTTTGAATTTCACTTCTCAGAAGTTGAGGAGAAGCAGACCAGAGCGACACGCTGTCGAAGCGACTAAAGAGCCTATTCCTCCCCCCTTCGCTCCCCGGACCACCACACCATGCGAGCATAGCTGGAGCTAAGAAACTGCTAAATGTTACTTACCTTCCCTGACCTTGATGGCTCTGGTATTTGCCAAACTTCTCGCAAAACCAAATGCAAAGGGAACAAAAATAAATAAAACAAAGTAAAGAAAACAAACAAACAAAAAAAAGAAAACAAACCACACACACCAAAAAAAGAAAAAAAAAAGCCACAACCCAGAGATGCTCCTTAAAAGCCAACAGCAACAAATAGCAACTGCCAACCAAGCAGATCTTCCACGACATGGAGACTTAAGGCGGGCTACGCTTGCCCTGTCAAGGGAGACGATTTCAGAGACTTCTTAAAAAGACAGCAATTCGTGTAGTAAAAAAAATTGAAATAAACCAAAACGTATCAGCGCTTTAAAGGTTAACAGCTGCTGCCGAACAACATGCGTTTATCCAACCGCGTCCTAGAGTAGTTTTTTCAGCCCCGAGACCAATGAGCACAGCTAAGAGGAGGGCCTCGGTATGGTGGAGAGACGGAGTTCCCCCCTCCCCTCTGCTTCTCTCTTCTCCGCCTCCTCCTCCTTCCCCCATAATTTCGCCCCCCCTCCCTTTTTTCTTTTAGTTTAGTAAATTAATGCAGCAAGAAACTCCCAAGATCTGGCGAGTCCTGGCAAGGGAGAGAGGGCAGAGGGGAAATGAGATGCATTAGGAGGACACTGAGCCACTTCTTTCTTAGCACAATGGGAGTGCTTCCCAAGAAACTTCCCCTTCGCTCCCCTCCGCTCTAGCCCTGAGCAATGGGACACCTTCCCTACAGCAGCAATAACTTATCCAGGAGGAAAATAGCCCAGGAAGCAGGAATCAACAGCAGCCAAACGGCGGGCAGGAAAGCGCCACAACAGGGACTGCAGCACGGCTCCACACTGACAAATTCCTGTGGATGTAATCAGGAAGACACCCCGGCTAGCAGCGGAGATTAAAGCCCTGGGTTGTTGAGGGTTGTCGTCCACCTGCCCCCTCCCATCTTGCCCCCCACCACCCTGATGGCAAACCTACACCCCCTGCATCACTCCCTCTCGCCAGCCTGATGTCCGGAGCGAGATCCCGCTGAAGGGAGAATTCAGTGGGGGAAGCTTGGTCCTCCGGCCCCGAGCACCACTGCAGTCGCTGTGGCGGGGGCACCGCCGGAGCGGAGGGACGAGCCGAGCCGCCGGCCGCGGAGCACCGCAGCTGTCCAGGGTGCTGACCGGGGCGCGCGTCAGACGCTGTCCGCGGCGCTGACCGGAGCCGCCCGCCAGACGCTGTCCAGGGTTCTGATCGCAGCTGCCCTCCCCTGACACTGCACCCAAGGCGTTGAGCAGAGCCTTCGGCCTCCCCCTGCCCAGCCTGCCTCGGGAGGGGTGGCTAGCTTCCCCTACTAATACTCCCAAGTGCCGGGTTACTTTATTGGCCAACCCCACCGGCCCACCCCTCACGGAGTACAAAACAAACCACAGCGAGAGCTGGAAAAATGTGCAACGTCAACGCGCTCGGAGTCTACGTGTGGGAGACTATCGTTTTCTTCAGGTAAGGCTCGGCTTTACGGGAGGAGTGTGCACGCACCGGGCGCTGCCGGGCTGGACTGCCGTGTCCACCCAGAGCTCGGGGCACAGCCCCTAGGTAGAGCCTCAGGCTTAGGACAGCGGCTTCCCGCCTTTCTCGAGGGGCCTTTTCGCCTCCCCTCGGCTCCCCGAGGCTGTTTATCGCACAGCCCCGGGCTCGGGACTTTCTGCAGCTTTGGGAGTTACTGTTTAATTAGCACCGCAATCTCTCTAACCGCAGTGCTGAAAACACCGACCCCGGCTGGTTGCAAAGTGACAGCTAGTGGTGGCTGGGAATGCTGCACTTGAATTTGCCCAGGTAAATATTCCCACCTCGCCCTCTCCCCATCCTCAGATGGCGGGTTAAGGTGAGTTCCGTGGGATTCTTTCACTGCTTAGGTATGTTCACTTGAGAAATCGTGGGACTCCTTTTCAAAGGGGGCTCACCCTATCTCCTCAGCTTGCTATGCTGAAAGTCACATAAAGCAAGGAAATTCTTCCTTCCCAACTTCTCTCTTTCATGCTGTTTTCAACATCTTTACCTTCCAGAATCTAAATAAAAGCCAAAGGTGATGTGGGTAGCTTTTTGCAATTATATCGGTTATCAATCACCTAGCTGTATGTTGATTCTGGTTTACATATGCTCAGTTACCCATTAAGTCTAAGGTGGAAGAGGAACAGGTTTATCCTTAAAGAATGGTTTGGGTCCATTTCTCCCTGCACTACTTTAATTATATGGAAGAAAAAAAAAAAAAAAAAAACAAACCACAAACAACCCAAAACAACCCACTATTGGAAGTTAGAAGCTCTTCTGTCTTTGCATGAATAATGGAGCCTGCTGTAGCAAGTGTTAGATGCCAGATACATGCAACTAGAAAAAATCTTTCATGACTTGAACTTGCTCACTCTTTGACTTATTTCAGTGGCATGGCTCTTATTTCTGCATTTCTGTGTTGTATCAAAGTCTCATATTTTAATGTGAAAGAACAAACGTTATTTACACCAGCATCACTGCTGCAATTCTTACTATTTTATGAAACATAGCAGCATACCTGCTGATACTGGCCAGATTTCTCTAGCTAACGGACTCTTTCCTTCTGAACACTGAAGTCTTTTCAGGCATAAAAATTAAGATATCCCTACATTTTGTGTAATTCCACAGAAAAATAAAGACAACAAGATTGTGACATGAATTCAAAGCATTTAGACATCAGTTAAACCAAGAAATCAGTAAACCAAGAAAGAAGTTCTAGAAAGTGCTAAAGTCACCAGTATCTGAAAAACAGTGCACAACACCCAATAGTTAGAGCTATCCTTTCCTATTTCAGTCAGCCACAACTGTATAGCAGCACTGCACAATACAGTGGGGTGGACTAATAGGAAGCATATGTATGTGCAATAAACTCTTTAGTTAAACAATGTTGAAGCAGAGAGATTAAAAAACAAGATCAAACAAACACAAATGCTCTGGAATGTTGTCCATAAATAAGCTAAAAGGCAAAAGGAAAATAATGAAAATAAAGAGCATTTCCAGGCTCGAGTTTCCTGTGGCTCTGGCACTAAAGCATCTGTCTGGCTTTCCTCTGGATTGTCTTAACAAGCAAAATTGATTGACACTTATCTTGCTGATCCTGGTCTATGATGCACGCTTATGCATCACAACACATGTGAGCACTTACAGATTCTCAGCACATCAATTAAAATATTGGGCGTTCAAAATCTTGGTAAACCAGTAACTTCAGGTTCTAATGTTATTTATACCGTTACAAAGTGTATACCTATACATACACATGCTATATACAATTATGTTATATTGCACATAAAAGCTATTTTTATAGGATATATATTTTTATAGGATAATTTCCCTCAAATTAAGAGAATTTGAAAATGCTTTAAATCAATTATAGGGAGATGTTGAAACCAAATTGTTTGGAAAATAATTACAAAATAGCAAAACAAAAAAAAAAGAAGAAGAAAAAAAACCAACCAAAACAACAAAGCAATAATTCCTGGTCAGAACCGACTAAGCAATGTTTTTCTTTTTACTCCCACTTTGTGTTATGTGTTCAGTTTACAACAGGCCAAAAAAAATCTACCAGCCTTTCTGGTCCAGGAATAGCTTTGCTATTTCAGATTCAGTAAGAGAAGTTTCTTCATTAGCAGTCATTCATAAATTTAGTGTGTCAATTACTCCTGCACTCAATCATATAACAATTAAAAAAAATCCCACAAACTGATAATCCAATAATCCATAATAAAAGCCTGCATTGCTTTAAATTATGGTGTGTATCACACTATTGTCAGCCTGTCAAAATTTTATGGAAAGAATCCATTATATTTTAGCACATAAACCACAAAAATAAAGGAAAACCCAAAGTCCCAACAGAAAATTAGATTAGCTAATATAGAAAATAAGACTAGATCTGTTGCTTTAAAAAAAGATGTCCTTCACCAGGATTTTATAAAAAAAGACCCTATGGAAAGAGTAATGGTTGGTCTGCAAATGCAAATGTTATGGCATCACCAATATATTTGTTTGTTACAGTTGGTGTGGTTTAGAAGGCATTTGAACAAGAGGCTCATTCTGACCTACCTTTATTTATGGAAGAGCATTTCCCATTTTGCTACCTGTTTCTCAGACTGCAGTCACTTAGCCGTGACTAAGCCTTTTACTAAGACCCTGAATACAGGCAGGAGGGAAACTGGGTTTGGGTGGGAGATGAAGAGTCTTCTGACAGTCTGCTTGACCAACCTTTGCTGACACATATCTGCGTAAGGCAAAATGCTTTCTCGAGAATAAAAATAGCTTGCACATTATTTACACAGGGACTTCCAAATGTCCTGCTTCTATCTGTGGAGACACACAAATATTTTCCCAAAGTCTAGCTACATACACTGCATGTTCATATCCTGTTTCAGTTGAGAATTCCTTCATGCAGAAACAAAAGCTATTCCTACCCTGTGATGATCTTGCCTGGGCTTTCTGTTGTACCATCATATGTTAACAGCTGTAGTGGTCCAGAAACACCACTGCATAAGCCTGGGGGTAGGAATGCACCTTGTACAACTTAGGAGATAAAAGATAGCCTAGAACTGGGATCTTACCCAAGTAAAGACTGTCCTGTGAGGCACTGAATTTGTTTGGGCCTGATTCTTGTCCTAATTGCACTCCTGTATATCAGGAATCAGCAGCATGACCTTCATCAAATCAAGATCAGAGTCAGCCCCTCCTGAACAGCAATCTGTCAGCTAGAAGTAGTGATTCAAGGCTACTGCTCCAAGTGACTCACAGGCTAGAAGTTGCTGCCAGCCTCAGACCTTATTGGAATTCTCTGACTGGCATTTTCATAATCTCTCCCATCAGTAACAGGGTTACTTGATTCCCGTTTTTAAAACAAAAAGGTGCCACTGTGAATATGCCGCCCTAACTTTTAGAATAAAAGTGTTTGTCTTTTCATAAAGAGATTTGACAAGCAGGTGATTGGAAAGCTGCTGATTTCAGCCCCTTGAATATAAAAGAGTAAGAAAAAGGAGTAAAGTGCATGTTGTCTCCAAACTTTCTGCTAGAGTTCTGCAGTGTTAGATAACATTAGAGGTACCTGTGAATGAAGCATTAATAAGATATTCAGAGACAAAAGCTAAGCAAAGTAGCAGATATTCTCCACAGTTAAAGAGTATTTTCCTCACATGAACTAAAATATACTGCAAGTTGTGCCTTTTTACCTGTCATGCATCTGCTGAGTCTGTCAGCTCCTTTACAAAATAGCAAAGACTTGGACTAGATAGCTATCAGGACACTCTTCAGCTTCTTTGGTCTGCAACCTGCAACAGCCCCATTAGAGACCCTGATAAAAGGGTTTCATATTCAAGGTTTGATAACATGATGAAGTAGATAATTCTACCTGAAAATCATCATTTAATCATTCCACAAAGAAAAATTAATTTTGTGACATCCGAGTAGAAGCACAAAATGTTTGAGATCCTGCCTTCTGCAGGGACTTTGATACACACTTCCATCCCTCCATAAACAATTCATTTGCATGTAAGGCAATTAAAACAAAGCAATATAAAATATGCAAGACATTTGCTAACACAGTCTAATCTTAACCCTCCTTTCTAAACTGCTGCCTGCCTCCAGACCTGTAACTTGGATAGAACCAAACAAAAGAAAGGCTCCACAAATGTCTAGGCAGAAAACATTTCCCCTCCTTACCCTGAGAGTACAAGGAGCAGGAAACCCATAGATAATCACCTCGTTTAAAAACATTACCAATAATGATGGCATTTCTCATATGCACTAACAAAATACCCTTTGTTTCCAAGGCAGTGGTGCTGTGCAGATTTTAGGTAATACAGACTGGCTTTCCACCTTAATTCCCACTGAACTTTAGTTTATACTGCAGCAAGTCTCACTGGCAGAACATGTATTTACTGTTCAAATACCTGAAGGGAGCTGCTTCTGGAAAGAGGACAATATGTGGAGGGAATAGTAGGGTCCTACCGTTATCTGTAAGAGCATATGAATTATCATGCAATCATATGAATTGTCTGCAGAGACTTCCTTCGAGAGCAAGAACTTAAGCAGGAAAACTTTTTTCTCCCCTCATTCCTCTTCTCACTTGAAAGAGATGTTGGACACCCTGATGTATGAAACAAGTCAGCAGCAAAGGGCCTGCTGACTCTAAGTGACTTAGATTTAATAGCACAACCTAAAGTCCAAGAAGTTCATTCTGCTACTGACTAAGAGAGTCAAAACGGAAAGCACTTGTAAGCCACAGCACACTGCAGTTCCCCTGGTCTTGGGCAAACACCTTCCCTCGGTAGCTTATGAAATTCATCTTATCAAATCCTCATGAGCTGACCTGGATAGAAAAGGATCCCAACACCTGAATTAAGATGTTAATCAATGCCCAAAATTAAATTACTTTATTATCTCAGCACCAGCCAGTGATCATTCATCTGTGATAGAAAACCAGCAGAGAAATCTGTTCTCATCTCAACCTAGCATGCAGGTTAAAAGGGCTCTCCAAATTTCAGTGCTGAGAACAAGATGTTAGATCACCTAATGATTATAATTACTATTTAGGTACTGATGAAAGATGAGGGTTTAAAAAAATAATAAAGAAATCAAACCCAAAAAAGGACAACATCCAAATCAAACCCACAACATTTAAATATGTCAAAGCATCTAAAATCTATTCACTGTGTTTCACTTGCTCATTTTTTATCACCTGGAGCTTTTCCAGGAATCCTAAAGTGACTACAAGTATTAAGACGATAGGCTGATAATGCATTTTGACTTCTGTTTTATTTGCCTGTATCAGCTCTCGCTGTTGAGGCACGTTAACTGAGGGTTTCACTATTTCCAGTAAATTACCCTTTCGCTATCGTTACCTTGCATACTTTCTCTTGACCTTTATCTGCCAGCAAAAGCAGAATGATTTCTATCATTATGAAAGATGGCTACACCTGTGCACCTCACACCCTTCAGTAAAAATGGCTCATCATATTCTTTCACATGCTTCCAGTGTCATTCCAGCACTCCCCCCCCACCATGACTGGATTCAATTTGTTGATTTAAAGTCATTCCAAGCACTTCTGATCATTTCAGTTGGAGAAAAATAAGAATTGGGATAAATGAAGCAAAACAGAAGGAGCGAGAGAAGCAGGAATTGCTGCTGCTGCTTCAGTGCAAGACACTGGAAGGATTGTTAGCAGCCATGACCAGACAACTCAACACCAGACTGTCTGGCTGCTGACTTCTAGACCTACTTGCACAACCCTGAAAAGAGCAACTTTTACATTGCACTCAGCATAAAATACTGCTCCTTCAGCAGGTCAGTTCCACTTATACAGGGAAGAAGAAAAACCAAACCCAGCACCTCTTCTGTTTCTTACCCTTGCCCCAAGTTATCCAAAAAATTTATGTCTGCATTTATGAAGTCAGACAACAGAAACCATTTCCCTCAAAGGGAGGTGGTTTGCATTGTTATTTCTTCGCTAAGATGAATGGCTTGGTCACAGTTATGTTTCTTCCTTAATCTCTTGGGAAACAGCTGATGCACTCTAGCTGATCTGGTCCTGGTGGTCTGTGTGCTTTGATCCCACTGGTGCTACACCTCCAAGCTACTCCTAAATCTGATACTTCAGGAGACTGATGCACAGAAACTCAAAAAACCAAAATATAGCTTTTGTTCCCTCGGTAAGGCCAAAGCCCAGAGAGACAGAAATAGATGGAGACAGATGCACCCATCGTTTACATGCACGGAGCGGTCCCCATTATGAGGGCAATTATTTCATCCATATAATGCACCACAGTAAAATGCCTATTTGGGGACTGCACTACATCTGGCTGGTACATAGACACAGTTGGCATCCTGTAAATACATCTCTGCTGGATCTAAGTGCCAGCTGAGAAAAGGCAGGAAAATCTTAATTTACTAAACCCCATGAAATTTGGATGTTGAGGGGGGGGGAAGAAAAGAGCATGCTATTGCACCTGCTTTCCTTTTGATTTCTCCCTCTTCATCTTTCCACTGTGGCTCACAGCCTGCTAAGTTAAAAAATAGAAGGCAAAAAAAAGAACACCCAAATGCCTCAGCAGACAGCCAGGGAACTCTCTTGTTTTTATCAGTGTCTCATTGCAGGGTGGGTGAGGAGGGAAAACACTACCAAAAGGTTGCCAAGACAAGGAATGTCACATGCATGGAACAGCAGTGCTTGCAGTGCAATCAATCATTGCACACACTGCCTTCAGCTGAAAGCTGCCGACAGCAGCTCCCCTCACAAGCCTGCCCTGCAAGCGATGCCTGTCCCTGGAGCCACCCACCCAGCATGCAGATCCTCCCCCCAGCCCCAACAGGGCCTGAGCAAACACACAAATCAATAACAAAATCAGAACCAACAGCAACAGAAGTGGGATTGACGGTGGGTAGGACCGTTATCGCATGCGCCTGGTTCAGCAGCAAGATGGAGCTGAGCCAGGAATCATGCAGAAAATACAACAGAATTCATGACTTCTCACTTTTACTCCATTTTTCTTCGTATTTTCCCCATATTTTAGATGATGCAAATAAGAATATGCTTTGTACAAAGCTCCAAGCAAAAAAACTCTCTTCCCCATTCTAAAGGGGTAGGTACAAAACCTGAAAAGCATGAGGGTCAGCTGTTATCAGCACCCTTTAAAAAAATCCTTAGCTCCAAATGTTCTTGTTGGTGCCAAAAAAACCCTATACAAGATGGACCAAGTCCCCCATTCCAGCAGGATCTGTGCACCACACATATTAGCACAGCTGGGATGAGGGATTCAGATGCTCTGAATCCCCAGGTGAGGCAGCCTATTCTTATCTTGCAAAAACCAAAAAGACAGGCTGTGGACAAAGAAAGTGACTTTTTCATGAGGTATCTTTACAGTATTACCCCTTTGCTCACTCAGTGTTTTCACCCTCAGGAAGCACTTCTGAGCAGGGCAATAGTTCCTGGCTATCCACACACACAGAGATTTCTCCTCGCCAGAGCTCCCAAGATCCGATTTACAGACCAAAATGCATGCATCCCACCTCTAATGCCACCCCATATACCTGAGAATTGCAGGCATCCTCCAGCTTCCATCCCCATCCATCACACCCTGACATGGAGCCATGGGCTCCATCCCCCAGCAGCATGGCTGACAAAGCACAAGCTTCATCAAACCACCTACTCTCCCACACCAACGTGGGCCCTGCAGCACTGACAGGGTTAAAGAAATAGGGGTTTTGTCAGGGAGCTGCAGGAATTAAAGTCAGAGGGCAGCTGGGGCGGGACAGAGAGGAGTCATCCCGGGCAGGGGAGCTACAGTTTAACCATTTCATTGTAGTCATGAATAAACTGATCAATTACACCTGGAATCAGACAGCACAGAGGGAACATTCATCTCCAGCAGGGTATTTGTGTTGCAATGATGCCCAATTCCATCAGAAGGTATCATTTTTACACAGCCCAAAACACACACGGAGAGCCGCAGTTTTACTGGGGGACCCACAATTTCGTAGGCAGATTGAGCACATTAACTCAGGACGCCTTTCAAAGGATCTGCAGCAAAAAGTTCCATAAAATAAACCCCACAACCACTCTGCACTGCATGTTCTAGCTCTCAAAAAAGAATTCTATTCATACTACCTCTGATTTATCAAGAAAGAAAGAAGCAGTTACAATATTCATAGCCAATCTTAACAAGCAACCGAAATCCTTAAACTAAAAACTAATTTTTAAAGAGCTGCTGCAGCAATTTATTTAAGCTGATGAAAACACGACTGATAATGCAACTGCAGAGCTATAGATAGAAAAGAATCCACGATCTCTCATGGTTCTGACACGTCTGGTCTGTGATCTAAAAACCTCCTGACGCCAATTGAGGTTCCCACCGCAGCTCTCTGTCCAAACACTAAATCAAGAGCACATTACTCCCTTGAATAAGAAACTTCATCTTGTAAAGATGACTTCCCCCTCCCTTTGTTTACTGCATTCAGTAAGGCTGTTTATACACAACTTTAAATATCTGATTAGACCCCTTGACTTTAAAGGGAATATTCAGCATGTGTGATGCTAGACACATGTCTTTGTAGGGATTTTTCTCCTTTGTTTTTTCCAATGAAAAATGCATTTATAACTATTTTCTTTTTAAACCCTTCAGTATATGCATATATACGAGTCAACACTGGTGTTTGCTGGGTTTATTTCAAAGTGATTAAAACCTGAGCATTGACTTTTGCTTCTCTAATGTTTATGTTAAGTTTTCAAACCTGTCTCAATTGCTGAGGATCATACCTCTCCAGAAAGTCACGACTTGTGCTCCAAGAGCTGTAGATGCTTCTGGAAGAGGGATTAGTTGGGAATGCTGCTAGAGAATGCCTGCAGCTCAAAAAGGGGTTTAACACACTCTTCTTTTTAAGTATGCAATAAGCAAGAGCAACCATGCACCGTAAGAGAGTTTTGAACAACAGTCCTTGTAAAAGCAAGGATCTTGCAAGCAACTAAGCACTATTCCCATGCAATCTGCTGGTCTCCCTGTTTCTTCCCATCTCAGCTATCCAAAATGGGCAGATTACCCCCACCCCTGCCCCCCAGCTGTCTAGTCATTTATTATTTTCTTTTTGCTCTGTTCAGGCAGCGTCAGCAATCATTCCAAGTGCTGGTGTCTTTCCATAGAGTTAATCAGTGTAATTGGGATGTCTTATAGTTCTGGACAGGGTGTTTTGCCATATGGCATAGGAGCCATGGGCTGCAGGAACGTGACAGTGGAACACAGACAGCAGAATGCTGCAGTCTAAAGAAGTTCTTCCCCTCACTCCAGTAAAGTTGTTGAAGCTCTCTCTGGATGGGAATAATCACAGAGGGTTAATTCCCCAAGGCTCATGGAAAAGCATCTCTCAGCTCCTCTCTCATGCAGCCACAAGCAGTAACATGTTGTTCAGGATGCTTTGGGTTAAAACTTTAACCGATTACATTCTGCCACTACTGCAATGCAGTTACTTCTGGTGCAAAAGCTAGAATTGGTTTAAGCAGCTCACAGCAACAGAGCACAACCATCCAGGACAGAGACAGCAACATTAACAAGCCTACTTTTTCTTTCCCATCCCTCTGCTCCTGCCAAGAATAGAGATAAATCACAGCTTATTGCCCATTTCTTTCTCAGAGCAAGATCTCTTTCTCCCAGGCTCTCAGATTCCATATTTCACCAGTCTCACTGTACATGATTATTTTCCTATCCTATCCCAACACCCAGCTCTGTTCCATGCCTTGCTGCATAAGATCTCTGATAAATTAAGAAAATAACCAAATCCAAATTTCCTCCCCAGCTTTGAGAATTAGTTCTGCAAACCCACCCCTGTAGCACACCCCATAGCCACACTGCAGGGACAGTAATTACCAGCAGTTGAGCATGACCACATGGATCGCAGTCAGTACTGTGCAACCAGCACATCTGTAACATTCAGAGCTCCTTCTACTCTGCACCATGACAGGCCAAAAATAAAGTATCAGGGCTCTCTTCTCCCCATACACTTCCACTCTTTATCCTGTCCACCTCTATCACTGTAGGACAGGAATTCAGATGTGACAGAAAAAACACAGACAATGAGTTTCATCCTTTTTAATTGAATTGTGTATCAATATTGATTGTGCTATTAATTTTGATAGTAAATCTAATCATTTAAAGAAGTGTGCATGCAGCTTCTGCCAAGCCTTCACAAGCCAGAGTCTGACAACATTTCCCTCCAGATAACACAATGTGCAGACAGAAATAACAGCCTGCCTACATGGTTTAGAGCTGCCCCTTTCCCTTGGAAAATCTCTCATTTGTCCCTCCTTCCTCTTTCTGCCTGCTGAGGACAAGATGGAGACAAGCAGCATCAGCAGCAGCCAAATACGGAGCAGGCTCTGCTGAACTCCATTTCCTACTCAGGGGGTTCCATGCCCAAGAGGCACCATCTCAGCAACCAGGGAGATGATCAGGAAGAATGAAGAGTTATCATGGTTAATACTCATCAATCACGGACAACACAATGCCTTTCCATACCCAATCATCTGATGTTCTCTTTGTGACTACACTAAAACCTCTCAGTTTAGTGACTCCAACAGGCTCCAAGTTGAGTAATTCTCTTGTGTCCCCAAAATCTCATGCTGCTCTAGCCTGGCTTTGAGGCTAATGGAAGAAACAGTTATACCTGTCTCCTCAGCCTACCTCAAAGGCCTGATGGCTAATCCTCTCCCCTGGGATACCTGCTTACAGAAAACATCACATTGGAAGAATGCTACTCTCAACACATTCCTGCCAAGCTTTTTGGCTTGAATTGTATTTCAAAAATAGACAAACCACTCCAGAAACCTTTGCTGAACAGGGTTGAACCCGGTTAAAGCAATCAGGTATCCATTTCCCAACATACAAAGAACCTAAGCACAGGAATAACTCAGTGCTCTTCTCAAGACACCGATGCTGCACAAGTTTACCTTTGCAGGGACCTGAGCCTTCCATGCTTTGCAGAGAGGCATTTCATCTGCAAACACTTGTTTTCCAACAGTTTGTGCTTCTGCTGCCAGACATTACTTTTCACCCTCAGAATTAATGATTAACAATTTAAATTGTTTGACAGGGGAATAGAGGCCCTGTGTTAATTGAATTCCTTCATCATTCCTCTTTGGAAAGAAAGAGGAGTTGGTGCGTCTCAGTATCAGCATTCCACCAGAACAGAGCAGCTCGTGACGTTTGACTTAAGTAGATGGACAACCATGGGCACAGCAAGAAAAAAAAAAAAAGGCATGAAAATATTGCCCAGGAGCCATACAAATAGGGGAAGGAGGCACAAACAGCCAGCTGGGGAGCTGGGAACCAAGCAAACCGACACGTCCGTACTGCGCAAGAGCTACTTTCTAAACCAAATAACTTACCATAATAACAACATGTCTGTTTAGCTGAAACAAAACTAAACAGTGCCTCTATAGGGTGGAGAAACCAGTAATAAATGTCCCGCAAAGCTTGACTTCTCCATTTTAGGGAAAGCAGTTCGGAGCAGCCAGGGTGTTCATCTCCACTAGCTTTCACATTCACATGCCTGCTAGTGGGCTGGACCTCCCAGAGGCTCAGTGGTGCCTGCCTACATGCCAGCACTACTACCACAGAAGATTATGATAGTTCATCGACCCTTTGAAGAGATCCTTCCCACTGCTGTTGCTGTGATGATTGCCTGATAGCACTTTCTCTGCCAGATCCACTAGGGATTACACCAGCATAAATAAGATAAGCCGCTGTGTGGCTGCTATTAAAATGCGCCAAGAGGCTCTTGGCTCAGACAACACACTTGTACCAATGCAAACTACATCGTCAGTGGTTTTGTTACATGTTTTGCCTCCTTCTGTTTATTCAGAGAACAAATTTTCTCTCTGAAAAGCACAACAACTCACACTAAAACAACTCACCAGTTCTTTGCTGTTGCAAATAATTCTCAAAACACTTGGTAATTTCCCTTGTCTCTGCTGGGCCAGGACATGAACACTCCTATGGAAAAGTCCAAGGGTGCTTCTGTAAGAACTAAGGGATATAGAAAAATCCCAGAAAGCTCCCAAGGCAGCACAGTCGGGTCTGTCTTGACCTGCTGTAAGAGAGCAGTAGCCAACAGCTTTTTTGGCTGCTGTCTGAGCTAAACTGCTGTAGCAAAGCTCAGTTGTCACAGCCAGAGTGAACGCTTCAGGGCTGTGTTAGGTGCAATTTATCCCCCCCAAAGCACAGTGGGGGACAGCCTCCCTGTAGCTCCCAGTGGCATTTCCTACTCTTACTTCTGAGCTAGAAAGTAGGTACATCTGCCTGCTGCTGGAAAGGCTTCACTATACCCTCATCCCCTGCCGTCTTGCCTTTTCTTGTTAAATCTAAGGGGGAAGTTAACAGCTAGTTTCAGGAAAACATTTGCTAACTAAATAGAAACTGGAAGACACTCTGAACTCGTCATTCCGAGGTCACTTGGGTGAAAGTACACAGCAGCCAGAGCTTCTAAAACATGCACCAGGAGAGAGGAAACCACATCTGACAGTTGCAGCATAGTCCCAAAGGTGCTCACAGAAACTGTTCAAGGGACAGGTGTGATTATGCAGAAAGTAGTGGGGCTGTGAGAGGGTGGTCCTCTCCCAGACACTTATGGGATTCATTTATCCAAATATATACTTTCACATAGGAACTGAGTCTGTGAAATTCATTCACTTACAGCTTCAATACAGAAAGAATCAGAAAATGGCACCTAGGAAACATCAACAGACTCATTGGGAATGGAGCGACCCTATTCAGCACAGCCTCTAACACTGAATTTACAGGAAGGATGAGCACCAATTTTTACTTTTAAAATGAATGCAGGGAAATTGCAGTTTCTAATTATCTTGTTGCACTTAATGCTGATTAGGTTTATACTGCCTCTTCCCCCCCCCCCCCCCCCCCCTTTCCACTTCCATATACTTGCTTCAGTCTACTGTTAATAAGAAATCAGTGTATTGCACTATCTGGCATCTTGCTGCTGAAGTGGCAGGAGTCTGGTTACCAAGTCATTTGCTGCTTAATTGAAAACTCTTCTCTCGACTCATTGCCATACAAACACTCTATTGGAATGCAGTAGTGGAGCCTAGTATTGATTGTCCTCCCACTCCCAGCTTCTTCTGAGGTTGCAAATCAATTGCACCCTGTTGTTTTCCTTCTAAGAGAAAAAAAAAAATGAAAACATCACCCATTCCACAACCCCATTTGCCCCTGAAATGAACTGGTTTGGCTTTGCATAGCTCCTTAGAGAAGAGATGGGGACAAGAAAAGAAATGGCACACTGCTACAGTAAAAGCTAGATTCACGCCATGTCAGGTCATCTCCAAGCATGAGTGTGCGTCAGCCAGGTCCAGTGTGGGAGTGGATTGTGAACATATAAAGGGTGAAAGAAATCTTAGTTTTACACTCTCACTGGAAGTGACCTGGAATTTATCTCCCTTCCTATTGCAGAAATTAAACCATTATAAACAGCTAAAAGTCTAGTAATCAAAGAACCCCAATGCAGTTGCAGGTTGCAAAAGCAGCCAGACTGCAGTTGTGAGTTTGCAGGATTGAAAACCAAGGCTTGGCAAGCCATCACTGCTAATGCTAGAGAAGAGAGTCAATGCAATACAAGTTACTACAGACTCCGGATTTTCAAATTATGGTTCCCAAGTGCATTTGAATCCCACCCGTTTCAAAAGCCCTGAGGAACTTGGTGGATTAAAATGCTCTTGTCAAGACCTTGTATAGGTAATATTTGTCTCAGCTCAAGCTCGCGTTGTATGAACAGGTTTTTGAGGGCGAGGTCGCATTAAGGCCATGCACAGTAACCACCCCCAAATTCTTCCCGGTAGATCTTGTGTCAGTGCTTAGTGCTATTGTCCTGAAAGAGCACGTTTGGCTACTGCAGTCTCTAGAGACAAGAAACGCAGAGCTTCAAGATGATGTCCTTGTGCTGTAAGAGGACTCCATGGTGTCATCATTTGTGAGAACATACGCACCTAAATATCTTGTGCCTGTTGTCAACATGCTTAGGCCTCTCAGCTGCACTGCCACAGTGGTTTCTCACAATTCCCACACAGCCTTTGTACTTCAAAAGAGTTCCGGGGGGGGGGTTGCAAAGTGTGAATCAATGAGCCTCACTTCTTCCTGAGCAGCTTTCTCTGGCTAACACATTTGCATTGCAATACTGCCTGTAAGCTTTAACCATGAGCAGGCACCTGAGTCCGCAGATAGAGACAGCTCTTGCCCTAAGCACATTGCATGTCACTTACAGGTACGTTAATTTTGCTAATATAGGCAATTTTACACTACACCTTCAGCCTGGGAGCAGATCTGTGTTTGAGCAGAAGCCATACAACCATAAGGGAAAATACTGAAGAGTGTCTATTCCCGTCTTGAAAATCAAATCTTTCTGCAAAATTGAGAATGAGTACCTAGCATCAGGGGCCACTTATTCCTGCATGGATGGCAACAACCGAGACTTCCTAAGCCCAAATCATCACCCTGTAGATCTTGAGGACTCCTATAGAGTCAGAAGGCACACTGCCAGCCTCAGATTTTCATCTTCTGCAGATAAATTGGTGATTTCACTCTTTCTGCCCCAGAGGCAATACAGGTCCCGAGAAGATTTCATTTCCTTTCACCCTCAACCCAACATAAATACCATTTCAGGGTCACACTCCAGACACCTCCTAGTCCAGAGACCATGTTGCTGTATGAGTTCAATAGACCCCTGCATTGCAGGTACCAATAGCAAACGCTGGGCTGGCCAGTGAGAGGGAAGCAAAAATACATCTATCCCCTACAGATCCACAGGCTGTGCAGGAGCTATACAGTCACATGACACTCATTTAAGCCTTGAATTCCAGATTGCTCTGATCCTACCTGCCTTTGGGAAAATTGGGCTATCAGGATACCAAATATGCTCCTTGCTATTTACCATGGAATTAAGGAGAAATTTCTGCCCAAGGCTAACCTCAGAGTATATTTTACCTGTGGAGCTCAGTGCCAGAGTTCAGATTTGTAATTTAGTGGTATGCCAAGGAGCTATACCTGAACTCACAAAAGGATTTTCTCCACTCATCATCTCTCTGCTCCTTTGGTGGCAGCTGGGATTCTGTATTCAGAGATGTTTGGGCTGGGCAAACAAATTAGCAGAGACCAGCTTCATTAGGAATTCACATGGGTACCCATCTTGCCTCACAGCAGGAATGAGATGCTGACTGCTCTGTTTCTGGACACTAAACCCTCCCCAGTATGGGATGTACACTCAAAATCTCCTCTTTCTTTCTATTCACACAGCCTGGCAGCCTCTAAAGAAGCTGAAGCAGCAGCACGATCTGCCCCCAAACCCATGTCTCCTTCCGATTTCTTGGATAAGTTGATGGGGCGAACTTCAGGATACGATGCCAGGATCAGGCCAAATTTTAAAGGTATGCATAAAAAACCTGCTTTGTGGCTTTGTCTCAACTTAGGACTGAAAACCACATGCAATCTTCATGAGTGCCTCCTTAACTGTATATGAAATATGAACAATTTTTATTCATATGAAATATATATGTTAATGAGGGATTTGGCGCATGGGTGCTCTAGATGTCTGGTAAGGCACTTGACTTCTACTCAGAATGGAAACAACCTTGTAACAACTTCACATGCAGGAAAAACTCCAATCCGGAGATCAGGGATCCTGCCAAACCAAGCAGTGACTAGAAGGGACCTGAACATCTCAGATAAGGGAAAGTTGAAGTTTTTCTCCTAAAGTCACTGCTCACAGCACCTTCTAATAGCTGGCAATGCTCCCCCCTTAGACCTACTGACGCCAAAAGGAGTCTCTCCCAGAGGAATTCAGTAAGATGCCAGGGCAGCTCTGACCCACCATGATCCCCATAGTAAAGGGGCTATAAGTTAGCACCCACAGCTCCATTTCACACCTGGATTCCCCAATTCACCCTACACTCACTGGCAGCCAAGCAGCATAGAAACAGACTCTGGGAGAGGCAACGGAGCCTCTTTTTACTCCTCAAAACACCTCTTCTAACAGGGTTGGGTTTAGGGACCTTTTTTGGTGAGTTTTTCCACCAGGTCTAGTGGAAGGTGTCCCTGCCCATAGCAGGGGGCTTGGAACTAGAGGATCTTTAGGGTCTCTTTACAACCCACACCATTCCCTGGGGTTTTGTTGTTTTCTTTATCTGAGCTCACTTCTCCAGAAGTATTTGCCTTTGAATCACACCCAGGTATAAAGAGGGACCTGCCCCTCTCAGCCACTGTCCAGCCCTCTTCAGTGTTCATTTCATTCACTTTTGTTTCTTATTACAATTCCTCCTCCCCTGAGGATCACAGGCAGCGCTAACATAGGACTCCCAGGACCTATTAATCCCAGTAACAACACCTGCTAATGCAGCTGCAAACAACAAGCTCTATCATGGGAATTTAAAACCAAATACAGGTGGAATTCTTATGTCTTGGAAATCAACAAGGCAGCAGAGAACACTGCTGGTTTTAACCAAAATCACAGAGTTAAAAAAACCACCCTGTAAACCTGCCTACCCCTAAATTATACACACACAAAAGAAATTAAACTTTAATATTTAATGAAATGTATACATTATCTTCCTGCTGAAGGCAGCTGTATTGCCTTTTTATTTGAGATAATTTAATTTCTGTTTTATTTCAATGAACCACACCTTCCCCACAGGGCAGTTTTGCTGGCTTAGCCTCCCACACATAAATCAGGCTCCAATTTATATAGGAGGCATAGGAAGTGTTTTACAGAGCTGGAGGTTTGTAGCTCTCAAAGCACATCATTTCAATTAACAACAGTAACTCATAAGGGCATTTTAATAGCTTAGTTCTAAATGAAAATAATACCAAAGATCCGCATCAGATTGATTTTTGGGGAGGGGAAGATTAACATAAAGACTGCAGTTTTCCCTTAAATGCTGCAAGGTCTGGGCTAGCTGTGGATTCACATTCTGAGAACAAGGAAGAAGCATTTGGGCTTTGCTTTAGGTTGGAGGAGGAAGCCAGCAACTCAGACAGGGACAGGGCTGCCTCCAGTAGGGGTGGGCAGTGGACCTCTCACCCAGGTTGTACTCTTAACCCCACTGCTGGTAAACTATTCCTTCACAGCTGCATTCCACTGCAGAGGTGGCATGCTTCAGTGGTAAGCAGGGAAGTTTGTAGAGCCTCACACAACCAACCAAACCTTGCAGAGCCCTCATTGTGTCCCTTTGGACACAATAGAAAGGGCACAGCACCTCAACAAGAGCTGGCCCAAGGAGAGCCTTCTTCAGTGTGCACTGGGCCAGCCCCATCCCACACTCAGCTTCACATCAGCACAAGATCAGGAGCAAGACAGCCAAAATCCTCCATGCATGTCAGCCATGAGCACATGCAGTCATCCAGGAGGTCAGCTCAGTATTCTGGATAAGCCTTCCGGAGAAGATAAGTTGATGGAGCGATAGAAAAGACATTATATTTTTTATCTGATATTTTAGCCAATACCTACATTTAAGTCGGAAGGAAGAGCTGCACATATTGAACAGAGCTGCTGCTGAGTTGGCAAACGGCTGGCTGGGAGCTGGTTAGACAGGAGCCTGCTTGGATTGCCTGGGACTCGCACCAAGAAAATCCCAGCCATAGAGAGCATCACTGTTACAAGGCTACAATCCTACTCCCGCAGAGGATAGGCACAAAGTTTCAGAATAGGCCAAAACAGGAGAGAAGGAAAGGGAAATGAAGAGAAACAAACCAAGCTCCAAACATTACTTAGTAATCAGGAAATTCCATCAATTTCCACACAGGAGGAAGTTTGCACTGATTAGAGGCACAAGCCTCTCATTAAAGCCAATCCTCCCCCCCCCCCCAGTATTTTATCTTACAGCAACTGCCAGACTGCAGATGTGGCCTCACAACTGTCAAGCATCACTCTTCTAGCCAGGCTGAGCCATCAGGCTGTTTGAAATGCAGACACCATCCCTGTTTCCAGAAAGGATGGGGGAATAAACTCAATATCCACGCTTGCTACTTCCATAGATACTATCTTCCCAGAAGCACCTGTCACAGGGACAATATGAGATTAATTCCCCCAGCATTAAATGGCAACCTTGGTTCCTGGGGGATGTCCTCTGCTCTCCACCTGGGCTGCCTTTCCCTACCACACACTGAGCAGCACAGAGACCCCTTTTTACTTCTCCCCTCTAAGACTCTAGAACTCTTCTCATTACATGTGGGCAAGCTACTGGTTTACCAGGCACTTGACATGGCTCTGCTTCCAGAACATTCTCCAGCTTCCTGTGCTGTGCTGCAGCTCTTGGCATCATCCTTGGTGCAAATGCAACATTTTCACCTCAGATTCACCAGGCAAGGTTGTGACCCACTTCCAGTCATAACAATACCTTTGGCCACCAGTACCACGTGAACAGACTAATCCCCATGCCCTCTAACCACAGTCTTTTAATTCCTTCATCTCCACTCCCCTCCTTTGGTAGCCCCTTAACTTTCCTAATACAAACAGGCTAAGCAAAGCTTCTGTCTGAAAGAAAATAAAGCCCAGGAGAAGCATGGGAGTACCTTCTCACAAAACAGGATAGCCAGAGAACTTCCACTGGCAGAGCTCTGAAACCTCCTATCCAGCTGTGAGACCTAGCAGACATCACTATTACTATATAGGGTACTTAATCCTTTACCCAGCCTGATCCCTACAGCACAGGCTGCTGCACTGACTCGGAAGGGAGCACATAGCCCTAATTCAGGATCATTTAGATGCTTTATATGAGCATTTTTAAAGTACAGAGCTCTAAACAAGAGGGTTTGAAAATAACCTCTCATCTCCTTTCTGGGTTACATTGCCACAGTGTTCAAGGTGAGCTTGCCACGCATACAACAATGCCAAGATAGCTAGAAAGCTGTCCTGCCTGGCAGTGATCTGTTACTTTTCATCAAAACAATTCACAGAACAGATGTATAAACACTATCCCAAACAAGGGAGCAGAGGTGAAACAAAAGCATTGCTTGATGTCAGACTGGCATCGGAACTGAGTAAGCTGGGTCATCCAGATAGCATTCTCATACTCACCCCTCAGTCACCCTGTTCCCACAATAGGTTTTAACACTACAGAGTGGAAATATTTTGTCTTATAAAGCACACAGTAAACTGTTCCAATCTGTGTTTGTCATGCAGGCCCACCAGTGAATGTCAGCTGCAACATTTTCATCAACAGCTTTGGTTCAATTGCAGAAACAACTATGGTAAGTACAAATCACAGCACAGCTGCTCAGCTACTGGCTCAGTCTCATTGCACTCCCAGCTAATGCAGCATCACCCTCCTCTTTAGTGCGACCAGAGGAAAACATTATCTCTGTTTCCAAGTTTATCTAAGCTTAGAATAAGTTAATGGTCAACACAAAAGACTGTCACTGCATGCAGCTGAGGATCACAGTTCCTACCTACATCTCTACAAAAACACCATATAGGCAAAGTAAAAGGGTCAGAAAGGAAACAAATAGTCTTTTCTGAAGATTTGCCTAAGGCTTCAAGCTCAGAGACATTTGCAGACGCTTCTTGTTTAAATGCCTATAAATCCACATGTATGAATCAACACTGTGTGAAGGGAAATCAGCTGAGCTCAAATTCAGCCTGCATCAGATTCCCAGAGACCACAAGAATCACCGGGTTACTTTCTTGAAGAAGTTTTTCTGTTGGCAGTGATTTTTTAATAAAGAATAAACCCCCAATATTTGCAAGTAAAGGCTCACTTCAGAGAAAAATCAGTGAACATGGCTAACGGCTGTATCTAATTGGCAAGACCTTTGGAGCAGAGGATCACTAGAACAGGAGATAATTGCTCCATCTGTAAACTATTAAAGATTGGTTGTGACATAATCAGTGAACAGCAAAGGAAAAACTCTGGAGGTACAGTGCCTTACCTCTGTGCTAATGAAAGTTAATCCAAAAAGATGGTGCTCAATTACTCTTTGGTAATTCCTTTTCTAGAAGGACATTGAATTAAGAATGCAAGACTTCAGGTGTTTTGTGTTTTCAGGCAGGATGTTACAGGCTTTACATATAGATCACACCCCTAGACTTGAACAGGTTATTTGTCATGCATGCCACTGTCAGAGGAGTAAGCAGCTATATATCTGGGGTTGTAAGTCTATGACACGAATTCCTTCTGGAAAATTGTTTGGGGTTGGGTACAGTTCAGTTAGAATAGCAGAAAAAAAGCTGTTACTCTGTTCAAGCACAAAGAAACACATTTTCACAGTTGGATTGCAGAGTTCATAGAGGAGAAGTATATCCATTTGTATATAAAGCAAAAAATGAACAAACTAGAACAAAATACACAACTATTCCTAATGTAGTGTTTTATTGGATACCTCCTTTGGTGTTACAGATAGTAAATACTGTTTCTGCACAATCTAGCGGAGATGATCCAGAGCGCAAGGGAGAGAAGCAGGCCCACAAGGGACCCCTGGGTAACATACAGAGCACATTACACAATTTTTAATATATATCTGTTCTACATTGCAAGATGCATTGGAGCACTCATACAAAGGCACCATAGCATCCCTGTAAACAAGATGCTTCTTAAAATCAGCATAGACTAGCATGAGAAAGATATGCAGTTCACCTCCAAGACACGCTGCAGGGACTTGCTATCCTCACTAGATGCCACTCATTTCATAGTCTATCTTCCATAAAAAAATTCCCATGGGAGCCCAAAAACACCCTGCAGGCACATTGCTTTGTGTAGAAATACCCAAGCCAGCTCTGACAAGCTAGTCCAGATGTCAGGCTGACACAGCATTGCGCACAACCTAATATAATGCACTTCTTTGGGGACAGCAATTCCGCTTGTAAACACTGACAAGAGCACAAGCAACACAAGCATTGAAACATCTAAAAACGAGAGCTCAGCAAGTTAAAGCAGTCTCTGGGATTTGCTCTGCAGGGAAGCCAGTCCCTCCCCAGTGTTTGAGGATGCATCAGGTCAAACAGGCAGCAGCAGCTTCCACCACAGATTCTGGGAAAGGCAGAAAATCCTGTCATGAAGGGTGACAAACCTGACTACTTTGAATTCAAACAAGTGATCAAATATCTGGGGGGAGTGAAGGAAGAGGGGCAGCTGGGGACAGGGGAAGAGGCAATTCAACATTTTACCATGAAGAAAGCAGGACTCTATGATTGACCCCTGAAACTGATTATAACATTCCACAGCTGCTTTACTGGCCAGAAGAGCAAGATCCTAAGCTCAGCCAGGTTCAGGTTCTGAGTACTACATTATCTTATACTTGGTTATTATTGCACCACTACCTGCAGAAGAATCTTAGGTTTTTATGGATATCACACATGTAATTATAGAAAGCTTTAAAATATCTCTCTAGTGAGGCTGTTAATTCCTACAGAAAATACACTGTTACCATTTATGTTCATGCTGCCTGAAAATCACAAATCAGTGCAAATCACAGAGGTTACCATGCAGAGGATTAGAGAAATTGGCAGTGAATGCTCACTTACAGCTTGAAGCATCATGGAAGGTAGAGGAAGAGACTACAGGAAAATAGAACAAGAGGCATTTAATGGAGCCACTTGGGCCTACAAATCTCAGAAGGGAGAATAATGAGGACTGAGAGGAAGCACAGACTTCCCAGAGTGGGAAGAAAGCTGATCTGTGCCTCACAAAGGTTCAAAATGACCAAGGCCAAAATATTAGGATCTAAAACTGCTGCAAGGTTAGACAAAGTCATCCACCAAACTGAATTCCCCCAAGCAGAGCTGACTTAAAGCAAGGGAAGTAAACTCCTTTAAGCATCCTGCAGAACTGGAGACCCAACATAAAAGCCTCTAGTAGTGCACATAATTGATTGGACATTTATGTTACATTGTGGCTCATAGCTTTATCCATCAGCCTCCCTTGCAATCAGCTCTAAGGACAAGAGAAGCTACAAATGGGAACAGATACTCATGAACACAGTAAATCCTTCAAGGGGAAGGATACTACCAGCTACCAGACAAGTGCAAACAACCTCCTTCCATCCCAAAGCATTACTGCAATAGTGCAAACAACAGCAAGGAATTCCAGAGAACAAATGCCAGATGCACCCATTCTACCTGCTTATTAATACCAAACAACCCTCAATCACAAGTTCCTGAATTCCTTTTTGCTCTTCAAAACCATAAACACCTTCCCCACCAGGTCTATCAGAGTATGAAACCTATAGCAAAACTATAAATACCTCATTGAAAATGAAACACAAGTCATGCTCCTAAGGAACAGGGTTTTGGTTTAAACTGAATAAACTGCACCAGCTTTGGTTTATTTTTGTAGCATGAGACAACTCATGGCATTATTTGAGCCCTTTATCTAACAAATTTCCTGCTACAACGGCAAGTTTGGAATTAAGTAATGCCCTCAATCTCTCTTCTAACGGAAGCTGCAGTTTCATGGCACTCTCACTAGCTTAGGCAGTTATATGGAAGCATTTTGTATAGAGAAGGCACACAGAGGAGGGGTATTTTTTTATACAATCACCTAGACTTGCTAGGAGCTGAATTCGGTGATCAAGATGGCTCCTCCTATAAGCTCATGCTTTAAAGAGGACCTACACACAGCAAATAAGAGTGCAAAAGAAAGACCACCACAAAACAGTCAGCACAGGCTCCCCTAGACACAGTGTACACATGCAAATTTATTTTTGCTGCTTTCATGCCATAGTTATCCCATCTGAAAGGAACAAACCAAATGAGACCTTCCAGCCAAATGCAACACAGCTACAATTGGTCTCCCAGCATCTCCTAAGGACAGGAGGAGCTGGAGGCTGCAACTGTGCAAATGTTAAATACTTTTTCAGAGACATCTGCATGTGATATTTACAATGAGATAAACCACCCTGCAAAACAGACTGAGCAACTCACTTCAGCCTCACAAGTCACAGTGCAACAAATGGCAAGTATGATTGATTGAGCATATGGGTCACACATTTAATACTAGACCCACATACCCCAAGATACAAAGATGCACAATCAATGCACAAAGCCTGCTACAAAGGCTAGGTTTTGAGCTCAATTTTCTGCAGTCAGTCATTCTTAAAACCAACCATCAGTCTCACAGAGATGATGAGCACATAACAAGTCACACAACACAAAATGAAAAGGTTTTTCACAACATCTCACAGTCGGCTACAATTTCTATGTTAGACCTGCAGTGTTTTTACTACTTATGTGCTTAGAGCTCAGTTTTGCAGTGAATGGAGAAGGAAAAAAGAAGCAGTAACAAAACCATAATTCAAATACACACACACACACACAAAAAGCTGAAGAACAACACCTCAGAAGCAGATTCCTGAACTTCAAATTCAGGATGCTGGCTACAGCCCACCTCCCAGCAGCTCCACCCTTAACTCAGAGACATATACTATCTCCTCCTTTTGTAGGGAGACCCTGAACACATCCCCCTTTTGGGTTCCCAGCACAAAACCCCGCATCTACTAAACACCAGCATACTACTCCTACCCCTCAACACGTACCTACCTTCCTCGAGCACCAGTCTTCTTTCTCCTCCTCACCAGCAGCACCTCCAACACTACTGCTATTCACATCACCTTCTTCCCTGGCCCAGGTGTGGCTTTCACACCAGGCCACAAATTGCCTTCTTGGCTACAGCTGTGGCAGGGTAACAAGGCCCCTTATTAACCCTTCCAAGGTTAATATGCTCCTGGTGTGTTTGGTCTTTGTTTGTGGGGGTTTTGCAGGGAAAGTGTTGGTGGGTGTTGTTTCCATTTTTTTCCCTAGTCAGTCTCTTGTAGTGCTCTTTTGCAGGGCAAGCGGCCTTAGAAGTTTTGTTATTCCCTCTCTAGAGAATTAACTCAATACTAATAAAGCCCCTTGTGTTCTGCTGTCCAGATGGGCAACAGAATCACCACCTGAAGGAGTTCAGTCTTTACCCTGGCTTTTTCCATCAACAAAATGTAGATGTATCAAAGTGAAGCCTCTCACTGAAACTGTTCAGAGCAGAAGCTGGTCTGACAGAACCCCTGAGTCAGGAGCTAGAACCTATTGAGTTTCCTGAGAGCCTCCATCCCTTCCTCACAGCAGTACCTCCAGCCTGCTGCTGCTCTCACCAGCTCACACCTCATCGCATGCCAAGACTGTGGTGTCCTGGGAAGGGAAGGTCTCAAATGATCTTCCATTGCCTCAGCTCCTTGCGAGGTCATTAAGCAGAATTTCATGTCAGCATCATCAAACTGAACTACTTTGATCACTTCAGTCACTTTCTTCCTATCCTCTGTCATTTCCCCCCGGGGGGTGAAATGCTTTTGTTCCAAATTGCAAAGCTCCTGAATGTCTTCACGACGCAGAGCTGCTGTTCTTCACTCCCAAGCCAGCCAGAGGAACAGGCTGCACAAGCTAATCAATGTCTGGATGTGATTGGCACACAAATGAGGAACTCAAGCAATAAGGATATAGAGAAAGAGATTTTTTTGCTGAGTTTGCAGACCCAGTAAATCCTTTTTTTTTTTTAGCTTGAAAGTTCACATCAGAAATTGGTCCATTCTGTCCATCATTTAGGAATAACTGTGGATTTCTTGGTGATGCCAATTAAGATCTCATACAATAGCATCCAGGAGAAATGCCATGTATCTCCAGGTAGCCAACAAATGAGTGTTTGGCTCATCACCTTTCAGCTTGACTGCAATGCCTAGGCACACAGCTTTCAACACATAGGATCCTTTAGCTGTTACAGCATACTGTGACCCTTATCTTAGGCAATGGCACTGCCACAGACATACCCTATTTGCTCTCCATGCCTCCTGCTGGCTCCTCAGGCAGTGCCATGTCCAGTTTGCTGTCACAGAGCTTGTATTTACATTTATGTTCAAATATGCCTGGACACAAGAAACCTAAAAGGCTGCTCAGCGCCTTGAATCCTACAGTGCAATGCAGCTGTTTGTCATAAAGGAAAAGGCAGCTGGGAGAAAACAACCATTCTCAGTCACCAGGCTAGCACTGTGGAATGAACCCACTGAGAAGGAAGCTCTTCAAAAACACACACCCACACAGGTGAAATATTAATGCTGCAAAATGGCAAAGCCGGAGCATTGCATTCAGTCCATGTATTCTATTTTTTTGTCCTTGCCTTTTTTTATATCACAACATTTATCAGTTGTCTGTATTTCAAAGCAAAAAATACCTATTGCAAACACTTGTCTCTAAAGGAAGAGCACAAAGAGTAGCATGCACCTGAGTTACTCACCACACTGCTGAGCATCTCCTGGACCAAGGTAGTGCAGTCTCTCACACCGTACATTCATGACATGCCCCTGGACATGAGCACAGGACTCTTGGTCTCTGGAGATGAGTTAGGAGGAGCCTTCTCACACCCATCTACTGGGAGAAGTTAATTTTCATTTGTCTCACAAGCATGTGATCAAGATCCCTCATCATGGTGACAAAGACTATGGCAGTCGTTCTGTCTATGGCCTCTTCTGCCTGCTGTGGTAGCAATGTACGCCGCGGTACACCTCCCTTCTACCCTTTCTTTTCAGCAAGGTTTGGAGCAGTGAATTTACTCCAGCAACAAAGCTTATCTGCATCAACACAGGCTATTGCAGGGAGACTGGTTCCATTTTCCCCCACTTCCAACACTCTATCAGGCTGAGAACACTTTTGGGCAGCTACCACTGAAGTTTCTTCCAACCATGAATTTAATTTGTGTTGTACATGACATAAACCCCCATCCGGAGCTAACCTGCTAACATCTAGCTGAATAAACATAACAACCTTTCACTTTCTACCTGCTAGGTCAGTGACATTGATTTCCCTTGACTGCAGTGGTGGCAGATCTTAACACACAGAAAAGGGAGAATTGAAAGTGTACAGGCTGTTCATGGAGCTGCTGTGTGCCATGGGAGCTGGAAATTCAGGGTCGCTTTCCTTTTTCAGATCTGTGGGACTTGCCCGTCCTGCACTAAGGCACTGGTTCCTGTCCGCAGCTATTCACGTTTTCTCAAGACACATTATTCAGGGTCAGCAGAGATGAATAATTAAGTCAGAGAAATGCACTTAGGAAGGTGATATTTGGAATATCAGCAGAAGGAGAGAGTGTTGCAACTCTTTTTCATTTTCAGAGGTTTGTTCCTTTTAGCATCAAGTTGTTGATCCATTTGTTGTTGTCACAATCATTAATGTCATTGGCAGCTTCTGTGCTCCAAGGATGCAGACGGCACTAAGTGGCCTGAAACATATTCTAGACTATGGGCTTGGCTATGGACTGCCCCATCCAAAACACACGTCAAGACACAGTCCTCTCCCAGCATTCCAGTGGACTCCACAAGAGTCATATCCTCTTGGATAAAAGGCTGCAGGTTCATAGTCAAATGAGTACTTGAGGCAGCAGCATCAGAAAGACTCTTCTCTACATTCACCTTTTCAACTCCAGAACTTTGCATTCTCCAGATGTAAAGAGCAGACCTGATGGCAGAATCAGGGATATCCCCTCAGAAGTGCCAAATAATCTCACTGAAAGGTCCTAGTGCCTACAGCCAATATTAGATACTAGCAGGCATGTGAAACACCCTCCATTAACTGTCTCTTAATAAAAGTCTTCAAAGTACATTACTATTAGAAAGACATCAAAGAAACTCTTCATCGTGATAGCAACTATTAGTTTGGGCCAGGGCAGTGAAATTGGTTTATTATATACTGCTCTTCAGACACAGTCTGCCTCTATACTTGGCAAATGTCAATTAATTTACTGACACGGAGCTTTTATCCCTCTCTTGATAGCTGGCACGTCCTCTTCCCATTAAATTCCTTTGGTTCACTTTCTTATGTGAAGGTCAGCAGAAAAGGGGCATGCAGGTCACCTGGGAAGCTACTGGTCAGACAGAGAGAAAACAATCTACCTTTAATTATCCAGGAGAGTGTCTGAGCTCAACCTCAGCAGCCAGCCTTGGCTTGGGGAGCTCTGGGGAGCTGTAAGACACATGGTTATGATATCATTTTGTTATAGTGCTAGGTGGCCAGCTTCAATTAAAGATGGCCACTCTATAAAATCTGTAGCATCTATGGCATGTTGATGTTAGAGAAGGAATCCAGAACACTCGCTTAGGATTAGGAGAGCAGACTTCATGCACATCCCTCTCAAGTTCATGCACACTCACCAAGGTTAGCTGCTCCCATCAGTCCATATGAGTTACCCTTATATTAGTGATCGCACAGGGAATATCCCTTCCATGGACTGCCTGTCTTACTGTGCCTTTTCTTTTCACAAGTCTAGAGGAAACGCAGATAGACACAATAGACACAATATGGGATAGTTCATCACTGAAAGGAAGCTGTCTTCAGTCTCCTTTCCCCCTTAATCCTCTGCAATTTTTTTTCGGACACCAGCATTTACAACCTCCGCAACTGAGCATCGCTTCTCCAGCCCCAGGGTTCGGACTAGAGGTCTTGACACCTCACACACAGCTGACAATTACTGTGACAGGGGATGCAAGGATAGGCAGCCGCTCCTGCTACAAGACAGCTGTAAGCTACAAAGCTAAAAACAGCAGCTCCTTGAGAAATAATGCCCAAAATGCTTGCCACAGCTTGAGAACATAGGCCTAAACATGGTTTGGTTTTGACAATGATTTTAGTACATGCTCTCCAGCTCTCAGCACTTCCAGCCTGCTTTGAGCACTAACGTTTCTCTGCTCCCTGTTTACACTGCACAGGATTACAGGGTGAACATCTTCCTGCGACAGCAATGGAATGACCCACGGCTGGCGTACAATGAATACCCTGATGACTCCCTGGACCTGGACCCCTCTATGCTGGACTCCATCTGGAAGCCTGACTTGTTCTTTGCTAATGAGAAAGGGGCCCATTTCCATGAGATTACCACAGACAACAAGCTTCTGAGGATTTCCAGAAATGGCAATGTCCTCTACAGCATCAGGTAAGGTGACTCAATGAACAGAGCTCCACAAAAATAAGGGAGAGCAGAACTAAACTCTCACTGTCCAAGCCTAAAATGAGAATGTGGATTTTGAGCATGTCTTTGGGTAAAAAAAAAATGAGGTTTTTTAAAAATAGGGAATCATACAATTAGCAGTATCATAGCAACATGGTGGGAAGGTCTCCTATCTAACCTCATCCTGATGATTGACAACAGACCAGGTAAGCTGCGGCTTTTTCTGGCCAAATTGAAATACTTCACTTCCAACCCCATCCACTCTGTATTTTAAACCAATGAAATGCAGATCAAACTTCATGAGCTTAAAGATGGAAAGTTCAACTCTATGTAGAAGATTCTCTTCACCTCCTGTATAACGTAAATTTGCCTAAGATACGCACACCCCATCTCACACTGCAGCTCCCAGCGGCAGCCATGGGGAATTAAAAACAGCATGGAGCTGTAAAATGGAAAATAGACAGCTTAAAGGCAGCTTAATGCTGCAATGTAGACAGCCTCCATCAAACATCAAGGTGGTTTCAGCCCAAAGACCACCTCCCTGATGGCCAAAGCAGTAAGAGATTGCAGTGCATGTCAGCTGAATGTGGAAACCTCACATTACTTCATTTCTAATATCAGGCAGGCAGTAAAACTGCCACCATCAGCTTGGCAGTGAGTATGGCATAGGGTCCTGTTCCAGGTGGGTTTGCAGGAGCACAGAGGGGGAATACTGCATCACCCCAGCGCTGCAAATGCTCAGCAGGGGACATGGAGCAATGTGGCTGATCTGCTTTTTCAAGGCAAAAACTTGAAAACCCTTTGGTTCTTGCTTTAAAAAAAGAACTTTCCTATCTCCCTTCTCTCCAAATGAATATATAGGTTTCTTTTTAAGAACATTTCCCTGTGAAAACCAAAAAGAAGGAGGACATTCATGATGGAAGAGCACAATGTAAATGCAACATTTCTAAAAGGAAAAAGTCTTTCCCTTTTAAAAAATGTTTCCATCTCAAGTGCTCTGCAATTTTCTAACTGGCTTTTTGCTACTACTATTTGCAATACTCAAACTCTAATCAAGGCACTTACAAGAAGGTGAACTTTGTCCCATGGACCCAAGACTCAGCATGCTCAGAACTGGGTTCACCCAAAATCATCCTTAAGGGTTTCACTCTTTGACCCCTCCCCAGCACACAGTTGTCCAGCATGTGCTCAGCTCCTCAAGACCTAGTCATAGCCACAGTCACCCATTTCACATCTGGCAGATATCTACAGTAAATTCTTCTCAAGGGGCTTGTCTGAAGTTGTAATGGAAGGCTTCTCTCTCGGATCGATCAGAGCTGGAGTTCCCTGCCAGAGGTAGGGTGAGAAAAACAAAGCGGGCAAAGGCTAGTGGTGACTCCGTGGTAAGGTGTTTGTTTAAATACAGTGCAGTTGCTTAATGCAGTTGCTTAAAGAAGAAACTGGAGCAGATTGATTCTTTCTGCTGTCACATCTTCTGTCCCAACATGCCTCTAAACTCGAGCAGAGAATTTCTTCCAACATTAGGATTCAGTTACAGTACCTTTTCCTCATGCTAAGTTTCTTGTAGGTCTGATGAGACAAAAACTGAATTCCTGTTCCCCCCAACTGATTCCTCAATTTCTACATCAAGGCAAAGAGCTGAAAAATCTCGACACTTCAAAGAACAGCATTTTCAGTATTATCAAACCAAATAGTCTAGCTATCTGAATCGAATCATTTCATATCAGCTTGTTGAACCAAACACTTTGAGTACAGATCATGTTACAGGGCAGCACAGCAATATACCACAGAAAGTGCAGCCTGCACCTAGTGGAAAATGGAGCTTGAGAGAAAAAAATTGAGGTGTCAAGATGCACAGCAGGAATTCAGGAAGATACAGAGGTTCTCATTGACTTACCACAGGGCATTTTCCCTGCAGAAAAGTCCTTCCCACTGAAGTCTCTCTTTTCCCCAAAGCAATGTGTGATTTTGACCAAACTTCTCTATTTTTTATGATACAGAAATGGTCAACGATTTTGAAACAGTCCCAGTCTCTAGAAATGCGTCTGGGGAGTCCAGAGAATGGGTTTAGGCTTGATGCTAATCCAGACAGTTGTGAACCTAAGGCAAGAAATGAAGACCAAACCAGCAAAAGTGGGGAAATTCTTTGTTCTGCACAGTCCAAGACAACATTACAATGAAATGCCATCTGCAGCAGGTGATTCTGCTGGCATTTCTATCACAGACCCAAACTCTCAGTGTTTCTGATGCTTTCCAATAGCACATGTGAAAACACATGCAGGGAAGAGGTGAATGATCAGTCATTCCTGAAGCACATCAGTGTGTCTTGGGCAAGGTACTTGTTTGTAGCACTGGGTGTCAGAGAAGGTTCACCCCCTCATCAGTACCACAAACTGTCTTCTCTCCTCAGGATCACGCTGACTCTGGCCTGCCCCATGGACCTGAAGAACTTCCCCATGGACGTACAGACGTGCATCATGCAGTTAGAAAGCTGTAAGTCCTGAGCACATCTCCATCCCTGCCATGTCCCTCCCCAGCTGCAACCCATTCCCAGTTCAGCCTTCACTGGAGATTTGCTCAAGAACCATTTGCTCAGGATTTTCCATTCATTCAGCACATGTGACATTTCCTAAAGAAGCCAAACCTTAAAAGATCCCACATGAGGCTCCCTGGCTTGCTGATATCTACATTAGTCTTTCACTTTGGTGGAAAAAGGGGAAAGTGCTTTCAGCTGCAAACAGGATTTTTTCCTCTCTGGATGAACATTTGCCCCTTGTACATGTTGCTTATCCCAAAGGAGGGAAAGATGATGAGCAACTTCTTTTAGAGAATGAGGTCAAGTTGGAAAAAATTGCAAACAGCTCAAAAAGCCAAATTCAAGAAAAAATGTGTTTTGTTGCAGATGATTCATCGCACACCATCTCAGCTCCAGTGCAGGTCATTATCCTGGCTTTTATCACATGCACAAGCAGTTTTGCCTCAACCCAAATGCTGTTCATTACAGTATTGCCAAGGAAGGCCAGGATAGGTCCCTGGCTCCAAGCATAGCTCTCTTCTACAAGTCTGACCCTTTCCAGATCAGTGTTTAATATGTGTTTCCCCTGGTATTTGTCTCCTCTTCTCAATAGTTGGCTACACAATGAATGATCTCATATTTGAGTGGCAAGAAAAAGGAGCCGTGCAAGTTGCCGATGGGCTGACATTGCCTCAGTTTATCCTCAAAGAAGAAAAAGACTTAAGATACTGCACAAAACACTACAATACAGGTCAGTGTTGGTTACCTTTAGCTGCTGGGTTCATCAGAGTGGAACTTGGACTGCATTTACCAGAGTCTCTTGCTATGTCTGATGGCACTCTGGTAATACAAGCCTTGTCCAACACAGCTACATACATATGAATACACATATTCACCAGTGTGTACATATATATGTATATAGCAAACAAAAACCTAACAGACACAAATGTGTGGAACCCTCTTGTCCTCAGGAACATCTGCACCAGTTTAAGGGTGTTTGGTCTCTCAGCACCTTCTTTTGTCTTTGAGGTAAGGGAGCAGATGAAACTTAAGTGACAAAGGACATAGTGCCCAGAAGTATTTGCTGTGATGATGTTGTACAGTCATAGTTCAGAACTGGGCAACAGCTGTTAATTTCCTCCTTTAACAAGATCCAATTCTAGGCAATGCAAGGAAAGTCCCCAGACAGTAGTGGAAAACAGGAGGCTCACCATGCTTTATCAGTAATATTTCATGTATCTCCCATCCTTCCCAGGCAAGTTCACCTGTATAGAAGCTCGTTTCCACCTGGAGCGGCAGATGGGCTATTACTTGATCCAGATGTACATTCCCAGCCTCCTTATTGTCATTCTGTCCTGGATTTCCTTCTGGATCAATATGGATGCTGCACCTGCTCGTGTTGGCCTGGGGATCACCACAGTGCTCACTATGACCACGCAGAGCTCTGGTTCCCGAGCATCATTGCCCAAGGTAAGGAACACACTTATCTTTGCAGAAGGGTAAAATGTCCATTTCATGGGGCCAGCACACAATAAGCACACAGATCCTCCTGCTCAACCCAAGAGACATTTAGCTGCCATTGCACTATTCCAGTCTAAGGGCAAGCAGAACAAATTCCAGTCCCCTCCTGCAATTTTAGTAATGTTTCTCTGTCTAGCAGCAGAGCACCCCTTAAGACTCAGCATTCACCACAAGATCCACCACAGCTCCCAGTAGCCAAGAGATCTGTACCTTGTAAACCCCTGCAACAACCACACATGGACATGCAGTCTGCATTCTTGCTTTTTACTTACTTGTCCATCACATTTTTAAGATAGAATTGGATTTCCCTATTATGAAGCACTTCTGGTATGATCAGATCAGATTACTATTTTCCTTGCAAATAAAGCATCACAATGAAGACCAGGATAAATTAAAAACGAAGGAATTATTGCTACTTAAGATCCCAGGAGCAGTTTCAATGGCTTGATAATACATTCATGGCAAATGAGCTAAAATTTGATATAGAGGAGAAGCTGCCATCCATATCATATCTTGACCAAAGCCCTTGTGAAAACATGTAAAATGGCAAGCAAAAAGGCATTTTGGTGAAGAAGCCACCCCACCTCAGTCTCTCTCTCTGGCTCCTAGGTATCCTATGTGAAGGCCATAGATATCTGGATGGCCGTGTGCTTGCTGTTTGTGTTCTCTGCACTGCTAGAGTATGCTGCCGTCAACTTCGTGTCTCGGCAGCACAAAGAGCTGCTCAGGTTCAGAAGGAAGAGGAGGCATCATAAGGTAATACATAAAGCATGAAGGACACTGCTGAAATCTGTCTCAGCAGAACATCACTACATGGTCAATTGAATCAAGCTTCTAGGTCCCAGGGGAGTCCTTAGTATATAGTCAGCTGTTAAAAAGGGTCACACACAAAAAGCAGGGCTACCTCAATGAATTGTGTCTCTTCTAACAGTCTGCTGACCCCAGCAGCTGGCTTTTGTTAGCTAGCCAAGCGGCCTAAGCCAAAAGGGTTGCTCTCAACTGAACAGTTTTCACACAGCAATGTGCTGATCTGAGCTCTCCTTAAAAGACTTAGGGAGGGCTGGTGGGAGGTGGGCAGGGAAGTGTGAGGGATGTCGATCAGAGAGAGAACAGCATTCTCCAACAAGGTGGCCTGCATTAGCCTGGAGGTAAGTGACACCTCTTTTGACTCTGTCATCTCTGTGTTCAAAAGCATCTGCTTCTCAGACTGACTGCAAATTCCTTTCAGAAGGAAAGAGCATTATTCTCAAGCTTAGCCTTGCTCCATGCTTATTCACCATGACTGATGCCAATCCAAGCATGTGTGCCTCACATAGATGTACATCTCCTGCAGCCTGGACTCTACTAGCTTTAGGCTGGGGTACCACAGCAAAGATTTCACCTCACAGGACTCACTAGAAAGGAACATAAAGGCGACTGTAATGACAAGACCAAAGGTGCTTAAAAATTGTCCTTAATTCACTAGTAGAATCAGGTAGATGGTACCACATTTTCTGCACCAGGCTGCTGGGCTGCCCTCAAGCTGGCATGGAAAAAACAGTAAATTTGCTAAGGGAAAAAAATGATGGAAAAATTTGCTGATGGGAATCTCAAGAGAGCCCCTAGGAGACTGCCAGGGCCTGCCTAAAATATTCTTCATAGGTATTTGTCTACCCTCTATTTTAAAGAGTCCTCTACGATCCATCCCATTCAGAGACCTCACCATTCCACGGCTTTACTGTCCCAGCCATTAAAAGTCTTTCCCAGGGTCTAACTTGTCCCACAGCAGTTCACAGTGTGTGCTTAGAGAGCAAGTCAAGGAGCACGAGTCCCTGTCTCTTCATAGATTTGCCTCTCTTTGCTTCAGTTTTCTCATCTGCAAAGCAGGAGATAGCTGTTCAATTGCACCCAACCCAGTCAGGACCAGGGATGAAAAGTGTTAGACAAAAGCACGGGAAAAGAAGCAACAGATGAGACCATCAGCATCCTGACACCTCAAAACCAGCTGAGGCAGTTTTGGTTCTGAAGATGCAGCCTGCTTAATAGAGCCAAAGTAAAACTGCCCAACAGAGGTGCCTTGTAGTGCTTTTATCTCTTAATCTAGACTCAGGCATCCTGTCCCTGGAGCTATGCTGTTGTATGCAGATTGGTCTGCTGATACAACAGTAAGAAGAGAGAAAACACTAATACACAGATGAGTTTAAAAGGTCTTTGCCAAAGATGTTCCATCAAACACAAGGCTGCTACTACAATCCCTGCTCAATCTCAAGCAATTTAATTGGAACAAAGCATAAACAAAAGCACTTGCAAGAGCAAAAGGAACAAGATTTGCAGGCTTATCAGAAAACTAGGAGCTGGCTGCAAATATGCAAATAGACTAGTGCAGCTGCCAAAGAGCCTAATTGCTCTGTCCTGATGTCCTCACTTGTCTGGGTATCTCTGCCTAGTTTAGGCATGACATGCCAGGCTGAAAACAAGTGAGAAGTTGCAGTGTTCCATGCTGATGGAGGCAGATGGGGAGAAGACCAGGCCATGCCCACATTTATTAGGTCTGTCCAAATCAAATCCTACTAGCCATTCTTCACAGCTCAGTGTGCCATGGTCTGGCATTAATACAAGTGAAAGCAGACAAATCCTAGTTTCCTCAGGCTCAGATGAAAGCTGCTAGCTTATTGTTGCGAGGCTTCAATTGACCCTTTCCATTTCTAAGCTACCTCTTGCCTCCTTCCCTCTGGAAGGACACAACCAGAGAAGGGAAGAATTATCCAAAGGCCTGCAAAATTGTCTCAGCCAGGACTCAGAAACGTGTAAGCCAGTTGGTAGATCACACAACTCACCAGATTGCCACCCTCTCCCAAAAAATGCAAGAAAAAGAAGGCTTGATTTTATTTGGGTTGTTTTGCTTTGCTCAGATATGCCAGCGTGCTCTCCCTTCTGCTCCTGCCCCCAGCACAGTGCCTCCATCCCATGCAGCTACCTGCTTGATATATGGGCCATCCAGAAAAGACCCTGCAAAGGAGGGCAAAAGGGGCAGGAGGGCACGTTGGGCAGGCAGGTTATGAGGAAGGGGTCCAGTAGGTCAGTGCTGAGGGCCTTCTTGACAGTTCATTAGTGCCATTGGCCTAACAATTAGCTTTGGTGACGTGTAGTCAAGAGACTCAGATTGCTGACCCTGCCTATGCAACTCACTGGTAGTGTTACTTTGGCCAGACTCTGTTTTCCCTGAGACTACATCCCCATGTTCAATAAAATAGGGGTAAAATCGTTCTGAGAAGCCCGCAGGGCCTCCACCAAAACAGCAATATCGTTTGCCATCAGACTGGAAAGTAAATTCGTTTTTTCTCTGATACTGGAGTTAGCACAAGCAGCCACACCTTACCCTTGACTTGCTGAAGGGCACTTTGGGTCCTTACCTAAAAGATGGCTTGTGGGGAGGTACTGTGGGGTTTGATGTGTCCCATGGCTGCAAGCAGAGGGCTGGTGGCACACTGCCTGCAGAGGTCTTTTCCTGGACAGGTCTTGGCGCCTGCACAATCCATGTAACTCTGTAGGAAGTCTCATGCTGCAGCTTCAACTATGTGAGTTACATGGAGCCCACTCCTTCTGGGCAAGCTGGTACAGCACAGGTAAAGCAAAGAAGGTGCTGACAGGAGCAGGGGTGGGGGGAAAATGCAGAAGCAAAACAGGGGATGCAATTGGAAAAATAAAAGCAGTACCATAAGCCCTTCAAGTATGTCAAAGACTGGGGTGGAAGCCAGTCCTGTTCTTCATGGGGTGCCTGAATCCCCTGATTTGCATCTGTGCATAACACACCTGGCACCCCTCTATAAGGCTGGTCTCCCAAGGGCAGAGGGTTTGGCCAAGGGTGCTGAGGTCGATGCATGAGGAAGGCATCTTTTCCTTGCAGAGGAGGAAGCTGTCAGTGGAGAGCCTTATAGAGAGGGTGCACTGTCTATATCTCATTTTAAGTAGAGTCCCATGCTGAATCTGTTTCAGGAGGACGAAGCTGGTGAAGGCAGGTTCAACTTCACTGCCTACGGCATGGGACCAGCTTGCCTACAAGCCAAGGATGGCATCTCTGTCAAGGGTGCCAACAACAACAACACAGCCAACCCGGTTCCCCCGCCGTCCCGCTCCCCCGAGGAGATGCGGAAGCTCTTCATTCAGAGAGCCAAGAAGATTGACAAGATCTCCCGCATCGCCTTCCCCATGGCATTCCTCATCTTCAACATTTTCTATTGGATCATCTATAAGATCGTCCGCAGAGAGGATGTGCACAACCAGTGAGGGAAGGGGAGCAGCTGGGAGGGAGCGAGCAACCCTCTATATATGTGCAATAGCAATGCAGCAATGCATGAATTTAAGAATGCGGCAATATCTACTAAAACAAAAGGGGGGAGGGAGACTGGGAGGGACTTTTAATCATGTGAACTGAGGATAATAGGCGTAGGGAGGAGAAAAAAACAGCTCTTGATCTGGGGAGTGGAGGGTGGGGGTTAGTTTCACAGCATAGGAAGGTTTGGATTGCTCCAGCTGCAATCCAAGCAGTGTAATATATTAATATATATTCATGCTTAATTATAATGCAAAGAGAAAACAATCAAAAAAAGATAAACAAAAAAAATCCTTTTTTTTAGCCTATTATCAGCTTAGATTCTCAAGTCACTGGAATGATTCATGATTCCATGTGCAGAAATGACTGCAATTACGCTTTATCTGACTTTTGCTATAGAAAGGCCATACCAGTCAAGCACGTGGGAAAAGAAAGCCCCAAGAAAAGGAAAAAAACCAGGAAAATCATTCTATGCTTCTCTAGGTTTTGCACTTTGAAAACTGGAAACTTAAGAAAGAGGCTGTGGGTTGTTGTTTATTTTATATATTTACTTTTTTAGTCACGGGTTTGCCGATCAAACACTTTGTGACTTTTGGATAGAGGAAAGCAAATACATCATCTCTCTCATCCCCATCAGAGAGCATCCAGTGGGAAACCTGAGAAGGACATCAGGGCCTTCATCAGAAATTGCAGGTAGCTTCTGTCCTTTTAAATGACCTGGCAGGATTTGAGTCCCAGGAGGCAGAAATGCTATTCAGAACATGAGAAATGATGACCAGAAATGATGAAGGATTTTGAAAACAGCTTTCTTTCTTTATGTTTCTCCAACCCCTTTCTGCCATGTTTGCTTATAATGGGGGGGTGGAAGTGATTATATTTAAAATATAAAGAAAACAGGCATATTCATGCCTTGTTGCAACAGGGCCGGGCAAGTGGCAATAGTATCAGTAAGGGGCGGGGGGGGTGGGGTGTGTGTATAGAGAGAGCAGTTCTTATTTTCAGACATTTCATAGCAGTAATATTAATAGCAAAGCTGGGCCAATGGACCCAAAACTCTATTTTTGTATCTATTTTGGTGCTGCATTTAGCTTTAACACAGATAGGAAGATAGAGCAGCTGCTTTGCCCTCTCTGCTACCCAGCAGAGCCCTGGGGGAGGCTGGCACAGTTAGGTGGGGATAGGGAACTGGGGGAGGGAGATGGGAATGGGTGAGCAAAGGGGTTGGTTCCCCTTTGACCAAGTGGTAGCACAGGTTGATGTTAGAGTTTGGGGTGGTGGGACACGCCAAATGCCTGCAGGGTGTTATTTGGAAGCCTGGCTTGGGGCTGGAATGGGCAAGTCAAGGGACTGACGTCCCACTTGCTTCTCCAGCACCCAGGGCGGTTCAGTCATGTTTGCACTTTAGCAAGGGAGGGAAAAGACAGCAGGAAGGAAGAGACAATCAGTCTGCACTGGAGCACTTGGGGTCAGGTCTGGATTAGGCACTAAATGAAGGCAGAGAGACAAGTGGTACCCAAGGGGTATTTCCACTTTCCCATCTCCTGCTCAGGACCAGGCCACTGCTGACCTAGGCTGTAGCTCTGATGTTTGCGTTGGGAACAGACAGGCTCCTGCATCCTCCATGGCAGCTGGAACAGCTCAAAGTACAGGTCCAGTCTGCGCCAGGTCAGCAGGGTCCAAACCTGGGACAGGAGGTGGGAGTTTGTGCTCAGCCACAGGTGTCCCAAGCAGCACAGCAGAAGGCAGCTATGGAGAGGGTAGGAGAGCACAGGGACCTGTGAGGTCTTCTAGAACAGGGTTAGTGCCAAGAGGAAAAAGCTTTGGGCTTTCCTGGGCTGGGTAGAGGGACACCCATCTCCACAGCTGCCAATTCAGCACCTTTCACCAGCACTAAATACACTTTATTTGAAGAAAAAAATAATGTAAAGAAAGTAACCAAGGATAAGAACAAAAAGGAATAAAAAAAAAAGGGAGAAAACAGAAAAATGTGGTGGGCATGGTGTGGACTAGGGCAAATGGCAACATTTCCTAATGCTTTGGCAAAGGCCACCTAGCTTTGAGTCCCATTGCGCTGCTGATACAGGGAAAGGACATGCGACACCAGTGTGAACCAGTACATCAGTCCCTACCCTCTACCCAAGGAGCAGAAAACCTGAGGATTGCTCCTTCCCCTGGCAGACTGCGCTTTCCCAAGCAGGGAGATCTCAAGCTGAGGAGTAGAGGTGTTATCTGCTGCTAGGACAACTTTCTGCGCCTTGGCTGCGGCCCAGGGCTGCTGCTGGCTCTGGTTTGGCTTGCTGAATTATTGAACTCTCCCTGTGCGCGACAGCCGGTTGTGCCAACTGCGCGTTGTGCAACTGCTCTCAATGGCCCGCCCTTGTCTGAGATGAAAGGCAAATCCAGGGAATTCCCCTCCCTGCCCAGCAGCAGGGATTGGCTTGGCAGCCCATGCACCACGGCTCCTTGCTCACGCAAGGCTGGCATTTGGGAGAAAGGTCCTGCTTCGATGCCCAGACGTTGCACTTCGGAGTCAGGCAATTTGGTTGTGGTCCACACGTCTTTTCAGTCTCCCCAGGCCACCTGGGATAGCTCATGGGGCACAGGCAGCTGCAGGGCTGTGGGCTTGCTTCATAAAGGGAGCTGCTTTAAGGAGTTGACTGTGGATTGTTTATCCAATGCAGCATCCTCCCCCCAAGTACATTTTGATGCTACATCCCAAGGGCAAGATCAGAGCAAGGAGAATACATTCCCGCTTCACTTCATTCTGTTCCAGCTTAGAGAAAGGCTTTGAAACTAAAGAAGAAGCCCATGTTCATCCTAGATCTACTGCTTGGAGATATAGACAAACTCACAGTTACTGCTTCACTAGAGCTCCAGTGTCACTTCTTGGCAAGGAGTAAGGCCAGAGGAAGGCAAATTTGGGACTAGAAAACATCAGAAAGATGTTTGTGGTTCCTGCTAGTGGAGCCCATGGGAGGTTAGGGTCTGAAGTGAGAATCCTTACCACTTACCATCCTTCCTTTGCATCCAATTTGACCTTGCCAACCACTGGGCACATTTGATGCTCACCATAGGCTGAGTTATTTTTTCTTCATTAAGCAGCCAGTTTCCATTCTGGCCATTTTCCAGCCCCAGGGCTGCCTGCACAGTGACAGCGAGCAGCACTCACATCCCAACATGAAACATGCTGGGGTCTCGGCAAGGGTCTGGTGATGCTGAGATTGCTGTCCCATAGATGTCCCGCCAGAAAGTCCCATCACATAGGGAAGACCTGAGAGTCTCCTAGGAGCTCCTGGCAAGTCTGTGCTGTTTTCAAACATTTTTCTCCATCTGTACTAGGCTGTGTCTAGTCTCTGTATTGCAACAGAGCTTGCTTTGATAACCTATCTCATCTTCAAAGTAGGCTGCTTTAACAGTGCCAGCAATTATACTTGTTAGTAAGAACATAAAGGATTTAATATTGCAGGATAGCTTCCAGGCATATTGTGATGGAATTTAATGCGATAATTGTTAGCTTTTGTTAAGAGCGAGACTCAGAAGCAAAACTTCTGATCAAGAGACAGCAGTTGGTCTGGCAGATAAAGAGAGAAAATAGGGTCCTAATTCACTTGGATTATTTGGAAAAACAGAGCTTTATCACATACAGTATTATTTCCAGGTGTTGCTGGAAACTTATCGCTTCATGAGCAAGAATTATTTTTCCTTATACATAAATATAACTGGGAAAAAAAAAGGATAAACTTATTATTTTTTTGGTAGATGAGTGTTTCCCACTAATTCTTGATTAAAGTGGCTTTCCACCTGGGATCCCAGTAGCATGGAAATCCAAGACAGATCCTGGAGAGGGTCCAGGATAGACCAGGAAGCACACGGTCTGCTACAGACTGCAAGGCTGAGCCTTGACCATGGCCGAGGACCAGCTTGCCTTTAAACACTAAAGGCAGGGTCATTGGCTTCACGGGCCTGGTAGTGCTCTCATTCCTATCCTAGAGGATGGGGACCAGGGAACTTTTTTCCTTTAAGCATCAAACAATTCCAGATACTGAATATTCTCTTGTCCTGCAAACAGGAAACTTTTTGCTTTGGTTGCTGTTTTCCCCAGATTTTTCTAGAAGGCTTTTTTTCTTCTGTCTCTTCTGAAGATCTTTAATTTTAAGGCAAATCCAAGACAATTCAGATCACACTATTGGTTGTCCTTTACCTCGACTGTAATTTGATGACCTTGTTTGGTTTCCTAATACTGATGGAAAAAAGATTTGAAAGACTTAAAATATATTTTTTAAAAAGAAAGGAACATATGAAAGGAGCAAAGACTATTAGAAATGGTGCCGTATTTTTCCACAGATTTTATACAATCATATTTTTGTACTGTGCTACCATTCCTTAATAAAACATAGTTCTTATCCCAGTGCCAAAGACAGACAATCTCTTTCAATACTCCATTCCTTACTACAGAACCTTGCTACAGGAAGCAATGGATAAAGTAATATGGATCTCTTCTCCTTCAAAACCCAGCCCTACCAGCGCAGCTGGAGGTCCTTCTGCCCATGGACATTGTGCATTTCCTGTCTGGGTACCTGTGTGCCAGAGCATCCCACAGGCTCAGCTCAGCAAAAGAAGCATCTGACCCCTTCCGTGTTAGGAAGCACCTGATGCTCTCCTGTCTTGCTCCCAGTAAGGGGTATCTTGTGCTGCTCCTGCTTCAATAGATTTCCATCACTTGTATGGAGACAGTATATTATTTAAGTAAAAAACTGAGATCCTTGAGCATTCCTTCAGGGTGCCAGGATGAACACCAAAGCAGAAGCTAATATTCATTAATCTTAGCATCTTCAAAATTACTCAAGGTCCTTTTAGGTCTTCTCACCCCTTTATCTCCTCCTTAATTATTTCTTAAGGGCAGTTGCTCATCTCTTACTCAAATGAATTTGCACAAGTCTCTTCCTTCATTCAAGTACACTGCATTTTTCTGCATTTGTCTCCTTTCACCATCTGAACTTTCATTTCTATGGGGCTAAGTGCCTCTGCTCTGCAGTCTTTGAAGGGGCTGGTAGAGACAAGTGTCTTGGGAAACACAGGGCAAAACAGACACAGGGCAGAGTAACAGAGATCCCAGGGAAGAATTGTCATGGCAAAGTATGCATGAAGAGAACTGGGGAATGCAAGGGTGGACACAAGATCTTTTATGACTGTGTGCAAAAGCAAGGCAGCATAAGTCTGAAAGAAGGCAGATGCTTTGGCTATTATCCTTGTAGGGCTCCACGTTTTTCAGTGATCCGGCTATATAGCAGTTGTTTATTGGAAATCAGGTTCTTATATTCACAGTCTCCTTCCAGTGTGGTGTGCAGTAGAGGGCCCCAGAAGAAATAATCTGTTGTGAAGCAGGCAACATGTAAGGAGCTGTTGCATGTTTTGCACAGGGCATGTACTCAGAGTTACTCCACCTACAGCTGATGGGAGATGCTGGCTCTTGCACTAGGTGAGTCATTCCCCTCTGAGAACTACTGGATGAACAGCCCTGTGGTGATGTCCTCAGGTGATCCCACACTGAGGGAGCATGGAAGTGCACAGCCCAGACTAGTAACACTGGAGTTAGCTTGGGAATAGGAAGCACAGGCTGAGCTAGGTGAGGAACCACTGAATTCCCATGCACAGGAAGAGCAAACCAAACAAACCTTTTTGTTACAGCTTTCCAGGTTCAACCCTAGCTTCACTCACCCTATCATGTTGTCCCAGCGTCATGCTGCTAGCAAAGGACCAAAGCTCCTAGTACTGTAACATAGTAAAGGATACAAACCCCATGGCAATCTATAAAGAGAGGGATGACTTCAGCACTCAGCAGGGGAAGTTAGTGGTTAAATTATCAAATGAGGCTCCAGGCAGAGAAGGAAAAGGAAAAGCAATAGGAGAGGTTTGCTAGCATGCCACATCACTGTCTCCTCCTGGCATTCAGGGCAGACAGTGCTAACAGGTATGATGCAAGAGTCAAAGCTGGCAGCAGGAATTAAAAGAGATTGTATCAACTAATTATGACCATTAAGTCTAGCAAATCTAAGTTACAGTCCACATGCACTTTACTGTCAAGCTTCTGAGTGGAAATGGTAAGGGAATCTTACATTTGTGATATTCCCGCTCCCAGGTCTATCACAGAGAGCATGCTGAAGACCATCCTGTGATAGGCAGGCTTCCCAGCAGTGCTGGAGGTGGGTTAGCCAAGGTTTGATCCGGGCCATGTACAGGGATAGTATATGGACTGGGAAAAGATTCAGCACAAGGGGACTTTGCCACTTAAGGGGAAGGCAGACACAGCTTCATGTTGGCTTAATGCTATCTGCACCCAAAGCATCACTGCTAGGGCATGCAGGCTGTGCTTGGTGATGCCACTGCTCCTAACAAGAGTAAGGAGCCAGCAACAAAAAGCACAAAGGAGAAGGACCTCAGCAGCTTCCCAACACTAATTCTCAGCAAGAAGAGAGAATATGAAACCCTATTACTTGTTCCCAGCCTGAGGTTCAAGTATGCTGGCATCTCCAGTATAGTCATCCATCTTTGCCTGGGCATAGGATAATACCACCATAAATAAGCCATCAGCCTGGCTTGAAATTAGCTTTTATTTATAGGTTTGCCACTTGAATTGATAAATAGCTTAAGCCAAACCAGGACACCCTATGTCACCTACCCAGGGAACATGGCTGAGCCTGGCTGGGGCACAAGGTGCCATCATAAAGTATGTGCACTGACTTAGAGCTACAAGTGTGTCATTGCTATGCAGGTGAGTCAAGCTTGGCACAAGAAGGGACAGGTATAGCTGGCCTGGAGCTGTCAAGTCTGAGGAGCACAGAGCTCTCAAATAGCTTTCAGTGCATGAATCAAGCTTTAGGCTGCAGCCAGCTGAGCCAGCTGGCCTGGGTTTAGCACACCACAGAATTTGGGCACTAAATTACAGTGCCAAGTTCAAGCCTGAATCAACCTTACAGTGAAGACACACTCAGTCACAATTATAGTGGAGGCTTGATAGTAGCATTGCTTAAAACGGCATTGTCATAGCCTTGTGCAGATCAACAGGCCCTTACTTCCAACTAGCAGGATTGTGTTTGGGGCTTAGGGTTCAGTGTTTCTTGTTTGCCACCTAACCCCCAAACACTGACCTTTATTGAACTAAAACTGTGCAATTTTGAAGAGATTGTGCCGGGGGGTGCCTCAGTCACCTCTCCTGGATGTCCACTTGCACATTTCTAAAGGTGTCCCTCATCACAGTCCTTGTGATGGGGTAAAGAACCAACACACGAGCCCCTGAGGAGCAGGGCCAACTTGGGAGCGGAATCAGAGAGGATCAAGACTAATGTAAGGCACAGGACAGTGTAGTACTTACCCCTCACTGTAGCAAGTGCAGTCACTTTAATGTGTTCAATGTGTACACAAGCATTAAAACTGCAATCCCAGTCCATGTGGTCCTCCTGGGAGTTAAGGTTTTAAACGCTGCTGCTTGTTGTTTGAGGGGTTGGAAAGAGAAGTCACAAAGCTCGACTTGTCCCATAGAGGAAAAGATAGAGTACAGCATGGGCAGTGTCACCGCTGACATAGCTCAAGAAACCAGAAAATAAAGAAAGGAAGTGGAGAAGCAGCAGCACTGCAACATCAGAATAGTGCTGGAACGCATCTCGATGATCAGCTGCAGCAACTAAGTTGAGGGACACCCGTACGTCCTTCACAGGCATAAATATAATTAACAGTCTCTACTTGCCATTATTCCCACTTTTTAATCAGGAAAAAACCACCACCAAAAGAAAACCCAACCAGAAAACTAACCACTAATGAGTTATTCTGTTGTCATATCCTCTCATCACTGTATTAAGTAACCACGGCCAGTGCTAGAGGTCACAGCAGTAGAGCTCAGCTCTACAAGAAACACTCAGCTAGAGGCTGACCCAATAAACTCTTAGCAGAAGGCAGCACAAGGTCCTGTACCTTATGCTTGTCGAGGCTGGGGAAATAGCTTAACAAGGGTTTTGAAACACTCTGCTCTGCCCTTACCTACCACAGAACTTATACTGTTTCCTTTCTGTCCCTCTCTTCCCAGATGTATTTATGTTTCTGTCCAAAACACTTGCATTCTTTCACTTAGATCAAAAACAAGACGGGAGAATCAGCACGGGCCAAGCTGACAAATGCCTAAGTTAACCTGCTCGAAGTGGAGAACTGTAAAAAGCTGCACCTCCTGCAAAGGTTGATGATCCCTTTGCAGTGCTCCAGCCTTGAGCAGGGTTACTAAAGTGGACAGGGCGGTTGAAAGACACATGCATCTCAAAGGTATGGTTGATACATCCCTCCTTAGATCAGGTCAAGACAGCACATTAATTTGGGGGAATGTGTCAGCTGCAGGAGTATCCAAAATGGAGTATTTGTAAAATAAACACTAAGGTCCAAACAGCGATGTTATGAGAGACTGTGAGACAGGTATGTGATCCAGCTTCCACTTGCTGGGAAGAGCGACCTGTTGTGCTTGAACTCTGCCTTTGAGCTCCATCTTGCTGCTGACTGCAACGTCAGAGCATCTCACCATACAGTCAGCACTGCACTCATTGCAATGACTGATGCAGCAGGCCAGGAGACAAGCTGACTCCAGAGGCATGGGAGGTGACAGACGGACATTAAGGCACAAAGGCCAAGAGACTCACCACATGCATGTGGAACTGAGCATCTTGAGAAAATACACCACCTGGAGCATCTCAAACCTACTGCGAGATGGAATTCAAGGTTTGTGTGGTTCCAGACTCTGGCCATGACACACTGACAGCACAGATCATGGCCGGAGCTCACCTCTTCTTTCATGGACTTACCGAGCTGCAGTAAAGAGATGACTGCTCCAAAAGAGCTGAAATAGATGGCAACTGTGCTAAAAGCCATTCATGCACGCATAAAGAGTAAAAATTCAGTGAATGAAGAGATCTAGAGAGGTGTAAAGATGAAGCAACACACTAAGGACTTCACCTGAAAATGGCCTGACAGGCAAAGGTCACTGCATTTCATTGCAGTTTTCCATCCCTGCAGCATTGGTGACCACCACTCTGGAAGCAGCCTTTGAATCCTGAAGATGCACAAGCCTGTCCCAAGCAGCTGTTTGTAACCACCAAACAACAAGATCAAACAACAGCCATAAACAGGCTAACATCCTTGTTGACTGTGACACTCTATGGACGGTGTTGTCTACTTACATCCTACCATGGTGTACAGCATATCATGCTTATTATATTAAAAGCGAGATGAGGAGTAATGAAAACTTACACTTAGATGGCATAAAAAAAGGAGGGGAGGATCCTGGAATTTCTCCCTTCCAATAAACGCACACCCATTTACATAGTTTTGTAAATGAATTTATCTTTAGAAGAAAAATAAAAAATACTTCAGCTATTTCTCTTCAGGATAACCACTGCACATTTGGTTTTACTTTAGAGGAGAGATAGAACACATCAGGAATATTTTCTAGTTGAAACCATACAAAACAAATAGAAGTGGGAACAGTTCAGCACCTACAGTGTTTTCCTTTTGTCCTTGACAAACATTGTCTCCGTCTCCCAGAAGTATCCACCTCACTGGGCAAACTCCCCAGAATCTGGTCTCTAGGAAGAACACCTCCCAAAAAACTTTGACAAAAGCCTATTAAGTAGTGTCTTTGTTTTATCCTATTTGCTGTTTCTCCCATCTGTAAACCATTTGTATGAAGAAAATCTTTGTCTTCAAAGCTCTTCTTAAAGCTCATTTGTTCCAAAATACAACAGCGCCTTGATGCTGTTTGTATCAGGGAAAGCCAAGAGCTCGGACAAACGAGCTGGGCTGGGTTTAAGCAGGCACAGTATGAGATGTTACAGGCTGCCCCATCCCTCTCTCAGCAGTCTCTGTTCCCCCAGAGAGGGCAATACTTGGCACCCTACACTAGAGGGGTAGCTCAGGGTAAAAACATGGGGTTTGCCAACAGACAGATCCTCCTGCAGAGGATTATACCCTCTTGACATACCCATCCAGAGCCCATTATCACTATTCTTCTGTAAATACTAAATCCAGATTTGAATTGCTTTCACATATTGTGTTTGTTAAAAACATATCAGGATACAGATACCTCTCAAGCTTGCTCATGATCAGGACAGGATAGGCAACAAAGAGCATTTTCCTTCTTCAATCTTATTGAGACCTCAGAAGGAAGCAGCAGCATTAAAACTGCCCCAGGCTGACCAACTCCCTTTAGCATAGGAAAAAGAGCTGCTGTTAAGGGGACAAAACTCCCTTTCGGTTCAAATTAGCTTCTTTAAAACAGACACTGAAATAGTCTGTATTCAGCTGGTTTAGTTTTCTTCCTTACAGATGGCTGCCAAAATATCAGCATCTCACAGAAGATGATTGGAAAAGTATTCACAGAATAGGAATTAATCACTGGAGTTAAGAATAGAGAGTGGGCACCTCAAGTGCTCTCGGAGTACCTCTACTGGTTCATTAACACAAGTCTGAAAACATAATGGGAAAAGTCAATGTTTATTAATTTTCATACTACTTTCCCCTAAAGACTGGAGAAAGGACAGGAAGTGTACCCATGTTTAAAACTTCAGATGTAAAACCCTGCAAAGAGAATAAACTAGCTTAATCATGAAGTGCTTCCGTATATTCTCACTGCTGCCCTTAAAAAGGGATCTCCCTGTTTTTTCTATATGGATTTATAATGTATACACATATGCAGTCGGTATGGCCTTACACTCCATTTAAGGATATTTTGCTACATTGGTTAGAGTGCAAAGCAACTGCTTCCTTAAAAGCAGCATTTTTACATCATGATGAAACAAACCTGCACCTTCTACACTTTGCATGACCACACAACCAGGGGCAGATTATTTCTGTCTTGTAAAAAATTTTAAAGGAAAAGTTTATTTCAGCAGTTTGAAGATGGAATGTAAAGTTTCTGCTGTTATATGTACATAAAACCTATTTACTGAACCGTACATTCATGCTGATTCCAATAAAATAAATGATTTTTCTGAACTTCTCTTCCTGGGATTTTAGTGCCAGAGGTTCCACGCTCAGCCCACGCTGCTGGCGCATTTGTGCTAACGTAACATTTCCTGGAAAAAAGGCAAAAGATCAGTTTTACTGGTAAGCCTTTTATTCTGAAGAATAATCTCTCCCATCTGTGACCTCCTGAGCTCCACCCCACAAAGGAATTGCTATAGCAGCAGCAAACCTATTCAGACTCCTGAACTGCTCCCCAGTGTTTCAGACTCCTGCAAGGTTAACACATTTGGCTAACACAGTTAGCCATCCTCCCCAGGATTCAAGATCAAGTCCAGGCAGCAGAAGCAAGTTCCGCCCCCCCCCAAGAGGGACATATCACATCTCCAGTCTCAATGAAACACCTCTTAATTTGCTCTGAGCCTTTCACACAGCAATGATGGGTACGTGAACAGAAAGTTCTGTTTGTGCCATCTTTCCAATACCCTGGATTTTAAAGTCAAGACACACATGAACAGCAACACTTTCAGAAGCAGCAAAATATGCCTTAAATTCTCATGCAAACTGGAACAGGTTCCAGCAAGGAGCCTAGCTGCTTGGGTGTAGGGTCCACATAAAGAAAAAAACCCCAGGTATTTCAGGTACCATTTTTCAAGCCATAACATGGCATTATTTATACATAGCCTTAAAGTTCCATAGTAGGTGAACTGACCTTCAGACACCCAGAATGACATTTCAGAATGTTAAAAGACAGCCACTCATGCTGAATCTCAAAGATGGACACAAAGTGGTTTTGCTTCCAGAGTCAGGTGCTTTGTCAAGTTGAAAATATCATCAGTGGAACAGCAGATCCCACTTGGCTTGGCAAGTGGTATTTTGTAATGGAAAATAGAAGGGCAACATCTCTCCCTCCATATCTATTCTGAGAACACACCATTGGTCTAAAATCTGTCCTTGAGGAACGGAGTTTTAAAACATTCGACTCAATTGTTTTGTGTCTCATAACGAGATAAACTGTTAACAACCCCCCTTGTCCCATCTTCTACACAACATGGGAGAGATTATCAAGATCTTAGGAGAGTTTTTCAAGTTACCAGCCGCTGTAAGAACAGTACTGGTGGGAGATGAAATAACCACCAAGAAAATGACTTCCTGCTAAAGCACACACAACTTAAAACTGTTTGTGTGCCATGTGCTCTTAACCCAGGAAGCAGGTAAAGAAGCAGTTAAGTATGTTTTGTTAGAAAAAATCTGACACCTGGAATCAGCAGCTGCAGAGATCAACTCAAGTCTTCGCACCTGCACCCAGAACCATCCTTTCCACCAAGTAAAATAGATTCACACATCTAAAGGGCACCATTTCCATGCCGCACTGCTGAAGAATGTTTCTCATTTAGATTCAAGTCAGGGTTCACTGTTACAACAGTAACTCCTACTCCAGGAGTAAATCCTCTCTGCAAAGCAATTTCCAACAGCATGGCCACCACCTGCATACTGTATACGGCTAGTATACAGCCACGAACACTACAGCTTCAGCAATATGCAAGTTAATGTTAAGAAAAAAAGAACCTGCAAAGAGGGCCCTGCAGAGCAAAAAAGTGATCCCCTGCCTGAATCCTCAACTGCACAGCAAGTACCTGCAGCCTGATCACACAATCATTTCAGCTCAGCTTTAAACAGAAGCACCCTGCAAGTCTGTTGGTACCGAAGAATACTCCAGGAGTTTCCCCCTGGCACAATAAACTAAGCTTAGTTAATTGTGCAGTGCCTTTAACCAAAGAGAGGCAGCATGGCTTCTGGTTCTGTTTAATGGTGGTATGAAATACTGTTGCAGATGAAATAGTTTAAGAGAAGTAGAAATACAACTATTAAGATCAGCCAGATCACTAGCTATATATTAATCCCCCCCATGCTCTCAAAAAGCCAGATTATTAAGGCATAAGGGTCACTAAGGTTGTTTACTACATTGTCCAGGTAGTTTCTGTGGGTTTTGATGATGGGTCTGACCAACTTTTCTCCACTTCCTACTACCCACAGAGCACTGGGACATCAAAAGCACTTCAGCAACCACCACCTCAGTCTTGACTGAAGCAGAGATGCTAGCAGGGAGACCACACTAAGTCGTAGTCATTTGAAACTCTCCTGTAGTAATTCTTTCTAGAAAGAATTAAGACTACCCTGGTTATTAGAGGTTGGCCATCCTGTAATTATTTAACTCACTGCAGTCAGCTGAGATAAATCAAATCATGACTTCTTTATAGTCATCTTTCACCATTAATGCATGCAAAGCACTGAAGACTTAGACGAGATACTGAGGCTTTAACACAGCAACGAGGAAACAAAGGGCTTGAGGCTTTAACAAAAAAGGCAACATGACATTTTACAGCCTACTTGGTTATTAACTAGTCACAGAGCAACCAAAATGCAAATACCGAGTCACTCTACATTTGATCAAGATGCTTCCAACAGAACTTGCTTTTGAAAAGTATTTCTTTACAAGACATTTCAAGAAAATTTTCTGTAAATATTTTATTTTGCCTGTCATCTTGGACAAGAACATCACTTTCTGGGTCAACATATTGAGAGTATGATTCACATGAAAACAAGCATACACTTCACCTCATAGGCTCTTCAATTCTTCACTGACATTCCTCAGCTCTTTCTTAAACCAGACGACGAGCCAGAACTGTCCAACCCCCACTACAGAAATGGTGTTTCAGGCTTACAGGCGCTTTTGCAGAATTGGTTAAGAGCTATAAAAGCTTCCATTAATAGCACTTCAATAAGTCTGAAGTGCAACCTGTTACTGCAGCCTTGGATTTAACATCAAGGCTAGAAAGCCAACATACGAGAAGGAAAAAAACTAGGAAAAAGGTACAAACAAGGACAGAGATTCCATGAAAGACTTCCATTGCATAGCTTCACCTCAGTCATTCCTGATACAACAAATGCAGAGCTTTTTAATTACCAGTTTAATTACCAGTTACTACCACAAGAGGAAGCAGTATGTATTTCCAGCATGCTGGCTGTGAGAGCATACCACAGCTATTGCTGCCACACTTTGCTCTTTTCCAATTCACTAAGATATTTGGGTCTTCAGGAATAGATTGTAAGCAAGTCAATCTGAGAAACATTTGTAAGGAGGAAAAGGACAAATAGTTTAACAACTTTGAAGATAAAACAGAAGCCAAAACTCCACTAACATTTAGTATAGCCAGGCTCAACCACTAAGTTTGGTAAGTAAAAGGCAAAAATCTACTGTTCTGAATCAGGTAATACCTACCTGCCATTTGGGCAAGGGCAGCCTTGCTCAAGCTCTAAAGCAGGCAAAGGTCAAGAGCTGCTGCATATGCACAGCGATTACATTAATAAATTAAGAAAACACTGAGACAATGAGCCCTGACAGGTAAGCAAACTCACTAAGCAGCAATCTTGTATCACAGAGCTCTGAAGGTCTGGTGTAGACTCAAAATTGCCTTTTCCACCCAGCTGTTTAACATTACACATTACAGAAATAGTACTGCTTTGTGCAGTACAATTTAAAAGACCTTTAGTTGAAATTACCCAGTTTTGTATTTTATTTTCAGTTTCTTTCAGACACAGTGGAAAGCATTTAACATCTTTAACACCACGACAGACAAGCACCTTCTGTATTTGACAAAAATGCCACCGTTCATTTCAAATCTGGTAGAAGCAAGGGATGAAATTCATGCCTGAACTGCAAAAATAACTATTACATACAGCAGCTTGAACTGTAAAGGATGTCACAGAGGTATTTCTACTTCAGTTGTACTTTTGTAACATTTGTAATGGGGCCTGCCCAGCCTCAAGTCAAAGTCATTAAATTCAGCATCCAAAGAGTAATTGCTTTCAGTTTTTTAAATGCAGCCAAACTGATGAACAGAAGGTATTAAAAACCATCAGCTATAACCACCTTCATCTAGTAAACCTAGTGACTTAAGGAAGAACCTTGGAAAACCCTTGGAAAAACTCCAACATACTCTTGACTTGATAAAGCAAGTCTAGACCTTTTTTATTTTTTTCTTTTTTTTTTCTTTTTTTTTTTTAACAATTTGCCAAGACTGGAATGAGAGATAAATAGAAGGCACAACAATTTTGCTTTTTTTTTTATACAAATACAAACTAAACATGAAAAAAAACTCCCTATCTCAATAAAAAATTTCACAAGTTCAGGAAAAGTGTTTTAAGAGTCAAGTTCTAGACATTTAAAACCTATCCCACAATCCAAAATTTTTAAAGTGGTAAAGCAGTAGTTCCAATTCCTTTCCGTGATCATGTATCAAAAGAAATAAAAGATTCTACGGATACTCATTATTCCACTTTTACAGCGCCACAAAGAGAAAGGTAAATGTCAATTTTTCAAGTGGCAGTATCCCCGGACCAGAGGATGTTCACATGACCCTCAAAGAATAAATCAAGAGTTTTGTTTTTCTGCCCTCGAAATACTTGCCAAGTACTAAGTTTTCCTACAGGCTCTTGAACGCATGCACGTGAAATAACAGTCCACTGACTGAAATGCACCCGAATTCAGTAGAAAGGGGAGAGGAAAAAAAAGAAAAAAAGAAAAAAAAATGGACATTCCTTTAGGAAAAACCACTGGTACCAAAAAAATCCAGTCCGTAAGTTTGAGGTGAACAAGAAAATTCAGTTCTTTTCTTTTTAAAATCCACTTTTCCTAAAGCGTTGCTCCACAAAGCTGGAATCTGGGACAAGGACTAGAAAAAAATAAATCACAAAACCATAACACAAACAAAAAGGGGCCAAAATAGTATCAAACGTAGCAGTCTATAACAGGCTAGGGCCACATTCCAAGATACCCAAGGCTGAAATTCACAAATCTGCAGGAAAAAGGGTTTTCACCACCATGTCAACATCCGTGATGCATTCACTGGCGTTGCCCGATCCCCCTTCCAGCTCCAAATCCTGGCTTCTGGGACATTCCTCCACGTGGAGGCCCTCGAATCCCACCTCCCAGCCCCCCACGAGTGCCTCCAGGTCCACGTGGTCTGTTATCTCGGCGGTCACCCTCCCTGGCAGCTCTTGTTTTCTTCTCCTCCACGTTCAGGCGCACCTCTCCCCTGAACATGATGGGCTGCAACAAAAGCATAAAAGGTACTTTCAGTAATGACTCGCCAGTAACTGCTCAATGTCAAGCAGATTTCTGCAACCTTGTCTTATATCCTCCTGAGAGAGGACTGAAGTGCTTTATGACTGGTTACTAGAAAGTGGCAACAGTGGAACAGTCATCCAGACTTTACTGGAGAAGGTATAAAAACAGATTTGAAAGTGACACTTGAAAAGCAATCTCAGTTCACACTGAGTATTCTGACACCTTTTAGAAAAGAAATGGAACTATTATTTGGGCTATTATATTAGCCCAAACTCAGACCAAATCTCAAGGTTTAAAAATCTGCACCCAAGTTACCTTTCAGCTGAAGAACAGAAATATATTGTCAAATCTGCTGTACACTAAGAAAGTAAAGATGCCCCTCTCTGGTGAAAAGTTAGGCTGTAAGCAAGGACAGCACACAGGTGTTATAGCACATCCAGATTTGCCGCCTACCACACCCTACAATCATGCAGTGCACATTTTGCTTTAGCAGTCACTGGTAACAAGCCAAGCAAGTACCTCTTGCCTTTCTTAGCAGAAATTCTTTTCAACCTACACTCTAGTATAGCTCTTCCCTTTCAACCTCTTCTCAACTTCTTTGACAAATAAGATTCTACTTGTCTACAGGGTCAGGCTCTCTACCTTGCCTTCCTGAAAGTTACTTACCTGCTTCCCACATACAGTTCAGCAGTTTCCCATCGGAAAAAGGCTCTATAATGAATAAATTCATGTTCACTTCAGCTGTTTATAAGCTACATCAATGACAAAAGACTCAACCTGTTCAAACGCTGCACAAGTCTTGGAATAGGAGGGAAAGACACCACAACTACTTTAATATGCTCAAGAAAGGCCAAAAGGACCAAGTAGAATCTTTTACTGTTCATCTGAAGAACAGTGCCTGTTATTAAGAGATCAAAACTCACTGACTAGAAGTTTATTTACCCTGCTGCTAAGGATCTTCTGAACTGGTTCAGGATCATCAAACACCACAAACCCAAAATTGGGGAGCTTCCCACCGCTGTTGATGCGGAGTTCAACAACATTGCCATAGCCTGCAAGAGAAAAGCCAAGTTCTTGGGTCATACATTAGAATGCTCTGTTGACCACACTGATGGCTACAACCCCCATACCCTGAGACACAGCAAAGAAACTAACTTACTTTGGAAAAAGTCTTTAAGTTCAGATTTATCCACATCATGGGGAAGGTTCCCAACAAACAGCTGATGACTGTCTGGGTATCTCACAATCCGTCTAGTTTCCACATCGCCTTGTTCACCCTCACGAACTTGAACAGAAAAGTAAAACTTGTTTAATAAAAGCCTGTCCCCACAACAAAAAAAACAAGCCATGGTCAGAATTAGCACCTTATAAAAATCAGAATTCACACTGTATTTATCCATTCCTATATTAAAAATAAGGATTTTATACTAGCAAGTTCGTAACCATTTGCTTTTTATCACCTGAAGCCAAATACTTGAGTAGAAACCTAGATACTTCAACTGAATCCTAGTGAAATTCAGCTTTAAAGCTTGCCAGACATTCAGACCAAGATAAAATAATCATATACACAAAAGTAGTAGAAATCATTCACTTACAGAATTAATGAGATCTTAAAAGCTTTAATCATGATACTGCTTCCCCAAAACTGTCAAACAGCAAATAAGATTACTCTTTGTAGTGTCTCTTACTCGGTCTAGGACCCCTCTGTGGTGGGATGCTTGTACGCTGCTCCCTCACGCGCTGATCCCTCTGAGGTCTCTGAGGTGGGGTCTGAGATTCAGGCTTTGCCTCAGGGCGGGGCTGTATCAGACAAGGGTAGAGTTCAGCTTTGAAAAGCCCACTATCAAGTTGGTACAATAAATTGAAAATACAGGAAAAAACATAGTTCTTTCCACCTGTCACTAAAATGCATGTTGGCTTACACACTAACAGCAAACATGCCACTTGAACTAAACAGTTTCAAAGTCACCCCATTCAGAGTTATGTACCGTAAATAGTGTCTGCCCAGAGTGCAAAGGCAGGTATACAGACTGTGTTACACACACGCATTTGTGACAAATCCTCATTCACAAATAGACAGGAACAGGCAGGAAAGAAAAGGTTGCCTCTTTCATTAAAAGAGTGCAATCATTTTAGATGGCAGATACTCAGCACTCAGAGACATTCCCTGCCTCCATGAGAAACAATTCCTCCTCAACACAAAAGCCAAGGAACAACATTTGTATGAAGTCTATCAGGAAACACTGAATTTTAAGTTTAAATCATAAGCAAATAGATTTCACTATGTTTTTCCCCACCTCAGTTTACTGTCAGCCAGCTTAGCACTTGTACTTCTCCAAGTGCTGGATTCCTACCTGTGAGACTGGTACTTTCACAACATGAGGTGGTATTCCCGATACTGGAACGGCTCCACTGGGAGGGAGGTTCTTACTCGTTACTGATGCCCAGGAAAAAGTCTAAAAAAAAAGATTGTAATTTAACTCCAGATATTTTAATCCTTCTAAAATATATTCCTGATAGTACAGCTAACAGACAGAATGACAGTAACAAATTTCAACCTGTCCTTGAAATTTAGATTAAAGCCATTAGCAGTCTCCCCATAACTTAAGTCATTTAAATTTGAAAGACTTAGTTCCACCCTGTATCTAAAGTCTACACAGAGTTGAAATAGGACCGTAAGAACAAGTATCCCATCAATATTAACCAAAGTATTGGTTTCTTGTACACTAATTTGTCCACTTTTGCCTCTTTTACCACTGAATAATGACAAAAGTCCCCAAGTAAAGTTGCATTTCATCCCTTTTCCCAATTCAGCATATTGGCTGCAGTCTGCTGAGGAATTCAGAAGCTCTGTTTACACAGAATCTGAGCCTCTCACTGCTGCCACAGTTCAGATACCCACCAAATACACAAAGCCTTACCTTAGCTCCTGGTATTCTAATCAACTAGTTACTAGCTAGAATTTTAACTACCTGTTACTGTATAGGAACTAAGGGACAGGAGGTAAGTGGTCATGAGAAGAGTCATCTGGGCTTGCAAGGAGGGGGGAAATACACAGCATTTAAACACTTCTAATTCAAGCTTTTTTCCCTCTTGCCAGAAAGCAGATCATGCTCTGCAAAATGACAGGAGTGTCAAACATACTGATGAAACTACCATGTCATAGTAAAGAGCCACCCACTGTCATTACCCTGGAGTCCTCTTGCACTGCAGGAGCTGGATCAGCAGGAGCTGGAGAAGGACTTTTTTCCACAGTCTCTTCTTGAGCCGACTCCTCTAATACCGGCTCAGATTTTTCTTCCTGCACCTCTGGTTCAGCTTCCTGTTCGGGTTCTGGCTCTGGCTCAGGCTCTGCCTCTGCAGCAGTCTCTTCCAGGTGTTCCTCAATGTCATTACTATTATACACACCACAAAAGGAAAAAATAAAAAAAAGGTGCTATTCTATTGATTCTAGTACTGGGTGGTAAGACATGCTACTTGCCTAGTACAGAAGTCAGGCACACTGCATTCAAGAGGAAGAACAAAGATAATCTGTCTAAATAAGGCCACACTGCACAGGGATGCAAGTTCCTCATTTTTATACTAGAGAGCAGCAAAAATATTATGTCTCCTGGAAATCTCAAATCACCATGATCAGCCTAACAGCACTTTGGTTTCAGCTGCCCAATAAACAGAAATCGTTAGACTGTCAAAAGGAAAATTGAAAGGAACAATTAATTCCTTTGACCTGTTCTACAAGCACTGTCTTACCCAACACCTGATTTCATAACAAGATATTACCTGACAGCCTGCTCATAATAAGCACCAGTATCATCAGGAACAGCCTCAGGCGTCTGCTGCCTTTCCTCAGGTTCCTCCCCTTCTTCCTCTGATTCTAAATGAAGTTAGAAAAGGAAAAAAATTAAAAGCCACACACACATCTTTAGTACTTGGTTCAAATGCAAGCCATTTTCCACAACATGCAGGTGAAAGACAGAGAGGTCATGGGAAGCACTATTAGACATGACATGGAACAAACATTTTCTCATACTTCTGCTGTCATTTCAGTTACTCAGTTTTGACCACAGTCAAACACCATATTCCAAACACTTCAGAGAAGCAGATTTATAGCCTACAGATCTGACTGCAACTGCTAAAATAAGTCTTATGGTTCCTTTAATAGAAACAAAATATGCCAGAAAAATAATCATCAGCATGTCACAACTCCTTGTAGAGTAAGGAAAAAGCTTAGAACATGAAGCTTAATGCTGATCTGCCTTCTCCAGCAGGAAGAGTTCCACTGGTCTGGGAATGTTGATAGAGACCCAGAAACAAATGTCAGTATAACCATCCAACAATTCGTCCTACTTACCCTCTGGAGGTTCAGTGTCAGAGTCACCAAAAACCTCATCTTGGTAGCGGAAGATATCATTGTGGACATAAAACTTGTTTGCAACAGAACCCTAGAAGCAAATCAGAGGAGGAACCAGTTCAATTACATCAACTGCAGTAATGGAATAGTGCTTTTAATTCTGATAGCTCACAACATTGAAAAGGTAGGAGCCAGAGCTTTCTGGGGTCTAAAGTACCAATTCTTAACTCCAAGTCAAACTGAAAAATAAGTGATCTTGCAATACTCCTTTTTACTATCATTTTCAAATATGTGATCCGTTTTGTTCAAAAATGTTGTCTAAAAAGCCACCTCAAATGCTGTCATCACTTTATACAACAAAAAATTCTGAAAATCATCTCTTTGAACAACAGGAAGCATCTTCTTCTTTCTACTAGTTCTTTTCAAAAAGAGGCCCAGTTGCTAGGAGGGCAAATCAAAGATAAAGCGACTTTAAAAAGGCTTAAAAAAATATGTATTGCACATACCTAGTAGCCAAAAGTAAGGATATTTACAAGTGTAATTATGATATTCAAGGTTCATGTATGACCATACAGAAGCATTGTATTTCCTAAGAAATCTGCAGAACTTTACTGTCGAATTTTGTAAAAAATTACCTTCCAAGTCTAACCCTGAATTCTAACACAGAACAAGAAAGGTCTCAATAATCTTGACATGGTATTAGAAGCACTATAATAGCACTAGCACTCACTACAGCATACCTCAGGTGCAAGTACAAATGTCTGCATGAATCTGCGCACAGGCTGCATGTTGTTGGAGAGCTCTCCCATCACCTGGACTACAACACCATCATTAAGAGTAGCATGGGCATCCACATGACGGATCTTTGTGTGGCAATCCTTGAAGTTTAGTGACAGCACCTTCTTGTGGATTTCCTATGAAAGAATGGCACACAGGCTGAACTGCAGAAGCTATTTCTGCTAAATTAGCAGCTTTCAAAGAAAGCAAAAACATTAAGTATTGTTTCAGAATCTTCTTACTCTAGAGAAAAAGCTTTGCAGCATGCTCGTTAAGTCTGCTTTGCAAGCAATTTTACATTATTAATTTCAATAAAGGAAGTATATCTTGCCTAACTAATGCTGTTTAGAGTTAACAACTCTCTCCCTGTTTTTGACAGAAAGCACTTGGACAAAGGGGTATGAATCACAGGTGGATGTGTCTCCTCTTAACTACAAAGATAACAAAAAAAGAAGGAAAAAACAACAAGGCTTTCTAGAAGTACTTACAGATTGCCCATAGACTGCATCAGCTGGTTTTCCATTGGAATCCAAGCCACCATGGACATAAGAAGAGTTCTTTCCATAAAACCTGTTAGAAAGAAATACTTTAAGCTTTGTTATGCAAGAACATTGAGCCTCCACATTAGACTGCACTATGAATAATACTCTCACACATTTTCTACCTGAATTATTGAAATAAAGCCACAAAATTAGAAGTAGCGAGCAATACACTTTTGATTTAATTCCACTAACAACCAGAACAGATACTCAGCAAGCCAAGACACAGAAGGTAATAAGCTTATTCACCAATTTTAACATACAAACTAAAGCATTCACCCAGAAAGCTAGCTCAAAGTGAAGCAGAGCTTTACCTGTGCAAATAGTCAGGTGCTTGGTTCAGCAGAGTATAGTACTGCCTCACGAACTCCCGCCCGACCAGCAGGGGACTTGGCTTCTCCATCACCATTTCTTTGGTCAACTGAAAACTGTGGAAGGATCAAAAGCTCCATAAAACACAAGCATTCACATTGTTGATCACATACTGATAGCATAAGCCACATAATCATAGTGGAAAGCACACACCAAAACCCATCAGCTGTTTTACCACAGTAAGCAATTTAACCAGTGTGTTTTCAGAGTCATCAGTCTTCAGTGCTGAGAAGAAGACTGCTGGGTACCAAACCAGTGGTGGGAGGCTGCACGGGTGAGGCAGGTTATCCCAACATGCCAGCACTTAATCATCCTACATACCCTCAGTAAAGCAGGTGGTAAGCAAGTATGGTTCTTCAAGAGGATTTGCTAAGTGGCTAAGTCATTTACAGTCGATCCAAGTTCTACTTACCTCACTTGACTTCACAATCAGAATTAAAAGTCAGATGTTCTAAGGCAAAGCCTGTGCTGGTGTATTAGAGGCATTTTTAAAAGGTCAGAATGAGTCCAATCTATTTTTATCAGGAGTGCAGCACTCCTCACTTGACAGTGAAACACTGTAGAGAACTATCAGATTATATTAAAATTACTATGCTACAAATACATGCTGCTCTTCTCTTGCTTCTAAACTCAGCAAGCCATCTCTTATTTAAATCCAGACAACCAGCCAAATGAACAGCACCACCCATACCTAGGCCAGAGACAAAGTTAGCTAGCTATCTTCTGCCTAATTTCCACAGATCTAAGTTACAAAAGGGAAGCCTTTGCAGGGGGATTACACAATGTGTGCATCTCCAGTCCAGGACAGTCAATACTAAAGCACATTCCCATGTTTCCTTGCTTTCAAATGATCAGACACACTGTTTAAACTCATATAAAATAGGTTAAAACTGGTACAGAAACACACTGAAATCAGACCATACTGTTGCTACCTAATAGAGAAATAGTTGATTTTCTGCTTCATACTCAATTATACCAAGAGGTAGCAGAACGGGTGCTTAGTTTTGCTGTTGATGTACCACAGATGATACACAAGCACTAACTTTCCTACAATTATTCAGGCCCTGTAGCACTGACAGTAAAGAGCTAGGAAAGTGCTATCTGCACTAAATCAAGCAGACCTTAACCAAAAGGGTATTAAAAGGCCACATGTAGCAGCTGGAAGAACTTTCTCCCTGTTACCGACCTCCAATCCCTTCTCCCCAAACACATGGCATTCAAAGTCAATATGCACATACTTCAGGTCTGTTATGCCAATCTGAACTAATACACTACCCACTCTGGAAAACAATTCAGGAGTCATCATTTACTGATCTCCTTTCATATCTAAAACTGTACAACTATAAATAGCTCCAAGAAGTGGCAGCATCACCAAAAAAAAGTCCAACTAAACGGATTCATGCCTAGGCAGTTACACTGGGACAAGCTTTCTCACTGCTATACATAACAGCATCCTGTATCCGGGTAAACAGAGCTGCCCACAACTATCATCTAAACAAAGCAAGGGGGAAAGAAAACCAGTCTGTCTCTCCTTTGAACTAAGCCTCATCCCAGTTCATCCAAGGCTTTTGCTTGACACTTTCATCACATTTGCTGAATTTCAGAGTAGTCCTTTAAATACTAAGAACTGACAACAGGCTATAGCTTCAAAAGACAGAGGTGAACTACTGGGTTCGTGTTATTACAGTGACAGTTTCAAATGCACACCATATATAGGCCTACAAAGAAAGCTACAACCATACTGCTGGATGTACAAGGAATGCAAAGCAGAAGCTTCAAACCCCAAACAGAACATCATACCAAAAAGAAGACTCCATGGAAACTAGACTTTCAGACAAAGCCAAGTCCAAATACACCTGGCAAATTCCTTATATCTCAAACTGTGGTTTAACACCCAACATACTGCAATCACAAGACAATGTTTAACCATACTGGCAAAACATTTGAGGATGTGATCACACCCAGACTCCCAGCAATGGTCAACATGCACCGCATTCAGCTTAGCTGGAGATACAGTACACAGATTCCTATCCTGGAAGGTATGCAGCTTAAGGTTCAAAAAGGAAGCCTCTGGAATTGTAAGCATAATTTATTACAGACAAGTATGTCCAAGAACAAGCACAGTCTGAAGTAGCAAAAACCTCAAGGATATGAACTCATTTGCTTTCTAGTGCATGCTAAATTAGATCCCCACAAAAAATTGTCAGATGGTATGAAAATATACCACAGGCAAAGTAAGGGTAAGTTGTGGGTACCACTGCCAACTTCCTCATTTAACTTTGTTTCCTGTCAAGCATTTGTGAAGCTCAATCATTACAATGGGCAGGATGACCCTAAAACATCAGTAGAAGTGGGAGACAGGCAAGACCTGTATGTTTAGATCCAGTCAGCTTAACTGACACTGTAAAACTTAGTTGCTTCACAACAGCTAGAGTTGCCTCTGCATTTTGAGATGACAGTTAGAAAGCCAGACCTACCACATCCCCCAAGACCACCATTCAGAGTACAACAAGAGCACTGCACAGAAGAGAATACATACTTGCTTGTTTACTTTTCTGCCTGTTTGGGGCTTGGAGTTTGGGGTTTTTTTTTCGAGGGATGGGTAAGGGGGAACAAGGAAGGTACAGGGGGTACATTTAACTTCTTTCCAAAGACTGGTTTCCCCTGCAATTAAGGCTTATTCCTATAGATGTCAATAGTCAGGTCTTCCACTCAATTCTGTTAAGTGCTGCATCAAGCTCTTTTGAGAATTATTTTCAATTACTTCTAGAATACGAATGTACAAAGCTTGACATCCTCACATTATGGTAAACTGTTACCTGCAACACTTAAACCTCAGCAGCTCATTCACCAAAAGCTCTTCCAGATTCCCTTCAGTGAAACAGTCCTCACCTGTATTATTCCACTAGCACATCATCTTCAGTGCTGTTCTGAGGTTTCCCCATGCTGTACTGAAGACACTAAAAGTGTCTGGTGCTGCTTATGCCTGTCATATTTACACACTAACAAAATAGTCAAAGGACTTCACTACTGATAAAGGTGACAAATTATTAGAACTCACTCTTAAGATGAAAAGAGGAATAGGGAAGTGTCTAGTTTTCAATAAGCAGATCTGAAAAGAAATGGGGAAAAACCTTTACATGACCTAATCAGAGGACAACAATCTGGTTTTACTCCTGCTGCACCTGCTGCTACACTGCCAGTTGCCATCTGTTCTTGTTCTCCAGCCAGCACAACCTGAATGATAGAAGTCAAGCATCTCCAGAGAGAATATTTGCTCCCTGCCACTCAGAAGCAATTTATTACTCCACAACTCCTTGACCTAAGAATAACTGCGAATATTTAGTACTGCATTTCCACTGCATAGAGCATAACAGCACCAAATGCTTGAACTGTCACTGCATCGCTCCTGGCAGAAGCTTATCCACACATTTTCATGTCATTTGAGGTAATGATGAAAGGGTGAAAATTGACAGGAACACTGAAAGTTAGATTATTTAAGATTCCTTTATAAATATGTATTTATATTACTCCATATATGTAAAACAAATTGGATAAATAAAATTATAACAAATACACTAGAGTAATTCTGTAACATCCCTTTAAGCCAAGGGACTTAAGGGAAGACAAATACCTCCTTTACAGTGGTTACCACCTGGCTGGTGGAAAATTCCACCATCTGTTACAATGCTCCTACTTGGCAGAAAATCAGTGCTGGGCACTGAATTTCTAAAGTCTGGTTATGTAAATTAGAGCCATTTATGTAGATTCCGTATTAGCAAATCCAGATTTAGGGCCATAAAAACCTATTAGCATACTAGTATTCAGAAAAGGAATACTCACAGAACACCTAACAGCCAGCACTGGTTAGCATTTTATCACCAAACTGCTACACAGTAAAGTGAACTAACCATTGATGTCTCACGTCATTTTTAAAACAGACAAGGCATTTAGTCTGAATCTTGTTTTTACCAGACTTCCTACACAACAAAAAGCTCTCTATATCACACCACATTGAGGCTCCCAGAACAACTAGTGACTGCAGAACCCCCCCAGTCTGATTTAACAAGCCAGAGGACCAGACCCCATTGAAACAAAACAGGTCAGAAAACCCCAAAATTCACTTCCTAATGTATGGGGCAATTTATACAACTTCTGTCAAGAAAATTCTTAGTACTAACAGAAAGACAGAGTTAATATCTACACTGAAGAATATTTTAAACAGGCCATGGTTTATTTCCAACACTGTTCTTATGTCTTTGCCCTCTGCCATCTTAATTTCTACGAACTACAATTCAGATCTTTCATTTCCCACTATAGTAAAGCAACTCTGAAAGCACCACTGATGTGTTACCTGGAAGAAGATACTTTTTCCGCCTAAACCAGGGTGTAAAAATTCTTACACTACTCCTTTGTTCTGGTATCAATTTCTTCCTTAATGCAACAAGAGTTTTTGAAAACTTAAGAAACAACCAGAGAAGGTCACATGGAAGAAAGGTGTCAGTATCTAAGCACATCACATTACGAAGCTGGCAAACAGCAATTTTGGTAGACATTAAAGGTCTGGTCAATAGTTAATAGGATTGTTTAATTAAGTGTCATTTGGGATTTCTCCAAGTTGCTTAGCAACAGGTGAGCATGTTCAAAGCCACAAACCATGTATCTATACAGAGTAACCAGCACTTGCAGCAGTGAACTACTGCTGCTTTGGACCAGAGAAAAATAGCCAGTACAAATAAAGTCCTGAAGAAAACTCCTAATATGGCTCCAGCAGCATGATATAGATTAGAAGTGAAGCAAGAAAAACAATTCCAGTTAACTCAAACTCTCCATGCATTTTGCACAACAAGCATCTGCTAGTGCTGCTGACTAAGCAAAATAAAGGAAAACCACCGTAAGAGAGGCTGGTACCTGTGTGTGAACAACAATACAAAACATTAGAGGGTGAACAATGAAGCACAAACAAGCTAAACTTGCATCTCTAGGCAAATTCCAGTGCCCATTACAACTGGGGATTTGTATCATTACACCAGCTTACTCTCCAGTAAGAAGAGTACTGTATGAGTAATGTTTTAAATATGTATTTCCTTGAAAAGGAACACTACAAGATAGCAGACAGGGTGAGATGTGAAATACCCTTCTCATTTAATACAGCCTTAACTATATAAGGGGAACAGAAAAAAGTAAAACAGAAAAAGAAAAAAAAAATCCATCAGTTGTTGACCCCAAACCTAAATAATGAAGACCTCAAAAAGCACCTCAAATAAGTGGGCAACCCAAGCCCCAAACACTAATCTCCTTTAAAGAAATGGGTCTCATTGCCTCCCTATAGATGCAGAAATAGACAGTGTCCCAGGAAACAGTGTCACAGCAATACAGCCTGTGTTTTACTTTGACAGATTCAGAAGGAAAGTACTCTGTCTGAAAGAAGTTACCTTAAAGGTAGCGGTCTTTCACAGAAGGCAAGATATTGGGAAGCCACAGCCTAAAAACTAAGTGATGGGATAAGTTACCCAATGAATAATGAAATATTAGAAGATCAGATGGGAACAAGTTGTAAGGTTACCATCATTCTCTTACTAGTACCTCCTGGAATACAGCCATTGCTCCATTTACTGTGGCAACTAGTGTCCAATGTATGACAACCACACAACCAACAAAGACAAGCAGTGCCTCAGTTCATAGGGTACTTGAGGTTTTACAAAGAGCTGGATCCTAAACAAATTACACAGCAATCAAAATATGCATCCTTGGGCAAACAGCTTTCATTGTGCTCAGTTACCCCAATGCTGCAGAAATGTATCTGCAGAAAGGCATACCTGAAACTCTTTTCGAAGCTCTTTGAGACAAACTGATGAGGAACAAGAAAAGCCAGAAGTCACATCAACATATGGGTAAGAAAAATCAAATTAGAAGCTTAATTTTCTCAAAGTATCCAAGATATCAATCCAAATTTAAGTGAAAAACATTTTCATTGCAAGACTAAAAAATAATTCAGAACTGCACATTTAATACTGCTCATGCTAGTACTGAAAACCCCTCTGCTTGCCAGCGGCAGATGGGAAGTCTTACTCAGCAACAACGCACACCATAAGAATACAAATAAACAAACCAGGAATTGCTGCAGAAGAGCTGTCACTGTAGAACTCAGCCTGTGTTTTTGCTAACAAACCTAAGTGTGATCCACAAGTTGATGCATGCAATGGAGTCTGCCAGTTTGCAGACAAAATTCAGTGCTTCTTGCATTGTTCAGCTGTGCCAAGAAAGAGACAAGCTTGATATTCCTACTGCTGCTATTCAGAATTTAGAAGAACAGTGACCACTTTTGAGAAATATGATTTCTAGAGTATTACACATAAAAAACCCAGAAGAAACAAAACACAAAGATGATCACATAAAGCCTAAGTTAAGGTAGTTAAGAGGGCCCATACCTGTACACTAAGGAATGCTCATGAGGGGAAGGAAAAAGATACTAGATATTATTTCTATGCTTAAGAGCATAAAGGTCCAAAGACAAACAGCATATTAGGTCCTGTTTAAAATGGGAGAAAAGAAAGAATCCAGCCTAGAGTAATCTTAAGAATTTGGCATTAAGAGTAAGTGGTATCACAAGACTCTCTCACCAAGTTGTTTTTCTTGAATTTTCCCCTCAAAACACTGGCTTCCCTGAGTGCTGGGCCTATTCTGGGGTGGGCTTGGCTTTTTTTCCCCCATCTTCGAATTTTCCACTTCATGTCACACAATTATCACATCCACTAAGCAATACAAAGAGGAGGACAGCATTTCTGCAGAAGCAGCATAAGCATTTGAGTCATTGCTTAGAATTAGCAACAAGAAACAGATTTTATTATATATTAATGTTTGTAACAGCTGCCCTATACTCATGATCCTGCAAGTAGCCAAATATCTGGAGTTTCCCTTCAGAGAACAGCTAAGGTATTTAGTACTACTTTCTGGAAAGTTCTGCTGTATTGTGCCACAGGAAAAAAAAAATACTCAAACTTAAAAGATAGAGATCTAAGTTTTCTTATGTTACAGATTAACATACCGTGTTTCACATGCAATTTATTACTTTTTGTTTCAATACGCTGTAGATCTATGATAGGAGAAGTAAAATATTTTCATCTGTTCTCAGATGTCTCAATACAGCTTTGCATCTCTCAACAAGTCACCAGAATTTCCTACTCAATACACAAAAGCAATACAGAGTAGGCAAGGTGGAAGCTTTGGAACTAAACACACAAATTAAAGTTCCTATTACTCTAGATTTATTGCCTAACAAAAAACCTACCAAAGCACCAAATTAGACATCTTCGTCTCTGGTACTTCTTGATGTTGAAAAAGCAGAAGAGTGCCCTTGACAACTCCTTTGCTAAATTCCTCCTGTAGCAGGATTCATGACATAGACTTTTGCACAGCCTCAGAAGTACAACCTGTAGCTCAATTACTATTTGGAGATTTATCATGAGACAACTTCACCTGCAACAGATGCTACCATACAGGTCACTTGAGCTGCTCATATCCTGCTTCAGTTTGGTAGAGAAAAGCAGGAAATAGTCTTGTCACTGAAAAAAAAAGTTAGGCAAGGCTGCTGTAGAGGGACCTGCTGGAACACTAAGCTAAGATGATCTGCCCTGAGCCTAATAATACTTGGTATTATCACAAAAAGATGCTACGTTGCATTCAGCATTACAGGAAAACAAAATGGTCCTTGGGATTTGATAAAAGTCCAAAATTAACTGTTCTTGAGAATCTCAAAACTCAAAGCCTCAAGAATCCACAGAAACATTACCGCACTTTTAAAAATAATCCTATATCAGATTCTCCTACCCAGGCTTTCCCCTACCGCTCAGTGAAGGACTTGCTCATTTCTAACTGGACCTATTCCAACCTCATTTACCCTACAATCAGAAGCAATGTTTTTTTCTGTAAAATTACATTTTAACCATGCAAATTTCACCCTTAAGGGTGGCAGCATTAGTGCTAGTCTCAATGGTTTGCTTACTCAATTTCTTAATGAAAACTAAGTCAGCTTTATGTCTATACTGCTCTCCAGACTGCTTCATGATAAAATAGCTACTTAGACCCAATGATTTTGCCATTAAAACAGGTTTTGTTTTGATATCCAAGAGCTGCTCCAACAACTTGAAGTTGGCAGCAGGTTCAGTCTTCTTCCCTCTTAGGTCTGCAATTTTTCCACTTGGCTCCACTGCAGCTTCTTAAAGTATAAAGCAAAAGTTACTCATAAGCAGTCAGAAGAGACAGATCACACTACCTAGCTAACCAAGCATTACAGTGGAACTCAAGCTCTCTCCCACTTTGATAAAAATCACCAGGATTAAGATTTAACAAAATATTTTCTGCATGCCAAGCAAGCTGGACCTGCAACAGATACCTGTAAAGAGAGACACTCTTTCACCTCTACCCATTCTAGCCACAGAAGACTCAACCTCCATGTATTGACTGGATCCGAGCACTTAATACTGATCCATCCTGGCATTGTTACATTGTGAGACACTTCAAAACAAAACAGAAAGTCAACCTAATAGCAGCCATAAGTGAAGCAGAAAACAGTACAGGACAATGCAGGAAAAAATGGCAGATGGCCATCAGCATTTTAGAATGCAGCATTTCACATTTGCCTCAGCAAGGAATCAGGTTCATAGCAGATTATTTGTGCTTAACTGACAGCTCACAATCTTCTAGCTCTGAAATCAGTACTCCACCAGCTATGTCTTTCTGGAGGAAGTCCAGACTTAATATAGCAAAACTAGGGCCTCACACCAGTATAATATTCACTGCCTGTCAAGTTTTAGGGATTCTTTTCAGCTACTGTAAAATCAGAGGGTTTTTATCATTTGATGAGGTAGCTGAAGATTATCAAGTCTATGAGGAACTTCATGAAGAAAATAATTATGACTTAAACTCGGGAGATTTTAGAAAGGAACACGTAAAGAAATTACCAAGTCTTCTAGACAAAACTATCACTTTCACCTTTGGTTTGTTTCAAGCCCAGCAGACTAAGGCCAGCAGGAAAACCACCAGAACCCCACGAAAGCCCTGCTCCACTTTGATTCTTCATTCATCACATTAGTCAGACAAAAAAGCCCAGGTTCTAATATTAAAACCTGGAATAATCAATTCAAATGTTTTGTAACTCAAGGGCCATTTACACCAACCCTATGAGTACTCTCTCAACAGCTACAACTGTTCTGAACAGAAACAATAATATGTACTTACAGTAACATCATTTCTGCTTTATTTTCATTAATAAAGTGTTCCTCTGAATATGTTCACCTTCCAGTTTTCAACGCAAAAAAGAAAACAGTATCTTCCTGAGCCAATAAAGAGCTTGCTGTTTCATCAGGTGCAGAAAGATTTTATGTTTAGAATTAAGATGTTCAACCTGCTATCATTAACTGTGTTGAACCCTACTGACGCAGTTGTGCAAGCAGCAAAACAAACAGAGCAGTGGTCTTATAATCACAGTACAAGCAAGTCTTCCTATGCTTTTGTTGTTTCTTAAACTGCAAATGCAAAGAATCCCTACAGAAGATCCTGATGTTTACACCTGACCCACACAAAGGAAATCTTGTCCACCAGGTCTTCCACTTTAACTTTAATTAAGGTTTTCTAGCCTTCAACTTAAGGAGTTCACACTTAAGGAGACAACAACCTAGCAAAAAAGTTAGTTGCTCAACTCACACAAGTCAAGAACTGGACACCACTATGCAGCACCTGATGTACAGAAGATTCTTTTAAAAATAAGATTTTAAAGAAGATTTAATTTTTAAAATGAATTTGAAAATCTTCTAATGTTGATGATTTTTTCTAATAGATTTTGTATAATTACACTTTACAGCTTGGTTTAACACTGCCTTTTGTGCAAACCAGTCCCTGGAACAGGTGATGCTATCAAAAAAGTTGAGATCTTCATCCTAAAAATGCTCTATGACTATTACAATATAAGACCTTAAGTATGTAAATATTTACAGTTACTCTTCAGTTTAGCTATAAATTCCATCCACAACTTGACAACATGAAGAATACTGACTGGAACACCCCAGGAAAAGGTGAGTCCAGCACCACAGCTGTATTGCAGAACTATCTATTCAGCAAAGTCATTAGCTTATTCTTTACAGAGAAGGAATAATAGTGAAAACTTGGTCAAAGGGAAGATTTCAAAAAAGGTCTGAAAAGCACTTTTTGTCTGTTAACTTTTGCACTACCTTCCCATTACCAATCTAGAAAGTCTTGGTAGCGCAAATCAATCCAACGCACACCACACTTGATTTACAGCACGTGGAAGCATGAACTTCCAGAGCTCAATAGCAGTGTCCACATTTCCTAATGCTGTCACTCCTGGCTGAGAGAGCACAGGCTGGACAAAAATAGCACACACTGGAAACATGGCGGCTTGCTGCAAATGCTGCTTCCAACCAGTGGTGGTGGGGAAAATAAGTATCATTTTCTTTGTAAAGAATACTTACTGTATACATGCAATCCTTAGTATAAAAGGACACCAGGTAAGCCTACTGCGAATTAATAATACATTATATCATCCCGATCAAGACTAAAATTTATCTGTAAGATGTATGTTAGCCTTTTTCTCTATTCTTCCTCTAGTAAGTATACCTAGGGCCTTACAAGAGGCTGGGAAATCTTCACAAGAACCCTAGTTCACATTTAAATTTTGGCTTAAGCCCACACCCAGCCAAGGTCATGCGGTAAGTCAAAGCAAGATGCATGCTGCTCTTCTGCTTGAATTACACCTCTCTATCTATAAAGTTACAGCAAGGGAAACACCTACGATCCGACACACCGGTACGGGCGACCTCACTATATAAGCACGCAGAATCAGTCCCTCAAACAGCTACTGAAAGGGGCTATCTCAGCTGCATGCCAGGTACCGGGTCACCGCACACCTAACCCCCATCCCTCTGGAGAAACCACACAAAAAACCGCTCACAAAACCAGCGGAATAAGAACCACCACCACGCAAAGCCGAGAACAAAGATCGCAGCTCCACATCTCGGCTCGCACAATGAAGGAATGGCCGATATCCCCCCCCGCCATCCCCCGCAAATAACGCTCCCTTTTAAGTAACGGCTCGCCAAGCAACACCATCGTGCCCCGCTCCCGCCACGGAAGCCTCCGAAGGCGCCGTGGGCCCGGGAGGTTCCCCGCGTCCAAGGGCCGCGTTCCGGAGCCCCACAGCAGAGCACGAAAGCCCGGCCACAGGGCCGCTCGGGAGGGCGCTCGCCACAAAGCGCCGCCAGGACCGGGCGGGCGGAAGCCGCCTCAGCGGCGGAGGTTCACCGGGACCCCCCCACCACGCAGCGACCGCGGCCTACCAAGGGGTGGGGGGGAAGAGGGAAAGGGACGCGTCAGGCCCGGCCCGGTGAGCGTCCCCCGCAGCCGCCCCCGGGAGGACACGACCCAGCCGGTGGGTCCCGCCCGGTCCCCCCGCGGCCGCAGGGCCCCCCCATCCCCTCACCTGCGGGCTGAGCGGGACGGGAGCGGGAGGCGCCGCTTCACCACAGGCGGGCCCGGCGGACGAGAAGCACCTCACGCAACGGCGTGCTCTGCCGCCGGATAGATATAGCCGGCGCGCAGCCTACCCCAACGGGAGGCGGCTCAGCCAATCAGAGAACGGCGGCAGCTCTCCCTCCGATGCTAATTGGTCTACGGGAGAAAAGAGGCGGGCGAAGAGCGCAGAGGCAGCTCATTCTACCAATCACGCGGCGTTGTTCCGCGCGGGCAGCGAGAATGACCGGCACGGAGCTGCACCAATGGGCGGCGGCGCTCCCGCTGCCGGGGCGGTCGAAAGGCGGACAGACGCTCCCCGTAGCCAATAGGACGACGCTCCGCGCGCTGCCAGGCGCGGGGCAGGGCGGCCGCGACGCGCGGTGCGGTTGAGGCGCACGGCAGCGCCCTTGAGAAGGCGCTGGTAAACCCCGTTACGGATCGGGGCGGAGCCAATGGGGGAGCGCGGCGGGCTCTGACGGGCGGGCGCTCTTAAAGGGACAGGGGGCCCCGCCACGCGCAGCACCGCCCCCTGCTGGAGGGGATGGTGCCCGGGGTGGCGGAGCGCCCGGCGTAGGAGCGCCCGGTGCTTGGCCCGGCGGGTTTGGGCATGGCCCTGCAACAGTGAACAGGCTGTGGCCATCCTCCTTAATGGATGCATTAAGGGAGCTCACCCTGCCGGAGGTCAGGGCACGCACAGTGCCACCGCTGGCACACGCACCCCAGAGAAAGCACCGGTGAGGGTGGGTAAAAGGAGCCTTTCATACTCAAGGACAACTGACTGGGCTAAGGCCACTTCCACCAGAAACAGGCGGTGGGCACCATCTCCCATCATGAGCTGGCATCCCCTGCCTGTCACCAGGACCACAGGCAGCGCTGGGGGACTCATCCTGCTGCTATTCCTTTGCAAAGGAAGGAGCAAAGCAGACAGGCAGATCATCTGCCCCAGAAGAAAGGCAATCCAAGCAATGATTGCCCAGGTAGTCCTGCAAAGGAGAAAGGCCTCGATGCTCGCCCTGAGATGCTGGTCCAGGGCGCCCGAGGAGAGCCTGAGGGAGAGGAAGCAGCCAGCCTGCTTCCATAAGGCCATAGCTTTCCATTTGTTTGTGTCACATTCTATCCCAAATGTATCCCTGACATGAAGCACTCGGAGATAGATTTCACCCTATAAAAGTGACTTCCTCCCCCACCATATCCCTAAAGGCTGCCCAAACCCCTTCCTGCTATGCCTTGCAGCTAGAGATACAGTCAGTGGACTGGCATAGGGCCATGCTCAGCATTAATATCCTTCCCCCCTGCACACCCTGCTATTTATAGACTAAGCCACATTGCAATCTGCCAGCTCATAAATCAGTAGCACAGACTTTTATGAAGCTTAATGTGAGACCAGTGACCCAGCACAACAGCCACCAAAATAAACGCTGCTGGGGGGATCCTTGATATCTCTTCCCCAGAGCAGCAGGGAGACAGGTAATTCCTCTCTTATGCAAAGGTCATTACAACAACAGGGTGCTATGCATGTCAAAATGAACATCATCACTCTCCCGTGCAACAGAAGTTAACTAGGAAAGGTATTCACATCTTCTTCATCCCAGCAAGGGCTCAGCCTGTTCAGTATCAACGCAGGGCAAGGGGAAGGGGTCAGCAAGCCAGCCACATCCCAGGGCACAGCTCCATTTGGTGTGGTAGCAAGTAACCAGAACACGCTGGTTATTTGTCCTGCTATAGGTTTGCTTTCTTAACAGGAAGATACTGATACTGAAGCCCAGCACGTGCTCAGGAAGTATCATCCCACACACAGCTCTGGTAGCCCTTCTCAGCTCCTTTCCTGGTCACACACAGCCTCCCAAAGCTGCTCCTGGTCCCCGCTGCAGTCATCTGCACCTCCAGTTTTTAAGAAGCCCATTCTCCTTCCGAGGGCCAAACAGCCAGGGAAGGCCAGGATGGACAGGTCATTGAGCAGCCTGCTCTAGTGGAAGGTGTCCCTGCCCATGGCAGGGGTTGGAACTGGGTGAGCTTTAAGGTCTTTTCCAACCATTGTATGATTCTATGCTTAAAAATGCAACAAACCAGCCCAAAGCAGGCACACAGACATGTTCAGGGGCCAGGATCCTTCCTCTGAACTTACCCCCAAACCTCCCTCATTCAATTATCCAGGCTATCAGAGCTCTCCTAAACCAGTACATCTCGAAGCCTCGCAAGAACAAGCTTTCTGAAGCGGCTCAGTCAACCCTCAACCTCATGCTTCATCTTCATGGCTCTTCCCACCTCTGCAGCCACTTCCCTGTGCTGATCCAGGGTGCTGAAAGCGGGTAGGGTGCCACACCGGTAAAATCTTTCTCCGCTGCTTTATCCCTTTTTGGCATCTCATGGCTTCTGATGGCTTCAGACTTACTCCTACGTCGGGCTCCATCCTATTGGAGGTGGCATCACTGCAGCCACATCCCGGTGCATCTCCTCACGAGGAGCAGCAGCATTTTAAGTATCAGAAAAACGGGAAGGAGAACATAAGAAGCAGGGATGTGCTTCAGCAACATTCACCCCTCACAATCCAATCGCCGCCCCCAGAAGGCTCCTAAAAGCCATTCGGTCGGTGTTGAGAACACGCCACAGACGGGTCGAGCGCTCCCCCGGCGAGCGCTGCGCGCTGCGCGGGACCGCCGGGCGGGGGCCGGCTCTCAGAGCCCGGCATCGACGAGGCGGAACCGGGCGCGGCCCGCCCCTTCTTCTGCGCCGGGAGCCGGGAGCCGCCGCTGCGCTCCGCCATGCCGGTGGGTGCCGGGCCTGGGGGCGCGGGGCGGCTCATCGCGGCCCGCTCCGCACAGCGCCTGGGCCTGGCGCATCGGGGCGGGCCGGGGCCGGGCAGGGCCTGTGTGGGGCCGGGGGACGTGGCGGAGCCGGCCTCAGCGCCAGCGGAGCTGGCGGGCAGGGAGGGAGCGGGCCGGTACCGGGAGGAGCTACCGGGCCGGGGGGGGGGGGGGGGGACTCTGCGCTGGGACCCTCCCGCCGCTCCGATCCGATCCCATCCCCCGTTCCCCGGAGCGCCCTGGGCATTTGTAGCATAAAAAGCAGGAAAATGCTGATTACACAGCGAGATTCCAATGGGAACCGCCATTCCCGAACTGCTTTTCCTGGTGGATTGTGCCACTGAAGGTTTTTTAGCCTCTCGATGAGAGGGAGCAGAGGGTAGTTTGGAATAGAAATAAATATGGGTAGCAGGTAACATATAATAAGAATAAAACCCCTTTATTTTTATAAGGAAACCAAAAGGCATGTGCAAGAAAAGGGAATTGGGATCTGTCTGGTGCCAAAGGTTGAAAGCAATGGTTAGTGTTACACGCAAGCATGTTTCTGTTGACCCAGTAGTGACCCAGTGTTGGCTGGTAGTGAAAATAGCACTGGGGGCCCAGTCGGGTGAAAGGATGATAAAACAGCACTAATGTTCTTTCAGTTTCAGGTTTGTTGATACTTCTATGAGTTTATTAAGCTGGGGACAAGAGGCCTTGAAGGCACAAGAAGAATAGGATGGGCAAGCACTGAAAACCTTGCAGACCAAGTCAGGACAGTGGGTCACTGGAGGCAGGACAATTGCTTCTCTAGAGCTTCCCAAAGAAGCTACCAGAGACCCACAGAGATGGGAACTTGTGCTGACCCTGAAGGTGGCCTTGCTCTGAGTGAGGGCCAGTCAGTCTCCAAAGGATCCAAGAGCACAAGGATTCCATAGGGAGGACTACCTAGAGCTCTCGATATCCCTTAGTGGCATGTGTGGACCTTTTGGCTGGGAAGGATTTAACGCCCATCCTCCCCAGGAAAAAGGCTAGTGTGGAGGATGAGTGCTCGTGGTGTGTTGCCAGCTTCACCCTCCCTGACCTCTTGCCTGTCTCTTTGCAGAAACACGAGTTCTTCGTGGACATGACCTGTGAAGGCTGCTCCAATGCAGTCACTCGTGTCCTGCAGAAGCTGGGAGGTGAGTCCGTGCTGGGTGTGTGACAGCACCAACTCCGGGGCAGGATGTCAGTGCCCGGGGATCCTCCGTCTCGCAAGGGTAAAAAGCTGACAGTGGCAGATTGGAAACCTCTGCTCCCACTCTGCTCTGAGCCTGCTGCTTAGTCAGTAATGAGTCACTGATTGTTCACAGGACTTGTGTGACCATTGGAGAAGCTGCCATGGCTGCAGGGGGCTCTGAAGCACCAGGGCCTCATCCTGAACCCTCTGGGAATGATACTGGTAGATCCATACTCAGGCTGCCAGAAGAAAGGGACCTCCCTGGATGTCTTACCAGGTGGTGTTTCCAAGGAAGCCTGGGGTGTCTGTGGTGCTTCCCTAGATGTGTCATCAGCAGTCACAGTGAAGAGCTGCTGAGCAGAGTGTTTGGTGGTTGCCTGCATAGCCTGTTTTTAATATCACCTGGAAAATTATAGCCTATACCTCCTTTATGCTGACGTTACCAAGAGAGAGGGATGTAGCCTGTACTCACCTGTTGTAAGGACCGGTCATCCTGCACCCCTCTCCTTGCTGTGTCGAAACAGCTTTCAGTCACAAGGTGAAGGCCTTGCAACTTCTTTCAGACCTCGTTACCAGCCATAGCAATTCCATTTCCTCTGTGTGTGGTTGCCAGAACTTCCATCACTCTTCAAACATGCTGGCCAAAACCAGCCTTGTGATAGAGACTTTATGTCCGTTCACTGTGCTGAGTGGCTCACCCTTATTGGCCACTGGGAAATCCACATGTGAAAATGTCTTTTCCCTCCTCCTGCTCACAGCTGTTAGCTGGTGCTGCCACTGAGGAAACCTGTCCTGACCCTGTTGTAAACCTGCACTATTAGTTAGTGCCTATCCATGCTAAACCACAGCGCAGGTTGAGCTGATTGGAGATTATAATGGTTGGTTTAAACTGAGCTCATTCTGGTTATTGCCTGAGTGATTGTGTTGATCCAAGGTGGAGTGAGCAGATAAAAGCAGTTGAGAAACTGCAGTGCCCGATGCACATCTGCAGGAGATCTGGCTTCCTTCATGCCATTGCTGGCAGGACACCAGTTTGGTTTTGCTGCTGGTGGTGGTATCAGGGTTTGCTGGCAGGAGGCATTTGTACATTTGACTGCTTGCCTTGGGAGCACAAATGTGTGAAGGTGAGTTTTCCCTGTGCTCACACCATTTGGCTGCTTCTAGCTGCGTAAGTTTGTTTTCCTTTGTTTATAGGTGTCCAATTTGATATTGACCTGCCCAACAAGAAGGTGTGCATTGACTCGGAGCACAGCGTTGACACCCTACTGGAAACCCTAAAGAAGACTGGAAAGAGTGCTTCCTACGTTGGGGAGAAGTCCGCATAGTAGCCTTGCCTGGTGTGAGGAGGCTAGGTATATAGCAGGTGTATGAAATGCTGGAGAGAGAAATCTGAGTTTTTTCCAGTTCTCCCTGTAAAACAGGATGCTTCCTGGGAAGCACAAAGTAGCAAAGACCTGCAGGTCCAGCTTCAGTAAACCCCTCCTATTGGAGAAGCAGCTGGACCATATACAGGCAGCACCCCTTCTGTGTGGCACCACTTAGCTACTCTGCAAAGCCGATGTGATCCCAGCCATGGCTGTAGTGGAAAGGTAGAACACAGCCTCTGTGCCTTGCCCAGTTGAACCTAGAGTTTGACAGAGCATACCATGCATGAAAACAAATCCCAAAGACATTCACCAGCTTACCAGAGAGTGTGGTGGCCCCAACAATACCGGGGGGGGTGATGGAACACAAAGACCCTTGTGGGTACATGATGCAGGGGGTAGGTTGATAGCACATGGACCTCCAACATTGGATTCTGTTGATATGGCTATTAATCCTGCACTAAACTCAAGGATAGAAAATGAGCACCCTGCTACCCTCAGGGATGTGAAATGTTGGGTGTCAGAATAGCTCCCAGTGCACACAGCCCCTGGATATCTATCCCAAAGACAACCTGATCATTGCAGCATGTCCATTTTCCAGAGTCTCAGCACTACATCTGGAGAGGGACTTTTTATAAGGGCATGTAGTGACAGGACAAGGGGAACGGCTTTAAACTGAAAGAGATTAGTCGTTAGGAAAAAATTCTTCACTGTGTGGGTGGTGCATAGAGGTTGCCCAGAGAAGCGGTGGCTGCCCCATCCCTAGCAGTGTTCAAGGCCAGGTTGGACGGGGTTTGGAGCAACCTTGATAATGGAAGACTAAACTAGGTTGCTGCCCATGGCAGGGGCTTGGAACCAGATGATCCTTAAGGTCTCTTCCAACCCAAACTGTTCTGTGATTCTGTATACAAAGCTTTTGTGACCATGAAAACGTTTTTGCAGACAGGGTTCAATTTCAGTGGAAAAGACTGAAGTGGGAGGAGAGGCCTGCCCACTCACTGTATGTACTGTTCTTTAATGTCCAAGATTATTACACTGCATCTCTTAAGAGTTTGTTTCCGCCAGTGGAGCTTTCTAATCCAACAACATTGTTTTAAAATAGTCTACTTTGATTGTCACAAATACCCAGCATGGATGCACTGAAACCAGTTCGTGCTGATTTAATTCCCAGTCAGTAAATTAAATCAGGGATTTACACCAGCAGGAATGAAACTGATACAAAAGAAGAGTTGAGCTGAGACTGATATGCCTGTGCAATAGATCTGCAATTTTTTTCACAGACTAATTTAACAGATTTAAAGTCTGCAATTTGTATCATTAGAGCAAGCTCTCAGTACTTAGAAATAGTTTAAAATCATAGCTATAATCAGATAACATTGCTATTTGAAACAGAGGGAGAAGCATGCTCTTGATTGGTGCCTCAAATAGTTTTCAGCTCATAGCACTGACTGCAAGAGCTGCTTTCAACTTGCAGAGACTTGTGGACTATGTCTCAAATGCCTGCAAAAGTTAACCATTCCAGCAAAGCCAGACTCAAATCACGTGGATGTGGCCCTTTTTTCCCCAGCCCTGTGTTCTCACCACGTTCCTTGTATTCCTTCCATCAAGGCAGCTATGGAGTCAGTTCAGCTGATCAATCTGGCGGAGCATTTCTATCAGTGCCTTTGGTTTCCAATTGGATTTTAACTGAAGCGAGTTGACTTACGCGAGGATTGTTAAGATCCAGACAAAAGTTGAGGGGTGGCTGAGCTGTTCTTGCTAGTAGTCTGCTGCAGGATCACTTCAGCTGTCATGGGGAAACATACCAAGTTTAAGTTTTACAGCACATTTCCCTCCATAGGGAATATCTTTAGGGCTTCCCTCTATAAAAGGAGGGGGGGAAGTTGCAAATCATTGGCATAGAGCCCAGGTGGATGACTTTCCTTTGGCTGATGACCGGCAGAGGGCATCTTTGTACAGCGTTACCTGCTCTGTGCCTTGATATTTGTTCCATTTATTTACTTCTGTGCTTAATTATTTTGCAGGAACTCAAACATGACTTCAGCAAAAAGATAGCTTAACTGTTTGCACATCTCCCAGCTTGCTCTGGTGTTTGACCTTTACTACCCTGCCAGATGTTGGAAAGCAGAGGGCTGGCAGGAGAAGACAGCTGCATCTTGGACTTTATATCTGGAGAACTCCAGGGGAGGTTATATGCTGTTTCTAGTCCCACAGTAAATTGAGGTGCTTCTTCTGTTTTTTCAGTGCATGTCTGTGTGTCTTGTGTGTCTTTGTACTGCTTTAAGTGGTTTTCTGTAAAAGAGATGGCTTTTAGGGATGGGAAACTACCCATTACATGTAAGACAGGTCTTCCTGGAAACTGCATTTATTTTAGGAGTTGAATGCAACCTCTGCCTGAGGGACATGTCTCAGGAGAACTGAGATTGAATGTCACTTAAATTCAGGGAATCTGTGTCTTGGCAGATTTCTTTCCATTACAGAACAAACTCCATTTGGGATGCAAGTGCTGGGAAGAAGGGACTCTTGCAGCCCCTCTAAGTCAAGGATAATCAAACGTCCTTTTGAGCTAGATGGGGCCACAGGGCAGAGGTGTGCAGAAGGCAATGCCTGTGCTGATGAGAAATGCAGAAGATGGAGGAAGGACAAGGGTGTGGGAATCAATCCAAGATCTCTGATTTCTCAGCCCAGTGACCAGTGTCATGGGCTGTACTGTTGCTTTGCCCTACTCCCATCCATTTAATTCAGGTTTCAAGCCAGTGAAGTGATTGCATATGTCTGTCCCAGTCTGCTGTCTGTCATTTCACCTGGAGGATGTCTCCCATGCCTACATGTGGCTTGTTCTACAGAAAGAAGAAACAACTAAAATTTGAAGGAAAAGATTACTCGATGTTTAAGAGATTTTTCACACTTGTACAATGAGACTACTTTTGACATAGTTGCAATTTATTCTTTCCCAGAATGGTTTAGTACTTCAAAGTCCTTTACCATTACAGTAGTGGTATTACCATCTATAGCACGTTTAATTGCTGTAGATGCACTTGCAGGGGCTGGAGACACTTCAAGGAATCTGACAGACACTTTATTACTTCTAATTTGAGGGAAGCTAAAGGATAAACATGTAACATCACTGCATTATTTTCTTGCATTAAAATCTCCCAGTGGCAGGAAGTTTCCTGATCCAAGGCCCAGTACCGCAACCTATTTCTGCTTTGTGCTCGTGCACTCAGATGCACAACATGACACCTCCAGGGTCCCGGGTGAGTGAGTGAATCCCTTTCCCTAGCTTCCCCTTGCTGGTCTCAGCTGGTGTTTGCCAATGTTAGTTATTATTTCCTGCTTTCAGCTTCCTTCCAGGCATGGCCAGTGCATCCACCAGCAGCTGGATACCCAGTGGCCCTGCTCTGGTGGCAGTGGGCTGGGAGAGGACGTGTGCTGTCAGTTTGGCATGGAGCTGGGTGGCACACGGGGGCACAGCTGGCATTGGAGCCAGCAGTCCTTGTGGTACTTGCTGTCTGCCAAACAGGACTGGCAGTGCTGTGCCCATAGAGGAAAACTCCCAGTCTGTTTTGCTGTAAACCAGGCTGCTCGTCCTTGATGTCTGGGCTGCAGCTTACGCTATCCACGCTCCCACAGCTGCTCTGCTCCCTTCTCCCTGCTCTGTTGAACTGTCTGTTTTGGTTAAAGCCGCTTATCTCTGAGCCAGACAAGGAAAGGTTTCTACCCACAGCCAGCCAGGAGGTTCATGCAGATACCTGAAGTTTTAGCACCCATCTGCAGGTCTGCAGCCTCCAAAGCCTCCCCTCTGCCATTCATTGGTGGAGGGGATGGACACTGCTTTAAGCTCTTGTCTGCTGCAAAAATGACATTGCAGCTTTCCGCTGCAATTTCCATTGCAGTGGAAATTTGCTGTAGTGATGAGATGTGGTCACCCCAAGCTGGTTGCAGAGTGTGGTGGGGATACTCACTGCCCAGAGAGGAGAGGAGCAGCCCTTCACAAAGTGCCAGGAGCTGGTCTCCATCCACTGTAGCAGTGATGTCCATACAGGCGACTCTTCCCCTCCTGGTCCCCACCCTGCGTTTTAAGAAATGCCTCTAAATGTCCCTTGCAGCAAGCAATCATTAAACTAGGCAGCTGTGCTCTACCTGCCCCATTAGTGTCATTTACAGTCTCTATAATTTCCCTGTGTGCACAGGGGCTGCCCACAGCCACTTCCCTGAGGTGTCCCTGCCACCTGCTTTCTGATGGAGACCGTGTGTGTGCAGGGTTTATGGGCTTTTATACCTCATATGCTCATGGCATTGGACGTCCTACTCCTCATTCACTGTTCCAGAGCAGAGGGGACAGAGGAATGACAAGACTGCATAGGGCACATCTTTCTGGCGCCATACCGTGAGGATGCTGATGAGAGTGAAGCCTTCCTTCAGTGGCCCCAGTGCTCAGACCCTCCCAGCACATCCCTCTTCCTTTCCCCTCATCCACTGGAGGAGGGAAGGGAGTTGCCATGGTTTCTTCTGCAGCTGAGAGGAGGGAAGTGCTGTGGTAGTTCCTAACCCCAGCAGTCCAGGCACATTTAGTGAAAGTAGCAAAGAACCAGAACAACTCCTATTGGAGCAGGGCTGGAAGATGATGCCCAAGCTGCTGCTTGTTTTCTCCACCAAAAGCCCAGCAGGACAGCACTGTGTGTGCTCTCCCATCCACCTTGCAGGCTCATCAGTGGAAGAGGGCATTTCAACCAGACAAGGCAATCTGCAGAACGCTCTCTTTCTCTCTGCTTTCCTTTCCTGTGGATAAGATAAGGTGTTTGGGGAAGATGACCTGCTGGTCCTGCCTCCTCAGCACTCCTGAATCAGTGGCCCTGCAGGAGCAGAGTGCCTCCCAGAAGGCCACCTCTCCATGAACATACAGCCAGAGGTGGGTAATGACACCCTGAGACTGTCCTTGCTTTGGTGTGTGGGCTGCCTTTGGGCTGGTTACAGCTGGCCTAGGGAAGTTAAGGAAGGATGGTTGAGTCTGAACAGAGCAGCAGACCTGCAGGGTGACTGTCTGAGAGGCTTATGGAAAAATGCTTGGAGAAAAACCAACTCTTTCATAGAGTTCGAAGGGGTAAGACAAGACCTAAGCAGTCTCTTTGCTCTACAACTGCTCAACTTCAAGTCTTTCAGAATCTTTGTTCCTCAGGTTGGCCTGAAATTGTCCGCCAGGTTGCATGTCATCGAGAGGGACCCCAAAGAGCCTGCGCTGATTACATGGTCACAATAATTTCCACAGGAAACAATATTCCAGACACTGAGGCTGTGTGGCTGTTTTCAGACACGGAAATGCTCAGTTTGCAATGCAAACAGGAAAGGGTGGCACTTGGAAAGGGAGCTTTCCTGTACCACAGACACCCTGGCTCTGCAGGACATCTCAGTGACCTGCTGGAAGAGGAACGTGTCAGGACAAGCAGCTGGTGAGGTGCAGTTTGGTGCTTTGCCATCCATGAAGATGATCCCCAGCAGCAGGATCTCATTTCTGGTTTCTTCACAATGTTCTCAGCCCAGCTCCAGCTGAACTGTGAGAGCGTGAACTGCCTCAAGCTGCAGCCCCAGTAAGAATAGGGCAAACACAGAGAGATGGGCTTTAAAAGTTCCTTTGTTTCCCCTCCCCATGGTGTTTCCATAGGGCATTTGCTTTTCTCCCCCACCTCACTGCATTGCAGCATTGCTCTTCCCATAGCAATGCTCTGCTCCTGGGTGTCATTTTCATCCAGTGCCACCTTCCCCCATTTTTTAGCCCGAAATCTGATTTCAGTGCAAAATGCACAGCCTCCAAAGCTCAGTACTTTATCTACAAAAGAAAGAGCTGCCTTGCTTATCCCAGAGCTGCCTTAAGCACCACTGGCTTTGGGCACTTTCTAATTACCAGATGACAGGCAGGGGATGATTTTAGCCAAAGGAGCAGTTGTACTCTATTGAACCACCCAGTAAATGAGAGAATTTCCAAAATAGCACCGCAGGCTGCAGAAAGCAGACAAAGGATGGGAGATCCCCCTCTGTGCCTGCAGATGGTGATCCCTGATGGCTTGGAGAGGTAAATTGCTGTGAAATTTCAGGGTGGGAAAGAAGGGTTCAGTTTGCAACAATCCCAGGAATTTCATAGGCATGTCGTGTCTGGATGTTAAGACTGTTACATGGGGGATTCATTACCAATAGACGGGGATTTTCTAGTCTTATTCTGCTTCTAAATGCTTGCTGTAAGAAACAACCTGCCTCAGGCTTCCTCCTTCACTCACCTGCCTGCTCCCAGCCCAGGCATGGCAGTAGCTGGGAGCTGGATGAGCACCATGGCTGATGTTTGACTTGCAGGGAGGATCATACCCCTGTGCTTTCCAGGGCTAACATCTGCAGTGCTGTCATAGCTTTGAGCTACAGCTGTTCAGCTGGACCTGGACGTCCCCACTGCTCCGGGCTGAGTGTCTGTAGTCACGAGCATCACCTTCCATGTTCATGCATCTCTGCCGATGGAGAGTAAGCATGATGAACAGACAGATAACATGGTCCCTTGGAGAGACTCAAGCCCCTAAACTGGCTAGAAAAGGCTTGGTGGTCTCTGAACTAAATGTGCTGGTCTTACATCTTTTCAGTAAGGTCTACAAAGACCCAGTCTTCTTTGTCATGAGGCCACAGCCAAGCTGAGGCCACTGTCACGGGTGATGCACTGAGCTGTCCTGATGCTTGCTGCACTGATGTACAGAACAACTCCAAAGGCCCTTGCTGGCTCCCATTTTCCTGTTGATACACTCAGGTTCCCTGTGTGACCATCCCAGCTTGCCACATTGCAGCTTCCAAACCAGCAAAGCACACAGGACCCTGGCAGAGTGCTCCTCCAAGATTGTGGCAGTGTAAATAGAAAGAAAACCCAAACAAACAAAAGACACCAAAGAAAACCCAGACTTAATGAAGGACTTCAAGGGCAGGAAGTGTGCACGTGTGTGCTAGCCAGAGCACAAACATTTTCTTTCGGAGCTGCTTTCTCCAAGGGTTCAGCAAGGTGAATGGAGCCTGGGTAACAGAGCGAGGGTGGCAAACAGTTCCCAGCCCCTCCGGAAGGCAGCGGCCACAGGGCACTGCTGTTCTGCATCCTTCCCTGGTGCTCCAGCCTTTGGCTTCAGCCTCCCGCAGTATATACTGAAGCTATTCAGCCCTTTGGCTAAAAGCAGATGGGGAGGGAGAGAAAACAAAGTCAAATGAGAGGGAGAAAGGCAGCTTTTGTGCTGCCTCTGTTTGCAATAGACAGCCCAAGCCCCTTTTGGACTAAGGTTTAATTTATTGGACTCTGAAGAGCTGAGGTTCACAGCCCCACAGCTGCTGCAGGCAGTGGCATTTTGGAGCAGCAATAGGGAGCAGGGATAAGCTCTCATGAGTGAGGAGCTCCCTCAGAGGGGCTGTGGGATACCCAGGACACAAGGCAAGGTCCCTGGCTGCTCTGGTAGAGCAGATCTGCTCTGACTGTTCTGGTACATGGACCTGTCCCAAGACACCTGGAAGGGACAAGGGAAACTGGTCTGTGTAGGCAGGAGCCTTCAGCCTGTCCCTTCCTGCTATTGTCCCTCTGCTCATCATGCCTGTTCCTGAGCACCTCCTGAAAGACTGCTGGGTGCTGGGTTTGGGTTTCCTCTGCACCAGGCCAGCCGGTTGCTGTGCTATCACTGGGGCAGAGCACAGCCAGAAGAGAGATGCTGCAGCATTTCAGACTTCCCCACAGTTCCCAGCTGGCATGAAATTCCCAGGGCAGGACCATCTCTGTCAGCCCATCCAAGAGCTGCTCACCCATTCTCAACAGATGGATCAGAAAAGGGTAAAACAAACACAGCTCATTCCCTTGGTAAATGAGATGGTTGAATGGAGCAGGAATCATCTGTGCCCAAGTACCCTCCTGCCCCATTGCACATGAACAAAATTCCCCCCTCCAAAGCTCCTGCTTGGCTGTGAGCAGAGCTTGGCCCCACAGAAGCCGATGTCAGCATGGTGCACAATGCCCAGCAATCACAACAGGGGCCGCTGGCTTAATCTGTTGTGCACAGCCTTAAAAATAAAACAACCCACACAGCTATTGTCAGCATGATCCCACCAATTGCATCAGGAGTCTGCATGGGACACGAGGCTGTCTGGAGGGCAGGCAGGGCTCACTAGGGGGGAACTGGTGGGGGTTACTTCTTTGTATCGTCTCCGCAAAGGCACAGGGCAAAGAGCTTAGGGTGTACCTTTGATGAAGAAAACCCCTATATGAGTATTTGCATCTGTATTTTCCTTTCTTTTTTCCTTTCCTACTTCCCATACCTCTGACCAGTGCTAAATGCTTGTGCCCTCCCAGGAGCAGCCAGCAAAGCAGGCGGCTCGGTGGGAACCATCCAATTTCCAGGGCAACTGGGATGGGACTGAGTCCAGAGCGTCCTCGACTCACAGTGCTGCTCTTATTTCCCTACGGTTTCCTCTCCATTTGCTTTCTTAATTCAGCCTGTCCTTTGCCAGAGGAGAAGCCAAAAAAGCAGAGATGTGGCACATCCAGCATCCTCCCTGCAGGATTTACAACTGCTTGGGGATTTTCAGCTTCCCAGTTTCAGGAGCAGCCCTCCAAGCTTGATCTGCCCTGAGGTCAAAATATGTCAAAGCATGGTCAAAGCAGGAGCATAGGAAGCCAAGAAGCTCTGGCTCTTTAGAGGCTCTGTGCTGAGCTGCTGGCTTCTCACCAAGGGTCCATGTGCTGAAGGCAGGGACATGTATCCCCAGGTAAGGATCACCATCCTTGGCTATTGTCACCCGGGGCCACCCTCACCATGAACCCATTGGGCACAGCTGGAGCTGCAATTTCTGATGTTTTCCAGAGGAAAACCAGAAAGGATGGGCCCCACCAATCATCTCAGCTAAGTGTGTCCAATCCCCCCCTACCATCCACTTGCTTCCCTTCTCCCTGGCAGAACCAGTCTGTCCTCAGCTCCTCTAAAGAGGGTCTCAGTATGCCAGTGGGTGGGTGCTCAGCTGCATGCCAGGCAGCTCAGCAGAGAGGCTGCATTAGCGAGGAGCCAGCAAACTCTCCTTGTGAGCCGCCCAGAGCCTTAACAAACAGCAGGAGCCGCACTTGGGGTAGAGGCTGTAAGAGCCACTTTGAGGCAAAGGGAGCTGGGTGCAAACCACTCTGCCATGGAAAACAATAGCCCCAGCCCAATGCAGCCCGGCACAGGAGGGGTTCACAATTCATCCCTAGAGGAAGATCACACAGAAAACCTCCAGATGTTATTTCCATGTTTACAAACCCTGCAGAGGAGCTGCCAGTTCCTGACAGAGAAGCAAACTTGTTTGTGTGTGTCTGCATAGAAATGAAAGCCAGGCGCTGCTCCCCATGCCTGGCATTGTCTGTCTGCCCCCCCGGCTGGGCAGTGGCTCAGCCCCACAGCATGGGGGAGAATGGGGTGGAAAGTGTCCCTGTCCTACACTGAAATGGGCCCTCCCAAGCAGAGCAGAGCAGAGCTTGCTTCTGGGTTGGGGGTGAGTGGCTGGAGACCACATCACACATCAGCCCAGGACCATGCTCAAGGTACAAAAGAAGGAGCCAGGAGAGGAAGTCTCACTCCCTGGTAGTGTCTCCCTTCCTTTCTTGCACAGAGCTCCAGAAAAATCAGAGGGAGGGATGCGCTGATTCCACTGGAAAAGGTTGAACATGGAATGATTTGGAGAGGGGGAACAGAAAGAGATGTCGTTTCATATCCAGCCTTTTCACCCACACTTCCCATCCAGAAGCACCACAGATTCCCTCAGTACCACTCGCTATTTCTAATTCCTTGGAGGAAAACCAGCATGGATAGCCCAGCCTTGAGTGAGATGCCATCAGTGTCAGTCCAGGCATACCTCAGGCAGTGAGGACCTTCACTCCTGGGGGTTGGACTGAGTGACCTTTAAAGGTCCTTTCCAACCCAAACTATTCTATGATTCTTCATAGTTACCCAGGGGAAGAGGAGCAGGAAAGGAGCCCTTGGGCACACACAACAGCCAAGCTCCATCACCCACTTCAGGGATGCTCGTGCTGTCCTCAGCTGCATCAGCCCCTGTGTGCATTAGAGAAGGAAATAGCTGAACATCCCCGTGGCAAGTATAGTGTGAGCTGCCCGAATCCAGCCGGATGACTATCTATAATCCCAAAGCACAGTGTGGTCTCCCTCCTGCTTCGCAGCAGGGTGTCTCCCCGCACCATCCCACTCATTGAGAAAGCTGGTGTTTCCCTAATTTCCCACCTTTTCCCCCCAAAGTGAACAACAGAATTCTTCTGAACATTCATGACACTAAAAATCCACTCCATTAATCCTGGTAATAAATAATGGGCGAGCTCCCTCCCTGGAGTGGCATAGGCCAGCACAGGAGAAAGGGTGCTGTGGGCACCTTTAAGCAGGTCTGAAATTAAGGGGCTGGGGGAATGACATTGCCAATGCTCATGTCTCATTGCTGTAATTTTCTGGTTACTCTTTACAGATACCTGATTTGATTAATGCTCATTAGCAGTCTCAGCACCACACAGGAAAGAGTCCAAGGCCTCTCCCCAGGGCTCCCATTTCAGGAAAGAATTTTTTCCATCAGCTTTTCCCATAAAAGAGAAGCTTAAAAGGGAGTTCTCCAAATCTGATGTTTTCCTAAGCCATGGTTCTGGCCCCTCCGTCTCCTTACACAGCTGCTGATAACAGACCCGGGGCTTTCGGCACGGGGAGATCTGCTTATTTTAGTAGAAGATCCCAAGGGAATGACCCAGCTCTGGGCCAGGCACAGGATGGAAAGTCCCAGTGCTCACACAGCCCCGCACGACCTCGCTATTTTGGGGCTGACCACGTCCCACCTTGCCCCAAGCCCACAATGACGGTGCAGCATCAGCCCCCAGCCTTCCCACAGCCCAGCTATTGCTGCCCACAGCACCGCTCCTGCCAAACCCTGGGTAAACTGGACGGTTTTTGAAGGGAAGTAAACACGTTTCAGGGCTAAATCGAGATCCCCAGAACTCATCACATTGAAGCAATGACACACGAGGTATTTTCAGCATGTGCCCTCATATGGCAGCTGTATTTTCATCCAGCTAAGGGGGTTGTGCCCTCTGGGGTTTCTTTCACCCTCTGATCAGTGAAATCCCATCACACTCCAAAGATGAAGTGGAGATTCCTCCACTGACAGCCCCTTGCAAGGAACAGAATATTTATGCATGGCCGTAAGGATCTAAATTGCTCAAGTTGGAAGATTTTTGAGGGACCTGAACTCCCCAGGGTAAACTCCAGGTTGGGCAGGGGAGTTTATAAAGGCTCCATATTGCACTTGGAGGTAATTTGGAGGTCAGGAAGCAGACATGGTAAGGAGGTCAGTGCTTCTGCTGTTAGTGCTGATCTGGAGCAGCTGTGTTTGTAAATCAGAGTCATCAGATGCTAAAATGCTTGAGCAGTTGTTAGCAGTGGCCCTACCAGCCCGACCTACCCTGTCCCAACCATCCTTCACATGGCTCCTTCACAGCAGTGATGACACAGTCTCCCAACACATCCTGTTCCAAAGCTTTGCTGTCAAAAAGCATTTCCTCCTGTCTCCCCTATATCAACTTTGCCAGCTTCTAAGCCTACCTGTGTACAGGATCCTCCCCAATGCATGTTGCCAAAATCAATCCCATTTTGTCTCCTTTGAGGGACACCCTCTTAATGGGGCCTCCTGCATCCAGCAGCCTGGCTTGTTCATCTCGTACACCTCAAGCCAGGGCTTGTTCTAAATTGAGCTCAAGCAGAAAGCGTCAGAGCAATAGATTGAAATATGTGGATTTTCAGGCTGGATACATGCAGGCTCAGCTGGGGTGGCCTCAGCACCTCCACACTGCACTGTGCCTCCTGCACTGGGATGCAGCCACAGCTCCAGCATGGCCTGATTCCCATCCAGGGATGCTGATCTCATCTGTGAGCGGTGCTAGAGGGAACGTGGCCTCTTGGGATCCCTCTGCACGGCGTGAAGCTGCATTTCCTGGCTTATGCAACAGCAGGACGGTGGAGCTGTACAGCTGGCAGGGGATGGGGATGGTGCTGGGAGCACGGAGCCATACACAGGCTGAGTTACTGTGGAGCAGGGCCGGCTGGGAGGGGGGATATTTTGATAGGGTTTTGCCAGCAATGAGGGTTAATAGGAGGACAATAAAGTCCTGTGCTTCAGCCTCCACAGGGAACTGCTGAACTTTGCAAGCTTTAATTCAGCAGTCAGCCCAGCTCCTGGTCACTACGTGCCTTGCCCTCCCCAAGACCATCTTTCCCTTCTCCTCTTTGCAGTGCAGAAGCCTGGAGCAAAAGCAGCCATCACTTAAAGCCCATGTTCTCAGCTGCCAGGCTCCTGGGAATACAGAATTATGCCGAGGACAACACCAAACCTTGCTGCCTGCTTTGCCTCAACCATGATCCCAACCCACGGCAGCTCTGCCCCTTCACTGCTCAGCCTCGTTGAACACTTATGGGTCTGCCCCCTGCATCGTGTCCCCAGCAGAGATGTCTAAATGGGCTCCCATCAAATCTCTAAGGGGCTCCCAGCAAAGACGTGGCCCAGGAAAAGTGCTGCTTTCATTCCCAAGATGTAAGGCTGTGGGGCTGAATAAACTGAATTAAAAGGGGTCTGATTGTCAGTGGTTGTGGAGTAAGTAGCCAACTCATCTGAGAATCAAGCTTTTCTTAGAGGAGCTCATCACACTCATGACCCCCAGAACAAAGGCAGCTGGCCCCAGAGAGCCTTGTGAAGCCTGGCATTTGCCTTTCTCATCTTTTCCTCACCTGTGGTTATTGCCACTGCTTCCCAGGTTGCATTTGGATGTTTTGGAGCTGACACAGCTTCACGTGGGTACTTCCATAAAGGCTTCCTTTTAGGAGAGACTTTTAGGCTGTTTATCCATGAAAAAAATGCTACCATTGCAGCTCAGGAGCTTCCTTTTCCCTGCATGTCCCAGGGACCTGAAGGTGAAGGTGAATTCCTGTTTATTTCCTTAAGCAGCTCTATTCATAGCCTTCAAAAGCTGCCAAGCCGCATCTGTCAGGCCCAAGAGGACTTGAAAGTGCATCTTAGGTAAACACCAGGAGCAAGGTGGGACTGCCCAGAGTTAGTGGTTCTCCCTTGGAAGCCTTATTGCATCCTCTGAAAGCCATAGGCTCATCTCCAATGCAAGGTCTGAAGCGAAAGTGAAGCCAGGCTCAGACACCAGACTGTAGTTCAGGCACACATCATCCCCAGGATTAACAGACAACAGCCCACTGCAGCAGGGGAAGAGGCAGGGAGGTTCTTTGGATATTGGAGATGCTGGATCTGGATGTGCCCAGATTGTGCATGGGACCTTCAAAGTGGATGAAGAAAAGTCCCCTCTGCTGGTGTTGGGTGTGATAGCTCCAGGGGAAACTGCCACAGGACATGGTGGGGCTACAGCCAGAGTGGTTTCTACCTGCCACTTGCTCTGGGTGTAGCTGGGGACAGGCACAGCTGAGATGTTCAGACCTGATGCCCCCAAGAGGTACCAAGTGTAGGAGTAGCTGCAGCACACATTACTCCCTACTTGCACCATGGCTGAGGAAGGTGATGGATTATTTTGTCCCTGCTTCTCTGGGCTCAGTTTGGTTTCAGAGAGGACTGATAGGCTTCTGCCAAGCCTGCAGCCCCACATGCTCCCAAGTGAGTGAGGTGATCATTACAGAGGTAGTCTGAAAGAGATGGGGGAGAGATCTCTCCCATGGGCATGGGAATTACCTTCCACCAGAGATGCCAGGACAGCGTGAGAGCCCACGCACACCATGGAAAGAACAAGCCATCCTACAGCCAGTGTGTTCTGTGTCCTGGCTCCACAGCCTGACTCACCACAGAGCCATGCACAGCTGGGTTTCACCCCCAGCCCAGCAGACCTGTGGTGTACACTGAAAATCCACAGTGTTATCCACTGCTCCTTGTCCATCTGCTTCTGTCAGAGCCAGCCCCCCATTTACCTTCATTGCCCTCTGAGCCAGCTCACCCCCAGTCCGTCTCAGAGCACTGTCCTGATCCAGGCACTGAAGGGACCTTGGCTGCGTTTCAGTCTGTTGCATCTGAACCAGGCATAAGTCCTACTGCTGAGCCCAAGGAGAGAGTCCCATCCCACTGGGAAGAAAACTTTGGCCCACGAAGGACAAAGACAGCCACTCCTGGACAAGTTCCCAGGACAGTTTGGGTTGATCCTTCCCTGAGCAGCTGGTGCTTTCAGTGTCCATGCATGCGAGTCTAGAGAGCACAGGCTTTCTGCCTCTGATCTGCTGCTGAAATGGAAAAAGCCAGAAACCCTCCTGCAGGACCTGCTGACACACTCCCAGATAGCAGGAGAGCTGTGACATTCCTCGGATAAGCAGATTCCAGTCTGCTCTGCGCTTAGTCATCTCACTTGCCTTCTCCTCAGCTGGGTGCTGGGCTCCCACTCCAGCAGCCATTACCTTTCCCCACACTGCCCTGTGTCTGTGAGGGGCTCAGCCTCACGCACAGCAATGAAGCCAGTAAATGGTATTCCCACAGCGGTTCCAGAGCATCCTGTTTATTTGTATGCACTTTGGCTTCATTGTTTTGCAGCAGCATCCACCAGCAATTAATGCAGAAACATCCTCTGCAGCAAAACTCATTAGAGAATCCCTCCCAGAGCTGAGAGGAGGAAAGACTTCTCACACCGACAGTCTGGTGACTAGGAGACAGCAGGGTTATTAACCCACACTTGTACCCCTTCACCAAGCTGCTTGCTCACATTTCTCCCCTTCTCTTGCAGAATTGTTGCCCTTTTGGAGAGCACTGGGGTTTTCTCAACTGCTCCAGCCTGGAGCAGCCTAGCTTAAAATGGGGTGAAGAAACTTGGCTTTTGAGCTGGGGTTCGCTGCAGTTCAAACCTCAGCCCTGCAAACCCCTTGGCTCTGCTGTGAATTAAACTCCAGGCTCAAGGGGTCTTGTCTTGTTTGACATTTCCATTGGAGGTTGTGTGGTTGCTTGACCTGGAAGTGAGTCCTGGGAGCCCTAGGGTGCATCAGTTGTGCACAAGCCACCCTCTGGCATGTGGACTTATGAGGCCAGCAGCAGTGGGAAGGCTCCCGGGGCTGATGGGGCCCTTGGGCGATCTCCTGCCCAGTGCTCCAGACAGCATAAGACAACCTTGTAAGCATGTGTGAGGTCCAGTTTTCCTCCTGGCAGCCTCACACCAAAATCTCCTCTTTGACAACCCTGCTAAGCCTTGTAAATGTGGAGAGGACTTCTCAGGACTCCCTCTGCAAGCTCTGGAGCTTCTTAAAGCTACTGAGATTAAAGAGCCAGCCAGTTGCTCCAGGCTCATTTCCCTCTCTATGCAATCCCCCTGCATCCCACTGCTAACAAGGCACACCTAGTGCTGGCACTGTGCCCCTCACAACATGCAGGACGTGGCTGTCCCCCCATGTACATGGAGGACCATGTGGACCCTCCCTCCCACCCCATCTGGGCTCACCACCATGAGCTCGAGGGCCGTTTCCAGGTGTGGCTGCATCACTGCACAGGCTGCTTTTTGCTTTCACCCCAAACCAGGGTTTAAGCCACCACATATATAAAGAAATCCCCATTATAATTATCTTCCTGGCACTGTCATTTGTCTAAGCCCTTAGAAGAGGACTTAGCTCCGGGCTATGGTGAAGAGCACTAAGCAATTGCCACGTTGTCAGTTAGAAAAGACGTGGTTTCTTTTCTTTTTTTTTCCCCCTCCCTAAAATTTTTTCCAGATGTCTTTTTGGCTTTTTTCCCTTCGGAGCAGCACCAGCAGCTGTGCAATTTCAATGTGAGCCGTGACTAATCCAGCGCAGAGAGCATTCAACGGGAGCATTCAGCTCCTCGGGGTGTGAATCAAGCAAATGAAACTTTGGCTTTAGGGATACGTGACCTCTGGAGCCAAACTGGGCCTACGAGTGGCACTGAGCTTCACGTGGGAGCTATGGACACTGGTCATGGGAGAAGATGCTCCAGATTTCACAAGTAGTTGGCTGTGCTAGAAAGACCCCTGGGGTCTTAGACACAAAACTAGGCTCCACATGGACTGGGAAGGGTTGTGTTGAGTGTTTATGAATGTCTCTGTGAGTGACATCAGTAACCACGTACCAGCACTCAGGGGTGGCTTTTGACTGGTGTGTAGCCAAGTAATGGGTGAAGAAGACTTTGTTCTCTTTGCCAAGGGAAGCTGCCTGATCACAGAGATCGACCATCTCACTGGGGAGCGATGATGGTTCTCACAGCCACCTCCACTATCTTTCCCCTCCCCTTTCCCTTTCTATTTGGTTTGGGTTTTGTTTCTTGCTGGCCATGTGGATATTTAGTTTAGAAAGAAACATCTGCACCTTTCACATGCAGCAGGAGTGCTGCAAGGCCGGAAGAGGGGTGACCTGATAAAATAATCACAGATCACAAAGTAACAAGAGCAAGGAGCCAGCACAGCCCAGCAGGTCATCACAGGCCAGTTCCTATGCTGACATCTACAGCCTCAGCAACATCAGTGGGAAGAGAGATTCAGCTCAGCGTCTCAGCCCCTCTCAAAGAGCCTGCAATCATGAGGAATAAACCCAAACCCTAGGCAGCCGAGACAAAGCATGAAGTTGCATTTTGTTATGGTCTTGGGTTATCCTTCACCCAGCATGCACAATCACACTGCTGGTACCCAGATGACTTGTCTTCAGTCCTACTACAAAAGCCACCATCTTTCAAGCAGCCCCTGCAGAGCAACCTTGCATTGCCTGGATGGGAGGGGGTTAGTGCCGGAGGCGGATTACAAGCTGCAAAGAGCACTATGCGTAGTGCTCAGGACAACCCCGTATATCATAGAGACACTCTTCAGGGATGCTCAAATTCCAGCGAATTGAAAGCATCTCTTTCTGGCCACTGGCTTTACTTTTGCAAGCAGCGCCATAGCCACGCTGGCACATAAAGGCATGCAGTCTGGTTCTGCCAGAGGAGCAGGTGAGCTTTAAATCCTCTTGGTCAGGGTGAGATGCAAGGAGAGAGGAGCTGGGTTTTTACTCTGGGCATAGAGAGGAACAGATGGGGAAAGTCAACTCCAAACAGCTTTGCTGTCTGGCTGCCTCTGGCTGGGTAATTCCAGCTGAGTTAGGATCTGTAAGGTCAAAATAGTTTGTGATGTCCAAAGACACCATCGGATTCAACTGACCAGCAATTCTGACTGTGGGTTTTGCTCAGTCAGTCCAGATCTGCTGGACATTAGCCACAGCAGAGTCCAATCTGCTGAGGGTCACATCTGCCAGCCCAGCATTTCTGTGCTTATTTGGAGCATATTTCAGACATGTCATAACGCTCCACATGCTCTGGATCATTCTTTCTCCTCCCTTCCCGCAAGGCAGTCCCAGATGGCAGCAGTGTTAAGAGAGAGGATGGAGGAACAAGAAATCTCCTGCCTTTCTCTGCACCCCTCTGAGAATGGGAACCACCAGCTCCAGGACTGAACTACACTGTTGTGAAATGACAGCAGTTAACATGTTAATTGCAGTAGGCTAAGATGCCAGGAGGTGCACAAACCAAGCAGGGATGGTATTCCTCCGTTCTCCCACCATGTTCGTAATCCGAGAGAGCCAGAGAACTGACAAACTCATTGCAGCAGTGCAGGGAGCTGCTGTGACAATGACTCCATGCAGAAGATTGTGCTGGGGGGCTGCAAGAGACCCCCTGGATCTCCAGCCCTGCTTGATTTCTCTGGTCTACCCCTTGGACCCAAGCTGTGCCTCAGCCCTGGGTGGGACTGCCCACTGGGGAGAGAGGGAGAGGAAGAGCCCCATTTGAAAAGATAGCGAGGAGGAGGAGGAGAGGCAGCAGGAAACCCAGCCCACCCTTTGGCTTCCTCCTGCCTTCTTCTAAAACCTGCAGACTCCTCCAGCCCATCCAAGCGCCTGAAGTTCCCTCAGAGTTGCTGCCGGACTGCGAGGTATGGCCCGAGAGCTCCGCGTTGGCCTTCGTTGTGCTCTTTCTCCCAGCATAGGGGGTCCTGATAGCCCCTCTAATGGGGGTCCCTGCTCCGGGAGCTGCTGTTCTAGCCCATGGGGTGCACCCAGTGCTAGGCAGCGCGTTGCTTGGGATGGAGGTGTGGATGCTCCCCACCCCAAGTGTTGCACCCAGAGACCCCTCCTGCCTTCTTCTCTTTCTCCTCTTTGCAGCATCTCCACTCCTAAACTGAGGCTGTTGCAGTATTTCACTGCCGGATTACTAGCTTTAGCACTCGGATGGCATCTGTAAAGGTTTAACCTGCCCTAAGGTTTTTCTCTCTCCTGCTTTTTTCCCTCTGGGTTCTCAGCTGTGGGGTATTTCCTTAGCAAGGTGTGTAAGACCAATGTCTGTGCACATCAAACTGACCTGCAGAGCAAATCAGATCTAGTTACAGACCAGTCCCGAGGTGTGTTGGCAGGTGAAGTTTTACTCACCGGAGTTATGGAGGGGTAGAACAAAAGAGCTTTCGACTTCATCTCAGCTGTTTTATTCCTTTCAGTGCAGCTGCTCTTGTTTCTCCTAAAAAAAAAAACACCAAAAAGAGACACTCGGCTTTTTGTTCCAAGCAGACTTTGAAACCATTTCAAGTCCTGCTGCCCTGGTTTGTTTCCCTCCAGCTGATCGCCTGTTAGAGACGGAGACCGCAGGAGAGGAGGGACAAAGCTCTCTTGGGGGTTCGTTTTAAGAACTTGGGCTCAGTCAGGCACGATTTTAGGTCCACGCAGAAGGAGTTAAGAGCTTGTTGCCTTTAAAGGCAGCCGCTGTCCTTGCTGTCCAGTGACATGCGTGGCAGGCTAACTCTGCTCTGTGCGTCCCTCCTCTGTTGCATCCAGCCCAGAGAAGGAAATTTCACAGGATGGGGGCTAAATTCCCACCCAAACCAAAAGGCAGCTGTCTGGGGGCAGCGGGAAGGTTGCCAGCGATCTGAGCCCTCAGTCACCACCAATCTGAAACAGCCCCAAACCTCCGCAACACGCCAAAAGGGCAAAAGTAAATCACAGCCGTTTGTTAGGCTTGAACGGGCGAGTTTGAAGTGGACATAAAAGGCTGTTGCGTCCTGCACAGCAGCTAAAGCCAAGCTATTGTCTGCCACATAGGCAGGAGCAGGGATGCGGGCGGTGTCGGGAGGGGGAAGAGGAGAAATAAACTTTTCAAGCTTTTTTTTTTCCCAAGCCCCTCCTTCCGCAACTCTGCTCTTCCATGACTCAGCCCCAGAGGAATGTCGGCTCCCATGGAAACCCTTTCTGGGTCCTCTGCTCGGAGGGGTGTCGGGGCTGCTATCGCTGGGAGAGCGCAGGGAATGCTTTGAAGAGGGTTTGCACTTTGGAGATATTCAGTGAACAGTTTCTTCTCTCCCTGCTTTGTGGAGCTGTGTGAGATCAGCTCGCTGCGTCCCCCGGGAGCCAGGGGGACCGCTTGCGGTGGCGCAGAAGTATCCCGGCTGCTTTTGACGCTGCGCCGCATCCACACCAAGCAAAAGAAAGAGCTCAGTCAGAACAGGAAAATGCTCTGTCCCCTGATTTCCCTACTGAGGTGTGCAAAGGGCTTACCAGTGCGCCTCTGCTTGCAGCCCAGGTCTCATCCATGCTCTTTTCTTGGTACTAATGTAATAGTTTTCCATTATGAGTGCAATTTGCAGCAGGACAAACTGTGGCAGCATCAAGCCAGCACACAACTCCAGTGGTATATGAGCTCTTGCCATTATAACAATAGCACTGTAAGTTCTAAAGCATTTATAAGCACAGAGCTGCTCAATCATTTGCAAGGGGAATGGGTTAACGGTGTTGTGGTGTAGATGTGTCTTTAGTGACTCTGCATGGACAGATGCGGTACCTAGATTATTTCCCCCTGTGTTTTACTCAGCGTGTGTAAGCGTGTGCATGAGTTAAAGGGAGTTTCACTCCTATCTAAACTTAGCCCGGCATTCTGAGCCTGCATGCTGCATGCCAGGGCACTGCGCAGGAGCCAGGCTGCTTTCTATCCTCTGCTCCTGCCCTGCTCCTCTGTGTCTCAGTGGGTGAGCCGGCACCCCCAGCAGCACACCCTAACAACACAGGGATCTGTTCAACAGGGAGCTTTATGGGGACTTGCACAAACAACTCTGACTTCAAACTGAATTTTAGCCTTTGCCTTGTCTCTTGGTCAGCCATCTGCACCTTGAAAGCTATGGCCCATTGTGGGGTTCATAGCAGCAGCCTTCTTCTGGACTGATGCTGCCTTTGCATTCAGCTGGAGGTGCTGGGGCATGTCAGACCCTGCAGAGCCTTGGAAGAGCAATGAGCAGATGGAGGGTGGGTGCAGGGACCTTGCTGCTCAGCTGGCTGCCTCCTGCATGGCCAGGCTGGGTGCTGGTGGGGAGGTGAGACATAAGAAGGGGTTTTGCCCAACAATTACCCACTCCTGCTCCTCACTGCTGGTGATGGGAGATGGTAGCAGGGTCCCTCTCTTGGAGCATGGAGGCATCTGAGGTTATCCCAGTGGCCTCAAGGAGGAGCTGTCAAAGTGGCCAGGCAGAGACTCCTCCCCACGCTAACGTGGCATCCCAAAGGGCTTATGCAACCCTGGCCAGGGCCAGTGCCACATGGGCCATTCTCCATCATTCACAAAGCCTCCTCCAGAGGCTGCACCCCTGGTCCTTGTCCTCCTCCAGACCACAAAGGACCCCAGACTAGGTGGGAGGAGAAAAGAGGGACCCATAGAACCCAGTGGCACAGACTCCTCTGTGCATCACTCTGGGGTGTTTTCTGCGACAGGAGAAACCTATGATGGTGCTACAGGATTGGGGTGAGGGTGGTAAAGAGCTTTGCCAGAGTAGCCTGCTTTGAACTTATGAAGGTGTTGAGGATCAGCCTCAGACCACCCTATTCCCGGTGGCTCTCTTGTTAGGGACATGCCTGCAAAGTGCAATGAGTAGCCAGCACTGAGGGATAGCCTGGACCATGCTAGGAAGGTGAACTTTCTAACTAGAGAGGGGTTTATGGGAGCCACAGGACCCTATTTACACAGCAGCTAGGAGCTGAAGTCCCCATTTAGGATGCAAGTGAGATCAAGCATTAGAAAGGCTGCAGGCCATGAATGCCAGGCTCTCTTCTCCCTCATCAGCAGTCAGGAGGGCAGGCCTGAGGAGGGGATGGTGAACATGGAGGCTTCTCTTTTTTATATTCAACATCCCTCTCTGTGCCTACATCACCTGGTTTCCAGCATCTTACAAAGTGCTGGCTTCTGTTGATTCCTTTAGGATACAGAAGGGAGTAAGTCCCAGCTTGCTCAAATCTCCCAGGAATGCCCCTCAAGTTGCTCTGGTTCAGGGATGGATGCTGAGCTCACAGTTATGGCCTAGCTGCCAGCTCCTCTTGGACAGCAGGACCACAGCAGGTCTGTACAGAGACTGGCACCACGGGCCAAGTTCTTCTGCGGCACAGCTCTGTGCACAGGGCTCCTGAGCTGTTATTTCAGGACTTTGGCCACCAGACATTGAGGAGTGCCCATGCCTTTGTGGAACAGCCAGGGGCTCACAGACGCTGCAATGTGCTCTGTGCACAGGTTCTGCCTCCAGAAGGACGTTGTTTTCCAAACAAACTTGTTTTCCCATCTCTGGTGCGAGACAGCTCTGCAGAGCTTGTTTGCTCAGACTCTTTCATGCTCCTTCTTCCTCCAAACACAACACTGGCAGCTCCGACTGTCTGCTGGCTCCTAGCAAGTATGTAATTCCCTGCCCCCCGCCTACTGCATGCCCAGACTTTGAAATTCAAAGGTTTTTGGGGGCCTGAGGAAACAATCCGGGATGGCCTTTGTCTGGAGTTGAGTCCTTAAAGCCATCTTCCACATGTACATCTCCTCAAGGCTGGGCACTGCCATTTTTCTGCCCAAAAAGCATCACTGAACCTCAGAGCATCTTCCAAAGCAAACAAGCCTCTTGGGAGAAGCCCAGGAGGAGCCTTTACAAGCCAGGGGCTGGCAGCAAAGGAGGAGATGCCCAGATTCATGGGTACTTTTCCACCTCCCCACCACAAACCACCCCTCCAGAAGTGAAGAACCAGTGATCACTCCTGGCAAATGCTGGGAGAGCTCTTAGCAGCCTCCAGAGTAAATAAAGGCAAGGGGAAGGGACAGCATGTACCAAGTGGGAGAGGAGGGAGCTACTCAGCTCTAGCCCCTCTCCTCACAGGTCCTCCACCCCACTGCAGCAGCCATTCCCACCACTTCCAGCCTTCCAGCATTCCTTGGGAAACTGCCCTCCATGTCCTGATACCTACTTTGCATGGGCAGCCTGCCGAGGCCGCGTGAGGCACTGAGATCGGAAGGAAATCTCAGCCTCTGTGTGGCCAAACCTTGCTAAATTAGGAAGCAGAGCTCAGCCTGGCTGGTGCCCTGGCAGAACAGCATTGGCATGATTTTATACCCAGAGAGCTGCTGTGCATGGGGAGAATGGGAAAGGATGCACTGACAAACTAGATATCCATCCATGCTCAGGGAGAGAGAAGATGACACCTTATCATAGAATCATAGAATGGTTTGGAAGGGACCTTCAATGCTCATCCAGTCCAACCTCCTGCAATGAGCAGGGCCACCTTCAACTAGATCAGGTTGCCCAGAACCACATCCAGCCGTGCAGGTGGAGAGGAGGAGGGTGAGTGGAAAGGAAGCAGCGGAAGCCTTGGCATGGGGACAAGTCCCCTCACTGTCAGGAGACAAACCAGGGGTGTTTGGCTCTCCCGGCAGGCGGAAGGGAGATGGCAGCCCTAGCTGTCAGGAGTGGGATGCCGCTGGCATATTAAGCTGCCATCTGAGCTCCTCTCTGCGCTCACACAGAGGGGCTCAATCCTGCCAAACAGGAACTGGGGAGGGGGGACAAGGACAGGGTGATTTCACCAGCTGCACTCTCCTTCTGGCTCACATTGCAGCCAGTGTTAGCTGGGCTGCCTGGATCTTTCATCCTACATGGTCCCTACAACAGCCTAGATTAGGAGGGTGCAAAGGGATCACCCTCCTCAAGCTCAAATCACAGCATCCCAGACTGGTTTGGGTTGGAAAGGACTTTAAAGCTCGTTCAGTTCCAACCCCTGCCACAGGCAGGGACACCTTCCACTAGAGCAAGTTGCTCCAAGCCCCATCCAACCTGGCCTTGAACACTGCCAGGGATGGGGCATCTCCCAGCAGGACACAACCCCAAAGCATCCTGGATCCCACAAACCCAGCAGGAGGACCCTCAGGTCTGAAAGGGAAAAACTATAGTAAAGACCCTGACATTTGGGAGTGCTGGGGAAGGGAGACTGGCCCCTGATGCCCCTACAAATGTCTGTGTCCATGTGGGAAGGGGTTTTCTGAAGGACTTAATTCTCAAGTGCCCCATCTCACTGTGTGCTATCTCTTTCCTTCCTCCACTTTCATGTTTCATCTGATTGACAAACCAAATGGTAGAGTTTCATTGCTTGTATCTGGGGCTCATATAGGGACCTTTTGACATTAAAAATTGAGGGTTTGGTCCAAAAAACTTGGCTCCTTTCCTGTGAGGAAAGGGGGAACTGCCATTTTGACTGCAATTTTTGTAAAGGCATCCAGGGAGGCAACAGAAATCTAAACTCCTGCCGTCCCATTTTGCAAAATCTAAAGAATTTGCATTGGAAACATGATTTAGCTTAAGGTTTTGGCTAGAAAAGCCAGCATGTGGGTCTGTAATATTGAACAGATGAGGCAGAAACAAGAGATCACCCTTTTCTATGTGCCTGACTGCCAGCCGTGAGCTCGGCCTGGAGCCCAGTGGCACATAGTGGCCTCCTTCCTCATCCCTCCTTTTCCTCTCCTTTATTCAGGGTCTGCTGAAAGATGAGGGCCTGGATCTTTTTCCTTCTCTGCCTGGCAGGCAAAGCCCTGGCAGCTCCGGTAAGTAGAAGGGACAATGGAGCCTCTTGCTGTCACGGTTGTCAACCTGACGTATTTGATGGGGATTTTCTTCTATAAGGAATAAAACCCTGAGGGATGGGAGGCAGTAGGGGGAGAGGAAACTCAGTGGGTCATCCCCCTCGGGACCATCCCTCCCATAGACCCCAGTTCATGGTCTCTTTCCCCTACAGCAGGAGGCTCTGCCTGATGAGACAGAGGTCATTGAAGATCCCACCACAGAGGTAGGTGGCTCTGCTCCTCCTCATCCCATCCCACCCACTGCTCTGGGAAGAGCATCTCCAAAGCATGAGGGAGCAGGGGCAATGGGGGGGATGCTCTGCCCCAAGGATCTGGTACTGAGCTCTTTGTGCACCCCCAGCAGAAACAATGACATCTTTTGCAGGAGCCTGTGGGGGCCAACCCCGTCCAGGTGGAGGTGGGAGAGTTTGAGGAACCCACAGAGGATGTAGAGGAGATCGTCGCAGAGAGTAAGTTGCTCTCCCCCTGCCCTCCAGCAGGCAAAAACATTGTCCATTCCCTGGGGAAGTGTTGGGGAGCTTCATCCACCCCTAACAGTAAGGAACTTCTTTGGGAAGGGTAAAGCACAAGGACAATGCCAACCCAGATGCACACTTATAAGCAAGAGAGGTACTCTCTGCAGCATTGCCATTGCATTGTGTGACTACAGAAGGGAGCCCAGGGTTAGCCAAAGGGCTAACATGGACTTCTGAAAGCCCTCACATCTTCCCAGTGCAAGAAGAGATGCTCAGGGCTCTCCCTGGGAAGTTTGTGTCTTTCCTCTGTGCTGAGACACCCTGGGCAGCTCGTGGGAGGTGAGGATGGAGCAGGCTCTGACATTGCTCCCTGCCCTCTCGCAGACCCCTGCCAGAACCACCACTGCAAGCATGGCAAGGTGTGCGAGGTAGATGACAACAACTCGCCCATGTGTGTGTGCCAGGACCCCTCCAGCTGCCCAGCCACCGCCGGTGTCTTTGAGAAGGTGAGGACAGAAGCTGCTTGATGGACAAGAACAGGGAAAGACCTCACATGGGACATCCCCAGAGATGGGATAGACAAGTCAGGGTGACAGCTCCCTATCTGGCCTCAGGCAATGGTCACCAAGAGCCATTGTTCACCTCAGGAAATAAGTTAAACATCTCACTTGGAGGCTGTCCCTGCTGACTCCCCAGCAAGGCTGGGCTTCGCTGCCTCTCACACAGCATCTCACCATCCTGTGCAGGTCTGTGGCACTGACAACAAGACCTACGACTCCTCCTGCCATTTCTTTGCCACCAAGTGCACCTTGGAGGGAACCAAGAAGGGACACAAGCTGCACCTGGACTACATTGGGCCTTGCAAATGTAAGTGGAGCCATTCCCTTAGACAAGGGGACCCTCAACCTGAGCACAGCCCTCTTGCCCATGGGCTGAGGGAGAGCAAAGATCCAGGCAGGCTCAGGGATGAGGTGGGAGGGCTCTGGGGCTGCATGTCCAGGCACTGCACTGACCACTGTGCATGGTTTCCAGTCATCCCTGCCTGCCTGGACACAGAGCTGACCGAGTTCCCCCTGCGTATGCGGGACTGGCTCAAGAATGTGCTGATCACCCTGTATGAGCGCGATGAGGACAACAACCTGCTGACCGAGAAGCAGAAGCTCAAGGTGAGGGACTGGGGAGGGAACCTGGGAACTCACCCCACCAACGGAGCCCAGCACACATGGAACCCATCAGAATGAGTTATGGGCACCCCCCAAGGTTCCCCTTGCACCCCATTCCACTTCTGACAAGGTCTCCCTGGCCTCTCCTATGGCAGGTGAAGAAGATCCATGAGAATGAGAAGCGCCTGGAGGCGGGAGACCACACCGTGGAGCTGCTGGCCCGTGACTTCGAGAAGAACTACAACATGTACATCTTCCCTGTGCACTGGCAGTTCGGGCAGCTGGACCAGCACCCCATTGATGGGTGAGTGTCAGCAGAGCAGGATGGGGACCCTTTCCTGCCCAAGGACCAGGGTGATTTGGTGGCAGAAGGTGTCGAGGCAAGGTGGAGATGTAACATAAGCTGGATGGTTGTAGAGGCACAGGCAAAGGGACAACACATAGAGCAGGGGCTGGGGCAAACCAGGCTGGAGTAGAGGCAGTTTCACCTTCATTTCTGCAGAAAAAGAGGTCTCTCCCTGCCCCAGCTGCTCCCATCTCCTTTGGGTGTGGAGTTTCTGCTTTCTCAGATTTACTGTAGTATGATAGTTCCCTAAAATATCTTAGTCCAAAGGCCCTGGGATAACTTCGGCAGCTGAAAGAGCAGCTGCTGGCTTAGCTGGAAGCTGGAGGGGGGCATGAGAGTGATCACACACCCAGACCCAAGGGGTAGAGGTGAGGGGGGGACCATCAGCTGCTGGCTATTTTGTGACTAGCACAGTGGGTTGCAAAAGCAAACACCAGTCCTTGACCTTCATGACACCCAGTGGCTGATAGTGGGAGGGCACTGGGACAGTGGTCAAACCAGACAGAGAGCTGGGACCAGCATCTTGCCCTGTGCTGGCCCCTGCACATGGCAAAGCATCTCCCTTCCTACTGGGAGGGCAGCTGGTGCTGGCAGGCGATGCACTGACCATGCGGTCACCTTGCAGGTATCTGTCCCACACCGAGCTGGCCCCTCTCCGTGCCCCCCTCATCCCCATGGAGCACTGCACCACCCGCTTCTTTGAGGCTTGCGACCTGGATAATGACAAGTACATTGCCCTGGAGGAGTGGGCCAGCTGCTTCGGCATTAAGGAGCGTAAGTACTGAGCTGGGAAGAAATGGGGATGGAAAAGACATGGAAAAGCACCCCCAAAAGCCCACACAAAGCAATGAATTACAGCCGGTCCTGGGGAGGGAAAAGCAGTGGAGAGCGGGGAGCAGGGATCACAGCAATGGGCCTTTGTCAGTATCCATCTCCTAACCTTGTCTCTTTCTTTTCCTTCCACAGAGGACATTGACAAGGATCTTGTGATCTAAACCCCCAGCTTCCTTCCCTGCTGCCAACTTTGTCTTATTTTAATCTTCCCACTTCCTTTGGTTTTTAAACTGCTTTTGTTTTGTTTTTCCCTGGGAACAAGGTGCTAATATAGACCTAAACATATGTAGCAATGGTGCTAAGAGAAATAACAGTCCTCATTCATAGCCTAATCTATTACCACTAGATTACTCACTCGGCTGTTTCCACAAGCTTCCACCAGCTCTTTCTCTCTCTGACATGTCTTTACCATTGACTGACCCTGTTCCTGTCCTAAATATCCTCTCTGTCTCAGTATCCGCTCTCAGATCGACTTTTCTTAACATCTTACTAACAGCACGTTCTTGAACATGTCCACATTAGACGCAAAGACCTCTCAGCTGATTCACAGCCCAATATTGACCACCAGCAAGGGAAGGCAGAGCAAGGGAAGGCAGGGATGTAGGAGGATTGGGCTTTTAGAGCAGAGCAGCTGTGGGTGGCACTGTGGTCACCCAGCTCATGGTAGGTGGATGGAGAGGGATGAGAAAGATACAGAGTGGTAGGGTTTTGTTTTTCCCCTTCCCCCCCCCGCCCATTGCCAGGGCTTGAATTGAACAATCATTGGGCACAAAAAGAAGGGCTAATCAACCAAACAGATAGGAAAGCACACAAAATTTAGAACCAATGAGATGAAATGCATCCCACCCTGTAAAATCCCCTCCACAAATAAAGGTTTGAAAGTGCTATGTGCTTTACCATTACTCAATGACCGTACTGCTGTTGTGTTTTCTGTGCTGCAAAGGGCGAGCGGGTGCAGCCGCCTGTTCTCTTGGTGTGTGGGGCTGACCTTGCTGTTGCTGAGATAAAGCTCTTGGCTCCCCCCAAATCACGGTGCCCCTGAGCACCTCTGCCTTGGTTGTGCTTAAATTCCAGCCCTGCTGTCCCAGGGAAGCTGTGTCAGTCTTGGAAGGGACATTTCTGCATAGAGAGAGTTGTGCTTGCCACATGCTCGAGGGAAAGGCTGTGATTTATTTTTCCTGATGTGGATTTTGGGGTTTAAGGGATGGGTGGGAAGAAAGGGAGAAGATATTAAGGTATTTGGATTTTGCTTTATAGAGAGTGTCCTGACAGGAGCGAAGGGATGGTTACGTCTCGCAGGCTGAGAACTCCTTTTTTACCTCTGAATGTTCCCTGTGCCTTATATTATTAAATTCCTGCCACAGTGTGAGCAACCTGATGAGCCTCTGTAATAAAAAATACTGATTTGAAACACTGACAATAAACGAGCTTGCAATCTGCCTGTTTTGTCCCATCCCAACAAGGGGGATTGTACATGCATCACCAGCCTTGTGCATGTGTTCGAGTTTAATAGAAGTATCCTACCCACAGGGAAGTGTCTTCTCAGGGTGAGATGAGGGGCTCCTGCCAGTCACAGCCCATCGCCTCACTGTAAATGGGTTCCTTGGGGTATATCAGATGGGTAATACATAGGCAGATGGAGACAGACAGAGTCACTGCATCAGCCAGCACAGACACTCACATGGATCTAAGGCCCTTGCTTTCATGAGCAATAAAATCCCTGGGAAAGGTGAAAAGGCACAACAGTAGGAAAACAAACACCACCATTTGCATGGGCTAAAAATATCCATATTGCAAGAGCTCTGATTAAGCTGTGAGGTCCCTTGCTAACAGCCCCTGGCTGGATGTGCTGTGCTCCAGGCAGAGCTGTAGGTCAGACCCTCCTCATGGTCTCTCCTGGCTGCAGAGCCCTGAGCAGGTCCCACTGGGGATGGTCACTGTGCCGGTGCTGTGCCAGCCTCTTTGAACCCAGTGGGAAAGCTCATGCCCAGAGAGGCCAAACAAAGGTTTTTCCCCCCTGCCTTGAAGCCCAGGGGTCATTCCACCCAGCCACACTGCTTCCCAGAGAAGCCATTAACCAGAGAGGGGTTTCTCACTGGAGATGCAGTGGATGCCACCTTGGAAGGTGGAGAGGGAGGATTTGGCCAGGAGGAGCACGGGAAGGCAGGCAGGACTGAAGCAGATCTGCTGCCCTGTGTGAACCTGCTTTCCAGTCGCTCCCTCTCAGCCAGAAGCTCACACTCATGCTCCTCCGCCAAGACACAGCCGCATTCCTGCCAGCTCCAGCCCACCCTGCCAGCACTGCCGGACAGCAAGGGGAAGGCTCTGCAGCCCTCCTCCCCTCTGCCTTCCCCTCTTGCGCAGGAATCGGCTCTAAACCAGAGCAGGCTCCACCAGGAGAGCCAGTTATGGCTCAGGAAGGCAATGGGATCCATCTCTACGTCCATGTCCTATCCCAGGGGATGGTATTCATGTTCAACAGACCGGCAGAGCCCAAAGGGCCCCCAAATCAGTGCTACTACAAGTGCAGCTATCCTGGCTTTAACTCATCATGCTCATCCCGAGCATCAAAATGAGCTCAGGAGGTCGCAGCTGGGCCTTCCTTAACTCTTCAAAGGTCACAGCCTGAAGTCTCAAGTTGCTGGAATTTCACTGCCTTGGGGCTAATGCCATACATGGGGTTACCTCAGGACTTGAGGAATAAGCTGGCCTTTTTAAGCTTTCAGACCTAGACAGTCAGCAAGGGTGGAACAGAACAGCCCTTTCCCTGTTGCTGCTGAAATCGAGCTTTCCAGTGCCTGCACAGTGCCTGTACTTTCCAAGTGGAAATTCTCCTTGTGGTTAGCGCTGACTGAGGACACAGTTTGCAAACATGAAAAACAGAAAATAGAAAAATGACATAGAGATTGGGGTCCAAAACCAGCCCAACACAAGCACAACCTGACCTGAGTGCTACAGTACATCTGCAGGCAGATGTGGTTAACTTTGCTGTAGTTACTCAGGGCAGCACAAGACAGCAGCTCACTGAGCATTGCCCTGCATCCAAGAGAGAAGAGATGGGAAAGACAAAGATTTGTGTAGGGATTAGTATTTTCCTGTTTTCCTGACCCTTACTTTTACAAAAGAAACAAACTATAGCATAAATGCTGCATTAAGGTTTCTGGCTTAAATATTTATGCAGGGGATACAAAAAGGTGACAGTTTAGGATCACTGATTACTCCAGTCACATGCCTGGGGACAACCTGGACTCCAAGACTCACTGTTTGCAAGGTGTAACTGTACACAGAGATGTTTCTGCTCTAGCTAATGGTTCCATGGGAAACCCACCACGTTAAACCCATCATGCAATGCACATGAAGGTGGGTATTTCACATAGTCCTGAGCCTTATTAGCTAAAACCAGTTCTACAAAGAAGATTGAGCCATATAACTGAGGGCTTTGACCCACATTCAGCTGGTTGATAGGGCTTCTTTTCCGAGTGCTTAGGTATCTCACAGCAGTTCAAACACACCCAGACTTGCTGCTGATGGGGGAGCTCATCACGATCTGGTCCAGCGTGGGTCCAGGCCTTGGCAGTGCCACTATCTCCACCCCTTTGCCTTGCTTCAGCTCATGGAGCAGCTTCTGAACTGCCCGTATCCGTTGCAGAGCCTTTTTTTGGCTTAAACCAGCCTAGGTATCGCAAACTCAGTCAAAACAAGCCCAGTCTCCGGTGGAGAGACAGCGCCAGGGGAAAACATTGCAGGGGATGCACCTTCTTGCCTGGAGGAAGAGCAGGAGGGAGGCAGAAGCTCTTCCCGCACATCCTCCTCCTGCATCCCAGCGCGGCAGCAGCGGCAGGGCAAGGGACGGAGCCGGCCGCTGCGGGCACGGAGCGGGGTGGGATCGGACGGGACTCCCGGGATAGCAGCTGGGGTCTCTATCCGCCGTGCTGCGGCAGCGGCCGGAGGAGGAACCCGTTCCCACGGACGCATCGCCCAACCCAGGGCTCTGCCCTTTGCAGCGGAGCATCTCGGCAGCAGCGAGATGAACGCAGCCCTGATCCCTTTAGGGCTACATCCTCACCACGCTCAGCCATCCCATCCAAAGATGCCCAAACCACCTCCAAGCTTTCCCAAAGCACACACCACTTTTTAGTCTAAAGAACATATGGGTTCTATGATGCTTTGTGTTTTGTTGATTTGCCTGCCTCAGTACCATTCCCTTTAATTTTTTAGCCTACTGGCTAGTTTTAACTTGATTCAATGGGGCGTAAAACTGCAAAGGCATCACATTCCTTCAGGTAGGCTTAAGACAGAGCGAGGACACACACATACAGACAAGCACTGCTGCACAGTGATGATGAAGTCTAACAGGGCTCAGTCTGCCTCCCACATGCTCGGGTGCCAAGGTAATTGCACAGTAGGTAATATTTGTGTTGGGGACTATCCGAGTTTCTGCACTGGCCACAGGGAAGTTACATTGCTTTCTATGTCATGTCCTACCACACATACCGTGGCCATTTCCCAATTAAGTCCACAGTTTGTCAGCCTCAGTATTGTGCGCCTAAGAATCACAGAATCAGTTTCTGTGATTCTTGGGATATATCTTGCCCCAGGATACATTTTTATGTGCATTCCCTACATTTTTCTTAATTCCATGATCCTTTTGATCACCCCTTCAGTTGGGCTCAAAAGACTATGCAAGTCTCTTGTTATTTCTTGTCTAAGCACCTCACTGATCACCTTCACCACCTGAGTTTGAGATTTCACTGCTGTCAGCTACAGGGCTGAAATTCCCCATGCACAAAGCCAGGCCTGACCACAGCACGTCTACGGCCTACCCAGGGCAGCCACGGCACCATAGGCATGCCCGATGGGACAATCCCCAGTGGCTGGGGCTCATAAGACATTCCATAGCCAGGAGGAGTGTAAAAGCAACACAGGATGCCTCAAAAGCGCATCCAGTGCTGACCAGCCACATGGTGCATTTCCTTCCTGTGAAAGGAGGGGTCCATTGGAATCCAAATGCTCTTTCTCCACCAACACTAATGTACCCAGAAAAACTGCTTTGGCTCAGAAGTGCCCATGCTCGACACTGTCTGGAAGCTGTGTTAATATCTGGGGCAAGTATCACCACGTGTTTGCGATACTCCTCTCCCTGAAGCATCTGCTGTTGAGTGCAGAAATGAGTCAAGGCAGACCTTTGGTCTGACCCATGTCCTCCTACTCTTCTGCACTAACCACATCTGCAATCATGCCCCGTCTGCTTGGACTTAAGCAGCAGGATGCGTCCTGCAGGATTCCTGTTGTTTCCTCTTGGTTCCGGTGTCCCTAATGACATTCTTATCTACAATCTGATGATTCCTCCATCACTTAGGAGCAAGCTCTAGGTTTTAGCTCTGGTGCAGATTTTCATGCCCTTCAAAGAGCCGTTCCCTATTCTGAGTAGTGCCCACATGCAGTCTGTTTGGTGAGCCTTTATCCTGCTCCACAGGAATAATTTCATTTTCTTTTACAGCTTTCTCATCCAGGTTGGATGCTGGAGTATTTTACTTAACATGTCCTGTTTGCATTCTTCTCCTTAGCCTGGCACCTGGTGAACTACCTGTGGCAGGAAGAAACATGCTATAATAATCGGAGAGGAAATCTGAAGGGCCCTGGTTCACTCCTCAGAGGCAGATGCCCATATTCCTCACACATTAACCATAACACAAGGCCTGTGCACACAGATGTTCTCAAGCCAGTACTGGCAGACTTCAACCCCTGGCCATGGAAGCTCACTTCCCCTGGAGATCCTGGCACGCTGGACAGACTAGAGGGAGAATGAAGATAATATTCCCTTTCTATATCAAAGAGCAAAAGGGAAAGGGAGGAGAAGACCATGCTTCCCTCCTTGGCTGCCTCCACCTATGAACTGGCAAGGGTGAAAATGCTCCACATCCAGCTCACACCTGCAAACCCCTGCCCATGCTGCTGCCCACACTGGCAAGCCCTCAGGGGAGGAGCATGCCAATGAGTACCAAGCAGCCTCGGCAGCCCCCAAAGCCCTGCCAGGCTCAGCTCCCACATTACTGCACCCATCACTTCTCCAGCTCCTTCCAGACCCCCATCACCACCATGCAGCTGCAGTGCCATGGCAATGAAAAGCCCTCCTCATCTGGATGGTTCATCCCCCCAAGGAAGCTCAATCCTGGCTTGAAAAGCTGAATGTTAGATGAGGAGACGATGGCAAACCAGGGTATGCATTGCTGCCCCAGGAGCCAGGCCCCTTTTCACAGCCATCACTGTGTGCAAGCACTGGTCTCTGGACTCTGCTGAGAGCTCCTCTTTTCCTCCAGGCTGGAACTGTGGCTGGCTTTCCCTGCTTTTTGCCTCCAGCCGTACCTTTAACATGTGTGGGCAAACCCAGGCTCTTGAATGCAACTCGGTTCAAGGCAAAGGCGTCGGGGCACGTTCCGCTCGGGAGAGGAGGAATGGTTGAATTGCTGGGGAAAAGCCAGCCTTGGGCTGCCAAAGCTGGGAGAGGCCTGGCTTCCTGATCCATCCCTGTCTGGGGAAGCTTGTGAGTGGATCCAGAGAGGGATCAGTTCTGCCTGGCAGGCACAGGGGCAGAGGGAATGAGGTGGGGATGAGGCAAGACCCCTGCCACAAAAGGTTCCTTCTACATGGGTGCCAAAGTATCTGCAAAAAGAGTGAATGAACCTGGCTTGGCATCCCTGCAGTTGCTTCTTTGTAAATATCTCTTCTTTTCTGCCAGGTGGGAGAGCAAAGATTTTCCCTTTCTGTGCCATGCTTAACACACACACAAACCGGGTTTCTTGGGTTATCTCACAAGCCTCCTCTCCTTCCTTGTTCTGCTCTCTCTCTTGGTTCTCCCTGGGCTCAGCTCATCCCCTTCCATCCCAGTTATGGTTACACCAGAGCAAAGCTGAGCCCAGGCAGTTGTGACTTCCCAGCTTCACATCAGCTCCACAGGGCACAGGATCAGGGCTTAACCCGAATAACCACCCTGTGAGTGCCTCTGTGTGGGAGTCATCTCTTCAAGCCCTGATGCCAACAAAACCCATACCCATTTCTGCACATCCTCTCCCTCTCCCTCCATTCCATCACACAGGCAGCTGCATGAGGCTCAGGGAGGCTGCTGCCCCACACTACTCTCTGTATAGGGCTGGAGAGCTTCAGTGCCCCAGGCTCTGTGGAGCTGGACACCCACCTCTCCTGCCTGTTTCCCACGAGGCTTCCCAGGAAATGCTGGGAGGGATTTTCTGCCTCTGTGCTGGGGTTTCCGGGAGCCAGAGCAACCTCCTCCCTATCTCCAGATCTAAATCACCAAAGACGTGCCACAGCCAGCAGCCACCCCAGCTCTACCCCATCTCTCCGGGGTGAAGTCAGCCTTCCCCCAGAGCTAAACAGGAGGCTCTGCTTCCCACCTCCTTGGCAAGCCCATTGCTCACCCACAGGCTAATATAAGCCTCCGTTCTCCTGGCCCCATCAGTCTCGCCTTCCCCATTCAGCTAAAGGTGCTGGGAGGGGGCAGGCACTGATCTCTTGAGGCTTTCTCCTACCCAGAACCTGTCTGTGACCTCTCCCTGGAGACCTGCAGATGAGCAAGGGTGAAAAACATGAGCACAAATCAAAGGGTCCCAGCTGCCCACCCCAATCGATTTATATCCCCAGGAATGGCATTAGCTGCAGGGTTCAGAGCTCGTACATAAGTGCTTTTAGTTTGATCCTGAGCTGCCTCAGAAGAGATGGGTGGATTTCTTGTAGATTATCTAGGGGGTCGGAAGTAGCCTGGCACCACAATGGTTTCTTCCTTGCAGAACCCAATGTGCTGCTCTGGAAGTGGTGAAGTGATGATCACACAGGTGATCGCTTGCAAATAAAGCAACTCAAAACCTCCCACTGGCTTTTAGTCATTTCCAGTCTTGCTCATGCTGCTCATTTCCAGCACCTCCCATTTCTCCTGGTGAAAACAAGAGCGGTTCCAGCACAGGGAGGCATTGACTGATGAAGTTCTTCATCCTTTTATTTACTCTCTCATCCACCCACAAGTGGCCAGGCTCCGATTCTCTGAAGAATCGGCCCGTCGGCATTCTTGGAGGCTCATCTCCAGTGATAATCAGCACAGATGCCCTCAGCAGGGTTGAACCGTTTGCAGGAGGGAGTGCTGGTTTCTTGGTGGGGATCCAATGAATGATCTCACACTAGACAGAAAGCCAGAAATCACCATCTCCACCAAGCCAATCATGGTGTTCACTGCTGACAGCACAGACAACCCCATGCCCTCTGCAGGTGGTCTGTGGTGCCTCTCCGCCACTCAGACCCACCATCACCTCCACCTCCTTCAGCTTTTGTTGCTTGGCAGGAATTGCCAGGACTGTCACCACTGTGACTACTATTAGAGCCACTGTACCATCAAACACCACCTGGACATCAGGCAACCTGGCCAGACAGTAGAATAAAACCAGTTCAGTATTGGAATAGCAAAACAAACCTCAAAGGCAGCAGCATAGGCAAGCAGTCTGACTGAGGGCCAGATTACCATATGCGATGCGGCAGATACTGCTGGGCTAGCGGCAGATCATACATCTCTGCAACATCCCTGCACTGACCCTTCTCCATTTCCCTGCCCTCATGGTGGCAGGGCAGATCATCCACAGAGCTGGGTGCTGTTCTGCACCCCAAGTGTTGCCCCTGTCACGCTTTCTTTCCTTAGATGTGGGACTATCAGTAAGACTTTCCTGGTGCCTGCTCAGGCAGTATCGCATCAATGGAACCATGTTGGGGGACCATGCTGTCTTCAAGATGACCCTTCTTCAGCCCTTTGGGAGGAGGCCAGCAATGCAATGACTGATCTTCCCAACCCCTCATGCTTTAATTTCTTACACGGGTCCCATCCTACCCCCAGCCCCTGCCTGTCTGCCTCCCAGATGTGTTTTCCAAAAAGGAGCTTTAAGTCCTGTCTTTGAAACTTAGGAGCCATCCAGGCCTTACAATGGCCACTCTGCCTCTATCACACTACAGCCACAGCTCACAATCCTTGTGACCTCTTTTTCCTGCTTTCTATGTCTCCATCCAGTCCTCTGGCTCATTCTTCCAGACACAGTCACTGGTTTAGTTCTCCATTCCAGTATCTCTTGCCACAGACACCCATTTCACACCTCATCTAATTATTTTTGCTCCACTTCCATCACTCACAGGTATATCTCTCACCAGCTCCATTTTCCTTTCCAAGTCCATCCCAAAAACCACCTCCACCACCCTTCTGTCTGCTCTCAGCTGCACCCTCTGCCCACCTCCACCCACAGCTTCCAACAACACTGGTGGCTCTCCTAACCCACATTCATCTCTCCCATCCTCAAGCTCTCGTGGAAGGCATGAAGCCACTGGAAAGGGCCTGCTCAATATCCCCTTCCATAAGGGAAGGCCAGCCAGAGGGGCAAGGTGCTTGAGATAGGTGCTCCCCTTCAATGGAAGGAATTGGGACCCACAGGGAATAGCTTTTTGTCTCCTAGGCTAGAAATCCTGTGGGACCTCCTACTCTCCTTGCCTATCAGCCACTCTTCCCAGAGAGCCCAGGGTACCCTCTGCCAAATGCAGTGCAGCAGCTCCTTCTCTTTGTTTCTATTCCAAACCTTTGCAATACCTTTGTTCGCTGTAGATTTCAAATTGCTGAAAGATTTATAAGACCACAGTAAATCGCAAGGTGCAACACCCAAACGGGGCTTTAATTATCATCGCAAAGGCATTAAACGTACATCCAAAAAGAGAGGGGGACTGCTCACCTCTCTGTGGGTATAATTCCCTGTTGATGTGTTTGGGTACATCTCTTCACCCCCACCCGCATATTTGTATACCAGTGCACGAATTCATCTTTGAAGACTTTACAAGAATGTGTAATCTCCTTCTTAAATGTGCTTCCATATCTTTTCTCATCTCGATTAGCAGGATTACTCCCCCTTAGTCATGTTCATACCATACTTGAAAGGCATCTGTGCATATACATGGAGAAGAGCATAAACTCATGTTTACTGACTCAAGATGTATTTCCACATAAATACGTTCTGCATAAACTTCTGCTTTAGCACCTCACAAAGATGTTTTGACATATATGCGGGTGCTCATGTATTTATTCTGTGTACCTAAACCCACTTATCTCTGTACATGCACGACTCTGACATTGTTTTCTTCATCACTGGTGTCATACAATCAGTACTGTCCCCTTGCCAGCCAGCAGTGGATACTTGAGCTTCTGCATGCCAGTTGTCTAGCAGAAGAGAAAACAGATGTGAAGACCTGATGTATTTTCCAGGTCACTTGTTTTATTTACACCACCTACCCTAGGTGAGCCTGAGATGCCCAACCAGCTTTGAAGGCAATGCCTTGATCCTGAAATCACCCAAACATCTGTATTCTTTCCCTTGAAATTAACTCTGCCTTCAGAATTGGTTCTCATCAAAGGCCCTGGCAGGGAAGAGACTTTCCCCCACCTTCAGTTTACTGTCTCTCGAGCCTCATGCAGGACAGCACATCTCCCTAAGAACAAAAGCACATTCAGGTCAACTCTTCTGTGTAACACCAGCACCTGCTGCCACTTTACCTTTACCCTCTGTTTACACAGTCCATGCATGCATAAATCCACAGCAGAAACCCACTTTTCTTTAACATGGTACATCAATGTTAAGAGTTTATAGGGTATTTGTCCATCTGGTGCCCACTGAAAATCCATGCTCTAATTGCCTTGTGAATGCTGGTCCATTCCTGTGTAAGCAAGAGCAAGCTGTGTCCATGCTGTTCGTTCCATGTCCCCTACAGCCATTCTGTCCTGTGGTGATTTTGGACAGAAACACTTTGGAAACGATAAACCACAAGGTAACAGAGGGCCCTTTCAGTGCTGCTGGCAGTCAGATAAGAGGCTTTCTTTTCCCTGTCCTTAACTATCTTGGGCATGAAGATGAAGGAGATAAACCAGAGATATCAGAGCTCTAGGATCCACACATTCTCCTGTTCTGCCAGAAAACAAAGAGCAGAAGGATTTCAGATCCTGCAGCCAGGAAGCAAATGTCCCTGCTGTGCACTGTGAGGCTCATGCCCACGAACACACGCTATGCTGGATACGCTGGACCACATTTGGCCAGGTCTTCAACGCTGAGCCTGGCCAGCAGCATGTCAGCTGCCACAGAAAACCTTCCACAGGTCTGCCCTGCTCTCCAGCAGCACTGCATGCTCTGGCTCAGTGCACGTGGTTTTGGGAACAGGGGCCTGTCCCTCACTTTACAAGAGCCTTGGTTCAAGGCACTTATGCTCATGGATGTTCTATTTCCCAGGTTTCACAACCAGATCTGCAGCGCATGCCCAGCCCAGCCACCAAGCACCTGGTTTACCTCTGAAACCACATCTACACACCCAGAAGGAAGCATAAGCCAGCAGGTAGTTTCTGTCCACCTTAAGCCCCTTGGATTTAGTGGCTTAAAGCAACTCCAAATCATGCCCCTCAGGGGTTCAGTCACAGCCAGTGATGCCTCAGCTTTCCTCAGCCCCAGAAGATGCAAAGGCTTATCTGCCCTGGGATAGGCTCCTGAGGGCACAGAGAGCCCTCTCTGCATAACCAGGGTGCTCAGCTCTCCCTCTTCCAGCTCTGACTTGCCTTTGGCCTGGCCCAGAGACCTTGCACAGTTGCCCACAGACACTCCACTGCATTTTCATGTCCCGCTCTGCTGCAGAGGTACATTCACTCCTAATCCCTTTGTAATTTCTCCCATTGACACAGTATTCTGCTTTTGCATGGGGAAATCCTTTACAAATGCCTAACAAAGCTATTCCCCATCATTTTCTATTCATTTGGGAATCCTGCATGTTGCTGAAACTATGATGAGCTGTACTAAGGCCTGGCAGGGAACACACAGTAGTGTCTAAAGTAGAACTTCCACTATAACCAGCTTAGGGAGCATCAAGAGGACAATAATAGCAATCCAGGCCTGTTTAAGGATTGGCCAGTGCAGATCCACATCTGAACACCTCACACTACCAGGCTACCCAGCAGCAGCAGAGCCAAAGTGCATCTACACAATGGGATGTATTCGGAGCTGCAGCCAGTCTGGGCTCCTTACACCCTGGGGCTGTAAGTGTGAAGTTCTCCAGACTTAAAACTGAATGAAAACCTTGGCCTCAAGCTTATCTGAGAGCAGTCTTAAATCTGCTGATGGCATCTCTGTGCAACAGCCACAGCTCCTGTGCCATTGCCCAGCTCTGGCTGATACTAAATGAAGGAACAAGGGCTGGCTGATGGACAGGCTCCTCCACCAGCAACATGTCCCTTAGAGACAACACTGCAAAAGAGGCAGGGTGCAGGATCTGTCCTCTGCACCCAGAACAAGACATGACATCAAGGAGCACTGCGTGCCCTGTGTTTGCTCCCACAGCATTGCTCAAGTAGGGTTCAGCTGAGCAGAGCCACAGCAGAAGCACTGGGACATCTGAAGAATAACCTCTCTCTGGTTGTGCAACATCTGTGTGATTTGTATAACAGCAAACTATTGCCCAACAGTCATATTGAGGCTGCTCACAGTCATTCTATGTAGGCATACACCGAACTATGTCAGTGTTGGCCAATAATTATTAGAAGATCTCAACCACCCATCTGCCTACATGGCTGCAAAGCCTGTGCTGAAGCCAGCCACAAGGCTGGGTTTCTCCCATGATCGGTCAAGAAACTGGTTATTTCTCAATTCCTGCTGCCCTGAAACTCCTCATTTCAATGACTTTACCCCTCCAATTTGATACTGTTCACTAGCAGCACAGATACACGTCCAATAAAGACGATCTTTACCTCCTTACCAAAGACAAGTTCAGACACTGGTGGTGAGGAATAGCCCCATGCTCTGAGGACACATTGTGACCTTAGCAGGTACCTGATTTATCCCGAGAACAAACCCCAGATTTTGCCCTCTCCTTTCCAGGTCAGGATGTCTGCAGAATTACTCATTTTGCATTGAGGAAAACCAACAGCAACAAAATGAAACTGAAATGAAGTGCTCTCCAGGTACCAGGGAAAGCCCTCAGAAGGCAGAATGACCCCTGTGTCCCACTCAGCCACCTGAAGCACAGATACCTCTTCCAGAGCTCCAGTGCTGAAGTTCTTAGCTTAATTCCCTATTAAAAGCCACCTAATACCAGATGGCCACTCTTAAATCTCAGTGCAAATCTCCACCCTCAGCCCATCTGGGGCAGGGATGGCACACGAAGTTCACTATTTAGTGCAGCACTGGGCCCCATAGAGTTACACTCCCTATAAAACCAGGGACAGAAAAGGCCCACCAGAATCTGGCAGAGGTGGGGATGTCGAATGAGAAGATAGTTCAAGACAATATACCAGCCTAGGCTTTAAACCTCAGCCTAGGGTGCTCTGAAGCAGTCTTTTTGCTGCCCCAGTATTCTCTGCAGAGCCCATTTGCTGGCACCCATCCTTGGAGAAGTGAGGCAGGCACAAACCCTCTTACTAATGCACACAGTGGGGTGATGCAGGCTTTACAGCAGAGCTTCCTTCAGGCAAGCTCTTGGATGTTGGTTAAATAAATCCCAGCAAGAGCCTTGCTCTGGGTGTTACCCACAGGATGCAGTTGCTGCTGGATATTTGCCTGGGGCTAAGGAGAAGTTCCTCCAGAGCAGAGCTGCTCCCTAGGTACCCCTACTCCTTTACATCCACATCTTCCCCTTCCAAACTGCGCTGAGGGAAACTTGGACTTATTGCAAGAGAGCCCAGCAGCATAAGAGCACAGTCAGGTGAGGTGGGTTAAACTGCAGTGCTAGCATTGGGAGCCCACCACCTGAAGGAGCACTCTCCTATACAACCCTTCTCCCCTTGCCCAGTGGCTCCTGCTTTTCCCGCTTCCCCCAGACAAGTCCTGGTTTGTCCTGAGGTTTGCTTGCTCGCCTTGTTTATATGAAGGATAATTTTGGATGTGGTAATGACAGAACTGTAACAACATGCCTCCCTCCACCCTCCGTCCTGTTAGCAGCACAGGGCAAAGCTGCACACTGCCATAGCCTGGACATTTCAGGTCCTGGGAAAGACCAAGCTCCTTACAACTCACTCCCAGCCACTTGTTCACATCCTCTCTTAATCACAGGTCACATCAGCGGACCCCATCCTGGCCAGCTCTGTGGCATGCCTGTGGAAAGCCTACCTGCACGATGCCATGCTTCCATCATCCTCGCTGCAGTAGCGGGGTTTGAACCAGCTGAAGGGCAATTCTTGGTTCCACCTGATTAATTCCATGTGTCTCCTACAGACCTATCCCACACAGGTCCAATAAATCGCAAACAAGATCCTCTCAGAGCAATATTAATGGCCATGTTTATAGACAGCAGTTTGCAGGAAATTCCCTACCCACAACTACCAGTGTCAGATTTATCATTTAACTTTCAGAGGCTGTGTGTATTTTACTGGGACACTCAATTCCTGTGCCAGAAATTCATCAGCTGCAGGTCTCTTGCCTAGCCCTAGAGATGTGTATCTGAGATTCATCCCCTGCAGTTATTGATCATGACAATTACCATAGCACCTCACAGCCCTTGTCCTGGGATGCCTCAGCAACGGCTGCATGCATGTGCATGCATCTACCAGTGGTAACAGCACTAAGAAGGTGTCTGGAGGATGATGACACCACCAAGGAGGAGGTTGGGTGCCTCTTCCTGAACCCAGGAGGCAACAGCCCATTGCTTGGTATCAAATAAGGGATGCTTGTCTGGAAGGGATAGGTGTCTTGAAAATGATGGCAACAAGCTGAGTCTGGTGTGACACAGGCTGGAGGTAGAGACAAGAGCATCAACACTGTCCTTTAGAGACCTGTTTCCACATCAGACACAACTTTGCTATTGTCTAGATCACTTCTCAAACAGACTGAATAAACCTGATAGTGCAAAAATGGGTTCGCACCAAGTGAGTAACACTACAGAGTGCACTAAACGAGGCAGGTCAAAAAAGAAGACTCACCAAGCGGCTTTCTTTTAAAACTGATGTCATTGCCACAACTTGCATTTATTCCAGTAATTCTCAAATGAGGTGCCCTTAACTGCACAGCAAATGCAGACCACAGCCAATGAAATAATACAGCAGAAAGAACACCATGAAAGCTCTCTCCCTGCACTCAAAATATCTGGTGGAGATGACAGCTGAGCAGGCAGGATGGCCCCATATCAGCTCTCCCACTTGGAAAATCACCAGCCTCCAGTTCCAGAGAGCAGCTATGGGAATCAGCTGAGAGATCAGCCCAGTGCCAGCTCAACCATGACAATGTGGACATCCTCTCCATGGTGGCCAAGTCTAAGCTTGCCTGAAGCATCAGCAGAAAGCAAGTCACCAGGCTGCATTGCAGCAGGGCAGGCACTGGCAATTCTCTACTGCAGGAGGACACACCGTGGTGGTCTGCAAGCCAGTACAACAGCAACCAAATGCTCTGACTCTTCTTCCTTTGCAACCCCAAAACCACGTGTTGCATTGCAAAGTGATCCTGGTCCCAAGTGCAGGAGGAAGGTTTCCCTGCAGTGAATCCCAACTGCCTTCCCCTTCTCCTCTCCTCCCGCTTCACTTCCTGCTTGCAGCAGGCAGGGCTGGGTAAGCCGCTCCTGGGTGATTCACTCCCTACCAGGCAGAAATGCTTCCTTGGGTACACACAGCTGGGCAGAGGGAAGAGGAGTAGGTCCTCTGATCCGAGCTGAATCACTGCACCCCAAATGAGCTCCTGCATGCAGGGACATGGCTCCCTGAGAGGTCGCGGCAAGGTGAGTATTGCAACAGAACAACCCATGACTCATCATTAGAGAAAAATGCCATTTGGGGTAGGAATCAGGGAGGCGAGGAGGAGAGAAACCTGCAGGGGCTCAAACCAGGGTGCAAGTGACGGGAACAGCCAGGTCTGTCTCAGGGTGAAGAGAAGAGAAACTTGTGCAGAGCAGTGAGAAAGCAGAGGAATGGCATCAGATGCAACTGGGAGTGATGGGCACCTCGATGCACTGATGAGGCTCCTGCATCCCAACCCCATCTGAGCTCAAGTGGAAAAGATCCTCATCCAGGCACAATGATGGGAGCTTTTTATTCTCTTTCAGGAGAGGTTCATAGAATCAACAAGGTTGGAAAAGACCTTTAAGATCAAGTACAACCATTACCCCAGGACTGCCAAGACCACCACTAAAGCATATCACTGATGGCCTCATCTACCCATGGGAGTACCCACATGAACAGGACAGCCGCCTAAGATTCAGGCTGGATGATTGAGTTCTTGCTGGACAATGCCATGGAGCCAGGCTCTGCAGAGATGCCCACATACCAGACAGCAGCATTGGCCAGGCTCTGGGCAAACCAATCCATGGTATGTGCTTCCTCCTCCTCTCCCCTGGGGTAGCAAGGGCAAGACCTGCACCCATGCCCCAGCAGTAAGACAACATGCCCAGCACCCAGATGCCTCCATGGGCATTTGCTTTGAGTAATTCCAGTCGCATGCCCTGCACCTGCCCTGCAGGATAACAGACTTTTTCTCACACCCATGTTTTCTTGCTTGTCCCTGAAGGCAAGGCAGCTTTGATCAGCATTTCCATTTTGTGTTGCAACAAGACACAAGCTCCCTGTCAACTGCCCCAACAGCTTTGCCAAGGGCAGCAAGAAAAATGGGCAGAGGTTCGAAGTAAGGTGACCAGGCTTTCCTAATCCCTATCCCTAGTCTGGGGCACAGGCTGGTCCCTACTTACAGCTGGCTGCAGCCAAGGGGAAGGTGTAAGCTGGGAGCATCAATGCCAAGATGATGACAGTCATGATGGAAAGCTGGCAGAGCATCCTCCTGCACCCCTCTGAGCCAGCTGGAATCATTCCCAGGGACTGCAGAGGAAGGGAAACAAGGCGCCCATGAATCGTTCACACCCAGGCTACCAGCTCCCCTGTCTCCCTCTAGCGACTGCATCCTTGGAAGACACCAGGTTAATTAGGCTGGATCGTTAGCACAAGCTGCATCCTCTGGTTCACAGGGCCCTTAGGTCTTAACTCTCTCAGAGGGCAGAGCCCATAGCATTCATGGAGCGGTGGAACAGGAATGTCCCCAGACCTCTGGAAGTGCTTACGTGTATGACAACAGCATGTCAGAGCAGGGGTATGGAGACAGAGCCCTATTTTGCAAGCTCCTGTACAGAACGGAGAACAAAAACAACAACAACAAAATATCTCTTTATAAATAAACCAGTCCCATCTCCACTGAGAATTTCTAAAACATCATCACCCTTTGGGATTGTCGTGGTTTAAGCCCAGCCTTTCACTCAGAACCACACAGCCATTCACTCACTCCCCCCACTTCTTCCCCCCCCATTCCCAGAGGGATGGGGAGGGGAATCAAAAGAATGTAACTCCCACGGGTTGAGATAAGAACAGTCCAGTAACTAAGGTATAACACAAACCACTGCTGCTACCACCAATAATAATAATGACAAGGCAAATACAAGGAAAGAGAATACAACCGCTCACCACCCGCCAACCAATACCCAGCCTGACCAAGCAATGATCTCATCCTTCCGGGTAACTGCCCCCTGTTTACATAGTGGGCATGACGTGCTGTGGTACAGAATACCTCTTTGGCTGGTTTGGGTCAGGTGTCCTGTCTCTGCTTCCTCCCAGCTTCCCCTCCTCCCTGGCAGAGCATGAGACTCAGAAAGTCCTCGGTCAGACTAAGCATTACTTAGGAACAACTGAAAACAGCAGTGTTATCAGCACTGTTCCCAGGCCAAAAGTCAAAACCACAGCGCTGCACCAGCTGCTAAGAAGGAGAAAAATGACTGCTACTGCTGAACCCAGGACAGGGATGCAAAGCAGCCAGGCCTGGAGAGCAGATCATTATTAAATAAATTAATTAGCTCAGCAGAGCCTGCCAGGTACTGAACACTTTCCAGTTCCAAGCAGGTAAATGAGCCCGTGGGAACAGATGCTGCTCCGTGCTTGCCAGGCAGCACAACCTGCATTTTAATGGCAATGAAACTTCTGCAGCTCTGCCCCTGGAAGCAGCACACCCGAGTGTTGTGTGTCCCCAGGAGGGAGGGAAGAGCCTCTCAATGCTAGGGGCTAAAGACACAGAGAGGGCCCTGATGCGGGAGATGGGGCTGGTGGCAAAGGGATGTTTGTCCTCAGCCTAGCCCAGAGCTTTCCCCCTTGGGGAGCAGTAGGCCTGGAGCCAGCACTGCGGTCAAGGGGAGCTGTGAGCAGGGCTGGAAGGGCGAGGTGTGCCTGGTGTGCAGTACTGAGCATCACCTCCGAGAGCACAGCCTGCACTTCGCATCGCCAACTGCTTCTGTAGGCAGGCAGGATGCCTTTGATCCTCTCCCCAGCCCTATCTCACTGCCTATAAAACACAACTTTCATCACCCTTGGGGTCTGGCAGGAGCAGGGTGAGTAAACTCCCCTTTCCCATCCTAATTACAGACATTGAGTGACACTGGGAGAAACAAGCTGGGCAGCCAGCATGCAGGCAGGGGACAGGGCAGCACTGCCCTCTCTGCCAGTGCCACAGGTGTGAGCTTGGCTTTGATCCCCAATTATGACAAGGAGACTCTGGGCCAGGCTGTGGGTCAGAGCTCAACAAGAGTAGGCAAAGGAAGTGGAAAACAGAAGCTGGGGAAGGAAGGCAATAGTTGAAGGAGATAAGAGGGGCTCCCCTCCATCCTCTCTGCAGGACAGGTCCAGTTGTGGAGGCCCTTCCTGCAACTCCCCCTCCAGACGTTGTCCAGCAAAAGGTGTCCAAGTACCTTTCCTCTTTTGCTAGAACTGTGAATTTCAAGAGGAGTATAGGAAACCCATTGAAAAACAGCAGCCCTGCACCAGCTTCCATTCCCAAGTGAGCATTCACCAGGGAAGCAGGGAGGTATATCTCTTTGTAAGAGGAAGTTCACAATTACAGCACAAGTCGTTACTGGCAAGTAAAATTCCCTGGCATGCTGTAAATAAAATCTGAATTCCCCAGTCTGGGGTACAAGAAAGCCCACAGCCTTCATTCCAGGACCCATTTGAAAGAGAAGATGAGACGATACCTTTGATGGCGGAGACAGATAAATGTTGGTAGGGGAAAAACTCCAGGAGGGCATTTCAAACAATGAACATTACATCCAAACAACACAAGACGCGCTCGCAAAAAGAAGTCCCCAGTGAATATACATTGCTGACAACTCCTGAAATTAAATCTCTGCACACACGCTCACCCGTAATCTGAGCAGTGCTATTGCAAACAGCTCCAGAGAGCACAGTCATTCTGCCTCTTCCTCCACTCGGAGGAAACAGCATTATTCAGACCCTGAGAATCTTTGAACAGCCCTTATTTTTCACCCATGGGTGAGTGCACCCACTCTGCAGACAATAGCCATGTCCATGACATGGGCTGCTTGCAACCAGCCACTGCAGCACACCAGGGTCAGGATCTCTGCCCTGATTACAGCTCCAGGATACTAAGACTGACCCACAAATAAGTAGTCAAACCCCTTCCCCCCCAGCAATAGATGACCACTGATATGACCCATTCCTCACTGCACACTGATTCCCACCCTGGATCAATATTCAGCATTCCCCACAGGGGCAGCCATTATTCCTGATTATTCCTGCCAGCAAATCCCCTTGAAAAGGGGCATTGTTTCAAGGGTGATTTGCTGTTCCCTCCTCACACACAAGTCTGTAGCTCCAGCCTGGCTTTTTTGTAAAGCACCTGCTTACACCGATGGTCAGTGATAACAGAGGGACAATCAAGGGAAGAAGGGAGCAAAACCTGGGCTGGTCAGCTGAACCAGGATGCTCTGCAAGAGGTGCTGAGCCCTGTCTGGGTGTTCACCCCTGCCTGAACCCAGGTAATACAGATTGATTTGGCACCCCAAAGCAGTAGATGCTCTGCTGTCCTTTCACCTTGGCTTCTGACTAGCCCCTGCTATTGCTCAGGAGCCATGTGGACACAGTGATTGCTGGAGGGAACAGGTTGCAATACCTCACTCCCCTTCCCCAGCCCATCTTGGCTCCAGGCACTCTGGCAGCTGGGAGTAGGTAGTGCTGAAATGGTGACCTCAGGCTCTGCAGGAGCTGGGTTTGGGAAGGCAGCCTCCACCTCTTCTCAGCAAGTAAACTGCTCAGTGGGGTGTGATCTAATATCAGGGGCCCTACAACAGCATCCCAAATGTCTCACACCCAAATACAGTCCCTGAGGGCTGTTTAGGCACCAGCCTTCCCCAGAACAAGACAATAGCTGAAAGCTGGTTTCACACAGGCTCCATTCCTATTTCTCTTTGCCCTGTGATATCCCCCACATCCCTAGCTCACAGCAGCACTCCTCAGGACAACTAGTCCCACCAAAGTGGACTTACCCTTATCCTGCTGCTCCAAAGCCACCACTCCAGCCTGGCTTGCACCAAAGCACCCTCAGAGAAGCAATAGGTAACCTCCTCTCTTGCTCTTAACCTCCTGCCATCACCTCCCCTCCCTTTTATCAGCAGCAAACTCCCCACCTGCACCAGCACCATTTACCCTTAACCCTTTCTTTGTCAGCATGGTCCCTGCTCCAAGGCAATGCAGGCTGACCCACATCAGCATGGCTTACATCAACCTGACCTCTAAACTTCAGGAACCCAAATAAAAATGTGTCTCAGTGATAAACCAGCCTCCCAGGTTTACTTTTAAAGCTCAATGCAAATGAATGCAGAGGACATTTTACAAAAGTCAATATTGCCTCCTGCTGCAGCATTTCAGCTCTGTTATTAAAACAACCCCACAAAACAAAGAGAAAACCCCCCAAACCCCAGAAAACACCCTGGTTTATGAGGCTGCTTGATACTGGGCGCTATCAATGGATCAGAAATATCTGTTAAAGTACCAAGAGACATCTTAAAACCAAGTAAAGAGGTTGGAGGGTATCTTTAGGTCAAAAGCAAAGGACTCAAAGCTCTGGGGAGGATTTGCACTGCGGAGCAAAGAAGAGTGCCTGGGGCTGATACCCATCGGTCCCAGTGGTCCAGGTTGCTCAAGCTCCTGGGCACCAGGGGTCACCCGGTGCTGGGAATGGAGCAGGAGTGCTGGGTGGAGGAGTCACATTCGTGCCCTGTGCTCCCTCCAAAGCACTCACGGATGGTTTGGAGCACGATGCCAGAGCCACCCATCATTCTTTGCTTATTTTTCTTTTACTCTTTGCTATAATCCTTTAATGAATTAAGGCAAGCAATTAAGCAGGATTTTTTACTCTTTTTTAAAGCGAACGTGCATGAAAATGGAGATGGGTGTTTTTGCTGTTCAAACACTTAATATGATAATTAATGCAAAGCCCCTCAGCTTTAGGGATTCTCCACACCTCTCACCCAGCCCTTTTTCTGTTTATCTTTCTGGCACACTGCCTCTCATATTTATTCTAATGGAGGTCGACCCTTCCTCTTGCTCACGCTATGCCTGAACTGCACAAAGCAGGGGTGGAGACTTAAATCTGCTTCAGGGCAAAAGCCCCAACCCAACGTCAGTGGTGGAGAGCCCTGTCATAGAATAAAATGAAGAAACCTCCTTTCTGGGTAAACACAAAGGGCACCACAGCCCTGGGTCAGAGACAGCATCATGAGCAAAGCCCTGGCACCATGGGGCTGCTCTGCAGCCACTCAGGGCCAGGTTCCCTGGTGCTACAGGCAAAGAAGAGGTGTCTGCTACCTTCATCCAATTCTTATGGCCTTGCTGTGCACATCTTTCACAGATCCAATGCAAACCAGCAAAGCTCTGTTTAGAGGCACTGTATTTGCTATCCAGTAGTGTATCCAGCCTTCATCTCCAGTGGCTGAGTTAATTCCTCATGCTCAGCTCACTGGGGAAGGATCTGGAAAACAGGGTGACAAGGTAAGCACCTTTACCAACCCTGACAGAACAGAGGGTTTGGTCCCTGTATCTTCTGGCCCCACCAAATGTCCAAGTCCTCAGACTCCTTTTCCATTCCACTGTTTCACCTCACCCACCTAATCCCTGTTTGGCTTAAAATAGGTATTTTAAATAGGTATTAATAAAATAGGTATTAAAATAGATAAGTATAATCGACCATCTCCGTGCCTCAGTTTCCCCACCAATGAAAAAGAGGTTAACGGATGCCCCTGCCTCCCTTGGAGGATGAAGGCACTGAGAGAGGACAAACATCTGGAAGATGCCATGGGCCCAGATCAACCCCTGGAAGTGCCCTGCTTCTCCTACTCTCATCACAATTGTTTTACCAACCCGCACAGGTGTCATTGTTGCCTTGCCAGAGCAATGATGGGAACCAGCAGTACAAGTCCAAGGGGAAACGTCTTGGACATTTCTCTGAGTGCTTGGACAAAGCATTTCAAAGATGGGCAAAGTCTTACCTGTAACTCCATGGGCAGCTGGCAAATGTGGCTTGTTGGAAGGAAGCAGTAGGTTACCAGTGAATACCAAATGGACTCTTCTGAGTGGGCTGGATGGTATCCCCAGCACTAAGATTTGCAGTTTGAGCTGGGGAATGCCTCTGCAACCTGCATTTATCTCACTTTTCATTCTTTTTCAGTCTTTTAAACTCTTTGCACTCCTTCCTGTTTTCATCAAAATGCATTTCCTGACACAAAAAGGTCTTAGTAAACGTTCTCTGACTCATCCAACTGGCCAAACAAATCTCCTGCCTCCACAGGAACTGGACCATCCTGTTCATGGGTGCAACAGCCGCCCCCAGCTGTGTGCCGAGGGCTGAGGAAAGCTGTTCCCATTGTGAAACACTCCCTGCCAGATGTGGGCAAGCCGTCCCTCACAGCTGGATAGCAGTCAGACATTTTGATTTTCTCTCTCAGTCGTTTGTTGCCTTGTCCCAGAGCAGGACAAGCCTTGGAGATGAGGCTCTTTACCCATTTCTGCAGAGCAGTCCACCAGCTTTTTACCTGTAGGACCATGGTTTTGTAAACCTGGAAAGAAGGTAATGATAACCCCAGAAAAGTAGCTTCACTGTTGGGAAAGAAGTTTGTCTCCTCTCTTTTGATACCTTGTGAGGAATCAGTGGTAGTTTGGACGGCGGAATTGTTCAGTAGTACAAATTCACAGAGATTTGGGCTGCTGGTACTGTGTCTATTGGTGGCCACCACCCTTTACAACATGTCTGAGGCCTTACCTTTCTCCGTACCAATGCACAAAGAGTGCTGCAAGGGCTGCAAAGCCTGCGGTGCTCATGGCCAAACATAACAGTCAATAAAGCTGATGACCCTTGCTTGATTGTCCAGTTCTGCCAAAGCAAACACTTTTCCCCTTGGGCTGCTGTGCAAGATGCTTCTAAAATCAGGGAAATTGCTCCAACAATGTCCCTGGGAAATCTCAGGCACACACCATCCATCAATATTTTGCAGTCTGAGACAATAGCAACATCTCCTGCTACACTGGTACAAGCCCAGACACTGCTCTGGCTTCCTGTAAACAAAAGCTGTTTAGCTCTAACTTCTTCTTTTGGCTCAGGCTCCCCTGGTTCAGTGAGGATGGTATCAAGATAATCATCACATGGATTGTATTCCTGGTACGAGGCTCCATTGCACAATGGAGCCTCTTTATAATGCCCTTGGAGCAAGGAAGTTCCAGGCTGGCTTCTCCACCAGGCATGACTGGGCATCAGGTCTCAGCACCAAGCCGAAGGAGAAGTGGTAGACAGTGAGGATCTGAAAGGGGAGCAGGAAAACACGGGGTTGAGGCAACTGTAGTAGAGAAACATTTACAGACTGCTATGCAAAGGAGAAGAGAGGACAAAGGACTGGAGTAGAACGACTTTTTCCCTAAGCAAGACAAAGCAGGATAGGGGTGGTCTTTCTTAGGGAAATGAGTTAGTGGTCCAAGATTTTCCAGGCTAGACCAGAACAAACACAAGTTATTTCCCTACTTGAAAGTTAACCTCTACTTTGAAAGGGTTTCTGCTTGAGCCAGGCAAAACAGAGACCTCTGAGTGAAGCAAGAGAGTGGGCAGTTCCCTGCTCTGTCCCTGCCTGATCTCCTAGTGCCTGTGCAATCCTCAACATGTGATCCATCGTACTGGCCTAAAAGTTAAACACCCATTCTAAGCTAGCTGTGTGGGGCCAGTGAGGGGAGAGAGGCATCTTCTGGGAATAGCTCATTCCCTCTGGAAAGACATCTGAACTTACCAGGTTGTCATTTAACATCTTGTTCCTGCTCTACCCTTCAGCTAAATTAACTCCCTGTCTCTTTCCCTACACCCTAGTAAAGACCCAACCATTTCCCCTGTTCTCCCCTTCACCCTTTTTCACTGCCACCCCCACCAACCTCTTTCTCCTTCACGAACACTATGTTGAAGCTTGATTTCTCAGCCAGGATGATGGAAAGGCATATCTGCCTTCAACCATCCACCACAGCCCCAGCTCCTTCCTTGCTGTGACCAGGGACCACAGGCTCCCTTTGCCTGCCCGCAGCTGGGGACCGCAGGCTTCCTTCCTTTTGCCTGCGCGGTAGGCGAGGATGCAGACTCTCTCTGCCTGCTGCAGGTTCTCTGCCTGCTGTATGGTGGGAGAATGAAGACAATCAATGTGATCGTTCAGCAGACTCCGTTTATTTCATCTGAGGGTTCCAGTTATATACTCTATGCAGGCACACTTGCTAATATATGATTGGCTACTTATGCAACTAATTGATACATGATTGGTTACATGATTGGTATGTGCTTGGTTGCAGCTCAAAGGTTACATTCACATCCATCCCACCCCCCCCTTTGTGGTCTTCTTCTCGGTTGTGTTCCAGGGGGTTTCCAGCTTGCAGCTGTGCTTCAAGGTTACAGTTATCAGTTCCTCCCTACATATCCTGACTTCTCAGGCTCTTCTGCCAGCTCCCTCAAATTCTCTCAGGCACACGTTCTCTAGTAACCTTCAGCCAAGGCCTCAAAGCCTCTGGTTCACTACTGTCAGGCTTTTTCCATCCGTTGGCCTATGATCTTATTGTGCCCGTTTTCTATCAACCATTCCCCAACACTTCCTGAGCAACAGGGCCATGAGGAAGGACTTGCAGGGGTCCTGTCTTGGCTGGAAACCACCTTGACTTGCACTGCATGGTATGTGGAAGGAGCTCTAGTGCAGTAACTTCATAAAGACTTACGGTGGACTGGGACATTCCTGGTGGACAATAGCACGACGCAGTGAAATCCTGGAAAGAGCATGAGCAACATAGCTAATTGAGCTAGGATGGTTAAGGATGAAATCATCCATTCGGGTCTGGTGGCAGTTTTGCTTAAAGTCACTTCCCCGTTCTCCTCTCCCCCATGGCCGCCCTGCAGAGACCGCCATCACACACACACCGCTCCGGATTCAGTCACCACCACCCCGGCCAAGGATGAGATCAGCCATCTGGCACGTGGTGCAGAGCGATTGGCTTGAGATGAGCTAATGCTCTGCGCAGACGGATGGAGGGTGAGGAGGAGGCACGCTGACTCGCTAGCTCATCCCATGACGAGAGACATGGTCCAGCCTTTGCCCTCCCTGAGGACAGTGTGCAGCTCCCAGCTCCCAGTGGGGCTCCACTTGGCATGGGCAATGGAACACCCTGGTACTCTGTCAGCAGATCTTTGTTGCCTTCCCTGCAACACCAAACCTTCTCCTGGGGTCTTGCACAGCATCTCACGCCATCCCATCAGGGTCCCATCTGTCTGTAGAGCGATGACATCCCCTCTGTGGGCTGGCATCCCAGCCTTCTGTTGTGCTGAGCTTCTGACTGTCCTGGTGCCAGATGGCTTAGGAGGCAGATGACTTCATCTCTTTTAAAGGGGCAAGGGATCTGTCAGTACTGTCATGTTGGAATCTGTGTGCATCATCCTTTGTGGGGAAGCCAATGAGGGGACCATAGCACAGGAGTAGATATGATCCCACAAACGGCCCAAAGAGACTTGGGTTTGAGTTCAACACTGCTAACGTCATGTTCTTCACTCTTAGCAATGCATTGTGTTTGATCTTTCCCACCCAATAGCCTTGTGCAACACGGTAAAGTGAGAGGCCTGATTAAGCATGAGCTTTATGGTGATGCTCTCCTGTGTATGTAAACCTGAAGGAGTTGTTTGCATTACAACAGCCTGTATCCCCAAAACTACAATGGGTGGCTTGAGACCAACCCACCCATCAGTGGACTCCTTTTGGACCTTAGGCCAGGGTAACCTGGAGCTACTTTAAGGAAATCCCAGTTCAAGGTCATATTGGGCAAAAAGGGTGAATTTTGGAGTGAGAATTGGGTTTGCACACAGAGATGTGGCTCGGGACCTTTGATTGCCACTCAGAGGGTCTGCTGCAAAGGGAGAGATGGATCCACCCTGTGCCTCTTGTGAGGCTTCAAGAAGATGAGAGAGATACAGCCACCTGTCCCTCTCTGTAGACAGCAGCCACCTTGCTCCAGGGCATGTTCTGCCCAGCTGGGAGCTGACAGTGGTTTGCAGCTCCACTGGAACCATTCCTGACTCACTGGAGTAGCTCCATGGCGGGTTATCATCAGCACTGGTCAAAGAGGTTGCAGTGCACACACATGCAGCAGGAGCTGATTCCTGCGCAGGGCTGGATCCTCCCTTCCCCCAGCACACGCTCCCGCTTGTTGGGGAAAATGCCGCTGTTGTTCCAGGCAGATAATCGCCCCTTCCCTTGCAAGTCCCTGCATGCTCCCATGCTAACATACCCACAGAGCATTACAGCACGGCAGATGCTCAAAGGCCAGACCCGCAGACCGGCTCTCCTTTCTGCAAAGGGGAAACAAACGCTGTTTGTCCCGGAGGGAGGTAACTCACTGTAACTCACTGTCTGCCTTGCCTCTGCTCTGGGGCTTGTCAGATCCCAGCACATCAGTGCGAGGGCATTAGCTGCAGGTTTCGAAGTGGCCTGATGTATCGCCATGGGAGAGCAATGGGAGCTGGGACTACTTTGGAAGTGCCCACCACAATGGCTGGAGCATTTCAGACCCTAGCTGGGCCAGCTTGCTTAGAGAGTGCCAGACCCTCAGCAGGAGTGATAAAGAGCAGTTGCACCATCACTTCTGTTTCTAAGGGCAGAAGGGTTTGGAGAAACACCCCATTCCCACAGCAGCACTGCCCTGACCTCCAGACCCATGGAGGTGATGATCCAGCAGGGCCAGTTGCAAGTGTTGGCCAAGAAGGGCACATATTTAGATGATGAGCTGGAAGACGGGCCTGCAGGCATGTGTACATGAGGCAGGCAGGTCCGGTCCCCAGGGCAGTGAGTAGGTAAAACCATTGGCAGTGAGGCCCCTTTAAGTGTTTCTTGTCAGTCCAGAGAGGCCCGTGGTGATTTCCCTACCCTAGCCTGAACATGCTGCTTCTCTGCAAAACTCTGCATGCAGCTAACCCGCAGCAGAACTCTTGGCTTTATCAAATGGAGATCTTGGGCGGAACCAGGAAATGAAATCTCTCCCCATGATTAGGGAGAAAGGAGCGTCCTCGCCAGCCAAGTGATGGAGCTCTGACATTCCCTGTGCCCTGGAAAAGAGCCTGTTGCATCCAACAGGGCAAGATCCCAGAAGCATGATGTGGTGGCATGAAGTGTTGACACTGGCTTATGGAGCTTTTGTTGGCTTGTTTGATTGACTGCCTGAGTGACGTGAAGCAGCAGTCAGGGCAAAACCAGGCATCATGCATGGCTCCATCTTCTTTCTTTCCTCCTGGCACAGCTCCTCCAATCCTCTTTCCTTGCAACCATGGGTAATTCTGCAACCCATCCCTTCCCGCAGAAGCAGGAGTTGTTCCTGGGAATAAACATGGCACTTTTCTTCCCAACCCAGCCTGACTTCAAGTTGAGTAGAGAGTTGAGAAGTTAGAGCCAGACAGTTCTCACCAGTCCCAGGCTCTCACCCACCACTGATAGAGAATTAACAGCTAGACCTCAGGAATTCTGTGCTTCTTTGCCTTCCTGAGTCACTGGGATAGCAACTGATCACACAAAGGGCCCAGAGACTTGGATTCCAGTTCAACACTACTCTAAGAGCCCACGTTTGCCTTTGTATGGAAGGCAAGAGTCCATCTTAGTGTCCTAGCCAACTATAATCTGAGGATTTTGGGGTCTCTTCTCCATAGCTAGAGTGCTGCTCACCCTGACTCTCTGATTAAATTAGGAAAGGCAATATTTCTTATTAAACCATCTGTAGCTTTGGAAAAACAGACAGGATTTTGGATAATCAAGATGTCTTTCACTTATGTCCCCAAAAAACCTGTATTTTTTTTCCAGCTACACCTCATTGGCTCACATGATGTTTCTCTGCTCCGTAGCCAGGGTACAAAGTCTTCTCTAAGAGCTGAATCTAAGTTCCCTGCAGCTGACAAGACTGGTACCATGCTCTACCACTGCGTGGAAAGGAAAACTTCATGTCACCAATCCACTGGCAACAAGGTGGAGCTGTCAGTAGCTTTTGCATGGGCATTTGTACATGTTTTGTAGGGGGACCCCTAAATTGTGCCCAGCCTTTCTGAAAGGGTCTGCCTGATAAATGGCTCTTCCATAAGCAGCAGCTTCCTCAAACAGCATTTCATCAACAAAGTGACTGAAAGAGAGCCTCTGTGACCACCTGGCAGAGCACTGAGACAGAGCAAAAGGGAGAGCTGTCTTGTGGGTGGCGTGCCAGTCTCCTGCCTTGCTGAAGATCGGCAATGCCAGTCTTGCTAGTGGAAAGTTCACACCTTGCTACCATAGATAGGACCAGATGAGACAAAGTCCCCAAGTCCAATGTCTCCAGGGTTACCCACCACTCCAGATGCAGGCGGAAGGAGAAAGGCACCTGGCCAGCTGTGAAACACAGGGAAATGCTGGTGCTTGTAGCAATCAGCTGATGCCCTGCAGCCAGAGTTTGCTCACTTGTACCTGGGTATGTCTAAATATAATACAAGTATTGTTCCAAGCCCTACCTCAGCCCCATTGAAATCCAGCCACCAATACCTGATTTTCTCACCTTTCACTGGGAGACGCAGCCGCATGAAGGAACTTTTCCTTTCATTCCTCCCAAATGCACCTCCCATTGCCATTTCTGACTGATCACCTGGCCTCCTCTCGTGAGACGTCTTAAAGAGATGATTTGCAATTTCAAGGTACTATTACTTCTACTATCACTTTCATATTCCTCAAAACTTCCCAGCCAATTTCCCTACAAGTCATCTGACCAAACCAGCTGGAGAAATGGACAAGCTGCACATGCAAATCCAACTGGATTTATGCTCTCTTCTCATTCAGTTCAAACTATTTCTGAAAGGCCATGATGAGCTTGAAACCAAAGTCCTTGAAGATGATTGCTAAGATGCTGTGAGGAGAGCACCCAGCATTGACATCTGTAGCACAAAAGCCAGCAGATCAATTCCCAACCCAGCACTGTCCCAGGGTGACCCCACAAGATCATTCAATCTCACCTTACTGTGCAAATTTCCTCTCTCATTCTTGGTACAAACCGTTCACTAGATTTAATCTAAAATGCTGAACTTTATGGATTCAATCAAAACTGCGGTTTTGGGTATATTTACCTGATTGCTCTCACCTCCAAACAGGCCAATATACCACGGATCAACCTCTTCACATCTTTTTGGATGTACACCATGAAATCATATGGATTTTCCCGTGGACCGGTGTCCTGTGATTTAATTCAACTGTGTCTAGTTTGGGACAAGTTCCATTTGAAGCTGTCTGTGTGGCTGGAGGATTCACAACCTGCTGTCCTGGGAGCTTTGCTGGTGACTACCAAGGCATGAGTTTGCACCAACTACTCCTCCTCAAAAGGGATGCTAATGGATGTGCTCACTTCCATCACCGTCCCTTGCACAAAAGGAGCAGTTAAACACTTTTTCAAACTGTTTTAAGTTAAAACTGTCCTATTTCCATATTCTTTACTTGGATCTGTTTTCCTAAAACTGTACAGAAAACTTTCTGGCAATTTCCTCTGCCGAAACACACCAGAAGGGTGGAAAACTTCACCTAACCCTGAGCATTCATTTCCTACATTGAGACCTACCCCTGTATCTGCCCAAACCCCATTGCAATCTAAAGGGGGTACATTAGCATTTACAGAGGGTTGGGGGCAAAAAGAGGAGGGGAGAGGGAAGGGTACTGGGACAAAGAGGACTGAAGACCCACAGACTGCCCACGCTCTAGCCGGTCTGACAAGGAACACCCACAGAAGGGTCCACATCCCTTCCCCTGCATCCATCCCTGACCAACACCCGCAGCGTCGGGATGCTCTTTCTTTACCAGCAAAAATCCCACAAAACGCAGTACAATGTCTGGTCTCTATATGCTGCCATCTCTCCCTGCTGCCTCCCTCTCTTTTCTCTGCCTCCTGCCTTTTCAGGACAGGGACCACTTTCTCATCCTCCATTCAGTGCCGAGCACCCCGGGGGCTCGTTGGCAGCAGCTGGGGTTTCTGGGGGCTCCCCAATACAAACAACAACAACCTTCAAAGTGCCTCTCCGCATGCAGCTGCTCCGAGGGCAGATTCAGGTTTCCCCCACCCCCTTCTCCCCATCCTTCCTTGCAACACCCACCTGGCAGCTAGTTAAAAACAACCTTTGGTTTTTTCAGGTGTGTTGGAGGGATTTACCTGACATATTCTGCCCTACCTCTACCCCCACCCCCCCTGCAGTTGAGTTGGATTTGATGGCAATACTAGTTAATCTAACAGTAAAACGCTCTGCAATTATTTGGCTCTAAGGCTTGGGTCCTTGCCCAGCTCTGACATACACACACACACAAGTTCACTTCTCCAGTGAGAGAGCGGGTGATGCCTCTCCTCTTCTTCCTCCTCCTCCAGTCCGTCACGGAAGGGCTGGCTCTTCAGTGAGGGAGTTCCACCTCCTGCAACTTTCTCCCTGGCTGCTCTCAACCTGTGCTGCCGGAGTTCCAGCCAGCAAAACCCCTTCCTGCAGCGATTTCTCCAAGCCCTCTCCTCTGATTTACAAGCACCATGGACCCCCGGCAGCCAGCAAGGTGCTGCTGCGGGAGAGGATCAGCCATGAGAGCAGAGAGGCAGTAAACTTCAGGAGAGGTCTCTCTCCTGTTGCAACAGGTAAGGCACGCTGCTCGCTGGTGTGGGAAGCTGAAATGACTCAGGGAGCAGTCTGTACAGCATGGATGGAGGAAGGCATGGAGGATGCAGAGATTTAGTCACGAAACTGCTTTTGCATGTGAGTAACTTTTGCTGGAAACAGACTTATCCTAAAGATACGGGTTTGGGATGCAAAGGGAGAGCCTTTCATCTCCCTCCTGGGAGGTTGTAGAAGGAGGCAGGAAAAGCTTCATCTGTATTTGCATCTGGTCTTAGCTGGGAAACTTTATCATGCTGCAGTCAGTTTGCACTACCTGGAGTGGGTGGGCTCCAGGCAGCAAAGGCAAAATCCACAGTGTTGAGCAAGGCAGGCGAGGAGGGACTGAATGGAGACGCACTCCACATGTCTGAATGGGGCCAGATTTCTGCAGGGATCATTCTTGTGATGGAGTCAATGGATGTGCTGCTGCAGGAGCAGTGATGGCGTCCGGCTGTAGGCTCAGTTGTTGGTACAACTGCACTAACTGGGGTGAGGCGGTGCCGCTCCAAGCTCTGTCTCCGTGTTCCCTATTAATCCACTTGGGGATCCCTGAATATAGTCAGAGTGTTGGTATTTACCCAGTCCTGCATCCCTGCATTCCCAGGCAAGAGCTCCTTGTCTGCCCTGGTCCCGCTCCACAACACACAGGAGAGCCAGGGAGCTGAAGTGAGAGCCACCATCCTTGCTCCACAGGGGAGCATGCATGTAAAGGTGTGTGTATTTGCATCAGTGCAGCTTTGTTCACTATTGGGTGCCTGATGGCAAAATAAGATGTAATCCCAGAGCAAATCCCATCCCAGTTCAGGGCATGCAGGAATTATCTCCCACATGCGTGTGCGGCAATGAAAGACATGAAAATACAGGGAGGGAGGGAGGCCTGGGCACTTGGAGCAAATGGAGCCCTTCCAAACAGCAGTTATCAGCTAATCAGCTTCATGGGGGAATTAAAGGCAGACCCAGTGGAGTGCAGCACTCCAGAGGGGCAAAGATCAGCTGTCACACGACGGGTGTTGCTTCAGACATAACTCTGAGAAGGAGCTGGTGCTCACTTGGGTTTGCTGCTGCGAAGGGCTGAGATTTGCCAGGACTCAGTGAAGCTCGGGCTGTGCAGCGGCCAGAGTTGGGTAGGCTTTGCTGGGGCAGGCAGGGCTGTGCCAATGGGTTCCTGCTTTGCCCAGGGTGCCCCGGATCCAGGCAGGAGGGCACGGAGCCTACTGTGTCCGCTGCTCCAGCACTCAGAGGGGCAAAGAGCGGGCATGGGATGCATAGAGAGCTGCCGCAGCCCTCCAGGCTGTCAGCTAGAGAGACCTGGGAGGTTATCGGAGCCGCGGGACGGAAAGCAAACAGTTTGTATCAGGCTCCTGAGGAAGGCTGGGCTGTCTCGGTATTCGGGGAGGTAAAAATCACTGTGCTTGGTATTGTGCACTCTTATCATCATCTAATGCTCAGCGCACCTCGCCTTATCTGAACAGTTCAGGGACATCCGCCTGTCTGATAAGAGGTTGGGGTTCCTGAAGGCCTGAGCATGCAAGAGGTTTCTAACCCAGCCAGGGGCTTCAGTCTCTCCTTTCCCCCGTGTTCTTGTTGTACCCTATGTGCTCTGTAATGTAGCAAAAGTGAGCTGAACTGCCCTGCCTGCAAAGGGATCTGCTCCTCTCCTGAGCCTTTCCAATAGCTACAGCTTGCAGCACGAATGCATTTCAAATCCTAACTCTCAGAAACCAGTGCGTCTCTCAGCCCTGCAAACAAACAAGCATCATTCATGTACGAAGGGAGAGTTCAAAGGAGGCGTAACACCTGGAATCAAACATCTGTTAGAAACTAATGCATTTTGCATCCTACGCTCCTGCCAACTGCTCCAAGGCAAGTCCTAGAGGATCGTTCCAGCTACCTCCGTGCTACAGAAATGGCATTCCCTGCTCTGCGCACTTCGCTTTGTGTTTTTGCCACGTGTGGAGTACGCGAGTGCAGCTGCACCTTGAGCAGTAGTGGGCTTTCTTCTCTGTCGTGCACAAGCAATAAGAGAATTAAACACCCTCAGCCTTTTTTTTCCCTTTTAAACTGGGTTGGCAACACCGATGCTCCATTGTCTATTAGCAAGCTGATGTGCTGAGCAAGCCATTTTTCCTCTCAACCACACTTTTTCCTTGGCAATGGGGCAGGTGCTGGTTTATTAGCAAAGAAACTTTCCTAATTCTTGGAAGCAGGAGCTCCAGGGAGGGGCAGGCTGCGAGGGCTGTTAGGAAGGTTTGTAGCTCCAAAATGAACAAGCAGCAGGTTTGAAACAAACCAAAGGAAGTTTGGGGTTTTTTTCCTTTTCCACACAGAGGGCATAATTAAATTCTGGAGCATATTGTCACAGGATATTGCAGAGGCTGAAAGTGTACTTGGCTTCAGACAAGGTTTCAATCTACTTGGGATGGATAGCTCCAGTGGAGGTGTTAGATGCAACAGCCCAAGCAAGAACCACCATGATGCTGGAGAGTGGGAGAAGGAGCACATTACATGTGCTTTGTTTCTTATGTTCCTCCTAAGCAATCAGAACAAGTGTGGCTATTTTGATGTATGTTGTGGGACTATTTTGGACTGAGCAGGTTGTACCTTGGATAGATGCTGTGACTCCGTCAGCCTGGGATACGCCGGTAATGCCATGAATAGATTGTCCATATGGCTCAGGTTGACAGGGACATTGTGTGCCCAGCCTGGTATCTGGTTGTCTCACTGACTGCAAGCAGCGCCCATGCACCACTGCCTGCTCCACAGAGGTGTTGCAGTGGTGAGAGCTTTCAGAAGTGTGTTTCCAGCAGACAGTTCGGAGTGCGAGGTAGCACCTTGTGCTGGGGGTATAATGAGAGCTGACAAGGACATGCTGTGGCAATGAGACCAGCCTGGGCAAACATGCCTGTCTCAGGAGTTAATCTTTTCTCTGGTGAAACCTTGAGCTCCCCAGGCCACGGGCTGGCTTTGCATCAGCTGTGGGTTTAGCAGAAGGTGGGCTGCTGCAGGCAGGTTTCCCAAGGGCAGGCAGGTTTGGGAGCTGAAGGTTTTCTATCAGCTTGCAGGTATCCCTTCGATACAGGGGATTTCTGTTGCACAGCTACTGGCATCCCAACCAGCCATCCTTTCACAAGGGAGGATCATGCCCTGACCATCTCATTCATTCTCTGTCCTCTGTGTCCTTACACTGCCTCTGAACACAGGAGAGGGATGGGAAGGAGTAGCACAAGGCAGACAGATGGCAACAGAGTGAAGGAAGCTGCAGGCAGAGCGGAAAGCTGCTCTCCGTGCTCACCTTCAGGCACCAGAAGGGAAAGACCAGCAGGGTACTGGGCTTGGGAATTAGAAGATCTTCATATCAGTGCATGGACAGGTCTCTGGGTGAATGAGAATTGCCTGGTAGGAGGGGAAAAGGTGAGGGAAGAGGCACCGTGGCCACGGCTGTGCTGCAGGGCAGAGAAGTGAAACGGTCCATATCCTGCAGGGTGCCAGGGCTCTGCACCTGCATCCAGCAGGGCACATGGACCCTCACCCAGCCCTTCATGCCAAGATGCTCTTGGACTCCCTCCCAACAAATCTGACTGATCATAGGATAACATGTATTCTACGTGGAAGAGCAGAGGGGAGGGCCTCAGTAGCTGTGTGGTACTTAGTTGCCGGCTGGAGTTTAAACCACAACGTCCCCACAGGGAAGCACAGAAAGGGCATCAGAGGACTACCAGCACTCAGGTGATGTAGCCAGTGTCCCCATTGCAAACATCCAGGTTGAGTTAAGGTGTGGATGAGGACTCACAGGGTCAAAGATCTTGGGTTAGAGCCCCTTCAAACACTGGGCAGAGCTGGTCCCCTCGGGTGGGAGCTGAGCCCAGTCTGGGTTCATAGCTGTGGTGGGTCAGATGGGAGTTCTCTGGGATCCCAGAAAAGATCTTGCAGGCTTTGCAGCACCTAAATAAACAGCTGTTTTGCGAGCAGCAGAACTCATGAAGCTTGGTTGCCTGGGGCACTCTCTCTTGTGTGGATTCTCTGATGTCTAATAATCGGGTTGGGCTCACATTAGAGCCTTTTCTTCCAGCTGGGAGTCCTAATTTGGATTTCTCTCCTCTCTCCTGATGCTTTTCACAAGCTTGTGCAAACCTAACTCCTTGCAAGTCTTTACCTATCTGGTTAAATTTGGCTGAAACTGGCCAGTGGATCCTAAAGGTAGCAGGGAGGACTGATAATGCGATCCCACACACCAGCTTCCCTCAGCAGTCTACAGACAGGGCAATGATTATCAATGCAAGATAATTCGCATCCCAAGCATGAGGAAAATGAGAAAGGCTCAGTATGAGTTTTGGCAGGAGAAAGCAATCAAGAAAGAGCCCAGGATCCCTTGTGGGCTCTCGCAGGCTGTGCTCATGGTAACGGCATACCTGCTGGGCCAGCTAGTTTGCAGTGATCGAGGTATGTGGCCTTTGGCACTAACAGCTTCCACGGGAGCTGAATCCCAGGGAGAGAGGTGCACAGTCCTGGCAGCAGCAGAGTTGAGACATGCTCTCATGAGTACTTTGCACGCTGCAGCAGGTTCTTGTGCCAACATGTTTGGGGTCCTGTGCTGTGGTGCCCAGCCCCTGGATCCCTTGCATCCTGCAATGTGAGCAGCTCCCACCAAGCCTCCTTACCACAGAGCACTTCCCATCTCCAGCCCCAAGGGCTGTTTCTTTTCACAGGGAGCAGGTACCCCATTCCCATTAGAGCCACCAGTGGGATATGCTGTTTCCTCCATGTCTGCTGGTTGTCCTACCTGCTGTGCTTGGCCAAGAAGATAGCCACCACCAACCAACACCTCCCTGGTTATCTGTGCAATGGCAGATTCTGGACCACAGGCAGGATTTACCCCCTTGCTGCTGATAACTGGGGAGGGCAGGAAGCAATCAGTGAGAAGGGAAAAGCACCTGATCTTTTTGGAGGAAAGCAGAAGAAGGGGATTAGGAATAATGCATGAGAGTGCTTCCCCCTGCCCTTGGCACAAGCAAGTCAACCTCCCTGTCACACTTTTCTCTGTGACAGAAGCCATCAGCAAGGCAGTGGGGATTGCACTCACCCCCAGACCCCTACTGAGGGCTCCAAGTTCTGGAGCTGAATGATTAACTCTTGCTCTAGAATGATGTTGCAATGCCAAGGCAGATAAAGATCACTGACCCTTATAACTCTATGGGGAATTCAAGCCTGTTCAAGTTCTCCTGTGCCTAACAGACGAGCTCCAGAAGGCTTACAACAATGACAGAGAAACCTCAGCTATGTGACATACCTGAGCCAGGCTTAGGTGTTGGCAGCAGTACAAAATCAGGCTCCACCTGGGTTTGTCAGATCATTGGACAGAAATGCACATCACGGGTGGAAAGCTAACAAGAGAAAGTCTTTGGCTTCACATACATGAAGCCTTGCTCATGGACAGAGGATGGCTCAGAGGTACTGATACATAGTGCCTGCTTGCTCCAGTGGAGGAGCAAACCAGGGCAGCAGGTAGAGCAGCTGGAGGAGGCCACAGTAAGATGTCATGGAGGAAGGTGCATTTAGATCCAGTCTGGATCTGAGCATCCAACTTGTGAACAGCTGGCACAGTGACAAAGGTGGCAAAAGCATTCAGCTGTACGGGGAAAGCATGAGTTGGACATCAGAGTAACTGAACACTTCCCAGTGCGCTTCCCATGGGGAAGACCATCCTGCTCTCTCCTCTCCTACTCAACTAACTCACGTCTGGCACATCTGCCTTTACCTCTACATGACAGTGTCCCACCATGCTCCTGCTATCACCCCTGAACAATGGTTCCAGCAGGACCCCTCATAGGTCCACTGGCTGTGGCAGACTAGACTCAGGGAAAGCATTTTTTACCAATGCCTGTAGCAGCACAGCCTGACAAGAGAAAAAGCGTGTCCCAGCGCCACGCCAGGTCCAGGTTGCCCTACACAAGTCGATGACCCACAGGCTTCTCCCAGACTCCTTCAAGAGTCTCTATTCCTCCAACACATCTTAGATGCTGCCAGCCCAAGTTCACCAGGGTTAAAGCTGCAGATAAGAGAAGCATCTCAGTGGTTCTCATAGGACTGTACCTGTTCTGCTCAGAGCCATGTATGTGATTCCCCTGCCATGCTGAGCAGTCCAAGCAAGAGTCACTGCCCCACTCACCACCATGACACTCGTTAATCTCATGGAAATTCATGGGATTAATGGAAATTAATCCCATGAGCAGCTTCTCTGCAACTGAGAAGCCCCTAGTACAGCCCACCCCACTACCACGCAGACACTTTACCACCAGGAATGGAGCTGAAGCATGGAATCATTTCACTGCAGGGTCCAGGCACTGCCCATGGGCCACTCGCTGCGTGACAGCAGCAGCATTTCCCAGGTCACTCGGAGCAAGGGCAGACCTCAGTTGTAAAAGGCACGCACTCCATATTTTACATGATCAGCCACCTTGCTCCAGGCTGTCCAGTAATCTGGAAACAATCTCCAAAGGTCTGTCCAAGCCATTTGGAGATGGGAAAGTGGAGATGGGGAAGGAACAGCCCAACTGCGCCCTGGTGGAATCTGCAAGTCCAGCAAAAAGCTGTACCCACACTAACACAGCCCCCAAGCAGGCTGGTGCAAAACACAGTTCTGCAACACCAGCCCTAAGAAAACCATCCACAGGCACTGGGAAACCTTGAGACACTGAGGAAGGAAACATCGTAACTTCAGGGGCTCTTTTCATTAGTTTTCTGGCTTTCTGAAGTACCTCCAGGATGTGTTTCTTCTGTTTTGACGCAAAACCAAGCAGAGACTGCACAACCGAATGCAGGAGGAGGATCTCTAAGGAAAATGCTAGCTGCTAGCCTGGATTCAGTGCCCCATTCAAAGAAACACTGATGAGGGGATGGGAACAGCTCAGTGCCATGGCTTGGGAAGGAATGGCAGAGAGGAGGACAAATATCAGCCAAGGATCCCAGCCTCCATGCAGGGTGACATGGGTTATTTCAGTGCTGGGAATCAAAACATCTCGCAGACATGGCTCAACGCCTGTACAAGGAGTGTGCTTTTTAATCTGTGACTTTCTAACATTAGAAACCCAGGGAAAGTTTCCTGATTGATCCTATTTGGCAGGCAACTGTAAGGATAGTGCCCCAGCTACAGCTGAACCCCTTCTGCTCAATTGCCGCCTAAGCTAGGAGAAGACAGAGCTACAGCTGCTGTTCACTTTCCCAAAGCCTTGTACCCACCATCTTACATGATTTGCTTCCTTTGCCCTCTCACTATTCCCCAGTGAACATTGAAATTCAGACCTACCATTAAACTTCCCTATCATTGATAATTCAACTAACCAAGTGCATCTCCATTCACCTCCCCAGCTCTTAGTGCAACAAAGACATTGATGTGTTTGGGGATGGTTTTGATCAGTACCTGTCCTGGGGAGAAACTGTTTCCTGCAGTGAAGAAAAAAAGACAGAAAAAGGGGAGGGAAGAGCAAGAGAGAAAGAAAGAGGAAGAAAGACAGTTTGGGATGTGTGCTGATGAAAGAGCAATAAGGGAAGAGTTGTCCTTATTTTCCCATGAAAATGACTATTTTTCTCTCATCTTCTGATCTCAGAACTTTGGGCTAAACCCCCATGACAGCTAGCAAGGGGAATGCTGCTCTTGGTGCACTCAGCTCACTTTGTTTTGTATTTTGGGTTTTCACTGCTTTTAAATGCTCCTCTTGAAGAGGATGAAAAGGTGGGGCTGGGGCCACACCTGTTTCCTGGCAGGATGCAGCTCTTTTCTGCCATATTCATGACAAACAGAGCAGCCGGCACACCACAGGAGACCCGAAGGAGGACCCTCCAGAGGTTCTTTGCCATAGCCATGCCCCAGCAGCACATAGGAAGCGGCTGGAGTAGGTACCCTGCACCGATCCCCTCAAATCCCTCATCTCCACCACCTCCCCACGCACACACTTTGAACCTCAATGCTATCTTTGTTCCTTCATTTCAAACCAACAGATTTGGGCATGTCTTTGACAGAGGATCACAATTTGGATGTTAAATTTAGAAGCGTGCTTGCGCTCCAATTGGAGATAGACAGAGTGTTTACTCTCTTTGCAGCGAGTTTGCATCTACAGGGTTGAGAGCGAAGCCCCTCAAGGCTCTCTGATCCTCGTCTGGTGATTAGGAGAGGAGGCTGAATCACCACATAATGATGCTCTGGTATTTCCCTCAGTTGGGAGCATGCCTTACCTTCCCCACTCCATCCCACCAATGGCCTTTCTCCAACACATCTGGCAGCCCAGAACTGAAGGGTATGTCCCTTGCCATGGGTCCCATGGATCACATACTCTTTACTCACAGCACAGGGACATAGGGTAGCACAGGTCAGAAAAACAGGCAAAATATTTCTCTTAATCTACATGAATAATCCATCACAGATGTGGTTAATTTCACCCAGTTTAACATGGAGATTCTTGAACTCCATTGCAAGGACCCTTGAGCTTGGCAACATTTCCCCTCCTTGGCAGCCATCTTCATCTGGAATTTAAAGGGCTAGCAAATTGATTTTATGCTGATTTCATGTTATACACGGCTTGACGAGAGTCATAGAAACCCACCTTGTCTCTATTGGTTCGTTACTGTCACTTTCTGGGGCGGTTCCAATGGGGCTTTCCCTGGAGCTAAGCCAAGGCAGTAGTTGAGCAGATTTCCCCCCTGTTCAGAGCACCGTGCCCAATTTTCCTGTTGAGCTTCACTACAGCCTTTGGAAATGTCCCAGTCCCACTTCTGGATGGTTTTGCATTGTGAATGTAGTGTGAATGATCCCAGAAGCAGGAGACAGAGTAGAGGCAGCAGAGTTATCTCCTGGGAGATCTATTGCTTTTACTTTTACATTAAAAACATGCTGGAGAAAGAGAAACAAGACATCCAGTGTGTGTAGTCTCCCAGTGCAACCTACTAAAGAAGAAACTCCAGGCTACAAGCAATAGCTGATGGTTTCTAGTCCTGGGGTGAGAAGTTACGGGCTCTCCTCAGGACACTCAACTATCACCAGGCCAACTCTTGAAGAACGCTAGTGTCAACAACCCTCTCCATTTCATTCTTTTATCAAAGGATAAAATAAGAAAGAACAAACATGGGCTTGTGTGGAACTGCTCCAACAGCAGTAGGATTTCACAGCAATATTGATATAGAGATTGTCCAAGCAGATACAGATGCAGTAATAAAGGTGATTAAATAACATCTCGGAGCACAGGCAGTCTATGTCAGGGGACACAACAGGCTCTCCTGGCTGGTGTTAGGGCTTTGGGCATGGGTCCCACCACAGAGAAGCTATTAGACTACAAAAGCTGACAGTGATGCCTTCTAGAAAACTCTCCCTATGTTTTGACTGTGCCTTTCGAAGTTTCAGACCATTTCCAGAGGAAATGAATCTTCTGCCCCATGTGCGTACTTACTCTCCATCCCTCATAATAACTGCTGAAGCCATTGATTGCTTTCAGCCCAGCTTGTAATTGAGAGCAAAGCTCTCAGAAATATGAAGTCATGACAGGTTTTGCAAAGTAATTAGCTGGACAGAGGAGTAAAACTCTGCTAATGCCCCCACAGAGGAAAAAACAGCAATATAAGTAAAGGCTTTCTTAGATGTCAGGAAATCTATAGGCAAGAGTGAGGTTAAGGACATTCCAGGAGAGATTCAGAAGAAAGTTTGCATCTTGTTAAATGCCAGAAAACCTACTCTTTGCTCAAGGTTATCCTCCCATATTGAATTGCTGGTGCCCGAGAAGGTATGTGCTGTAGCTTCAGCTTTTCTTGTGGTTGTGAAGTTCATAACGTCTCTGCCTTGTGGGTTTTCTGATGTCTTATAAGAGATGAGTTCACATTGCCATTTCAGTACAATTCAATTAAAAAGTCAATTAGCCCAGATACAAAGCGATCAGCTTCATTAATTCTGCTGTTATGGAGCAGCACAGTTTTTTTGTTGCTGTTTTATTCTGCTGTCTTATTCTGCTCTAAATTGTATGTGACTTTTCCTGCTCCACAGTCTAGTAGACACACGCGCACGCAGCACGCATTCATCTTCTTTCCAGGTTCAGCAGTTGAAAATGTTGGAAGGGAGCAGCTTTAGGCAAGTCCCTGCATGCTGCAAAGCTCCTAAGTGCTGTTAAGTAACAAGCAGAGCTTTTAAGAACATGGTTTTCAACTTCTCAGAAAGAACCACATGCCTTTCTGGATCACCTAGCCCTGTCCTCCAAGATTTTCTTTCATTTGCTGTGCATCTGAGACTATGCTGTATTTCCTAGAAGTGAAATTATGTCATAGAAAAGAGCAAGCCTGAATTTTGTCAAGTCCAAATTGAGTTGACCTCTCTATAAATTCTGGTAGTTTCACTTCAGCTTCTAACCATTTGTTTCCAAAAGTAATGACCACAACAGAGAGATCACAGGACAGTTGGTATCTACGTACCAAGAGAAAAAGGATTTGCAGGAAGAATGAAGTGTATTTATTGCTAATTAGATATCTCAGTGAGAGAATATGACACATATTGTTAGATAGACTCCAACAATTTGTTCCTAACATTCAACTTGACTTATAAATTGAACTAGTTCTGGCTTTTAAAGAGATGAGTCTTGAAAAAGTGTCTGGAAAAACAAGTCTTCCCTGTTTCAATTTGGAATGTGCCAAGTGACTGGCAGGTACTTGATATGTAATTTAAATTCAAAAGAGGAAGAAACAGTTCTAGATAAAAATCTTCTGGGATATCTAGGGGAAATATATGCACCTATATTTAGCTTATCCCTGGTTTCAACCCCTAAATGCACACACAGCAGCACACACTTGGCTTTTAAACAGAACAGGCCTTGATCCTTTAACAAGCTCTGCAGAGCTCACTAATAAAGTTACATCCTTGTTAATCACATATGTGCTCTCCAGTTCCTTCTCTGATACATCTTGTTTGGAGAGATAAATCATGGAGCTGCGGATGTTCTGGTGTCATCAGACAAGGAAGCTGATGGCAGGTGGTCATGGATGGCAGATCCTCTGCAGGAATCCTGACCCTGAGGCTTTGCCATGAGAAGGGAGGAGCCAAAGAGATTAGTCAATGGCTGTGGGTGACATGGTCGAAGTGTCTTGCTACGAATGTGCTCTTTAAGCACAGAGAAGGCAGCCAGGGTCAGACCTGTGAATTAGAAGAACTTTACAGTAACTGGGATATAACTTGACTAGGACCTGAGCTAAAGCTGTCAAAAAGGCCGCATTGTAGAGCTGGCCCTTCAGAAGGAATTTGTACAACATAGGAGGGCACCTCTGCTGGGGAACGACAACAGATTGCTGTAGCAGGGGGAGAGGAAAGGGAAAACAAGCCATGGGGAGAGACATCAAATCAGTTTCTATACTGACTCTTGAAAATACTTTGCAAGAAGTTGTGTGGAGAGAGACATTAAGATGGAGAAGGAAGGATGGAGAAACAAAATAGACATGAGGTTTGGATTGGGGGTGGAGAGTTCAAATATGCTCTTTGACTGGGGAAAAAGCAGAATGAAAGGAGGGAGAGATCGTTTGTCAGCCTGATCAGAGCATTTTGCATGGTTCTTCACATTTTGCTCTCTACAAGGGTAAAAACTGAAGGAGAAAAAGTGAATAGATCTGAGCAAGCATGTTGATGCGGAGGGACAGATCTCTCACTGGGACAGGGGGAAGAAGAGCTGAGCTAACAACAGTGTCATCAAAGGCTGGGGTAGAGAGAGCAGGGAGGTGATCGATGCTCAGCTCACGGGGACATTTTCATTGACACACTGGCCTTAATAAATATTACCAATGCACTTCCTTTGACATCTGCAGGACCCAAGGAGACACCACACCATGGAAGTCACTACCAGGAGGTACTTCCTGAGTTTTGCTGTTTTCCTGATGCACTGTGTGGTCCACAAGGCGAGCTGTGAGAAAGGCAACACTTCCCCTCTGCACTTCACCCACTTCTTCTACAATGCCACCATCTATGAGAATTCAGCCCCTAAGACCTATGTGGAGAGCTACGTCAAAATGGGTATTTACAAGACAGACCCTGAATGGGACATCAGATACAGAATAGCCTCTGGAGATAGCACTGGTCTCTTTAAAACAGAGGAGCACGTGATTGGGGATTTCTGCTTCTTGAGAATAAGAACCAGGAGCAGCAACACAGCACTTTTAAACCGGGAGGTCAAAGACAGTTATATGTTAATAATCAAGGCCACAGAGAGTACCTTTGCTTATGAAGCCTGGGCCAAAGTCTTGATCCACATCCTGGACAGAAATGACTTGAAACCTCTCTTTTCACCCCCCTCCTACAAAGCGTCCATTAGAGAAGACACTCCTCTGAAAACAGTGGTCAGCACACTCAGTGCCACTGATGCTGATGCTGGCCAGAACGCTGAGTTCTACTATGCCCTCAACACCAAGTCTGATCTATTCACCATCCATCCCACCACAGGAGCAGTTATGACCACAGGTAGGCTGAACAGCACCCATCGAGGCAGGCACCACCTGCAGGTTTTGGCTGTGGACAGAATGAGAAAGATCACGGAGGGGAATGGCCTTGGGAACTTGGCTAGTCTCATGATCCAAGTGGAACCATCTGCCAGGAAACCCCCCTCTATCTCCACAGTGAAGGTGATACCACCTGACTCAGCTGAAGACTTTGTCTATGCAACCCTGTCTGTAGAAAGTGGTGACTCAGAAGCAGGGATAGATTCAGTTGATTTTGTGGATGGAGATCCGGGAAGACATTTCAAAGCCATCAAATCCTACTTTGGGAGCACTGAATTCATGATTATGTCAACCAAAGAGATCAACTGGCTGCTTTACCCATTTGGTTTCAACCTCAGTCTGCAAGCCAAGGACAAGAGCAAGCCACCATTGTTCTCTTCTATTAGAGTTATCCATATACCTCCCTCCAAGTATGTCTCTGCCAGGTTTGAGAAAGAAGTGTACCGGGTCCAGCTCAGTGAATTTTCCCCAGCTGGAAGCCAAGTTGTTATGGTAAAGATCACGCCAGTCTTCCCAAATCTTAAATATATTTTAAGACCTACTCCTGACAGCACAAGCTTTAAAATTAATCCTCACACTGGACTGATAACTACAGTCAGGGCAATGGACTTCCATGAGCAGTCTCATTTTAAACTTGAAGTTACAACCGTTAATAGTCATGCATCCACGTCTGTTCTCATTGACATCGCTGACTGCAACAATCATGCTCCAAGTTTTAGTCAGTCATCATACCATGGGGCCTTTGATGAAAATGTTCCACCTGGAACCAGTGTATTAACAGTAAGGGCTACAGATGAAGATGAAGGAGATAACGGCTTTGTCACCTACACCATAGCCAATCAGAAATCAGTTCCCTTTGTCATTGACCCCTATTCTGGCATCATTTCCACCTCCAAGTCAATGGACTATGAGTTGATGCAGAGATGGTATCATCTGCGAGTGTGGGCATCAGATTGGGGCTCACCCTTCCGCCATGAAACAGAGGTGTATGTATCCCTCATGCTGAGCAATATCAATGACAATGCTCCAGTGTTTGAGAAGGCAAGCTGCAGTGGCACCATCCCACGGGACTTTCCCATTGGGAACCCAGTGGCCACGGTCTCTGCAATTGACAGTGATGAGCTGCAGCATATCAAATATGAAATCAAGTCTGGCAATGAGTTACAGCATTTTGAACTGAATCCCGTCTCTGGAGTAATATCCCTCAGAATATCTCTGCGAGATCTTCCTTCTGAACAACCACTTTTTTACTCTTTGAAAATCACTGCAACAGATGGAGAGAACTACGCTTTGCCAACATCTGTAAATATCACTGTGGTCAACCAAGGTCTCCCTGTCAAAATGCAGTGTGAGGAAACAGGAGTCTTGAAACAGCTGACAGAAACTATAATACACTCCATTGAGTCTCAGTCTCAAGGCCATGGGCAGGATGATGAAACATCTCTGAACTTGCACCTTATAAACCATAATGCTCCAAAGTTTGATGATAGCTTTCCACGATCTATTGATGTCATAGAGACTGTTCCCATCAACTCAACCATTGCTGACCTTTCAGCTACTGATCCTGATACTGGTTTTAATGGTAAACTGGTCTATGTAATCTCAGATGGAAATGATGACAGTTGCTTTACCATTGACCTGGAACTGGGTCTCCTTCAAATCCTTTCTCCTCTAGATCATGAACGAACCAGCTTCTACATTCTTAACATTACTGTGTACGACCTTGGCACACCACAAAAATCATCTTGGAAACTTTTGGCTGTGAATGTGTTGGATACCAATGATAACACTCCTAAATTCCCACAAGGTGCCTACTGGGTGGCAATACCAGAGCATGTAGCAACAGGGACAACAATAGCTCAACTGAAAGCAGAAGATGCTGATACAGATGACAATGGGAGAGTGAAATATTCTCTCCTAACCCCCACTGATAAGTTTGCCATTAACAGCGTCACTGGGGAAGTCACAGTTACAGGTGCCCTGGACAGAGAATTGTGGCCTTGCTATGTGCTGAAAATAGAAGCTAGGGACCAGCCCAAGACAGGCTACCAGCTATTCTCTGTTACGGATCTCACTGTGACTCTAGAGGACGTAAATGACAACACCCCGCAATGCCTCCCAGCCCTCAACAGTGTGAAGGTCCCAGAGGACCTGCCCGTGGGAACCATTCTCCTGTTTCTGGAGGCTTTTGACCCAGATGCTGGTTCTGGGGGTGAGGTGAGGTACAGCCTCATTAATGATGAGGAGATGATGTTTCATGTAGATAAGCTGACCGGGGCACTCCGGTTGGAGAAGGAGCTGGACTATGAGAAGAAGGACTCTTACAATCTAACCGTGCAGGTTAGTGACAGTGGAAAGCCCTTCTCTCGCTCTTCCCTCTGCCATCTGGAAGTGAACATCATTGATGTCAACGAGAACTTGCACCCACCACGCTTTGCCTCCTTTGTCTTCAAAGGCTGGGTGCAGGAGAACAGCCCTGAGGGCACATCAGTGATGATGGTCACAGCAAAAGATATTGATAAGGGTAAAGATGGAGAAGTTCAGTATCTCCTCCGAGAGGGCACTGGCCTGTCTGTCTTCCGCATTGAAAAGGACACAGGTAATGGCAACTTAATGATGTACCTTAAAGGCTTAAACTACCTGACGTGTTTGGCTTTTTGACCCAACAGGACAAATTTCTATGCATTCAAATCTTTCTTGCTTGTGCAGGGATGTACAATGTGCATCCCAGTATCTGGGGAGAAGCAAGCAGGGTTTGTCTCCCTAAAATAATGGAAAATCAATGTCTATCTTCCCACAAAATACCAAGGTCTTCCCTTTCACTTATGTACCAAATGACCCTCAACACAAGCAAGCCCCCTCTCTTCCACACAATCTCACAGCCATACAAGGTTGGTTCCAGAGCTTATATCCACAACAAAGACCAGGAAACAGACTGGTCTGGCATTAAGGACAAAGTGGTCTGAGTTCCTTAAATCCCTCACAAGCACTTTCTGTCATTTTTCTAGGCACCATCCGGACCATAGGACCACTCGACCGAGAAGGAACATCTCACTACTGGCTGACAGTGCTAGCTCTTGACCTGGGAACAATTCCTCTGAGTTCTGTGACTGAAATCTATATTGAAGTCACCGATACCAATGACAACGCACCTCAGATGTCTAGACCTGTCTTCTATGCATCTGTAATGGAGAATTCCCCACCTAACACGTCTGTCCTTCAGCTTGATGCCTTAGATCCAGACTCTAGCTCAGAGGGAAAACTGACTTTTCACATCCTAACTGGAAATCCTCAAGGACTCTTCACCATTAACCTCATTACAGGTAAGACTGACCCAGCTCAGCATCTATTTTTGAGGTTTCCAAGTGCCCAGAGGATGTTACATATTCAATATGAACAGCCCACACAGCTGCCTTTGTCACACCTTCCTTCAACAGCAAAAGTCCCGGTATCCAAATACGCTGTCTGGGGAGGCTAAGGATTGAAACCCTCAACCTTAGGGATGCTATTTGCATCCAGATGGCTTTTAGAATGACATAAACGTGCTCCTTTCAAGGCCCTGAGCAGAACCAAGCAGTCGCTTTTAATCTTCCCCTTTATAAACAACTGCCCTATTGCAGAGCCTGAGCCAGGAAACACCCTTCTGGAGGTGACTATCTGCTCCAGAGACAGACCAAGCCAGGATTAATAAAAATGAATCCCACTGCATTTAAAGGCTCCACCCGTTCTCCAGCACTATTAATGTTGTAAAGTGTAGTAAGCCTCTTGTGCCATCTTCCTAGACTGTATCTTTCATCTGAGGATTAATTAGCAGATCTTTCAGAGCCATCAAAAACCAGCTGATGTTTTGTGTAAACAGCTTCCTCAAACTATCCTAGCAGAGCTGACATTGGGCCAGTCTGGCAAGGAAAGCTATGCCAAGCCCTTCACGCCATCAGCTCCTTGGAGAAGGAAGGGAGGGCACAGAGCCTGAGTATGGGAGAGGATTAATTGCATGACTTTGATCTCCTGTGGATGATAAAAGCAGTTCACCTACTGCATCAGGATAGAAGCTTGCTCTCAGACGAGAAAGGAGCTGGATGTATTGAAAAAGGCTAGTGCATTCTCAATTATGTGTTACTTGTAGAGTAGTGACTGGCAGTCCTCTACAGCTGGCTAGGAGGGGGATGTTTAGAAAGACATCATTACTCTGAAACACTGGCATCCTTTTTTTGCAAGAGATTCATAGGGTATCTACATGGCACCATATAGATAAATCTGGAGATGTCATTTGTGACCACTGCTACCCCCAGCTGTAGTGATCTGCACTGTCAGAAACTTTTTAGCCAGGTCAGGGCATTGCTTTGCTTACAACATTCCCACATAGTCCAAACAACTACGCACAACTCAGCCCCATGGACAGCTTGCGCAAATGTAAGGTCCCATAGAGAGGTGCCTTCAGAGGCTCTATTTTAGAGCACCACTGCCTTGTCAATGGAACATGGAGCAGTAACAGCTATGAGGATACCAGCTAGCTGCCCTCATCTGCTGAGCTCCATCTTGCACCCATGCACCCTGTAGGAAATTCAGCCCTCTCTGTGCTGCAGGCAGCAGGCAAACCTTTCACCCCAGTGTGAGTGCAGCCCTACAAAGCCACGCTCTGAGGCTGTCCTGTTTTACTGTAAAATAAATAACACTGGCAAAATCTGAACGTTTGGTAATGAGACACCTCACCTCTAAGCCAACCCTTTCGTTCCCATTTTAGACAAAAACCAGCTCTCTCATGAGTTATCTCCTACCCATCTCTCTTTACAGCCAAGCAATTTGCATGTGGAGAGTGATAAGTTTGTCAGTCCCATGAGCTGATCTTATCTCTTGGACAGTTGCTGGAGGTCTCTTTAAATCCTCCGCTTGGAGGTTGTTTAAGGACCTGCTTCCAAGCCTGATGAGGAGTCAGTTATCCATTGTTTTACTTACATGTCACCCAAAAGAATGAATAATTACCTGCAAACATTGGCATAAACTAAGCAGTTTATACGCTCATGCTCATTTGTATCTAAAGAGAAGTCATCTGCTACTACTGCCAGAAAGAATATCACAGCTTATCTGGATTTCAGGGATGTAGGCAGCTTATTGGAAACCATGTGATATTTTCATTCTGCAGACAAGGGCATGCTAGCTGCTTCATTAAGTAGAATAAAAATATAACCTTTGCTGTCAGCCAGGCAGTGCCGCAGTGCAAGATGACCTGCGGGTCTTTCAGTTCGCAGTCATTCATAGAATCATAGAATCATAGAATAGTTAGGGTTGGAAAGGACCTTAAGATCATCCAGTTCCAACTGCCCTGCCATGGGCAGGGACACCTCGCACTAAACCATGCCACCCAAGGCTCTGTCCAACCTGGCCTTGAACACTGCCAGGGATGGAGCACTCACAACAGTGCAGTCTTGTACTTAAAACAGAGTTATCTCAGTGCAGTGAAAATCAAATGACTTACATTTGTACAGGAGGAGAAAACACTGCAAGTATTTGAGCACTGCAGTGCTACTAAATCACTGATTTTTTACTGGATTTCCATCTGGGATATGACCTTTGTTTTTCAAACGCAATAAATGAGTCTCTTCTTTCACTACCTAGAGGAAATGATCACAAAAAGACCCAGAAACATTTCAGTTCTTGAAATGCCAGAGATCTATACGATCCAGATTGCCAATACTCCTCCTGTGGTTGACCCAAAATCCTATGACAGCAAAAGGATTGTAAGCAGAACTGCTTATCTGTGATGAAGCTGAATCTCTGTCCCATTATTCAGTGATAAAACTTGAGGTTTCAAGAGGAAACAGCAGAGCAGACGCTGCTGCTCTTGGTCACACAATGTGAGCAAAGGACAGGATATTCTGCATACGTCAGGAGTTCCTTCAGCACCCAGATCAGAAGGGAGGCTCCTAAAGGCAGAAAAGACTGCGATCAAGACCTCTCCTCTTCTGTTCCACATCATAATCCAAGGACAAGTAAGTCATGCTGGCACTGAAATAAGCCAGAGCACAGGAGGGCCAGAGGTCAGTCCAAGTCTTTCCTAGGCAGGGCACTCCTGGCAGAGGGACAGGAGGAGGAAGCTTGGTCTCATCCTGTGCACTAATAGGAATTAAGGTCCTGATTTACTGTTACAACAGGCATGTCTACACCCAGAATAACCCCGCAGAATAGCCCTGGATAATTATTCAGGGCACAGTGCCACACTATTACAAGTAACCTATTTCTGGTCCTGAAGACAGCTTGTTCTGCGTTTGAGCCAGTATCTCACAACACAGGGATGGATTGGTCAGTGGAGACATAACCAGCAAGGCCCCTTGACTTCTCTTCCTGAGACCTCACAGGGAGACATGAATGGCTGTGATAAATGTCCTTCAGCAGGGCTTGACTCCTCTGGCATCCCTGAACTACCACAGAAGGGCTCCAAGCTCCTCCAGCTCTCAGTTCCTTAAAGAGGGTGGAGAAAAAGAAGGAAAATAAATGAAAGGATAATAAGAAGAGGGAATAAAACTGCGCAGTGAGATGAAAGCCTTCTGCCATCGGCAATGGAATCTCTCCAGCCCTGCCTGGCAGCTGGTGCAGAGCAGTGTTTGTGGGAGACAGAGAGATAGGTAGATACATGGAGAGATGGGCAGATAGCAGAGTTTAGGGTATTCTTCTGCTTGAAAGGTTTCAGCTTGTTTTGCACAGGGTTTGCAGTCCCTGATGTGAAGGCGAATTCCAATGGAGACAGGACGGATAGGAATTGTGAGGCTGTGGCAGGAAGAGCCAGGATGAAGCCATTCATCCCACTGAATTGCTGCTTGGAGAATCCTTTTACCTTGGACTATTCATCTCCAGCTCTTATCTAGTGCTTGTTCTTCTGGTGCTTCTCTGCTGTGTCAGTGTCCTTGGCTTCCCCAGGATGCCTGTGGTTCCCTGCATTTCTCTGCATAGAAGGACATCCAGGCACAGCCTGCTCTTTAAGTCTGAGTGGTGGTTCCACTGCCAACAGACAACAGGCTCTAGCTGATCATGAAGTAGTGCAAAGCAGGGTCAGAGCAAGAGGGAAGGTAGTAAGAGAAGAAAAGAGAAGGTGAAATGGAAGCAACAGTGAGACAACCTCTTCCCTTCTCAGGCTCTTGTGAAAGCCCCAATGCCTGCAAACCTGATTCTGACTCTTTTACCTATCTTAGATTTTCCTCCCTGCAGCGAGGGCAGGGGGCCAGCAACCTCCACCCCAGCCCTGCTCTTGCCAGCAGAAGTTATTATTATTTTTCTGTTCCCTGACAACAATGCACTGTTAATTTTGCTGCTCCTGTTCCAACACGACCAGCTTTCCTCTCTCCCCTTTCCAGGCAGCAAGCGGGAGGATTGCAGACAATCCTTTCCCATTGCTTTGTGTAGATAGATTGCTGGAGCAGAGTTTGTGCCGGTCTGTACGCAAGCAACAGAAGGTTTCTGGGCCTTCAGGTGAATGCAGAGCTTGGCCAAGTACAATTAGGACCTTTGATGGTTTTGTTCAGTCTCTATGGGATTCAGCAGAAACCTTCAAGGCCATATACAAGAACACAAATAAAGGACACCCACTTTATCACAAGTCCCATGGGATGGGCTGGCTGGTGTTTTCCAGAGGGGTAGGGGCCGTACTGATAACTCACACACATGTACATGCACACGCAAAACACTCTAGTTAAAAACTAAATGTGCTCTTCTCAGGTCCTTGTAAGGGGCACTGGAAAGAGTCAAGGAACTGTTTCCCTAGGCCATGAAAGCTGACGGCAGTTGTCCTTTAATAACAGTTTCCCATTCTAGCCCTCTGGCTTCACAGGGTGTATATCCAAGCAGCAACAAATAGAAATGTGCATTAATTCCAGCTGGCTTCTCTTGAGCACCACGTCCGATCCCCGTCTCCCCATCTCGGGGTGCTCGGCTGCCATGTGAACACTGCTGGCAGTTTGTGCATCTTGGCAGCCGCGCAGCACCACGGCTCCTTATGGGAATTACAGTGATTAACCGTTAGCCACAAGAGCTTTCTGGTCTCAAAGCAGAGCAGTAACTGGCTCTGGGGAGGGGAACTGGGAGCCACGACTGGACACAGGGGAAGGGACGGAGGGAGTTTGTCAGGGGTCAGGAGGAGAAGCCAACCCTTTGACTTGTGACACAACAGATATGAAGCTAAACCCAGAAATGCCATCTGGTAAGGCTCGCAACTAGGATATGGGATCTATGATATGAAGTACAGTCAGCTCATACTCCCTAGAAGATCTGAGCATCTTCAGTGATACAGACATTGAAGACAGTCATTAAGATCCATTCACCTCCCTTCACCACAGTCATTCTCCTCCAGCTCTAGAAAGCTCAGCTACAATCCTGTTTTCTTTCATTTTTTATCATTAGGTCATGAAAGAATTTCAAGGTGTGGCCAGGCAAATCCAAATAATCGCTTTAGAGTGGTTTGAGTTACTTTCCATCAGCTGGCACGCAGAAACCAAGTGCAAACAAGGTGTTAGTCTGTTGCAACTGAATTTTGCAATCCAATAAGACCAGAAATATCCCTAGTGTGCACACAGGTATTGGGTGGCGCTGTTGGGAATATCTAGCTATGTGTCCTATGGGCTTGGTAGGCCAAAATTATGACCCCCCAGAAGGTAACTGGAATTTTAAGCTTTGCTCCCCTGTCCTACCCAAACTATCAGCAATGTGGGCAGGAGCATCAGAGATCTCAGTGAACCACTGCTGCAATTCCTTCTTTGAGAGCATTTCAATGAATATCAAGATATTTGGTGCTATGGGAGCCCTACAGCCTCCCATAAGCCCAGGAGAGGAATAAAAGCTCCCCAGGCAGTGTGCTCTCAGGCCACGGCCAAGTCCTCATCACCTGCCGGGATGTCAGAAGGAAAATAAGGGAGAAGAAAAAAAACCTATGACATACATGCAAACAGAGTCTTTCAAATTATCTTGTCATAAGACATTAAATAGTGTTGATTTATTGTTGTAAAGGCATCAAATAAGTGTTTAGTGCAGCGGACAGTGCCAAATATGAATAATCCCAGAGAACAAGTGGAAACGGTTAACAATAGTCTTGTTCCAAGCAGCTGCTCCTTCCTCCCTCCTTCAGCTGCCCAATGTTTCCTGCAGCCATTTGAAGTTTTCCCCTGCCTATCATGCTCAGACAGCAATACACCAAAGTATGGTACAACTGAAGCAATACTATTAATTAAAACTTTATGGCTTTGGACCAGAAATGAGAGTTGAGATGGGTTCATGCAACTCTGATTTACAAGTCTCAGGATGCATGAGTGCACATGCTCACAGCACTGCTAATGCACACTGCCCCCATCAAAGCTTTTCCCAGAGCTGCATGAGCCTGTATCACTGCTGGTAGTGGTCAGTAAAATTCACCCTGCCTCTTGTTTTCATGAAGAAGCAGGACTTCCCTTTGTGAGGAATAAACACCATGAAAACAGCAACCACTGGGAGCAGGAGAGGCAGAGAACAGACAGAAACACTCACAGGTGTCAGATTTGATGACTGTCAGAAAATCATGCATTATATGTAAGATTTCCATCATTTGTAAAGCAGTTGCAAAAATGGTCCAGAGCTGCTTTTCCCCAAAGGGGAAGGGTCAAGACACTTGATAAGGGCTCTTATCAAACCAGATGTTGAAACACAAGCCTCAGCTCCATCCTTTCCACACTTCCATTTACTCAGCTCTAGACACTGACAGGCTGAAAAGAGGCAATTACAGTGATTTTGCCTAAACTCTAGCTTATTATAGCCACAATTCCTCCCTCCTGCATCCAGCCTATTCCCCATGGTTAAACTAATGTGTATTTTTCAGGAATCCCTTACAATTTTGCAGCTGTTAGAGGATTCATCCTGTCTCTCAGCAAGGCTTAGGTAATATACCAACATTATTACTGAATGTGTGCCTTATTTTTAGCCTGAATGCATTTGTTCTAGCAGTAGAATAGAGGGTATTTCCCTAGACAGAAAACAAGCTTTTGTCAAAACACTGTAAACTACAAAGAGCAAGGTTCAGCACAGGGAAAATAGGAGTCGAGACTTGTTAAGAGGCCAAAGTTGTGCCAGTGCCTGCAGAATGTTTCTTACTTAGAGGCATAAGAAAAGGCTTGTTTTCACACTCCTGCAGCCTTTCTCACCAAACGCCTTGACAAGCCTCAACTGATGCAGGCACCTTGTAGGTGTCCTCTGTCCTCTGTGGTGTCTGTAATCGAAGGAGGGCATCCAGATTGGGGTTCATGCTTGAAGTGGACAACCTGCCCTCTGGGGGAATCTGTCTTTCTCCTCTGATCGCAAAGTGAACCTGGAACAGGACAGGCGGGCAAGCTGATGTGGGGCATGCAGGGATTTGATCAGCCCTGTCTTTCCTCGGACGCTGACTCTTGGAGCTCAAAGGGTTTCTTTGTTGGCAGGTCTGATTTCTACAACTTCACGGCAGCTGGATCGAGAATACAAGGCTGAACATATCCTAGAGGTGGGTAATGATGATTGTAATTAGCTTTATTTACCTACAAGTGTATTAAGTCCTCAAAGAGCTTTCCTTGCAAGTTGGAGCACAGAGAAAGAATCTCATCCCATCAGCTCCCAACTGCTGGGAAACTTAATTAAATGGAGTGTGTTGCCCTAAGAGACAGCTGCAGCAGTACTGAGGGGTTTATTATTTCCTTACTGAAGACTGGAGCAAAAGGTCTGTTCTGGAAGCTGTGGGAATGCAGGAAGAGGATTGGAATTGTCCTCTAGCAGGACAGATAATAAGTTAATGGGGAAAGTGCAAACCAGAGAAATCCACCCTAATTTATCTCATTGCATCAGACATCGCTGTGTAGCTTTGTGTTACCAACCTCTCTTTTGCTGCTTCAAGCTATGCACGTTTACATTAGAGAGATCTTGAGGTGTTTCAGCCTATCAGGGTGACTGAGGATCATACATTGCTCAGTGCAATGCAACAGGCACGGTGAAGTAAGGATGGGTGATAACTTGCCAAGCCATTGCTGTACGCGTTTTCAGTTACATGACCCCTAGTGACCTATCTGACCCACTGCCCAGAGCAACTGCAAGCAGGACCCCTGTATTCACATCTCCCTGTGTATGCACAAGCCTTGCTGCCAGCCACAACCATCAGACTTTACCCTATAGAGAGGAGCACTGACTCTGACAATGTCGAGGTACAAATGCAGATCCACACAAAAGCCCTTGATTTAGTCATTGCCCATCAGGGTGAAGGCTGCTTGTGTCCTAGGTAATGACAAAGAGCCCTGCCACCTAATTTCTTTCCTTGCTGGCAGGTTGCTGTATCCGACAATGGAGAGCCAGCCCTGAAGTCCACCAGCAGAGTCGTGATACAAGTCCTGGATGCCAATGACAGCCCTCCCAGTTTCCCCCACAAGCTCTTCATGGTGCAGCTCCCTGAGAGAGATGCCTCAGAAACACCACTGCCAGTGTACAGGCTGATTGCTTCAGACCGTGACCAGGGCCAGAACAGCCAGATCACCTACGCCATTGAGGAGGAGGAGGAAGGGATATTCACCATCAACCCCACAACCGGCATGGTGTTCTCCAGGAAAGCTTTTCCTGCCTCTGAATACAACATACTCACGGTGAGAGGAGAGGGAAACACAGAAAGCCACTGGGAAGAGATGGGTGGAGAGGGAAAGGAGAAAGGTTCGAGAAACAGAGAATATAAAAGGAAAGAGATAGAGAAAATGCAGCAGTGGGAGGAGAGCTTAAAGAGACTTGGGTTACAGGGAGAGAAACTAGGAGGGAATTATGGGAAATACAGAAGGTAAGAAGCTATTAAGAATGGAAGATAAGCTTAAAAGTAACTGTCCAGCCTACTCAGAGATGAGCATAATGATCCATGATCCTGTATGGACGTTGACATAGATCTGAACTGTCTTTGAGTTTCAGTGCTGCCTCCATTTGGCAGCCTGATCAGGCCATGGGGCTTGGATAAAGGTTTAAAGCCCTCCCACACTGCACGTCCTTGTAACAAGACTTGTCATCCAGGTGTCTGCTGTGAATTGAGCTTGGCAGCTCTGCTTGATAGTCAAGAGGAATTTGGGTTGCATGGCTCTACCTTGGAATCAGTCAGATCATGCGCCACTGGGTCAAGATGTGTTTTGTGGGATTTTGGCCACGCTCAGACCTGAAACTCCTGGTGCGTGGGAGAAGCAGCTTCCTATGGGCTAAATCCTGATTGCATGTGCACTTCCCTGCAGGTCAAGGCAACAGACGGTGGCAGCCCACCGCTATCCTCCCATGTGCGGCTTCACATCAGCTGGATTGCCCGGCCCGGCCCTTCCTCGGAGCCACTAGCTTTCGATGAACCCCATTTTAACTTTGCCGTGATGGAAACTGATCCTGTAAACCATATGGTGGGAGTGATCAGCATTGAAATGGGCCCCAGCCAAGTGTGGTTTAATATCACAGGTGAGACACAGAAATGAAATCAGGGCAGTGGTGTCTGGCAGGCTTTGCCCCAGCTCACTTTGGCTTTCAGCACTCACATGCCTGAGCTAATGAAGCTGTTTGCTTTAGGTGCAGGTGAGCTACAGCGAAAGATTTCTCACAGACACCAAAAGGCTTCAACAGCCATAGATAAAGCTGCTCATGCCAAAGGCAATTATCTAACACACTCTTTAAATGACACTGTCAGACCTGCCAGTGTTTGAGGTGCTCTCCAGTGTCACGTGAAAGGCAGGGCATGCCAGTCCCAGCTCCTCATGTTAATCAAGTGACACTATTGCTTGTTATAAAACAGCCTGTGAGGAGCCAGGTATCTAGCTATTGCAGACATGCCCCATCCCATAGTCTGAACAGGGAGCCAAAAGAGAAGGATTCCTCAGCAAAGTAGTCTGACCTAAATGGTGGTGCTCTCCCTTCCACTTCACAGCATCCCAAGGGATGACTAAGACATGAAACATGAAGCAGCTCTAGGGCCTCCTCTAATACACAGGATGCTGGGGCAGAGGGGATGTGGGCTGTCACCCCAGAGGACTCTTTAGGCAGTACATGTGCAGAACTGGTCCTACGAACAAGGGCCAATTGTGCTCATGTAATTTGGTGTTTTGAAGTGGTGCCCCAATCTGCCTCGCACTGCCTTTCCCTGACACTGCCTTCAGGGCTTGCCCTGTCAGACAAAGCTGTAATTGGGTGAGTGAACAGTTTTTCCTGTTGCTGTGCTGGGGAAGGATAATGGTGTATAAATACAATTAAGCAACAAGAAATACAGTGCTACAAGCAGCAGACAACATCAGTGCAAGGCTTATCTGGCATTAGTAATGTCTGCTTGGGTTTGCAGAATTAACGGTATATTCCTTTTGAACGTTGTCCCATTGTTTCCTTGCTGAATGCTTGCCTGTGTGCTCAAACACATCTTTGCCAATTCCTAGTGCACAAAGTGCTACTCATGGCTGTCTTTGTTACTGTACTGGTGGAAGAGAACAGGATTACATTTTCCCTGACAGGGAAACAAAGCATCACACCAAGAAGGTGATGCAGAGATCCAGAAGCCTTCACACCTCTTTCAAAAGCTCACCTTTCCCAGAGCACAAAGGCTCTGTCACTGGGGTTGACGGTTCATCATCAGCATCTTAATCTCTTTCCTTTTGGCACTATGCAAAGGGATCATGTCTCTTTTTTCTCAGGGAAGGGCATCCATGGGTCTCTCTTTTCCTGTCTCTGCTTCTATCTCCTTCCAAGCAGGAAAGTGGTGGTCCAGATGGCTGGAAACCACTGAAATATGCAATTTAACAACCATCCAAGATTTTCCCAGCTGGTAAGAGAATAAAACAGAATCCAGAACATCTAATAGCTGGGAAGGGAGAAGTTGAGACCTGAGATAAATACAGAAAACTGCTTCTACATCTCCATATCTCAGAACACATTTCACATGCAACAGAGAAGTAACAGGCCATGAGCAAGCAAGGCATGAGAAAGGAGCCTCTGTGCCAGGGCTGAACAGCAGTGGTGTGAGGGCCAGCCTTCTGCTACTGAGCTGCTCAGGCCTGTGGTTCACTGCACTACGCAGCCATCTGGGTTGGAGGCAACAGGCTCTGCTCACCCTGGAAGCACCTTCTGCCTCCCCAACTGTTCCAGTATTGGGCTTCTTCAGGTAACTCCCAGGCACCCAACTGTGCCAATGAAGACCATTGCTGATATGCCCAGTGTGACCTTGAATTAGAAGCCAGCAAGAGCATTGTTCAGCGCTGTATGTCCCTGATCCATGTGATGCTGCATAGCTGGAGACCTTGTGCAAATAAATCAATGATCAAATATGCCTGTTGTAAATCTAGCCAGGACATCATCTGCATATGTGCATCCTTGCCTCTTCTCCTCCTCATTGTCTCTAATTCACTCGCCTTCCCTTTTGTACTCCTTTGTCACCATCTGTGACTACCTCTTTGTCCAGCTTCTCCATGTCCTCCCTGTCTCCTGTGTCCATCTATCACATTTCATATTGAGTTTCCAGATTTAGGAAAAAATTCTATGGCACTCTTCCCAACCTAGCTGTGGCCAGAGAGGTACAGCTACAGTGAATGCCTACACGTCCCAGTTCAAGGCGTATTGCCTGGCATGCCACATATCCGTGTCTGGGCTTGAGCTCCTTGTGTGGTTTGTGTATGGTGTCTGGAAGGGAGATTCTCATCCTTCAGATCTCCAGGCAGCTCCTAGAATCCTTTCCACCTGCAGCTTGCTCCAGACAGAATTCTAACTGTAATTGCTTCACCATTTCCTTTTCTCATCTCTCCCTTGCTGCAGGTGGTGACGATGACATGGATTTTGACATTGAAAAGAGTACAGGCAGCATGGTTATTGCAAGAGCCCTGGATGCAAGGAAGAAGTCAAGCTATAACCTGACAGTAGAAGTTACTGATGGGTCCACTACCATCAAAACCCAGGTAAAGCTTTTTCTTTAGTAAAGACCACATTTAGAATACATGTCAAAGGGAATCTTTCTTCTGACTCTGCTGCGCTCTGGATCAGATGCCAGGCACAAGAGCCTCCTTACACTGTGACCTTACATTACATAGTGACCCAAACCTTTCCTTAGTACCAAGCTAAGATTTTGTTTTTATGTTGCTGGAAACACAAATGATCTAGGGGAAGCCTGCACCTTTCTTGCTGAACACAGTTAGCAGACAAGGGCACATCCACACCACCAGCCAAGCTGGGGTGGCAGTTCACACTCCTAGACCTCAACTTGCTCTCACTAGCTCAGGCTGATCCATAGCATGGTTGGGATAACATGCTGAGATGTAAGAAAAATGCATATGCAGTTAGATCAGGCTTGGGTCCGTGGTAACATGTCAAGGGTCTTCCTGGGACTTGCCCACATATATAATGCCAGCACAGACACATCTGCAAGAGCTGAGGTCAGGCCCTGCCCTGTGTTGCTCCGAGTGTGTGGAACTTTGATAACATATCAGCACCAAGGTCCAGGGACCACATGGTGCAACTGAAGAGATGCTGTTGTGTCCTCTGAGTTACCACAGGAAAAGCAAGCACTGGCGGAAGGAAGCACTTTGCTCTCAGGCATGTCTCTAAACCCCAGCTAAAATGGTTGCTGAGATGTGCCCATCTTCACCTACCCTCAGGAGGGATATTCAGGGCTTGATCTTTCACCAACTGTTTTCTCCACACACAAGCAGCAGCCAAAACTCCAGCCCTCACTGCACAGGAAGACATAGAACGTGAGTCACCCGTCAGTGACGCTAATCGTGGGAATTCACTGCAGAGGTTTGCAGGGGATGATGAGTGAGGAACGCTACCATTCCTGTGAAACCCAGTGCTAAGGGATGGCTATCTATCTCCACTATCTTCAAGTATTGTTCCAAATAAACAAACAAAACCCCACCTTGCCCGGTGTGCATTCCCTGCCACCTTGCATTTCATCCCTACATTTATTTTGGCACTTAAGTCTGCTAGCAGATGTCAGAAAACCTGCTTGTACAAAGCACCCATGGCATGTTCAGGTTTGCCAAAGGAAGCAAATTATTACAGTTGGTTGGGACTTCCTGAGATGCAGCAAACACATCAATAGGGGGGTCAGGACAGTCAGGGTAGGAGACCAAACAGAAGAAACTAGGCCACTTTGCAGGCAGGATTCAGGCTGGCCATTCACGGGGGTTTGCTGTAAAACACAAAGGGGAAGATTTGGCTAAAAATTATAGACTACAGACTTTGCTTCTGCATACCTTCTCCATGTGCTGCTCTTAAGACAGGCCAGCCCTCGCTGCCTGTACCAAACATCCCCCCTCTGCCAGCTTTCTGGTGTGTAATTAATGAGGGCTGGTGTGGAGGCACCAGCCAGCAAAGCTGGCACCACCACTGAGCAACTGCTACTTTTCATGGCAGGCTGTGACGCCAAGTGCAGGCACGTTCAGTCTGAATGGCTTGCCAGACTGGAGAGATTCAAAAATGAGAGGAAGCAAACTGAAACTCACTGAGGGAAGGCACAGCAGGCGTTCCTTGGGGAGGACAAAAAGGTTCCCGGTCACCATGCACAGCAAAGCCCCAGGAGTTAGAAAGCTGTGATGGTCACAAGAGCACAGCTACACCCAAGAGGAATTGGTAGCTGAGATTTTACATGGCTGCATAAGTCAGGTTGCTCCTATGTCTCTGCTGCTCTCATCATGCTATCTCCCCCATAGGCATTTATCCATGTGATTGACATCAACCAGCACCGTCCCCAGTTCCTGAAGAGCCATTACGAAGCAAGGATTCCTGAAGATACCCCCTCAGGGAGGGAAATCCTTCAAGTCAGTGCAACAGACAAGGATAAAGGCAAGGGGCTCATCTACACCATCCATGGCAGCGTGGACCCCAAAAGCACAAGACTTTTCCAGTTGGATCCAAGTAGCGGGGCCCTCACAACAGCAGAAGGCTTCAGCTCCCATGCCATGCCTCAGCACACCCTAACAGTGATGGTGAGTCCTAGGCACACCCTGCTGAGTCCATCAGTTTGGCCAGGATATATGGGTCGCTGGAGAAATTAAAACTGGTTGTAGTCTTTGAGGGAGGATTTGTATAGAGCAGCAGAGAAGAGGAAAGCCGGGTGTTAACCTTTACTATAGAACCATCCTGGATAAATTTAGGTAACACCCTGCTTCCCTCTAACCAAGTGCTGAGCTCTTCACCTGCTACTTTCCTTGGAGAGCCACTGGATTCTCATGCAGGAAAGTACAGTGAATAATTGTTAGTGTTTGGTTTCAAGTTGCGTGTTTGTGCTGAAACTTACAGGTTCATTCCCTTCCAAGGGAAAACACCACTCTCTGTAAGAGCCCTGGTGAGCTACCTGGAAGCCTGTTCAGGCAAGGCTATTACTCTGAGTGTGACCATACCTGCTCTTCCTCTGTCCTTCAGGTAAGAGACCAGGAGGTCCCCATCAAGAGGAACTTTGTTCGAGTCATCATCCATGTGGAGAACTGCAACCTCCACCCTCCACAGTTCAGCAGCATCCATTACGAAGCAGAAGTGCTGGACTCAGCAGGGGTGGGCACAGAGGTCCTACAAGTCAGAGCCCTGGATCAGGACCAAGGAGCCAACGCTGAAATCCACTACTCCCTTCAGGCAGGTGAGAGCCATGCAACAAGACTGTTTAGGCTATGAACATGCCTGCATTTCCGTGCTCTAGCTGGTGGCCAGAGAGTTGACCAGCTTTCTCTAGCTGTTGCAATGAACAGCACATGGCTGCACAGTTCTTAAATGTGATTTCTTTCCTATCCTAGAGAAAATATAGAGCGACCAGGTAATTTTCATATTATGAAATATTACTAGCATCTTTCTTTAAGAATACAATTCCATGTTGAGTCACTATTCGAAGAGAAAAAGTGACAAGTTAGAACAACTTAAAATCCTCTCTTCTCATCCATGGGAACTGAGGGAGGGATCCCTATTCAGTTGTTAGACAAAAGCACTCCAATTCCCACAACAGTCATCATCACTTCCACCATTTCTACCAAGAAATACATTCTTGAGGCATAGTAAGCACCCTCTCTGCATTGGTTGATGGTGGGTTTGGGTCGTACAAGCTCAGCGGGCAAGTATTTTATCATTCATTCTAAAGGTTAAGAAAATGTTTATGGCTGTGCCACACTGCCTGTTTAGCAAGCAAATACTTTGCAGGAGACAAGCCATCCTTTGCTCCATCTTTCTCACTGCAATTTAGATCAAGGACTGAGGAGTTTAATTGCTCCTGAAGTATTGGTAATTATAAGCATGACGGGGCTTGAAAGAACTAGTACAGTCTGTGCTACTATGCTCTGCACACAAGGCGAAAGCTTCAATACATGCTCTGCCACCACTAAATATGCTCAAATTAGAAGGGTATTTATCTCTAATTTACATTTTGATTGAATTGAAAATTATCTCATAGATCTCAATGGGTTCATTGTTCTTAGAATTAGAATTATTTAGAAATTAATGAAGATCATTGTCTCCCAGTGAAAGTAGCAGATGTTAATTAGGTCTGAAGGCAGGAGTGTTTGTGGAAGAGGTAGAGAAAAAACAAAGGGTGTCTACATTCTTCACTTCGTAATTTCTCTTCTTGCAGGTAATGGGGAAGGTTTCTTTAGCATCGACCCATATTCTGGAATTATTACAGTTGCCCAGAAACTGGACCCATCCAGGCAGGAGCGATTTACTCTTATTGCAAAGGCAGAAGATCAGGGGTTCCCCCAGCTTAAAGATTCTGCTACAGTCCATGTCCGCATCCGACCCTCTGATCGCACCCCTCCAAAATTTTCAGAGGCTGAATACATCACAGAGATCAGTGAATCCACTGCTGTTGGCTCTCCTCTTATCCAAGTTTCAGCCACAAGCTTGTCACCAGTCAGCTACGAAATAAAAGATGGAAATGGAGATGGAGTGTTCTCCATGAACTATCAGTCTGGCCTCATTTCCACTCAGAAGAGCTTAGATTTTGAGCAGGTATCTTTTTACCAGTTGAAAGTCCGTGGCACCAACATGGCTGGAGCATTTATGGACACAGTGGTACTTATTTATGTCATAGATGAGAATGACAATGTGCCCATCTTCGTTAAACCTTCCTTCGTTGGCTGGATCATGGAGAATGCTCCATCACAAAGTATGGTTCTGGACGAAAGCAATGCTCCTCTCGTGACCCACGCAACAGATGCTGATCAAGACTCCAATGCTTTGCTGGTCTATGAGATTTTGGAACCGGAGGCACTGAAATATTTCACAGTAGATCCCAGCACAGGGACACTGACCAGTCGTGCTGACATAGACTATGAGCTTACCCCAGTTTTCCACTTCAGTGTGCATGCACATGACAGTGGAAGTCCCAGCTTATTTGCATCCAAGCCAGCCAAGGTCACAATCCATGTTAAAGATGTGAATGATTCACCGCCAGTCTTTCTCAAAGACACTTATGAGCTTTCTGTCTTGCTACCTGCCCACTCAGGGATGGAGCTTTTGTCAGTGAGAGCAACAGATGCAGATTCAGAGGTGATCTACAGCATCGTGGAAGGGAACCTTGATAATGCTTTCTACATTCACCCTCTGACAGGTCTTATCTCCATTCTTAATGCTACTGGCCTGGGAAGCTACAGGGAACTCACAGTCAGAGCTGGTGATGGCTTATATAAAAGTACTGCTCTGGTTAAGCTGAATTTAACTCAAGCACAAGGTACAGGCTTAAAATTTGATCAAGAAGTATATACAGTGACTGTGATGGAGAACTCTACCGATGAGAAGACTCTCACCATTCTTGGGGTCAAGGGATATCAGCTAAATGAACCACTTTTCTATTCGCTTTTGAATGGAAAGGAAAGATTCAAAATGATCCAGGCATCTGGAGTACTCCAGACCAAGGGTGTCAAATTTGATCGTGAAACACAGGACATGCACGAGGTAGCTGTGGAAGTGAAGGACAACAGGAAACCACCAAGAGTGTCCCAAGCCACAGTCAAGGTTTATGTAGAGGATGTCAACGACAATCCACCTCAGTTTGAGAATGTGCCATATTACACCTCGGTGCAGGACGGCACAGAGCCAGGTGATGTACTTTTTCAGGTGTCGGCAACAGACAAAGACATAGGGGATAATGGAGCCATTACCTATTCATTTGCAGAGGACTACAAATACTTTTGGATTGACCCCTACCTAGGAGACATCTCACTTAAGAAGCCTCTTGATTATCAAGCTTTAAATAAATACAACCTCCGAGTCATTGCTAAGGACAAAGGCGAGCCTCCCCTCCATGCTGAAGAGGAGGTTGTGATCAGCGTGAGGAACAAATCCAACCCTCTGTTCCAAAGCTTGTACTACCGAGTGAAGGTGCCCGAAAACATCCCCCTCTACACATCCATCCTCCACATGCAGGCTCGCAGCCCTGAGGGCTTGCGCCTCATATACAACATTGTGGAAGAAGACTCCCTGAAACTGTTTAGCACTGACTTCAAGACTGGTGTGCTCACTGTCACAGGTCAGCTGGACTATGAGCTAGAGACAAAACACACATTCACAGTTAGAGCCACAGACACAGCACAAGGATCCTATTCAGAAGCCAGAGTAGAGGTGGAGGTAGAGGACATTAATGACAACCCCCCCGTATTTTCTCAGGTCATCTACACAGCATCTGTCTCAGAGAGTTTGCCAGCACAAACCCCTGTTATCCAGCTCTTTGCTTCTGATAAGGATTCGGGCAGAAACAAAGTGGTCTCCTACCAGATCTTGGATGATGGTTCAGATGCTACCAAATTCTTCAATATTGATGCCAGCACAGGTCAAATAACAACAGCTCAACCACTTGATTATGAAAAAAATCCGCAGTTTCGCATGAAAGTAAGAGCTGCAGATCATGGGAATCCTCCACTTAGCAGCGATGCCCTGGTGATCATAGATGTGACAGACATCAATGACAACCCCCCTGAGTTCAGCCAGCTTCAGTATGAAGCCAAGATAAGTGAAATGGCTACGTGTGGGCACATTGTGATAAAAGTCCAGGCTCTTGACCCTGACAGTGGAGACACCAACCGACTGGAGTATGTGATACTTTCAGGCAATGACAATAGGCATTTCACTATCAACAGCACTTCGGGAATAATATCCATGTTCAACCGCTGTAAAAAGGACTTGGAGTCATCTTACAACCTCAGAGTTTCTGCTTCAGATGGAGTTTTCAAGAGCACTGTGCCTGTGTATATCAACACCACTAATGCCAACAAATACAGTCCCACTTTTCAGCAGAACATGTATGAGGCAGAGCTGGCAGAAAATGCTGAGATAGGTACCAAAGTGATAGAGCTGCTGGCTATTGACCCAGATGGTGGCCCATATGGCACCATAGACTATACCATCATAAATAAACTTGCCCATGAGAAGTTCTCCATAGACAATAAAGGCTGTATTTCCACCCTACAAAAACTGGACAGGGAAAATTCAACAGAGAGAGTCATTGCCATTAAAGTCATGGCTAAGGATGGAGGTGGGAAGGTGGCATTCTGCACTGTCAAAATAATCCTTACAGATGAGAATGACAACCCACCTCGCTTCAAAGCCTCTGAGTACACACTGTCCATCCAGTCCAATGTAAGTAAAGGCTCTCCTGTCATCCAGGTACTGGCTTATGACGCTGATGAAGGTGCAAATGCAGATGTCATTTACTCTGTTGACTCTGCGGAAGATGTGGCAGAAGACCTTGTGGAAATCAATGCTGCCACTGGGGTTGTTAAGGTCAAGGAGAGCCTTGTTGGTTTAGAAAACAGAGCCTTTAACTTCAAGGTGAAAGCTGAAGATGGCAGACCCCCTCACTGGAACTCCGTTGTCCCAGTGAATCTTCAGATTGTCCCCAGGGAGGTGACATTGCCAAGGTTTTCTGAGCCCCTTTATACATTCTCTGCATCTGAGGATCTTCCTGAGGGATCAGAAATTGGGTCAGTCAAAGCTTTTGCAGAGGATCCCATCATATACAGCCTGGTGAAGGGAACCACTACAGAAAGCAACAAGGATGAGGTGTTCACACTGGATGAAAGAACAGGGGCTTTGAAAGTCAAAAAGGCCATGGATCATGAGACCACCAAGTGGTACCAGATTGACGTTATGGCTCACTGCTCACATCAGGAGACAGAGCTGGTCTCTCTGGTCTCTGTGAACATCCAGGTGCAGGACGTCAATGACAACAGACCTGTTTTTGAGGCAGATCCCTACAAAGCCTTTGTCATGGAGAACATGCCATCAGGAACCACAGTGATTCAGGTGACAGCTATCGACCAGGACATGGGAAGTGATGGACAAGTGACCTACAGTCTGGAAGCAGAATCTGGCAACCTCCGAGGACTCTTCACCATTGATGGTGAGAGTGGGTGGATCACCACACTGAAAGAGCTGGACTGTGAAGATCAGGATATCTATCGGTTTTATGTGGTGGCCACTGACCATGGCAGGAAAGTCCAGCTCTCTTCCCAAACTCTGGTGGAGGTCACTGTCTCTGATGACAACGATAACGCTCCACAGTTCACCTCAGACTTCTATAAAGGATCGGTAATCGAGAATGCTGAGCCAGGGCAAGTGGTTGTCACACTGAGTACCATCGATGCAGACATCTCTGAGCACAACCGCCGGGTCACATGCTACATAACTGGTGAGTTTTACCTAGCTTTAAGTATTCAGTGATGAAGAATAGAGTATCAGCTCAGAGCAAGGATTTGATACCTTGTCTGACAGAATATAGACACAGAAATAGCGTTATACTGACAGTCCTATCAGAAGCAGGAGATGAAGCCTGAACTCTGTTATGAGTTCATGACAGTTAAATGAGTCTGGGGTATCCAAAATTATATAGTAATTAACAGCAGTGGGTGGAATTATCATTATAATAAGTATCTCACCACTGAATCGTCCTATTCAGTTGGAAATAAAAAAATGAGTATGTGTAAGTAATTTTACAGTATTGTAAATACATTTATTTACACTTTCTTAACAGAGGAATAATTAAGATGGTGTAATTGTAATACCTATTGGAAAGACAGAAGCAGTTGTACAGCAGAAAGGAAGGTTTTTCTCCCATAGATACTGCGGTCTGTATTTAAGTTCTTTGACCCAGCTTTTTCTCCTGCAAATGGTGCAGTCAGTTCACACATCACACATGTGCAGCCTGCCTTTATTTCTTAATAACTATATATATGCACACAGGATGCTTATAACTTTCTGGTATTAAATGTCTTTCCTGTGAAGCCGCTTTGACACTGACTTAATAAACAAGTAGACCTCAGAAGGCTGAAGTTAACCACTCCGCATACTCATGGATATTTGAAACTGCCATGTCAATCTTAGTGACGGGTTTGGCTAATGAGAAATACTAAAAGATGACTCTTGCATCCCTGAAACATCGGTTGCGCCAGCTAAAACTAACCACTGCTGCAAAAAAACAACAACAAAGTTACACTGGAATGTTTGTTGTGCATCTGCACAAGTAGAAGCTTGATTTTATGGTACTTTTTGACCCCAAAGGGTCTTTTACAGACCTGGAACAGATATTTCAAATTAAAATGTTCGTTCAAACTCAAACGCGGACCCTTCAGGGTCAAAACATTTAACCAGATCATGCTGCAGCCTGTTATCTATTACTGTAACCATCCAAAACAGAGGAAGAATGCTGGTACTTTCAATCGGTTTGTGGCATGCTTAACCATCTGCAGACCTTTGGGGGGAAATATTCCATCCATTTATGTATTTGCATTTCTGCCATCTTACAAGTAGTAGTAACTTCCAATTACTTTAAACCTGAGAGAATGCACACTTATGTTAGTGGTGAATACCATGTGCTCCCTCTACTAGGTACTTACAAGCACAGGTCAAACTCTACCCATAAACATATAAATACAGCTGCAGTATAGCACAGCAGCAAAAGAAAGGACATGGTGAACACAGAGCCTAGCTCCCCATTGTTCATATGCATTGATTTCAAATACACAGAAACTAAATCTGAGCATAGGCTGGAGTGTCCCAGCATCAGAAAAAGAGCTAGCAGAGGTCTCATTGTGCCTCCAGTTTCACCACCTCATCACCACAGTGTAAATGAAAGCAGAAAGAGAGTGAATTTAATTTACCCTGATGTACAAGTCCCTTCAGAGTCTAACACAAACAAGCCCTGTAGCCACCTCCCTTCCTTGCCTCCCATCACCTAATGTGCTCCCTCCTTCTGCCCAATGGCATGGCTTCAGCAGAGGACACCAGATCCTTGCCAGAAGAGAAGGATTCTCCAGGGCCAGCATCCACCCATTTAAAATCTGCTCTGTGTCACATAAGTAGGAGCAGCATGAATCTGGTGGACTGGAGAGCCTGCCTAGTCTGAACTTCCCTGTTTCTCATCATTTCGCTCTTATAGAATGAAAAAGTAGCCCCAGAAAGCATAGTTATATATTAAATACATCTGCAGGTTAAAAGGAAGTACAACTATACACAGTACTGTAGCAGTAAGATTCAACCAATGTCTGCAGGGTATTTGCAACTCTCAGATCCCTTTAGGAACATGCACCAAGAAAGACTGACACGCTTTAGGAAGGTGAGACAATGTGGTTTTGAAGCAATGAATATGCAGGTCTACAGAACATTACAGAGACATTTTTACCATCAGAAGTTGTTTCCTTCTTCCAGTGTAATATGCAGACAGTGAATAACAGAAACAGGCAGAGTATTTGTCAGCTGTGCAGTGAGGAAGACCACATGTTCCTCACCAGCCCGATACAACACCAGTGCCCATTCTGTGCCACCATTGCAAGCCCTCCACATCTCCTAAAAGACCAGCAGTGGACACATCCATATCCACTTTCCTTACCACTTCTGATTTTCAGCACTTTAAACACCTCTTTTCCTTCGCTCCTGTCCCCTTCTAGACGGAGATGTACTGGGGCAGTTCACAGTGAACCAAATCGAGGGAGAATGGACAATTTCTTCCAAGAAGCCTCTGGATAGAGAAGATACAGAGAAATACCTCCTAAAGGTTATGGCCTCTGATGGGAAATTTCAGGCTACCACTGAAGTAGAAATTTTTGTTCTGGATATCAATGACAACAGCCCTGAGTGTGGCCAGGTAAGACATATGTCCTGGGACACTGGGAGCACAAGGGGAGCGTCTGGGAAGGGGAGAACACAGTAGCAAAGGAGAAAGAACAATAAGAGCACGTTAAGAGGGTTTGGCTTGTCATAATTCTTCTCACACGATCCTGTTGCTTTGATTATACTTAGCAATTTTAATTAAGCTGCACGTCAAGTGAGAACATTAAATCTAGCCTCCAAGCACATTTGCCAGCAGTAAGTGAGCGCCTAAGCATTATGAAGGATAATTTTTGGAGATAAACAATGCCAGGAAGCCTCCTGGGTAGGGGCATGTAAATTACTGAGTTTTATATCCTGCTAAGCTGAGAGATTCCCATCAGGAGTTTTGTTACTGTAGAGAGCTGATCTCTGGTATGGATGTTACCCATGGTGAGAAACAACAGATGTGGTTACTTCCCAAAGGAGATTCAAAGGCTCGTGTGAAATGAGCTCACTGGTCCAGGTCCACACCCCAGCAGCCAGCAGTGAGGCACATAGTGTTCCCCTATGAACCACATGGTTCATCCTTCTCTGCAAAGCTTTTGGTAGTCTGTTCCCCCGTATATGGGATGAAGGTATTTTGGAGATGGCTCAGAAGCCAATGACAGCTTTGTCCTTACCAGATATTCTACACTGGGAGAGTCTCTGAAGATGCTCTGCCGGGTCTTTTCATCTTGAAGATATCAGCAACTGACCCTGATGTCGGCAGCAATGCCCAGATAGCATACAGCCTCCATGGCCCTGGTGCAGAGGAGTTCCGGCTGGGCCCACATACAGGTGAGAGCAGGGCAAAGGATGATTTTATCCTCTTCCTCACCCACACCCAAGAGTGGCTCAACACTTACCTCTTCTTGAGCAGACAAAAGGACTGTTCATTACAGGTCTCCCAAGCTAGGATGGGATGGCAAACAGGCAGGTTTATTGCAATGTAGTATAGAGGAGAGGGAGCTCTGCATCTTCCTACAGGCTTTTGTTACAAATATTGGCACTGTTAAAATGAAGGACAAACACTATTCCTAACAGCCAGGTCTCAAGGAGGAGAGATCAGTAAGTATTTGGCTTGAGCCAAAGACAAAAGTTCTGAACTCTAAGAAACATTTTTTTCAGTTTTTGCACAGTGTATTTGCCCAAAGAGACATAATGATCATTCTAGAGGTCACTAGGGGCTCATTCCATTGCAGAAAGCTTAGTGCAGTGGGGTTTATAAAGGCATTTAGAAGTACAATTTATATAGGAGCACTTTTATCCCATGATGGCATCACTTACATGGAGCTCAGCCCAACTTGCAGGACTCCCCATGCCAAGCCCTGCCAGTGGCTGGCAGTGATCCGAGAATAGCCCCGAGCAACTTGGTGTGGACACATCACTGCTATTAGCTGGATTACAAACGATGTTTAAGCCCTGCCTGTTGTCTCCCACGGTTCAGCCACGGAGGCAGCGTGCTTGAACCTCTCTGAGCTCTCCTCAACTGCAGCTGCAGTTGCAGGAGACGAGACCATCTCCTATTCTTTCCAACAGGGGAGCTGACCACATCTGCACCTCTAGACCGTGAACAGAAACCCATGTACCATCTTGTGGCCAAAGCGACTGATGGAGGAGGCCGTTCCTGCCAGGCAGATATAACACTGATTGTAGAGGACACAAATGACAATGCACCAAAATTCTTCCCTAGTCATTGTGCTGTGGCTGTTTTTGACAACACCACAACAAAGACACCCATCGCTGTGGTTGCTGCCAGAGACCTTGATGAAGGTGAGTCAGAATGGGATTTACTTTTTAGTAGAGTTCATCTTTCATCCTGAATAGAAACTTTTGAAACCTAGGGAAGGGCTACAGAGATGGGCATAGATGATTGAATCTTGGCGAAGATGTGCCTGGATCTCATTGCTGACATGTCCTTGAATAGCAGGCTGGCATCAGCATTTTTGTGACCCTGTAGGTAGTACAATATCTGTAGAAACATGCAAAGACAGACTGAGCACATGCTCAGTGACTGTAACTGATCCACATTGCGAACTGTCACACGCAATTTGTCTGGAACCCAAACTGGACAGAAGCTTTAATAAAGATGGAGGTTGAGAATGAGCATCATAAGGAAAAAGGAGCTTTAAATCTGGATAGTGTAAATTACATGAATGGAGAGGTCCTTGTGAAGACAGAAGTATTTTCAGAATCATAGGTAAGGCTCCTAAAAAAGGAACTTTCAGTAAACCTCTCCAGCAGAGACTGAATTTACAGTGACAGAGAAGCAAGATCCTATTTATCTGCTTTGGAAGCAGATATGAAGGGAAATTATGTTTAAAACCAAGGAAATTAAAAATGGGAAGCACCATTAAATGCACACAGGTGATACTGGTGGATGATGGCCAGGGCAGCTAGATGTCTGTACCTACAAATGGGCAGGGACACACTTGATGTTCATACAGCCTCCATTTTCCCTAGGAATTTAAGGTCATCAGGTGCACATAGTCCTAATGGATTAAAAATAAATAAATAAACCCATCAGCATTCCTACCCATGAATTAGTGCAGCCTGTCCCTTATCCTTCCAGGTCTCAATGCTGAGGTGGTCTATTCTCTGTCTGACTCTGCCAATGGACACTTTTCAATTGAGGAAACCACAGGGGTGATCCGTCTGGAAAAGCCTCTGAAGGATTCGCAGCACTCAGCATTTGAGCTGACAGTCTGTGCTACCGACCGGGGCACCCCGGAGCCTCTCTCTGCTCTTGGCACTGTCACCGTCTCCGTTGTGGATCTAAATGAGTATCTGCCTGTTTTCCTGGCTCCTGAATATGTGGCCATGGTAAAAGAAGATGTGGCTGTGGGTACAGAGGTGCTCAATTTGTCAGCCTTGACAAGAGACAATGCAGAAAACACAGAGATCAAGTATGAAATTGTGAATGGCAATGATCACGGGAAATTCCAACTCAACTCAAACACAGGTAAGACAGTCTCATGCCTAAGCAGGTCCAGGTTGACCCAACATCAAAGGCTTTGTACGTGTCTTCCCTGGTTCTTCTCCATTTGGCTTGCGCGTCTGCTCCTCTCTGCATCTGCCCACCACAAGGGTAGGGAATACAGTCTTCTACCGTAAGTTTTGTCAGCTAAGTCACTTAAGCAGTGATACAAATCTTACTAAAATTAATGGAAACAGTCCTGTTATATGTCTGGAACATGAGACAGGTCTGTGGGAATGAGGAATACATGGAGAACCGGCCAGGGAAATTTTTCCACTTCAAAATGTTGGAGAAGGTGATTTCATTTTAAAGCCTCTCCATCTTGGTCCCACGAAGAACCTGCAGCCTAGGTTAACAGGCAGCTTTATCAGGTAGTGCTGAATGAATGTGGATAATCCCAATCTGTTAACCACGAGCAGGTTTACTAGCCAAATAAAGCACTGCTCTGTTTGCACAGCAGTCTGAAAAGAGCTGTTATCTATAGGCCAATGTTAGCTCCCTGAAACAAGTCCTCGGCTGCATCATCAATGGCACTCTACCCTTGACTGCAACATCCTCATCCACAGCACCTTCCTCAGCTTCTCTGCCCCCAAGATTCTGCTAATATTTCCACACCAATCTTATTAGTCTGTACATCTTACAAAACACAGAACAATATCATTTCCAGAGAATAGTTTTGTGACGGTTTCAGTGCTGAACCCAGGAAAGCATCAAAATACACAGGCACATTCCGTCACCACCTTCTTTTTTATCACTTCTGCTTTATGTCTTCAGTACCTGTTCTCTCATTTTTTGATATTAAAAACTTCTTTCAAGGTTACATCTCTAGCCTCACAAATCACAGCATCTCATTCCACACCTTTTTCTCCTGTACAACTCTGCATCTACATCACACAGCTTTTCATTCTACCTATGGCACAGTTCAGTGATTGTCTACTGCTGCCCTGGTCACAGCAATAGTACTGTTGGACTCTCACCCTATTTTGTCCCAGATCTCTTCCAATCAAGATTTTTGTAGACATTCCAGAATTAAAGATTCTTTCACTTGATACCAGAGTGAGGCAGGATATGAGAGAATCAGTTCAATTAGAGTTTGTATTATGGGATGCCATGACTGTCAGTATTCTGACTTAACCAGAGGAGGTCAAAGTTAGCCAGCATGTTCTCAGCTGGCAGTTTGACATTCATCTCAATATATCTCCAGTATTCCAAGAAACCTTACGTGCTATTCGTTCAAAGTATCTTCTGTCCTTTTCTTTCCATCTGCCAACACAGGTGCCTTATACATAAATGGGAGCTTGGACTTTGAAGCAAGTCACGAGTATTACTTATCCATTGAGGGCACGAGGAAGGGCTCAGCTTCTCTCAGCGATGTGACCATGGTGGTGATCAACATAACGGACATCAATGACCATGCACCAGAGTTCATTCAAGACCCTTACTTCGCTGATATCCGGGAGGATGCTGCAGTTGGAGAAATCATCCTCACGGTATGATCACGAACCTTTACCTATTGTTTTACTTGTGCTATGCATTATTTACTCTTCTTTTGCACTTTACTTTTCTTTGTTGTAGCTGAATTTGGTCTTGAAAAAAGCCTGATGAATGACACTTATGTAAGCCACCTTCCTTCTTCCTCTTCAATTGAGACAAGCTCAAACCAATATCCTTAAATAACAAGCGGGATCCTGCTCCCATTCCTCCATGGCAAGGACTGATTTGCCCAAGGATCCTAGCTTTTTTTCTCCAAACAGGTGTCAGCTGATGACTTGGATGGAGCAATGAACAATCAGATCACTTACTCAATTGTGGAAGGGAACCCGCTGGGACACTTTGCCATTCAACCCAAAAGTGGGCAAATCAGCATTGCCAAGCATCTGGACAGGGAGGAGGTGAGTTCAACAGAATGGGAACAGGAAGGCTAAAACAGATGTGCCCCAAAAGACTGAGGGAGCAAAGTGTATTCAGTTACCTCCTGTTTTCTGAATGATCTACTCATAATACTGTAAGCAGAAGACAAGCCTTTCATTCGTTCATTTTCTAGACTCATAAATACTGCTGTAGAAAGACTGGGCTTTAGGGAAGGCAATACAGCCTTCAGTGGTCACAACTCTGGGCTTGGGTCTGCTCCACTGGCACTTCAAGCTGGTTGGGTGAGAGTCAGCCCCAAGCTGGAAACCAACATGGTTGGTTTCTGCTTTTCTGCATCAGAGCACTACAGAAAACAGGTATGGGCAAGAGATGGACAATCTCTCATTCATAAAACAGTAGCAGCTCAAACCACTGTTGACAGATGTTTACCCAGCTTGGTCTCATCCATCTTTGGCAAGTTGTTTCCCATCTCTGCAAAACTATGGTGAGGCTGATTTTCTTTTCCAAAGTGCTTTGAGATTCATGGATGCAGAGCCTTAGCCAAGGGCAAAGCTACTGTTATGATGCAATGTATGACCTCAAGTATTTCACAAGCTGCAGCAGAGTAAATCAACATAAAAACCCCACCATTCCTCCATTTCTCCAAGTAATCGTGCACTACAAATCTTCCAGATCCCCAGTTATTCCCTGACCGTTCGAGCCATGGATAACGGCCATCCTGCCCAGTTCAGCGATGTTGCTGTGCGTGTCCACGTGTCTGATGTCAACGACAACCCTCCCCGGTTCTTCCAGCTCAACTACAGTGTGGTGGTGCAGGTAAACCAGGAGGTGGTTAGTTCTCCCAGTCCATCTCAGGGTAGTAAGGTACTCATGCATGATCGGCAGAGGGAAGAGACAGCAGTAAGGCATGCTGTTGCGTTGTGCTTATTGCCACAAAGAACTGGGAGCATCTTCAGGGGCAGATATTCTGCCAACAGATGCCATTTTTTCTTTCCAGTAGTTTCAGGCACTTCCTGTCCTTTCAGTACAGAGAGTGCAGAGATTTTCACACTCTCCAAGGCTGACGTGCAGCCCCTTTCTCCATTGCAATTGACCATGTCTACACCACAACATAAAGAGCAGGCCCAAGCACATGGTCAGGCATCATCATGTCTGCTAGATGCAGCCCAGTTGTCGCTTTGACTCAAGATAACTATATGTACTCAGAAAGAAAGACAAAACATGCTTTCGTCTGTACTTGTGCTGGCATGACTCAAGGGGAAAGAAAAGGCATCAGTTCAACTGTCTACGCTTAGCTGCCACATAGGTAATGCTATGAAAGGCAGCTCCTTGCCACCACCAGGTCTCTGCCATTGCTGGCAAGAGTCTCAAGTCTGTGTGTAACAGAGAGATGCACATGGGGTGTAGGATTTGTTTGCATGTGGATTCTTTTCTCTTTGCTTGATTTCCTGTACTAACATCTTTCTCCATTTCAGGAGAATGCTCCTGTGGGTACCAGCGTCCTGGAGCTGATTATGAGTGACAGAGACTCCCCAGAAAATGGACCACCATACTCATTCCGGATCACCCAAGGCAATGACGGGAATGCTTTTGATGTCACCCAAAATGGTCTGCTGGTAACATCATCTGTCCTGAACAGAAGAATAAAGGAACAGTACCTACTACAAGTCCAGGTAGAGCCTGCCTTGCTGTCCTGGTATCTGGATCCCCCATCTAGATTAAGTAGTAACAAAATTAGGCTCACACAGCTGGATGCAAACATTTCTGGCTTTGGAAAAATCCAATCCAGGCACATATTTTGCAGCTTGGAACCAGCCTCAGAGCACATTTCTCCACACAGTTTACCCACAAGAAGCAGGGGGCAGCTTCTGCATTGATAAAATCAGGTAATGTGATGATGAGAAATACTTTATCAGTTTTCTTAGATGCTTTTCCCAGCATCATTCTAGCAGCTTCCAGTTTAAAATGAGACTTGGATCTAGTCCTACAAACTTTCTCCAGTTATCCTTGCCATTTAAGAAACTGTTTAAATTCCTCTTCAAAGAGGATTTCTACTGTTGCAGAGTGGATTAATTATTTTTCAGTGTTATCAGTAAGAATAGTAGCAAAACAAAAAGATAACAACATGTAAAATACATACTTCTTCAGTAATAGCAGTTGCTCTGAGAGCTAGGTACTACTATATTATGAATCTCAACCATCAACTGCCTAAGATTAGGGAGGAACTTTTTCTGTAATCTGAGTATTCACATTTTCTATTTTGAGGATCCTTAACTCATGCTAGACAGACACTGTCACAGGTGGGAGATGGGCTTAAATAGTCCAAAAGGTGAACAAGTGTATTGATGTGCTTTGTGGCTTTGTACACTCAGTTACGGATGGATCCCCAAAGATTGGCAACGTCTCTAAAGATGATTAATCCTCAGAAAATCAGAACTGCTCAGGTGTGCCTGAGCTAATGATGAGCACACATGGAAATTAGTGTGACCCCATCTCTAACAGAAGGTCTTAATCAGTCTCCATGCTGGAAGAAATTTCCCTGGGGCCATCTCCAGGCAGAGGTCCAGCAATGCTGCCAATATTTCCCATTCCTTCTCCATCCCCATCCCGCTGCCTGAAAGCTTCCACCCACTGCTACCTGCGAGGCACTCTTCCTTCATAAGACCTTATCCGCCCTTTCCAGTCAGGTGAGGTGACAGTAAGTCAACATGTGGCTATAACAGATCCTTCTATTCTCCTTGACAGGTATCTGACAGCGGTATCCCTCCCCTGTCCTCATCTGCGTTTATAAACATCCAAGTGACTGAGCAGAGTCGGTATGCCCCCTCAGCCCTTCCCCTGGAAATATTCATCACAACCAATGAGGAAGCTTTCCGAGGTGGTGTTCTGGGCAAGATCCATGCCACAGACCGAGACCCCCATGACACACTCGTGTACACTTTGGTAGCAGAAATGCCCCAGAAGGGACTCTTCTCTGTTGGGGCTGCAGATGGGAAGATCGTTGCTGGGGACAAGCTTCCCCATGGCCACTATCTTCTGAACGTGACAGTCAGCGATGGTACATTCACAGCCACCACCAGCGTCAATGTCCACGTGTGGTGCTTCACGCAGGAGGCCTTGGACAAGGCGGTGGTGCTACACTTCCGACACCTCTCCCCTGAGGAGTTTGTGGGGGACCATTGGCGCAACTTGCAGAGGTTTCTGGGAAACATCCTTGTCACCCGGCGCCAGAACATCCACATGGCCAGCTTACAGCCTGCAGCTACCTCTGATGGGGTGGAGCTGCTCTTGGCTGTTGGAGAGCCACACGGCTCCTTGTATGAGCCTCGAGTCCTCGCTAATAAGATCACTGTGTCAGCTGGGGAGATGGACCAACTTGTTGGTCTCCGGATGAAGAAAGCAATTCATGTGCCATGTCATGGGTCAGACTGCACCCACCGTGTCTGCAAGGAAACCATTCAGCTGGATCCAGGCATGATGTCTACTTACAGCACTGCCCGACTCAGTGTTCTCACCCCACGGCACAGCTTGGAGCAAATCTGCTCTTGCAATGGTGAGCAATCCTTCCTGCTGCTGTCCTGCCCTCTGAACCTGGGCATACCATGTTTTCTTTCAGTACGCTATAGAGCACATGGACTTTCCAAGTTGCCCAATGACCAGTAACTCTGCCTGCAATTTCAAAGGCAAATATAGACTCTAAGAGCTTGAAAGTTTCACATAGATTTGTTTTGTTTTAAATTAATCTCCTGTAGCATTTAATAGCAGCAGCATCTATCTCATTGGGAAAAGTCACTCATACCTAGCAGGTAATGAAGCTCAGTGACCTCTGGGCTCCTGCATTGTAGGCCCAACAAAGCACAGACTGACAGATTCAAGGAAAGCCAGATAAAGCATATTTGTTATACTCACTCTAGTATAGTTCAAGAAATAAATGGAGGGAGCAGGAGCAGAGGTTAGCATCATTTGGGCAGGAATGGTAAGGAATATCATAGAATAACATAAAGACCTATTAAGGATAAGGAAATTCAAGGGTGTTGTAAACCACACTGAGAGCACCTCGAAGGTGCTATAGGACAGAAATAGCCAGACTGCTATTGCAGGATTGTTTTACAGTTGAGTACCTAGATTAAATACAGGGAGCTCCAAATGGGAGCTGTGGGAGATGAAGTGCAGCATTACTTGGGTTGCTGTGGATGGGGCTGCTCCTGGACAGTTATGGTGTCAAGCTAGCAAAAGAGTCCATAGCGTCAAAGCATGACAAAGATGAGACCTTTCACTCATTCTCCCTACAGGAACAGCTGTGAGGTTTGGAGGCCACAGCTACATTTGGTACCAGCACTCACACATTGGCTCCTGGCACATGCATTTTCGCCTGAAGACCCATCAGCTGCACGCTGTCGTGTTCTACGCTAATGGGACCGACCATGCCACTTTGGAGGTATGTACTGCAATGTGCAATGTAAAAACACCTTACTCTTTCAGGGAATCACAGAAAGAAGATGCAATAATAGGTACCCTTAGTAATTCATCTAGCTAAAATATGAGATTTGGGAAGACCAAGTGAGAACCAAGCGCAGTTTGGCAATTGCTACAACTACAACTAGTGAATCTTTTTTACATCTGTGAATGCATGTGCTAGTCCCTGGTGTGACGGCAGCATACGCCAATATCATAGATCTACATCACCATCTTTCCTTACAGTTTGCTTCTCCATCCTTCTCTCTTATCACACCTCTAAGGGCAAAGAATTTACCAGGTGGAACTTTTCCCAGACCAGTCTGCTTTCACTATAACAAAAGGCAAACTTCCTTCCCAAACCCTGGGAGCGGAGTCAAACCCCCACCGAACACACAAAATGTCTGCCAGCCCACAATATGGTTCAATCCAACACAGAGGAGGCAGCCACACTGGGCTAGAGGCTTGGGGTAACAGGGTAGAGATGAGGAGGGCACAGGTGAATTCTGAGATTGGGAATATCATTACCAGACTTTACCTGCATCAGAACATATGCCGATCAGGTTAAATGGGCCTCAAATTAAAGGTCCTTTACCATAATGGACAGAACAGACAAAACAGGAGCCTTAAATGTAATTTCTCAAACCCCCAGCCTTTTCAACCGCTTTCTTCAGGTGGTTTTACTACTTAAGACACCTGCAGAGCCAGGAACATTTCAGTCTGATTGCTCTCCTCCCTCTGGCTGCACACTGAGTCTATCCAGCATTCAAAGATCATCTCCCTCTTCCACTTTGGCAACAGGAGGAAAGAAGCAGATGACTAAAGAATAGGGGTTTTGTATATTCCTCTTCAATTAAATTCAGACTAACTGGAGACCAAGGTCATAGGACATACTAACCAGCTTACAGAGATTTGTCTCTGAGACAAATCACATTGGGTTATACACACTGTAACCTACCTGGAATTGTTCATACTGGCCCCGAATTCCCTCATCCCTTCTCACAGGAGAATGAAATACTTTTCTTTCTGCTGTTATAGAAGACTCACACAGACAGCGAGCTGCGTAGCAGCTAAACCCAGAGACCTGCTCACTGTACATATAGCAAGCTCCTGCAGCCACAGCCATCGCTCCTTAAGAGCAAGAGCAGAGAAACATCACCCCTATATCCAGTACCCTCCAAGTGTGAATTTAAGCTGTATTGTAAGGGGCTGATGAGAAAAACTTCTCAAGAAGGGTCTTTAGCTTTCTATCTCATCCCTAGGAAGGAGAGTCACCAAGCAGTCCAGCAGAAGGAGTCCAGAACTCCAGATGGTGCTCAGAAAGGTTGAGATGGCAGCAAGCTCTGCTGAGCCAGATATAACACACAGAGTCAAGGGAGAAAAGAGTCGTTACTGGTGAAGTTCAGTGTGTCCATGATCTGTACCCAGATGTCTCCACAAGCTTTTCGATAGGAAGCATTCATAAAGTCTCACCATAAAGTTGCCTGTGAATTATTTCTTCCCCGACTTACTTTATTTACAATATATTAGGGTTCACACCTTTTCTAGACCATCAGGCCTGAAAGATACTGAAGGAATCCCTCAAGACTGTAAGCTTTGTAGGTTGCAGTACTCCAGGCATGAGCCAAAGCTTTGACAGAATCAGAACTGATGTCTCGTAGATTTGGTGAAGAGGAAGAGTTCTGCCAAGGGCATGCATGCTATCACCCTTCCAACCACTAAGCTCTCCTGATGTGCAGAAATAAGATTGCAACAAGAGGATGGCAAACCAGGCAAGCTGGGAAAGACTTGGCAGCCTATCAGTTCTTGCTCCAGGGAATCGAGTTCTCAGCTGTCTCCCAGCCCCAAAAATTGATAAACCCAATCTACAGACCCATCTGAAGTGAAAACATGTTCCTCCAGATAAAGAGAAGTGACAAAGCTCTCTGTTGTGCTTGCCAATTGTGCAAAGAGATTTACACACATGTTGCCCTGGGGCCCTTCTACGGCGTGTGCCAGCTGCACATAATTATTCCATCCTTCAACAGTTGCTCTCTTCTCCAACTGGGTTTTATTTATATCATGGTCTTCTTTAAAAGCTAACTGTTGTCCTGCTCTGCTTTTGACTCCTCCAGAGCAGCCCCATCATATCATATGTAGGTTCCCCTAGAGTTCAGTGTAGCACATAACCACTCCTCTTCTAGCTTCTACCGAGCATCACCACTCCTCCCTGACTCTAATACCCCCAAGGAGATCTTTTGCCTGGGATTAATTGTTTGATGTTACATAGCAAGCTCTGCAGGTTTTCCATGAATGTTTCATTCCATCTCTTTTCTCCTTCTCCATACACTCTTGGTTTCTATAACAGAGAGGTTTTATCAACAAAGCAGTGGGGAGAAAAAAGTGAGAGATTTACCCCTGACTTCACCCTGAAACAAAGCCTTTCCTAATCTTTCCCTTCTCATTCCTCCATATGAGTTTTAAAGATTAATCTTTGGCAGCATATAAGAATTTTTGATGCCCCAGTTTAATGCAGGAGACAGTGGTGTGGTTCACTTTCAGCAGCTCAACATCTTGTCTCCCTCCTATCTACTGGAGATCAAGGATAAGATTGCAATACCTATCAGCGGCTTTGGTTTGGCTATCCAGCATGCTGGTCAGGAGCAGGGCACAACAGTAATTCCTTTCTCTGCCTCTCAATTCTTCCTTGCTTCTTCCAGAATTAGCTGCCAGTGCTTCTCCTCAGCGATGCCCTTTCAGCACCCTCATCCATGCCAAAGGGGCAACTGCTCCAGCACCTTCCCCACTACTAACAAGACAGTGAGAACAGAATAAAAACCATGTGGCCCAGAACAAGAGTCCATCTGTGACTGGTGATGAATAGTCTCAATACTGGGGCTCTGATTAGGCTCAGGAAAGGAGGAGAAGGGGCAAGCAGGACTATGATCACATGGCTCTGCACCTTGTTGTCTGGAAAGATCAGTTTCCCTCCTTGCACACTGGCCAAAGGTTGCATGGAAGGACTGTGGGTGAAATTGTGCCAGAGAGATGAAGATGTTTTGCAACATAAAGGAGGTTGCAGTCACTTAAACAGGCTTTAACTGACCCATGCATAGCTTAATTTGAGTGAAGGGGGCTGATTTGGCCAGCTGGTTGTTCTTGGAATTTGAAAGCTGGGATTCATCTTGACTCTCGATGCTTAGGCAGGGAGAGAGAGGAACACAGAAGTGTTGAAAGCCTCTATGAAGATAGGTACTTGTATCACAGCTAACTCTAGCTTCTGGGATGTGTTTTGCAGATGGTTAATGGAGTGCCTCAGCTTGGGTACAGCTGCCAGGGAAACTACACCGGGAACCTCTCCTCCTCACGTTTTGTGAGCAATGGCGAATGGCACTCAGTGTTCCTGGAGGTGAAGAACACATCCATCCGCCTGCTTGTTGATGGTCTTGGAAACGCCTCTCTCCAGCTGCCAGCAACTTGTAGTGTGTCCTGGGGCAGACGAGACCTGCTTTTTGGGGGCCTCCGGCACTCACCCCAGTCCCAGAGAGTCATGTGGGGGTTCAGGGGCTGCCTGGATGTGGTTGCGATCAATGGCAGAGAAGTGGTTCTCCTGCCCGGGAAAGGGCAATCAAAGGAAGTCGTGGAGGAGGTGGGGATAAAGCAGTGTTGCTCCCCCACTGGTGCCTGCAGCAGCAACCCGTGCCTCAACAATGGGATGTGCTCCGAAACTCATGGAGGAGGTACGTGATCATCCCACACAGAGCAACAGGAGAGCAATAAGTAATGAGGGGTGGGGAAGATGTAACCTATTCATTACAAGGAGAATCAGAGGTCCAGGGGGACCTCAAGTGATAGCTGACTCAGAGCAGCAGCAGTTGGGGGATACAGGATCATCATCCTGGCTCTCACCAATGGGACCATGGCCCAAAGGGCAGGAAGGTGTTTCTAAGATGTGCGCATGACCTAAGAGAGCACAGTGCTGCCAAAACTCAGATGCAAATAGAAATTCCACCCACCCCTCTGCATCCTCTTTGCTTAAGGAGCCTTTAGCAAAGCTGGAATCAGGCAGGATGGGATCATGCAGTGATGGTATCGCAGCAGAAATAAGACAAGATCTTGGTCTATTCCCACTGCAGTCAGTGACTCCCCAGGGATATGGGAAGGGATATGGGAAAACTGTAAGCTCAAATCCAAGAGTCTCAGGCTAACACAGGGTGCATGTGCTCAACAAAGGTTTGATACCAGGCTCTTCCCAAGACAACCTCATCACTGCCCCATTCCTCCCATCAGGGGGGCTCCCTGCAGCCAGCTGCATCAGAGGGTTTATCAAGATGGATACTCTGTGCACCTTGGCCCTTCCTTGGGGCAGAGGGGTGTTTTCCAGGCTGCTGTGTGGGGCAGAAGCTCCTCCTGGAGCTCTGTGCCCTTTGGGTCCATTGCCAAATCCCACACCCTGCCTGCCGAGCAAGCGAGGACAGAGGGAGCACACCTCCTCCTGCTCTGCCCGCAGCCTCTGGGAACAAGATTCCCAGCCCTGTCGACTCAGCAGCTGCCTGGTTCAGGTGAACTTGTTTGACACGAGGTACCTCTGTACTGAACAGTTAGCCTGGCTGGCATCACAACTCACCTTAGCCTGGAGACCCTCCGCACTGAAAACCCCTCTGGCTGGGATGGAAGGGGCTCAAAGCCTCTTCTCTTCTCTAAGTCAAGGCATCACCTGCTTGCTTTGTGGAGAGTGTACAATGGGAGCAGGGAGGAGGAAACCAGTCATTCACTAATAACCATCCAGTTCTCTTTACATAGTTTCCTTCCAAGGTGATCAACTTCTGCAGATGGCCCAACTGCCCTGGAAAGAGCTCATGGGACATGGCCCCAGGCAGAAACACGCAGGGCACTGCTGCAGGGAAGGGGGTGCTCAAAGGACATTTAGTGTGTGAGGTGCTTGCCTGCCTTGAGCACTGCAGGCTCACTCCTGTGGGCCATGGGCACAGAGAACAAGGTTATGCGAAGCTCTGTGCAGGGATCTCAGGCGTGGGATTACCTGCACAGACAAAGGCACATCCATGCAGGCGAGCCCCGGTGTGCCACGTGGCTGCGTGAGAACTCATCCGTGCGGGAAGGGTCAAAGCCAGACCAGCACCACAGCAACCACAGCGCTCGGGACCACAGGGACCAACACGTGTGAACCCCTGCACACGGGAACACGTGTTTGGGCACACGCAGCCCCATAGGCAATGTCCAGCACCTGCTGCATGAACATCGGCACGTCCTTGTACAACCGCTAACACACATGTGGGAGCAGGTCTATGTTCATCCTGTTCTCTAAAGCAGGGATGTTTAAGCTGTCAATGAATAGCGCTTTCCAAGCATGCTGTAAGGTGGAAACTCTGAACTTCCCGTGTGGCACCACCAGCCAAGCAATTAACAGGAGCTCAGCACAGCCAGGGACATTCCCATGCTCAGGGCTACGTTAAACAGCAGCCAAAAAGGCAAACAGCAGCAGCCCCCTCTGAGTCCCCAGCTATGCAGGGTTTCTCTCTGGCTGTGAGCAGACACCTCCTGTAGGCAAGAGAAACCTGACATGTTGAGACAGGTGCTTCATACCATGCAAACTCACAGGACTAAATACTTCAGAGAACAATAAGGTACAGAGGATTGCATTTAGCAGAGTCAGAAACCATGAATCAGCCAGCCAGGCTCCCCTTCCTTTAAGCTGAATCTGTCCCCTAGCTTCTCCATGCGTTAAAGCTGTGCCCTGAGGGCATCCCTGGTAGGAAAGGGTCTGTGTCAGGAGAGGACAAGGTTGACTTGTTGCTTAAATAGCTCTCTAGTGCCATTGCATTGCCCCAAAGTGGTAACCCAGCCTCCAGCAACCACTTCAGGTCCTATAATGTATCCACCAGCCTTCCATATGGATGGCTTGGGTGCCCCATAGTACCTTCTGCAGCAGCAAGTACCTATGCTTACGTAGCTGGATTGAGCCCTCTGTGTGTGCCATCAGCACCAGCGACTGGTCCTCCCTTTCTTGCTAGTTCTTCCATAAGGATATGGTCTTTATATGGCACTTTCTCACCCTCTCCAGGTTACACCTGCATCTGCCCTGGGCTGTTTTCCGGTGAGCGCTGTGAGCTCGGGGACAGTCCCTGCGAGTCCAAGCCCTGCCTGCATGGGGGAACCTGCACCCTCTCTGCCACTGGGTACTCCTGCCACTGCCCTGACTGGTACCTGGGCGAAAGGTAAGGTCCAGGAAGGCTTTGGGATGGGTCATCTCCCATGGGGGGTGAAAACATGACCTCTACCAACAGCTATTGCACATTTCTGGAGCTCACCGCGGCCAGACACTGGGGCGCAAACTGCATGTGCCTGAGCCCTGGAGCAGGGAAGTGTCTGAAGGCAGAGCTGAGCAGACCGGGATATAAACAGCTCTGCCATCAAGTGGTCACTGCCCGTCTGTGCCCATCTCCTCTGATCAGGACCGGAAAAAAGACGGCTCTCCTCACAGATGCTTTGAATGCCCCTCCAAGCGCCCTGTCCTGCCTCCAGCCCAGCATGATGAGGGATGCCCAGCACAGGCTCAAACAGCATCACATCCAGCTCATCCCTCTGCCTCGTTTACCCAGGACGAACACTGGTCCTTGGAATCAGTGCAAAGCCACAAATGATTCGTGCGGCTCTTAAACCAAAAGCGTGCGGTCCACTTAAAACTGGGCATTAGGTGGCAGTGTGATACCTGAAATCATCGGTTGTCCAGCCTCAGCCTGTGGCGTTGCACCGCAGCTCACACAGCCCAAAAACACTTAGAAAGAGGAGCCCAAACCTCACAGAGTTTGTTCGGTAACAAGATAAAAAGAAAGGAAAGCCAACAGAGCACTGCATATTCCCCTAGCACGGGGAGATCATCACTGGTGGAAGAAAAGGTTCCCCGTACTGCTGGGGAACTTTTAGGTTATGTGGGATGGAGCAGGACAGAGAATCAGAAATTCAGTCCCAGTTCTGCAGATCCTTAAGATGCCAGAAAGGCCTCCAACAAGGGTGCCCATCACTACTTCTCAGGGTAGATTTTCCCCACCTATTTGCTGCAACCTCCAAACATTCACAGATCATCCTGAGACCCCAGAGCTTGAAGGACAAATGAGACGTCATGAGAGGTTAGCGCACCTCAGCGTGACCCTGTGCTCCCTAATTTAAAAGGATGAGAGCATCTCAATGCAATGTTATCCCTAGAATGTCCAAATACTCCTCTGAGGCAGGACACCCCCCATTTTAGTTTGTTGCATATGACTGAAAAATTGAACCATCTGTAAAACATATTCTCCTGAAAAGCATCATTTTATACTCAAGCATCACAGTCCTCTGCCAGGGGAGGCAGGTAGCACAAACCTAGGGAGGGAGAGCAGACAAGGATGGAGCATCCATAGCTGGTATAAGTCAGACTCCTGAATAGGATACCAGGGTTCTAGCTGCATCTCCAGGCTGACATTGGTTGTCTCCATCTTCTCCCTACAGATGCGAGAAGCTGGCCGAGGAATGCCAAGACAACCCATGCCAAAACTCCGGGCGCTGTGTGAGCACCCAGGGCTCGGTGCACTGCATCTGCCCATCAGATTACCAGGGAGACTACTGTACGCAGCACATCATCACCCCGGCCATCGTGCCCACACAGTGGGCAGTGAGCCCTGAGGAGATAGCAGAGATTGTAGCCGGTGTGCTGGGGTTGGCCATCCTGGTCGTGGCCTTCATACTCATCCGCAAGCGCTATCGCCAGCGGGCCAAGGCACACAAGCCTGTGGCAAGGGAGGACCCCGACCTGCTCTCCAAGACCGAGTTCTCCAAAAGCGTAGGTGTGGGCACCCAAGCTGTGCCACCCATCGAGCTCAACATCCTCAGCGATGCAGCGCACAACAACCTGGACCGGGGCACACCGGAGCAGCGCAAACCCACCAGCACCCCCGAGTTCGTCACCTTCAACTCGGCCAATGCCCCGAAGCACCGGGGTACCATCGTGTGCAGCGTGGCACCCAACCTGCCCCCCGCTGCACCCCCCTCCAACTCTGACAACGAGTCCTTCATCAAGTGCACTTGGGCCAGGGAGGAGATGGGTCAGTAGCACTGAGTTTTGTTGCTCTTACACATCCCTCTTCCCCCTGTGAAGTGGATCTAAGATTTGCAAGCATGAGAGACCAACAGTGGTGGTTAAAGCCAGGCAAAAGCACAGACAAATGGTGCCCAAGCCCTGCTGTAGGATTCTCTGTTGGCTCCTCCCCCTCCTGGCTCACCAGTATTCAGCTTTAATCTCTTCGGTCTCATATGCAATAAGCAGCGAAAACATTAATGCACAGCCTGGATTCCCACACATCCTGAGTCAAAAGACCCCATAAAAGAGAATTATTAAGTTAAGAAGAAGAAAATTAAGACCCTAAAAGTCAGTGCGAGTTTTTGTGGAGGGATTTGCATCAGTTTCTAGGCAGAGGGGTCACACCCTCAAGGAAACACCTTGTGTGGCTCTGGACAGCAAGGTTACTGCTTTCTCTCCATGCAGGGATTCATCACCAACGTACACTGTTAGAAGAGGGGTCACAAGAGTAGCTACAGGGAAAGGAGAGATCCAGTGGATCACTTCCTCTGCCCTGTGCCTTCATCATGCAAGCCTCTTGCATGCAAATGGCACTACAAGTGTGTCTTTTGGGTGTTAGAGTAGTGGGTGTCTGAAGGTGGGAACACTGCTTCAGCAAAGCAGTCCCTTTGATTCCCAAAGCAGCAATTACAATTCCCCTGTCCCCACATCTCTCTTCCCTGGTTGCCACATCTCCTGCAGGCTCAGTCTACAAAAGTAATTAGCGGGAGGGCAGGAGAGGGAAAACAACGGCGTGAACTGCAGCTAACACAACTCCCTTTTATTCTAGTGTACCCAGCAGAAACAACGTACTGGCCCCCCCGGTACCTGTCATCAGACATGCAGGAATACTCCCACTACGAGATCATTCAAAGCCCTCCAGCATCCTCCTCCCACCCTCCTCTTCCCCCACCTCCTCCTCCACCAGCAGACACGGAACCGGTTGCTCTTTATGGAGGCTTCCCCTTCCCGCTGGACCAGAGCAACAAGCGGGCTCCCATCCCGCCCCGCTACAGCAACCAGAACCTGGAGGACTTCCTGCCGCTCGGCCCCGTGGACATGGGAGCCTCCCAGTGCCAGAACGAATACACGGCCATCAGCTACTACCCAGCACAACTGGTGCAGGGCGAGGGTGTCCCGTACCAGCCTGACCCCGGGTACAAGCGGGTGAGCATGCGCCTGAGCGTGGCCCAGCCCTCATATGCAGACTGCGAGGTGGGCCACCAGCCCAGCATCCGAGCGCAGCCCCTTCCACCCCCCAACTACGAGGGCTCTGACATGGTGGAGAGCGACTATGGGAGCTGTGAGGAGGTGATGTTTTAACAAGGGGCTCATGCTCGGGATGAGAAGTGCATTTCTGTGCAGAACAGTGTGCAGGGGGCTGGTACATGCTGCTCAAGGGGGTTTAATGTGTCCCCCCGCACTTCACAGCATCTCCCCGTGCATGGCTGGGGTGTAATTTGGCTGGATCTTTCCCCACACTGTGCTCCTGCTGCAAATGGAGGGGAAATGCTCCAGCCACTGCCCGGACACAGAGGATGCTCCTGGGATGCCAATGACTAACCTGCCTCCTTGCCAAGGGGACTTCCTCGGATACCATGCAGGACCACAGCATGCCACCTCCTCCCACCCGAGGCTCCCTAGCCACAGGGATGATGAGGAGGAGGAGGGCAAGCACTGCAGGTATGGCAGCAGCCATGGTGAAGAAGGTGCAAAAGGACTAGTGATGCACAGCCTGGGAATGCCCCATGTGGGATAGCAGAGCTACCCTGCTCTGGCTCCGAGGGCTTGCATCAAGCCAACAGTTTGCCCGGTGGAACGGATCAGCTGGTGCAAACCCTCTTCCATGTCTGCTCCCTGATGCAGGGAGAGAGATGAGGGAATGCAGCTGGTCCCGTCAGCACATCCCTCACTTGGCCAATAGAAGTCCAAGAAAAAAAAGAAAAAGGAAAAAAAAGAAAGTCCATTTCTGTATTAAAAACAAGCAAGAAGCTTCATCACGCCAGGAACCACCCACAGACTCAAACCAGTGCAGCAGCAAAGCACGACCCCTGCCCAGGCAGGCTGTGCTCACGGGAATAAGGGAGACCCTGCCCTGAGGATGTGAGCACAGGCATATCCCATGGTTGTCCTGTCCCACGCTGAACACAGCAGAACATGGTCCGGCCACCCAGCCGGGGCTCCCTGGTGTATCCCAGAAAGACTGACCAGCACCGCATGGCTGAGACAGGGCACCGAGGCTGCTGAGCGTGGGTTTGCCTGTGTGTCCTTGTGCTTGGAAATGCATCGTTGCTTCGTGAGAGGTTTTCTTTGGTCGGTTGTTCGATGTAACTTTTTTTGTTGTGGATTTTTGGAAAGTATTAAAAGAGTTTGGATTTTTTTACTACTGATTTTATTCGATAGCTTGGGGATTTCCTTGTAAATAGGGCATCCCTGCCCAGCTCCAGCCAAGGGCTGTCCAGCAAATAACAGCTGCTTTTGGACACCAGCAGCCCCTTCAAAGTACCAAGACAGCAAGACAGGGCTCACTGTCAACTGGAGAGCATTATCCATCTCAGTTTCCAAGAGTAGTGCAAAGCAACCCCATCAGCGATGATGAGGGGGGACTGCCCCAGCCCTGGGGACCCCTCAGGGCCAGCCCCATGCCAGGGCAGAAGGGCATGCAGCTACTGTTATCATACAGGCAGGACAATTAGGAACACCTCAGAGCACTAACACACAGAGCAGGAGGGAAGATTGCACAATTTCATGCTCATGAGGACCAGAGCATCATCTGGGAGCCCCAAACCACTATTTGGGTGCAGTAGGTGGGTGCACACAGAGGTCCGCACACAGACCTCTTGCCCCATGACAGCCAAGCACTCATAGCAAATGGGATGGGACAGCCTCCATGGTAAATCCATGCAGCCCCAGTTCTGTTCTTCATTAGTTGCTCCTAAGAGCAAAACCATGCAAAACCTCCTCTTTGCTCATTCTTTCCAGACCAGAATAAATCAGAAATCATTCCTCCTTGCATTCTTGCTGAAGCAGAACTAGGACTCACCCCACTCCCCTCAATACCCCAAGGATACCACAGCATCCTACCTGCTGGCTTGAGGGGGGCTCATCACACAGAGAGGGAGAGAAGAGAATGACAGAACAGCCTCCGTCCTGCCTGAACCTCTACTGCAGGACAAGCATCACCTGCAATGGCCAAACCTCCCACCCCAACTGTTACCTACCACAGCTGGGGTTAATCCCACATTAGAGCCAGGGGAAGGAGCAATTGGCTGCATTTGTGCAGGTCCCCAACTCAGCTTCGCTCTGCAGGATGGGCTTGTGAGCTTGTGGCTATTTTTCATGAAACCTCTTGACTTGAAGTCTCCCTCCCAGGCCCACACTCCCCATTACCTTGCATGCTTTAAGGAGACTTCTCTGCCACAGCTTCAAGACATTGCCCTTTTTAGCACTGATTTCCCAAACAGCCCCACTAAGGACACACCACGGGCATGAATTACAGGATAAACCACACTCATCTAGGATCACAGAATAGTTAGGGTTGTAAAGGCCCTTAAGATGGTCCAACCCCCGATGCCGGATGCTATCTCAGCACGCTCCACTCCTAGCCCACGCTCTGCCAGGTAGTTTTGCACCTGGAAGAGGAGCCCCCATCTCACACCCCAGCATGTTTCCACATAAAAAATAAATCATATTTATTGATTAAAGTAAGATACATGATTAAGGTGCAGCACCAGCTCTTCCTCTGAGCAGCTACACACACTGTACGCTGACAATATCCATAGGCATGAGACATGTACATTGATCATTTCTATATCTACAAGTTCCGTGGTTACAGAGCAGCCTACGATATGCAAGTGTCAAGTTTTCATGTCCATTGAGTCCTGTGCCAGGTCCTCCTGGCTCGGCAGTGCCCTTCACACCATGTGCCCCACCAACACATCTGGCCCCGTCTCCAAACAGCCCCTGAACACCTCCATAAAGTGAAGAATTGCAAACCCCATTTAATGCTGCTGTGATATCCCAGTCTCCTTGGCAATGAGGCCTTCACCACTGAGTGCAAAGTGAGTTTGGATGCCAGGATGCCAGCAAACCCACTGATGTCCAGTGCCAGGCTGAGGACATGCCCTTGGGCCACAGTTGTCCCCCAGGCTGTGTCCAGCCTTCTTGTAGGGTTCTAACAGAGGAGGAGGAAAGCATCAAATGTCCCCTGCTTTGCCAAGGGTGACATTTCTGCATTCAAACCCAACCCCAAGGGCCACACGGGGGTCAGGATGCAGCGATGGATGTGAATATTGCACTTCAGTCCGTGGCGCGCCTGGAGCCCCCTCCCAGACCTGAGTGTTTGCTCCAGAGGGAGGGCTTGACTTAAAGCTTTGCTCTGCTCATGACCAAGCGATGCTGGAGCATGCTGAAACCTTCACCAGCACAGACTTTGAGGGGACAAAGTGAGCCCTGAGAGATGCGGTGAGCAGGTGAGGGGCTGGAAAAGGAGCAGCAGCATGGCACAGACCTACCCTGACACACAGCACCCAAAGCAGGACCAGCAAAGGGGACAGTGCAAGACACTGAAACACCACACATCGTGGAGGCAGGCTGCAGGGATGCTGCTCAGCACAGCCTTCTCCTCCCAGAAGTGGGTCAGACACAAAACCAACCCCAAGCCTCACTCATCCTCCACCAAAGATGGGAATGCAGCCTGGCAGTGCTATATTCACACCTCCCATATGAAGATAGGATGGGAAGGTTGGGGCTGTTCAGCCTGGAGAAGAGAAGGCTGCGTGGAGACCTCATAGCAGCCTTCCAGTATCTGAAGAGGGGCTATAGGGATGCTGGGGAGGGACTCTTCATTAGGGACTGTAGTGAGAGGACAAGGGGTAATGGGTTCAAACTTAAACAGGGGAAGTTTAGATTGGATATGAGGAAGAAATTCTTTACTGTAAGGGTGGTGAAGCACTGGAATGGGTTGCCCAGGGAAGTTGTGAATGCTCCATCCCTGGCAGTGTTCAAGGCTGGATTGGACATAGCCTTGGGTGACATGGTTTAGTGTGAGCTGTCCCTGCCCCTGGCAGGGGGGTTGGAACTAGATGATCTTAAGGTCCTTTCCAACCTTAACTGTTCTATGATTCTGTGATTCTAAGACATGGCTGTGGCAGGATGAAGGGATAAAAGCTTTCCAAAGGAAACCACTGCACTGTCCAGCAGAAAGGCAATGAAACTCCCTAGGGAGGAAGCTGGGCTCACCAAGGAAGGAAAGCAGCAGCATAATGGGGACCACTCCCCAGGCATGCACCAGCCACAATGCAAGAAGCAACAGGAGCACAGGGAGAAGCCCTGGAGAACTGCATCCTACTGGAAGACAAGCTGGGGCAGAGGCAGAGGATGTAGAGCGATTAACAGTAAAAATAATAAGGGTTTTGAGTGTGATTTGACATTCAGTATCAGCCTGCAGCCACAGCTGATGTGTGCACTGTGAACAAGGCGATGTGTTTCAGCGGTGTGCAGGCAGTAAGTGGTGACCCCTGAGGACACCCCATCCAACTTAGGGAAAGGACTCCCAGATGAAGGCAACCAGCTTGGACCTTCCTTGTGACAAAGCCCATTTGCTCCCCACATGCCTTGGCTCTCTAACGCTTCCAAAAGCCTTGCACTTGTGCGTTACACGAGGAAAAAGAAGTGTTTCTACTGAAAGCATGGGATAGATTCAGCAAACCCTCCCATGCCAAGGATGTGCCCAGTGCCCAGCTCCAGGCCCTGAGGCAGCTGGAAACAGGAGCCAATGCCCATGTCTGGGGATCCCAGCACAAGAAAGCTGGGGTCCCTGGGATGCTCCACACCTCGGGCTCTGCCCACACTCCCTACAAGGTGAGGAGGCAGCTCCACACTCTCCAACCTGAGCTGAGGTTTCTCCGTTGCTGTAAAAATAAAGTGCTCAGGGAAAAAAAGAAAACAACAATAAACAAACTGGCACAAAACAGAGCAGTTCCCGTTCCCACCCTGACTGAAGGGATGGGGGATATATAGAAAGGGTGGGATTTAAGAATAAAATATATAACCAAAATCCACATCCCCAGGATTGCTCCCCTCTGAAAGCGATTATTTACAGGGGATGAGGGGGCTGTTTTGCCCTTTCACCTGGCCACAGGGAAGGCACTGCCCCAGCCCAGATCCCACCTCCACAGCCAGAGCCCAGCACAGGACCCTCCCGCTGGGGGGGGGGTGCAGCCCTGTCCTCTCGCAGACCAACCCCACTGCGAGGAGAGGGGAGACTGTTCGCAGGAGACCAGCATCTCCTGGAGCCCCTGCACCCCCAGAGTGGTACCCGGGCAGGCAGGGGACCGTCACTGCACCATGGCACTGGTGGCATTCACCACGGTGGCCGCGGGTGCTGCCAGCTCCACCAGCGCCTCATACGTCCCCACCACGAAGCCCACGAAGCCGAAGAGGCTGATGATGATGTCCTTGGTGATGACGAGGGGGTGCATGCCTTCGGAGTAGTAGGTGGCTATCTCCAGCAGCGGGGGGAAGATGAGAGCCAGGGCGCTGCTGCTGACAGAGCCCACCAGTGAGATGACAATGTCCAGGCGCGGGATGAGGATGGCCAGGACACCTGGAGAAGGAGCAGACATCACATTAGCATTGACAACTCCCAGATGGCCAAGACCCTCCTTCTCTGAGTGAAAGTAAGCAAAAACCCACCGCAGGGATCTGCTTGAATTCTCCCTCTGCCCTTCTCCCTGACATAAGCTTTGAAGATGGGGTTGCGTATATTTTCTCCTCCCCAACAAGCAATTGAGCCATTGAACTAATGAAGCACAGCATGCAAACAAAACCCTTCCTGTCACCCTGGGCACCAGTGAGCTCCAGGGCTGAGCAGGATGGGTGCCCCAGCAAACAGATGCCTCTGGCAGAAGAGCAGCCACAGCATCCCCAGCCCCTCTGTGAAAGCCAGGACTCCTGCCCCCCACACCTGGGGAGCTATAAAGCCTCAGAAACCCCATAAAAGCAGGAGAAGGGAAGAAAAAGCCCTCTCCCCTCACCCTGAATACATCAGTGTGGTTTGCATGTGATTAGAGCTGCTCCAGCAGCAGAGCGCCCACGGCACAGCCCCGGGGAGAACATTTGTTAGGTAAAATCTGCAGCCAAGGAAAACCTCCCGGGAGACTTCTGACAGCTCCGCACTTAGCGGGGCAAACTGCTCGCCCTGCTCCTACTCGGGGCCAGGGGAGGACAGAGGGATGGTGTCTTCTCCTTCCAACCAGCCCACAGCTGCCACCACAATGCCCCTTGACACCACGCACTGAGCAAGCTCCTCATCCGAGGCAACCTCAGCACTCGAGAGCATCATCGCTGCTTTTCAGTCAAACAAAGCCTGAGGAAAAGACAACCAGAGCTTTGCAGAGCGTCCTCTGCAAGCAAAGCAGACTTCAGTATTTAATCCAATATTGGTTTACTGCTTTGAAAGCTCTGCTTAGAAATAGGAGACACCTAGAAACATGGCAGCTACTGCCTTGGTGGAAAAGGGGCATCTCAGGGCTCCTTACTAGAGGGATTTGTTTTCGCTCCAGTAATCAGCTACAGGCTGTTGGAGCCTCCCTGAGCCAAAGATCACTCACAGCACCACAGGAGATGGAAAGCTTGGGAGGCTGACAGCAGGCATAGACACAAATAGGAGATGCTCCTGCACAACACCACACTCCAGCTCTGCTGTCATCTGGATAAGCCTTCCCTCCACCTTGGCGGACAGCAGCAAATGTCCCCACTAAGCTGACCTAGAGGAAGTTTACCCCAGTGTTCAGCCCTGCACAGGGCCAAAGGAGGGCTCTGCCATGTCTCTGCTGCAAGCAGCATCCCTGCTCCAGCAGCCTGCAGGGAGAGCAGAGCAGCCGACACCAGCAGCATCCTCATCCCACCCCACACCGCTCCTTGAACTGAAAGCAAACAAAACTATTAACTCCCCTCTCAATGAGGCAGAGCTGAAGCACCAGCTGCAGCCCGCAGCCTCCAGGGCAACGGTTGTGCTTTCAAAGGGGTTTTAAGTGTGCTGGTTTTGAAGCCTAAGCTTAAAAGACACCAAATTGTATCCTCTCTTTGGAAGCCAAAGCCATGATGCAGGCTTGTTTTGCGGCCATGCATTCAGCTGATGAATATTCATGCAACCCCCCCTAATTGCTTTTATCCTCAGCAACAGCCACAGCCATCTTTTCCAGGGAAGGGTAAGGGGAGGAGGTACAAAGGAACCAGCAACCCTCCATCAACACCCAGACAGGAGGGTACAGCCACTGCCGGTGCCTACAGCCATCCAATCGCTCCAAGCCTTCACTTCCCTGAACACACGAACTCCAGCACTCTCCAAGAGAGTCTCCAAAGCCCAATCACAGCTCTGGGGTGGCCAGAGCACATGGCCCAGCACAGCAGGATTTCATCCCTGCACTGTCCCTCCAGCAGCAGGCATTGAAACAGAAGGTGCTTCAGGAATTCAGCACAGAGGAGATGGGGCTTTACCCACCTCTGTCAATGCAGCACTTCTGGCCCGTCATTAGTGAAAGCCCAGAAACCAGCAGCACGCTGCTCAGAAACCAGCTCCACTGCTCTTTAGTTAGCATCACACTCCTCTCAAACCCAAACCAAAGCCAGCTAAGATGCAGGGAAGGTCCCTGATGCTCAACTCTGGTGCATCAGCAGCATCGAGCCATTGAGAAAAGGTCTTTTTCAGCAGATGACACCAGGGAGCTCAGTCAAGCATCTCAGCTGTGCTGACAACAGCATGGATTTAGCTGTCAGGAATCAAAGCCAGCTAAAATCAAATACTTCTGCACCTGACTTGGTCCATGCCTTTTCCAAAGGTCCACCAGGCTCAAGCCCAGCAGCTTGCTCCACCAAAGCCTCACTGCAGGCACCAAATGATGTGGAAAGCTTACTCCTCCACCAAGACCAGTCCCATACAGAGTGGGCAGAGGACCACTGCTGCAACTACTTGGGGGCCACCTCGGCCCACTTGCTTGTATTAGCAAGGTCCAGGAGACTCCCTGCTGTGAGGGCTTTAGCAGCAGAGCCAGAGGCAGCAAGGCAAGGGGTGAAAGCTCTTGGCACCCCCAACCCACAGCAGGAAGGAGGTCCCACATCCTCATAGGGGAACTCAGACAAGCTGCTTTGTACTCACAGGTCACGCCAACCAGGGCCACCCTGAGGAGCAGGTTGACCAGCCAGCCCCAGCGCTCCGACACCCGGGCAACGAGGGGAGGAATGATGATCTCGGCAGGCACATAGAACTGCACAGCATAGGTGATGAAAATCCCAAAGGAGAAGAGCAGCTTGACAGCTTGGTACAGCCTGCAAACGAGAAGGAGGAGACCAGTGAGACACACTCTGCTCCAGCCCCAGTGGCACCAACAGCAAAAAGCAGAAGGCAAATGCTCAGCCAATAAGGACTTTAGTGTGACAATGTTTTTCCCCTCCTGAACAGTCTACTGAAAAATCAAGGGTGATGCATTCAAGTCCATAGACCCCTTTTTGGGCAAGAGATTTCAAGGAGACAACACAACCTTCAAGCTGCAGCAACACACGTCCCTACACCTAACCAGAGGCTTTTAGTCTTGGTGTAAGGAATCATCAGGCCAGGAGGTGGGCCTACAGCCTCTCAAGTGCTGCTTCCCCTTGGAAAACTCATGGACACAGATATTGAGAGTTCTTTGAAAAATAAAACAAATAACCAACCAACCACAACAAACCACTGTCCTGCTCCTGACTCATTCCAAGGCACAGGGAAAGATGAGGTGTCCTTGGCCAAAGGACCAGGAGCCTAACTTGATCCTCAACAAGTTAAGGCACCCACCTACATTTCCAGATGCTCATGTTGCCACACTGCCCTTGGCTGCACAAAATAAGACCTCCGTGTGCCTTTCTCACTGTGTAGCTGTGTACCATCCTCTCCACTCGAGCAGGCTGCACTCGGCAAGGTCTGCAGTGGCATGGGGTGGCCTTCTTCATGATTGCTCCCCACAGACAACACCTAAATACCCACTAGCACTGGTACTGGCAAGAGCCTGCAATCCTGATTTTTGGCCAGTGACCCAGAATGAAGTTGCAGCTATTCCCAGAGGCTCCTTACCTTGACCTTTAGCCAGCCTCTGAGCTGAAAGAAGAAAAAAGCTTCCTTTTCTCCTATTTGCAACCAGCTGGATTCTGGTTATAACCAGAATTGTGTTATAACAGGAGATGAAGAATATCTTCAAAGAGGATTACCTGCAGCCATGAATATTTCACAGATTTCGATTCCTGATTGGCTTCTGAGGAGGGGGAAGAGGACAGAACCACTGGCGTAAGTCTGGGCTTACAGAGCAAATGGGATACAAATGTCACCACCACCACCTGCAACTGAACCTCCTCCATAAACCAGAAAGCAGCTATTTCGGGCATGCTGCATAATACATGTCTGGGGGGAAGATAGCTAAAAAAGCAGTTGCATAGCTGCAGGACAAAGCCTGTTGTAGGTGGCCAAAAAGCCACCTCCCAGCCCAGTTTCCTCCCTCAGCTCCCCAGCAGCTGAAAAAGCCTCTCTAAAAGAGGAGTGATATCCAGTTACTTCATATATGGCCCTACCTGTTCCCCAACACACGACATGCTGACTAAGCAGGAAACACGGGTCCTGCCCACACCGCTTGGGTAAATATGAAGTGGATCCAAGCTGAGGAACATATCTGGCTCCCTTTAATTTCTTTTGGCCCAAGCCAGTGCCTCTCTGTATGTTGGTTCTCAGCATACAGCTGCTGCAACAGCAGCCTCAAAACAGAGAAGTATTCACATGCAAGACAACTTTGAACATTAGTGGCAGAGTCTGGTGCAGTCAAACACTTCCCACAATCACAGGGGATGGAGGTGGGGATCACCTAAGTGAATGGGACCAGATCAGATGTATTCAAGACTGTGCCCAACATCAGCCTGGTCATTTTATCATCTATAAAAGAGCAGGGTAATCAGACAGAGGTCCTATTACCTGGGAAGAAGAATCATATTCCACCTTCAAGAAGAATGAGGGAAGCTACAGGCTAATCAGCCTCACCTTGATCTCCAGAAAAGTATGGGCTAAGTCCTTCTGACATCCATTTCTAGGCACATATTGTACAGGGTGAACAGCCACTGGGGATTTGCCAAGGGGCAATTGTGGATATATATTCATCAATGAACCTGGATGAGCCCTCAGCAACCCAGAGCACGCTGTCAGCAAGTTCCCAACAAGACTGAATTGGAGGGAATGACTGCAACACCTTGGAGAAGGACCTAAACATGGCCGAAGTTCAAAAGCAAACACAAAATCCCACACACAGGAAAGGCCCAGCTTCCCATTCGGCCAGAATAGGACCTGAAGGTCCTGATGGGCAGCAAACTGACCATGAGCCAGCAGCAGGACATTGCAATGATTAAGGTCAATCACATACCAAGCTATCCTAGCAAAAGCATAGCCAGCAGGGTAAGGATTACTCTCATTAGAAGCTTGTGAAGCTGCATCTTGAGTATCACGTCCAGTCTTGAGATTCCTAACACAGCAAATTGAATGGAGGCTACTAAGATAGCTGTGACTGGAGCGCACGATACACAAGGAGATGCTGCAAGACCTGGGCTCATTCAGCATGAAGAGAATATCATGGGGGATGTTATTACTGTCTTCAGCCACCAGTAAGGAAGGCACAGAGAAGACAGAGAAAGGCTCTTTTCAAAGCTGCACAGCAGAAGAACCAGCAGCAACAGGACAGAGCTGCATCCCAAAAGGGTAGTTAAGCACCAGAACAAGGGCCTGGAGAAGTGGGGAACCTCACTCCTCACTGATATTCAATATTTAATCTGGCCCTGCAGGAGGGCGGACTCAATATCTCTGGTGGGCAGTGCCCTCCCTAAGCTAAATTTGCCCTGTGGTTCCATAAGCAAACTAAAGACAAAGCTACCTTGAGAGTCCAGAGTGCACTCGGACAGCCACGTGACTCGAGTGCACAGTAGCCTTGAGCCACCTCTACCCCACACCTGCATATCTTCAAGCTGTATTTTCAGCAAAGTGATGCTGTAAAACCATAAAGTGTTCCAGGGCAATCTACAATTAAGAGGTGTTATTAAAAAAGTTACAGAGGAAAGCTGGCTACCAAACCTACCCATCAGGAACCATGACAAGCTCAAAGGGCATTTTAAATACCAAGGGGAGAAAGAGCTCAAGCTAGTGCTTGAGCTCCATGCAGGGCCGTCATGAGGCACTGCTCTACCAACCACAGCAACTACTTGCTTAATCCAGATGGCCACACCAGGCCATTCCAACAAGCTGCAAGAAACGGCATACGCTCCTTGGACCACAAGCTCTGCCGTTACCTACCTTCAACTGGTTATATGCAACCAAACATCTTCCCCCTCACTAGAGCATTTCTCCACTCTTCAGAAGATGCAGTGAAGCAATGCTTCTGAGGATGCGAGGAGGGATTTCTGCATAGCAGTGCAGGGCTGTGGAGGCTGTGGTTAGAGCTGGGTGCTGGGAGCCAACACGCTCCTAATTTGAGGAAACTGCGGTTACAGAGAAATGAGGCTGGAAAAGCCCTTAGTCACCCTGTATAACCCAATGATTCCTGACACACTCATCAAATCTGCTCTAGAGACCTCCGGGCAATGCCTACAGCCAAGGAAGGATGCAGCATCTGTGCCATTGTCCTCATTTTGTTCCCAACACTGCACGCAAACCCCAGGACTTCTCACCAACAGCCCTTATGACCAGCTTCTGCAGCCCAACACCATTACCACTGGGAAAGAAACCCACAAGCAAAGCAGGATGGGCAAAACACTCATTTCAAGAGCAAGTCCTCACCCATCACCTACGGGTGGGTTTTGCTTTCTTCTCCAGAAAAGTACTTTGACAGAAAGCATGGATGCTCCTAGAAACATGCATTTGAAATAGGAGCTTTCTGCAGCCTGGCAAGTCACAGAAATCCCATTACCCTCTTTCTAAGGGAACATCATCCTTTAGAGCAAACAAAGCTGAGATGCCCCCATGCAGTATTACAGGTCAGCAGATGTCGTTAGTCTGTGGCACGACTTGGTGCCCTGCAGAGCCCAAGACCTGCGTCTGACCTGCTTTCTACCTTCAGGAGAAGCAGCAGCACTTCATCCCCTTCACACTTCCCTTCAGCTTGCTGAGAGGACGGGATTCACACCTACTGCGCTTAGAATGGTGGAACTCAGATCTCCCTACAACACAGGCAAGTTTTCCCACCAGCCCCGTCCCTCCTCACTGAGAGGAGGGACCTGGCAGAGCTACAGCCCCTACAGGGGACAATGCAAGGCTCTTGGCAAGAGCAGGACCTTCTACCACACCAACACCCAGCAGTTCAGTCACTACACAGACCCAGCATGAATGAAAGTCTGTGCGCTCAAACTGAAAGAAACCCTCCTAGCAGTAATTAAAGCAAAAACAGGCTCTAGTTTTCCAAATGCTTGCTTTCTCCAGAGCTCCAGTTGCACTGTTCTACAAGGTCAGCACGTGGAAGCCCAGCAGTACAATGACAGTCCTGCCCAAATCTATTTCAGCAATGGGGAAGAGGCAGCAAGTCATGGCGCAGCTGGTGGGCAGATGCTAACAGCAGAGAGGATGGGCTGGGGGGGGACAGACACCCCCAGCTCCAAGTCTCACTCTGGTTTCTTGCAGGGTTTCAAGCCAGCAGAGGCATCAAAGAGAAACTGTTGAACTTCAGATGCTCCCAGGCAAACCCAGAGAAACCCTGTTGCTGCAGGATGGCTTTCCAAGAAACCTCATGGCATCAAAGCCAACCCTGCAGCCCCAGCTTCGCATCACGTGCAGGAGGTGCTGCCATGCAAGTGGAACCTCTGCAGAGCTTCTCTCCAGCTCCTCCTTGCCTGTCAGCACCACATCCTGCCTCACAGACACCCCAAAGCAGTGTGTGTTGTAAGAAGCAACAGAGATGGGTTTTTCAGGATTTCCTCATATAATCCCAGGTGGAGCAAGCTGGAAAAGGCATTTATTCTCAACGCTTGCATGCTCCACACTTCTTGTCCCAAAGGCAAGAAAACCTGCTTGCATTTCTCCTCTGGGATGAATATGGAGCTGTGACACTGAACAACCGCTCAGCCCCAGGGACAGACCAGCACAAAGCTCAGGCAGTTGCTGCAAGAGCCACCAGGCCTGGCAAGAGATGAGAGAACCCCTCCAGGTTATAGCAGGTAGAGGGTCAGGCCATGTGTATTTCCAGCATCTCAAGAGGCCTTGCCAGATCCCAGAGGATCACAGACAGGTTTGGGGAGTTGCAAAGCCTGGCACCCACAGGAAGGAAGGGGTACTCTCATGGCACTAGCACTCACAGGCAAAGTATTGGCTCCAGATGAGCCACATCCAGTCACAACGTGGAGCCCAGGAGTGGGAGCTTGAGCCTCAGGGCTGCAAACACAGATCCCAGCCCACATGTGGAGACGTCACATCTCGCCCCCTCTGGGAGCTCCCAGCTTCAGGGTAGTTTTCCAAGCTCTCCACTTGGGGAAGAGAAGTGGGTTTTGCACAGATCAACCACCTTTTGATACGGCTGCACAGGGGTTATGTTCAACACCTCCCAGCCAGAGCACTGCTCAGCCCCCAGAAAGATGCCACAAGGCTCCAATAAAAAGGCAGGAGCTGCATCTACCCAGACAGGGACCACCAGGGACCCCAGGGAAGCAGCCTGAGCTGCAGAGCCAAGACCAAGCTTGGATGCCACAGCAATGAGCCTCTCTTCACCCTATACATCAGACAACCCTTGTCAAGCTCCTTTGGACAGTTTGAATACAGCACAGTTGATCCTTTCCGAAGCTCATTCAGACCACTTCTCCTAAGGAGTGATGTCCCCTGCTGCTTTCTCACCTCCCTTTCGCCTTGCCCCTGGCCCCTGCACTCCCCATGGGGACTCACCAGCAGTTGGGCAGGTTGAGTGTTATGCTGGCCTGAATGTCCGCCCCGAAGCGCAGGTACCCCAGGACACTCAGGCTGATGTACAGGATGGTGACAATGGTCATCCCCACGTAGAGGATGACTGGGAACTGCCGTGGGTTCTTCATCTTGTTTTCCAGAGGCAGCACCTGGGAGAGGAGAAGGAGGAGGAGGATGACAACAGAGCAGCATGGTGCCCCTGTTCCTCTACAGCCCTCAGCCCCAAAAAACAGAAGGGGCAGCCCCATGGTCAAGCACAGCTCCCTATGCCAGCAGATGGGATGGTCACACATGGAACCCAGCTGAAAAAGCCCATGTACTGGAGATCTGATTTCTGTGTTCCCATTTGAGACCTTCACACTTGGCATGGCAAGTCTTCAGCAGGGTCACTCATGCCCTTACCTTAAGGAAGGGACCTGCTCCCTCCCTTTGGCAGGAGCTGTGTCCGTTAGTACCTGGCATCTTCGGGAAACACCTTCACCCTATAACTTGGCTGCTTTCCACTCTGCACTCCAAAACAGCTCAGCCATGCCCACAGGGACAGGCCCATCCTGGTACATTGCCTTACTTTACCAATAGACCTGGAAAGATCAAGACACTTTCTCCTCTTCTATCAAGTTTGGACAGATTGCAACCAAAGAGGCCAATAAAAAAGGAAGGACAGAAGCAAGTCCCTCACCTCTCTACTACTAACACTTGCTTTCAAATATAAGACTTCAGCAAACATTTTTATAGCTGTCCTTGGGTGGCAGGAATTCAAGGACAGACACAGCAGCAGAGCTGGTGAGGAGGCAGGACCAGAAAAGCTTTTATTTGCTTCTCCTCCTCGAAGGCACACGAGGAAGAGAGCATTTGTGCCTCACTGCCAGCAAGGGCCCTCTGCCCCCCGCACAGCATTCAGTAAACACTCCCCCTGTAATGGGTTGGGCCCTCTCCAGCCCTGCATTTACCGTCAGCTTATACTGAGAGATGAAAACACTTTTTCCCCCTTTGAAGGGAGCTCCTGGAAACAACCCACAACAGCTCAGGGAGCCATTAAGCTCTCCACCCACCCTGCCAGCTTTTTTCCACAGACACAGCGGTCTATTTACAGCATCTTGTATGCATTATGCAAATCCAGCCCCACAGCAGGCTCGGGCCACACAGCTCCTGAGGGATCATCCTGAAGCCTCCACAGCAGGGTGGGAAGGAACCGATCACACTTCTTTGTGCCATGCTTTTTGGCCTCCCGCTTAGGGAGCTTTAGTATCCAGCCTGGTAACAAGGCTCAGGATGATCCCTCGTCTGCAGGCCAGCCAGCAGAGGCCAAGGCAGCTGCCAGTGCGATTCCCAGCAGAGCCTTATCTACTGCCAGATACAGCCACCTTCAAAGCAGCAATCAACCTCCTGAGGTTTGGAACATGTGCTCCTCCAGCAACAGGGTCTGACCCAGGAGATAGCCTGGAGGCTAAAGCTAACAGCATCATCCACGTTTTGGGCTGCCGTCAGAGAAGTTCATCTGCAAATACAGCTGCAACACAGGGGCTGTGGCAAGCCCGAGCATGGGCTGAGCCTCCTGTGCAGGCAGCCCCATTGCCACACGCTAAGACTTACCACCCCGATGCCTTCGAAAGCAAAGATCGCAGTGCCAAAAAACAGAGGGTAAGTCTTCCAGGCTGCTGCTAGAGGCAGGCCACTGGGATCAGGAATGTCCTGGAAAAGAGCCCATGCAGAGTTCAGACACGGGAAGGATGGGGAAGACCTGGCTTGCTCCCATCACTCCCCAACACAGCCCCATGCCACAGGGAAAACCTTGTGGAGCAGAGGGTAATCACTTTGCCCATGGGAACGAGCATCATTCCAGTGTGCAAACACCCTGTTGTTGAGTTCCCTTCACCTGCCAAAACACAGGACAGCACAAAAATGACAGAGGGAGCCGTACACACTTACCCTGACAATGTACTGGTAGATCACAACGAGACTGCCAAGCATGGCCACATTGGCCAGCATGGAGAAGATGGACAGGACCTTGAGATTCTGGATGAACGTGAGCAGCACCACGAAAGGCAGGAGGGACAGCATGTACAACCGGGAGTCCATGGTGGGGGTCATGGCCACTGTCTTGTTCAAGCTGCAGTCATTGGTGGTCCCATTTGCTGCAGATATGACCTGGGGAAGCACAGGAAGGCTTGATGAAACCCATCGTGCAGGTGTGAAAGGATCTTGGCAGCCCATCCCAGTGGGTCGGAATGCTACCCCATCAGCTCACTTTCAAGCACAGCTAGTTGATTAAAACCAGAGCAACGCAGGTTGAAGTAGTTCTGAAGCAAATCCCTCTTACCTCACTAGGATCAGAGGTGGGATTAGCCACAGTATCTGAGCTGAGACAGCAAACCCTGCCTGGTTTTGCTCCATGAGCATGTCAACGTGGCAGCCGAGCGCACCAAGGGCAGAGGTCGGTTTGTGCTGCCCACAAGGCCAGTTGAGAAGAGAGGAAGGAGACATTAAGTGCTATTTCCTCAAAGGTCCTTTTCCTCTTGCTTCACCACATTTCACAAACGCCTTCAGTCACTCAGTTCCCTGTTCACATTCAAAGATATCTGGAAGCTACTGCTGGCCCCCAACTTTGCTTTCTTCATAGGAAATCATCCTTTCCTTGGGGTCTGCCATTCCATAGGCACTCCATGCTATGTGCTCACCTCTAGAGAGAGTTCTGCCCCAGGAACCAGGTGGCTGAGCCATCCTTCCCAAGACCATGGGCACACTGTGGATCACCAATACAACCACAGCCAAGCTGGTTTGGGTACAAAGTGCTGGCTGGCCACTGCAGCAAAGGGCTACCTGCAAACTAATTTAAGCTGCTCTGGACCATGTCCTGCCCCAGAGGAGAGGCTAAAGAGCTTCTACACATATCAGCATTCTCCATGGGAGAGGGCAGCACAGAGCCCCAGCCTGCCCTGCCCCTCCACAGCTTGCTCCAAAGCCACTTCCAAACCAAAGCTCTACCCAGCACAGCAGCAATGGTCTCGCCTGAGGTACCACCCACACCATGGCTCCCATCTCACACACCAGTCCACACCACAAAAAGAAACAAGCAACACTCCCCACCCAAAGCATTCCAAAACCGAAGCCAAGGGGTTTCCCAGCTGTGGGAGCAGCAGTGTGGCAGCAACCAGACCCCTGCTGCAGCAGAGCAGGAGCACAAAGGGGAGCAATGCTGAGCAGCACTTGCGAGGCACTGAGATGCCGGAGGCTGGGAACAGGGATTCTTCATTCCCAGTTTCTTACAGCACAGGAGCCAAGCAGTTCAGGGTTTCTGTTTATTTCCTCCTGGCGGAAGGAAACTCTTTCCCTACTGATGTAATTAAGTTCCAGAGCCAAGGGATGAGGAAAGAAAATGGAATGCAAACAGGTGCAAGAAAGGGATAAGAGGGGTTGACAGCAGGTCCTGGTATCCATACGTCACCCACCTACACAGAGTATCAATACGGCAATTAACTGAGGTGGGCAGGACATCACAGGTAGAGTCCCCTGTGCCACCTCCCTTCAGTCTTCCCTCATTAGGAACAGCCCCTGCTTCCCCTCAGGACACGGATGTTTCCAGTGCCTCTGCACACGGAACAAAGACACACGGCTTCCCAGAAAAAAACTGCCCTGTTTGAACAGGAAAACCTCTGATCCTCCAAAACACCTGGGCAATACCTTCCTGAGCAGCATCAGCTATGGAAACCAGACCTTTGGTGGAGAACAACAGCTGTGACACAGGAGCTAAGAACAACCCAAAGACCTCCACACACCCTCTTGCCTTCCCCTTGCTCCCAAAGGAAGGAGTAAACCTAACCTGCTTCAGATTGTCAGCCAGAAAGACAAAGTACACGCAGCAGAAGCCCAGCTGAGTGACGATCAGGAAAAGTCCCACCAAGCGCCTAGAAGAGAAAAGAAGACCATTTGTTAACCAGGCCATGCAGAAATGAGAGCACACTTGGGCTGCTTGGGGATGACGTGAACATTGCAGTGAAACTGCTCTCTCCACAGGTTCAGGTGTGCAGGTAAGGGCATCAGCTCACCTCTCTTCGATGATCTGGACTGATCGCCATCTAACCTCACAGACCTCAGGCTCTCTGGTCTCCCCCACCCATCCCCTCCAAAGAGGCAGGACGAGCCTCAGGAGAAAAAACTCCTCCTTAGGTTTAGCATCTCCAGTCGGCTGCCGCCGAATTGTCCTAGCTGGCAACAATACCCCTCAAACACAGGAAGAGCTAAATGTTTCCAGCATCTGATGTGCTATGACCTGTATGATGTGACGTGGGAAACCACAGGGCTGGTGGCACCCCCAGCAGCAGCTATTAGCCACCCTCAGTGCCAGCAATGCAATACATGTTATTTACTCCTTTGCTATGCAGCAGAGACTTACTTCTCTCCCTCCTTTAGTATAAGCCACATCCGGCTGGGGACAGGACTGGGTCAAAGACCTCAGTGTTACCCCCTGGGGGACACCGAGCATCCAGGGAAGGTGTGACATAAAACATTAAGTGGCTCTTGTGCTCAACTGCTCACACAGCTCAGGGACCAGCGGCTCTTCTGTCCCAGCTGTGCTTAAAGACAAGTCCCATGCCTGGAGCAGGGCAACAGGTACCTTCCCCAGATGGCATGTGTCCGCAGCCATGCACTGGGAGTTGATTCCAGCCCATACATCATGGCACCTCCATAGTCCACAAACTGCTTCTGGAACCTGTCCAAAGAAGGAGAGATCTCACATCAGCCCTGTCTGCTGGTTCCCAGGGCAAATGATGACATGAATGGGTAAACAGCTCCTGTGAAAAGCCCAGCAGCAGCTCCCAACTGAGGTTTCGACACAGGGAACTTGCTGCTGGGAGGCCCCACAGGACTCCTTGGGAAGGAAAGAACTGCGGGAGCAGTGGCTCCGAGGAGGGAAGTTGCTCCTTACCTGTAGCAGAAGTGATGGGCACACTTCACCAGGATGCCCATGCAGTGCACAGCCACGACTCCCATCACCAGCAGGCTCAGGGGACCCAGCTGCAGAGAAAAGAGGGGCAAGGCTGCACTCTGATGGCCAAAGGCAGAGCTGCACAACACGTTTGACTTCCAGACAAAACTCCACAGGCTCAGTGAGCCAAAACATCGCTGGAGGCTGAAGCATTGCTCAGGTGCTGCTCCCAGGAACCAGCCCCCCAGGACCCAACACAGGGCCATGAGCTTGGCAGGAATGATGCAAAAGAAGCAAGTTGGGGCAGTCTGAGTGTAGCAAAGTGCTTCCAGGGTTGGTTTTCAAACTATCTTGCACATCCCATTATACAGGTGACAGAGGTCACGGTCCAGACAGAGGAAGGAAGTTTTCCCTTTTAATTACTTGATTTTTCAATCTGAGCCACGGGAATGCTGCACTGCTGGGCAAGGAAACCCGGAGCAGAGCAGTGAGGTGCCCCCCGCCTCTCACGTGGGGGGCAGTTGCTGGGGCATAACACGGGCAGAGAAGAACTGATCACTGGGATGGAAGCTGGAGCAAGATGCAACCTCCAAATACAACCTCAGCCCTCAAGTAGCAAAGCCACATCAGAACCGCTGATCCCAACACAGCTCTGAGGCTGGGCCAGCACACATGAAACCCCACAGAGGGAAGCACAGTGCCATCTCCCATCACCAGCCTTAACCACCGAGCGACGGGGCTCCTCACATGCACACAGTGCTTGTAGAACCCTCAGGAGGCGCACAGCATGCTCAGCACATGCTGACTGAGACAAACCAAGGCGGAGGCTGTGCTGAACCTGCCCTGACCAGGGTGAGGAGATGCCACCTGAGCAGTCTCTGCAGCAAACAAGGCAAACTACAGAGTCCAGGGTGCAAAAGCTCACAAGAAACTGAGCACCAAGAGACATCTCAGCAGGGAGTCAAGTCCTAACACCAGCCATGCAAGCTGCCCAACGCCCTGAGATCACTGCCCCACGAGCACCCCACAGCAGAGCTGAGTGCTGCCTCACCAGGATGCCGGCATTCTTCACCGCCAGAGGCAGCCCCAGCAGCCCCGTGCCAACATTCCCCTTCAGGAGATGGATCAGGGTTTGGTACCACCTGAGGGAGAGAAGATGCAGAGATGATCACTGGCAAATGCCCACACACAGACCTTGCACAGTCTCAGCCCCCAGTTCATCCTGCTCAGAGTCCAGCAGCTCTGAGCTGCTGCAGGAAACACACACAGAGATCCAGATCCTGTCCCCTGAGCCCAGTGGGACTGAGAAAAAACTGGAGACAAAGACCCAAACAAACAGATTTTGGGTGGGCATCTGCAAAACCAGCTCCAAGGCAAAACCCAGCATGAGCTTAGCACAAGTCTCTGGGTTGAAGGGGTCAGAGACAGCATCCTCTGCCCACCTGGGTGAATAAGGCAGAAGAAAGCCCCCAGGGCATGGCTTCAACATGCCCACAAGTCCTCTGAAGCCAGACATGGTCTTTGCTCACCACAGCTCCCCATTGAACCAACATGGAGTGGGGCAATATTGGGAAAAGCATTGAACTCTGCCCACTGCTGCCAAGCCCAGCTGGACCGGAGAGCAGAGAGTGACACTGGGGCAGCCATTTCCTTGGTGCCAGCACTCCACAGAGTCAGGACCACGGCTCTGCCCTCACTATCCCCAGGAGGATTCCCCATAAAGCCATCACCCTCCAGCAAAGCCAACAAGGAGCCACCATCACCTCCTCCACCCTCTACATGTGCTGGGCAGGAGGGAAGCATCACTCACGTGGTCCCATTGGTCTCCCCAAAGCGCTGGTAGGACTCAGGATGAGCGAACCCATTGATGCCGCCGGGGGGGCTCCCCTCCGGTGTCACATCCGTGGAGCTGTAGTCGTTGTAGTCCTCACTGCGGAGGCGCCGGGTGGACATGGTCCCTGTGGAGGGAGCAGCATTAGGGGTGCTCAGCTCAACACCCCCCTTGGCAGGCTCCTTGGGGTCAGCCATGGTGCAGAGACCAGCTCGTGCTGCCGGAGCACGGTCTCCTCCAGGGCTTTTATAGAGCAGCGCGCTCCCGCCCAGGCAATCACGGAGCTGGCATGTCCTAAGGTCAAGGGTGCACGGCGCATTCCCACCGGCTCTTCCTGAAGGCCTGTGCCCCTGTTTTGGGCACACCCAGGAAAGACAGGCTTGGGATCCTGCAGGAAGGGCCTGGATGCAACCTGCTTCATGTCAGGGAAGTGTCCTGGTGTCCCCCTCCTCTAAGGGTGGTGTGACAACACAGCCACAGGTGGGGGGGGACATGCTGGCAGCATGTCCCCAGCCCTGGGACCTGGCGCTGTCAAGAGGATGGACAGGAAAGAGCCAGGGAAGGGAAAGTTTTCCAACTTCTCTTTTTCTTTTAATTAAAGACTTTTTATAAAAAAGAATAAAAAATATTGATAGTGCTCCATCAGGAAGGAGCACGGCCCATGTGCAAACCACCCACCTCCAAGGTTTCACAACCACAGAGGTGCCTCATGGGCTTCCCGGGATGAGGCACCCGCATAACTGTCATGGTTTAAGCTCTTGCTCCAGGGAAAACCCCAGCAGAGTCCTGCAAGGCAGGAGCACCCACACCAGCTCCACCAAGGACACACCAAGGAAGCCTCCTGCCTTCAGCTGGTTTAATTCCCACATGTGCCCTGAAGAGCTCCTGCTGCTTCTGCACAGCCTCCCGAAAAGAGCCTCTGCTTCCTCCAGCCCCCAGCAGCACCCAGCACCCCGAGCGCCAACCAGGAAGGAGCACCAGAGGCAGGGAAATTATCAGGCTCCTGCCACGCAGCCTGGTGCCTCAATCCCTGCCCCAGGGCTCCTCTGGGGTGTCAAGCCCCAGGCATCACCCCTGCCCCAGCAGTCCCGGTCCCCCTGTGCTGATGGGGAGCCAGGCCGGGGCCAAGCAGAAGCAGCAGGGAAACACTACCACAAACGGGCTCGTTTCCTGCCAGAGGCTCCTCCAGCACCCGCCAGGTCACGCGAGCACCCACAGGATGCTGCTTTATTTCCTGCAGCACCCGGCAATGAGGAGCAGGCAGCAGGGCCGCTCCATCCTGCTGTACAGCACCAGCCTCCCCAGTGCGCTGAGTCTGCTCACGGCTGAGGGCAGCACATGCAGCAATCCTGCCTGACACCTCCCTCGCAGCCAGGACGTGCAGTCATGTCCTGACCCAGCTCTGCCGCGGGCAGGGTGAGACAGGGACTGGGAAGAGCGGCAGTGGTAGTTTATACAAGGAAAGCGTTAGATGCTATTTGTCATCGGTGATGAGCCAGAGGAGCAGGGGAGAGACCTGGGAGGCTTTCCCAAGCACCAAGGGCTGGTAGCAGGCAAGGGCAGCAGGCCGAGGGGTGCCAGCGTTGGGTCAGGCATGGATACACCTCCCTGGAGATGGTCTGTGCATTATCTGAAGTACCTAACAGCGATGCTCTCAGATAAAACACAGTCACATCAATCTGCCTGATTGCTCCTTGTGGTTTGTTTTTCTTTTCCCACCAGCTTTCCGCTTTGAAGAGCCAGGGAAATGCATTCATCATGGCTTGCCTTGCGTCTGGATTAAAGGTTGCATAGCAGCAGGGCGCGAGCACTCAGCTCCCCCGCAGTCAAGCTGCAAAACTTGTCTCATCCACACAACAAGCGTTTCAAACTGAAGCAAAACCCCACAACATTTTCTCACCATTACAAAGAGCAAAGACAGGAGCAGCCACATTCGGTTTCCACTTTAAAGCCAGCTCCTTGGCCACTTCCATGCGCATTTTTACTCCCTATGCACATGAGCGGTTTCATTACTGTGAGTGAAGCACCCAGGAAGGCTGGGGCAGGGAGCTGACAGCAACTTGTCCTTTAGAGTGACAACCCCACGCCACTAGTCAAAAGCAAGATGCAGCTTGCTGCTGACCCCAACAGCCCCCCCCAGCTGAGCAGGGGCTGAGACACAAAACCCCCCAGACATGAGCTGCAGGACAGAACTCCCTGCTGCTGCCCATCACACGCACTGAACCCGTTACTTCCAAAGCACTGCCTATAACCCATCTCGGTGTGACACAAGGGAGCCTGCTTGGCACAAGCCTCCTGGTCCCACAGCTCCAGCCCTGCACCCCCATAGAGCAGCACGCCTGCAGCCTGCAGAGCGCAGCGGCTCCCTGCACCTCACCCTATCCACAGCGCCACACAGCACCTCGCACCCATGCAGGACCGAGGCAGACCCATACGCTCCCGCCAGCTCCGGGCACCCTGAGGCACCCCTGCAGGCTGCAGCACCCCGACATCCACACGGGCTCTGAGCACAGACACACGGCAGCACACGCGGACTACCGGCACCCCCGAGCTCCCCTCTGCACCCATGCGGGCTGCAGCGCGCTTGCACGCACCCGAGCACCCACACCTGGCGCCAGCACCCCAGGGACCCCTGCACAGCCACCCTAACCCGATCCCGATCCCGATCCCTATCCCGATCCCGATCCCGGTCCCGATCCCGATCCCGCACCTCGCCTCCGCCCCGCGCCGCGGGGCCCCCGCCGGGCCGCTCCTTCGTCACGTGACAGCCGGCTCAGCTGACCGAAGCGCCCGCCCCAGCGCGCGGAGGGCGGGGCGAGGGGCGGTGTGTGCGCAGCAGCGCCCCTCGGTGGGCGCTGCGGGGATTGCAGGTGCGCGGCGGCGAGCGGAGGAGCGCTGGATCCGCCCCGCGTCCCGCCCGAGCGGGTCCGTGCACCGGTGGTTCTGTGGCGCGGCAGGGCGCGCTCGCTGCAGGCTTTCCATATGCGACTGCACAGCGTGCTAAGTAACCTCACCTTTGAGGCTCTCTTTCCCCCCAAAAAGGCTGGACTGGATGATCCTTTGAGGTTCAAGCCAGCAGCTGCTCTGTCACTGTATGATTCTAAACCCCACAGAGCAAGGCAGGCCGGCAAGTGTCATGGGGAGAGGGTCACTGAGGCAAGCAACACCCCAGAGACACCCAGGAGAACAGGGACTGAGTCCCTGTGGCCAAAAGCAGCACCTGCAGACCCCGTGTGGCCCTCACACAGGAGCCAGCCTCAGGGCTGCTCACACTCAGCTCTTCTGGCCACAGCATCCTCTACTGCTTCCCCCAGCCCCAACACTGCTTTTGCTTCCCCCACGTGCTCAAAACCACATCCCCGCTATTTCAAGGCGAACAAATGTCACCCCCAGGTCACCCCCAGCACCAAAAGGCACCAGCACCACTTCCTGATAAAAAGATTTATTAAGAACCTACCCAAAAGGAGGATGCGGCCCTGGCACAGGCACTGAGTGACAGTGGGGAGCAGGGCAAGAGGGTTAGTGCTTCTGCAGGCAAAACAACCCCATTGGACCCAGCTACAGGATGAAGCAAAGCGAGTTGAGGGCACAGAAAGGTGATGGGAGAACATCTGCGTGGCAGAGGACCTCCCAGCAGGGCAGCCCAGCAGTAGTTAAGGCATATAAAGTGCTTGGAGGAAGACCAGCCCTATGGAGAGGCTAAATAATGCGAGCAGGCAGGGACAGCGAGGGATGCTGGTGGGTCACCTGCACCTCTGCCCCATGGGACCTGGCATTGGCAGGCAGGAGCTGCAGGCAGGAAGGATGCTGCCTGCCCATACCTCAGCACCCAGCCACAGCCAGGAGATGGGCTGCAGGGCCCCCAAATAGGAGCCAGGCTGCTGGTCTTCATGGTCATCTCAGTCCATCCCATGTCCAGGATCCTGCTCCATGTCGTGGTGCACTGGACGGATGGTCTCAGGGCAGTGTCATGCTTCGGCTCAGTCCCAGTGGCAAAATGAGATGAGAGGGACTTGTCCTCGGTCCCCATTCTCGGGACACTTCAGCAGAACAGCCCTGTTGTGCAGGGACCAAACCAGCCCTGGCCAGAGGTGGTGGGGGCAAGCAGGGACACCATCCACATCTAATCCTGCATCCCTCCAGCCTGCCCCAGCACTCGCAAACACTCCCTCATCCCCATGGGCTGCTCCAAGAAATATTGCTTTTCCCTGGAATGTTTCTGTCTAAAATTACCCTAAAGGGATTAAGGAAAAGAGAAAACAGGTCTAAGACAAGTACCCCCAGGTCATGCTGAAAGGCTGGAGTTAGGCTCCAAGGCCACCCTGTGCGGGGCAGGGGACACCCTGGTGTTGGGGTTGGGGACAGCAGGACAGCCAGAGGAGCACGGAGCAGGGGTATGGAGCTGCCTCCTCCTGGCAGCAGGAGGGATGCACCTCACAGGGACGGCCTGGGGTGCAATGGGATGGATGGGACGGGGGACAAGATGGTGGGGAGCAAAAGGAGATCCCCTGCCCCTCACTGGGACTGCAGCGAGAAGGCCAGCTTGACACAGCTGAGCTCCTCCCCACCGTTGCTGACGACCGCCCGGACACGGTAGTTGCCATTGGTCATCCAGGAAGGCAGCTCCATGTCAGGCAGGATGAAGTCACTGGCTGGCAGTGAGTAAGAGCCCTGTGGAGAGAGGAGACACGTAGGGAAGACATCAGCTGAGCCCCCCCAGCCCCACACCAAAGGGCACAGTGGTTCCCAGCATCACATCAGTGGGGGTTCCCGACATACTGCTTTGAAGGGGCAGTGGCAGGGGATGCCATAGGTGAGCAGAGGCTCTGGGCATGTTGTGCCGGGTGGGATGAGCTCATCCAGGATGGTGCAGACATCGTTGTAGGTGCAGCTGCCCAGCTGGTCAATGCAGGGTAGTTGGATCCAGAGGTCTCCCAGCGCCTTCTCCACCACCAGCACCGCCTGGAAGGAAGGTGTTCAGCACTGGTACAGGCAGCATGGGTACCCATGGCTGCTCCAGCCTGTCCCCTCCTCAGCCATCTCCTTTGACTCCTGCTCGTGCAACTCTTTGGGGTGTCCATGGGGCCACCACAAGCCCTCCTGTCTGCCCTCCTGTTTCAGCTCCTCTCTGCCTGCAGGTTTCTCTTCCTCCAACCTCAGCTTGCCCTCTTGAGCAAACACCTCTCAGCACCACACAGCCCCGCTCCTTCCCACCTCCTCCATGCCCTACCCCAAAATCACAGCACACTCCCCATGCCCCAACCCCAAACATGCACCGTGGCATTGCTCAAGACAGCTCATGCACCTTGGGCAGAGGGACATGTCCCATCTCATTCCAAAAGGTCCCCTAAAAGCAGTGCAGGGCACTCAGGGCTCCCACAGCAGGGCCATGGCATGTCCATGGAGGGAGTAGCTGAGCCTGGCCACCCAAAACTGAGTGCTACAGTGACCACTGGGAGCACCCAGGGGATCATTTCGCTCCCTGAGTCATCAGGCCCAGGGCAAGACACAGCTCAAGTGGTTTCTCCGACCAGGATAAGGTTGGGAGCTTCCCACTGGGCTGTCTGCTCCCACTGCGGGTTTCCTTCTGCCCATTACCCCATTCTGGCTTAAAGAGCTCAGCCCTGCACCGTTCCATGCCTCATTCCCCCAAGGGCTGCTCATTCCCATACCCACTGCTGGGCATTTCCCAGCTGCCAGTGGTTTTGGGAAGCTCATCCTGCGGCAGCATCTCCATCACGTACCTTCAGAGGGGAGGCCATGGTCTTGCCGCTGTTGACGGCCGCGCTGACACGCAGGCTCCCCGGGATGCTGATGGGGTCAGGTGCCACGGAGAGGCTCTGCAGCACCACAGGGTCCCTCCTATCACCGCAGTTCTCCCAGGCGAAGCCACCAACCTGCAGCACCGAGGGACAGGAGGAGTTAGAGCCAAGGTGAGGCTTGACCTGGGTTTGCAGAAGGTGACCTCAGTGCTGGACTCTTGACTCCCTGAAACATCTACTCACAAACACAGCCAGAAAATGACCTTCAGTCACAGTTCTAATGCCAAATGAGTATTTCCCTCTTGATTTCTCACACTCTCACCTCTCTGAGCCTGAGGGCATCACAGAAACTCTCAGACCAGCCCCATTGCGTGTATTTCACGCCTAAATGGGGCTCCCAGGCTGCAATCTCCAAACGTGCACCAGCTCAGCCTCCAAACACTGCATGTGAACAAGGCGAGAAGCCAATGGCAGTGAGCAAGGTGTGTGAGAGCAAAGGCAACAGAGCAAGGGGGAACAAGAGCAGGGTGGCCAGCCAGGGGGATGCTGTTCTTTGGGGTGGCTGTGGGGCTGGCACAACCTCCCAGCTCAGCCTGGCTGTTGCAAGCCCTCATCCACCAGCTCCAGCCACCTAGTTCTATGCAGGAGCAGGAGCCACGCTCCCATGTTGTGTTTTAAACATGGCTTAACGTTTCCATCTCCACTCATGCTCAGAGGACAGACGAGCCAGCTCTGTCCCTGCCTGAATGAACCTGATCCTGAGCTGCTTCAGTCTAAATGAGTCAGGAAAGCAGCATTGTCCCACGGGTTAAAGAAAATCCACATGCAGGGGATGTAACCCAGACAGGGGGGACATCACTTGTGTGTCCTGGCTGGGCTGGGAGCCACAATGGGAGATCTCCCCTGTTTCCTCTGGGTCCCACCAGTCTCTTCAGCCATCACTGGCCACATCACCAGAGCCCTTTGCTCCCACAACCCAAGCTCCAGTGCAGGGGGATGCCAGCACCCCCCTGCAACATCCACCCCTGAACCTGCTGCAAGAGACCAGCTCCAGCTCCCTCCCGGAGCAGGCTCCAGCCTAATGGCAGATGTTTTCCTGGCAGGGATGGAGGAGGCATCCTGAGCAGGTTTGGCCGGGGCAGCCTGTGTCCCCATGCCATGGGGCTTTCCCTGCCTGCTCAGCAGCCGCAGAACCGGTGGAGGCTGAATTACCTGGTACCAGGCGGCAGCCCCAGAGGGCACTGCAGGCAGGAGCTCATCCTGCGTCCTGCTCACCAGCCCAGGGCAGGACGGGGCTGAGAGCAAGTCAGGACAAGGGGCAGGCTGCGCCCTGGCATTTAGCAAGAGCTGGGAGACCCTCACCCACAGATCTACAGGTAGAGAGACTCCACAGGAGCCAATGCAGATTGCTGGGACACAGAGCCCCTCCAGCCTTCCTGACCGGCTCCCTCTGCCCTAGAGCAACCTCAGCTTTCCTGGAAAACAAGTAAGAGAGGTTCCCCTTCGCCCCGTGTGAGAGTCATGCGTTTTAATCAGCTGTATCTTAATCAACGCCTGTTGATGAGCCCGGCCAAGCGCTGCGTGGGAACGAGGAGGCAGCAGCCCGAGCTGGTGAGCCGGAAAATCCTCACGGAGAGGAGGAATGAAACCCGAGGTACTGGGAAGCTCAGCCAAAGGAAGGGGCCGCTGGGCCCGAAACTGTTCTGGTTCCAAACAGTTTGTCAGCCCTGAAATCCCCTCTGGGGCTCACCCCAAACCTGCAGCCACGGTCGCCCCCCCCCCCCCCCCCCCGGTCAGGTCCATGGGATCACACCACCCCCAGCCCAGCCGCGCACCCCAAATCGACCTTGAAGGACGACACTCGTCAAAGCGCTGTTGGTCCCTTGTAAAACGCACCAGGACCAGCTCTCCCGCACCGCTGGGGCTACTTCCCGCACACCACCCCGCCCCCCCCCCCCAAGGAGCAGGGTCTGGGTCGGGGGTCTCTCACCTTGCTCAGCCTGCGGGACCCGCTCCGCTCCACCAGCAGCTGCGGGTGGGAGCTGCCGAGCGCGGCCGCGCAAAGCTGCACCGCGCACAGCAGCAGCAGCATCAGCGATAGCGCCGACATCCGCATCCCGATAACGCAGAGCTGGCCCGGCCGGCGGGGAAGCAGATCGGGGCGGGATGGAGGAGACAGGCGAGAGCAGAGGCGAGAGCAGAGGCCGGCGGGGGCAGCCGCGGGAGCGGAGCGGTGGGACTGCTCCACCTCCCGTTCCGTGCCCTCCCCCTGTGCACGCTCAGATTTTCCCTTCCTCTTTTCCTTTTTTTTTTTTTTTTTTCCCTTCCTTTCCCTGGTTCTGTTCCCAAGCGCAGGACTGGATTCGCCGGGATGCTGGGACGGGAAGCGGCACTTTCCCAGGCACCCAGGAACATCCATCGCCAGCCCCGCTGGATGCAAAGGGTCGGTACCACCTCCCACCGCCTCATATCCCCCCAACTCTCGGCACAGATATCGGAGCCCCCAGACCAGATGGTGGGTGCTGCAAGGGGTGGGAGCACCCTGGCATCGGGTGGCCCTTGGCTGAGCAGTTTGCCACAGCACCCACCACCCATCGACCCAAAATCTCAGATTTAATACTCTTCTCTTCCACCCTCCCCTTCAGTGCTCATTTTCAAGCCAGAGCTGCCCCAAACCCCCCCATCGTGCTGGAATGGCCCCACGGGTACCCCGCCACCACAGACAGCACAGGAGGGCGGCTTATCCCACATATTCTGGTGAACAGATGCAGTTTTTTCCCTGTGGAAAGCTGGAATGGGCACTGAGCACACAGGACATGAGTGTGGCAGCTCTCAGGCTCCCCACCACCTCCACCACAGCACAGTTAGAACCCATTTGTGGGACTCTTCCCCATAAGCAGCTCTGCTCCCCCTTGCACACTGACACTGGCTGGCCTCCCCATACCATTCCCAGCCTTGGGAAGGGTTGCCTGGCTTGTCCAAGCCAGCGCTATTTTTAGCCTTTCATCCTTATTTAGCAGCGAGGCCGGCTGGGAGCGTGCAGGCAGGGCAGGGAGCAGGCAGGGACCGTGACGGATGCTGCTGCCCACCCTCCACCGGCAGCAACAACTGTGCCGCTGATCACTGTGGAGGCTTAAGGGCGAGGAATAAATAGCCTGGATCCTCCCACCGGGCAGCAGGGCTGAAAGTTATTCCTTGGGATTAGTTTTCACTTTGAGGCCCCAGAGCAGCCAGGGATGGGGATAGGGGAGAGGCATGGGTATGGCCAGAGCATCATGTTTGGAGCCAGAAGGTGAGAAGAGACCCCTGCCTCCAGCCTCCAGCATCCAGCATCACATGTTTTTCTTCTTTTCACAACCAGTGTGGACGAAAGTTTCACTCCCCCTTTCCCATCCTTCCCACCTCCATTTTGCTTTAGGGGAAAAAAAAGAGAATAAAGGATTGTAAAGACCAGTTAACCCACACCTTAGCCCTTGGAAAAAACACAGGCAGGTGCAGGAACGACTTGAAATGGCTGCTCTCCCTCAAAGCAGAAGCATGCATGACCTAGATCCCCACCAGAAGAGTCTGTGATGTCTTCTTTTCCAACACATGCAAGATCCTCTGCAGTTCAAACAGTTCTCTGAGCTATCTCTTGCATGCAAAGCCCAAGTCATGAGGTCTCAGCAAATCTGGCTCCACATCTTCGATTTGCATTGAAGAGAAGCAGCAAGCACCGATGGGTTGATGACTTTGTGTTCTATTTGACAAAAGCAAACAGATTGCAAACAATGAGCGGGGTGAAGGATGCAACCACAGACCACCTTCTCTCCACTGCCTCGGCTCTGCATCACCACCAGCCAGAGCATCACCCAAAAACCTTCCAGCAAAATCTTCTCCCCCATTTTTTTTCCCCCAGTTTGGGTTAAATAATAAAAGAAACAAAATTTAAACTGAATGGTCCCATTGTGCTCATGGGACCACCCTGCACAGAGACCAAGCAGGATCCCAGTTGGATATCCCATGTGCTGGCACCCACCCTATCCCACCCAGTCCTTACCAGCTGGAACTGGAGAGAGAAAGGAGACGCTTTAACAGCTTGCATAAATACTTCTCTTATCTTGCTTTGGCAAACACTTTAAATGACCATTGGTACAAATTAACTCGACGCTTGGCCAGCTGTTATCCCATTTACGGCAATTCAGCTGAGCGTGAGATAAACGCTCCTAAGCCCGCTTCTCCAGACAAAGCCCTTAGATGTCTCCAGCCGCTATCTCTCCCTGGGAGAGATGGTGATAACACCAACAAAGACATCAGGGCAAACTTCAGAACAAGACAAAGCTGCCCCAGGTGGGGCTGCCACGTGCTGCCTCTGCTCCCCTGTCTTTCAATGGGGAGAAATCCCCTCACTGTCATGGTCCCATCACCTCCAGCCCTCTGCGAGCCAACTCACCCCCAGCTGCTCTCCAGGCTTTTCTGGTTAGGCAGAAGGGAATGAGTTGTTGCAGTCATGAATCCCACCCCTACAATGCCCTGGAAAGCCCCTGCTCAGCTCCAAAGCAGCTGAACACAAAAGTTTCTGGCTGTTTAAGTGCTGATCTGATGCAAGTTATCAGTGTATTGGGGCAGAAGAAGATTAAGCAGGGCTGAGATGGGAGCTCTCAGCAGCAGGGACACATCCCATGCAGCCCGCATGGAAAAGATGGGAGAAACTGAGGAATTGCTAAAATCAAGCTAAAATAAGGCAGTTTGGGGGCAGCACAGGCAGGGCCTCAGGCAGGCAGCCACACAAATGAGCCTGTGGGCTAAAGGAAGCAGGTAACATCATTTGGTGCTGCCTCTTCTCCAAAAGTTAATGATTTATACAAATGTAGGGCTGGAGCTGCCATGGTGAGCACAGCAAAACAGAGCCTGCAGCAGCAGCATGGGGTATGGGGCACTTAGGGATGAGGGTGTGCTCACTGCACATCCGCAAGCTCCATCTCTGCCTTGCTGGCTTCATGCCTCAGCCTGATGTGGCCAAAGCCTCTGCTTTTTCTCCACCATTAGCAAGAGAAACCCTACCCAGAGCCCTGCTATGTGCATTCCAGTGCACCCCATTGGTGCCCCACAGTTAGAACCAGAAATTACCACGAGCACAAGTGCAAGCTGCTGCGCTTTGGTGCACCAGCAGGATGTGATGGCAGCTGTACAGACTCCTCCTCAGCTGCCCACACAGTTGCTTCTGTTCACAACCACGGCCCCAGTGATGCAAATTCAGCCTGGAAATACGCATGTGCTTTGTGCCTGCCCCTGCACGCCTTCAGCTCCTAAGTCTGGACCAGGATTTTTCATGAACCCTGAAGAGGTGGAGACCAGCACCTTGCTGAGCTTTTATCCCACAAACCTCATGTGGTTTATGCCTCAGCCCAAATAAGTACTCTCAGGCAGGGAAGGAGACGTGCCCCATGCATGAAGTGCTGGGAGAGATAAGAACAGAGCCACTTGTGGTGGTTTCTGAGAGGTGGGAGCCGATGTCAGGAAGCTGCTGTGACTCACCAAACTTCATCCAGGCTAAGCAGCGCCTACCCAAGAGCATGAAGCCAACTGGTCCCACCAGTCCCCAGGAGGCTTGGGGCCTGCCCCTCACCTTCCTCACCCTCCTATGCTAAGGGTGAGACATCCCAAGTGGTGTTTCACAATTTACCTACTCTAGTCCCAGGGTTACCAGGGCAGAAACAACACCTCCACGTAGCATGTGATGGGGCAACCACACACCTCCGCTCCCTCGCTGTGTGGGCAGGAGGAGCAGTGGTGAAGCACCAGCCATGCTGGCAGCCCCTGGGCCCGCAGGCTGCTTGGACTAATCCCAAGGGATATGTGGAAAATGTCAGAATAGAAACTTGTTGACAAAAACTGGCAGTGCTTCCATACGGGCACAGCCTCGTGACCGGGGTGAAACACTCCTGTTTCAGCAGTGCTGGGTGGCAGCAATCTTTATTTCAGGTCAGGATATGTGTTCATTTAGAAATGTCTGCTCTTTCATGGTACGTAAAGAACATCATCAGAACCAAAACATTCGGAGGAACCTGCCTTTCCTCCTGTTAAGTTCTAGACAAGACACTTTCAAATCCATCTGTTTTCCTACCTCTCCAGGACCCATTTCCAAAGCGCAAGGTTTCCTCCTGGAAAAGGGCACCCTGGCTCCAGGTGCGGTATGTGGGGTGTTAGGGATGCTCAAGAGAGGGGTTGGCAGGAAGCAGCTCCCCAGGCAGTATGGACCACACTCAAAGCCCCCTCCAGCCAGCACAGCTAACCACATAGCAGAGCTGCTCCCAGAATAAAGCACCCCAAAGTCACCACTTTTGCACAACCACCCCAGGACAAGCTGAAACCACATGGGGTGATGGCAAAAGCCAGGATGGATCCGGCCTTTACCCCTCTCCCAGGTGGCTGGTGGGGGTTCACCAAGGAAGCACCATGAGGCTGCACTGCTCCAGCTGAACCCCAACTCCAGTCCAGGGTCCTGCTCCCCTTTTCCCTTACCCCAGATGGAGCATCCTCAGTGCAGGGGACCCCCATGGACAGACCGCCCCCAGGATGGGGGATCCTTCCACCTTGGAACGAAGCACCCCTAGGATTGGAGGGCTTGGAGAGCCGGAGCACCCCGCCGGATGCCCATGGCCAGCCCCGGGGGCGGGCGGGCTGCCGCCGGGGGCCCTGCCCTTGGCTCGGGGGTGCAGAGCACCCTCTCCCGGCGCTGCCTGCGAGCAGCTGCGGAGACTTTTTTATTATTATTAATTATTTATTTATTCTGTATTTTTTTCCTGCCTGCCAGCTGGGGCGGCTCGTCCGTCCCGTCCCGTCCCGTCTGTCCCCGTCCCGTCCGTCCAATCCGGTCCTACCGGGCAGCGGAATCCACTCTCCGGGGATGCTGCGCTCCGCGCCCCGTGGCTGAGCCCCATGGGCTGCACCGGCAGCGCCCTGCGCTGCTGCCCCGCCGGCGGCCAGGTAGCGGCTGCGGGGCTGGGCTCGGGTTGGGCTTTGCCTGGGGTCGCGGCTTGCGAGGGGTCGGGGCTTTGCGTGGAGCTGGGGCTCGCGTGGGGATGGGGGGTGCATAGAGCCCCGCTTGCACTGCTGCTGGTGAGAGGTGTGCTGGGGGGTGCGGGTGGGTGGCGCGGCTATAACGGGCTGCGGGTATCCCACCGGGTACGGTGGGAGTTGCAGCCACCTGCGCTGCACACCTCCGGGCTGTCCCCCCACATCACCCATGCTAAACGGGGGTGGCGGTGCCTGTTGGCAATGATGGTCCCATATAGGACAGGGATGGGTTTCCCCATCCTCTGCCACTCTCCCACAGCATCCTTCCTTGCCCCAAAAGCTGTCCCCACTCTCATGCTGGGTCCCCCTTTGTGCTGAAGGCAATACTTCTGCAGGGGGACGCTGAGTCCCCAGCAGGTATCAGTGCACCGCTCTGCACTGAAGACCTCTTGTGATTTAAGGTCTAGAAATTATCCGCTGCTTATTATGACTCTTTTTTGATGTGTTCTTACTTTGCCATAAGCCTCGGGAGGTGTTTGCGAAGTTGTGCTGTGTGTAACTGGTGTCAGTGGTGGCTGGAGGGTAACAGGGGCAGGAGGAAAGCCAGAAAGGCCCCATAGCACTGGTGTTCCCCCCTACATGGGCAGCGCTTTGCAGAGGCAGCTGCAAGAGCTCGGCTGCCCGGGACCATGTGTCTAAAGCACAACCCACTGCTGGGATGTGTGGGGGAGCAGGAGTGGAGCTTGCACAGCCCCGCAGCCAGCAAGTGCCTTTATTTACAGCACTTGCAGCCTTGGCAGCTTCTCCGTAGCATAGAAGTTAAAAACAAACCCCAAACACTGTTCTCTCTGTCAGAGGATCAGACACTTGTGGGCTGGTTTGTGACTGTGAGAAGGGGCATGGGACAGGGAGAAAACAGCAGCCCCGAGGCTGCAGGTGCTGAGAACTGAAAGGAGGAAATTGAAGTCAGTCACTTGGCCGCAGACACCTCCCTTCCTGCGCTCGCCCGCTCCCCAGCTCCTGTGCTGAGCCTTGAGGCGCTGCTCACTGCAGTTTGTGCCCCATAAAACGGCCCTGATGCTGTGACTAAATCACAAGTTAATCCCGAAAGCAGCACTGAAAATCCCTGTTATGGCAACAAGGGGTGAGGGCAGACATCGAGCTGCTCCCGCACACGTTCTCACATCCCGGGTACCAAAAGGCAGGTGGGAGACTTTCACCCTCCCACTGTTGATGGGTGGACTTGAAGAGGTGGTCCCATGGTGGTGTTTGGGGATGGGGGAGCTGTCAAACCCAGGCAGACCCGGGTGGGCATAGAATCATAGAATGATTTGGGTTGGAAAGGACCTTAAGATCATCCAGTTCAAACCCCCTGCCATGGGCAGCCCAGTTCGCACCATGGATAATGAGCACTCCTAGGAAAAGACATCATGGGGCTGGGGGCTGCAGAGGTTTTGGGGCTGGTCCCAGGTTGGAGGTGACCTTGGGGAGCCTGAGCTGGATCTGGTGGTGGATTTCATAGCAGGCACTGCTGCGTGCCCTGGAGGAGGCGGCTTGGCAGCCTTTTCCTTCCCATCACTGGTCTGCAGGGTGATAAGGAGGCACAGCAGAAGATGCCATGGACAAAGCCCAGCACCAAGCTGCAGCCACTGCCGCTGTGGATCCCCTCCCCTCCATCTCCATCCACACTTGGCCACCCATCACCACCACTTGCCCTTCAGTCATGCTCCCAGCGTGAGAGAGGCCAAGAGTCCTCCCCAAAAGATCAGAGCTGAGCTTTGGCTGCCTTCCAGCGCTGGGGTGAATTTATTTTGGAGATATAGGAACTATATGTAGCAGCAGGAGCCAGGGAAAGGTCAGGATGCAAAGCTCAGGGCTGCCAATGGCATGAAGGCTTTGATAACGATCTGCAGCACAGATCTGACTGTACGAGAGGTGATGGTTATCTTGTAACACAACCTCAATAGAGGAAAAACAGCAGCAGAGTCAAAGGCAGGTCCCACAGACCTGAACCAGCGTTGCTGTGACAGCACTGAGCATCTGCTGCAGGTCCTGCGGAGGTTCTATAGCGTCACAGGCCAAATCGTGGCCCCCTTCTCCAGGGCCACAAAGCAGAACCTGCAGCCCAGGAGCAGGGTTGGGATTTAAATGCTCATTTCCTGCCTCTGTATGATTTCATTTGTTGTTGCAGGGTTTAATTGCTTAACGCATTTGTAAAACAGGAAAGGAGGAAGAAAAACACTGCAAAACCCTACCTCATGCTGAAAGCTGAAGCAGAGGCTGCAGCTGCCCCTCTGCAGGTCCTCCCCACTGCTGGCATCTTTTGAGATGCCTCAGGTGCTGCTGGAAATCCCAATTAATCCATCCATAAACTGCTCTGCTCCACACCATTAGAAGTGTTCAGTTCTAAGAGCATGGGCACTTTTTTATAGCTGGAAGGTATTTTTTGGCATGAGCCCCACCAAAGCCAAAGCCAGAGGTTTCCATGCTGAGACTTTACAGGATAAGCAGTGCTGCCAATGCCCTGCACCTGGGGGATGTTCCAGACTGCTTCTTCCCTAGGCCAAAGCCATTCCAGATGGAGCAACTCCCAAACTGCTCCTTTCATAGTGGATACTGGGACTGGCTTCCAGCTCTCCAAAATGAACCGGTGACACCCGAGATGTGAGTGCCATGTGCTGCTCTGGAGGTGGCAGTGGAAGGTGCTGCTATATTTCAGTTTACAGTCATATTTTCCCTTTCACCTGGCTTTGGAGCTCTCATCCCAAAGGACAATTGAGTGCTTAGGAGTAAAATTAGCTGAGGACACTATTTCAGTAGCTCCTAGAGGTAGGAAGTGTGTCTCCATGTCCATCCCATGGACAGTCTCCTTGCACGGCCTGTGCTTTCTATCAGTAAAACCTGTGAGGTGTTTGAGGTTGCTGTGATGCTCCCAGGCTTACAGAGCCCCAGCTGCCCCATCCACACTCTCCAGACCCCAGAATCCAGCATGGGACACGGAGTACATTAGCATGAGATGGGTGAGGGAGGAGGACGGAGACCCTGGGGCTCAGCAGCATCCCAGCGTGACCCATGTTTGCAGGGCAGGTTGTGCTGGGAATGAGAACAAGCCCCGTGAATTCCGACCGTCTGGTGTCTCCTTATCCCACTGCCTGGGCTCTGTTCAACACCGCAGCGCTCACGCCATAGAAGGGAAGATAAAGCTGTGGCTTCCCAGAGGCTCCGAGTCTTCCTGAGCCTCTCTGGCAACTGTGCTTCCCTCTGGCTTCAGGAGGGGGGCTGCAGGGGAGGCAGGGGCAGGGACCTGTTTGTTTTCCCTCACTGTCTTCCCAAACCAGGCTCCCCAATCTGGTCTGTACTGATCCAAGCTCCTGAAGGCTGCAGGGCTGATTTTGTTAGGGACCGGTGTTCTTAGGGGTGGCTTTGTTGGGTGCTGGAGAGCAGCATCATGTCTGCAGGTGGATTCCCTTGTCCACAGTGCATCCGCACCCCTACGTAGAAGCACAACCCAATGATGGGCATCAGGGGCAAGATCTACCCTGCGCTGGGGAGGCTGAGCTGCAAGAGCAGGCGAGATTTGCTTCTGTCTTCCAGCAACACATAAAAATACATCCACGTCTCTTTTCTTCTCCTCCTCCTCCCCTCCAAGTGACTAAATTAGGCCCATGCAGGGCTGGAAGGCATCCCACAGAGCTGCACTGCTGAAGGCAGCTCCCGGCTCTGGGTTCTATCAGCCCCCGGCAGCAGTGGGAGCGTGAGGGAGCGCGCAGGGCTGAGCAGCACATTCCTGTGCTCCTGAGGTCATTGCCTGTGCCACTGCCAGCCCTGCACAGGGTCCGCAGTGCCTCTGGTTTGTGGGTGTTTTCATGTCTCACTCCTGGGCCAAAGCCAAGCTGGGTAAAACATTGGCCTGCTTGGGGTGCTGCAAGGTGCCAGGGACCAGGCTGACCCTGAGCATCCCGAGGCAGCAGGATCAGGGCAGGAGGAAGGTGTCAAGGAAGCACCATAGCCACAGCCATGCCAAGTGCTGCCTGCTCTTCCCCACCAAATATTTTGCTGCTGGACTCTATTTTGCACCAGCACCAAGTCAGGGGGGTTGTGAGCATCCTCTGGGTTTTCCAGCCAGTGGCTGGCTATGTCAGGTTGGGAAGCATCCGGGATGAAGGGAAACAGCTCGGGGCTGCCTGCCAGGCACACATGGATGCTGGGGGCTGTAAGAGGGCAGGGAAGGACCACTGCTGCTCGAGCACCCATGTTTTAGGAGGGCTGAAGCATGCCCAGCACAGGGTGCCTGCTGCAGGGTGTCCTGTGCCCTGCTTTGTCCCCCCTGCTCCAGCCCCTTCTCTCTCTTAGAGACAGCTAAAAGCCCAGCAGCAGAGGGGACCAGCTTCCCAGGAGCTCACGGCTGTGAAGACAGAGCACGGTGAGAAGAAAATGCATGTCTTCCCCCTGCTGTGCTTGACCAGTTTGATATCAATAAAGCATTAGGGTGGACCACAGGGTGGCCAGACTGCGCTGGGGAGGATGGGGATGGTGTCTGCAGCCTCCACATGGCACTGGTGTAGACAGGCAGAGATGATGGCATCCCAGAGATGAGGCATCCTGTCCTGATGAGCTGGGTCCCTTCTGAACCTGTCAACAGCATCCCAATTAGTGCTGATTTTCACTAGTGAGATGGGGGTAGGTGTTTGTCCAGTGGGAAGAGGACAGGGGGTGAACCCATGCCAGGACATCCAAGCAGCCCAGTTAGCAGGATGCAGCCAGCACCGTTTGAGCCACATTTGCATTGCAGCCAATGCCACCCTTTTGCCTGAGGATGGGAAGGAGAAGGCAGCGCTGCCAGAGGAGTGGACAGAGAGCACAAGACTCTTCCAAGGCCAGGAGGAGGATGAGGAGGAGCGGCTGCAGGATGCCAGCCAGGCAGGCACTAAGGGAATCACTCAGGATGCTGACATCCAGGTCAGTCAAACATGCAGGTGCTGCTGGAGACGGTGGCTGGGCAGGGAGCGTGTGGCTAGCCAGGACTTTCCAGGCATCAGTCATGGACCAGGAATGTGTTGGGCTGAGCACTCCTGTTTTGGGGAGAAGGAAGGGGATAGGAAGGGGTTAGGAGGCCTTGAATGCTGCTGGTCTAGCAATGAGGCACAGCGGGCTGGGAGGGCCACAGCATCCTTCACACTGGGTCATACAGGTAGGGTTTGTCATCTCCCTGCTTCCCAGGTGGAAAAGGGAAAAGACCTGGAGCTGAAGGAGCAGTTTGATGCCCTGAGGAGAGAGCACACGGAGACCCTACAAGGTGCGCGCTGGGCCAGCAGGGCTCACCCCAATACTGTGGTCCCCCCCAGCTCCATGGCACCTTGGGGCTCATTGCCCTGGTGTCCCCACACCAGTGACACTTGGTTCATGTTCCCCCTGCAGAGCTCCAGAGAGCACATGAGCAGGAGAAGCTGCTGCTGGCAGAATCCCACCACAGGTCCCAGGCAGCCTTAGAGGTACCTGAGGGGAAATCCCTGGGGAGGGGGTGTTTGTGGAGGGCTTGAGGACCATCTGCTGGGGCTGCCATGGAGCCCCAAGCTCCTCAGTGGTCACCTTGGTCCTGGGGACCATGCAGGCTCCTCCAGTCCTGGGGCTATGAGGGTGCCACAGCCCAGCTCTGCTCAGGAAGGAATCACAGACATCTCCCACCCTGCTTCTTCCCTGGCTGCCCTAGGAGACGATCCAGGCACTGAATTCCCAGCTGAAGTCCTTCCAGGACAGGATGAAGCGGGTGGAGGAGTCACTTATGAGCACAGACTACAAGAAGCACATTGAGGTGCAGAGAGGGGTGGCAGGGAGGGGACCTGCCTCTGGGGTGCTGGTCCAAAGCTTCTCTGCTGGACCCTGAGATGCTGGGGGGGGGGCACAGGTCAGCTGAAGTGGGGAGCAAAGCCGTGTCCCTGGGAGGTGCATGGGCTGGGGATCTCGAACACAAGTGATGGGTGAAACATGGAGTCATGAGTGTGGGATGAACCACAGCAGATACCCCCAGTGCCCACCCTACAGCTGCCCATGCCCTACGTCCTGTAGGAACACGGGAGCCCCAGCCCCTTCTGGGAGCAGGAGCTGGAGAGCCTGCACTTTGTCATCGAGATGAAGAATGAGCACATCCATGGGCTGGACAAGAAGCTGCTGAACCTGGAGACTGTGGTGGGTTGAAAGGAAGTGGGGGGGGGGGGGGGTCACAAGTGGGCTTTGCTCTTTCCATCATCTCTCCCCACCTGAATCCCATCCAGAAGGTGCAGCTAAAGAGGAGGTGGATGGAGCCTGGTTCCTCTCTTCGAGCAGGGAGGGGATGCAGGTACAATGCCATCACTTTCTGCCTCCCTCCTCATCCTCATGCCCACTTCCAGGCAGAGAAGAACCTTCTGCTGGAGGAGAAGGTGAAGACTCTGCAGCAGGAGAATGAGGACCTGCATGTTCGCACCCAGAACCACTTGGTCATGGCGAGGTAAGTGCTGGTTCTGTGCACCCCGGTGGTACTGGGGACGGTGAATACATCGGGAATACATCAGAGCCCATGGTGCCATTCACAGATGCTGCTTCCCCACAGGCAGCTGTCAGAGGAGCTCCTGGCTGCTCGTGGAGCAGTGGAGAAGGAGGCACAGCTACGGGAGCAGGCGCACCGTGAGAAGGAGGAGCTGCTGTACCGCGTGCTCAATGGAGGGGATGGCTCCCCATTCCCCATCGCTGCCGGCGAGGTGCCCCTCATTGCCACATAGCACAGTGCCAGGGGGTGTCAGGGCTTCCCTCTGGGTGCCAGAGCCCAGGGCTGCTCTCACAAGTGCCCCACTGCCGGGGCAGGCCCCCAGGCTGGCCCCATCCAACCAAGGGCAATGGAGCATTTCACAGGACACTTGCGCCTGCCTTTCCCCAGTCCATGAGGGGTACCCTGGCAACCCCACCACGCCATCCCTGCACCCCTTCCTCTGGTGGGAGGCTTTCTAGGGGTAAAAGGGTCCAGCCAGGACACACAGATTGGGCTGGATCCTTGGCTCTGAGCACAACCAGCATCAGTGCTGCTTGGGGGCAGGAGGAGGAAGATGAGGCGGTCACTGGGATGGGGATGAGCACAGGGAAGCTGAGGACAGCCCTGGGGATATGGTGGTGGTAAGGTACCTCACTCCCGGGGAAGGAGATGGCCAAGCCCAGGTCTGAGCAACAGAATGGGTGCAGCTGGGTATATCTGCCACCTCCAGCCCTGCCCCTGCTATGGACCTTGTCAACCTGGCCCTCCCACCCATATCCTCCTCCCCTCCTCATCACCTCCCTCCACCTCCAGCAAACAGCTCCCAGGGATCACTCCTGCCTCCCAGGCCTTCCCCACTCACTGCCACACAGACACCAAGCCCTCCTGTCCCCATTACGCATTAGGAGCACCACCAGTGCCATCCTTTCCCCCAAAGCTGGGCAGAGACTGCATGCCCAGAGGTGCACATGTGGAGAGCAGAGCATCCTCTCAAGGAGGAGCAGGCTTCAGCAGGTCACATCCCTCCCTGCTCCAAGCCAGCACATCCCCATGGGGAAGATGCTGCCAGCAGGGCTGGATGCACACAAGCACTTTCCACACAGTGGGATGGTCACTGCTCTGGGGGCTGTCACTGGCCTGTCCCTTCCCCAGGGCTGCTGAGCCCTGGTGTGCTTGTGTGTGTGGATGTGCACCAGGCCAATGTGCCACTGGCTGTAACAATTACAAGTCTGTAAGAAGCAGCAGCCTCAGAATCCCATGTTGGTGGGCTTGGTGATGGTGCAGGAGCATCTCACAGCAGGGCTAAGGGGAACATGGGGAGGGGTGGGAGCAGGCACCATGAAGCCACAACAAGGAAGCCCCTCCTGTTGGTCCCCCTTTTTTCCCTCATTTCATTCATTTCAGTGGGCTCCTGCGCAGAGCAGACCCCAACCCTCCCATTCCTGCCAAGCTGGCAGGGCCACAGCAACTGCTGCTTCCGTCCTTTGTGCTGATCCATATCAGGAAAACAGCATCTGAATGAGGCAGCCAGGAAGGCAGCAGGGAGGACCCTGGAAAGGGTCTGGCTCTCACCCTAGCCATCAACAGTAGAAAATGCAGGTACCTGCTGTGTCATAGTCATGTCCCCCCCCCTAGGGCAGCCACTGCCCCATGCATCCCCACAGCTCTGGGGATGGATGGCTCCATCTTTGCACAGCATCCCTCAGGGATGTGTGGGGACACAGCAGGTGCTGTAGCATCAAAGCAGGGGAAATGGAGCAGCAAACCCTGCCTAGCTGTGATTGAAGGGGGCAGGATCTCTTTGCAAAGGGAGACAAGTCTGGCGGGGTCTGGCACCCTGCTCTGGGCACCTGGTACCATGTCCCAGTGCCCCAAAGGCAGATGCTGCGTGGGACCTGGAGGAATGTGCCTGGCTCTGGGAAAGGGGAGAGCTGGGAACTGAGGAGGAGGAATAAATGAGCCCACAAAGGGACTTGCTCGCCATAAGGAGGGAAAAAGCTGACCAGGCAGTGCCTTTGCCTTCATGGAGAGACAGGAGGATGAGGGCAGCACCAGAAGCCTCCTGCTCTGCTATGAGCGGCTGAGGGGTCAGAGTGCGCAAGGGGCAGAGGACAATTGGGAGGCTGCAGGGAGAGGTTCCAAAGGCACAAAAAGCCCACAACGCAACAACAGCAGCAAAAGCTTGTTTGCTTTATCCTCTGCAAACAAACCTCCTTTGGCAGGGGGCTCGCCGTGAGGATTCAGGTTGCTCAAGAAGGCTCACCAGGCTCTGCAGGATAGAGCTTTGAGCCCAAAGGATCTTTCTGCCCCGGGCACAGGGTGGAGGGAGCCAGGCACTCTGGGACCTGCTCTCCCCTCTTATTGCCCAGAAGCAGACGGGCACTGCACAGTCCCACAGGGCTCCAGGGACACTTCCCTGGCCGTGCTTCCCATTGCCTCCCAGGAAGCTGCCCCTTCAGGCTGGTGGCTCTCAGCGCTGTGCCGGATCCCATAGCCAAAGTAAATAAGGAAGCCTGGGAATGGGCAGAACAGGGTGGGGAGCCTCTCTCTTCCATCCCCTCCCAATCACAGTGTAATCACCCCTTCCCTTTGGGCCCCATATCAGAGGACAGAGTGTTCCCACCACCCTTTTATGTCAAAGTTCAGCATCTCCTCCATCTGCCCTCCACCGCTTTCTGCAGGCAGTGTTAGTGCCACTGACTCTCAAACCAAGGCTTCACCCAAAGAGGTTGCCACCAGCTCTGGGATGTAGAGGGCATCCAGGCTTACCAATGGCCATCCAGAGCAGGTACCGCAGCCAGGCGCCTGCACTGAGCCAAGCCATAAGGATGCTGTTGATGGTGATGCTGAGAAGCGGCAGGAAGGGTAGGCAGGGAACCTGCAGGGACCAAGCACAGGGGAATGGGGTCATGACTTCATCCAGATGGACCAGACAGAGGTTTCACAGTCAAGTTCAGCTCTTCGCTGCTTTAGGTAGTTGCCAAGAGCTGAGGGGAAGGTGTGAGGCTCAGAGGTCTGAGCTGGGACCACAGCCTGTGCTGGAAAGGGATGCTCATGGAGGATGGTTTAGTTTGTGGGTCCTGGGACGGGAGGTACTGCAGGATTTGAGGGGGGAGGCAGTAAAACACTAGCAAAACCAACCCAGTGTATCAAGACCAGGTATCCTTTTACAGAGGAGCAGCTCTGATTTGTGCAACAGGCAGTGGGCTCAGCTGGGGCTGCAGGAGGTGCCCCTTTGGCCTGTGAAACATGGGGGGGGAAGAACCAGGCATGGTCCCTGTGCAAATCCCCAAGACCAATGCAGCACATTGTGGATGCAGTGAGGGTCTGCCTGACCTCAAGCAGAGAGAACACACACTCCACCCCCATGCAATGTAACCCTTTTCCCAGGGGCTGTGGCACTTCCCTGCCCCTCCATCCCCCAGGTCCCTCTGCCTGGGCACAGTCCCCGAGGCTGCGCTGTGTGCTCACCATGAAGGATGCTCTCTCCCGGCTCTGAGGCTGCCTCCAGATGAGCAGAGCTGCCACCAGGATCCCCAGGAGGGGCAGAGCCAGGGCAGTGATGCACCAGGCACCCCCGGCGCAGAGGCACTGCAGCCCCGCGGTGCTCACCCAGCTCACAGCACACAGCAGGGCGGCTGCAGAGGGACCACAGCAGTGTGAGGACAACGCTTCCGCACGCTGATCCTATCCCTCACCCATGCTGCCGTGGTGGGAGGGAGAAAGGACAACCAGGGGACGGGGCTGGGTGGTTTGCCATGGTGGGTTTAGCTTTTCTCTCCAGGAAGGAGCAGGTTTCCAAAGGTCCCATTGGGGCAGCGGTTGTGCCGCAGTCAGGAGAGGGCAGGAGGGAGCCAGGCAGATCCTGCTGCTGGGTGGTTTACAGGGAGCAGGAACCTGCCAGCCTGTGCTACAGCAGCAATGTCCTGTGCTTATCCCATGCTGGCTCCCCATAAAACACATCCATTGCTCCTGGGCGTACCTATGGCTGTCAGAGCCCAGGCCACTGCAGAGGAGGAACGTTGGGTGGGATGTGAGGGTGGATGGACAAGATGGTCCCACCAGAGCTGCACAGCCGGGACCTTCCCTGCACGAGTGTCCTCAGTGCTGGATCCAGGCCGATACCTGAGGAGCAATGTTGGATGTCCCAGGTATAGCCAACATCAGGGGCTGGGTGAGCCCTGTCCCCAGCACTCACCTGAGCAGCAGCACACAGCCAGCCACCAGCGAGTAAGCCAGCAGTGTGCCGATGGACATCATGTCAATCAGGGCTTTCAGGTCAAAGAGGAGGGCCAGGAGCGCTGCAGGGACAAGAAGCCCTTTTCATTCTCCCAGCAGAGCTGTCAGCACTGCTGCTGTGTCCATCTCAGCTGTGCTCTCTGCCCTCCCATACCCCCCAACACCCACTGCAACTCAAGCACCTCGAAGAGCTGATGATGCTTTTGGCGCAAAGTATCCTGCCATCTCCTACATGGTAGCTCAGAGAGGCTGAACCCAAGGCCAAATATCCTCACCCACAGCGAGGAGAGCTCTCTCAGTGTACAGAGATACTGCTCCAACAGCTACCACCAAGCTAGGGGGGTCTGTGTTGTCCTGCTAGAAGAGAACATCCACCAAGCCCTGCTCATGGGTAAGGGGTAACCCAATCACTCGCCTGCCACTCCTCCAGACACCAGCGTTGCCACCACTGGGCACTGACGGCGACTCACTTTGGCCAGAGGTTTAAAGAGGAGCCCGTCTCGAGCCATTGCATACAGGATCCGTGGCATGGGGAACATGGAGCCCAAGAGGCTGCAGAGACAGGAGACGGAGGAGAAGAGGGCAGTAATAGAGGAGGTGCCATCTTGCCTTTTGTTCCTCCTTGGGTAGAAAGGGAGCTCCTGTTCATCTGTACGGTCCATGACTTTCTCAAGAACATGCTGACAAATCCATCACCTCCCTCCCCATCAGATGAGGAACAGTATCAGGGAAGTGATGTCCATAGGTCATGGGGAGCTCTGGGTACACCAAGACACCCCAGCCTGCTCCTGCAGTCACAGTGCCATCAAACACCTAACCACTTCCTTTGGGGCTAAAAGCAGCATGGCAAGGGGTATATTGCTGATGAGGAGGGACCAGGATGGGAGCAACAGGGATTGTGAGGAAGGGCTGAGGGATTTTGGTGAAGCAGGGCAGTGGGAAGGGACTGGGAATAGCTTCTGGATGTGTTACAGCTCCAGTGAAGCTTGCCCAGAGGCACAGAGCTGCCATCAGAGGACTCCCCTCACCTGGTTGTCAGGGCGCACAGTGACCCCACAGCCACAGCGTGCTTTGCACTGCTCCAACCAATGTACTCAAAAGCCACTGGGAGCGGGCTCATGGTGTCCAGGAGGTAGTAGGGCATCATCAGGGTGAGGGCAGCAGACACCCCGAAGTACGCCAGGAAGCAGATGAGGAGGGAGAGGATGATGCCCATGGGGATGGATCTCTGCGGGTTCCTCACTTCTTCCCCTAGGGGAGGACAAGCTCAGCTGTAAAAACAGATGCTCATTCAATGTGCATGGCGTGCTAAGAGCTAGCTCAGGCTGGAGAGCATATCCTATGTGCCCCCAGGAGAGAAGGAACACAGGCCTTCTGGCAAGGACATAGAGCTCCTGGGCTGCAGGATTATGGGGACATGCTTTGGGATTAGCCCGGTCATGCCACATGGACTCTTATAGATCCTCCTTTGAGCACAGAGGACAGGAAAGAGCAACAGAGCCAGGAATGTGCCCATTCTGAGCCCTACACTAGCTTCTGCAGGGAGGATCACTGCCATGGACCCCAGCCTGCAGGGCAGAGTCCCACCAGCACCTCTCCTCACCTCACTTACCTGTGGTAGCGATGCAGTCAAACCCAACAAAGGCATAGAAACAGGTAGAGGCTCCAGCCAGGGTCCCACTGAAACCATAGGGCATGAAGCCTCCCACCCCAAAGGCACCCGTTGTGTTGTCAGCCACAGACTGGTTCCTGGGAGGAGGAAGAGGCAGGCAGTGCAGAGGGGTCAGTGCAATGGGGGGACCAGGCAGAACAGTCCATCCAACCCGACCACCCCTCCAGCATCAGCCCAGCAGGATGTTGGTTCTTTGACTCATTGCCAACAGGGCAAGGAAAAATGGGAGAGAAGTGGGATTTCCTGGGATAAAGCATTAGGGGATGACACATCCATCCCCATCACCCTCTGTAAGGCAGCACAGGGAGAGCAGATCTCATACCCAGCTGCCCATGGCAGGTCATCCTCCCTGAGCTTCCAGTTGCTCAGGTCACCTTTGATGAAGCCACTCAGTGTGACAAAGAGCAGGACGAGCACGTTGAGAGCTGTGAAGACTTTGTTGACTGTGGTGGACTCCTTCACTCCAAAGGAAAGAACCCCTGGGGACAAAAACAGCAAAACTGGCTGAGCATCCTGGATGACCCCAAGCCCAGGGTAGACACTACTGGAAAGGGTGGAAAGAGGGAGACAGTGATAGAGTCAGGAGGATCTGCAGATTTCCCCATATCCCCCTTGTATTCCCCATTCTTTGCTCAGGGAAACAGCAAAGCCTCAGAGGGATCAACACCCTGAGGTGGGGTGAGGAGCTCATCCTACATGGTGGAGGATGGCACAGGGGGCTGCATCCTACCTGCCAGCAGCACAACCAGGCCAGCAGCAAAGGCATCCGGGTGCTCTGCCAGCCCCGCAGAGCTCATGGCTGCATGAGCACCCAAAAACCTCCCCATCTTCTTGCCGAGGAGCTGGTCAAAGGTAGCACTCCAGGCCCGGGCGACGCTGGCGGTACCTGAGGAGAGGTGGTGGCTCCATGGTGTCTAGGAATGACACCCAGCAAAGGCAGGGGGATCAAAAGGGCCTCATACCAATGACATAGGACAGCAGCAGGTTCCACCCAGCGATGAATGCCCACAGCTCACCCACTGTCACGTAGCTGTACAGGTAGGCAGAGCCAGCCAGGGGCACACGGGCCCCAAACTCAGCATAGCACAGCCCTGCCAGAGCGGACACCGCGGCTGCAATCAGGAAAGAAAGGACGATGCTGGGGCCGGAGCTGGTTTTAGCCACTTCCCCTGCCAGGATGTAGACACCAGCCCCCAGCGTGCTGCCTGCTCCCAAGGCAACAAGGTCTACAGTGGAGAGGCAGCGGCGAAGGCTGGAGCGCTCTGAGGCAGCCGGGATCTGCTTCCTGTGGGAAAGCATCCTCAGAACAGGGAGCAGCCAGTCCCAGCACGGCACCTATGGGACAGGAGAGCAGCAGGCGTGAGGAAGATGCTGCCCCGAGTATAAGATTCAAACCATAAACATTTTCCTTGCAGCTCCCACCATCCTCAAGTACTTTCCAGACTCCCTGGATGCTGCCTGTTTCCTGTCTCTGCCAGAAAATGAGCCCACTTTGGAGCAAAATTGGGCTAAAGAGGCTGTGTTACTCTCTTATCCCAGTAAGAAGCAGATAAACACATGATTAGGGTTTGCTGGGCTCTGATTTGTGCTGTGGTGCAAAGGGACAAGGACGCTTCCCTGTTCCCTGCCAGTTCAACAAGTCCTATTGCTCCAGCAGCATCCCTGTGCGGGGACACAGCCAGCATTGTCCCAGCTTTGACACTGACACTATTTGAAATGCAGAAACAGGGCCAGAGAAAGAGGGGCGGAAGATGAGCTGCTCCTGGAGCAGCTGTTGGCCCTGATGTGCACCAGGAAAGACCCATCTGCTCAGCTGAAGATGCCCCCACAGCACCCATAACTGTGTCAATGGCACAGCTCAGACAGGGACTGGTCACCCTGGGCCATCAGCATGTACAGTAATGCTGTGGCTTACTTGTCACTGATGGAGATGTCAGCCCAGCAGAAACCCAATTGTGCAGTATTTGTGCATCAGACAAGTGATGTGTTGGTATAGCATGCCTGAGATTTGTGTGCCTCCCCCCACCCTTCCCCAGGAGCTCCCAGCACTGCAGGAAGGGGGCTGCATGCACCTGCATCCGCATGGTGCTGTCAGGACCTCCAGTTACCCTGCAGCAAAGCAAAGTCTATGCTGCAGATCCCATAGTGTGCTACCCACAGGGCCAGGGACTCCCTGGAAACCAGCACATCCCAGCAGCAATGAAGATTACAGGGCTGTGCAGTCTGTGCCATGAGCCTGGGAAGGGACATGAACCACTCTGGGGCAGTACCCAGCACACTGACCCATAGGATGGGATGCTGTAAGCCCCTGTAGCACAGGGAACCTCAATCTCCAGGACAACTGCTGTGTCTCCTGGGGCTGAAGAGCTGCTGCCCAGGGACAGGCCAACTGAGGCTGCCTTCCCACCCCTGCAGCACCCACTCCCCACCACCAACCCAACCCAGGGCATCTCACCCTGATGATTTCCCCTTATTCTGCAAAGAAACTACTTACTCCAGCCATCCTTATGGCAAACAGCTCCAGCTGCAAGGTGATTGTGAGCAGCAGGCAGCCCCAGCCACACTCTCCCCTTAAATCCCTTACAGGAGAGCCCTGGCCCTCCCCTCACTGACCACCACTCTGGGCTGCACAATGGGGAATCTATGCAGAAATATTTTTCCCACAAAGCCTTCCAAACCATCCACACGAGCTTGCAATGCTAATGGGCTCAGGGGCATCACTGAGGGGTTTAATTGACACGGCAAAGCTGCCTCTGCAGGTGGAAGCACCTCCCTCTGCCCCCATTCCCTCATCTCAATCTGTGGAGCAGGTTTCAGAGACAATCCAGGCAAAGAGGAGCAGGAGTATAGCCAGGATGCAAGGGTGCATGCACCTGCAGCTGTATCCAGGCATAGAGGGAACGTAGAAAGACGTGAGCAGGCCTGTGAACTGACTGCAGCAAAGCAGAGGAGCGCAGACCCTGCATTTCCCCACTATTTGGACACTAACACCCCAGATTCTGCCCACCCCATGTCACAGACCCATTGCAGCATTGCATGAAGAAGTACCCAAACACTCAAGTGCAGCTCGTAGCAGAGTAGGCAGCATCACCACTTGTCACTGACCCACCCAGCCTTGCCCTGGGACCAGGACCAGGGCTGCAGCTCTCAACCCAAGCATCTGCTCCATCTAAACACCCCAAGCTCCACAGCTCCTGCCTAAGCAAGAGAAATTATTGCAATGGAGGCAGTAAAATCTGACTGCTCCTCCATAAATAGCAGAAATAACCCTGACACAGTACATCCCTCCTGACATGCAGCACAAGGAGGCTGAGCAGTAAAATACAGAGATTAGGGTGGGTTCAGGACTGGGCTTAAATAGAGGCCCAGGGTTCGGTGGGTGGAGGCCTCAGGTGAGGCTGATTAGGGCCAATAAGGCATATAAGTGCCCTCAGACCCCAGCACAGATCTTTTATGGTGCTGTTCCTAGTAGGGAGAGGATATATGGGAAGTGGGGGTGTGATTTGGCTGTTTTCAGTATCTTGGGAGAAGAAGACTGAGCTTGGGCTCTAAGGAAAGGCTGTGAGCTGGTGTTTTGGGCTAGGAATGAGCTTTGATTTTATTGTAGGTAGTGCTGAAGCTGAGCCAGTTTACAGTATTTGGGGACAAAATTCTCTTCAGCTGTGATCAAGTTCAGCATATTTTCTGGTCTTCAGCTTGCAATGAGCAGGAGCAGAGGGAGGGAGCATCAGCCATTCAGGACCAAAGGAGGCTCTAGAGCACCTAAAGCGTAGCGGATGCTTTAACTATGAGGCTGCCCTATCTTGGCTGTACGGAGCACCCCCATATCCCCAGTGCACCTTGTAAGCTGCTGTGTTAGCCCCTCTGGGGTAGGGTGCTCAGCACACCGTGATGCAGCGGGGGCACCAGAAGGAGAGCAGGGCTGTTATCCAGCATTGCAGTGCAGGGTGAACAAAGCTGTGCTTGTCACCCACGCTGTCCCATGTGAGAGAGGTCTCTGGACACCAACGCCAGCCTAAGGGAACAACAGGGCACGGAGGAGCAGTGGTGCAAGCTGGTATTGAGCATGTCACATCCAGCTTAGGGTCTCTGTTGCCCAGGACAGGCAGGGCTGAGCAGCTCAGCTGCCTTGCAGCCCCAGAGATGCTCTAGTCAGAGGATATCAGTAGGGCTTGGATGCCTGAAATATGTCAGCAACCTTCAGATTCCCAAGGGCGTCCTTGGTTTTATCTGCTCCTGCTGGCACCAGCCAGAGCACAGACACGGCTGCCCATGGCTCCAGGGTCAGCCCCACTATCTCTTCCAGCCTTGCTGCAGCTTCTGTGCTGGCTGGGGTAAAGGATGGTGATCAAGAAGGAGCCGGCTTAACCTGGATGAGGCAGGGATGGGAATGGCCTCAAGGCATAGCAGGCAGCGCTACAGCCTGCCAGGAGCATCTCAGAGAGACTCACCCTGCATCCCCACCCGTGCCTGGGCTGCAAGCTCTTCTCATCCCTGCGTCTGCAGCACAGAGGGAAGGTTGGGGGGAATGGACGACAGCATCTGCCCCTCTTCAACTCAGCTTCTGCCTCATGGATGCTCGTGCAGAGCCCTGGTCAGCACAGGTCCCTGGGGGGCAACATCCTTCCCTTTGGCTTTTGCAGAGAGAGTCAGGGACGGACTTTCCCCAACCATAAAAAGGGAAAGGGGTGATTTGGTGCGAGTGGAGGTGCCTGAAGACAGGAGCACCCCATGAGTACCCCGCACCCCAAGAAACCGGGGGGGGGGGGGGAAGGAAGGGGTGACATCTCCGCAGCTGAAGCGCAATCCCCGCTACCCCCTTGCACTGTGTCACCACCACGGGCGCACAGCCCCTGTCCGCCGGGGAGCTCCTCTGCCCAGTGACCCCCTTGGCACGCAGGAGGTGACACCGGAGTCCCCCCGCACCGTGGGCACCCAGCCCCGAGGGGCGCGGTGCGGAGCCGCCGCGGGAGGGGGGGGTGCGCTGAGCGCGGCCGTCACCGCGGTGCTGCGGCAGGCGGGGACTGGAGGGCTCGTGAGCAGTGACGCGAGGTCTGGAGGAAGCCGCCGCTCGCCAAGGGCAGCGCAGGAGAGCACCGAGCGGACGCGCGGTCCCGCAGGAGCACCCGGACGGGCCCCGGTGCCGCTTGTGAGTGTGCGGGGGGGACGTGGGTGCTGCGAAGGGGTAGCGCTCCCGTGCGAAGCTGCTATGGTGCTGTGCGACGGGAAGCACGCCCCGGCCCCGGGGCTTCCCCCCGAGGGGTGGCTGCGGGGCCGGTCTTTGTTTTATCTTTATATGAAAATGCGTTGGGTTTAACTAAATCTCGGTGCTGCGGCGCCGCAGGGTGGGTTTTGGGTGGGCGCTGGTGTTGGCGCGGGGTCATGGGTGTGTCTTGGCCGGGATGTGGCTTTGTCTGTGCCCCGGTGCTGCGGAAACACCCGTCCTTCCGTGCAGGGGTCGGGGCTGGGCTCGGGGGAGAGGATGCCCCTGGTTTGGTACCCATCGGGATGCCCGTGGTTTGGTACCCGCTGAGTTTTGCCCTGGTAAATGGCACCCCAGGGGCACGGAGTTCTTGGTACTACTTGGCAGTGAGGTGGGGCAGGGGACCTTGGGGATCCCCCCTGCCTCACAAGGAGGATGGATGCTGCTTTTTTAACCCACGGAAGCTCCCTTTCCGCCCCATGGGCAGTACAACGCGGCACTGGGTGTGTCGTGGCCTCCACCACAAACAGTCGCGCTGGGAGAGCCCTGCCAGGGCTGCAGAAACAGCTGCTGGGCTCCTGGGCTGAAACTCCGAACCCAAAGCCATGGTGGGGCTATGGAGGGGCTGTTGGGGTGCACGCTGCTGGGGGCGACAGAGGCTTCTTGGTAAGGGTGGGTTGTTCTGCAAAGGGGATGGGTTGTGTACATCATTTAGGGTTTCTCATGGTACCCTCATACTCTAAACCTCTCCATCATTTGGGTAGGGGGGCAGGTATCCCCCCATGCTGGGGTTCTGCAGCCTCCAGGCATCCCCATGGATGTGTTTGGATATCCCCCTAGGATCGGGCGCTGGCAAAGCAAGAGCCGGGGCTGCTCCCCCAGCCGCTGCAGTGGGGACAGGGACAGGCTGGGGCTGGGTGTGGCGGGTGATCCTCCACCACTGCTGAGATGAGTTGTGAGGTCTCAGCCCCACTGCTGCATGCATGGAGGACTGTGGGCTGTGCCATGCGGGGCTCTCTCTGCTCCATGGAAGGTACCCAGGCACCTGAGTGGCATTAAAGCCTATATGGGCCAGGGGCTGGGATCTCTGCCTGGCCGCAGTGCAGCCCCGCTGCGCATGGGGCATGCGGGGGCCTTTCCCTCAGCCAGGGGGATGAGCCAAGACTCACAGCCTGAAAAGGCAAAGGGGGTGAAGGCAGCTCTGGTTCTCTGCAGCACTTCCTCCCCTCAGAAGGATGCTTGTGGGTGTCAAAAGGCTTCCTGTACCGGAGCGGGGTGACCCGGCCGCAGTGACGGCTGCAGGGCTGGGTCTCCCCCACCATGGGTGCTCTCACAGGGATGGAGAGCCAAGCCATGGAAGTTCAGATCATTTCCCCTACTTGCTGCATGAAATGGAGCTCTCCTGGGGGCAGAAACAGGCAGAAATCCCCATAGGGCAGCCCTGCCATGCCTTGAGTTCTCTGCAACGTGTCTCAGAGCCGAGCACTAGCAAGGAGGGGCCGTGCCTCATGGCTGGAGCTCAGCTGACGCTCACTGGTTCATTCATGGCCGGGCTCCATTTTCCAGCTGCTTCTCTCCGTCCATCAGCTTTCTCAGAGCAAACTGCGCTGCCTGGGGACCTTGGGAGGGTGAGGAGAGCCCACGCCACAGGAGGGTTGCAGCTATAAATGGTGCTGGTGTTTGTTAGAAAACAACCTGTGAGTTACTGTGGAAACGCGGCTGTTTCCTGAGCTGTGCCGGGTGCGTGGGGTTTGATGGTGACCTTGATTCAGTGCACTGGAACTCAGATTAAAGCTGGTGGCAACTTGCAGGGGCTGCCCGGGACTGAGCGTCCTGAGCACTGAGGAAGCTGGGCTGGTCCCAGCGCTTGGGGGGGCTGCAGAGGGAGCATTACGGGGTGCAGTGAGGAGGGTCAGCCCTGCAGAGGATGCTCTGCCCATTTCCCCCTCTTCAGCACTTTCTTCCCCTCCTGGTTTCTCTCTGCACTGGCAGGAAGCAGCATGGGGCCCATCTCTGCTGCTCCTGGTCCGTGGTGTCCCCAGCTCAGTGCCAGGTACCAAAGGACCTGGTGACAGCATCCCTTCTCCCCAAGCCTCCCCAGCAGCACCCCTCCATCACCTTCCCCATGGGTACCACACCCGCAGTGATGGATGGCAGCAGCACCCAAGGAAGAGAGCAAAACCTCCCTTAACTAACACAGCCCATGGAGAGGGGGCTTTGGCTCATGTTGGCTTCTCTGTTCCATCCCACAGCTCCTCCTTGCCCTCGCTCCAGCGATTTCCATCTTGGGAAGCCATGGCACCTAAAGGAAAGGTAAGGTTGATGCACACATGGTAGGGATGGGTGATTGGGTGTCACAAGGCAGACCCCAGAGCTGGGGCAGCGTCTCCATCATGCAGCAAAGCTGGTGGAGACGTGCTGGGAGCACAGTACTGCTCAGAGCCTGTTTACATTCCTGCCTCTCCAACCAGTGCTGTCTGGATGCGATGCAGATGGGGAAGTGCTGGCGGGGAGAGCAGGGACAGCAAGGAGCAAAAATCCTTTTGGGACCACAGTGGGATGGGGGAGAGAAGCATGACTGTGGGAAGTGGAGGACAGGCACTGCAGTGGGGATTTGGGATTTCACTGGAGACAAATCTCACCCGAGCCTGCTGCAAGGCATGTGACCCTGCCTTGGCCTCTCCTGCTCCGTCTGTATTTCTCCTCCTCAACAAGCCTGATGCAACGTGGCAGCCGGGTGAGCAGGTGATCGCTCCAGCCAGGAAAACATCTTGGATTGAGTGGAAAACCCTGCCTCGGTGGGCAGCTGTGGCTGATGGGGTGCAGCCTGCCTGCGGGTAGTGTGCTAGGCAGGGGAGGAGCCCATGCGCACAGCCTGCTTTCACTGCTGGAGCCAGGCTCTGGTTTCCATTCCCTCGGGAAATCAAGGAATCATTGCCTCCAGCTCCATTACCCGCAGCTTCCTGCCCAGCTGAAGGGTTGGTTGGCTCTGGATGGGGAAACTGAGGCACGGTGTGGGTGAGCATCGCCCCTGTGGGGGTCCAGGACCCCCAGCAGCCATGCGGTGGGACAGCACGCAGCCATGCTGGGAATTCTGCTTCCACCCTCCTGGCCCCAGCCTGGCTTATTTTTAGCTGGGAGGTCCCGGGCAGGCTGGGATGACTCAGAGGCTGGAGGAGGGGAAGCGGGGCCCCGGCAGCTGGAGCAGGATTTGGGAAGGGGGTTGGAATGTGAGGAGGGTGCAGCAGGCGCGATGCGCTTTCCCTGCCCAGGGGTGTTTCTGCACCTCCATGGGGCTCATTCCCCCATGAGTTCAAGGAGCATTGGGCAGTGCAGAGCAATGAGCTCCTGCCTCAGTTTCCCCACCATGACAGCTCTGCAAGACAGGAAGCTCATTTGATAGCTCAGGACGCAGGAACACAGCCCTGTTCCTCCTTACCACCTAACCAACATCTTGCCTCCCCATCACCACCCCAGCATCCCTCCAGCCACCCTTGTCCCCTCCTGCTGCCTCCAGGCACCTCCTTTGCCCTGCAGCTTATTTCCACTCCTCTGAGGTACATGTGGGCAGCAGCTCGCACTGAGCCAGGAGGGTCCGGGAGCTGCCGGGAAGTGCAGCTAAATCTAGCGCTCCCGATGAATCACCTGCAACACGATCTGTCCTGTGCCATCAAAGGGCAGCGTCTCCTCTTCCCTGATGTGGTTCCCACCATATGGGATATGGGTGCCAGCAGCTCTTCCTGAAAGAGGAGCTCCATCCTGTGGGATGTGCCCAGCCTGGACTGGTTTCTCTCTGGAAAAAGGGGGTACAACGGCTGCGCTCTTTCTGAAGGTGTTGAATGAGATGTGCAGTGATGCTGTTGTGCTGTGGTGTTGGGATGGGACCCAGGGGAGCGATGGATATATGGCTGGCCGTGTCCATTCCATTGGGGTCATTCTTGGAGGTACTGGGTCAAGGATGCTGGTGCTACCTGCCTGATGCCCGTCTTCTCTGGGGATACATTAGCTTTAGATGCTAGCAGCCCTGGGCCTTTGTACAGCTCCTGGGGATGTCAAGCCCTGCAGCATATCCTGAGCAAGTGGTTCCTTGGAGGTGTAGGTACCTGGTTGGAGCATGGTCAGCATTCCTGGGATGCTGACACAGCTGAGGGCCCCGGCTCAGCCTGGTTTCACATCAGCTTTCACCCAGGGTTGGGGCTGGTCTCATGCAGAGCCTGACCCCAGGCTCCGCTGGGCAAAGCTGACGTGGGGAGAAGCTGTGTGTGGGCATCACTCCTGGGTTCCCCATTGTGCAGCCTGGAGGTGCAGAGGGACACACAGAAGTGGATCATGGCAATCCCTGGGATTTCTCAGGCTCCTGGAAGTCTTTCCCTGTGTCGAGGATCACTGCTCTGACCTCTCAGACCAGCCGGGGCCTTGCAGAGTGATGGGACAGGACAGGCTGTTGGCAGCTCTGGTGCTTCTCAGTGCGTTCTGCTTAGCAGCCCACAGTGATTCTGTGCCTGTGTCTCCTTGCCTTGAGACCATGCAGGGCTTGGGCATCCTCAGCATCCAGAGGGTTTCCCTTCTCACAGCAGGCGGTGGAAAAGGACTTCCTTCATTGTTCTGAATCCAGCCCTGATAACTCCCTTCAGCCCAACTGCACTGCAGGGGGATCCTGGTCCTCGTGTGCCTTGCCCTGCATTCAGGTGTCCAACCCTACCATGGTGTCCCCTTTTGCTGCCACCACCCCTAAAATGGTGCTGGGAACTGAAAGAGCTGAAGGAACCTGCCTTCAAACTCTCTGGCTCTTGCTGATGCAGGGGGGAGGATTGTATCCAGCTTGAACACAGAGCACAAACAGCAATGCCAGGAGACAGGGGAGGGAAGGCTGTGTACGTACTCCATGACCTGACACAGACAATTTAGAGGACAGGAAGATCAAACAGGAAAGCAAACAAATGAGAACAAGTGTTTATGTTTGAGGCTGAGCTTTGCCTTCAGGCAGCACAAACAGGAATGGATCTGACTTCATTCCTGCTTGGCTTCAACTTCTCCTTCCCCACCCCACCAGAGGCTTCTCCTTCCCCTTTCACCTTCTCTTCTCTCCTCCTTTGCCCTAGGTCTACAGAGGGTCAGTGAAGGAATTCCCAGGCTTTGACGCCAGCCAAGATGCAGAGGCCTTGTACAATGCAATGAAGGGATTTGGTATGGATGCTCCTCCGGACTTCTACCCTATCTATCTCCTGTTCATTCGGTTGACTCTTACACGGCTGGGCATCCTGCATTGCCTCTCCTCTCAGCTGCCTGTTTTAGCAGGAGGCCAGGACCTCTCCTGGTTCCCCTTTCCTCCCTGGAGCCAGCTCAGTTCTGCTTCTCCTCCCAGCCCCAAGTCAGAAGCAGTCTGGGGCTTCTTTGGGGCAGGATGGCTATGATGAGCCCAGCCATGGTGGGTGAGACCCAGCCATGGGGCTATATGTGACTGCTGGCTGTCCCCACAGGCAGTGACAAGGAGGCCATCCTCGACCTCATTACATCCAGAAACAACAAGCAGCGAGTGGAGATCTGCCAAGCCTACAAGTCCCAGTATGGGAAGGTAACAGCAGAAGCACTCCCTGGTCCTTGCACCCACTGCAGATGCAGGTGGCCGTTGCTGCCACCAACCACCCCACACATGAGACCCATAGCTCCCTGGACCCATTCAGAGATGCTGTGGAGCAAAGTGTCCCCCATCTCCTTTATCCCCCTCCACCAGGACCTCATTGCAGACCTCAAGTACGAGCTGACGGGGAAGTTTGAGCGGCTGATCGTGAGCCTGATGCGGCCCCCGCCTTACAGTGATGCCAAAGAGATCAAAGATGCCATCGCGGTAAGGGGTGGACAGCCCCCCCAGGCCCCCTCCGAGGACACCCCAGCTGTCCCCACTGCTCACGGGGCTGTGTCTGTGCCCGCAGGGTATTGGCACGGATGAGAAGTGCCTCATTGAGATCCTTGCCTCCCGCACCAACCAGGAGATCCATGACCTGGTGGCTGCCTACAAAGATGGTGAGAGCTGGGGAGGGGCAGGGGCTGCCCTGTGTCCCTTTGGGCCAGGACAAGGGGCAGATATGAGGGGATCCAGCTCTCCAAACATGACTTCTCCCTCTTCCACCAGCCTATGAGAGAGACCTGGAGGCTGACGTTGTTGGAGACACCTCAGGCCACTTCAAGAAGATGCTCGTCGTTCTGCTCCAGGTATGTCCGTCTGTCCAGCACCTGTAGGTGATGGTGCCTGCACCCAGCAGAGCTGAGCCCGTTGCTGTCCCACAGGGTGCCAGGGAGGAGGATGATGTGGTGAGCGAGGACCTGGTGGAGCAGGATGCCAAGGTGAGGTTGGCAGGTTTCTGGGATGGGCAACATCCATGCAGAGATGGGGATCATAGCACTGTGACCATCCAGACTGCAAAAGACGGATGGCTGCCAAGGGCACTCATAATTGGGCAGAGCCCCATGAAGGCAGCACCCTGACTTGGGCTCTGCTGTCTTCCTCATCCCACAAGGACCTGCTGGAAGCTGGCGAGCTGAAATGGGGCACGGATGAGGCCCAATTCATCTACATCCTTGGCCGGCGAAGCAAGCAGCACCTCCGCCTGGGTGAGCACCTCCTGCAAGCTTGGGGTTGGGCTTGAAGGGATTTGGGCAGCTTCTCCAGGCATCATCCCGCTTTCATCCCACAGTCTTTGATGAGTACCTGAAGATTTCTGGGAAGCCAATTGAGAGGAGCATTCGGGGAGAGCTCTCTGGTGACTTTGAGAAGCTGATGCTGGCTGTGGGTAAGTCAGCACTGGTGTGGGGAGCGCTGTGAAAACACACCACTGGCCTTGCTAGGGTGAGAGGGTTCAGTGCAAGAGCCAGTGGGGTTGTGGTTGTGGCTGTACCCGGTTTCAGGGAGCTCAGGAAGGCTTCTTTGGGGCGAGTGGGGATGCTGAATGTGGTACCCATTCTGAATCCCCACTAATGGGTTGAAGCTGAGTGCTGAATGTGGTACCCATTCAGCATCCCTCACTGTGGCTCAATTTCCCCACAGTGAAGTGCATCAGAAGCACTGCAGAGTATTTTGCTGAAAGGCTCTACAAGGCCATGAAGGTGAGTGGATTATCCCTTCTCCAGGGGGGCCCCTTGCCACAGGGTGCTGCTGGAGGACATGGTGGTGCAGGACCATGAAGACAGGACCTGTGACCTGGGTTTCTGCTCTTCCCTTCAAAGGAGCTATTCCTTCAGACCCAGGGCTGGGCACACATCTGATAAAGGGTCCCAAATGCGATGGGCTGAGCAGGGTTGCTTGGTCACACCAAGCTTGATGCGGAGACTCCTTCATTGCAGGGGCTGGGCACAAGAGACAACACGCTGATCCGCATCATGGTGTCCCGCAGCGAGATCGACATGCTGGACATCCGGGAGGTGTTCAGGACCAAGTATGAGAAATCTCTCTACAACATGATAAAGGTAGGTGCTGGGGGTCCCCAGTCACCCTCCAAGCAACTGCCAGCTCCCTTGTGATGCCAGCACCCATGGGAGGGCTGAAACCGTCCCCAGCATCTTGTGCTGGGTGTTCATCTCCAAGGACAAGGCTCAGGGAGACCCTTCTCCAATGCACCCATCCCATGGCATTACCTTGACACTCCCTGATGCATGGTTCTCCATCTCCTTCTCTATTTCCAGGAGGACACCTCTGGGGAGTACAAGAAGGCGCTGCTGAAGCTGTGCGGAGGGGACGATGAGTAAGATCACCCATCACCCTCTTTGTCCATCTTCATCCCCTTGGTGCTGGGTACAGACCCGTGGGTCACAGCCTGGTGGAGCACCTGGATAGCAGCACCCACAGTGACGGCAGATTGGTACAGGGGCCCTATGACCCCTCTTTACGGCCAACCACAATGCCACGATCCCTTCTTGGCACGTGGCAGCCCGGCAAGGCAGAGACTTGTAGAGAGGATGCTCCAGTGGGGATGGTTGGGATTTACCACTCGTTCTTCCCCCCATTGCCACCCAGCCCCATAGCAAGCACCCAGCGGGTACCAAACACCCCTCCCGGAGGGGCTGGGCGGGGGGTAACTGCTGGTGGGACACAGGCCCCCCTGGCTCACTGTCCCCTGTCCTTGCCCTCCCGTTGCAGTGCTGCAGGTGAGTTCTTCCCCGAGGCGGCGCAGGTGGCCTATCGGATGTGGGAGCTTAGTGCGGTGGCCAAAGTAGAGGTCAGCACCCCCCAGACCCCCTCTCTGCTCCCCGCCAGCTTGGGGCTGCTCCTCTCTGCCATGGGGCACGGCCAGCCCCACACCTCCGCTCTGCCTCTTGCTCTTGTGGCTTCTATCAACACTGTTCGGTTTGGGGCATGAGGTTGGTGGGATGTAACCCGGCAGGGCTGGCTGTCCCCCACCGGCTCCACTAACCCCCTCTTGTCTCTGAGGCCTCCTTTCCTCGCATGTCTGTGCAATGCAGCACGTTCAGCCCTGCTCCGGTGCCCACCGGAGACCTCCTGCTCCCCAGGGCTGGCTGGGACGCAGCCGTGCCATGGGGAGCTGGCACCCTGCATGTGGCTGGAGGCACCCACAGAAGGGTGATTTAGGATGTGCAGAAAGGACACCCTGAGCCCTCGTGCACAGGGGGAGATGTAAGGATGCAGGAGGGTACAATTGCAGGCAGGAGCAGGCACTCTTTCAGTGACTCCTCTTCTGGCTCTTAGCGGATGGAGCCAGCCTTAGCTGATGTGTCCCAGTGCTAGGGGAGGTGGGTATAACACTGAGCAGGACACCAAGACTCAGGCACTGTCTGCTGCTGTCTTTTCTCTGCTGGCCTGGCTATGGTTTGCCCCTGGATGGAAGGGGTGACAGTGGTGAGGCATCCTCACTGAGCCCCAGGTGCTTGCACTAACACACGACCTGCTTTGGCCTCCGCTTGCCTGGTGGCACCTTCCCTCCCTCTCTCCATCCCTGCCTCCATCCCAGCTCAGGGATGAACCCAAACCCCTCTGCATCCACAGCTGCGAGGAACTGTGCAGCCTACAGGAAGCTTCAATGATGATGGAGATGCTCAGGTGCTGAGGAAGGCAATGAAGGGAATCGGTAAGTAGGGACCATGCTCCCAGCCCCTTCCTGCTGCTCCTCAACAGCTCCTGGGGCTGAAAACCACCCTGTGTGAAAGCCCCAGGGCGAATCAGGATGGTTTTGGAGCTGTGGGAGCTCTCCCTTCCCCACAGCCTCAGTTTGCTGACACAGGGATGGCGATGTGCCCACGGTCAGGGGTGACACGAGATGGCTGTGGCCCCCTTGGCTCTCCCCAGCAACACTGCTGTCATTGCAGGCACAGACGAAGGGGCCATCATCGAGGTGTTGACACAAAGGAGCAATGCCCAGAGGCAGCAGATCCTAAAGGCTTACAAGGCTCACTATGGCAGGGTACTGCTGGATTCCCCTCCCACCCTGCTCCTTCCCTCTGCCCGCATCCTGCCCCATCCCACACTGAGATCTGCCCTTACTGAAATAAGTCCTGCCTTGGCATCACTTCCTCAAGGAAGACCAAGTTGTCAAAGCAGCTCCTGCTCTGGGCGCACCACCAGCCCGAGGGGAGGGCGTCCATTCCCCTTCACTTCATTGCCATACAGAGTACTCCAGAGCCAGGATGTCCCGAGAACCACCCCCAGAATGTGACCTTAAACCACCCCATGGGTATTCCCAGATGTCTCCCGCCTCCACACTGCCCTCCCCTGTTTCCTCCCTGGTGTTGCCTCTGCTGCTCCATCCCTGTGGAAGGAGCCAGGGCTGAACCCTCGAATGCTTTCTCAGGACCTGATGGCGGACCTGAAGTCTGAGCTGTCGGGCAGCTTGGCCAAGCTGATCCTGGGGCTCATGCTCACGCCAGCACAGTACGATGCCAAGCAGCTGAGGAAGGCCGTGGAGGTAACTGCTGGTGACATTGAGTACGTGAGGATGAGGTGGCTTTTGCTGTGGCTGCACGTGCTTTGTCAGTGGCCCAGGGATATGGGCACACCCCACAGACCCCAAGGCTCTCATCTCCTATATGGAAAGAGAGCAGAGAGCCCCAGGACAAAGACTTGGTTTGCACTCCAGACCCCCTAGGAGCCCAGTTTGGCCTCTTTGCAGCCCAGCACACTCTACCCAGCTCATAGATGAAGCCTCCTGGGGAGGCTGCCTTACAGAGCATCCCTGCTTTGTGGTGGGAGCAGTGCCCTGCCAGGCACAGGCAGCTACAGGAGAGCCATGGTAGGGGCAAACCAGTGTGCACCACTGTCCACCAGTCACACCAGCTGGTACCACACTTGGATGCTTCATTGCTGGTTCCTACCAGCCACTGTGGTTATTTGCTGGACATGGGTATTTGGCACGTGGTAGCCCTGGGGTCAGAGCAGCCCCTCCTTGCCTGGCACTGGTGGGGTGATGCTGTTGCGTCCATGCTGTGTCCAATGCTGGCACCCACAGCATCCCACCATGCTGCTCTCTTCCAGGGGGCTGGCACAGATGAGAGTGTCCTCATTGAAATCATGGCCACGCGGAACAACCAGGAGATCAAAGCTATCAACGAGGCGTATCAGGAAGGTACAGCACAGGAGGGACATGGGGAGCACCCAGGCCCTGGGCACAGACCGTGTTTAACGCTGTACAAAGCCCTTCCACCTGGGGTACAGTTCTTGTCTCTGGGTGCATGGCTTGGTGCTCTGAAGGTCTTTTAGTGCCTCCAGGCAGGAGCAGCGCTTCCCCAGGTCCAACACCTTGTGAAAGAGAAGTGGAAACCTGGGATGGTGCCAACAGGAGTCCTTAAATCCATCCTGTGATTTCTCATGCTCCCATACCATGCACTTCTCTTTCCACCCATGACTCCTTCTCCCTAGGGAAACACGAGCTGCAAACTGGCTTAAATCCCAGCCTCTTCTCCCCCACAGAGCCCATGGTTTTAAACAGGCTCTATGGGCATTCACCCCCAGCAGAGCACTGGTCCTGGCCTCTCTCCATGTCACAGTGACATATCCCAGCTCTCTCCTCCCTGAGAACTCTCTCAATGATCCCTTCCCCTTGGGAGCACCTGGAGCAAGAGGCTGTGCACATGCCCAGGGCATTAGAGCTGCTGGGTTAATCCCTTCCTCCCCAGCCCTGGAAATACCAGATGGAGGCATCTGCCTCAGCAATACAAAGGCTGGAAGGTGGCCACCACCACCCGCAAGCCCCATGGGGATCAGGCAGGCACTGGTTGGGGGGAAGCAGAGCTGCAGGCAGGGAGCAGAACTCAGACATCCGCCTTCTCCACAGCCTACAACAAGCAACTGGAAGATGACCTGAGCTCTGACACATCAGGGCACTTCAAGAGGATTCTCGTCTCCCTGGCTCTGGTAAGGGTGGCTCTCCCTGGGGACTGTCCCCTCCCTGCCACAGATGGTGGCTATGGTGGAGACAGAGCATCACTGCCTGGCTGGGCAATGATGCTGCCATCCCCTCGCCTGGGGCTCTCCCAGGAGATGTCCTCTCCCCTTCTCCATGATTTTTGTGTTGAACACAGGGCAACCGTGATGAAGGACCAGAGAACCTCACACAGGCACAAGAAGATGCTAAGGTAAGACCCGCGCTGGCAGTGCTGTGACAGGCTCTGCATAGAACAAATGAGGAAGTTGCATCCCCTGGTCTGGAAATGGCATCCTCAGGGAAGCAAATGCTGCTGGGGCAGGGTGTCTGTAAGCTGCAGGGGAAGATGCCAGGGGATGTGACACCTTTCCAAGGTAAAGCTCCCAGGCCTGGTTGCTGATGCCCTGGGCTCTGCTGCACCATGCATGGGGGAGCTGCAGACCATGAGGGCAACACTGGGAGCTCCCAGCTGGGGACTGCACCATTCTTTGTGCAGAGCTGCCACTTTGGGGTCCAGTAACACACACACTGATGCTGCAGTTAGGCACTTGAGCTTCGAAGGCAGCTTTGGGCTGGTCTGCAGGAGCCACACACCTCTTTGTTGTGCATGGGGCAGCACTGAAGTCTAAGCTGCTTTTCACCCTACCAGCCCCATAACCATTGCCTCATCTTTACTGGGCTGTGCTGAGCCAGGGCTGGAAAGGGAAGGCTGAGCAGACAGAAATGGTGCAGGGGGTGCTGAGGCCCCATTGCCTGGCTCAGCTCCCGCTCCCAGGAGACCTGTGACCTTGGGCCTGTGCACTTGGCCTCCTGCCCCTTCGGCACGAGTCCCTTCCAAAAGGGGAAGCTTGGTGCAGAGCCAAACCTGAGCTCTCTCTTGGCTGTCCTGTGCCAGCACTGCTTGCTCCAAGGCACGCTCCCAGCTCTCCCATCAGGGATGCTGCCGGCAGAGGGAGCGGATGCTGCGCTGCCTGCATCCTGCTGCATGTGCTGCTGCTCACCTCGACCTTCTGCAGAGAAAGAGAGAGCCAGGGATGACACACACAGGGACAAGGCAGCCGGGAAACTACCCTTTCCTTCCTCCTGCCTCCTGTGCAGAGGCTGGTGTGAGTCAGGGGCCAGGCAAGGATGCTCCCGGAGGAGGAACAGGCTGGTACCCAAGCCCCAGATGTGTGAGGCTCGCTTTGTCTGGCCAAAGACCACCCCAATTAGTGGTGTAGAGGCCAAACTGGAGGAAGACAAAGGTCCTAAGATCAGGTCCACTCCCAGGGAAGCAGGGGAGCTGAGGACAGGTCATCTTAGAGGATTTTGCTAGATTTCCCTTGCTTTGTCAGGGAAGGATAAAGGTTGAGCAGCATCTTCTGACCCTGTTGTCTTCCTGTCTCTCTCTTTCTCTCCACCAGGTCGTTGCTGAGACCCTGGTGAGTGCCTGCCCTTTCGCTCCTCAGCCTTCTGCATATTTGAGGGGATGCTGCAGTCCTCGGGTGCAGGGCTAGAGCCAAGAATAGCAGCCCCACATACTGGCTCCTCTGACCACATTTGTGTTTGCTTGCTTGGGGCTCCAGGGTCCTTGCATCAGGATGGGTGACAAGGGGACAGATGAGACCTGCATGAGGATGCTTCTCTGTACACTAGGCAGGAGAGACATAGCCACCTTCCTGCCCTTGGGAGGGCTGGGGACATGCATCACACATGCAGGACCCATGTTCCTGGGACTGTAGGACTCTGGGCTGGCTTCCCTGGCTCACCGCAAGTGAGAACTGGGGAATTCTACTGCAGTAGCCTGACGGATGTGGAGTACAGCCTCTCTGCTGAGCCCTGCAGCAGCCGTCTCACCCACTGCAAGGTGGAGGGTGGCTCCTGTGGGTGGCAGCTCTGAATTCCCTGTGTGATGCTGGTCACCCTCAAAACATCCTCCACAAAAGAAAGAAGAAAACCTGAACTGTGGGCATTGCAAAGGGCTTTTTTGGGATTGTTTTTCTGGTTTGTTTGTTGTTTTTTCAAAACACCCCCCAAACACACTATTTCCCTGCTCATAAGAGGCCGCCCCCTTTGCAATAGGGTGTTCAGGACCGATTGTCCCAGTAAGAGCTGTTTGACATCTTTGTCCCTCTCTGCTACCCCCATTCCCCTGCCTCCCTCTTTACTCTCGGTTGTTCTCCCAGAAACTTGCTGATGTGTCCAGCAACGACTCCAGTGACTCCCTGGAGACCCGCTTCCTCAGCATCCTCTGCACCCGCAGCTACCCCCATCTCCGCAGAGGTAGGACCATGTTCCTCCACTGATGCTGGACCTTTCACTGCAACGCAAGTGCTTTCCTCTGGGCTGGATGGGACTCCTGGGCAGCAGGAGATTGGGATCTCCCCAAGGCTGAGGTTGAGCAGTGGGAGGAGATGGCATGGCGTTGCATTTGGGGTCCACGGTTGAGGCTCAGTCTCCCGGGTGCACAGGGCTGGGATGGAGCCGCTCAGCAGTGACCTTTTCCTCTGCCCACCTCCAGTGTTTCAGGAGTTCATCAAACTGACCAACCACGACGTGGAGCACGCCATCAGGAAGCGGATGTCGGGAGATGTGAGGGATGCCTTCCTGGCCATCGGTCAGTGCTCAGAGGGTGCTCCAGCAGGGCAGGGCTCCCCTGAGGGCTGCAGTCCCTTCACCTGCCTCTGCCAAGGCAACGTGACAGCAGATTCCTGCTGCCCTTGGGCCACGGATGCTCACAGTGTGGCATGGGATGAGGGTGTCCTGTGGGGCCAAGCCTGCATCCTTGTACCAAGGAGGGCTTGCAGCTGACCCAGTGGGTGGCACAGCTCTTTGCTGTGATGTATCCCCTTGGTGTCACGAGTCAGGAGCTCACCTTCTCTCCCCTCTGTGTGTTGCAGTGCGGAGTGTGAAGAACAAGCCGGCCTTCTTCGCTGACAAGCTCTACAAGTCCATGAAGGTGCAGATGGGCTCTCCTGGGGCTGAGCTGTGGGAGGCGGCTGTGCAGGGCAGACACCATTTGGGAATCTCTGATTTAACCCCATGGCAGTGATGTGGTTTTTCCATCCCTGAGGGAGCAAGGCAGGGCTGAGTCCAAACCAAAACCCCATCAGGTTCCCGGGGTTAGCACGAGGTGTGACAGGCTTGTGTCTTGTCAGCAGCAAGTTCAGCACGTGTCTGAGGAGACATCCGAGAACCACAGAATGGTTTGGGCTGGAAGGGACCTTTAAAGATCATCCACTTCCAACCCCCTTGCCATGAGCAGGGACATCTTCCACTAGACCAGTTTGCTCAGAGTCCCATTTAGCCGGCCTTGAATGTTTCCAGGGATGGGGCATCTACTGCCCCTCTGGGCAGCCTGTGCCAGTGCTTAACCACCCTCGTTGTAAAACACTGCCTTGTATTTAGTCTAAATCTCCCCTCTTTTAGTTTAAAACTATCGCCCCTTTTCCTATCGATACAGGCCCTGCTAAAAAGCCTGCCCCTATCTTGTAAGTTCCCTTTCAGTACTGAAAGGCTGCAATAATGTTTCCCCAGACCCTTCTTTTCTCCAGGCTAAATAACCCAACTCTTGGCCTTTCCCCATAGCCGAGGCGCTCCAGCCCTCTGATGACTTTTGTGGCTCTCCTCTGGAGCCAATCTCCAGTTTGGGCTGTGCTGGAGACGCCAGGAGGGTCCCCGAGCCCCACTCCCTCTGGGGTTACTTGCTGAAGCTCCCCTTTGCAGGGTGCTGGCACAGATGAGAGGACCCTCACCCGCATCATGATTTCCCGGAGCGAGATTGACCTGTTCAACATCCGGGGCGAGTTCATGGACCTGTTCGACAAATCTCTGCACCGCATGATTGAGGTGAGGGCCCACGGGCATCCCTCCCTGGTTTGTCACCAAGGCTGGTTGGGTCCTGATCCTATAGGATGCATAGCCATAAGTGGCACAGGGGCTGAGCATCACCTGGGGAGGGAGAAGTACCCCAGCCAGCTCCAGTGTTGGCATTTCTGGCTGTAGAGGGCATGTGCTGACATCTTCCACTGCTGCACAGATGCCTGTGGCATGGAAATACTCCTTCCCCATGCCTTGAACTGGGCTTTCCCAGTTTTCTGACATGGGTCTCCCTCTTGCAGAAGGACACCTCCGGTGACTACCGCACGGCTCTGCTGGCCCTGTGCGGAGGGGAAGACTAGGTGGCTGCAGGAACCCCTCCTTTGTGTCTGAGCCAGCACGCACGCACCCACTGCCTTGATGTCACTGCAGCTTCGGGGGTTTCGGGGGACACGGGGCTCCCTGCAGAGGATGAAAGCGGCACCACATTGCAAGCAGGGTCTCAGGGAGGGGAGCAGAGGGCTCTGGGTAGGGAGATGTGCACAATAAATACCCAACATGCCACTAACGCAGGAATTTACCCAGATGAGAAAGACAACTTTAGATCTCATAAATAAAACCTTACTGTTGCTGACCATGGGGTGAGAGCAGTTGATTTATTGGGGTAGGTTTGGGTGGGATTGAGCCCCTGCTGAGGAGTCATCTCAGTGTCTCCTTTGCTACTGCAGAGACCCCAAATGCCCTTTGAACAACATTGCAGCATTCCCTGCTGTGAGAAAGGGGCTGGAAATTCATATGGGGCTGGCAGCAGTGCAGGGATTTCAATGAGAGCTTCACTGCATGCCTCTGAAAACCCCTGGCAGGGTTTGTGCTGTTCTGTGGATGATGCTTTCATAAACCAGAGATACAAATCAGACTCGATGGCATCCATCCATCCTCACATGCAGTTTCCTGTGCTTTCAAGCTGCTGAAGCAAGAGTCGAAACACACATGCCATAGAGGCTACACCCCCAGCTGATGTTTGCACTTCCCCCAGTGGCCAGGAGAAAAGAACTGGAATTTCCAAAAGTGGGAAATTCCAGCACTTTCAATTGTTTCCAAGTCAGAACAAAAAGTCCTGAATGCCTGAGTCTTCCTCGGAACAGCTGGGTGAGGAAAGCTTCACCTTCAAGATATCAAAGCAGCGTCAGGAATAATAACACAACATTATCATAACGCTTCAAAACCAGCTGAGGTCAAGAAGCACCAACATGTAGAGGCAAAACAGGGAAGCTGGAAAAACTCAGCTGGGTGTTATCCCACTGAAAATTCCCTTGATGCCTTCCTGTAAACCATCCCTTTGTACCAAAATCACCTTTTTCAAGGGGAAAACAGCTTGGTTGAAGCTTTTTCACCCTCTCCCATAGAGATTTGGGTTTCTCTGCCTCACTGTTGTAAGTAGGAACAGGCAGCATTCGAGGGGGCTGAATCCATCCCATGTCTGCAGCAGCCTATGAGTCTCCTGCGTGGCCAGGAAACTGCTGCAGATGTTTTGAAGGCAGGATATAACCCCTGATCTTCATCTGCCACCTCTTCCTGCAGCTCAGCACTGCAGCTCTCAGTGTCACAGCAGGCGTGTGAGGCTGTGTTGCATGGCATAGCAACCCCAGGGAGCAGTCCCTGCAGATGGGAATGGTGCTTTCAGGGGCCCAGCTCCAATGTCCAAGGATGCTTTGGGACTCAGGAGCCATCGGGGAAAGGCAGATTTAGGGCAGTGGAGCTCTACTCCTCCAGAGCAAGGGGAGGGAAACCTGCTCAGCATTAGCACAGGGCTACAAAACATAAGTCATCATCCTGCCTCCTTCCTATTGGCAAAACCAGTATTCCTGGGCTATGTATGTGTATTCCCTGGGCACAGGCACAAACACTCCAGTGAGGTTTATGGCTGTGCCATGACTGCTATAAGCCTGTGACTGGCACAGGGACACAAGTGAGACCAGGCAGCCCCCACTGCCAGGAAGCCTGGCTGATCCCAGCACACCAGTCCCAAGGCCAGGAATTTCCCTGGCACCCATTGCTGGCTGTTCCTACGATAAGAACAAGATACCAGAGTCACACTGTTTGGTGTCATGCATCATAGTAAATGCATCTCCTGCTGCCAACTGAACTAAACTCCTGCTGCCTTCCCATGCTGGAGAGCCTGAGGATTCCATGCCAGGCACAGAGAAATGAGATGCGCTGGATAGAAGCAGCCATGAGGAAGGAAGTGGCACTGGGTAGGGGTGTTGCATTAGGATTGCAAAAGAACCAGGAGGGAAACTAGGACTGGCAGCACCAAGACAGGCTGCGGGACATGGAGAAGCACGGAGGAGTGGAAGAAACCCAGCATGAAACACAGAGGAGTGGCAGCCCGAAGGTTACATGTGGCATGTCACCTTAGACAGGATCCGGGTAACCTGCTGCAGGCAGGTCGAGCTGGCCACCCTTGGCTCAGCCTTCAGGCAGTGAAGCTGCTGCCAGGGTCTGGGACCCACACACCAGGTCCCGGCTGTGTGCACATTGACCAGCAGCGCTGGGGGCAAGGACTCGCTTCCAGGCAAAGCCAGCGCCAGATTTCACAGGTTGCAACATCCCCAAAACCCCGTGAGCCCATGTTTGGTGTGCACAGGGTCAGGCCTCTCCCTCTGAGTCAGCTCCAGGGGCCACTGCAGATCCTTTTCACTACCAGAGTCTGGGAAGGGGCCACGTCTGGTGAAGAGACACAGGGGATGTTGGTGTCAATGCTAAAACATCAGTGAGCCACCTCCATCCCACCCAGAGTGGAGCCAATCCCAGCCTTGAGCCTTGGGAGCCGGCATAGATTTCTTCTTCAGCTCTTCCTCTTCCCAAGCCAAAGGAGGAAGGAGCAGCCTTGCCCCTCACATCCACTGGGCAGCCTGTCCCCACGGTGAGCTGAGGTTGGAGAAATGGCTGATCTCCCCACGCTGTCACCCCAGGAGCCGGCTTTCCAGGATATGATGCCTGCTGGCCAGCCCTTTCCTCAGGCATCACAACTGAATGAGACACGACCAAGGGAGAGAGGAAGAGGGAGAAATCCCCTCTGGGGCTGTTCCTGATCTTGCAAATTGAGACTCCAAATAATTCCCAGCTTAAGGCATGTCGGGAAACCTCTGAGCACTCCTGGATCCAGCTCCCACAGCTCCTGGCCTATCCACTGTGGGACTGCACCAGGTCCCACCATACCCCATCCTCTGCTGACTATGGAGAGGCTGTGGAAGAAGGCAGGAGGTGGGGATCTCCTCCTGAGGTGCAGATGACACTGAGCCCTTGCTCTCTTGCCAGAGGCAGAGGGAGAAGGGAGCTCTGGCTCAGTGGAAGGCTAAACCCAGCAAGGCCAACGCAGCCCAGCATCCCTGGAAAGCCATAGTGCGACTCCAACCCCTGTGAATGCAGGAGAGATCGCTCCCTTTCTCCATCCCGCCGCTGACCCCTCGCCCATCCCGCTCCCTTCCCTCTGCCAGGCTCCCTCCCCTGCCCTCCATCCCAGAGCCCTCCCATCCTGCCAGGCTAATTTGAGTTCCTGATTTGCATAGGCAGCAGATCACAATGTTCTGGAAATCCCCTTCTGCGGCCGGAGCTTCCTCCCTGCTCTCACAGCGTCACTGTTGCCCTTCTGCTTCCCTCCGCTGCGGAGCACCAGGATGCGTCCGACCAGCGCGGCGCAAGCAGTGGTGCCCAGTGAAACCCACTGCTGATGCCAAGAGGCACCCACTAGCAGCACCCCAAAGAGCTGAGCCCATGAGCAGCCCCGGGGGGCTGTGCCAAACCGGCTGCTCCCACCTTGCTCCAGGGCCAGCTCTCTGGCACAGCCACCTACAACAGCCAGGCCCTGCCTGGCCCGAGCTTCCGCATCGTGCTTCCAATGTGCTCTGTTCCCCCCAGAGCACTGAGGGCAGGTGGATTTATTGGAGCTGCTGGGACACTTCCACTAGGGATCTGCAACACTGGGAATGCACAAGGCTCATTCTGCCCATCCCTAAGTGCAGTCAACCTTAAGGATGCTAGACCTGATCTGAAACAAGAGCAGAGGGCAGGAGAGCTCCATCACCTCCATTCACAGCTTGTGCTCCTTCTCACCTCATTTCCCACGGCACAGCCACAAATACAGAAGCAGTCAGGGTGCCTCCATGTGAATGAGCCTCCGATTAAGGTGCTGAACCCATTCTCCAGGCCAAAAAATCCCTCTAGGATGAGAAGTATGCAAAAGTGTCAGCTTTGAACACATCTTCACAGCCAGGCAGGCGTGCTCGTGAATCAGAGCTGCTGCCAGGTGAGTCTTCTCCCCAGAGAGCACAGTGGGACTGAAGGAATGAGGAAGGACCAATGGTTCCTTTGGGTTTCGCAGTGAGATTTGTCCTGGCATTTGTACCAGCCCAAGTGGGTGACTTCAGGTCACCCAAAGAGCAGTTGGTTGGAGAGGAAGGCAGGCACTGGGTGAGAGCACAGCATCCACTGAGCCCCTCTATGGGTACCAAGGACCCAGACCCCTCCCTGCCAAGCACCCCATGCTTCTGCCACCCAAACCAGCTGCACTAACACAGTGTGTTCTTCAGGCCTCGCAATTCACACCCAGCGAGCATAGAGCAAACCTCCTGCCAGGAAAACTCCTGCTGCTGAGGGGCTGGAAGCAGCCTCTGCAAAACAGAAACACTTAAATCCTTGGTGTTTATCCCAATCCTTGGTGTTTATCCCCACACAAGCCTTGGTTCTGACCATCAGCTGTCTTAATGGCTGGTTTCCAAGGACTACCTGCAACCCTGGCATAGCATCACCTCTCCCGCTTCACCAGCAGAGCCAGTTCTTCCCGCCTCCCCTGGGAAGACATGTCCTGTTCTAATTCCAGAGATAAGAGGAGAATAGCAAGGAAAAACATACAGGACAATAACAGTGCCTGTCTAAAGTCCTTGGGGAGCAGCACAGTGTGTTTGCAAACCCAGAGAAGACACTCACAAACAAGGTGAGGAGCATGATGTAACCAGGCTCTCCCATTGTCCAAAAGTGAATCACAACCTCCATGACCGACCACCCCCGCTCCCCCCTTTTGCTGACTAACCTCACAGGGCTCGGCACAGGAGAGCCCTTTAAGCAGTGCCTGGCTCCCTATCAAAACCACGTTGAGGCTGTCTGGGACCTCCATCATGGGGAATTCCCCTTCTCCATGCCTAAAAGTAAGCTCAGCGGGGCCGGCCTTCCTGTGCGTTTGGGGATCGCAGCCGGAGAGCGCCTTGCCCAAAGGGCTCCCATGCCCCAAGCCCCCCTGTGACCCGGCCAGGTGAGTACCACGATGCTTTTATCAGTGTGAGCATGGCCGAGGTGGACCGAGGGGCAGGCAGCTTTTCAGTGCTGTAAAGCTGAACCGTGCCACTCCGCCTTCTCTCCTCACAGAAACAACAGGGTTTGGCTATTCTATTGCAAGCTGAGGCACTATCTCATGAACAAGATGCTTTCTGGTTCTGTGGGACGAACAGCTCTGAAGCCAGGTTTTCTGAGGGTTTACAGAATAGTGCTGGGGTAAAACAAGCTCTTTGGGGAACAAAAGAAATGTTGCCTGTGTGGGGTCCTGTTGTTTTGTCCCCAGTTGAGACATCAGACATAAGCAGAGCCAAACAGCATGTCGGGATCTCAGCACCCTCTGAGCTGTCTCATAACCCAGCCAGGCTGCCAGGGTGATGTCTTGGTTGAAGAGCAGTCAGGGAAAGAGGTTTGGGTTATTTGGGGTTTCATTTTTACAACCCCAAACACCAAATCACCCAGAAGCAGTGGAACTGTGTGAACAGAGCTGAGCAGGAATACCAGGCCTGGGAGAGCTGGAATCAGCATGATCACCAGTGAAGGACTCCTCTGCCATCCCAGTAGCAGTCACCTAAGGAGAAAATGTCAGGAGTACAGGCAGAGAGCAGCAGCATGTCTGCTTGCAGCAAAGTTCCCTTGTTCATGGTTTGTTGCTTTTTGGTTTTTATATATATATACACACACATATATGTGTATATATATAATGACTATATATATAACACCTTCCTTTCGGCAAAACTAACACGAGAAGCAGGTAGCTACAGAGCAGAGTACTAAAGAGCGACGTAAACCCACGGGGACCGCTGCGGTTCTTGCTCTATTGCTCATGAATGCACAATACCCGAAGCAGCAGCACAGGGAGGGCTCCGTGGCAACAACCGCTCCGGCTGGGGGCATTTCCTTGCGCCACGTAACTCAGACCCGCACACGGTGCGGCATTCCCCCTGCCGGGGGAACGGAAGCCCACGGCGCCGAGGGCAGCGCACCCCACAGCACCTCCTCACGGCCTCCCCTCCGCACCCCAAACCGGCTGCACCCCGCCGGCCCTGCCCTCAGCCCCGCCATTTTGTCTCTCGGGAAGCTGCCGCGCTCCCGCCTGCCGCTGCCCAGCGAGGGGAAGCCCCGCCTGAGGCGCGGAGCCAGAGGGGCTCCCTCCACCGCCCCGTGCCGGGCGGGTCCGCGGGACCCCCGCGGGGCCCCTCAGAATGGAGCCGCGCACCCACCACCCGCCCCGCCATGACAGCGCGCCTTCCCCTCCGCGCTCCCCTTTATATAACCTCCGCCCCGCGCTGATTGGCTGCCGCGCCTGTCCGTCAGGGTGGGAATTTCCCGGGGGCGTTCCCACGGCGGCTCCGCTGTCCCCCGGTGGCTCCGTGCGGGCGCTGGGAGCGGCGCCGGAGCGGGTCCGGTGCGGGGTGCGCTGCAGGTGAGCTGGGGGCCCTATGGGGCCTGCATGGGGCACTGGGGTCTTACAGCGCACCGGCGGTGGTGGGGGCTTGGGGGTGCCTGTTGGTTGTACCCGGATGGTTCCGGGGCTCTTGGTCTCACCGGAGGGGTCTGGGGCTGTGCTGTCCCCCGGGGAGCGGTTCCGGGGCCGGCCCGGGGGTCGCGATGGTCGTTATCGTGCCTCAATTTCCCCCCTCGCAGGGCAGGCGCTGGTGGCTCCCGTCGCCGCTCCCGAAGGGGCGGGCTGGGGGTGTGGGAGCCTGGGGCCACCGCGGTGGGGAGGTGCTGGGAAGGGGTATCCCCGCGTGTCCCTTCCCGGTCCGGGCGGTACCGGCGCCCTGGTACCCCGGGGCCGAAACCTCGGGGCGGCTGTGCCCTCGTTCAGCCTTGCACAACCGCGGCCTTCCCCCGGGCCCACGCATCTGCCTTCGGACTGCTTCTGGGCAGCGACACGGAGCTCCTGTTTGTATTCCGCTTTGAGTGTTTGTTCCCCATCCTGCCGCTGCTGCAGCGGTGTGTATTCACATGGGATGCCGATCCTGACGCTGGAATAGCCACAGAGGGAATGGCAGCATCCTAACCCCCCTCCCTTCCTCCTTTGGTGCAGTTTGCTCCCCATCTCCCCTCCTTCAATTCCCGGCTAAGGCCTGTTCTGAGGACAGAGGAGAAGAAAGGCTGCTGATTGTCATCCCTGCTTTTGGGTGAGGATAGCTCCCGATGGGACATGGTGGGGATCGGCAGCCTTCTGGAAATCTGGCTGTCCTGTTGCTCTTTGCCCCTGAGCACAGGTTGCTCCCTGTATCAAAGAGGCAAATACAACCTTTCCCCTTCAGCTTGTTATTTCCAGCTGCTTGGGTGAATAAGAGCTGTTCTGCTGCCACAAGCTCTTTTGGAGGGCACATTTCATTGAGAGTGCTGGCAAAGGAGCCAAGAAACTGGACTTTGGGCGCTGGGGTGAGTTCCAGAGGCAGGAAGGCTCCAGCCTGGCGTGTCCTTGTGAGCTCTATGGTGAGGTGAAGTAAACAAGAAGAGGAGAGGCTCTTTGCAGCCTTTGGCATCATTCCTGGCTCTAAGAAATCCCACGATGCCCTTTCGACCTGACCTATGCCAAACAGACCTAATTAGCACGGGGCCGTGGGTCGTGGCTTGCCAGCAGCTGGTAGAAAACACTTGTGGGTGGAGGAAGCTGAACCATCCACTGTGGTGGCATTGCAGATTTTGTTTTAAAGCACCAGTGAGAGTCTGGTTTTGGGTGACAGACGTAGCTTTGCTGGTGGGGCTTTGTGGTCCACTGTCTGCTGCTGCTTGGCTGATGTGCACTAGGTTGGGTTGTGCTGGAGCTGCAAGGAAAGGGGTGGCTGTTGCCTTGCTGTACTTCTGAGTGCTGTGAAGAGCAGCCATGGTGCAGGAGGAAGAAACAGAGCAGGCAGCATGAAGCGGGATGTCTTTGAAGCAGAAGACGGTCTTGCATAAAGCACCGCTCTGTTGCCCAGGGCAGCACCAGCACCAAGTCTGTCTGCATGTCCTGCCAGCACTGGAGTGTGGACCCCTGGTGAGGAGTTCTGCAGCTCTGTGTGGTTACCATTGTTTGTAAACCTGATTCCAAACAGGGAAATGCTTTATTTCCCTTGTGAGCAGCCTCCGGAAGCAGGTTGTTTTGTGAAGCCTCTGCAGGAGCTGTTTCTTTCAGGCAAGGATGGGATTTGTGGCTGGAGGACGTCTGTAATATCTGGCTGCGTTTCACATGGGACTCTTGCCTTCCCACCCTCTCTGCAGCTAGCCATGCTGGGAAGAAGAGTGCTTCAAGCAGAGGTTCAGACCTTTCCCTTTGAGACCTGAGCCTTGCAGTGCCTGCTTTCCTCTTCTGTTACTCCCAGCCTAGCAGACTGCAGTGCCCAGAAGGTCTCCTTATTATTGCTTCCTCCTAAAACCAGCTTTGCGTTTGCTTCCCTGAAAATGAGACCAGATCAGCAGCTCAGGAGTGGTTTTTTCCTGGTCTGGGGAGTTGCTGAAGCTCTCCAGAGGAAAAGAAACTGGGCTGAGCGCTGTGGCATTCTGCCACATTCCAGCAAAATGATCAGTCAGAAAATATCCCTCCGTGGAGTCCGAGTGGCTTTTGCTTTTCCTCTGAGGCAGAGGGCTGTGGGGGCCCAGCAGCCCCAGTCATGGGAAATCAATGCTGGCAGCCTGCCGGGATTTGTTTTCACTTTGTGCAGTCCTGGCTGGGACTGACATCCTGGGAATGTTTCACACTGGGGTAAGGAAAACCCCATTGTTCAGGCTGGCTGAGCCCCCACCATGGATCATGGGGTGGGAATTGCCAGGCTGCAATGTGGCTTCAGAAGGTGGTCTGCACCCTGCGGCTCACCACTATAAGCAAGCCTCCAGCTGGGCCAGCCCACTCGCTGTGCAGGATTCACATCCTCTGCCTTTGTGTCTTTGTTGGTCATTTTAAAGCAGGAATCATTTCCTTCTGCTGGCTCTGTATGGTTGGTGTGATGGTTGTGATGCTGGTGGACATGGTGGTGATGCACATCCTCCTGGGTGACAGTGCCTGGCCGTGGCAGCATGGTTCCAGCTCCCTCTCAAGCTGCAGCACAGTGATTTAAATACCCCCCTGCTTTCATCCCCTCCCCACTCACTCTCTCATTCTCTCCTGCTGAGTTGTCATAAGAATTTACTGCCTCCAGGTCTCGGTGCCCTGCCTGCAACCAGCAACCATGGTGTCTGGCAGCCTCTGCCAGTGGCTGGGCATGGAGCCTGTGAGCTATAGCCATGGTCCATGGCTGGTCCTCAACCCCCGGGGCTGTGCAATACTGTCAGATTAGCTTAGGAACCGTTGATTGATAAAAAGAGAAGTGTTTTCGGGTGCTTCAGTGGGCTCTTGTGGAGTTTGTGGTGGTCATGTTTGCTGTGTGTTTCTAACTATCCATCGTCAGGAGCAGGTCTGGAGCCCTCTCTCTCCTCCCCCGGTGTTTTTATTGGAACATGAGATCTTTCACTGCAAATTTCACCTCTCAGAACTCTTAAGGAAAGACCAAACCAGGACTGGGAGCAGTGACCTGGTCCAGGGTCCTGTCCCCAAGGTGACAGCTCAGCCCCAGCAGCTCCTTGCAGAAATGAGGCTGTTCTTTGACCATGAGCAAACCCTCCTTGACTCTAGCAGTGATGCTGCGGAAACCCTTCCCTCTTGCTGGGTCTTGTTTGATGGTGAATTTGTGGCTGGTCTGTGCTTCTGTCAGCTGGAGATAGCGCAGTTCCACTCCCTGACTGCTGTTGAAAGCAGCTCCCATGGCCCCTCCCTGTTATCTCCCTGTTGGGGTGCAGACCTTGAGTAGGAAAATCCTTGTTAAAACCTTGAGAATTGGGAATAGCAGAGCTTTTGGTGGCTCCATCTGGCTGGAAGGAGAGAGCTCTGCTGGTCAGCAAGGTGGTTGATGCAGGTGGCTCGGGTTTGAGGATTTCCTGCAGGAGCAGGGGACCTTCCATGTGTGCTGTGGGGCAAGGCAGAAAACCTCCTGGTTTGTGGTCTGGAGTGTGAGAAAACAGGGGTTTGGGATTTCAGGATACCACCGAAGAGGGCAGCTTGTCCCCAACTTCCCTGATCCACATGTGGGTTCATGCCAGGGGAGGACATGGATGTCCCACAGGATGCTCACTGCAGCATCATTTTGCTAACCCGCTCCTCCCAGAGCCCCGGGTTTGGGATCTGGAGCAGCGCGTGGTGTCCACACTCCCATTGGGAAGCAGGCTCAGGTCCCCAGCCTGCCTGTGGCACTGTGCCTATCCAGGGGCCAGGCAGGGTTTGACAGGGCTGGGAGCAACCTGCTCTAGTGGAAGCTGTCCCTGCCCATGGCAGGGGGTTGGAACTGGATGAGCTTTAAGGTCCCTTACAACCCATCCTATGATTTCTCTGCAGTGGAAATGCCATCATGTCACTCGACCATGTGTGTGCCACCACACTGGGCTCCATCCTGCCCACTATTAGGTCCCCATCCCATGGTGGGAAGCTGGGGGGGATTTCATACCGGCTGTGATGATAGTGCCCACACCAGGACCCCCAGCATAGGAACTGCTTCTGCAGCTTCCTGCCAGCTGCTGTGGGCTCCAGAAATAGCCCCTGCTCAGCCTGGGCTGCAGCTCCCCATGTGGACCATAGACAATGGGGGGCCTTGCAGCACCCACAGAGCAGGAGGATAGTGAGACCCCCACAGCAGATGCATGTCCCCGAAACAAGGCTGCTGTGAGGCCATGTGTAATTACCTGCTGCCGAGGAGGGTGTGAATTGTCGCTCCAGATGGGGATGCTGCCAACTAACAGTTGTCATCTGGGAAGTCCCTGCTGTTCCTTGGCAGGTCACCTAAACCAGTGATCAGCCTGGATCACTCCTGGCATGAGCATTAGTGTGATGGTGAGATAGTTCAGGGCATGGGCTAACCCACTTCCCCCATTCAGAATGCCCCTCCTCAACCCTCTCCTACTATGGGCACCTTGGCTGGTGGAAGAGTGCTTGGGGATGTCCATGGGTGCTCTGGGCAGCACCCCCGGGGCTGTCTCAGCTGCTGCACTGCTCCACATTATAACAGGCTGTCATTAAGGGAGGTAATTCACAGTTTATCACCCCCAGGAGATGGGTGAGACCTGGTTCTGCCCAGACCTCGGTGATAGGGAGGCCTTAACTTCCTTCCCAAACAGAAGGAATTAAAAGGGCAGATAGCATGCTGTGTGCAGGTGTTTGCTCTCCTTGTACTTTGCTCCCAGCATGGCTGTTCCCATGTTGGAATCAGGAAGCTGTGCCATTGGCAGCTGATTTTCCTGGCTGATCCAGTGGGCAGAGTAGGTCCCTGCCTGGCTGCTGTGGCTCATCCCCCTTGGTGCTGCCCAAACCACCCACCAGCTGCATTTAAGGCTTTTGGAGCTGCAAACACTGTCCCTCCCCAGCCAGCCCCCCAAAAATACCCTGTGGTGAGCAGGATGCCCTGGTGACGGTGCCCAGGTCCACGCTGGTGTGGATGGATGCTCCAGGGCTGGGTCTCCGTCCCTCCTGGGATGCAGCAGCCCATGCTGTGACCTCCTCTGGGACTCCCAAACCCCATAGGGGTGAGAGCCAGCCCTGAGCGTGGCTGCTGGTGATGCCTCCTCGCATGACACTTCTCATGGCTGTGAGTCACCCCAGCACGTTCATCCTGAGCAGGGCTGGAGGGGAACTGCCTTCACCTGGGACACTTCTCTGCTGGTCAGCAGTAAGGCACTTCCATGGCACCCAAAGCCCCGCAGGGTTGGGACCAGGGGGCCACGGTGCTGTCTGGAGCCAGGGGAAGGTGACACTGGTCCCCACTGCCTTGCAGGGATGCCTGGCTCAGAGGTAGGTGACTGAATGGCGGGCATGGAAGGGAGAGGACCCTACCGCATCTACGACCCTGGCGGGGGCTCAGTGGAGAATGGAGCCGCAGCCTTTGAGCGGCTGGTGGAGGAGAACGCCCGGCTGAAGGAGAAGATGCAGGGGATCAAGTCAATCGGTAACTGCTGCATGGATGGGGATGGGGTTTGCCTTTGGGGCAGCTCAGCCTGTGCCCACCAAGCCTGGGGGTTTCTTGCTCCATGGAGGAAGCTAGAAGAAGCTGAGGGTCTTGGCACTGGGACTGCAGTAAAGCTGTCCTCATCCTGGAGGATCCAGCAGGATGTCTGGGCTTTTTCACAGAGGGGTGCAAAGGGAGCAAGGCTTTTGCTGAACTCCTGGGATGCTTTATGGTGGGATAAATGGCTGGGGAAAAAAAAGGCAAGTGATGGAGCAAGGTCAGCTCCTTGGAGCCCTGCAGTGGCAGGTCACAGATGCTGGGATCTATTCTGCGTCTGTTGGAAGCTCCATCTTCTGCAACCCCTGTTGGGTCAGGGGCTTTTCCCTGCTCAAATACCCCAGCATTAGGTGCTTGGTGCAGGGACTTGGTGCTGGCACTGCAACACTGCAGCTGAATCATGCCTCCCCCTTTCTCTTCCTTGGCCGCCTTCCCCCACTCACCCCTGGTTTTGCTTTTGGTCTCATGACCCAGCTTCTGCTTTTGAGTCCCACTTCTGCAGCTGAATTTCCACCTGCCTCGTGATTCCCATCATGTCACCATGGCCGTACCTGGGACTGGGGCACACTGGTGTGGAGAGGATTGCATTGCTGGTGCTAGATCCCAGTGTGGGCAGGCTGGACCTCTAGGTCCACAACCTAGGCTTACATTTGTCTCTTATGGGAGGCAGAGGAGAACTCTGGGAGATGCAGCACTGCCCTTCTGCCTCTTGTGTCAGCATGGGGGACTCTGCAGCCAGTGAGCCACTGATAACAGCTTTGCCGTTGGATTTGGCCGACATAAATTGTTTCTGGATGATGAAGGCACTTCACCAAAGCAGGGGGCTTCTTGGTGTTGGTGGATACTGCATGGCAGGTACTTGGGGAAGGTGAGTGAGCATCCTTCTGTTGCCCACAACAGGAGAGCTGCTGGAGGAATCCCAGATGGAGGCATCCAAGCTGAGGCAGAAGGCAGAGGATCTTGTGAAGGACAACAAAATGCTGATAGCATCTTCCTTGGAGAACCTGGTGGAAACTGGAGGTAGGAGACACAAGGCTCACAGAGGAGGAGTAACCTGCTGGCTCAGGATCCTGGGTGCAGGGGAAGGGAAAGGGTGTGAAGAAGGCTCTCATGACTGGGGTAGAAACCATCCACGGGGTGTCTGCTCTCTGCATCCCTGCGTGAGGCAAGGAGAGGTGCTGCTCTCCAAAAGGCTCATGGCTACATCCTCTCCCCTCTCTGCAGCCATTGGCCCTGATCCCAGCTCCACGCAGGCTGTCCCAGGCAGTGCCCAGCCGGACGTGGAAGCACGGAAATCTTCCCCAAATGTGAGTGTGGTGAATGTGAGAGCTGGCATGGCCAGAGGGAAAGGCTCCGTCTAGTTAAAGCAAAAGGAGGCAGCTTTTAGCCTCTAGAAAGGAGAAGTCAGCTTCCTTACTGTGTTCCCCCTTGTCTGCATGTGGTGGGCAGCCTGGGTTGCCATTCCCCAAGGAGACCTGACCTGGCTGCCTTCCATTGCAGGGATCCTCTTCAGACTTCGAGGTCGTCCCTGTGGAATTGCAGGGGTTTCCCCAGGAGAGTGGGAGAGCGGTGAGTGGTACCTGTGGGATTTGGAGGAATAAATGTACCGCTGCCCTGGCCAAGGCAGGGAGAGGGGGCAATGTGCAGGCTGCCCTCCAAGGGCAAGGGCTCCTGGGTACCTAGGCCAGGCTACCTGGGCATGGGGACACCCATCTCCAGATGTCCAATGACAGTTAGAGGAAGGGTTATGATGACCCAAAGAGCTGTCAGCAGTGCTCTGACACCCGTCTCCTGGTGCCTGCAGCAGGTGGGAGGACCAGGTCACCCATCCCCATCATTGCTGACATGGTCTGCCCAGCCAAGGCATGTGCATGTGCTCCAGTTGGAGCCATCTGAATGTTCCGCTGGTTGGCAGTGATCTGCTCTGTCCTGGTCTGGCTTTTTGTGTGTGCTGGGAGGGAGAGGAGGAGGGATGGAGTGCCCAAGGGGGACGAACATCAGCTTGTGCAGCACAGTGCCTGTAAGGGGACATGCTCTTGTTGCACATCCCTGTTTGCATGGGCCAGAGGGGCTCCAGGAGGGGTTGAGCCCTGCATACCAAGAGCTATTGCAGTGTCTTGGTACTGGTCCCTTCCACAGCCATGGGAGGGAGTCGAGGCTGATCTGCCCAAGAGAGGACTTTGCAGTGCTACTTAAACTGATCTTGGATGTTAGCAAAAATTTATTCACAGAGAGGGTAATTGGGTATTGGAACAGGCTTCCCAGGAAAGTGGTGGAATCGCTGTCCCTGGAAGTGTTCACAAACCGTGTAGATGAGGCCCTTAGTGATGTGCTTTAGTGGTGGTCTTGGCAGTGCTGGAGTCCAAACTTGATGGAGGTCCAAACTTGATGATCTTAAAGGTCTCTTTCAACCTCACTGATTCTATGATCTTACGGTACTTCATCCCATCCCCAGGACTTGGAGCAGCCACCAAATGAGGATGCCAACCTGCTGCCCCAGCTGCAGCAGCTGGAGAGCACGCTGAGCGGCTGTGCCAAGGAGGCCAGCAAGGACCAGGTCTTCATGCGCATGGGCTACATGGCCTCCGAGCTCAAGCGCCTGGCCTCCAAGGTGCACAAGAACGAGCAGAGAACATCGTTCTTGCAGGTAGGTGAGAGCTGGATGGGCTCTTCATGGGGGCTTTCCCCTTTGGGGGTTGTTTTAATCCCACCAAGCCCCTTCCTGTCCACCTGGAGGTGGACACCCGGCTCCATGTCAGAGCTTGGTATGTGACCAGGAGGGCTCCTGGAGCTGGCCAGGGTCCTCATGCTGCTGGTATTCATCCCCCAGACACTGTGTGAAACGCTGCACAGTGAGAACAAGGAGCTGCGAACCAAGCTGGAGCGGGACCTGGAGCAGAGAAACCAGGCGCTGGAGAAGCTGAGGTGAGGGTGGGAGGTGAGGAAGAGGACAGGGCTGCTTTGAGTGCTTCTTCCCACTGACCCATCCCTGCCGGCCCGCAGGTGTGAGAACCAGGAACTCCGGAGGATGGTGACACTGGGCAGCCAGGATGGTGGGAAGAGGGAAGCTGCAGAGCAGCAGCAGGTGAGGAGGCAGCATCGCCCTCAGGGAGGGCAGGGAAGGAGGCAGGGAGCCCGCTGACACATCAGCAAAGGTGGCCTCATTCTGATCGAGCTCCCAGTCTGTCCCAGTGTGACCAGTAGGATTCTCAGGGTCTCAAGGGGATGGGAAGGTGGTGGGAGGGAACTGGCTCAAGTTTAGCTGGCCTCGGGCACAGGCTCCACAAAAGCCCTGAGGGTACCCCCGTGCGCATCCAGCAGAGCGGGGCCACGGTGGAGAAGGCGCCGGGCAGAGGAGAGATGGAGGCCAAGGAGAAGAAGGTGAAGATCCTGGAGCACCAGCGCAGGGAGGTGAGGACCAGGGAGCGGGCAGTGCTGGGGCAGCACCCGGGGCAGGGCTGTGTAGCCGCAGGGAAGCGCTGCTGGAGCTGGGAACTCCATCCAGCACCTCCACAAGGTGCTTTTGCAATGGGAGGCTGCTGGGGGCTGCCATGGCTGTCTGGAGGCAGGGGCTGGGCTCCTGTTCAGCCATTCTTCTCTCCCTGCAGCTGCTGGAGGTGAATAAGCAATGGGATCAGCACTTCCGAGCCATGAAGCAGAAGTATGAGCAGAAGGTAGGGCTTGGGTGCTGGGGGCCCATCTCTGCTGGGTGCAGGGACATGGAGGAGATTGGATGCAGGGGAAGGTTTGGGGCTGTCTGTGCCTCCTTCCCCCCCAGTGTGGCTCCTCCAGGCCGGCCAACATCCTTGCTCCCTCCCGGCAGGTCACGGACCTACACCAGGAGCTGGCCGAGGCACGCAGGGCACTGACTGAGTTGGAGTCAGAGCGGGAGCAGAAGCAAAGGGATTTTGACCGCAAACTGCTGCTGGCAAAGTCCCGGATTGAAACAGAGGAGGTGAGTCCCATGGGAAGGGTGACAGGGAGCTGCTGGCCCTATGGCCCTGGCTGATCTCCCCCCTGGATCCTGCAGGCTGAGAAGGAGAGGCTGTCCATGGAGGTGAGGGACCTGCAGCAGAGGATGCGGTTCCTGCAGGAACAGTTGGCTCCGGTCACCAGGCAGCGGGAATACCAGGAAAAGGAGATCCAGAGGCTGAATAAGGTGGGGGCAAGGCCACAACCCTTCGCTGAAAATAGTGTCTTTTATGTTCTCCAGCCACTTCAATCTTAAATCCCAAACTGACCCTGATAGACCCACTCCTGTCCAGCTCCTTGAGGCAGGGGCTCATGTCAAACAGTGCCAACCACATCACTCCAGGCTCCCGGGAAAGGGGGTTTGGGGGGGTCTGTAGTCCTCTTGCTCAGTTTTAGCTGCTATCCATGTGCTCATGGTCCTCCAGATATGTCATGGACACAAGTGCCTCACTCTGACACCACCACCCCGCTCGCTTCTCTTCCCCTCTAGGCACTAGAGGAGGCTCTGAACGTCCAGGCCTCTCCACCACCCATCTTTGCCAGTGCCATGGAGACAGCAGGGAAGGTGCCATCGCAGGAGCTGTTGACCCAGAATGAGCTGCTCAAGCAGCAGGTAGGGCAGGACGTGGAGTCACTGTAGGCAGGGAGGGAGCTACATGTCCTGGACCTCCCTGGCAAAGAGCCTGGTGTAGCCAGGAGCAGTGCGCAGCCTGGTGTGTGTCAGTGCTGCAGTGGTGGGAAGCAGGGGACCAAGCTCAGCATCCTCCGGGCATTCAGCTGGGAGAGGACCATAGCTGTTGGCCATTGTGCCAACCTGTTGTCTGAGGCTTGGTGTAGCTGATGGGGTCAGGGATGGTACCACAGTGATGGGGGCATGTGTGGAGATGTCTGCCCTCAGCAGATGGACACACATCGCTCCCTCCTGCCAGGTGAAAATCTTCGAGGAGGACTTCCAGAGGGAGCGGAGTGACAGGGAGAGGATGAATGAGGAGAAGGAAGAGCTGAAGCAGCAGTTGGAAAAGCTGCAGAAGCAGTTGGTCATCTCCAGCAACCAGGTGAGCAGTGCCACTGGGTACCCGGTACCCACTTGGATGTGTCCCCAGTATCACAGCCCCTGTACTAATATCAGAGCAGGGTCTGAGGGCTGATTTTGCTGCCGATTGTCCCTATCAGAGCACCTCGCTTGTCTCTTCCTTCTGCCCCTCTCCTGGGCATCTGAGGGACACATACACCTTTCTGCAGGGCATTGCAGCAACCCTTGTCCTACAGACACTGGGGTTGGTAGGGTAGGCTCTGCACTAACGCCCCTTGCTCTCAGCTGCGAGCTTCCAAGGATGACTGCCAGAGGGAAAAGGAGGAGAAGGAGAAGCTGAAGAAGCTGCTGAAACAGCACAAACAGGTGAGGATGGGGCAAAAACCCTTCTTAGGTGAGGGGCTGGGGGCTTCAGGCCTGCCCCAGTCTCTTACCTATGCTAGAGGTGCAGCTCCAAGCTGGGTGATGGTGGTGGGCTGCCCTTGGAGATCTCCCCACCATCTCTCCTGGCTCCTCACAGGCATCTGGAGAGAGGCTGCATCCCGAGCCCCTGCAAGCGCCGCTGGGCCCTTCCTGCCCCGTGTACCCGTATCAGTACAGCCCCCCTGTGGCTCACCCCATGTACCATGGCTATGACGAGTGGCAGCAGATCCGGTACCCGCCGGCGATGCCAGGAGAGCACACACCGGGACAGAACTTCCAACACTTCTCCCCGGTGAGTGTTCTGCCTGTGCCAGCACGGGGAGCAGCGGGTCCTGTGGTGGAGGGGTCTGGGGCTCACTGCTGAGCAACCAACTCACTGAGCACACGTGTGCTGTTGGCTTGTGAATGCTCAGCCTTCTCCCTCCTCTTCATGTCCCAGCAGTCAGACAGAGTGCAGCTTCATACTCCACATCCCTGGTAACTGACTGCTCCTGTTCATCTCCTCCTGCAGCCCGAGTACCCCTGGCACCCGCCCTGTGCCATGGCTCGCAGCCAGAACGCCCAAGCAGTGGCTGGGGTGAAACAGGTCCCCAAGGACTTGGGTAAGGCTCAGAACCTGTTTTTCACCCCGGGACCATGGGTGGATGGCTCAACACTTGGGAGAGGGATGGGGGAGACAGCTTTCCAGACAGTGTTCATTTCCACACCTCTGTTCAGCTGAGAGGCTGATTCTGCTTTGGGGTTGGTCCCTGCTGCATCCCCTGAACCAATCCTGCAGCATCTGAATCATAGAATGGTTTGGGTTCGAAAGGACCTTAAGATCATCCAGTTCCAATCCCCTTGTCCTGAGCAGGGATACCTCACACCAGATCCTTCCTAAGGCTCTGTCCAACCTGGCCTTGAACACTGGCAGGGCTAGAACATTCGCCAATGAAGACAGGCATGAGCGTGAGCCCTAGTAGCCCATGGGGTTGTGGCAATCAATACTTGGGATAATGGCTATTCCATGACTGGCGGCATCCCTCCCACGGGCTTACCTGGGCATGCAGAGCCACACTCACCCCATACCACCCCTCTTGTCTTTCAGAGCAGGCAGGTCCCAGACTGCCCTAACGCCAAGCACCGGCTGCACTGCGCTACCAGCAGAGGAGGAGTAGGGGGTGTGTGTGTGCCCGTGTGTATGTATCTAGGAGCTTCCTCCGGCTGCCTCTCCCTGTGCATGGACACACAGTGAATGTGCATGGCTCCGCAGTGTATCCCTGGAGGAGAGCATGAAGGAGGGAGCGGAGGTGCCAGCACGGTGGGGTCAGTGCCCTGCGCCCATCGCTTTCCCCACGAGGCGTCAGGTCTGGCAGCGCTGTACCCCCGAGCCAGGTCTTCAGGGAAGAGGAGCTGGCGTTTCCCAGGAGCTGCCCTGGTCCAGGGGCTTCGGTCCAGACCCTGGAGGAGCGGGTGCCAGCAGGGATGCTCCCAGCAGTGGGAGAGCCCACACTCCCAGGCAGGTGCCTGCCACAGCCGTGGCCCGGCCTGAGGGTGGTTGGTGTCTTTGTATTTATTTAAGGACTGAAGTGGAGCTGAGTCTCTCTGGTTTTATCCCAAAAGCTGCTTCCCCTGGGGCAGCCTTGGTGTGGGCACTAGGAGGGCTGCCAGGGCTCAGGTGTAGCGATGGGGCCAGAGCAAGGGGACCCCAACCCTTGCATGGGCACCGCAGCATCTATTGCCCCAAGTGCATGTTCCCCATCTGCCCCTGGGTGCTGGACTCAGCCTCGTGCCTTCCCCTCTCCTGACCCCCTGCCTTTGTCAGGGCAGGGAACTCCCACTCCTCCACTTCCCCTTCTGCCTTCCCCTGCAGCAATGGCCTTAGGACCACTGTTTCCAATTGCACAGAGCAAACACTGCTCCAGGAAAACAAGGCTGGAAGGGGAGAGGAAAAAAATAACCAGCCCCATTTGTGTGAGCGTGGCTGACACCTGCATGACAGCAGGAGCCAGGCGCCCTGAGGGCTGGTCCCTTGCTCCTTCTCCCAGCCCCTTTTGCTCTGCAAAGTCCACATCCTCTCCCCAAATGCTGGCCTGTGATGATAAACCCCTGTTTGGGTGTTTGTCCATCTGGGAGCTATCCCTCCCTACTGCTACTCCCACCCTGGCCACTGTGCCCCCTACTATTCCGCCTGATCCCTGATCAAGAAGTGGGGTTGCACATTTGCAGAGCCTTTATTTGGCATTTCCATGCTGGGGGACAAGGGGCCAGCTCCCCCTGACCAGGGGAGGAGTGCGTCTCTGCACCGGCACCACGGGCAGCTTGAATGCACTGAAGAGCTGCTCCGTGCTCAGTGGAATCAGGCCTGGCCCACCCCATGCTGGGGGCTTTCGGGCCGAGCCTTCATGGAGACGTGGTCCTCCGCTCCAGGGGCAGCGGCCCCTGCATCCTCCTGCTGTCTGGCAAAGTGGGGTGGTGGAGCAGCGGGAAAGCTGGGGGCCAGGAGGAGATATCACTGCTGGGGTGGGATGTGGCTTATTGGGATTGTCCCCTTTCCATCATCGAGCTCTCTGCTACTGGGAGTGTCAGAGATAACAGTGATGGAGGGTACAGCGTTTGGCTCCTGCTGCTGGGATATGGGATGGGATGGGGAGCCAGCCCCAAAGCAGCCATGGGGATGCCAGCAGAGGGGAGAAGCACCCCTCAAGCCAGCAGCTCCCGCCTCTACTGGCCCTGCTCCTGCAGCTGCCTCATGTAGGCGATGATGTCGTTCTTCACGACGGCGATGTTGGCGCGGTGGTACCAGCGCATCACGGGCACGCCATTGGGGCCCACCAGGAACTTCTCGAAGTTCCACTTGATGTCGTGGTTCCGCAGGGGCTCCCAGAAGAGGTTCTTGGGGTTCCCAAACTCCTCCGCCACCGGGGGGCAGGCGTTCTGCAATGGGAGCCAGAGCATCAGTGTCTTGCCCCCCTCAAAACCCAACCTGGATGCAGCCCCCCGTGTCTCCTTGCCATGCACCCACCTTCAGGAAGGTGAAGACCTTCTGCTCCTTGGCCCCATTCACGTCCCCTTTCTGGAAGAGCTGGAAATTGGGGACGAAGCCACCACCTGGCCGGACATACCTGCGAGGGGAGGGTGAGCATTGTGCAACAGGCAGCTTGGTGCTGCACAGGGGTGGTGGGGGGCCCCAAGCCCTGTGCTTCTGGGGGCCACAGCCCCTACCCCAGTACTCACTTCAGCGCAGGGAGGATCTCTGAGTTCTGGCCGGGTTCCTGCTTCCCGAATTGGTTGGAGGGGAAGCCCAGGACGACAAGCCCGTAGGGGCCCAGCTCATTTTGTAGTGCATTCAGTTCTGCAGGCAAACGGAGCCAGGGCTGGGTTAAGAGAGGAGCAGGACGGACCATGGGGACCTGCCAAGGGCTACGTGCTTGGGTGCTGCCACCTGCCCTGGCCTGTGGTGTGCCCTTACCCCACATGAGCCTTACCGAGATACTGCAGGGTGAGGCCTCAGTACGTGGCCACGTTGACGAAGAGCACCATCTTCCCTGCGTAATTCCTAAACGGGATATACTCATCCCCATCGATGGTCAGGGCGCCATAGTCATAGATGGTGCCCTGCACCGACCCGTAGCATTTCACCTGTGGGCGAGGAGCATCCCATGGATGGAGCAGTGGGCTCCAACCCCACGGCCACCCATGCCCACCAGAGCAGCGGGTCCAGCCCTGGCGCTGGCTGAGTTGGCAGCTGCCAGCATTGTCTCTCCTGCCCCAAATACCACTGGCAGCAGCCAGGCTCCGGCAAGCCAAGGTCACGGTGATGGACAGGCTGGCTTGAGCATGTGCGGCCAGCGGGGCTGGCTGCAGCTGGAGGGATGTTTGTCTGTCCAGGGCCAGGCAGGAAGGCAAGAGGCTGGAAAACAGCTCAAGCTGGCTTGGGGACAAAGCAGCCCCAGCCCCCTTGGGGCCATGGGTGAGCAGCACCCCAACACCCCTGCGTGCACCCTTTAGGGTGCCCCGGAGCAGCACCCACTGCTGTGCTGTGGCCAAGCCGTGCCCAGGCAAGGGGGGGATCAGGGATGGATCAGACCCAAGCAGGGAAGGGTGTGGAGCAGCCTCTGCTTGTGGCGCAGCAGGGGTTAACCCAGGGATCCCATGTCCTGTTCCCATCAGGGAACCCAGGCTCACCCAAGTGGCACCAAGGGGCTATTTTGGGACCTGGCAGCAGATGAAGTCACGGGGGCTCTGCTGAGGCAGCTCAGCCTCCATGGGGCTGAATGGTGGTGGTGGGGCTCTGCTTCTCCCACCCGTGGTAGGGAGGTTGTGGGGACCAGAGAGGGACAGTGACCACTGCTCCCTGCCCGCTGCAGTGTGGGGACACAGCGGTCCCTCCACCCCCAAACATGGGTGCACCCCCCTGGACGCTGTGCATGGATCAACAGCCCCGTGCTCTGCCCCTATGGGGGTCACTGGGGAGGGGACCAGGCTCTGTCCCTACTGCCCCCAGCCCTAGGACAGCAATTCCCAAGAGGTAGCTTGGAACCCCTCACCGTGATCCGAGCACCGTGATTGGGGGGGGGGGGGGGGGGTGTCACAGAGCCACCGTGTCCCCTGAGACCTCTGCAGGAAGCCTTGGGGACAGGAGGGTCCCCAGGGTGCCACATCCCGCCCGCCATCCCCAAAACCCCCTTAGGGGTTCCCCCTCTCCTCTTACCTTCTCCTTCTCCTGCCCCTGTCCCGGCTGGACGAGCCCAGCCAAGAACAGGGGCAAAATCCAGGCGCTGCGGAGCCAGCCCCCCATGTGTGGGGCGGGTGTGGGGTGCGGGCCCCCTGCTCACGGCTCCGGGGGGCACACGGACACACACACCCCCCCCTCCCTGCCGCCTTCTGCCACCTCCGAGCCCGAGAGCCGAGAAATAGCTGCTGGGCTGAGCGGGGGGAGCCAATCGCGGGCAGGAAGGACGGGCTGGGGCTGCGTTAACCGTGTGCGGCCGGGGACAGGCACGGCGGCGAGGCGGGGGGGCACGGGCGTGCCGTAACCATGAGTGGCCGGTACCGGCATACAGGGCAGTGATAGAGATACATAGATATATAGATGTAGAGATATATAGCTATATAGATACATAGAGATAGATGATAGATAATAGATGACAGATAGATGATAGATAGATGATAGATAGATAGATGATAGATAGATAGATAGATAGATAGATAGATAGATAGATAGATAGATAGATAGATAGATAGATAGATATAGATAGATGATAGATAGATAGATAGATAGATAGATAGATAGATAGATAGATAGATAGATGGGTAGATGGATAGATGGATAGAGATAGAGCTCAGGGTATGTGCAGTGTATTATAGGAGCCAGGGAGCTGGAGATTGAAACCCACACAGGGTGGGAGAGGTGCCAGGTGTTGTCCTCATCCTGCACAGGGCACACAGAGAAGGGATAGAGAGGGGAGTGGGCGCCTGGGGAGATGGGGGATCCAGCAGCATCCTTGGGGAGGTGGGGATGGGGTCCAGAATCCTTCCCCTCCCATGGCTGGGCTACAAAGGGGTGACCCTTTATAGCCCAGCAAAATTAGGGTGCTCAAGAAGCAGCCCTGGAGTGGGGTCACCCTCCAAGGGCTGGGGGTCATAGCCCCACAGTGACCCCGCTATGGTCACTGCTGTCCCTTAGCCCCTGCTGTCCCCATAGGGCAGGAGTTTCCAGGGCTTTGTTTTCATTCCCCAGGGAATACAAACATTTACCCTGGGCTGGCTCCAAGGGAAATAACCATGGGGAGGTGTAAATTCCCCAAAATCCCACAATAAAGTTGTTTATTGGGACAATTAATTGGCCGGAGGGGAGCTGGGGCTGTGGTTTGGGGTGGAATCAGGCCTGCGATGGAGGCAGGACAGGGTGGCCCCAGGGGGACAGGGATGCCACACGAGGTTTGGCTTTACTAGAAAGCAGGGTCAGTCCTGTCAGGGAGCTGTCACAGAGCTGCGGGACATGCCAGCAGGGAAGGGGAGCCAAGCCATGGGCTTGGGGGAGGCTGGGAGCTGTCTCCCATTCTTTCCAAGGAACACCATGTCCTGGGAAAGGCTGATGTTATCAGGCTTTAAGTACAGCCTTGGCTGGTGTGGGAGGGCTTTGGGTCAGGTACATCACACACACACGCACATGGAGCCCATGGAGCTGCACGTCCTTCCATCAAGGGCCGTGTTTCCCAGTGCTTTAAACCTGCATTGCTACTGGAGAAGCAGCTCAGCCCTGCCCTGGCATCAGTCCCCAAGTATGGGGTGTTCATCCAGGTCCAGGCAACCCCCTGAGATACTCAGCCACTGCGTGGTGACTGACCAGAGCCCAACACAATGCACCAGGAGCCAGCTTGGCTGCAGGGATGCTCTGGTCACCCCTCATGCATGTAGCCATGGGTGGCAAGATGCAGCTGCTTGCCAAAACCAGGGAGCTTGTGGGAGCCAAAACCAGCGGCTTGGTCCTCCCCATCCACTTTCCAGCTCTGGGGCCCCAAATTGTTGCCCTTTGGGGGGAGTGGTGCAACATGCCCAGTGGTGGCACAGTGAGGTTGTGTCCCTTCCATGTGTCCCTGATCCCTGTGACATGCCGGGAAAGACTCAGCCACTCCTGTACTGTGTTATTCTAAAACCAATGTAATAAGGAACCTATTTCTCCAAGTCCCCTCTCCTTTGGTCTTGGTGCTAAATCAGCCTCGATGAAGGTGGAGAATGGGGCAGGATTTAATGAGCCACATTTGATGCACCCCATCTCTGCCACTGAGCTTCAGTGGGACCCTTGGCACGTCAGCATGGGAGAGCTGAGGGAGCTGGGGGCTCCAGCAAGCCCATCCGAGGGCAGGACGCTGCTCCAGCATGCAGGATGGAGTCCCCCATCCCTCCCGGCAGGCACACTGTGCGGGCTGACCTTGCTCGAACCTCCCTTCCCGGTTGTTTTTCCACCAAAGCCAGACTGGAGCCGGCCCCCGCCTGCTGCAGATGTTTGGCAGGAGCCCAGGGGGAGGCCAGCCCCTGCTCACTGTGCTGCCACTGCCACCGGCCTCCCCGCTGTCCCTGAGCCATGGAATAGGGGTGCAGAGACCTTGTGCCAGGCTGCAGGGCCATGGTGATGAGTACAGGGAATGTGAAGACCACAGGCTGCTGCTGGGTTGCCCCAGAGCTGAGAGGAGCTTCTGCCTGCGGAGTGATGGGGATGGTGCCAGGGACAGCACTGAGGTGTTTGAGCAGCATCACCCGCCTGACAGCAGCGTTGCTTTGCTCTGGCAGCCCAGCATCAGTCCCAGGGCAACCTCTGACCTTTTGTTCTAGGTGTGCGACAGCAGGCAAAAGCAAAACAAGCTTTGCTGGGCGAGAGGCCCAGCTCTCCCAGCACCAGGCTTCCTGCATGGAACTGGCTCCGCAGCTCATCCAGCCCTGGTCACCCTGCCCCAGCCCGTGTGCTCCCGCAGGCGCTGCACGGTGCCCATCACCCTTTGCAGTATGGCTTGGAGCAACCTGCTGTAGTGGAAGGTGTCCCTGCCTGTGGCAGGGGATTGGAACTGGATGAGCTCTAAGGTCCCTTCCAACTCTAGAAGCACAGTGAGAGCATCCTGTACCACCGCCTCCCACTGGGGCCACCAGCATTCGCCTCCCACAGCATCCCAGTGGATGCTGAATCACCCACACCATGTAGAGCCTGCCTGCTGCAGCATCTCCACTGCAGGACCTGCTTTTTCCAGGTGGAAAAAGGCAGTTTCCCTCAGCAAACACTGCCTCCAAGCTCCAGCACTGTCCAGGCACCGGAGCCAGGGCTGCAGGGGAATTTGTTTATCTTGCTCAGTCCTGGAGGAGGAATTCCCAGCAGTAAGTATCAGTCTAAATCCATAGCCCCATTTTCATGCTTTAAAAATGTCCTGGCTTCTCCCTGCACTCGTTTTGCTCCTTGCAGTTGTTGTCATGGACAAACCCATCTTTCCAAGGCTTTGCAATGCCTTTCCTGGAAATATTTGCCATGAGCTTGATACTTCCCAGAAAAGTCCTGACAGGAAAGGAAACCTCTCATCCCCCCCCCTGGCTGCTTATGACAAAAGAGCATGGAGAGGTGGCAACAGCCACCGGTAAGGCTGCAGAGATAGAGGGGGGTGCGTGCTTTTCCTTTGATATTTTGCTCCAAACCAGGCTTCCTCCTCAAACCACTCCAGTATTTGTGGTTCCTTCCCTGTTCCTTTCTCAGCCAAGGAGCTCAGCTCCGGTTCCCGGTGCCAGATGCCGCTGGCTGTCCCCACACCCGATGTGTCCCCAGGGAAGGGGCTCCGGGGGTGGAATGTGGTGGGGAGGCAGAGCTGGGGCTGCTCCCTCCCAGCACAGCCATAATCTCCTCCAGCTGCCGCCACGGCATCGAGCCAGCGCGGGAGGGAGAAGGGGAACAACAGGAAAATAACTCTGGTTATTTGCCTCAAATTCTGCAACTTGAGAAGGGGAAGAGAGACAGAAACGTGTTTGTGGGACAGGCAAGGAATACGTGCACGAGCCCTCCCTGCACAACCGCAGCCCATGGCTCCAGCCTAGGCGCTTACCATCCCTGGTGGCTGCGTTCCCGTGCTGGGCTTCCTCCCCAGGTCCTGCTTCCCTGGGAATCGCCTGCCCCTCCAGCCGCAACACCTAAAGCAAAGCTGCTCAGATCAAGCCACACAGGGGTGGGATGCAGGGCTTCTACCATAGCCGGATTGTTGCTTTTTCCAGGAGAGAAAGTGGGATTTAACCAGTTCCCACCAGCATCACCGCAGCATCTCCCCACAGCCCAGCCTGATTCATCTCGTTATGAGTGACCTTTCTCTCTGTGAGTCACCGCGACGCCGTCTCAGCCCCAGGATGCGGGACTGCAGCCACGCGCCAGCGCCCGGGATGTGATGCCGGTCACCGAGCGGGATGCAAGCAGACGGACAATCCCTGGGGATCCTTCCCACCCACTCTCTGACGGCTGCTGCCACTACCACAGCCAGATTCGAGTTTGCACCCCCGGAGCATGGGACCACAGCCACTGGGCTCAAAGGCTAGGCAAGAACCCCACGGATCTTGAGCCAATGCAGTGCCTAAGGTCAGCATGGGGACAGCTTCTGGAGAGGCTGCGAAGCATCTCAGCTCCTGCGCACTGACACCATTGTAGTGTGGATAGAGCCCCACAACACCATCATGTGTAGAATAAAGTCCATTTATTTCATAGCAAGAGGCAATGTAAGAGCTTACATGGTCCTTGCCACCGCCTGGCACAAACCCCTCTGCTTTGCCCTCCCAGACAGGGGCAGACCCCTGCAATGGGTCAGCCACGCTGTGTGCAGCCCCTCACCATCAGCAGGGGCACGGAGCACAGCCATTGTGTGGGCAGGAGCTGCCCATGCTCCTCTGCCCCATGAGACCCAGGGGAACCGAGCACCCCACAGGGTTTTCCTACAGTTCCAGCAGGTATCTGGTAGAGGAGAAGCTGGTGCCAGCTGCATGTCTGCTGCACAGCCAGGCTGGGCTCTGTCACTGATGCTTTTACCTGAGTCTCCTAATGGAAAATCAGAAGCCATATCCATCTTGCTTTGACCTTTCCCAACCACCCTGATGGCTGGGACTCCAAAGGAGAAATAGCTTTGCCAGGCATTTCCACACCTTGCTGCTTGCCTGGGAGGAAATGGGTCACCCGCAAAGGTGAGATCAGCCTTGCTGCCTCATGGGAGCGAGTCATTTCTAGCTGGACAGGTTCACAGTCACACATCTTCTGGCTGGTGTCCAGGCCACCATTTCCTTGACAGTCCCCATGGGCTTGGTAGGTAAATAGAAGGCAGTGGTAGAGCCACGTACAGGGGCAGGCATCTGGGTGCTGGCTGACCCCGGCTCCTGCCCGTCTCTCCCCAGCTCTTGGGGTGCCCCATTGGGCTCTGTGAGGTCCCCAGCACAGGGTCCCATGGCTGCGTGCTGTCCCTCATCGCCTCCACCTCACACGATGCCATTGCGTGTAGGGTGAGTCTGTACCCGGTAGATGATGACAGCGGTGGCCGGACAGAGCACCAGGGCTGTCATGACAAGGATGGTGGCCAGGATGATCAGGACGATGACCCAGATGTCCAGGATGTGCTTGGGCAGGGCAGCAGGACCTGCAGGGTCAGGGAGGTCCATCCTGCAACTGAGAGGTAGAGGGGTGATGGGGAAGCACCCTCCATCCCTCCCATAGGCAGAAACACCCCACCATTGCTCTGAGCACCCACTGCTCTCTGGGGAGACCCCTACAGCCACATCCAGCTTTGGCCCTGGGCTCCTTCAAGAGCAAAAGGGCTTTGTTAAAGGCTCCTTGGAGAAGGATTTACAGCGTGCTACCGGGATTTACAGCATGCGCTGGTGCAGCTGGATAAAAGCCCAGGGAAAAACTTCCCTGTTAATTGTTACTTAAAGGAGCTGATAAAGCAAAGCCACAAATCAGGCATCCCACTGGTCACTCGCAGATGGGGAAGCTGCTGGAGTAGCGTGGCCGGAGCCCCCCCCGCTTGCGGGACCACCCCCACATCCCCTCTTGCTGAGTCACGGAGTTGGTGGCTTCATTAGCAGCGGAGTTCTGGGATGAGGGGCCGGGGATCACGACCGCGCTGAGCCCCTCCGTCCCGCCCGCATCCACCCCAGGCTCCGGCACAGTGGAGGGGAAGAGGAGGAACAGGAGAAGGAGGCAGCATCAGCACCGCCCGTCCTGCCCGTGCCCCCCTACCTGCGGCGCTGCCCTGGTCCTGGTCCGGCTCCGCGTTCGGCTGCGGCGAGAGGCGGCGGCAGTCGCAGGACGCCCGCCGGGGAAAGAAGCCTCCGCTTGGCCCCGCCCGGGCTGGCCCGGCCCGCGAGGGGCGGCAGGGGAAGGGGGCGGCAGGAGAGGAGAGGAGGGGAAGGGGAAGGGAGGGCGGATCTTCTGTCTGTACCAGGATAAAGCCGGAGCGCGCCCCAGCTCAGCATCCCGCAGCGCGGGGTCCCAGCGGGAGGAACCCTATGGAGACAAACTCGGGGGTCTCAGGTGCCAGGGAGGGACCGTGGGGACCTTTCACAGCGTTACAAGGGGCTTTTCCCCTGCGCCGTCCTCCTGCCTCACCAACAGCGGGGCTCACACGCACCCACCGTCCTTAGCAAGAGGGAATAGCCAAACCACATGGAGAGCCTCCAGAAGGCCCCACAGCGAGGTGCAGGCAGCGCTCCCGAGGGCTTCGGGGCAGGGCTGATACAGAGATACAGGCAGAGGGGGCAGAAAGCATCTCTGGGAGACAACAGACCTCATCCCGCTGGATAGGAATGGTGGTGCACGGTGGAATATTCCGCTCCGCAAGTGATGCTGAAGGGCAGAACCAGCAGCAGCTATTCCTGGCTGGCCCCAGGATGCTCTGATTTTCCTGCTGGGATACAAGTCCAGTGTCACCCACAGTGGGACCCACACACTGCACCCTTCACCCTGCCTTTCCCAGGGAAACCTGACAGATTCGTGGTGGCAGAAACCACTACCCTGTGCCCTCAGACACCCCTGGCCTCTGGGCATGCAGCAACTGCGAACCCTGGGAGCAGCCTCTTCCCAACAGGACATCCCCCTCCAGCTGTTGCTGTCGGATAAAAAGCATGTGGGGTTTTTATCATGAAGTGGCAGCGGATCCTCATGGGCAGGGGTTTCCTCTGGAGGCCATGGGCTGACACCAGGCACTGTGTAGGGTCAGGGTGGGGATGAGGAAGTGAAGCCGAATTCCAGGCCACGCTGGATGCTTGGGCAGCATGCTGAGGAGCAGAGAGGAGGTGGTTTGCAGCTGCAAGCTCTGCCCTGTGAACACAGAGCACAGCATCCGTACTCCTCACACCTATCTCCTGGTCCTGCTATAGGGGATGTTTGCTTTTGTCAGGGCCACGAAAGTGAAGAGAAACCACCTCTGGAGTATGAACGAGTCTGGTGCCTTGTGGGCGATGAGAGAAGCACAACAGAGGCTCAGGGAATTGGGTCGCACACAGGAGAGCGCGTTAACGACCATAGACTCACAGAACCAACCAGGCTGGAAAAGACGTTTAGGATCAAGTCCAGCTCCCCACCACTGCCAAGGCCACCACTAACCCATGTCACTGCGGGGCTCTACACGGCGTGTGAGCACCTCCAGGGGCGCCCTCACCCCCGGCCCCGCTCCCCCAGCACCGACCGCGCTCTGCGGACCCCCTTTAGGACCCATCTCACCCATCCCCGCGGGGCGCGTGGGCGGGGCGGCGCGGTGACGTCAGGCGGTGACGTACGCCCAGCGGCGGCGGCGGCCGCTCGGGCGCGGGGATGGCGTCGCTGCTGCAGTCGGAGCGGGTGCTGTACCTGGTGCGCGGCGAGAAGGAGCTGCGCGCCCCGCTGTCGCAGCTGTACTTCTGCCGGTACTGCCGCCAGCTCCGCTCCCTCGAGTGCGTCTCGCACGAGGTAACGGCTGAGCGGCGGCGCCGCACCGGGAGGCGTGGGGCGGGGCGAGGGAGGAACGGCGAGCTCTCTGCGCGCACCTGATTGGGCGGCTCGCCCGCGCTTTGCTTCGCTATTGGTTGGCAGCGCGGGTGAGGGCGCCGGCGTTCGGCGGGGGTGATTGGCCGCGGAGGAGTGAAGGGGCGGTGCCTTGTTTGGGATTGGCTCCGAGCGTTTGTCCGTCGGCGGAGTACGGGCTGCGATTGGCTGAGAGGAGACTTCCCCTCGCGAGGCGTGTGCCCCACTGCCGGTGTGGGGCCCGGCTGGGTGGGAGCGACCCCTCCGTGGGGCTCAGCCGGGGCGGAGGGACCCCCCCACCCCCTCCGTGGGGCTCAGCCGGGGCGGAGGGACCCCCCCCCCCCACCTCCGTGGGGCTCAGCCGGGGCGGAGGGACCCCCCCACCCCCTCCGTGGGGCTCAGCCGGGGCGGAGGGACCCCCCCCACCTCCGTGGGGCTCAGCCGGGGCGGAGGGACCCCCCCCCCACCTCCGTGGGGCTCAGCCGGGGCGGAGGGACCCCGTTCGCGCACACACATCCCTATCGAACCCCTCCGGGTAGGGCTGGGGCACCCACTACCTCACACCCCATTGTGGGGCGACGACCGGGAAGGGCCGGGAGCTTCCACCGCGGAGCCCCGTTCCCGGGTTCGGGCCGCACGGAGGGAGCTGCTCTCGGCCTGGCCCCGGGGCTTGCTGGATGTGGCTGCGTTCGCAGCAGTCTAACAAAGCCCGTGCTTATGACAAAGCAGCGTGCTGAGGCCCGGAGCAGCGTGCTCGTTGTGAGAGTGGTGTCAGGGTTAAGAGCGGTGCGAGTTTATTAACACCGGGACAAGCTTGTGCCCCACAGCGGGTTTTCTGCTGTGGAGGGTTAGTTCTTTAGCCGGGAATGGTTGGAGCCTGTAGGTGATCATCAGGCTGGAGCAATGGTGTGGTGCGTGGGGCACTGCTTTCGTGCAAGCCTTGAACCTAGGGCTGCTCCTGTGACTTCTCCCCTCACCGTAATCAGATCAGTACGGCTCTCTGTGCGGAAGCCTGTGTGAATTAAGAAATTGCAGTAGATTCGAAAAGCCTTGAGGGAATGACTCTGCAACCCCGATCTCCGAGGAGATCTCTCTTCGGAAATGATAAAGCCTCCGAGGAGTAGAAAATAGATTTGTCACCAGGCTGCACCCATCATGATTTTGCTATAGCGTGACCGGTGTAGTCACTGTGCATTGCCGTATTTAATGATTGGTTCATTTTCCCTTTCGAGAAGGGGGCCCCCTTCTCGTTAGTGTTGTTTTAATTGACAAAATTCGTTTATGACAGCGGATACAAAGTGTTTTCTGGAATATGTGTGTATCTGACCAGTGTGACTACAAAAGTAGAATACATTTAGATATAAATGGAAAAAAAGCATGTTAAAACCTGTTGTTTCCTGTATGGAATTCTGGGCACTGCAGCGGGTCAACACCCAGTTGTCCTTTTCCCATTTACTAAATGGAACAGTTTATTCTGTCCCGACTTAAGGAACATGACTTACACTATTAAAGATTAAAATCTGGCTGAGATGGGTTAAGATTTCAGATACCAAAAAGCGCCTCAAGTGCTTCCTGGCTTCCACTGTCTGCTGGCAGACACAAAGCCCTGTTAAATCGTGTGGCAGAGTTTGAGGCTGCTGCCAGCATGCTGCTGCCTAGACAAATGTGTGCCCGGAAGTGTGATGTGGCCCTCTCCTTCATCAGGTGGACTCTCACTACTGCCCCAGCTGCCTGGAAAACATGCCTTCAGCTGAAGCCAAGCTGAAAAAGAACAGGTAAGCTTGCTTCAGCTTTATTTTCATCAAGGCTTACTATTTTAAATGGTTCTTTCTCCTATTCTCATAAGACATTTTAGTATCACCCAGTATTTTATAGACTCATAGAATGGTTTGGGTTGGAAGGGACCTTAAAGATTATCTACTCTGAACTTTCTTTTCCTTCTGATGGCTCTGTTGCTCTAACGCTGTTGCGTAAGATGAGAAGTCTGTTGGTTTAATCTTGATTTGCTTGCTCAGGGCATTTTCCTGACCCTTGTCAGAGCACTGTCTAATAGACCTTCCTCCTTACAGGTGTGCTAATTGCTTTGACTGCCCCTGCTGCATGCACACCCTTTCTACCCGGGCCACCAGCATTCCTGCTCCACTCCCTGATGACCCGACCAAGACTACCATGAAGAAAGCTTATTACTTGGCCTGTGGATTTTGCCGCTGGACTTCCCGGGATGTTGGCATGGCTGATAAGTCTGTCGGTACGTGACAGTCAGAGACATGGATTACATGATACACGCAGTATCTGTCTAGGTTTTGAGTCACAGTTGGAAAGTCACAGGAAAACAGTTTGTTGCTGAAATCTCCTCTGAAGAGCTGAGTTAATGGAACACATGACCCATTTCCACCCTTGTGTTACCTGACTAGTGAGAAAGCTGTCAAACAAAGGGCTTTTTAGTTGGTGCACTCGCCTCACAGCTGAGGTCTTGTTTATGTACCTGCAGAGTCTTTGAAGCCACTCAGTCTGACAGCATAAACATCTCATTTATTTTCCATCACTTTTGTTCTCTTAAGCTTATTCCAGAGTTGCCAGTCAGTGTTTGTAGTTGGTTTTTCTTTCATAGCAGCACTGGAACAAGCTTTCATCTATTTCTTGGTGCATAAGACGTGCAGAAAATACATCAGGCTCTAGAAACAGGGCTGAGTAGACCAAGCAGATCCCCTGACTTCCAGTGTTGATGTGACTGAAGACTGGGAGCTGATGATACAGAGACATGGTCAGCCCGTAATAAGAGACCATTCTTGTTAACTTGCGTACCTGCTGCTAAAATGACTCCTAGGTGCTGCTGTCCCGACTATCTCTCAAACAGCAGTTATTTAAAAACACAGAATTAAAGGTGCTGAAGGTCCTTCAGCCCAAACCTGCCTGTGAAAAGCTGTCAGAGGTGCGTGTTTGTGCTAGTGTGAATTTGAAGAATTGCAGTGGTAAGTGTAACAAAACAGTAAAACAGGTTTTACTCTCTTTGTGAGTAAAACCAAGGTAGTTGGGTGTTAGATGTGATTTCTGTGTGCACTCTGGAAATCTTCTCCTGAATGCTTTGGTTTTTTTCTCTTGCAGCTAGTGGTGGCTGGCAGGAGCCGGAGAATCCTCACACACAGAGGGTGAGTGAGGGGAAGGCTAAAATGCATCAGCTAGAAAGAGCTGTTAGAGGCTCCAGGCCATCTCAGTCACTTTTTCTGCATCTATATAATCCTTCATATAACAGTTCCAGTTCCTAATCTCCACATAGGCTGAACTCAGTGGAAGGGAGGCCTCATAGAGGCTCTCCTATGAATATCAGAGGCTCTCCTATGAATATCACAGTATAAAATCTGCTTTGCAGAAGACACCCAGTTGGAAACATCATCTTTAATAGTGCTGTTAAAATGCCACCATTGAATGTGCTGTGCATGTATGTGAAAAAAAGCTCTTTTTTCCAATCAAGAGTGTGTCTAGGATCTGGAAGACAGGACTGCACCTTTGCTACCCTTCCCTGCCACCAGTTAAGGCTCTACACAAACTGTGATCAGCCTCAGAGCTGGGAAGATGCTGTTCGCTCCACTGATACAAACTGCGCAGTTTTGACCATATGGCTTTACTCTGTCCGGTCATGGCAAATGTGTGAACAAAGTTTCAGTTGCCTGACTGCAAAGTGGCAGTTGACCACTGCTCTCTGACAGATGCCACTCCCAGAGGAGGGTCTGTTTGTAACCTGCAGCATGGGTTAAGGACGCACAGGTTTCTTACGTGTCTGCTTTCAAAACAGAGCACTAGGAACAGAGCGAAATAAGTAGCAGGAACCCCAGCCCAGCTTTTTCACAAGCAAATGCTGCAGCTCATCTGGCATTTGTTCCCCTTTCAGCGGGTACCTCTGCTCTTTCATCCCTCCAGATTAACAAACTGGTTGAGTACTACCAGCAGTTGGCTCAGAAAGAGAAGATTGAGCGGGACCGGAAGAAGCTGGTGCGACGCAGAAACTACATGCCCCTGGCCTTCTCGGTGAGCTGGGAGCACTGTGCTCACAGAGCAGGACAAGTGATGCACAGCAGCCCCAGTGTGGAAAATTACATAGTTGATGGCACAATAGGGCTGCTCAGTTCTTTGTAATTGAGAACAATGTGGAGAAAACGAGCTAGGGCACATGGGTATCTTTAGGGACAAGTAGGTTTACACCCATTATTTATTGTGTATTACACTGCCTCTCTCTCTAACAGTCCTCTCTGATAATGCAGAAGGGTTTATACTTGCCGTGTGAAGGAGTATGTTATCCAGCAGTGAAATGCAGTGCAGCCACTGACAATCCCAGTGGTGTAGCCCTTTCTCAGGACAGTTGCATACCATAGCTCAGTAACCATTAGCTCAGGATTGTCTGGCACTTCTCTGCATGAAGTCTGAACTGAAATTAACCTTAAGACTTGACTGCGGCTTGAATGACTTGTTTATTGTAACCTGCAGGTAACTGCTTACTTTGTTTAGCTGGGTGACTGCATATGCTTGCTACTTCTTAATTAACTGTGCTTGCTCTGTGCCCTTGCTTCTGTCTTATGGCTGCATTTTTTGTCTCCGTTGCTACCTGCTGCTATTTTGGGGGCTCTCCACAGCAACACACTATACACGTAGTGGTAAGTCTTTTACAGTTTCTGCTGATGTTAAAGCCCTCCTGGTACCTAGTGAAGGGCAGTGAGAGATCCCACTCTTCACCCTGCCTCAGGGCCCCCAACCTGGATGCGCCTAGAGCAAACGTACATGAAGGCTGAGTCATTAGAGGGTCACATTGGTAACAAACCCAAATATCTATTGTTAGTTTACAAACAGGGAATTTGGGTAAGTAATGTACAGTTGAAGAGCAGTCCCTCACAAAGCTTGGCTGGGACACAGCTGTCTGCCTGCCTGAGGCAAATGGTGCAAACATTAATCTTCTGATCCTAGAAAAAGCATGAGGGTAGGCTGAATGCTCACACTTCTCATTTGGTAAGAATTCAGGTTTTCAGTCCTGCCCAAAAGGAAAATTTCTGCCTCCAAGCATTCTGCATACAGTTCTGCTATACAAAGCTGAGGAGTAGCTCAACTATTCCTGCCGATTGGTAGTGCCTGCTGAGAGACACCTGTAGATAACAAGGCTTGTAGGAGGCTAAACCTTCCAGCTGCTTCTAGTAGTGCTACAGGGCATTTCAGATGGATTCATACCCATGTTGACCCTGTTCTTTTGTCACTTGAGCTGTTACTCTGGACTACTTGACATGCAGTTGCTCTGAAGACTAAATCAAGTGAAAATGTGTCAGTAGTGCAGGCTGGTGATTTAAGGAAAGAGTAAAAGCTCTGTTAAGAGGTAGCCACACACATCTGTCTCTCCCCATCTGCAGTGCAGTGATAATTGTTTTCTACTTACTAACAGTTTGAGCAGGAAAAAAGGTATCTTGGGAAGCACTGAATACCTTTCCCTTTTTGCCTCCTTTGCTTGTCTCCCTATGCTTGTTATGCAGGATGAGTTTGCAATCTGTCTTTTTGTGCTGGCAGGAAGCAGACCTGAAGCTGATAGTTCTTTTTGTCCTTGTAGGACAAATACGGCCTTGGAACCAGGCTGCAACGCCAGAGGCCCGGCGCACCCATCAGTGCCCTTGCTGGACTCTCGTGAGTCTCGGGGTTGGGATTGGGTAGGAGGCGTAGGGAGGGAGCAATGAAGCAAGCTTAGATATATGCCAACACATTAGACAGCAGTGAAAGGAGCTGTCTTTGGAGCAGTAGAGCTATGTCAAATCCTCTGTGCAGCAGCTCCAGATGATTTGCTTTCTCCTCAGAGAAACAAGTGACTGCTCACATCCTTGTGCAGTTACTGTTGTCTCACAGTCGCAGCTCTCGCTGCCTTCTGTGTTACAATGCAGTTGCTGGCTGTCAGAGCTTAAATGCTGTATTTTATGACCAAGTTGTCCCTCACTTTATTTCAGCCTGAAAGAAGGAGAGGACCAGAAGGAGATCAAGATTGAGCCAGCTGATGCAGTGGAAGAAGTGGAACCTCTTCCTGAGGATTACTACACAAGACCAATCAATCTGACAGAAGGTAACACCTTATTATTCTGTCACCTTAGTATTCTGCCATGTTACATTATAGAACATGGGCAGTGCTTGGAAACTTGTCTGTATGGTTCCTAATGGCTTGAGACTGTAGTGTTTTTTACGCTGGGATAGAAATGGTGGGAAATTTATGCCTTTTTAAATGGTAACTTTGAATGCAGCCTCAGCTTCATGCTGTACATGGAAATCTTGGAGCCAGATACATCAGACCTTTTAACAGTTGTTTCCTTTTCTTGCTGACCTTAATTTCTCTGCCTTTGTAATGTCAACTTTTGGATGGAGAAAAGAACTGACATCCTTTTTCACATAATAGCAGGAAATAAGGAGTAGCTGAGCTGCTGGGGAGCTGGAACCAAACCTGACCTGTTAAGTAACAATTGCGCATTGCTTTGACACAACTAGGAACAGCTTGTGTACACTTGCCAGTTATTTAGCTCATGATTGAGCTCAGTTATTGGCTCATGATTTAATCAGCCAATACTGTAAATTGACCAGTGACACTTGGGAGTGAATGGGATAAAACAGCAGGTACAGGAAGCAAAGTGGACTTCCTGCTGAGGTGGCTCTAAATAGGACAAATGTTCTTGGTCCTCCTGCAGGCCTACGGAGTCCACCAGTATTAATGCATGAAAGGTTTATGGGAAGTGATAGATCATCTTGGTCTCCTTTTCTCACGAGACCATCAGCATTGTGAGAGGATGATGCTGGTAAATAAGACAACTTTTGTGATTCCCTACAGAGAGGAAAAGGCTGCCAGGTGGCTCACTGCCTCTTAGACATTGGGAGCAGTGAGCAGCTTGTTCTGGGGGAGAAATCCAAGGGGAATGTTGGCTGCTAGGAGTTCCTTGCCTTGGGAGCTATGTAGTCACTAATTCTGTGCCTGAGTCTGAGTTATACAAACTCCTTGCTGAGGAGCTGTGTATTGTACTCATGCAGCACCCAGCCGTGAGGGTAACAAAGCAACAAAAACTCATTAGCCCTTGGCAGGGAAAGAACTTATTTTCCAGATGATTTCCAAATTCAGTTTCCATTCCAGCTGAGCTTTGAAAAGAGATGAGGGTCCCTCATTTCTCCTAGGCTGACACTGGTCCTGTGTTAATGCACCCAGTCAGGGCAGTGCTTTATAAAGCTCTTACCTTCCATCCATTCACTGCTGGAAACAGTGATACTTTCCAATGGCTTCTGGATTATTTGGTGCAGGTGAAACTGAGCTTCTTGGAGATTGTAGCATGTCCACCCAATACGTGTCACTCTTACTGTTAGGCCAACACCTATGTAGGATGTAGCTCAGGTTTCAGTGCCCAAGACATTGATTTGCCTGGCTTTGTTGTGCACTCAGTGACGACCCTGCGCCAGCGGCTGCTGCAGCCTGACTTCCAGCCCATCTGCGCCTCCCAGCTCTACCCTCGTCACAAGCACCTCCTCATCAAACGCTCGCTGCGCTGTCGGGTGGGTAATTGAACACAAAGAAGTGCCTTTTTTTTCCTGGCTCACACAATTTGGCTTGTGGGAAATGTGTATTTCTTTTCAAAAGAAACTACTCCAATGCTTCTGGTTGTTGAAAGTTCACAACCAAATTCCTGGGATCAGCACTAGGAGATGAGGGAGGTTGTCACATCTCTGACGTGGTGAAGACTGTGAAAGGGGGACAACATTGTGCAAAGACGCATAAAGACACAAAGTGGGTTTACACAAAGGTCTGTGTGCTCTGCCAGGGAATCGTAGAGGGCTGCCAGTACACTCAGGATTAAAATATTTCTGCTATTATTAAAGACAGAAGTCAGCAAACAGCATATTAGTGAGAGATAGTGCAGAATACTGCAGATGTCCTTAGGGTGAAGGCAGAAAGGGGGTATTTCAGAGAATAAAAGCGGAGAGCTGGGAAGTGAAGACAGGCAAGAATTAAATTCAGGTTCAGCTTTTGGCTTGCTACATGGTCTTTCAAGAGCTGATTGCATTCTCAGTGGTTTCACTGGATTTATCTTGTTCCCAGAGTAATAGAGCAATATTCTTGTAAGTATTTAAGATGCAGAATGCTTTGCAAATGCAGAATATTTTCTCAGAAGTGAGTCATGTCAGGCTGAGCCTGTATTTCAGTGAGTAGCTTATGAGGAAATCAGTCTTGAGTTCTAACTCTTTCATTTTTTTAATGGATCCTGGAGCCTGTGTCAAAGGGCTTACAAGTACTTGTGCCTTCCTCCTGCAATCAGTGAGTGTCTAAGTGTTTGTAAGCCAAATCCCATGTTTCTGGCATTGCACAGGTAGTGCTGGGTATGACATTTTTGGAGCGTCTTTAACTTGACACAGCGATGGCTATGTGTGCCCCAAGGTAGTTTTTATGTGTGTTGTGCTAGAGGCTGGTAATGTCCTGGCTAGTGGCAGTGTGTTTGCAGCTCTCATTCTTCAGTGCATGACTGCACACTGTCTTCTGGTGCTGACTAAAATCTCTTTGTCTCTGTAGAGTTGTGAACATAACCTGAGCAAACCAGAATTCAATCCAACATCTATCAAATTCAAGATCCAGCTGGTTGCTGTGTAAGTAAGATATGGGGATTGGGGAGAGCAACTACCTATCTGTGCTTAGTTAATGCCTTCTAGTTTCATTTTCATTTCATGTACTATTTAATTGACCTCTGCATGGTTGTGTCATCTCTTAGGGTGGTATAATCGCCTTTTAAATACGTTCAGATTATCTGTAATAGATTTGTTTCCTGATCTGCTAAAGAAAAGACATTGCATGCTGTGCCAGCACCAGACAGCAGCAGGAATTTTTAGGATTTGGCTTATATAGCAAAAGGGCACTTCATTTTAGTTTTTAATATCAGCTAAACTCTAACAACATTGAATGAGTGAGATGGATGCATGTGAATACATCCCTCTACTCTGAGAAGTAGGCTATAGACAGCAAGAGAGTCCATCATGGTCATTTGCTTTGTTCTTTTTGTAGTAACTATATCCCTGAAGTGAGAATCATGTCTATTCCCAACCTGCGCTACATGAAGGTCAGTAGTTTTTCCATAAATCTTTTAGCTGGATGGTGTGGATGTGGGATCTTTTTGGACGATAACATGATGTGATGGCTGTTTCCTGTGGGCTTCACTCTCTCCATTTAGAGAGTGAGCAGGATTGAAGGGACTGGTCAGAATAATGCTGCTTGTACGTATCATGCACAATGTGATATCTGGCATCACAGACACACATCAGGATCTGAAGAATAAAAAGTGTGGAGTTGAAACCTTGGCTACATTTCATAGATGTGTATTTCTTACATTAAGAAAGAGTGCTGTCTGGCATTGGCACCTTTCTTACAGACTGGAGGTGTTTGTTATCCATCCCTTGAGTGTATGTGATTTTTGAAGGTGTTGATCAGTCACAGAAGATGGAGTTGCTAACAGTGACTATGAACTTTAGAATACTTACGTCTTGAACTGTGATTCCTGAATCTCCCCAGGAGAGCCAAGTCCTCCTGACTCTGACTAATCCAGTGGAGAACGTCACACATGTCACGCTGCTGGAGTGCGAGGAGGGGGACCCTGACAACATCAACAGCACTGCCAAGGTATTATACTCTCCTGCTGTGTGAGCCCAAGGCTTACCACTCCCATTTATTCTTCCACTGATCACACTTTTCATAGGTCCTTCAGTCACTGCTGAGCTGTGTTGCATTTTCCTCCTTGGAGCTTAAATGATTGTCACCAATCATTAGCTCATAAAAGCAGTTTGAAACTCCCTGCTCATTGAGATCCAGAACCTGAGGGAGAAATGCATGATTTCACTGGGAGAGTGGTAACCTCTGGAGCAGAGGAGAGCTGAGGAAGAATCAGTTTCCTGTTAAACCATAGTAAAGGAGCCCCTGGAAGGGGAGGGCTCTCTTCTGCTCACACTGTAGGTGATGATCAGAGCTGTAAAGCTTCTCTTCATGTTCTGTTTCAGGTGGCAGTTCCTCCCAAGGAGCTTGTTCTGGCTGGCAAAGATGCTGCAGCAGAATATGATGAGCTGGCAGAGCCTCAAGACTTCCAGGATGACCCTGAGTGAGTGTTGTCTGCCCTGTGGGGATCCTGTTCCATAAAACTTGGTACTTAAACCAAGTAACTCACTCTCCTCTGTGTCTTCAGCATGTTTTGTTTGGAGTTTTTTCCAGGGTTTTGTGCTGGTGGTGGTTTTTGGGGGGGTTCAGAGATGTGGTTTGGACTACTTAGGAGACATTTGTTCCCTTTGAGGCAAAGTGTGCTGTTAGAGCACTTGTTATTGGTGGTGGCATTAATTCTCTCCTGGAATACTGTGTCTGATCCTCTTCCTTGCAAGCAGGGGGTTCTCCTTAGTAGCGAGAACTGCGCAGTAGGGTGTGAGGCAGTTGCCTTCAGCCTCCAAAATGGAATGTGTTCTGCAGCCTCTTACAGAGCAACTTGAGCTATATGCTATGGCTCTTCCCTGGGGCAGAGCCACACACAGAACTCCCAGAGCCAAAGCAGGGTGTTCTGTTCGACATGTGTCAACAGAAAGGCAGATACTGACGTTTGTGAGGCAGGAGGAGCCTGTGGAGTTAAGAAGCTAGAACTCAGGGCAGCTGTGCCAACAGGGCATATTCAGCCATAAACTAAGCATCTCTCTTGTATGTTGTCAGAATAAATCTCCCAGAACAATTGTGTGAGACCTTGGCTGACCCAGCCTTCCATTGTGTTCTGCCTTGCAGCGTCATTGCCTTCAGAAAAGCCAACAAGGTCGGAGTTTTCATCAAGGTCACCCCTCAGAAAGAAGAGGGTGAAGTGACCGTGAGTTTCAAGATGAAGCATGAGTTTAAAAACCTCGCTGCTCCCATCCGGCCCAGCGAGGAAGGTGATCACAGCTCTGAGGTCATCTGGCTCACCCACCACGTGGAGCTCAGCCTCGGACCGGTGCTCCCATAGGCGCTGCCACCGCCTCTCCTCGCTGGCTGCAGGACGGGCTCCCGCATCATGGTGAAGAGAGCATCGGGTGGAACGTCCTGCGAGAGCTCCCTTGTGATTGTGGTGTGTGCCACGGGCCCCACCGGGCTGCGAGGAGGTGCCTGAGGGTGCCGTGGTTTAGGATGGTTTGTTCTCTCTCTTCTTGTCCTAGTGCCCACTAACTACTGCTCTGCTTCCCCACGCCGCCACAGGCTAGTTTAACTTGCAGCACGTGTTTCAGCACAGAGAAGGGTCTTGCTTTCTCCAGATTTGCCCTATACCTGGCTGAGTTTGGGTTTATTGACAGAAAAGAACCCATATTTCTGTTCTTTCTTCATGTCAGCCCACAAACCCAATGTTCAATAGTGAACAACATCCTTTTCACACAGTTATGCCCTTCCCAAACAAACATTTTAAGAGATGGCCATGTCTGCTGCATTACTGGCGAGTTACTGGCAGCAGCATGATGCTTTTGGTTTTCTCCTTCGTTGTAGGATCCCTCAGCTGTGGAGAACTGGGACATACCATCCAGCCTTTTTGGTGTATGTATGTTGCTTAGCCAAGGCGATAGATGCCTTTTCACAAAGGAAATGATCAGTTTGCCTTTAAACCCCAAATAGTGTGTACTTTAGAGTCCATGGATCTGACTGGTAACTGAGCCTGCTGCCAGCTCACCGTGCTGCGGGCGGATGTGGCAGCATGATGTGCTGTGAGCTGGGAATTTGCGTTCTGCTGCAGCTCCAGGCTGAGGCTAGGATGCTCCAGAGAAAACAAGTGTTAACAGGGGTAGCAATCATAGTGTGAAACCTGGAGTGTTAAGGTTAGATCTGATGTACAGGGAACTACAGGGGCTGTTGGCACTTTTTCCAGTTAGGGTGTGTGGGAGGGAGGTGTAACAGACAGTTCCACATTAACCAGCAGACACTGTACCATCAGGTAATTTATCCAGGCTGCCGTTTGGCTGTGGTCCCAGCTCAAATCAGTGATTAAGAGCAGAGTATCCAGGACACGGAATAACCAGTAGCTGCATACCTTGGTGCAAGTGGGTGCGATGGCTCTCCCCGCAGAGCATTCCCAGTTCCAACCCACGCCCTCTTAAACCTTCCTCATGGGCTTTGATGTGCTGGAGCAGGCTTGAGTGCTGCTGGCCTGGAGCTGCAGATCCTCTGCGCAGCATGGCAGGGTGAAGCTTCCAGCTTTAGTTTTGGGGTGGTGCTGCACCCCAAAACATCTCCCTTAGCACCAGAAGCCTGCCATGGCACGCCGGGGCTTCACGTTTACAACCTCACGTAGGGTACGCACAGATGTGCAGCATGAGTTTAACACTTGTAGTAGGTAGTTAATGTCTAGTGCTAGCGCCTGCTGTGGCTTTACCCATCCGGGTACAGCACTTATGCTTTGGCCACCACTCCTCTGCAGTAGCCGCTATGTTGGGGACACGATGCGGGGCTGTGCTGGTGCTTGCAGGCAGAGAACACTAACACGAGGTGCGATGTCTGTGCTGTCCCGAGCGCTCTGGTGAGCTCCGTGAGTCGCTCTCTCCTTCCCCTTAGGACTTTATCGGTGTCGGTGTGTCCCCGCTCCCCGGAGCGCTCGCCCCTTCCCCGTAGGCGCCTGTTGCCTTACTGCTTGACGTCGTGTAGTGACCTTCAATAAAGCAAACGTGGCTCTCGGATCCTTTGCGCTGGTTTTTACGGGGATTTAACGCTAAAAAATACGCGTTTAAAGAAGGGTTGTTATTCTAAGCCTCCCCTCTCCCCTTCCGCAATGGTCCCGTCCCCCCCTCGCCCTCTGCTCCCGATGGTTTCGCTCGGCTCTCCGGTTCGCAGCTCCCTGTCGGAAGTGGCGTCGGTTCCGGGCGGCGCTGGCGGAGGCGGAGCGCGGGCGCGCTGAGGCAGCTCCGCCGCCATGTCCACGTCGCTGGGCTCCAACACCTACAACCGGCAGAACTGGGAGGACGCGGTGAGCCCCGGGCCCTCCCGTGGCTGGCAGAGCGGGCGTGCTGCGGGGCTTGGGGTGTGCGGAACCCGGGGAGGGCCGGGCTCAGCCCCGTCGTGTGCCCGTGGGGCCTTTCCTGGGTGGGCCCAGTGCAGACTATGGGCACGGGGTAAGGGGGTGGCGGCGTCTGCTGTGGGCAGGGCTGGAGAGCTGAGATCGCCTTTTTTCTCTTTGTTTCATGTTTTACTTCGAACCAGAATAGCCCATGGGTCACGGTTCTGTCATGATATGGGCCTCGGGCCGTGGCTTGCAGCTCTTCCTATAGTCCGATTAGTTTTAACTCCACAGCATTGTTTGCGAAGTGTTTTGAATGCTGTTGTGATTACAGACTTTGTTGCAGATTCCTGATTTTCCTTCTTTTTTGCTCAATTTAGGACTTCCCTATTCTGTGCCAGACATGTCTTGGAGAAAACCCATATATTCGAATGGTATGTGCCTGTTTGACCTCCTCTTCTGTGTTATGGCCTTGGAACTTTTGGGGTTTGGGTACTAAAATAAGCCTGGCTACAGGAGGAGATGCTGAGGTTCATGTGCATTCCTCATTAGTTGGTTTTGCTCAAGGATTTGGTTCCGGCAATGTTGGTGTGCGGTTTAAGAGTAAGCCAGTCAAAAAGGAGAGCAGGATGATACAGTCCAATGTCTGGAGTGCAGGAAATACTAGAACACAAAGCTTTGGTAAATGATGTGTTGTGGAGAACCATAAGCTGCTGACATAATAAATACCTGAGCACAGCTTCTAAAACATGAGATTATGCACCTGTAAAAATAAAGTAAAACTCTTTTCTGAAGGCTCCCAGCAGTGATTTAAATCCCTGTTTGTTTTCCTTGGTTTCCCCCATGCAGGATGAGTCGGTCCATTTGTGTTGCTTTTCTCTGTGCTCAGTTTGGTTGCATTTGACCTATGTTCGTATGATCTTTCCTGATCATTTGCTTAGAGAGATGATGATGTTTTTGTGAGGCACAACCCCCCTGCTGGTATAGGTGATACGACAAAACCTGCTTCTTTTCATGGCCTTATTTCCTGTAACATCATCTTTGCTTAAAAATAGCTGCTAAAGTTCTGTTTCATTCTCACCTTTCAGTAACGTGAGGTGAGGCTTACAGTGCTGTGCTTTTCATAGACTCATAGAATATTTAGGATTGGAAAGGACCATAAGATCATCAAGTTCGAAATCCCTGCCAGGGGGAGGGACACTTCGCACTAAACCCATGTCACCCAAAGCTCTGTCCAACCTGGCCTTGAACACCGCCAGCGATGGAGCATTCACAACTTCCCTGGGCAACCCATTCCAGTGCCTCACCACCCTCACAGTAAAGAGTTTTTTCCTTATATCCAGTCTAAACTTCCCCTGTTTAAGTTTGAACCCGTTACCCCTTGTCCTCTCACTACAGTTCCTCATGAAGAGTCCCTCCCCAGCATCCCTATAGGCCCCCTTCAGATACTGGAAGGCTGCTATGAGGTCTCCACACAGCCTTCTCTTCTCCGGGCTGAACAGCCCCAACTTTCTCATCCTATCTTCATATGGGAGGTGCTCCAGTCCCCTGATCATCCTCATGGGCCTCCTTTGGACTTGTTCCAACAGTTCCATGTCCTTTTTATGTTGAGGACACCAGAACTGCACACAATACTCCAAGTGAGGTCTCATGAGAACAGAGTAGAGAGGCAGGGTCACCTCATTTGACCTGATGGCCATGCTGCTTTTGATGCAGCCCAGGATATGGTTGGCTTTCTGATTTTACATTTAATGAATTAATTAATAAATGATTCTAAATAAAAAATTGATTGAGAGTTTTTTACCTCTGTATTTTTTGGTCCTGTTTTCCTGCCAAGGTAAAAGCCCAAAACATGGGGGTGGGTGAGTCAAAATGCAGCATGAGGGAAAAGTCGCTGTGCTGTAACCTCAGTGATATGTTTCATGGTTTATGTCAAATTGATGATATTTAATTTTTTTCTGGTTTTGATTGTATTTCAGACCAAAGAAAAATATGGAAAAGAATGCAAGGTATGTTTGTTGTCTTTTGAAGGAGGGATGTCTAAACCGGCACACATCTTGGAATAATACATTTTAATGTTAAGAAAACCATTGGTTTATCTGGGTTAACAACTTAGCATTTATGTAACCACATAAATCTTCAGGTCAGTCTATGGGTGCTTTGTTAGACAGCCTTCAAATAGAATTATGAAAGAGTGCTCAGACAGACTTAGGATTGATTCATGTTAATCAGAATTAGGTGTTACAAATATTGTTATACTAGATTTGAAGGTATTTCAGTGGTTTAGATGATCTCATGTTTTGGTGCATAAAGTTTAGGTTTTGCTGTGCATGTGTTGTTCATGGCTATGTGGTGATTGTGTTAGCTGTCTAAGACATAAGCCATGAGTATTTCTGAGAGAGCAAGAAACATTTGGTGCTATTTTGACTGAGAGAAATTAAAGGGAGTGTTTTGCTCCTTCTATCAGCTGTCATCTGAGGCAGGGAGAAGGTATGTGTTGGCATCCTGCTTTCCTTCCAAAAACTATACATGCAGTGGAAGCAAATGCATCATTCCACCAGATAAGACAGAGAGCAGTAATTGTCTTCTGGACCAGAAGCCTCGTAAGCTCTCATTGGGCTTGCTGCTGGGCTGGTGACTGATTTATCTCTAATAGATAACTGGTGATCTATCTCTAATAGCTCGATACTGACCTCACCTGGAATGGAGGGGAATTTCTTTCTCCTTTTGAGTCAACCTGCTTTTAGCATTCAGGTTATTGTAAGAATCAAAAAACATCAAGACAGAAAACCTTCCTAAACCTTTCTCCTGTCCAAGTAAGGCACCAAATACAAACACATATTTCTTGAGGTCTGAACCTGTGATAGTGATACAAGTGTTGACTTTCTGTTGTTAGATTTGTGCCAGGCCTTTCACAGTGTTCCGCTGGTGCCCTGGTGTTCGCATGCGCTTCAAGAAGACAGAAGTGTGCCAAACGTGCAGCAAGCTGAAGAACGTCTGTCAAACCTGTCTGCTTGACCTGGAATATGGTAAGTACCAAAAATGTGAACTGAGAGAAGGAGCTGCTTGCTCCTCTTGCCTCTGAACTAAGAGAAGGAGCTGGTTGCCTCTGTAGTGAGTGCTGGTGCAATGTCTTTCACTGTTTGAGTATCTCTGGACAGTCTTCGAGAAGAGCAAGTCTTGATGATCACATCTCTGCTGAGGCTCTGGGTCAGCATGGTCTGCTTGAGCTGTTTCATGAGTTATCTGTGGCCTATGCAGGTTGCAGTAACTGTTTCTGCTCTTTCAGCTTGTGCTTCATAAGGGTTTATTTTTGTTTGGTTTGTTTCATTCCAGGTTTGCCTATTCAAGTGCGGGATGCAGGACTCTCCCTTAAAGATGAAATGCCTAAGTCTGATGTCAATAAAGAATACTACACCCAGAACATGGAACGAGAGGTAAGAAAGTGTAGTTACAGTCATGCTTTTTCTGTGTTGATGTATGTAAGAGAGGAATGACCTAGCTTATCTTAAAATCATTTGCTTGCTCTTATTCGGTGCATGAGTTTTCAATGGTGTTTTATACATAATTATTTGTGTTTGAACTACTGTTCAGATATCCAATTCTGATGGCACTAGGCCAGTTGGTGCGCTGGGAAAAGCTACGTCTACCAGTGACATGCTGCTGAAGCTGGCTCGGACCACTCCTTACTACAAACGTAACCGTCCTCACATCTGTTCCTTCTGGGTAAAAGGAGAGTGCAAGAGAGGAGAAGAGTGTCCCTACAGGTACAGAGACATCTTAAACACTTAATCCGTTAACCACTATCAGATACAGTTCCCCTTGGGGTAGAAGAACAGGTTGTGCTGCAGTGGACAGGAGATATAACACTGTGACTGGGGTCAATGTGAAACCTGGCTTCAGTTGGGCTGTAGTACCACTGGATGAATCTTTGTTGTGGCAAGTTGGTTTGTGAGGAATCAGCTGTGTGATCTTGCAGTGCTTTGCTGAAGCAGCAGCCGCAGCTTTGCTCTTGCATAGTTCATTTTTTCCCTTTGTGGCGTCAGTCCCCTCAATCAGAGATCTTTGTCTTTGAACAAGAGGCCATTTGAAATCCAGCTGTTATATTGTGTAGTGTTGAGCACTGAGCTGTCAGAAGTGCCATTTGTTCACAGCTTGAGGCAGTCCTGGCTCAGTTTAAGCTCTTGTGGCTTTTAGCTCGTTTTGGCGTATTTATGTGAACGGGGTTAACATGTAAGTGACCAGAGGGAAGAGGGCAGTTACAGTAATTTTAATGTGATACGACTGTGAGTGATGTTTGTTTGCTGAACCTTAGGCATGAGAAACCTACGGATCCAGACGATCCTCTGGCTGATCAGAACATCAAAGATCGCTACTATGGAATTAATGATCCCGTGGCTGATAAACTCCTGAAGCGAGCATCCACCATGCCTCGTCTGGACCCCCCTGATGACAAGACTATCACTACACTGTATGTTGGAGGGCTTGGAGATACCATCACTGAATCAGATCTCAGGTGTGTTGGCGAATTTGTGTTGCCCTTGGCTTGTTATTTGAAGCTTTGATTACTGCTCATCTCCAAGTGAGAAAATCTCTTAGAAGGGAAAAAAGTCAATCTGGTTTTCAGTTTTCCTTAATGGGGAACTGGTTGGTGGGGAAGTGCAGAGGAGTGCCAGCTTAGTGGGGAACAGTAAACAGGCACATTTCAAAAGCTTTGATTAAAATTTCTCTCTATAAAGATGAGTCACCCTGAGCTGTTGCCCGATACTGTGCTACACTTGGTACAAGAAAGTCCCATAGTCTCTCTAGCTCCTGAGAAAAGCTGCTGCAGAGTTTTTATTGCTCCATAATTTTATAGAGGGATAAGAGACTTGATTTCTAATGGTTACTCTGAACTAGTGATGGAGAAAAGAAAGGATTTGAGCATAACTATTTTGGCATGTGATGAGATATACAGTGCTGTGTGCCCTGTGGCTAGAAGGAGTGAGGTTTCGTAACACTCATTTTTCCCCACACAGAAATCACTTCTACCAGTTCGGGGAGATCCGAACGATCACGGTGGTGCAGAGGCAGCAATGTGCCTTCATCCAGTTCGCCACCCGCCAAGCAGCAGAAGTGGCTGCTGAGAAATCCTTCAACAAGCTCATCGTGAACGGCCGGAGGCTCAATGTCAAATGGGGAAGGTGAGTGAGGGGCAGGAAACCTTGAGGATTGTGCCACAGGGTTCTTCACTCAGTTACGCAGCTTTGAAGAGCGGGATTGGGTGTTACCCTAGAGTAAGTACTGATCTGTAAATAGTCAGGGTCCTCTTGCAGTTTGGTTTTCTTTTAACAGTGGGATCTGGGTTGGAGATGACACTAATTGTGTAAGGGGTTTCCTGGTAGAAGGTCATGGATGAGTTTCTGTAGTTTTGCTTCTCATTGTCTCCTTTAAGCACTGTTTGCGCACTCTGCACCAGGTGTCTCTGGTGGTCTGTGAGTTCTTCATCTTTGGCCTAAAGCAGTGGGTCTGGATTAGATAATGTGAAACTGTTGTGGTGTGAATATCTGCTTAACTTGCCTTTTCTCATCCTTGTTCTCAAACTTCTGTCTGTTTTTTAGGTCCCAGGCAGCAAGAGGAAAAGATAAGGACAAGGAAGGTACTACAGAATCCGGGATAAAGCTGGAGCCAGTTCCAGGACTCCCTGGAGGTAAAAGAGTTGTTTACATCTCTGAAACACTTATGCTGACCTGAGAGAGGCTGGAGCTAAACCTCCGAGAGCAGTAGCAGAGTTCATGGCAGTAGAGGCACTGGTGAGCCCAGAGCAGTTACCTGCAGTAGGTTTGCAGCAGATCCAGCTGGGGTGAGAGGCGAGCTTTGTCTAGAAGCAAATTCTTGATGAAAGAGTTCTTTATGTGATGAGTGAAAAGGTAAAGCTGAATTCAAGTTACTTAGGTCTGAGGTACTGGCAACCCACACATGTTTAATGTCTTCCTAATCCACTGAGTGTCATATGGTGGAAAAAGCAAAGCTGGTTTTGGGTGAAGGAAAATGGTGACTGGAGTTTCAGTGCAGTCCTTATTGCTTTGGTTCATACATGCAATAGTAGTATTGCTTTGTCCTTGTGGCAGAGCTGCTTGTGCCTCTCTCTCTCTCTGAAGGCAGACGCCTCTGCATATCTTGATTGAGAGATTTTTCCATAACCACCATGTACTTTTTGTGCAGCTCTCCCCCCTCCTCCAGCTGCAGAAGAGGAGGCTTCTGCAAATTACTTCAACCTACCTCCAAGTGGCCCTCCAGCCGTGGTTAACATTGCCTTGCCTCCTCCTCCTGGCATTGCTCCACCACCACCTCCAGGTACTTGTGTTTCGCCTTCAAGTGGGGGTTAGATGATCAAGTCCTCCTTGCTCTGCTGTTCTCTCGCACTGATGCATGACCTGAGTTGAGTTTCCTCATCCCTGATCATGCAGTGTAAACTGATGATCTAAAATGAGCTGTCAGCACAGTTTAATTAAACTGAGCTGCCTGTCATGGTATATATTCACTTGCAAATTCTCAGGCATGTCAGAGATCCCTGTTCCTGGTACTGAGAGATCCTCAGTGCTTTTGCTGGCTGTGTAAATGCCACATTAACTTGAACTTCAAAGGGTAATTTTGCAACTGGTTGAATGCCAGTCGGTGTTTGGCTGTGTGCATGTATCTGTCTGGAGACCCTTTTGTTTTATGGGACATCAGACTCTCGTGGCTGTATTTGCTTTACTCTGTGCTTCAGTAGAAAGCATTCGATTGGCATTACAGACATCAGTCCTCCCACCAGCTTTTATCTGTGAGGAAGGATGTGTGTTGGGTGAGGATTGCCCCCAGTTGTACTGGATAAAGGGGAAGGAGTTTGGGGATTGGAGGAATCACAGGAGAAATGCACGTTTCTAAGGCACAGCTGTAAGCCAGCTGTTTTCTGCTGGTACTTTCAAGCAGTGGTACATGTGTTGCTTATTCTGTTTGTCTGAAGCTGCCAACTTTGTTTCCGCAGGTTTCGGACCGCACATGTTCCATGCCATGGGGCCACCTCCTCCCTTCATGCGAGCCCCAGGCCCCATTCACTACCCATCTCAAGATCCCCAGAGGATGGGTGCCCACGCAGGGAAGCACAGCAATCCCTAGCACCTCCTGCCACCCTTATCCTTGAAGTAAATGTTATTTTCTAGTTACCATAATAGCACCATATGTCAAGCTGTGGGTGAGCTAGAGCAGCCTTATTTCCCTACTTGCAGCTGGGCAGGCTGAGCTCCGTGTCTCTGCTAGCTAATGAGATTGTGGATACATCCCAGATCTTTCATGTAGTGTTGAGGGGTGGGGGGTTGAGGGGGAGAAGGGGCAGGCAGAAGGACTTTCAGGGGTCTGTGGATCAGGTGTACCAGAGTGACTGTGCTCTCGTGTATCCCGTTTGCACACTTTTAAATAAACTTCTGGAAGAAACAAAACCAAACCCTTTTGAAGCCCATCTGATGTCCTCAGTCTGAACACCACGGACTGTGTAAAGGTAACCAGAGACTCTTCTCTGTTGGGTAACTAATGACTTATTATTCTAATGAGGTGTTAAAGACCAAATAAGAGCCAGAAGACAAGAGTATTGGATGTGCCAAACCCATGGGCTTTGCCTTACTATTGCCACAGAATTTCCCCCCTTCTTTTTTCTCACTTCTGGCTTAACCCCCCCCCAAACCAACCTCTTTTTCATGCTTCACTTCCAATCCTGCACATCCTGAGCAAGATAAGATTAGGTCACGCGAGCAGCCCCCGGGGGGTGCATCTGTATGTCAGCTACGTTCATGCAGTGGATCTGTGGACATCTTTCTGTACAGCAACACATGATGGGACTTGTTCTGAAACTTCATTCGCTTGGTTTTTAAAAAAATACATTAAAATACTTGAATTTTTCAACCTTTTGCTTAGACCCTGCTTGATGGAGACAGTGTCTGACGACTTGGGAGTTTTATTTGGCTGCTGCCAAAGCCAGGGTAGAGAGTGGGTGATGGCAGTAGGTGTTACCTGCTGCCCTGAGTGATGCCGCTGGTGCTGCCAGGCTCTGGGAGGTGGTACCAGGGCCATGGTTGGCTTCCTCTGGAGAAAAAGCTGGACTCTGGGCACGGGTTACTGGTTTAGCTTCTGTACGAGCCCTTACAGGGCAGTGTTGGAGGCCAGGCAGAGGCCTGCTGGTGCATGAGGGAGGGCTGCAGCTTTTGTCACTGCTCTAGCCCCAGTTTGCACTCAGAGCTGTGAGCGCTGAGCAGGCAGATCTGGAATGCAAACAGGCTTTATGTTGTCACAATTCATTTATTCCTTCCAGCCAGATCCCCAGGGGTACACAGGTTCTACAGCTAATGGACAAATTGGAGAGAGAGGGGTTTGTAACAGCCCTTGATCATTACAGAGTTTTAATGTTTAAGGAAAGGACCTTTTTGCTTTCCAGTTGCATTTTCCATTTCCCTTCAATTAAAGTTTCCTACCTGAATGGTGTGTTGTGGCAGCAGAATCGCTGTGCGGGATCTGCACAGCACCACACATACCCCTGAGGCAGCTGTTAACTGCTTTTTTACCAGCAAATTTACTTGCCCAATTCAACCATGGTGGTGGAAGAAAAAACTTCTATCCTGATGCTCCTGCTTTTGGAAGATAAAATAAAGGTAACATTGAGAACCTGACGGAAGCATTCGAAGTTGGAGATTCTTGTTGGCAATGAGCAGGGCTTTCTGAATGTTCTGATAACTGTCCTGTAGCCTGTTGGTAGCTGTATGTCCCACTGTGTGTCACTGCTGATGCTCACATTCCCAGGGCAGCCTGTGCTTGCTCTGGAGTCGTGGCTGTGCTCATTTTCCTTCCTGCTGATGCAGAAGTTACCGGAATACCCTGGCAGTGTCTTCAGACTGGTGCAGTTCTGCAGTGCAGTGATTCCAGGCAGGGCCTGATCCTTACTGGCTGGCTATAGGAAGCAGATCTGGCATAAGTCAATCAAAGGGTTTAGCTGTTTAAGCAAGGCATGCAGATAGCAGCGGGAAGGGGAAAATATCAGCTGCCAAGTGCCAGCCAGAAGCTTATGGAAAAGGGGGCACAAGTTTCCAGCTAGTGTTCCTTTCCCGTATACCCTGGTTGTGCTGTGCTGGTGAACAGGCAGATTTCCAGTTCGTCATTTGTTTTTGTTGTCCAGCCAAGCCCTGGGAAACAACTTTTAACGTGCCAATGCCTCCGGTGACTTGTTTTGCTGCTGCTCTTCAATTATCACCTGCTCTTGCTGTCCTGACCGGAATGACTGATGTAGAGTTGTCCTGAAGATGGAATTTCTCCATCTGTTGGAGCAGGTCTTGCGTGTCAGTGCAGCAGCAGTGGGATGCCTTGGTGTGGTGCAGCCAGTGCTCCTGCCATTTTCCATGAGGACAGGCTGTAGAGGATGTTTTGTATGGAATTGTGCTTGTGTTAATGATGAGAGCCTGGCTGCCCTTGTGTCGTGGCGGGTACAAGGGGGGTTCAGAATGGTCCCAGCCTTGAGCTTGTTCAAATCTTGCTGAAGAGGGCAACAACCAGAGACCACCAGCTTGGCTTTCATGGAGAACACTTACTCCTCTCTCCCCTACAGTGCAAAGTGTGCTTGAATCTAGCAAGAGAAGCATCCTTGGTGATGAGGAAGGGAGCGCGTGTGCTACAGCTCATCGCTCTCCGGTAGAATCCGCACCCAGCCTTGCGGCACCCTGTTGAAGTTACGCCTGTGGTCAATCACCTCCAGAGCGCTCAGGTTGTCCAGCTCCATGGCAGGCACAAAGAACAGGTCGCTGAGCTGTGTTCTGTCAAACGGGGCGGGGGTCCTACAGCAGAGAAGCAGCAGATTTAGCATGTTACAAGGAGAGACTGTGAGTAGTAAAGGTGAGAGAAAAAGCAGGTCTGGATTTAGTAACAGCCCAGCAGTAACCTAGCAAGGCCTGTAGCAAGTGATAACCCTCCTCTTCCTCTGCAGGATGCCATTAGAGCCTCTGCTAGCCCATGGAGGTGCTTCTCCTGTACAGAGCCAACCTCAGCTCAAGCTTTAGCAAGCCAGAGTGGGGTTTGGTGCCTGAGTGGCTGTGGAATGGGAGGGAGGAAGCGTGTTGTTACCTTCACTGTATTCTCTTTTGATGGGCTCCACCACCAGCAGTAATGGTGAGCTGTGTGTGAAAGGGGTTAGATTAAGAAAGTGATGGTAACAAACCCTCTGGTCTTTAGGAAGTGTCTTGTCCACAGCTAATGTGTTCTGCAGAGGGCTGAGGCCGATAGTGCTGCTTCCTGATGGCTCTAGCACGTGTGCAGGCAGCTGCCTCTCTCTTGGCCTTGGCTCTGGGCTGCCTTTTGGGGCAGCTTCTCTTCAACAATGACTAACAGCAGGAGCAGTGTGGGGGCGAGAGCTGTCATCCCTTTGTGGAGAAATGTGGAAAGGGATTTGGGAAGAGAGTGACAGCCTCTGAGAAGCCAAGAATGTTGGGTTTGGAGCAGCACACGGAGGCTGAGCTATCAATGAGGCAGAGTTGGGAATATTTGCTTTGGGAAGCACTGCTGGAACTTGAGTAACGTGGCACTGGTTTGCAACAGAAGAGAAATAAGGGGGGGAAAGGTAAAAGAGAGGTTTGTTCCAGGAACTTTCTCTCTGCTGGGAAATGACAGTCATTTCCAAAGCTTGGGTTTACTCTTAAGGCAGTGCAATTTAGCAAAGTGTCTTCACATCACAGCCTGAATAAATCCCAACTTTAACCAGACATAAAGTCTGCTTTAACGCAGTTGCTGATGAGATGGTGAACGTGCCCTGTGACCTGGGTGAGCTGAGCTGGGATTCACCTCGCTTTAGGCAACACCCCTGGCTTCTCTCTTAGCCGATTTGTTCCCAAAAGCTTGTTTTTCTGCAGTTTGGTATTTGATGAAGTGAGAAGTGATTTAAAAGCCAACAGCTTGGAAGATCATGAAAAGCCCAGTTAAAAGCAGATTGGCTCTCTGAAACTTCATGCCTCGGTGAAGAATTAGAGGAGGTGGCAAGAGGCTTGGTGTTAAATTAGCATCCATCTGTATTAAATAACAGTTCAAGACTTTAAATAGAAAGGCAGCATGTGAGAAGGGAGAAACAGAACAGGGGAAAGCATTATTCAGAAACATGCCCTTGCTTCAGTCCCCATCCATAAATAAATCCTGAGGCAGGAACATGGGTAAATGTGGAATAAAAGAGCTCAGTGTCTGCAGCAGCTCCTTGTTCTCCCCCTACGGCACCTCCTTGGATGTTACTGCTCCAGGGAAGCTTCTGGGAAGGAAAACCTGAGGGAGCAGCTCTTGCAGCCCCTTTGCTTGTCCCTTCTGTTGTCCCTCTTCCCTCTCTCCCTCAGCCCCACTCCAGTGCAGACCAATGCACTGCAACACTGACTGGTGCGGAAGGGGAAATGCAAGGGGCTGAGCGTGCAGCAGCCTTGCGCTGTGCCCCTCACCACGCCACACGGCAAAGCCCTAGGGCTGAGGAAGAGGAGAGCAGCAGAGGGATGGTGGCAGCATCATCTCAGCTCCCCCAGCCGAGATCTCTGCCCTTTGGGACACCCTTCCCATGCAGAGAGGTTGTAGCTCCCAACAGCTCCTTCTGCCAAGCACTCAAACCCAACACTTGCGTCCCCCTCAACTCGGATGCAACTTGACTGTGGGCTCAGGAAAGCTGCTGCCTGCAGAAGCCCAGCACCGTAGCACATGATGGTGTGACAGGGAGCAGTGCTGTGCCCTGGAAGGGAGCTCCAGTGGGAACCTGCCTATTGGAAGGTGACTTTGGCCAGGCCAGCAAGGGTAACGTACTGTCATCCTCATGGAAGAAGCTTTTTTGGGAAGGAGTAGAGCCAGGACCTCAGCTTGCAGATTCCCTGGGGTGATGTTCAGCTTAAAAACTCAGTTGTCTTTATCCTACCTTGGGCTGCTGATGCTTTGCTACCACCAGATCTCCATCTCTTGGATCCCCACCAAACACCTTTCTAGAAAGGAGATTATCCAGGTCCCAACCTTGACCCCAGTGTGATCTGGAGGTGCAAGGAGGCAGCAGCCTTCCGTGCTCCATTGGAAGCATGGATCTTGCCAGGCTGAGCCAGCATGAGCTCCCTGGCCTGAAGACTTCAATCTCAAGCAGGTGTTTGGAAGGAATCTGGTGACCTCTTAGCACTTCGTGGGAAGATTAACCTTATCCCCCCACTGCTTCCAGCAGCTGCTTGGATACCTTAGTGACATTATGAGAAAGACTTGGCACTATCTGTGCCATTCCTCCACCCAGCCCAGAGCTGAGCCTGGCTGGAACAGCAGCAATTCCTTCTCCAGGACTACGTACACGGGAATTAGTCCTCCCAGCTTTCATCCCTGAGGTTACCCAAGCTGCACGAGCACAGTGGTGGAGGTAATAGATGTGGGGAGCTGCTGGAAGCAGGGACCTTTGCAGAGGAGCCACAGAGTAGTGTATAAAGATGGGATGGAACATTGCATTTCCCTGGCAGGATTGCAAAGTGCTTCCTGAGGTAGGGACAGACAGGATGCTGGTGCCTGCTCCTTGGCCAGCGTTACCTGTTGAAGCTCCTGAAGTCCCACTGCGAGGATCTCATGGGTGGCTGGTACCCACCGAGCACAGCATTGTCCTTGTCACCGAGGAGGTCGTGCCATGGGGATCGGTAGCCCTTGGGGATGGCGGTGACATTGAACTTCTCCGGGGGGACTTCTTTGAGGGGACCTGAGTACCCTGTGCAGGGGGAGAGATGACATGGGCTGATGTGGGTACAGGAGTATGAACATATAACAGGTACATCTGTTATATATTTATATATATAAGGGGTTCAGTGCTCGCTGCCTGCAGCCCCTCATTGTGAGCTGACAGCGGTGTCAGCTCTGGGGTGCAGGTGGCATTTACCTGGGGCCAGAGCGTCAGGGTTGAGGATTTTACTCATCTGCAGGACTTTCTCTGTCTTCTTGGGCACTTCAGGGGGGCCGCCCTGGGGCGATGCTGCCACGTGGAGCTCGGAGTGGTAACTCTGCTGGCCCCCAGCATCCTCCCCTGCCTGCAGAGGGGAGAGTCAATGGGCACAGGGAGCTCCCCCTGCCCTGGTTGTGGCTCAGGAGGCTGCTGAAAGCATCTTGGAGCCTCCTCCACCAACTCACCATCCACTCATTTGCTGCTCCCTCCCTGTCACCTCTCCCCGTGTGGTGTGAGCCTCCCGGCCCTGGGAGCTGCAGGAGGTGAGGAGAGGGGTTAGTGGTGCACGGAGGGACTGGTGCCATCCACTTGCTCTTTGGTGGATGCTGAGCCTTGCCTGCCCATGCCCACCGCACCAAGCCACCTCTCCTCTCCCTTCATCTCAATGTAACTGCACGGCTGAGACACCCATGCCCCCACCAGGAATCGATTCCCTGATGGGAAAGGGCTGTCCCGGTTGGCGCTGGGGCTGAGCCGCAGACCCACCTCCCTGTGACTGCTGAGGTTCTCAAAGGTGAAGCGCTGCATCCGCCGCTGGCGCTGCTGGAAGAGCCGGGACCCGCGGTTGTGGGGCAGGGAGAGCTCCTCTATCATCAGGTCCTGAGTGGTGCTCACCTTCTTGCCCAGGTCCAGCCGGGGCTCTGAGGGGGGGGGGGGAGCAGGAGAGAACACAGCCACAGATGAGGCTGCTGCAGGGCTGGGGACCCCCGTGCCTGGCGCAGGGACAGCGGTGTCCCATCATTGGGGTCCCTGTTGCTGTGCCGGTACCTGGAGCTGTGCCAGGGACCAGTGTGGGGAATTATCCGGGGGTTATCTCCGCTCCAGAGGCTCTAACAGCTCCTCCCACCCCCACGCATGGACCCCTCCAGCCACAAACATGCAATTGCTGCCCCTTGGGCTGTAGTGCAAGAGGGGACCAAGGCACAGAGACCCTGTGGGGCCTCAAGCAGAGCTGGGTCTGACCCCTAGGCAGGGGTGGCAGCACTGTCCTGGGACTGGAAGCACCCCCAGCACCCCCTTACCGTCCTCAGGTCCTGGTCTCGTGATGGCCATTACTTGCTGCTGTGCTCCTGGGGCAGCTCTGTGCGAGGGGAATGGATCCTGCCTAGCTGGAAGAGAGAGGCAGCTCTGGGTGGCACCAAGCATGGGGATGCATCAGCCCCAGGCATGCCATGGGGAGAGGTCAGGCTTGCCTGAACATCCCCCCTGGTCAGCATCATCCCTGAGCATCTCCACTGGCCAGCATCGTTCCTATTCTGCTCTCCATTCAGTTGTTGGAGGCAGGAAGCCATTCAAAGCATGCTGCCCTCCAGTCTCTGCCTGTTGTCTTTCCTCTCTGCCTTCTGTAGGGCAGAAAGTGTCCCCCTTGCCCACAGTGAGCTGGTGTCCTCATGTCCTGAGCCCCTGGGAAGCAGCACCCGCCGCCTGCAGCTGAGCAGGGCCCTGGCTGCCACCCCACCAGCGCCCCTGCTCCAGCAGAGCTATTTTCAGCCACGGCCCTGAGGGTGTGGGAGCCACAACCCTGACCCTGCCGGAGCCGAGGAGACAGCCGGGAGCTGCATACCAGGCACCCCACTCTGGGGACACCATACCCTGAGCCCATGGTGGTGATGTCCCCACCACTAAGACCGGGGTGTCCCCTAGCACCCACCCCCCCACCCGCTGGCCGCAGTGAGGGGCCTCACCTCCCCTACCTGGCCAGGGGATGTCCCTGGGGACCAAAGATGCTCTCCCGCTGTGCTGGGGATGAGGCTGAAGCCAAGCTGTGGTCACCAGTGCTTGGTGGCCCCAGCTGGTCCTCCGGGACACCCCTGCTCCTGCTGCTCGCCCCAACTCGCACTGGGCTCCAGACCAGATGCCAAGGTCCAGAGCGGGACAGCAGCTATTTCTGGCTGAGAAAGGGGGCGGAGCAGGGCTGACCCTTGGGGACAGGGATCTGTCACCCTGCATGGAGCAGGGATGGCCCCTGGGAACAGGGATCTGTCACCCTGCATGGAGCAGGGATGGCCCCTGGGGACAGGGATCTGTCACCCTGCATGGAGCAGGGATGGCCCCTGGGAACAGGGATCTGTCACCCTGCACGGAGCAGGGCTGACCCTTGGGGACAGGGATCTGTCACCCTGCACGGAGCAGGGATGGCCCCTGGGAACAGGGATCTGTCACCCTGCATGGAGCAGGGATGGCCCCTGGGAACAGGGATCTGTCACCCTGCATGGAGCAGGGATGGCCCCTGGGAACAGGGATCTGTCACCCTGCATAGAGCAGGGATGGCCCCTGGGAACAGGGATCTGTCACCCTGCATGGAGCAGGGATGGCCCCTGGGAACAGGGATCTGTCACCCTGCATGGAGCAGGGATGGCCCCTGGGGACCAGGATACTGTCACCCTGCACGGAGCAGGGATGGCCCCTGGGGACTGGGATGGTGTCCATGCAGCAGCAGCAGGAGGTGACCATGTGCCACATGTGCACAGGCCACCTCGGAACAGATCAGAGCCAGGCCGGTGGGATAATGGCAGTTTATTTCCAAGTTGGATATACACGTGTGTGGCAAAGGTGGGCTGTGGCTGGTGAAGCAATGGGAGCTGTGTCCTGAGCAGGACAAGCGGCAGGGATGGGAGCACGGATAGGCTGTCTCTGACATCATGTCCAGGGGAAAGGGAAGGGGTGATAAGGGCTCCCGGAACAGGGAACATGCCAGAGCCCCGGCAGCACAAACACATCCTCTTCTTAGTGCCTGTCTCATGAGCACCGAGGCCGTGTCCTCTGCATGGGTACCACTGGTCTCTGCTGTAGCATCCCCTGATACCCCAACCAGCTCCTGCTCATCCTCGGCTGGGGACAAGTTCTTTGGGCACCCATTGCCCTCCCTGGGCACCACTGCTCTGCCCAGGCTCTGCCACGTGTCCACCCTGACACCCTCCTCTCCCCATCACCCATCCAGAACCTCCCTCTGGCACTGCTGCCCTCAGGGGCCTCTGCCTGCCCCCAGCCGCTTGCAGGGCTCCCCTTGAGGAAACCATGTCCCTAAGACACTCAACATCACCTCCTGCACCTGCACCTCCTCCAAACCCTCTGCAACCTGCACCGCTTCCTTCAGTCCCCATAGACCCCCCTCCCCTCCCACAACCCCCACTGCCACAGTGCCCACAGGTCCCCATGTGTCCCTCCATCCCACAGAAGTGGGGGCAGGCACTGACTGAGGCTGGGGATAGGGACAGTGACTGCGTATAGGATGGGGCTGAGCCTCTTTCCCTCAGCAGGGTCTCAGGGCACCTTCATGTGGCAATAAATATCTTTGGCTCTCTTTTTGGTCACCAGGGAAGGATTTGGGGGGATTTCTTTGAGGAAGGGTTAAAAGTAAAACCAAACGCAATGAAGAACTGGGAGGGAGAGGGGTGGGGGCTGGAATAACAACCTAACTTTTCCTTCCCTAAATCTGGTTTCAATTGAAACCAGCCAGATCTGGAGGCTGGGAGAGGCTGGGAGAGGGGGCACAGCCACCCCAGGAAAGCAAAGCTGTTGTGACACCCTAGGTGACACCTTTGCATGGGGACAGTGGACCACCGAGCCCATCCCCATCCTGGCTATGGGGCACGGGCTGCAGAGGGAAAGGGCTGTGCTCCCCCTGCTCCCGCTCTGCTGCTGACCACGCAGTCCTGCCCCGAAAGGTTAGGGTGTAAAAATAGAGTGTGGCCATGGGCTGACGGTAGGCAGGAGACACCCGACCCCGCTGGCACGATGAGAGGCCTCGACAGCCCCACAGGGGAGAGGGGACACCGGGATGTGGGGACCTGAGCCCCGAGGGTTGATGTGTGCCCGGTGGGGCCATTCCCGGTGCCGGTGGGGCTGGGGAGAGGGTGGCCTGGCAGGGGCTGGCCGGTTTAGGAGGTTCAGGGGGCCCCCGAGGGCAGCCCCCCCGCCTTCACCCTTATGCTACCGGTCCAGCCCCGCGGGCAGAGGTTGAAGCTGTGGATGCCGGGGCTCTTGGTCCCCGAGTCTTCGGAGTCAAGGGAGACGTCCGAGTCCGTCGGGGACCGCGATGTGCAGCGCTTGGCCACGGCCCGTGCTCCCACCACAGGAGACGGCAGCGGGCTCTTGGGGCTGGGGGACAGCCCAGGGACGGGGCACGGGGCCGCGCTGGATGGCAGCAGGAGCCGGCGACCCTCTGCCCATGCGGCTCGGGGCACCCCGGGGGACACACAGAACTGGGGGCTCTCAGCCCGGGGTGACCGCAGGGGGCTTTTGCGGGTGGTTGAGGGGCTCCCCATCACGCTGCCGGCAGCCTGCAGAGCCGGGGCTCGGCACCCCTCCATCCGTGCCGGCCGCGGGGACTGGGGCAGGCTGGGGGGGCCGGCGGGGATGGGGGTGAAGGGCCGGGAGCCCTCCGGCCCCACGGCTTTGGGAGAGGAGCTCTTCCTCCTGGCGGCGTTGATGATGTTCCTGGCGAGCCGCGCCTGCATCTGCCGGCTGGCCCGCGGGTCGGCGTCCTGCCGCAGGGGCGACAGCGACCGCTCGCTCCACGGAGGGGACATGGGGGGTCCCTCGTCCAGCTCGGGCACCGAGGCGGGGCTGGCCCAGCCGTCCAGGCTGCCCGTGCGCCGCGCCAGCCGCGGGGTCCATGTGGGTGATGCGGGGAGGGATGTTCGCCTTTCCTGGAGGGACAGAAAGCGGGTTAATGCTTGGGGGATGAAGGGGAAAGAGAAGAGAGACAAGGGCAGGATTGGTGCAGGGCAAGCTTCAGGCATTGCACCCCTGCAAGGGCTCCCTAAAGATGCCTCTGTACCCCTCATCATCCCAGGAGCAGGCTGAGCCTGCAATCAATGATCCTTGACCAAAGTACGACCCAGGACCTCTCACTACCTGCAGTATCCTAAAGCCTCCTCCAGGTCCATCACCGAGTAGCTCCTCCCCAGCAGGCAGGAAAGAGAAGAGCCAGGTCTGACAGCGCAGAGTGTATTCAGAAAGAGTGGGAAACAAAGGAAAACACAGGAGAAATGAAAGCACAATGGAAAGGCAGCTCAGTACCGCAGGGAGCGCAGTGGGAGCGAGGGATGGGCAGAGGCACGGCTGGACCAGGGGCTGAGCATCACCCAGCAAGCACCCTGCTTCTGCCCGGCACATCCCTGGCTCCCGGCTGCGCAGGGACCCCGCAGCATCCCGGTCCCAGCACCATGGGGCACTGCTGTTCCCCCGCAGATGTAGCTCTTCCTCCGCAGCGTGGAAGCAAACGAGGATAGATCCCGAAGGAGCAGCAACAGAGACAGGAGCAGGCACAGTGAGGCGGAAAGGCGGTGTGTCCCCTCCGGGTTTGCTTTGGTAGGAGGCGATAGGAGCCGGCAGGAGAGAGAGACTGCGGATGAGCGGGCAGAGCCAGGCTGTGAGAGCTGGAAAGGCAGGAGGCGAGGGAAGGAAGGACGCAGCCAGAGATGCGATGCTTCATACAGTTTCCAGGCAAGAGAAGAGAGCAGGTGTCGGTGGCCCCATGGGATGGGCAGGCTCCCGATGGCTCTTTGGAATCCTGTGGGTTTTACACCCCGACCTCTGCCACCTTCCCAGGTGCTCCCATTACACCGGGAGCTCGGCAGTGCCTGCCTCACCCACTGTCCCAGCACTGCAGCCTCTCAGCTACTTCCATGTCTTTTTCCCCCCTTTTTAGTGGTTGATTCAGCTTTTGCACCCCCACGCGCAGTTAGGGAGGACTCGGCCAGGGGAGAGAAGCCCAAAACTCCCATATTTTCCTCTCTGCCACCGTTACTTGTAGTACAAAGAAGGTTTCCACACCTGTGGCTCGATGCCGGCATTCCTGGTGGAGTAGGAGGGCCGGGGTGCCTGGAATCCTGCCTTTGCCCGAGGCGGCAGCAGGCGGCATGGGGAAGCCAGCAGCACCTCGGCCGGGGCTCCGGGACCAGGGAAGGGGCTGGAGGTGGTTTGGCCAGTGCTGGGCATAGCAGAGGGATGCCAAACAGGGTAAGGAGGCAATGGAGAGGTCGGGCAGGAGGCTTGCTGTGAGTAGGGATAGGCATCGGGAAGAGAGGGTCTGGGTGGAGGCATCTCCTGGGGCATGGACCTTGTTGGTGACTTGGATGGGGAGAGGATGAAGAGTGAAGACTGGAGCTGGTAGGGCTGGTGCTTGGAGATCTCCAGCTCCTTCTGGGAGACCTCATTCTCCATCAGGTTGCCGCTGTACAGGGATGTTGGGGGTGTTTTGGAGGATCTAGAGGGACTCTTAGGGGCATGTCTGGAGATCATGGGTGACAGGCAAGCACTGGCATCATACTTCCAGGAGGGAGGCAGGGACATGGTGGGTGATGGGGACCGCAGCAGCTCAGGCTGCGAGGGAGCATTGACGATGAACTTCTCCATCCTAGACTGCCGGCGGGCAAAGAGCTCTGCTCCCTTCCCTCTCGCTTCAGTGAGGTTGTGGCTGGGCTGCGGCTTCGGCTTGGGCTTGATGGTGGGAGACTTGAGGCAGGAGGACCACGCTGGAGCATCATCCGCCGGCAGGAGGTGCTGCCCGCCCCTGGCCGCGCTGCTGGGGACAAAGTTGGCAGCTTCAGCCCCGAGGGCAAAGGGCTCATCCTCAGCACCGGGCTCCCCCTGCTCCTTCTGCTTCTTCCTGCTGTCCGCACTTTGAACCAGGTCCAGCAGAAAGGGGTTGGGACCCAGCTTCGGCTTCTCAACAAAGGTGAACATGGGCTTCTTGCCGGTTCTCCGGGCAGCCGACTGCTCCAGGATCCCTGTTTTGGGCAGGGGGTTCGGCCCACTCCCCCCACAGCCCATGGTGGGTCCTGGCAGCATCTTCTGCTCCTGCGGGGGATACAGGGCTGAATAGGCAGGGGGTGAGCGGACGCGGGTGAGCGGCGGAGGGCTGCTCAGGGTCTCTGCATAGGTGGGTGGCGGGGGCACCTCGGTGGCGGGGGGTCCCTCTGTGGGCTGGCTGCTGGTGGGGGATGCCTGGGTGCCAAAGGGTCTGGCTGTTCGGTTCTTCACCGGCTTGGGCTTGGCCAGGGTGAGATGGACCTCATAGTACTGCCGGCCTTGCGCCCCATTGTGCTGCTGGCTGGCAAGGGATGCTGTCCCTGTGGCTGTCCCTGCTGGTGCGCTGGGCACCTCTCCGGGGACCTCGCCATCCTTCCCCTCCTCGGGGCTCTGCGGCAGGCCAAGAGCCGCCGTGCTTGGCCCCGCAGGGGCTGCCGCATCCCCGAGCACCTCTGCCCCGCTCTCCATCCCGTTGGCTGCCCGCTCCTGCAAGCCGTTGGTGGCAGCAGATGCCATGTTCTCCTTCAGGTAGATGCTAAGCGGGATCTGCTGGGCTTCAGCCGGCGGATCCCTGCGTGGGGACGCGTTTGCCTGCAGCCCGTCTGGTGGGGTTCCCGGCTCCAGCTTCACCCCCTGCCTCTCACCCTCCTCCATGGCTGCCGGCCTGGGCGCGGGGCTCAGCGGCTGCCCCGCGGCATGCCCGGCCCCAGAGAGCCCGTCGACGCGCTGCTTGCGGCGGTTGAAGAGCAGGACGCCCTTGGAGCTGGGGCCGGGCGCCGTGGTGAGCTGCGCCGCGATCCGCCGGCTCCGCGCCTTCGCCTCCTTCAGCTCCTTCTCGGAGAGGCTGGCGCTGCGGGACAGACCTGGGCAGAGGGGATGAAGGGTTAGGGGGTCTAAGAGGGAATGTGGGTCTCAGCCCTCCCCAGCCAGGACACGCAGCCCTTCCTTCAGGTATCCCTCAGCATCCCAACCCCTTCCCTGACAACAGGGGGATGCTCCGGGACTGGAGCACACAGGAATATCACAATCCAGAAGCGATGGGAACCCACTGCAGCCCTCACTGAGACGCTGAGCTGCAGCTCTGCACACTGGGGGAACAGAGAGCAAAGCTCAGGGGCACTCAGGACCTCTCCTCCCTTCCCACCCTGTCTTTCAGCTGGGCTCTGTGCACCCACCACAGTGACCCCATGGGAAAGGAATTTCTCCCAGGGCTCCAGCATGTCTCATATTGCAGCTCACACGGTTTTGGCCCCAGGCTCGAAGAGGCAAAAGGCAGGGAAGGGGCCAGTGCGTGTCCTCCCTACCAACTCCTCGCCCCTAATCCCGGCACTCTCAGCCCGGAGCGGGCAGGAAAGCAAACCCAGCACCAGCGGAGAGATGTCATTCCACCATCACCTCATGGCAAGGCTGGGGGCCACCCCCTTTTGGGGACGGATTTAAGGAGCAACACGAGATGGCAGCAGCCGACAGACTCTCTGCAGATCCTGACCCGCCGGACACACGCAAGGAGCAGACCTCATGGCTTGAGAGCCTATGCAAGTGCTAAAAGCAAAGTGCTACAAGCCCGGTGAAAGCCGCGCAATGAGCAGCCGGAATACCGCTGTGCTTCTCATGCGCTGGCCAAAAGGTCACGGCACCATCCCTTCCCAAAGGCCAAAAGGATGTGGAGCTGCCGGGAACACATTTTCTCAGAGTGAGCAATTTCCTACTATCTTGCCCGTGGGAAGGGCAGCATTCCCGGCCCCGCCGAGCCCACTGCTTGGGAGCATCAGCATCACCCCAGTGCCCACCAAGGGTGCAGCCCCCTCCCCAAAGGCGCTGCTGGGATGACTGTGATGGGGTGTCCCCGCTTCGGCCCCAGCAGGGAGGTGGGTGGTGAGGGCCCCTTCCCTTCCTATCTCTTCCTTTATTCCCTTCCTTCATGTGTTTCTCATTTTCTTGCCTTCTGTGCCGCTTGGGAGCCTTCCAGGATATTTTCAGCAGTGGCTCAGCCTACCAGCGAGGGAAGGGATGGATGACTAAGCCAAATCCTTCCAGCGAGCCCACGGTAAAGCAGGAGGGCTGTGCAAGCTGGGCATCTCCTCTTCCTCACCCTTCTTCCCTCCCACCTCCTTCTGCACCCAGCATGTCCCTGCCCTGACCCCAGCACCGCTAAGGCGTGCAGGATGGCCCTGCCTCACTGGAGAGGAGGAGGATGAGGGCAGATGAAGCATTCAGGCCGCCGAATAGGAGGGGTTTGGCTGGGCATGGAGGGGCAGAGGCAGAGATGCCAGTGGAAACTCTCCCCTGGAGAGGCAAGGAGAGGCAAGGAGAGCCGAGGAGCCTTCCCGCAGCAGCAGCATCCCCTTTAGCGCCCTGCATTGTTTAACGCCCCGTTCCTATTTGCTTTGGCGGCGGCACAGAGCGGGGCCGCGGTTTCCTCCGGGCGCGCTGGCTGGAGGGCGGCCAGCGCCGCGGCTCCTGCTCCATGGGGTCGCCCTCGCCGCCTTTATCTCCGAAGCGGAGCAGAACCAGGGCCAAGGAGCCGTTGAGAAACCAGCCACAGGCTCCAGCTGTCTGCAGCCTGCGTGCTCCGAGCCCAGCATCCCGCTTCCTCGGAGGCCCGGGCCGCCTAAGAAGGCAAGATCTCAGCGGAACCATTTCGCAGCCTCTCGCTCTTGCTACTGCCTTTTAACAGCAACCGAGGGGCCCTGGGGGATCTCCTCCGTGCTGGAGGGATGATTCAGTGCTTGGCCAGCCCATTCCTGCCTGGACAAGCCGCCGGATACAGTCCTGTATAGCTGGGACCAGCGCCAGGGTTTGTCCCACAGATTTTGCTCCCAGGTACCCCTATCCCTGTTCCCCCATCCCTCTGGGCCAGGGTGTGCTGCAGAGTGGGAGCCCTCCGTGTGAAATTCCCTGCCTGGCATCCATTCCCAGCATCACCTCGCAGCTCCTTATCCTCTATGTAATTCCAGCAGCTCCTCTTCCCCTGCCCTCCTGGTACTCACCATTCCTGGGATGCTCCACCTGAGCCTGCTGGAACGGAATCCCTCAGGATACTAAATGGGGATAAGAATTGCTCTTCACACCCAACTTTTATCACACGGATGGAGAGCGCCGAATCCTCCGGCAGGCCAGGAAATTACAGAGCACATCCTGCACACTGCCCTGCCTGCTCAGCTGCACAGATAGACAGACAGACACTGCAGCCCTGCAACCGGATCTGCAGGCACCACTGCCAATGGGGCTCATCATCTATCGACCAGGGGTGACATACCATCCACAGGCAAAGGACAGGGACCACTTCTCTCCCTTCTCTTCTCCAGCCTGAGCCATGGGATGAGGTTATTCAACCTGGTGTGAAAGCCTTTCGCCATCTGCCACCATAGCCTGAGGGACCCCGTCCCTGGCAGCATCCCTTCTGGCCACAGGGGACATCCCTTCATCCTCCTCCAGCATCCTAAGCCATGCGGGGACTCCCAGACAGGCTCTGGATGGGTGCTTCCCCCAGTCCCAGGCGGGCAGGAGCTGAACACCCTAAGAACATGGAGATGCTGAGGAGGAAGAGGATGGTTGTGGGGCTGAAGGCAGCCCTAGGGGCACAGGGAGGAGGTGAAAGCAGAGCTATGCACAGCCAAGGGGCTTGCACAGCACTGGAAACTGACTTCCGCCCATTAACGTGAGTCCAGTCCAAAATCTGAAGGGTGACTGGCTCTTCTTGCGCTCTTCCACTATTCCTTCCTTCCTTCCTTCCCACACCTCACACTGGCTCACCACCACACCACCCTTCGGGAAGGAAACGTCTCCCCTCTCCAAATGTCCCAGCTTCTTCCAAGAACAGTGAATCCAGTCCCATCAGCCCTCTCCACTGCTGCATCCCTGCGCTGGGAGTCCTCTGCAGTCCAGGGATTCGAGGGAAGGAGATGCTCCATGTTTCTCACGAGGCCCCTGGGCTTCCAGCACATGTGAGCTGAGCCAACAGCCCCTGAGCACTTCAGCTCCCGCCAGAAGGGCCTTTAGATCCCTATCTATATATTTATACAGGCACTTGCTCCATAGGTTTCCTGTTGCTCCAAAGGTGACTTCCAGCAATGTCCCCCAAGTGCAGGGCTTAACAGCTTCTTACCGAGCTGTCAGTCATCCTTCCCGCAGCATGTTCTGTGCTTTCGCCTCCAGAGCGAGGATGATGAAGGTGATGAAAAGCATTTTTGTTGCTCTCCCCTCCTGGCCAGATGAGGGGAAAAAAATCCCTTCCAGCTCAGCTTTCCATGCAGAGGATGAGTTCCCCGGCACAGCACCACTGCAAAGCATCTGAAGTCCAGCAAAGGCTGAAGACACCATCTGACCCCAAACGATGGTGAAGGATGTATCAGGCCCTGCCTGCGGCCCATCCTGCCCTGCTGTGGGCTCCAAGAGCTGGAATGGGATGAGGATCTGGCTCCAAGCTGTAGGGAAAGGAGATGCCCCAGGGCTCTCTGCGCTGACAGATTCAATGTACATTGCTGGCCTTGATGTGGCCGGGATGTCACAAGAAGAAAAACAGTGATTTGGAAAGCTGTCACCTTGCAGTGGGAGGCTGTGAGCATAGGTCATGGTGGTGAGTCCTTGTATGGAGAAGCCAAGAGGTACCAAAGTCCTGGTTGGGGCCAGCAGGATGCAACAGGCTGTGAAATCTTGGACTCCAGAATATTCAGGTTGGGCTCTATCCCTACTCTGCTCCTGGTTTGGATGCTCATGGCTGCATCCATCCCAAAGCTGCAGCTCACCTTGGCCAGCTCACAGGGTGATGTTCAGGATGCCCCAGAGCATGGACCAGAATCCCCCTATCCACCTTCACACAGTGCAGCATCCGCCTTCCATAACCAGCAGGTACTTCTCCCCCTTTCCCAGCATTTCCTGGGCTGCTGTGGATGACCCCAAATGGTGCCTTTTCCTGGCAAATCCCACTGGCAAAACCAAGAATTAAACAAAGACAAACCCCATCTCCAGAGGGACAAAGGCCTCCGTGTCATCTCCCTGCCATGAACTCACACACACATCTATAGCCAGCAGCGCTGGAGAGGGGGAATCCGGTGTTTTCACCCAAACATTGAGGGCTTTGGACACCGAGGAAATGGAAGCAGGTTTTTTGGCAGAGAAGCTGCCTGGCCTTCTGCCCCAACTACAGCTGTGCAGGGCTTTTGCAAGGCGCACTAATTCACACACATTTAAATCTGCGCTTCCCTCCAGCTCCCAGAGTTATCCCAAATAAGCTGCTGCTAGGAAAACCAGGAGGGTAGCACAGCAGGCAGCAGAGCTAGCTAGAAACAGATCCGATTCAAACATACAGATAAAGCCATGACCATTTGCCGCCTCATTCCCAGCTTCCAACCCTCGCCAGATATAAAACCTCCATGAAGTTTCTATCCATGCTGGCCCTGAAAATCTCCATCTGAAGCCGTGGGTGCCATGGTGGGAGCAACCTCTCCTGCCTGGCAGGATGCACCGTGCTGGGGCCTCTCTTCACGGGTGCCTTTGCCAGTGACAAGATCTGGCACAGCAAGAAAATCCGACGTGGTTGTGAGTTTTCCCTGTGCTCTGCTCGCGAGAGCTGTGCTGGATTTGGAGCTCTTTGCCCCCCCACGCTCCTGCCGGCTCGCAGCTGTGCCCCTGCTTTGCTCAGCACCCAAATCCTGCTAAAAGTAGTCCTGCGGCTCCCATCTCCTGCTCCCATCCAGGGACTGGGGAGTAAGGGCTGCCCCTGTCCCAGCCCCATTGCCCCCCGAAGGCATGCCAAGCCCAAGGAGCAGCCTCAGCCCTGTGTATATCTGTGCTGGGGAAGAAGAGACCGCTGCTACTGCAAAAGCAGAGGCAGCACCTTCCCCCAGCCAGCCTAAATAAAGCTTTTAGCTTTGCAGAAGGAGGCTGGAGCTGGGCAGATCTCCTCCGGGCTGCCCTGCCATCCATTCGCCCTGAGTGCAGCAGCGCCAGCACATCCCATGGCCGGGTACCACAGGACCCCATCTCTCCTGGCAAATGAGTTCTACCCCATCAGTGCTTGGACTCGCTGTGGCACATCCCAGGCTGCAGGGTGACAGCCCCGTCGGGCTGGTGCCACAAGCCAGCGGCAGTGGCCTGGCGAGAGAAGGCCATGCGGATCGGCTGGACGGAGCGGGGAGGGAGCGGGATGAAACGGGGCCTTCTCCTGTCCCTTGCACAACCTGTAAGGGATCCATCCCGCTGGATGTGCCAAGCCGGAGGGACAGACCTCGTGTCTCCAGCACAGGGTGCCACAGCCAAGGGAGATCACATCCCCCGTCACGGGGGGCAGGGGACGGTGCAATGGGAGGACGCTCTGCAGAGCTGGGACGTGCGACCCCGCTGAGCCCCGGGGGAGACCCCTACGTCCCTTCACATCCCCCCGCTGTGCCCCCCGCGCCGGACCCCCGGGTGTGGGCAGAGGGAACCGACCCCCGCCAGGCTCATGTATAGAGAGGAACCCCGCTCTGCCCTCCTCTCCCCGCGGCCCCACTCGCCTGCCCTTCGCTCACCATCAGCACCCACGGCGGGGTCTGGACGTGCACTCCGGGACCCCCATGCACCCTCCACGCACCCCCGCTATGCACCCCCATGCACTGCCAGCCGCCGGCACCCCCGGACATCCCCAGATCCCAGCACCCCCCCTGCGCTCCCACCTGCCCCTCGCTTCCTTACGGGCACCCCTCGCCCCCCTCGGTACCTGCCCTCGTCCCCCCCCCTCCTCCCAGCCTCGCAGCCCCGGCCGGGGGCAGCCACCGCCTCCCCAGCCCCGGCCCTACCCGCGGTGCCGGTGCCGCCGCCGCCCCTCGCAGCCCGACTGCACCGGGGAGGAGGCGGCGGGCAGGAAAGTTGCGGCAGCTCCGCCCTCGGAGCGGGCCCGGGGGGGGCGGCGGGCGGCGGCAGGGGCCGGGGGTGGCGGGTCCCGCTGGTCTTGCCCCTGCCCGCCCCGCCCGCCCCACCGGACGGGACGGGTCCCCCCCCCACGGCGGCACCGGCTGCCCCCCGCGGCCCTGCTCCGCCGCTGCCCGTCCCGGGTGGGTCTGCCCTGAGCCGGCTGCCGGGGGAGAGCAGCCGGAGCAGCCCCTCGCCCAGCCCGGGCAGCCCCTGAGCCCGGCGGGGGCACCCTCCTTATCCCATCTTGGGGAGCCCCCTTTCCCAGCCCTGTGCATTCCCTTCATCCCGTGCTGGGGCACCCCCCTTATCCCATCCGGGGAAACCCCCTTTTCCAGCCTTGTGCATTCCCCTCATCCCATCCTGGGGCATTCCCCTTTCCCAGTCCTCACCCCATTCCCTCCTCCTGGCATTGCTGGGGACCTGCAGCCCCCCACGTTTCAGGCTCTGGCAGGGCAGCAGGGCCTCCCCTTGCTGCCAGTTTCCCCAGCGCATAAAGGGTTTGGGGCATTTGGAGCAGGGCAAAACCCCAGCGCTGGTGTCACCACCCTGGGGACACCCTGGGACCAAGAGCCTTCTACCAGGGGTGCTCTGCACCCTGTGACAAGGGACCGCAGCCCTGGGTGTGGAGCCAGCATCATTCCCTGCTTCACTGCCCTGCAGAGCTCCTGGGTGCTGCTGCAGATGGGACCAGCCTCACCCCCTCCCCACGCCTATCCACACCACAGGATGAGCTCTTGGCTTCATTTTTTGGCTAATTTCCTTTCTTCCTGCCCCTCTTTGCTTTTTTGTGCTTTTCTGGTTTTTGAGGGAGGCCGGCGCTGGCCCTGCAGCCCCCGGGGAGCAAACCCTGTCATGTATTTGCACACCAGACAGAGAAACCAGTCCTGCCTCCTGCATCTACCCGGGGCTCCTGCGCTCCCCAGCCTGCCCTGAGAGGTGCCAACCAGCCCGGGCAGCTGTGCCGGATATTTGGGAGCAGCCAGCCTGGCCTTGGGCTGCTGGATGGGGACCAACGGGGCACATGGGACCTGCCTGGGTGGGTCTGCACTGCTCGGGGGGCACCCACTTGGCTCCCAGCTCTCAGGGCCACCCATGCATGATTCTGGGTGCGGACGGATGCGCCTCTTTCTCTTACATGGGGTGCGGGTTGTTGCTCCTCAGCCACATAAGGAGAAGAGGAGCAAATCCCTAGCACATCCCATAGGCGCTCCTGCAAGCACCCTGCTGCAGAAGCAGCCCAACGCTGATGCCATGAGCCAGTGCTGCGCGGGGACCTGCCTTTCCCTCCCTCCTCTGCTGCCATCCCTGCTCTGAACCAAACCTCTCCTTTGCAACCTTGTAGGATTCTGGGAAGATCCCATCGCTGCTCACAGCACTCAGGACCCTCAGTGACATCCTGCCGGAGGCTCTGGAAAGTCTGACGGGTGCCACAGGCAGCGGTTGGCGGTGATCTCACTTTGGAGGGGGAGGAAACGGGACAGACAAACTCTTTCCAACAAACCTGTTGAGTTACTTTAAAATTCCAGGCTGGCAGCAGAAGCGCTGGATGGAGGCGAGGGGCAGGAAAACGCTGAGCCTGGACACAGTCAGGCCTGACCTTTCCCCACCGCAGACCTGCCATCCCAGGGCGCAGTGAGAAATGGGAAGACTATTTGGGTCCATCTGGTTTGTGCGCTGAGCCCTGAAACACAACACTCATACGGCAAAGGGAGCTGCTGGGGCAGCAGCGAGCCAAAAGGCTTGGCTGTGCTTCATAGCCCTTCTCCCATGCACGGAACTGCAGGGTTTTGAGGGCTTTTGACACCTCAAAAAGGCAGGGGATGGATTTTGGACACCAGGTTCATGTCGAGCATCTCCATCCCTCCCTATGATGGGGGTTGCTTGGGGAAAAGCAGGCTGTGAGCAGGGCAGCAGCATCCGACACAGCATCCCATGGGGAGAGTGACACACCAGCCCCGGTGCCGCATGGCAGCCGAGATAACAGCTGGGCAGGAGCAAAATAGAAGGGTGGAAGCAGGGTGTAAAAATGGGTCTGATGCCTGTAAGAAGATGGGTCTGCCATGGGGGGGATGGTCCAGGCGTGGGAGCAGCCACAGTAACACCGGGTATGTGCCTGTTTTGTGTTACCGTGGCTGAAGGGGCAGTCGCAGGCGAAGAGGAGCGGCTGTGAATCAGGGCTGCGGTGGCAGAGAGCATTGTTGGGAGCAACCAGCCCGAAATAAAGTGCTTAGTTTTTAAACCAGGGGCTGAAAGAGAGATGGCTCCAAGCCATGTAATGAATGCTTGGTCATTCCCACCGCAGCTGAACAGCGAGAGGAGTCCCTGTCCCATGCAGCACCCCTGGGGCAGGCCCTGATCACCCTCTTTCAGCAGGATCCTCCCAAGCCCCATGGCCAGGGTGAGGGCAGGGAATCCCACTCCATTCATGCCCCACTCCAGGTTCAGTTGAGCTCTTGGAGTCCACAGGAACCCTCCCGCTGCCTTCCCACCCCCCTCCCGAGAAAAGCCACAGATTCCTCCTATTTTTAAGGCCACAGAGATCATCTCAAGCTAAAACAGTTCCAGCGGCTCAGCCGGGAGCCTGGGACCTCAAACCCAGCGGAGGCCCTGCCTTGGGAAGAGCTGGGTGTTCCCAGCAGCATGCAAGGAGCATGCAGTGCTCTTTGGGATGGGGGGCATGGCCAAAGGGGGTTTCTCTTACCCGCTTTCCTCAGCTCGCCGGCAGGCTGGATGAGGACCCGTTGGATCTTCACCACTTTCCACTCCTGGCTGGGGTTGGTTGTGGGGCTGGTTGCTGCAGGGGGCACCTCTGGGGCAGAGCTGGGGCATTTTGGAGGGGCTGCAGGTTCAGCTGCCAAGGCCAGGCTGCTGCCATCCAACATGGGACCCATGGTGTCCCCATTGAGCCCCTCAGGCTTCCCTCCCTGCGGTCCCATCCATCCCTCCTGCTCGACTGGCTCTGAGGCAGGAGCATCCCGGAGCTGATGGCATCTCTGCATCCCCCTACTCCCCATCTCCTGCCAGCAGCCGGCGTCCCCCTGGGTGTCCCCCTCTGCTGTGCCGCAGACACAGGGGTTATGTGCAGCCTGGCCAGGTTGGGTGTGCAGGCAGGGCTGCCAGAGCCTCGCCTTCAGCATCGTTGCTGCTTTCTTGCACTGGCACTTTTAAACCCGCTCTGCATGGCCAGGGGGGTGGCTCCTCCCCGGCAGCATCCTTCAGACCATGGGCAGCATCCCAGAGGGAAGATGGAGACGTGCTGGGGGCTTTACTCCTCTTGCAGGCAGGAAGGCCAGGCACAATGCCACAGGAACAGGCAGCTTTTGGAGATCCAGATGCAGGGATCTGCCCAGGGGAGAGACAGCAGCAAGGAGGATTTTGCAGGAATTTCTCTTTTCTGGGCAGGCAGAGGAGCAGTGTCCAAGGACCTGTGTAATGGGAAGAGGGATCACTGAGGATGCTCAAGCATGCACTGATTTCTTCTGGACACAGCCAGTGGGGTGGTTTCCAGCATCCCCAGCCTGGGATCCATGAGGAAGAACCCCTTGAGATGCAAACACTCCTTAAAAGCTCATTTGGAAATGCCCCCCACCCCAGCATCCTCATACATCAATCCTCATCCTGGGGACAGCACCCAGGGCTGGACCCCTGTGCCCGGCTCCCTTTGCTTGTGCAGTTTTGCAGACACCCCTGTTGGTGGCCAGCACTGGGGGCTGGCTGCTCTTTACAAAGTGGGAGTATTCAGGGTTAGCCTGATGGCTCCTACCTCCGTCCTGCTGGAAAGCGCAATTCCCAGCATCCACCTAACAAATCTGTCCCTAACCATGGAGTGACTCAGGCGGCGCCGGGACAAGCGCAGACAGACCCACTTCCCTTGTGCTGAGCATAAATCCTGTTGAATGACGGCACGCACCGACACAGCCGAGAGGAGAGGTACCAGCTGGGAGACAGGGATGTCATCGCTCCCGGGACAGGATACAGGTTACAGCACATGGGGAAATTCCTGTGCTGTGAGTGCTCCACAGTGTCACCAGCCCTGCTCGCTGCAGGGCTGGGATCCAGGGGAGCACCCACTCGGCATAGCTGCTGATGGGAGACCCACAGAGCACATGGACCCTGCTGGGATTCCCAACACAACAGGCAGAGAAGAGGTTTCTGCTCAACCCAAGCTCCTCCCTGAGTTATTGCAAGGTAATATTGCTATAGTCCTCTTCGTCAGGGACTGTAGTGACAGGACAAGAGGAAATGGGTTTAAACTTAAACAGGTGAAGTTCAGGTTGGATGTAGGGAAGAAGTTCTTTACTGTGAGGGTGATGAGGCACTGGAACAAGTTGCTCAAAGAACTGGTGAATGCCGCATCCCTGGCAGTGTTCAAGGCCAGGTTGGATGGAGTCTTGGGCTATATGGCCTGGTGTGAGGCATCCCTCCCCATGACAGGGGGTTGGAACTGGATGAGCTTTAAGGTCCTTTCCAACCCAAACCATTCTGTGATTCTATGATTCTATGAACAAGAAAATGCACCAGGTCCATGCCGCAGGTTGAGCTCAGGCAGGAATGCGCCCTGCTGCAAAACTTTCCTGTCCTTGGCAAGGTTATGTTGGAAGCAAAGGCAGTTCAAAAGCAGCTTTGCTGCTGAACAGGCACTCAGGCACTTTCCAAACACAAGGCTGCATTTTTTTGAGAATTCCCAAAGGAAATCTTCTGCCCTTTCAGAAATCCTTTCTCTGCCGCAGTTACTCAGCACGGATTTGCAGGGAGATCCTGGGGGGAACATTTCAGTGTTCCTCTCTGACAAAGTAATCTCACCCTGCTCTTTATGTAATTCCCCAATAGTCGCAGGAAGCCACCCACATCTTTCCTTAGAAATAGGGCAAGTTGTGGAAGCTGAAGGGAGCTGGCTTGTCTCAAATGAGGACCAAGAGAAAGCTGCTGCAAATAGCCCCAGCCCAGCCTGGATCAGCAGCGACGCTCTTGGAGCGGCTCTGCTGCATCCCCACTTCCACCTCCCTGCCCCATCCTTAGGGACAAGGTTTCTCAGGCAGCACGATTCCCATCCATCCTACATCAGAACTGCATTGTCAGCTTGTTGGGCAAGCATGTACCGCCCCAAAAATCACCTTCCACAGCCACCCCTATCCATTTAGGGAGCACTTCCTGCAGATGGGCATATCCCAGGGGAGGACACCCAGGATCCCGGCATTCCCTGTGAAAACCCCTCCTTGGTGAGACGGGAGCAGCGGTGCTCCCTGAGGACACACTGCAGGGATGGGGCCTCCCACGCTGCTGGAATATGGAATCACGCGTCTGCTGCCTCCCTGGGGCCAGTCTGAGCCCGGCACTGCAGCGGGCAATGAGGAGGGGAATGAGGAGGGAATGAGGAAGGGAATGAGGAGGGGAATGAGTAGCCACCTTCCCCCCAGGACATGGCTCTTGTGCTCCCCAAGCAGCAGAGGAAGGGAATATTTATGAGTAGCAGGCATCTCTCGCAGAAGCTGCAGGGCGGATTCTGTCTGCTCTACAACCGGCCAGGTAGGACGGGGTACAAGTGCCCTGGGTGCACCATTGCACCAGCGAAGAGGAGCAGCACCTCCAGCCACATCCCCAAACCCCAGCTGAGATAACCATGCACAAACGAGCCTGTAAAGGGGTGTGAGGGTTGTTTTGGGGACCATTTCAGGAGCACAGCACCAAACTAAACAGCAAAGGAGGTTGGCGTTGGGCATTAGTGTAGGCTCACAGCCCTAATAAGCAGCTACCCCCCCAGCAAGCATCTCATCCTCTGCAGCAGCAGCAAGTTCGTACAAGAAGCTACAAAATGGTGCCAAGGGAAGGAATAATAATAATAATAATAATAATGATGATGATGATGATGATGAAGAAGAAGAAAACCCCTTCAATTCACAAAGTGCTGAAATCCAGCAGTGGGGAGACCTTTTGCTCCGTTCCTTTCCCTGCCCACTCGTCGGTGGGTGATGCACAGCCCCCCGCCTGCCTTCCTCACACCCTACCGCCCCCCCTGCTATGGAGAGAAGGGAAACCAGAGTTAACTTTGCACGTCCCACACAAACATATTTGGCAGGCATTGCTGGCATCCAGGCTGCCGAGCCCAGGGGAGATGGGGTCTGCTGGAAGTCTCCATCTCCATCTGCTCCCAGCACCCACATGGGAGACCCCACAGCGCAGGAGGTGGCACCAATATAGAATAATGGGGTGCAGGTCCAGGATAGCCATAGGGATGCCATAGAATAGGGGGTCAGATTTGCACCCTGTGTCATCCCGAGGCACATCCTCGGTTTGCATCACCATCGAACCAGGTGGGATGGGGGTGGGAAGGGGTGGGAAAGCTGTCCCGGCACAGCGGGGGCTCTCGGGTTTCCCCCAGGTCAGGCAGCGGGTCGCTGTCACTCAGGCAGGACCCTGCTGGTCAGATTTGCAGTCCCCAGCTCCGGTCACAAGATCGGCTCTGTCCCTTTCCAAAATAGCCCAGCAGCAATGTACGTACATCAGGGGATCTTTGCACCTTCCCGGTGCCAGCAGCTGAATGTCCCCTCGGGGGACGTGGGCACCTTCACCCCTCCATGATGGGGCAAGGAGCCTGGGTCAGCTTCATCCTCAAAGGGCAACTGCACACACCTGGGGACCCTGTGTTTCTTTAAGGGAGAGTTGCCTCCTCAGCTGATACAGGAGAGGTCTTTGCTGTGTAGCTGTCACCCAGTGGCATTTAGAGCCATGCCTGGGCCACCCTGTGCCCAAAAGCACCCTCCCATCTTCTGCAATCCAATATTCCCCCCCCACCCCAGCCCAAAGTTCCCTGGGTACCTGGCCAGGACCTGCTGCTGAGCTGTGATGGGGGACGCACAGCGAAGCCTGTGGACTCCACAGCTGAACCCCAAAGCCCTGCAGGGCCGGGTCCAGCTTGGTGCCACCCCAACATCTTCCATGGGAGAGTGGGACTGCTTTCATCATGGAAGGGATGGCAATGGGAGGGATGCGGCTGTGTGGTGTGGGATGGCTGAGGGCTCTCCACAGGGATCCAGTGCCCGTGGAAGGGGCACAGGGAAGCTGGGATGTGATGTGATTGCTTCCCTTGGCATCACAGGTCCCCAGCCTCACTGAACCAGGATGGACCCTGACCCCAGAGCAAGCCCTGGGAGTGTGGGCAAGGATAGCCGCATCCTGGCTCAGGCAGGCGAGGCAGGGGCTGGCAGGCACAGCAGCCAGCAGCGTGCTGAGGGAAACAAAAGCCTTTTGCAGCGCTGATTTACTACCTTGACGGAAACCGGGATGGAAAAAACAACATTCCTGAGTGCCTGTCCCCATGCAACCCCCGCCGTCCCCAGCCTGCCTGCAGGGACATGGGCTGCCAGTCCCGCATGCAGTAGCTGCGCCCTCATCCCCTGCCCACACCGAGATGTGCCCCTATCCCGTGCCCATGGCTTGTGGGAGAAGCAGCAGGAGAAACACCCTGGAAAGCACAGGGGCTGCGGGGCACCGGAGGAGTTACTGTGATTAAGGAGTGAGCGGAGCAAGGGAAGAGGAGGACAGTGGCATCCGGACAGCTGGCCCATGTCCTCCCTCCCTCCTCCAGCCCACGCTGGAAGCAAGGATGGGACTGCAGGAGCTGCTCAGTGTCTCTTTGCATTGCTCTGCATCCCTTTGCACCACTGCATGATCACTCACACAGGCCCTGGGTCATTGCTGAGACCACCTCCCAGCCCCATGCTGGGGGGAATCCAGCAAACCTGGATGGTCCACAGGGATTTACATCCATTGAACATCAGCCTGTGCACTCCACCCAAGTGACATTGACCCTGCTCAACCCTTCTAGCTGGATTCAGAAGGCAATTACCTCTTCCCATCCTCCCGAAGCGGGCAGGTCCCAGCCTGTCCTGGCCTTTGCTTATCTTGGACCCTGACTTCAGCTTCAGCTGCTGCATTCCCGGGATGAGGACAGCCCCAGCCCTGCTGTCACAGCTGCCTCGAAACCTCCTCGGTGCAGTTTTGGGGAGCAAAGTGCCAGGTTTGTGAGCGCTGCAGGCCCCAGGTCCTGCTGTGGGACCCCAACCCCAAGGGGCCACTGAGGTTGGTGACCATCCCCAGGGAGCCCTGGAAGCAGGGCGGTGATCTGGAGCCCTGGCTCCAGATCCACTGCAGGAAGCCAGGGGTGAAACTGCAGCCTGGCCTCTTCAGAGCTCAAATGAAACAAAAACCAGGTCTGAGAGAGAAAACAGCCTTAAAGACCATCCCCTGGGCTGGTGGCAGCCGGGGTGGAGAACCCCATCCTCACCATTGTAAACCAGCTCAGAGCTGAGTGATGAACCAGGGGCTCCTTCCAGCCCCTGGGACACAGAGAGCTGAGGCTGCCATCCCGGAGGAGGCAGGGCAGGAAGGCTCACACCACGGTGCCGCTCTTGGTGAGATGGGCACTGGCTGCTCCCGCATCCTGCTCCATGATCCATCATGCAGCTGCCAGCACGGTGGGTCTCGAACCCAGGTCTCTCTGCAGAGCTGCAGCAGCAGATGCCAGAGGGATCTGGCACCTTCACACCTTTCCCAGGCAATCCCATTGAACATCTGCTGGGGCTGATGATGAATGCTCCCTAATTCAACAAAATCCCACTGCTGGGGGAGAGCACCGTGGGGATGGGGTCACCCCCTGCTCTTGGGGTGCCTGTTGTTGGCTGTGCTAAAACCTGACAGGGTGGGGAGGGCAGGATGGCCTCCTGCAGCAGGGATGGGGCTTTTCCTGCAGTGGATTTAGGTCTCAGCCTGCCCCAGGGAGCTCAGCCTCAGCAGACATGAAGCACAACCCATTAACTAAGCAGAAAGCCCCATAGGGGCTCGACAAGCCGGTTTAAGCAACGCCTGCTCGTTTGGGGCCGCAGAGCTGGGATGATTGACAAGGGGAGCATCGCAGTCCCCGGGGGTCCAGGGGATGCTGAGGAGCTTCCGGGGCCATCCCATGGGATAGCGCAGTGTGATCCTGATTTCACAGCCATCACAGAGTTCCTCAGCTCCCTCCAAGCAGGCAAACAAGGGGCCATGACCCCGGGATCGCGGCGCACGACCTGCCCATGTGGATGCAAAGTCAATGGCAGAGTTGACGGCTTGAATGAGGTTTGTTGAGCTCCAGCAGGCCCGTGACCCCCCCACCATACATCCCTGAAGCCTGGGGGTGGAAAATGAGGAACAGGACAGCACTGCTGAAAGAGGGGGAGCAGCTGCCACTGGATCCTGCATCCACAGCCCTGCATAGTCCCTGGTCTCCAGCTCTAGCGCCAGAGAGGATGGGACCTGAGAGAAGAGATGGATGCACGCAGCCTGGGGACCAGAAGGATAAAGGACATTTCAGCAGCACAGATGGGGACTGAGTGCACCCAAGCACAGGGTCTGTCCCCTCTGAGCCCCACTGGCAGGGCTTGGTTTGGTCCATGGGAAACAAAGAGCATCCCAGAGAGGGGGGGTGCTTCCCTTCCAGCCCAGGAAAGCAGCCAAACCCCAGCACATGCCCATTCCCAGGCCTTGGCTCCAGCAGCACAGCAGGCTGGTGGCCTTGGGACTTGAGGTTTGCTCCCATCCAGCTTGCTGAAGGCTGAGAGCCTAGTTGGTACAGAGCTGGGCTCTGGGGGTCCCCAGGGTTCACTGCCCAGAGGGGTCCCCGTGCTATGGGCAGGAGGTGGAAGAGGAAGAGTGGGAAGCACTTTGGGATCGAGCTGTGCATGACGAGCGGCAGCAGCGCATGTGTGTGTGCGGTGTGCTCAGCAGCCTGGCTCTCGTTCTGGCAGGAGTGCTTGTGCAGTAGGAACAAACACGCCGAGGACACATCCAAGCCAGTGCAAACAGCCCCCGACCGAGCCGCGCTCTCCCACCCCTCTGCTTTCTTTCTCTGCTCTTCCTCTCCTCTCTTAACCCCTTCGGGAGCCCTGCGGGACCTGGGAGCCAAGCTCCATGGACCCCCAAGGGTCCGGACATGGGGAAAGGCGAGGGGATAGTGATGGGTTGCCTGGGTGCGCCCAGGGCACAGGACTGCCTCACTGAGCAGCCAAGCCCCCATTTCGGCACTGCTTTCCATCTTCGTGCACCCTATTGCAGCTCATCCTCTCCCCAGCAGGTCCAGGGGGTCCTGGGGAAAAGGGCTGCTCCCCCCCCCCGGTACCCATCCCACCCCATCAAGAGCAGGCTGGACGCTGGCACAGCAGCACCATGTCCTGGTGCAGCCAAGAGAGCTCCCGTTGTGGGTAAAACAAGCCAGGGGTCCCATGGAAGCCCACCTCCACCCTCTGCTCTCCTGCGAGGCTCCTTCACCCTGGTTTTCAAAGCTCATGCTGGACAACACCACTCTGCCCCCCCATTCCCATCCAGCATCCCACTGGGGCAGCCACGGATCCCAGTGCAACTCTGGGATGCTCATGCTCGCCACGCTCACCTCTTTCCACTTCCCTTTTCTCCCATGAGGAAGCACTGCTCGCTGCTCTCCATGTGCTCCAGATGAGCCGGGGGGGGGGGGGGGGGGGGGGGGGATCAAGCCTGTGCTCCCCAATCCATGCCTGGACCCCAGGGTCCCAGCAGAGAGCTGGGGGTCTCGTTGCCTGCTCCTGGTGCAGCCGCGCTGCTCAGGGCAGGGTGAGCAGCGGGGAGAGGGGCGGGAGGAGGGGAGTGGGGAAATGGAACTTTAATAGCACAGAGCCCCTTTTGTTTCCCAGCATATGGGATATTTCATACATGCTGAAGGCATTAACCACCGATGCTCTTTGAGCGCGCGCAGCGGCTGGGAGCACAGCCCCACGCTCAGCTATGGGGCACGGTGAATGTCCCCAGGGGATGCAGGCAGCAGCAAGTGGCCCCTCTACCCCAACACCCTTCCCTATGGGGGGGAATCCCTTAATCACAGCCTGGAAACTGCTTGGCTTCACCAGGAACCATTCAATAGAGAATCCAACCCCAAAGTCGAGGCTAGGGAGGGGTGTCCCTGGTTTTGGGACATGCTGCGTGTCCCTGTGGTGAAGTGGGGGGAACTGGTCCTGCCATCCCTGGGGAGCTGAGACCTCAACAGCCCTCCTATACTGGGGACACAGCAGAGCCCCGTGGTCCCACGGAGCAATGGTGGCGGAGAGGGGCTGCGGTGGGCTAGAGGTGTGCTCCCTCCCTACTTACACCCCGAGGACACAAGAGCATCCCTTGGAGCAGAAAGCAGGCAAGGTGCTGGCAGGGGAGGGCTGGAAAACATCCATATCGGGTATCCTTGTGCTGTTCACCCATTTCCCCACTGTCTCCCTTCACGGAGCCTGGGGACAGATCGTGGTGCCTGCAAATAGGGAAGGGACACTTCCAGGTCTGTAGCACAGAGGGTGGCTGGCACTGCTCCCTGCGAAGCTCACCAGCCACCTCCACATGGGATGGGGACATCTGAGTCCCTGCCATTGCATATTTATATAGAAGAGGTGTTGACTTCGACCTGCTGGGCAGGAGAGGATATCAACTGGTGGCAAACCTTCAAGCAGGGTTTGAGACAGAGGGGGCCACTGATGTGCTTTGGTTTTGTCAAACTGGGGGGACCCTTCAGCACTGGGGCCTTCCAGTGGAGCCCACCCCTTGCCGTGGCACCCATGGGAGCTCTCAAAGTGGGTTCCCCCTCCCCAGGCCTTGTGGTTTTGGCTGACCAAGATGGGAAAGGCATCAGCCCAGCTTGTCCAGGGCGAAGGGGCACGTCCATGCTGCAGAGCCTGTCCCTGAGCCCCCATCCCCACTCTACGCAGTGTGCCCATTAACTCCGTACTTTGCCCGGTGTTTATCCAGTCCCACTCTAATTTGAAGTAAAAAGCACATCCAGTAAAGGGCCTTTACAGCTCTTCAGAGCCCATAAAGCTTCAGCACCGGGGGCAGGGGGAGGGCAGCAAATTGGGGGCTGCAAGGAAAATTTACTGCAGGTTTTGGTTAAGTTAAACACTACAGCTCCATGAGCCCGCAGCTGGCTTGAGGAGCAGCTCCCAGCGGCAGGGACGGAACAAGGGATGCTTTATTGGGGTAGGGAAAGGGAGGGCTTGCAGGTCTCACCCAGACCCACGTTAACATCAACCCAGTTTGAGACTGGCTCGCTTTTAAGGTGAGGCAGGCTTTGCACAGCCTGGATCCATCCTTGTGCCAGACATGAGGCCGCATTGCCCCAGGATGCAGGCAGTGCGCATGAGCATCCCTGGGGCAATGGTGAACGGGTCTGTGCCCGCACCTCCTCATGCCACAGCCCCTGGCTCAGTGGGTGACCTCGTGTCGAGCTCTGCTGTGGGCAGGAAGAGCTGGGACGAGGAGGCCGAGCTTGTCGTGGGAGTCAGGAGAATTGGGAGAGAATGAGAGGAAGCGGCCAGGGTGGGGATCGTGCGAGGGGAGGCATTTTTCCTTGCCAGTGTCTTGGCTGCTTCGGTGTGAACTGCTGTAAATCTGCTCCTTATCTCTGAGGCCATTTAATGCTTTCATGAAAAGAAAATAGTCTGCAGGAAAAAAAGAGCCCTGCTGATAAAATATCCCTTTGGCCGTTGGGAGGAATGTGAAACGTCTCCAATCAGCGGGGTCTGCGGCTAGGGGCATTCCCGGAGCTGGGAAGTTGTGGAGAACGGGCAATGCTTGGAGAAGGCTGGATGAGCTCCATACCAAAGGGGGGGAGGTGTTGGTATCTGCACCCCTGGGTGCCCCTTGCATGGGGATTGATGCACAGGGGATGTGGTGGCTGGTATGGGATAGCAGTGGCTGTAGCTGGGATGGTTCCAGCCCTGCAGCCCTGCAGGCTCCAGCACCTCACCAGGGACCAATTAAACCAAATACCTCCAGAAAGAATAAAGACCAGGAATGTAAGGGGTAAATTCAGTGGGAATAGGGATATGGATCCAGACCCTTGTTGGCTGCTGCCCAGGGACAGGCAGGGCAGGCAGGGGCTGTGCCAGGGACCCACTCGTGACTTATCACCTCCAGCTCCTGCAGCTCTCGCCTGTGCCTGTGCTTGTGGAGAGGCCAGGCTGGAGTCCCTGAAGTTCTGCATGGCTGGAAGCATCCTTCATTGGGATTGGTGGCCACAGACGAGCTGCTGTTTTGATTTACAATTGCACAAGCAAATCCTGCGGGAGCTTCCCATTGCACAACCGTGTTGTCAAGTTGGGTGTGATGGCACGAATCACCCTTGGAGCATCCCCATGTGCTAACCATACTCTTGCTTCCACTGGGGACTGGGATGCAGGGCTGAGGACACCAGCTCATGGTCCCCACACTCAAGCATCCCTCACTGCAGGATCAGACACTGTTTGGTTGCACTCCTGCAACATTTGGCACTGGGCTACATCCATGGGATTTCTTCCTTCCTCCAAACACCAGGGGATGCGACTGCTGTCATCCCACACTGGCACATCCCTGGCCAGGAGCATCCCTGCAGAGTGGCTCCCCAAAGGCCATCCCCACCCAGCAGCAGGGCCATGGCACGGGGACATGTGAGCCACTGGGCACAGCTTCATGCCCAGGCTGGAAAACAAACAAGCAAGCAAAAAATGTGACTGCAAGAGGGGACTTTTCAGGGTGGGAAGGAACAGCTCATGCTGATTTTCCTCCTTTTATTTCCCCTTTGGTAACGTTTCATTTTATATTCCGAGCAATCAGAAAAGCCCTTTCAAGAAATCAAACCCTTCTGTTCCAACACACTCCTCAACCCAACATCCTCACACACCAGCACACCCACATACCAGCTTGCTTCCCAAACACAGCCCTGGACCACTGGAGCCCGTTTCCAAGCAGCATTCCACTTTGTCCAGCCCCACATCCGGCCATCCCACCTCCCCTGCCAGCCCTGCTCCCAACCCCATCCCACCATCCGCATCCACTCTCTGCAGGCAAATGCGTTCTCCCGCACATCCATCACATGAAGTAGGATGTGCGTTTCGGTGCCAGAACACGCACGGTGGCCGCGCCAGCAGCGCCTGTGGGGCTGCACACAGCTGCCTGTGTTGTGGTGGGTCACACAGTTGGCTCTTGTGGGAAGGTTTTGGCTGTACCTGGTGCCGTGGGGAGGAGCCAGGAGCTAGCACTTGCCATTGACTCCGACCTGCTGGAATTGGTGTTGTGCCAGGTCTCTTGCTCTTTGCTTTAACCTCTATGTGCCCACTCTCGCCTTTCCATGGGGCATTTTTGTGCCTTTCAGAGGCAAAAAATAGCCCATTCATCGGAGTTGCTTGGCTTGTGGGATGGACTGACAGCACCGTGAGCATCCTGGTGGCACCATGGGGTGAGGACAGTGCCCCTGTGCATCCAGCATCCTCCTGCCTACAAAGGCAACCTGGGGCTGGGGGATGAGGGTCCTGAGGTCTAGCCTCAGCAAAGCTCCCGCCGGCAGCTCCGTGCAGCCGCCGCCGCTGCTTTTCCTGCCCTCTGGAAGACCCCCCCGTCCTGCCGCCGTCTGCTTCTGACGCAGGCGGCTTTGCTTCCAGACGGGCCGCAGAAAGCCCCTTTGTTCGGCTCAGCAAAGGGGGCCAGTGCTGCTGGCTGACCCCACCACCCGAAAACACAGCCCCTGCTGTCCCATGGATGGGGTGTGAATGGGGATACGGATGGGGCAGCCCCCAGCGCTGCATCTTGGGTCAGGATCAGCACCCGGGGACACCGGTATGGGTCACACAGGGTGCACGGGTATGGAGGAGCTCTGTCCTGCTGGAAGGGATGGACAGGCGGATGGAGGGATGCTCTACAACTGAATCTCTCATCTCATGGCTGTTTGAGGCGGGCAAACCATCACTGGGAAATACCAGAGCTGCTGAGCTCGCCAGGCTGGGATGGGGGAGTTGAAAAAGCTGCTCTAATGAGAAGCAGGCAGAGAGCCCAGCGCTGTCTCCCTCCCAGCCCTGTCTCACCTCTCGGGGTCAGCTTGTATTTTCTTAAGTCCTGATTGCTGAGAAATTGGAGGCTGGTGTGCCAGTGAGGTCTGGTTAGCTGATGGCTGGCCTGGGGCAGCGAGCCCCAGCGCCACGGAGCTGGGTTATGCGCTCCAAAGGGAGCTGGATTTAAGATCTGGAAAGGGTTGGGGTGGGATTCTGGCACTTTACATCCAGAGCGGGGCTCAGGACCCATGGGGTGCTGCCTGCCCAGCGCGAGCATCCCAAGCGCATCAAGTTGGGAACGGCAGCAGCCCATCAGAGAGGCTCAGATCTGATTTGCACATGGGAGAAGAGGAGCCCTGAGCTGCGGAGCCGGGGAGGAAGCGAGAGCAGAGCAATGTGATAAACAGCTGGAAAGCCCGGCCCTGGCGCTGCGCTGCTCCCGCCGTCGCGGGTCGGCCCCTCAGACTGTTTATGGAAAGCCCAGTTTGCCGAGAAATCCATCTCCCGTTTCCTGTTGATCGGTGGGAGCCAAGGGCCGCGCTCAGCCAAGGGCTGCCGCTGCAGGCACACGGAGGGAGGGCTGCGCACAGGTCAGGGGATGGGGGGGACGCACACAAAGGAATGGAGCTGTGTGCCCCTATGAGCAGATCAAAGCCCTTGGGTGATTCAGGGCATGCCCATCCTCTCTCAGACCCTGGGACAAGGAGGGGTTGAGTGGGACCACCACAGAGGTGCTGATGGGATGCTCAGCCCTCAGTGCTCACCACACACTTCCAAGCCTCTGGTTGGGGATAAGCAATGGGTCCCCCCCTTTGCTCCTCAGCCAAGCCCGGTCGGGTGTGGCGGGAGCCTGTCGCTCTGTGTAAGCTCACTCAAGGCCAACCCCATTGTTGCTGAAGCCATGTTGAGTGGGAGTTGAGCCAAGCGGGGCCGGAGCCACGGATGCTGCCGCCGTGGACTGAGTCATGGTCCGGAGGAGTGGTGCGAGGGAGAGCCAGGTCTGACCTGAAACACAGCCCGTATTCTGCTATGAATCAGGGCAGGGAGGAAGGAAAAGAGGCTGGGGGGAAGCGGGGAGCTATGAGTGGGGTCAGGCTGCTTGAGTCAGACTGATCTGGAGGAGAGGGAGCCAAGGCGGTGGGCACAGTGATGGGGACATGATGGTGATGGTCACACCAGGGTCTGCAAGGAGAAGGGAGGGCTGAGGGTTGCCCATGCCATGCTCTCACTGTGCTCCTCCCAACTAATGCTTGGAGAAGAGGGAAGAAATGGCAAGAGCTTCTCACACCCTGTGCCAGGTCCCTCCCTGTGCTGCGGTCCCCATCCAGGCGGGGATGGGGATGTTCGCCTCGCACGCGTCTCATCCAGCCCCAAGCGCGTGGCCAGATCTGAGACATCCCACCAGGGATCATCCCAGCCCTGCAGTCCTGAGGATGGGCAGAGCTGGTGGGGGGATTGAGGGCAGATCTGGTTCCTTCCAGCCAAGGAGGGATCAATGCACCCCAGAACTCACCTCTGAGCCCACCCTATTGCCAGCCAGGGCTGTGCCTCCTCCTCCTCCTCTCTCCTTCACCATCCCGCAAGTACATCAGCAGTACAATAGCCACAAAGGCTCCCAGAGCCTCCCCAAACCCCTGCAGCAATATCCATTGTGGGAAATCCTGACTCTACTCCTTCCATGGAGCTTTAGAGACCCCACAGCAACCCCAGCACCAGGGGAGGACGCCCACCCTCTGGTCCCTACCCCATTGCTGCTCCCCATGAGCAGGGAGGAGCCCACCGTCCCGGCCAGGGGTTGTCACCCATGTGGTCACCAGCTGCTTGGAAACCTTTTCCTGGCTCCGGGTCACAACTACAGATTTTTATAATTATTAGCCTTGGTAATTTACCGTAAAATATTTATTCTGGCTCATTCCGAGGCTTTGGATTTGTGTTGGGTCTGGATGGCTTTGGGGAGGCACACGGCCACGTGGGGCTGGATGCTCCGCTCCCATCCTGTATAAATATCCATGTGGATGTGTGTGGCCCAGGGAAGAGACCCCAACAGCAGCTCACTGTGATGCTTTTCTCCCCATTCCCGCAATAACCCCCCCCACGAAGACCTCCAGGCGCCCATGGACTGCACCTACCTTGCACCATGGGGCTCCTTCCCACCCCACCCTGGCTGACGGGACCCCATGCTGGTACTGGGGTGGTCCCTGAGGACAACCTGCTCACCCATCTGCGGGTGCAGAGCTGGGGCCCCTCTAGAACATCCTTTGCAGCTCTGGCAGCGATACCACTGCACTCTCCATCTCCTCACCAGAGCCAATAGCTGTGGATCCATGTCAAGGAGCAGCCCAGAGCTGCTCTCCCAGTGCTGCCAATACAAAGGGGCAGCTGCTGTCCTCCCAATGCCAGGCTGAGAATGGACCACAGCAGGGGCAGGAGGTGCGGGGCTGTGCAGACTGCAATGAGGGGTGGCCCCTTATTGCTAGGGGTTTCCTAAAAACCCTCTTTGTACTGGGGCTGAGTGGAAGCAGGGGGGTTTTGGGAGCTCTATGCAAAGTCAGAACATCTTCCCAGTGTCCCTGGGGATGCGTGCTGCAGGGCAGAGTGCGTGCACAGCAATGGCACTGCACATGGACACGGCCAGCTCATCCCCTCTCTGGTGCAGGACACAGGATAAGGGAGGATGGAGGCGACGGAAGGGAAGGGATAGGAGAGGGAAAGCATCCCGGGTGAGGGCGGGTGGATGGAGGTGACGTGGAAGGATGAGGAGCTGGAGGGTCCCGGGGCTGTCTGCGTGCTGGGTGGTCGGCAGGGCTCGTGCTGGGCTGCAGCGGAAGGGCTGGGAAGATGGGGGCTGAGCCCCCCCATGCAATGGGGAAGACGTCCCCGAGCACCCTCCTCCGCCTGCCCCAGTGCTGGGATCCACGTCACAGCCCCCCAGGCCGCTGTGGCTCCGGCAGCAGCGGCCCCACTATGCACGGGGAGGGACCAGAGGTGAAACTCAACCCAGATGTGCAGCAGCAGGAAACCTCTGCACCGAGCGCTGGAAAGCCCCTGCAGCGGCCCTGGATCCCGGGTTCCTCCCCTCTCTGCTCCCCCAGTGCTCTGCAAAGGAGCCACAAGCGTTGTCCCAGGGAGGGATGAGGAAAATGGCTCCCTAGGGATGCTCCTTTGGTCCCTGCTTGGGGTCAGTGGGCAGGGGAGAGGAGAGCAGCAATCTGAAAGCAAGCTTTGCACCAGCAAACAATCAGCGCTGAGTCCCTGCAGCGCTTAAAAAGAGGAGGAAAAGTATAAAAATGGTTGAAAACTATATATTATGTGGGCTGAGTTACACCTCCACAGCAGTGCCAGCCCCTCGGTAGTGGGAATGTGCTGGTACCAGCATGATTCTTGCTGCTGCCTGAGCCCAGAGCAGTTATATCTGCATTTACACGGCTAGGAGCTGGTTTGAGGAATGAAAAGCTGCCAGTGAAGACAGAACCACCCGCATCTTGGACACCCTCAGCACCCAGAGCCCTGTTTAACGCCTGCCTTTGCTTTTCTTCAGGGCTCAGTGTCACCTCGCGGCCCTTCCTCATCCCAAAGCAGCCCTGAGCCTCTGACCCGGCCCCGCTCCTCCTGCCTCCCATCTGGCCCCTGCATTATTAAACCAGAACTACCTTATCAGCCCCTATCTTTTTCCACTCCTGCTGCAGCTTTGCCAGCCAGCAGCACTTACATTAGGAAGCAGAACACGTTGGGACACCCCTTCGGTGCTGACACGGATGGGTTTGGCTTTCAGAAGGCCACTAAGCAATAGGTCTCTAGGGAGTCCTATTCCTTGGGGAGCTGGAGCTGACCCCCTTTCATCCCCCTGCAGCCCCTTTGCAGGGAAACCTGCTGCTTCCCTGCCTGGAGACCCCCGGGAAGCGGCTCGGAGCCGCTCCAACACATGGTTTTAATAACAAACAGCGCGGGAGGGGACAAAGGCATCCTGTGGGAGGGCAGCGGGAAGCGGGGGGCAGGAGGAGGTGATAGGTGGGGAGAGGGAAGGGACATGGGGCTGGGATGAGGGGGATGCTAAAGTGGAGCATCAGCCCAGGAGCTGGAGGAGTCCCTGAGGTTGCAGCCCCAGGCTGCCCATCACCACATCTCTCTAAAGGAATCCCGCTCCAGAACTGGGTTAACTGCAGCCACCGGAAAGCCAGGATTAGTGGAAATTGGTTATAAGAGAGTTTTCCCGGATGGAAGAAACATATTGTTGTCATCTGTCCTTTGACATTTCGAGCCTATTTTACATCTCCTGCGATTTCTGGTTTAGGCTGTGACATTTCAATGGGTGATTGGTATTTACAGCGGTAGGCGTCGTAAATATCTTGTATATAAATGTCTTCTAACGTATAGAAAACATTCTATACATTGGTAGCTTCAGAAACAAGAGCTATAAATCTTTACTGGAAAACATACGACGTCTACAAAAAGATCTCTTTGCAACGTAGGGGCAGATGAACACACAATAAAAACACACTGGCATGTTTCAGACGCCAGAATTTAGCGTTGCTTTATCTCCAAGTGTAAACATGTCTCTTCCAAATCACAGGAGGCATTAGAAGAAACACTCTGCGTGGCTCTTACCCAAGGGCTTGGTGACTTGCATCATCCACGGCCCCCCTGGGCATTGTCCCTGCTCTGCTCACAGCTCCCAGCACAAGGATGCAGCGAGTGCCAGGGCTGAGAGCCAAGGTCACGTCCCTGCAGCTCAGGGGGCATGCAAAGGGACACGTCCCTTTGGCAGGGCTGGCACCGCCACTGTCCCCTCCCAGTGCACAGCACAGGGCCTGAAGGGCCTTTTGGTGGCCCAAAACCTGACTTTCCATGAGGGTCCCATCAATTGAACAAGAGCCTGACCACCGCCACAGCCCCACCAGCAGCACCGCTGCCACATCCCCATCCATACGGGTCACACCAGCACGCACCTCCATGACAGTATCCTCTGGAGGAGGTCCCCATCCTGGAGGAAAGGGCTGTGGAAGAAGACAAAGGCATTTTGCTTTCACAATCCTGCTGCAGTGGGGAATATTTGCGTCATCTGGTTTTAACCCCCAGCATCTGGCCCGGGGATGCCTTCCTCGGGGAGCTCAGGCATTTACAGGGGGAAAACCCACCCTGGCTTCTCCCTGTGAGGGCAGTTTCCATGGCCCTTCCTGGCTCCCTCATTAGCTTTGCAGAGGCAAGGTCCTGGACAGGTCAGTGCTTGGCAGGCTCGGCCCCTTTCATGTACCTTTTTGGAGGAGCAGAACTAGGAGGTGGTTACCTGGTGGGCAGGCTCACAGTGAGATTTCTCCAACACAAACCCAGGGTACAGGCATCTTTGGTTCCACATCATTCTGATTGCATAGAATCCCGGCCTGGCTTGGGCTGAAGGGACCTCAAAGCCCATCCAGTTCCAACCCCTGCCACGGGCAGGGACACCTTCCACTAGAGCAGGTTGGTCCAAGCCCCATCCAACCTGGCCTTGAGCGCTGCCAGGGATGGGGCAGCCACAGCTTCTCTGGGCACCCTGTGCAGCGCCTCAGCACCCTTATAGTGAAGAATGTTTTCCTAATGTCTAATCTAAACCTCTCCTCTCTCATCATAAAGTGATTCCCCCCGTCCTGTCACTTTCTATCAAGTCTCATTGCAGAGCTTGATTTAAACGCAGAGCTTCAGCAGGCTGTAAAGATTGAACACAGCACAGAGCACTTGGAGGAGGAACCCATCACACCCACAGCTCTCCTCACCCTCCCAGGCACTCTGAGGCCATCACAAGGTCTGAACTATCCTCCTTGCCCTCTTAATTAACAACCAATTAACTCAGGGCTAAGCTGGGCAGCAGCTGGTCCCACCTGGGGCACATCACTGTGTCTGGATGGGAATGATGGGGAAGGCGTCCTGGGCTGGGGAACTGAGGGTAATGGGCACAGGGTGCATGGCCTGGCTTTGCTGCAGCACCTTGTCCAGGCAGGCAGAGCACACGGGCAGCCCCCTCTCCTCCATCCGGCGGCTCCCGCAGCGCTGCACATCATTTGTCACTGTGACAGGTCCAGACAAACCCGGCTGGGATTAATGAGGCTCCATCTTCGCTTCCTGCAGCACTGAGCAGGGGCCAGGCTGCGGGAGGCAGCACACGGGCAGGTTCCATCAGGCAGGGACTGGTGCATGGGGTAGGGGGGAGAAGGCAAGCGGAGGTCCCCTTGGACCCCCCAAATCCCTGCCCCAGTGCAAATACAGCCGGTGGTAGCACACCGGCGTGCTAACACATGCTGGATGCTGTCCTGGCTGGATGCGGGGCCCATCCCGGGAACACGAGGCTATGGGCAGCTGCGCAATATGGCCGGATCCAGGATTAGACAGCTGCTGCCACCTCGTGCATGGAGGGCTGCCCCTTCCTCCCCAAATATCCCCCCAGAATGGGCCCCAAAGACAGATGGGATCCCTGGGGGGAGGATGTGATCATGTCAGTGAAGAGAAACAGGCAACAACCAGCAAGTAAAACCAGAGCCCCCCCATTTATTAGCAGTTGCTTCAACAGGACCTTCCACCAGCACCTGGGAGCTTCTCCCAATACAGCCCCACAGAGGGCAGAGGGGATGCAGCCACACAATGGCTCCATGTATGGCTGCAGGGGCTTCTGCAGGAATAAGACTGTGGAACCCCCCCCCCCACCCATGCGACCCCTCTCACTGAGGGTAAAACATCATGTTCCCCCTGCTCTGGAGGCAAGGGCAGCATCCCCGGTACCGTATCCACCTCCAGCAGCAACCGCTGCCATCCCGCATCCCTCCATCCGAGGGGGAACTTGGGTGCTTATCCCAGTGAACTTGTGATGGTTTAGTCTCATTTGCCATCCCCAGAAGCAAACCCCAAGGGACAGGACACAGGGATGCAGCTGTGTACGGCACCACCAGCATCAAGCTGCATCTCCAGCTGGGAATCCATCCCCTGCGTCTCCACTGACCTTCGTCCAATGTCACGTGTAACAACCAAAGAGACCACACTAACCCCTCAGGGCTTCGGTACAAATTCTGGCACTGAAGAAAAACAACTCCCTGCAAAATGAGAACCAAACAAACCCTCCCCCACCCCCCCAACATTATTAAAATACTTTTTTGTTTTTAATATTCAAGAGGTTTGAAGTTCTCAGCATCCTTCCGACTGCCGTTATCCCAACATCTGCCCTGTCCCCAAGGAACGGCTCTCCTCTGTGCCGAGGGACGTTGGGCACCGCTTGCCTTTACCACAGGAAACACCACGAGTGAACAAGATTGAGGGTGGGCTGCGGGGAACAGGAGCACACCGGGACCTTCACACTGGGACCTGCATACTGGAACCAGCACGCCCGGACCAGTCTCCTGCTCCACCACAGTCCCATCACGCTGCCCATGGAGGGAGAACAAGAGGTTGAGGAGCTTGAAAACAAATAGAGATGATGAAAGAATTCATGCCTGAACCTTTCAAAGAAAAATCCACTTTTCTAAGTAGATGTTGGAGAATCCAGTAAACTCTCCTGTTTCGTGCAGCGGGGCTGGTGGCAGGAGCGGCTCTGGGCCCCTCTGTGCTTTGGGTCTCCAACAGCTCCGTTCTTCTGCTCCAGCTCAGCAAAGTCACCTCCAGCATGCCCAGAGGGGCTCCTCTGCCCTGGGACCAGGAGGTGAGGGACTGCTCTTGGCTGCCCTCAGGCCCAGGGAGTTGAAGCCCATTTTGAGCTGAGAAAGAGGGAATTTGTGCCACTTCCCCATGTCAGAGTAGGGCAGGAAGGGACCTCACCGACAGGTCCAGAAATTAAAAGGGGAAAATAAAATGAAACAGAAAGGGGTATGGGGTAGGCGGCAGCACAGGGACTGCAGTCAGGCTGCCTTGGGCAGCCTCCAGTGCAGCCGTCTGCTCCTGGGGTCCCCTCCAAGGTCAGGTACTGCTGAGGAAGGTCCCGCCGGGTGCAGGGCTCCATCCCGCTCAGGTATCGCTGGGTCATGGTGGGCAGCAGCTACCTGGTGCTCTGCAGCTCCTCCCGCAGCCAGGTGGGCAGCGTCTGCCCCATCTTGTACAGGAGCTTGGAGAGCTCTATGTTATGGTCCCTGTAATAGTCCCGCAGGAAGGCGCGCGACTGCAACGGGAGAACACAGAGGAGGGTCAGGGGACCAGCTCCAAGCCCATCACCCCAGCACAGCCCCCTGGCCCTGCTTGGGACCATCCCATGAGGCCTTCTGCATACTCACATCTGAATCCATCTCGGGGTACTTCCTCCCTTTGCTCTTCCCCAAGCATTTTGTTTTCCCTCCATCCAGAAGCTGACACCAGAATCCTTTCTTTGGATCAAACCTGTGAAGCAAGAGCTCTGCCTCACCCCTCTTGCCCCGCACACCTTCCACAGCATTGCAACAAGCCCCTCTGCTTCCCAAGCCTCCACAGGAGCATTTCTCCAACTCATTTAAACCCACAGCCTAGCTAACATCTCATGATCGACCCCCTGGTACAGCAGGCTCCCTGTGCAGCTGCACAGTAAGCAGCCCACCAAGGTTCATTCATCACCACATTGCCCTGCTGAGAGAGCACAAAGGTCTACATAGAATCATAGAATAGTCAGGGTTGGAAAGGACCTTAAGATCACTCAGTTCCAACCCCCCTGCCACGGGCAAGGACACCTCCGACTAAACCATTCCACCCAAGGCTCTGTCCAACCTGGCCTTGAACACCACCAGGAATGGAGCATTCACAACTTCCCTGGGCAACCCATTCCAGTGCCTCACCACCCTTACAGTAAAGAGCTTCTTCCTTATATCCAATCTAAACTTCCTCTGTTTAACTTTAGCTATTATTTCCTGTGGCACTTTCAGCCCTGGATGCCCTCAGGAGCCTCACAGCACCTGGGTGCAGACTCAGAGCAGCCATGTGTGTAGACAAGCTCTGCACAGAGGTAGATTATTACTTTTCGTGGAGCTCTGGAGCCTCCTGCTTCCCACAATGGCTTTAACGTCTGGAAGGCTCAGAGCAAGGTGACACCCACAGAGGTGCCATGCTTCCAGCAGCAAGAGCTGCTTCCTGCAGTGTGTGCACGGAGAGAAGGGGTACCAGGGCTCAACACTGTCACATGCAGCACAGACGCATCCCTCAACTCCGCTCCAAGAGCCCAGACGTGCTCCCAGGCTGCCTAGTGTGACACCACCATCCCTGCTGCAGTGTCTGGGTAAGCACAGCAAAGCAGGGTGCTTGCTGGATGTTTTCTGGTAACAGCTACCCCAGTGTAGGATGCAGCAATGAGGAGCTGCTGCTCCAGCCTCAGGTGAAACCCTGGTCCCACCAAAACCAGCAGAGCTCTGTGGAGAGCCCCAGGGCTGGAGGCTGCAGCAGGAGCAAAGGCAGGTTGGAGGAGGGAGAAGCTCGGGGAAGCACTCACGCCAGGGTCTTGTGGTAATCGATGAAGTTGGTCACCCCGAGGAATTTCTGGACCGTCTCCATCACTCTGGCAGGTTCCGTTCGGAGCAGCTTGCCGTCCAGGACCAGGATCTGCAGGGAACAAGGCACAGCAGTGAGGTGCTGCTGGCTCCCAGCCCTGCTCTCCTGGGGCACAACACCACCTTCACTGAACCTTTTGCCACCTCGAAGCCAAACCCGCCACCAGCCTGTGCAGGGTCCCCTTTTGGATGCTAATGTGCTCTGGTGTTCACTTACACTGGGTGTTGAAAATGAAACGCAAATAAATGCCAGGGCCAGGACCATCCAGGACATCAGAGCTTCAGCTCGGGGCTGCCCAACCCGCAGCCAGCCAGGATTGCATTACAGCAATTACGCCAGCAGCAGCCAACTAATAGACTTTATAAGGTTAAGTGACAGTGGAAAAATCATTCAGGGACTGAGCCTGCACAGCGCCAGCAGCGCTGCGGTGAGCGGGTCACAGCAGGGCTGGCATCCAGGGCCCGTTTCCCCTGCAGACAGCTCAACACGGGCAGCTCTGCTGCTATTTTTGTCCTCTGATGCTGTGGTGACACCAGACAGGGCAGCCCCAGGGTGGTCTGCGGCCAAGAGTGGCGGGTGAATGGTGAGTACCCCTGCAGAGCCACCCACAACCGTTCACCCCGTGGCTCCCTTTCAACCCTGCTTTGGCAGAGGACCAGCACAAGGACATCTTTGGGCATCATCCATCACCAACCTCACACTGCAAGGGCTTCCTCGTGCAGTATCTCCCCTCTGCTCCTTCTCCAAGTACTTTTACCCTCCCTCCCTGTGGTTTTTAGTGTGTAAGAAAAGCAGCTCCCACAGGAGCACCCTCACAGCTGATTTTGGACCCAAGTTCTCTTTCTCCCACATCCTTGCTTGGTGAGGGGTGCTCCCCAGTGTGCTGCCACTGTAGGAGTGGGTGCTCCCATCCATACCTGGTTGGCATGGTAGCTGTTGAGCCAGCGCTCAATGTGTGTGGCGTACCAGCCCGGCACCAGGCAGCGGTTCTGCAGGGTCCGGAGCTTCGGAGCAGCCTCAGGTCCTGCTGTGATCACCTCATGGAAGGTGTATTTCAGGGCAACTGGGTCGTCGTGAGCTCGCTGGTGCTGTCAGGCAGGAGCAAGGCAGGTTTGCTCCTGAGGCAACCCAAATCCTGGGCCGCCCATGAGGCACTGTGCATCCCAGGCCACCATGCTATGGTGTTCAACCAGAAAATTCAGCACCCGCAGCCACCCCACCTCCAAAACCAAGCTGATAAAATCCCCGTGCCCACCACCCCATGGGGCTGCCCACAGTGGGGGAGAGGCAGTGGCGGGCAGCTCACTTGATACCAGGAGTAGGCTCGATCTGCAGGGTTGATGAGGATGGTGATGACTTTGGCCTTGGAGAGCAGGGCGGCAGCTCGCCGGGGAGCCACTTCTGAGTCAAAGTAGTTGGCACTTTTCTCGAAGTAGAAGTCGGAGGTGGTGTTAGAGGGGATGGGGAAGAACTCCATGTACCTGGGGAGGCACAGTGTGAGGCAGGCGCACAGGCACCACGAGATGTCCCAGAACCCCCCCTGCAGGTGATATCTCAAACACTCGGTACCACGCAGAGTCCCCTCAGATCTGACACATTGCCTGGAGCTCCACAATCCCCTCCAGCCATTCCAGAGGGCCAGGCCTCACCAGATTCCCCAGGCAGACCCCAAAACCAGGAGATAACATACGCACAGAAGCCTGGCTTCTGCCAAGGCAATTCTGAGTCCTGACAAGAGGCCTTTGCCTCACAGACAACACCTCAGGGATGAACCATGTGATGGCCTGAAGGCACAGGGCAGAGCCTGTGAGGGATTCATCCCACCTGGCAGCACTCAGAGGTGCCAAAAGCCAAGCAGCTACAATGCTGATCAGAAAACCCACAGCACCACTGCTCCGGTTCCCAAAGGAACTGGTGCTCCCAGCTCAGCTCCCACAGGGTGGAGACCTACCAATCAATGCCCTTGTGATAGTTGTGTCCGTTGAAGAACTGTATCTCCTCGAAGGTCTCTGAGCTGGGGTAGTTGCTGCTCAGGTCCGGGTGCATGCCCAAGAAGAGATAAAGGGCAGTTGTTCCTTTTGGACAGACAGAAAGCAAGAGCTGACTTGGGACAAACCTCCCTCTGAGCTCTGCTGCACAGCAGAAGGGCTGAGGGGCTCTCTGGGGATGTGGGAGAACCTGGCAATCCCCCTAGCATGCTCATGGCACCAAGGGTGAAGGGAAGTACCTGTTTTTTGAGGCCCAATGATGAGGAGCTTTGGGAATCGGTCACAGGTCTTTTCTTTGGACCAAATGTCTTTGTGCCGTTTGTCCTCACATGGATCCTGAAACACAGGAGGGAAGATTGGAGACAGGGCAGCCTGGATGGGACCACACACCACTGCTCAGCCCCCTCCAGCCCCAACAGACAGGCAGGGAGGCGACACTGCTTAGCAGGCAGCAAAAAGACCGGGCTTATCTCCAAATCTATGGAGCAAACTCCTTCCTGGCACCACCCCCAGAGCCACAGAGACATTTAAAAGCACTGCCACCCAGAGGATCAGAGGGAAACCCACACTGGAAGGGACCTGACACTGATGCCAACCTCCTGCTCCAACCAGGGCCAGATATACCCTATTTCCCTCTCCCAGCACAAAAACCATGGCTGCTCTCCCCATTCCAGGCATGGGGGGTACCTGCCACAGCGGGTCCTTCTCCTCAGAGAAGATCTGGAAGTACTTCTGTGCTAGTTGCACCGGTGGCAGCGTCTGCAGCTTAAGGTTGGTCCAGGAGTTGAGAAAGCGGACCAGGTGCTTGAAGGTGTACAAGCCCAGGCGGTCGTTGCCATAATTGGACAGATGGGTCATGAAGATGCTGATCTGAAGCAGAGGGGATGGAGCAGGGGTTAGTGGAACCTCACCCAGCAGCTGCCCCATGCACTGGCTCCCACCCTGGCTGAGGACACTGGGGACATCTCCCACAGTGGTGCTGGGGGACAGCTCTGCAAGAGACACCTGTCTGTCCCCGTGCAGTACTCACGGGGTTGAGGAGTACGGTCAGGAACAGTTCACCCCCGTTGATGATTTTGTCCAGCTCACTGGAGCCACCAGGGTATTCGTTGTAGAAGATGGTGTGTGTGAAGAGGCCGCATGTTTGCCGGGGGAGTACCTGGGCAGGAGAAAGATCCAGATGGAGTAGGTGGCGAATTGACCACACTGCCTCCTCCGAGCAGGCAGGGCTGGATCTCTTTCTCCTTCTAAACAAAAAGGTGGTCCTTAACCCCTCAGAGGTCAGGACCAGCTCTACTGTTCCTCACCACCCTCAACTTAAATCCTGCTACCCACAAGGGATGAAGGTGAACAGATGGAGGAGCCAAGAATTGCTCTCATGTAAGCTTCCCTGATGCAGGACGAGCAGAGGGCACAGCCTCCTCAAATCAAAGCTGCCCAAAAAACACCTACTGAGGTTCTGGGTTTTGGTGGGGAAGGCAAGAATAGAGAAGATGGAGCCTGGCCACCTACCATGATGCCATTGTGGATGAAGCCACGGCGATAGCGAGCGGGTTTCAGGTGAGGGTACTCCTCCGTGCTCGTCACTTTGATTGACCAAACCTGCTTCCAAGCTTCGTACAACTGCACGTGGACAGGGTACACACCTGAATGGTGGGGGGCCACGGCGTACCCCATGTCAGTGGGGATGCCGTGCTCCTGCAGAGAAGACAGCAGCGAGTGGGTGACTGCAGAGACCCCAAAACCACAACGTCCCAAACCAATCTCTTCCCAAGGGACTGCCCATTCCCAACTATTTGTGCCTCTGGGGAGCAACCAGGGCAAGGCTGTGTCTGCCCATTCTCTCCTAATCAGGGCTGTCTCCTTGAAAGTGAGCCAGGGAGCAGACATGCTGGGTGGACACTTGCTCCTCTGCTTCATGTGGACCATCCTCATCCCTGCTATTTCTGCTGTCAACACCACCACAACAGCAACAAAGCTCTTCTGCAGAGAATGAGGAGATAAATCTATCTACACAGGACTGTAAATTGGCTTATATCAGTCTGCTTCTATTGTTTATAAAACAGCCTAGAAATTGAGTTGGAAAACTGCCCATCCCAAGTAGGGGTGGTCTGGTCTCTCTCATATTAAGCACCTTTCATTATCAGACAATGATTTCAAGTTAGCCTGAAGATCCCTCACTTAGGCCATGAATCTGGCTCTACTCGTTTGGATTCAAGACCAGTCAATGGCAGCATGATCTGGTCTCAGTGCTGACTTTATTAGGACCACAAAGTGGACAGTCCCAAAGGACGGACAACCGCTTCCCAAGCTGAAGGTCAAAGCCTGCCTTTATGAACCAAGCGCATTCCCAACAGCTCAGCCTGCAGAGGGAGTTTCCATCAGCCCGAGCTTCCTGGCACACAGCCACTGCTCCAGGATCCCACGTCATTGCCCAGCATTGAACAGCACCAGGCTGAGCACCCAACCTACATTCTACTGGATTGGAGCTCTGCATCCCCCATGCAGCCGGCCAGGGAGGCATGGCTGCAATGCACAAGCGATGCTTCCCTCTGAACATACATCAGGGCAGCTCACTGCCACAGCAGCAAGTTGGCTGCTGCAGATAAATCCTTTTGCTCCAGGTACTAGTGTATAAATGGATTTACCCACCCAGCTGTAACATGGGGGACACGACTTAACATCACCAGGTCCCTAAGCAGAGACTGTCCCCCAGGTCACCTCTTCACCCCACTTCTCCATCCTCCCCCCACCATAAGCAACCCCACCAGCAGCATCTTACTCACGACAGCGAATTTCTTGTTTAAGGTCATCTGCTCGGCGAGAACCGACTGGTTGTGGAAGAGATGAGGCTGCATGTGGCTCCACATGTGGGGGAACCACCAGAACTCCCTCACGTACGAGAGCAGCAGGTCATCACCTTCATCCTCAGCATCGGTACCTGTGGGCATGACGCTCTCCATCACCACCAGGCACACAGAGCTCCTCTTGGTGACCAGTTGATGGGGTGCAGCAAGGTCAGATGCTCAAGGACACCCCCGCAGCCCTGACAGCCTCTCTGAGCAGCGGTTTGTGCCCAACACGCAAAGCAACACCCTCACCCTCCTTACCCGTGTGGAAGAATTTCCCTGAGTATCCCAGGTTGAAGGTGAAGTTTGGGATGTGGGTGCGCAGCTCGTTCTGTGTGTCAAACAGCGCCTGGGAGAGCGGGAGAGAAAGCAAGGTGTCCTCAGGATGTGGCAACTGGGACAGCTGCCATGCCAGGGTGAGGAACCATGTCCCAGAAAGCTTCACAGAAGGAGAAGGGATGCTCTGGGAGCGGGAAAGCTCATCCCTGGAACATCCCGGAGCAGGCACAAGCACCCATCCCGCCCCTGCCCACCCAGCCCGGACATCACATCCACACCTTGACATCTTCCACCTTCATGCGTGTGCCCTCCTTGCCCACAAAGATGTCATCGATGTCCACCAGGATGTAGCGGTCGAGGGGCAGGGAGAGCCTCTTGCCCGTCAGGAAGGAGACAGAGTCCACAAAAACCAACTTGTGCAGCCAGAAGTTGAGGTTGTTGCCAAAAAGCACCCTCTGGATCCCATCGTGGAGGCCCAGGTCCTGCATCACAGTGGTATGCAGCGCTGCGTCCACGCTCATGTGCGGGATGGACTCGGATGACTTGGTCTTGGCCAGGAGGACGGGCTCGTAGGTGGAGTGGTTGGACTGGAAGACAGTCCAGTCCTCCCCAGGGAGCACACCCTTCTCCACCTCGCTGGGGCGTGTAATGTACAGCAGGGGAGACTTGGGATTGATGCTGCAGTCCTTCAGCGCCAGGTTGGAGTGGAGGAAGAGGGGGAAGCCCTTCAGCTGGGCGCTCAGCAGGCTGTTCTCGTTGGCCTGCATGGGGGAGATGGGAACTAGAGGAGGTGGGATACTGGGGACAAGTGCCCAGACTGCCTGTGCAGGCAAGGGCTCACTGGGGGCACTGAGCAAGGCAAGAGGGGAGGCAGCTGGGAAACGGGATGCTAAAGGCAATGGAATGATCCCAGAGGTGTGTTTTCAACCCCAAAACACCCAGGGACTGCAAAGCCCTTCCACAGGGAGAGGGCTAAGACAGTGCCCCCTACTAGAAGCCTGTGCCCATGCCAGGCTGTGAGCTGGCTCCACACCATCTCAAGCTGCTTGCAGAAAACAAGGGGAGGGCAAAGTCCTTACAGGGACCCCATAGCCCCCCTGGCTTATGCCTATCTTGGCCACGGGGTCTCAGCTTACCCCATGCACCCCCTTACCTTGAAGAAGCCGATGATGCCCACGCCATACTCCACACAGTACTTGTCCAGCAGCTCCCGGTTCCAGGCATCCAGGTTGACATACTTGAGGATGTTCTCATAGATGATGAGCGCAAAGCGTCCCCGGTCCTTGTCGGTCAGCGTGGGCATGTCTCCCTTCCCCGGAGCTATCTCTGTCCTGTATTTGAAGCGACTCGACTCCAGAATGGCCACGATCTCCTGACCAAGCTGTGAGTAGAGGCTCTCCACAAAGACCAGAACCAAGGGCTCCGTGCGGGAGGAATCAGCCACCTTGAGGGTCTTCAGCGGCAGCAAGCGGGAGGGGGCCACCTTGGGCTCATCGCAGTCCGGCCCCACCACGTCCCCAGAGGGCTCCAAGCCCCTTTTCCACCCATATAAATAATAAGCAGAGACGAAAACACTGAGCAGGCAGAAGGCAAAGAGCAGGAGCAACACCACCTGCGGGGAGAGCTGCCAGACACCGCGCCGGGCCCTGGCCAGCACAGTCATCCTTGCATCCGCGGGGCGAGGTGGGGCCCCTCTCCCTGCTCACCCCCTCCCCTTGCGAGTGCCGGGGAGGGGAAGAAGCAAGAACCAACGCACTAAAGAACAGGTAAAGTCAAACTGGATACTCCTAATAAATTAAACCACTAGCGGCCGCCCGGGCAGGCTCTCTCCCCTCCAGCGTCTGGCGTCCCTCGCTGCCCGATTCATGTCACCATGGCAGACGCACCCAGAGTCCCCTCGCCGAGCCGAAATCCCCGTGGTGGTGGCAGCGGTGGCAGCAGCAGCACCATGGCCGCAGCAGCACTAAGGGGCGGCGGACGGCCTCAGCGCAGGTCGCGGCAGGCTTGGGGACATGGTGGCTCCCTGCGGTGTCCTGGCTCCACACAGCGCCCTGCAAGAGAGAGGTGGGATGAACGGGGGTGGATGGTGTTGGTACCAATGCCAAGGCTTTTGCTGGCAGATCTCTCGCTCTGTGTCAGGGCTTCCTGAGAGGGCGCTGTGAGCTCCTGATGGTTGCATGAGCACAGCAGCACACACATGTGCATGGCTGTGGTGTGAGCCTGGAGTGCAGCAGCATCACTGGGGTGCTGTGGAAGGAGTCCCCATCACACCAAGCAGGTGGAGAAGCAGCCCCACTCCTCCTGTTGGCACAGTGTGGTGAGGAGAACAGGGATGAGAGGGGTCTGAGCCCCAGCTCCCTGCCCTTGGGCAGGGAGGGACACAGGCATACGGCCAGCACGAGGCCGAGCCAGGAGCCGCCAGCCAAGGTCACTGAGACGGGCACATGGGAGCAGCCACGTGGAGCCAAAGGGACCTTGGGAATGTTTTTCTTTCCCTGTGAAAAGCCCATTTTAAGAAAGAAAAGAAACAAACAAACAAAAAAGCATTGGGCACCACTTGCTGGGGGGTGAAGTCACCCAGGGCACGCACACTGATGCAGGCAGTGTGCTTAAGGAAGAAGTGATTGGTACGGTGGCTCGTCCCCAAACTCACCACCAGTGCTGGGGAGAAGGGCAGGAGCCCCTGTTCCTCCCCAGGGAGAGCTCTCTGTGCCCCACTGCACCGTGGCTGAGCACCCATCCTACAGACACCAGCAGGGTACATAACAGGATTAAACGTGGCGGGCTGAGCGGTACTGTGGATTACAGGCTGGGGCTTGGTAGGGTAATCCTGTCATCCCTGCCCTTCCCTGCATAAACCCTGCTCCAGGACCCGCTTCCCGCTGCTGGCAGGGTGCTGCTTCAGCCAAGCCCCGTGCACACTGCCAGCCTCCATCAGCAGCACCCACCAGCATCCCTCACTGCCAGGACACCTGGATTTCTTGACTTGTAATTTATCTTCGTGCACATGGATGACCTCCAGGCGGGCCCATGAGAGCATGCACCTTCGCTCCTCAGCCCCTGAGGCGTGCCCTGCCCCAGCTCACAGCTTCCTCCCCTCCAGCGGGGCTGGACCTTCAGCATCGCAAGGAGAACACCTCACCGGGGCTTTGCACCAGCATACTTCTCCAGGTCCAAAGGAAGCAGCACACTGGGACTTGATTTTAGGGAGGCTTCCCTGCCCAGGTACCATCCCTAGGGATGTAGAGAGCTGGGACCACATTCTCAAGCACCCTGCCCATGCCATCCTGCTCCCCCTCCGTTTCGTTCATCTATCAAGAGCAGTAGGTGCTGGCAGACACATTCCCATGGTGATGGGTGGGCAAGTGACAACCAGCAGGTTTGATGCCAAGTGGTGGAGATGGCTGCTGACGGGCATGACCATGTGTCCATCCTTGCAGCTCTCTCCATGAGTCACAGCAGATGGGAATGGGGCCCCACATCTACATCACCTGGCATTTCCAAGGGGGCTTCATTAGTCCGTTCTCCTCTAAAAGCTTTTAATTACGGTACTTAATGAGCAGGCTCTTGAGGCAACATCTCCAGGCAGACACTGACTGGCCCTCCCTGGGGAGGGAGCCTGCCATGTCAAAGCACAACCGCAACGCCTGCATTGGACCCCTGGAACAGCCACATGTGAGCCAGGACCAGGGCAGCCAGCATCCTGCCCCACAAACATGGTGCTAAGGCAGGAAGCAGCGGGAATCCTGCTGCCAGTTCACTGCAGAGAAAACCCTCCATGGGGAGGATGCTCTGAGGTGGGGGTGCTCCTGCTCAGGGCTTTCCCCATACGAATCCTATGTCAGCAATCCTCATAGGGAGACTTAAATGAGCCCTTAGGCAGAAGCTCTTCCCTGTGAGGGTGCTGAGGCGCTGGCACAGGGTGCCCAGAGAAGCTGTGGCTGCCCCATCCCTGGCAGTGCTCAAGGCCAGGTTGGATGGGGCTTGGAGCAACCTGCTCTAGTGGAAGGTGTCCCTGCCTGTGGCAGGGGTTGGAACTGGATGGGCTTTGAGGTCCCTTCAGCCCAAACCAGGCTGTGATTCAATGAATGGGTGCTGGTTCCACGCTGCCCAGCAAACCCCTGCTCATCCCTGGCAGTGGTGGGAGAGCCAACAGCAGGTCAGGGAGGGTTTGCATTAGCAGGTTTAGCTCCAAGAGCACAAAACAAGCTCTCAAGACCAACAGCCTTTCTGAAACGAAACGGGAAACACGACAGTAAAACAGAAGAAAGCCCACAGGAGCTGGCAGGGTGACAGCAGGAGTCAAACTTCCTTTTAACCTGATTTCTAGAAGCTGCTCAGGTGCCTTTTAAAACCACGGTGGTTATTTAAAAGGCACCGGCTGGAAATGTCAGCCAGAGTCCTACACACAGACCTCAGGCCCCCAGAAACATAACACAGCACCAGCAGGCTCCCATCGCAGAGGGGGTGCTCAGCCTCACACCAACGACAACAGGAGAAAGAGGCCCAGAAAATGCTCTTTTCTGGTGGGTTTCTGAGCAAAGCCCTGGGCCAGGCTCCCCTGAAGAAGAAGCCTGGAGAGGAGGCTTAGTCACAGGGCTCTTAATCCGGCCGCCCTGACAAACACAATCAGCATCCTAGCAGCTTCCCCAGCGCAGCCGGAGCCTGGAGCACCCTGCAGGGCTGGATCTAACCCTGCAGCAGGCAGGGAGCGCAACCGGTGTCCAGGGAAGCCCTTTACTATCAGCACTTCAATCTAAGACAGCTGTAGGAGGAAGGGGAAATGGTTGAAAAGCTTTGCTAAATCCACTTCCCAGCATGGTTTGGGGGCTGCAGCTTCCCCTGGCCAGAGCTATTGGCCAGAAACACTCCTTGGGGAACTACTGTACCCCAGAAAGCCAGAGGGGCACTGGAGGGGATGCGAGGGGATAAAACCACCTCTGTCAGCAGCTTGCAGCACTCTTCCTTTAACCTCCGGTGAGATTTTGCAGGGATGCAATGGGAGGATTAAATATAAGCAAGGAAGTGCAAGCAGATCCGGAAGAGAGAGAAGGGTCGGCAGTCCCGGCAGACAGCCACAGCAGGGTTTGATTTATCAGGGCGCAATAGGTCCGGCTGCAGGTGCAAGATGTGAACATCAAGCAGTTCATAAGTCCCACTTGTCAGATAAATCAACTGACCCAACCCCACATCCCTGGGATGGGAAGAGAGCTCAAAACCACGGTGCGATGCAGCAAGGAACTGCTCACACATCTCTCTTGCACGACTTTGAAAAGGGCTGTAAGGGAGGGAGCAAGAATCCACCTTCATGGAGAAGAGACCCCAAGACCTTCCATGTCCAATCCCCAACTCCAGTAGCTCACAGACCCCCCAACATTCAACCCACAGAGATGGGGCCGCATCTTAAACACCGTACCCCTGCTCCTCACCCCTGAGGGAGAGCCCCACCACACCAGCACTGCTGGGTAATCACCCCATCACCCCCACTCCAGCTCCACTTCCCCATGTAAGCCAGCCCTGGGGGTTAAGCCTGGATGGAGAAGGATTTAGACGCAGGATGCTAAATTGCATCACCCAGCTCAGGAATCTGCAATCTCTTTTGCTTGCTCCAGTGCTTCCCTTCCATATCTGACCACTACAGTGGATACAGCCAGCTTGGCCCCACCGACACATCTGCTTATCTCCCACTTATTCAGCTCTGGGGCCCTCAACACAAGAGGGACACAGACCTGCTTGAGTGAGTGCAAAGGAGGCCACAAAGATTAGACATTAGGCAGAAGCTCTTCCCTGTGAGGGTGCTGAGGCGCTGGCACAGGGTGCCCAGAGAAGCTGTGGCTGCCCCATCCCTGGCAGTGCTCAAGGCCAGGTTGGACAGGGCTTGGAGCAAGCTGCTCCAGTGGAAGGTGTCCCTGCCATGCAGGGGGTACAAAATGGATGAGCTTTAAGGTCCCTTCAGCCCAAACCAGGTTGTGATTTGATGTCAAAAGGCTACTGAAAAGTCTAAATTCAGCCAGGCTGGGATCCAGGATCTCAGCAAGGTGACAGCATTCTGCCCACCACGCTTGCTGTGCCTCCCGCACCTCCCACATCCTCACCAGCATCCTCAGCAATCACCAACTGGTGGCCTGCAGCCCCAGGAATCACAACTACCTTTAAAAGATGCACAAAAGGCAGCAAAATTCTTGTTGTTATTAGCAGGTTTAAGTTCCCTCTAGAGGGAATCCCCTTCATTCCACTGGTAATATTTAGAGGGCTACAGATCTAAAACTACTGAGCTAAGCATGTCCTCAGAGAGGAGATTAATGCCATCATATTATCCAGGAGACAACCATGAGCTGAAGACAGGGAAGCTTGCTTTGAAAATTAAGAAGTAACTGGCATGAAAACCCTGCCTTTAAGCACCTACCTCTGCACCGCTGCCTTTATCAACTCTGAACAGCAGTGATCCCAACCTTGGCTGGAAACAGCAAAGAGCTGGGAGTGCTGGCATGGGAGAAGAGCCATCACAGGGTGCAAACGACCACTGCCTGTCCCTGTGCCCATCACCTTCCTCCCCAGGCAGGCCTGGATTCACTGTCCAAGAGAAGGCACCATCAGGAGATGAACTTCTTTGCTTCAGTACACAGTGATGTGAGGATGCACACTGGCACCAAAGCACAGGGGCAGCAGGTCCAAACTCCCTGGTGTAGCAGCCCAGGGAGAGGAACCTAGGATAAAAACTTCAACCACTGTGAAAATGGGATTTTCCTGGCGATCCCCATTTACTGACAGCCTGGGAGAGCCTTTAGGATGGCCCCAACAAGACATGGATGGAGGGATGAGCTGTATGGGCATCCAGATGCCTCCAGCCAGGCTGCAAACCCAGGGCATCCAGGCAGGGGAGAGGGATGCAGAGCACATGGAGAGGGGAAAACAAGCAGAAAGGCAGAAACAAGCTGTAACAAGCTCGTCCTGGCCGCCTGCTCTCCCCAAGGCTGCCCGTGCACCACAGGCAGGTTTATAATGCCAGATAAGGAGCGTCTTAGTGGTAGATTACACGGGCTGCTTAAGTGCTTTGCAAACAGTAGTTACAACATGCCAGGGAGAAAACCACCCTGCAGCTGGCCGGGGACAGCCCCAGCAGCACTCTCCTAAGGACACTCATGCTTGCCCAGTGCCCAAAAGGTGTAAAATCAAAGAAGGACAAAGGCAGCCCCAGCAGCTGCCCTTGGGACAAGCAACTGCTCCCATCCCAAACCCCAGCCCGGTTTCACCCCTCTGTGCACAGGCTGGATAAGAGCAAACGCAAGGGAATACTGGGAAAATTTGTCCTGATTTATTCGAGGTCTGGAGGGTTTGCACCCCAGGAGGACTTCAGGAGGAAAATCCTCCCTTTTTCTTAGCACATTAAGACTGTTTTATAAAGCCTGGTCAGAGCATCCTCCTGGATTACTGCTGCTGAACCAAATACCCCCTCGACACCTGGCTCCCTCTGGATATAAACCTCTGGCTCTGGCTGCCCACAGCCTGCCTGCTCCTCTGAGAAAGAAACAATGAGCCTAATGAAAGCGGTCAATGATCTCCCCATTGAAAAAGTTATTTTTGGCCAAAGCACCTTGCTCTGGAAGAGCTGTTTTCCACCCAGAAAGCCCTGTGAGCACATTGGTTTTACTGAAGAGATAAAAGTAACGCTTTCTCATGTTTTCTTCAAAAAAAAACCAATCCTGAAAGTGGCTCTTTCCCTGCAGAGGGACGGAAAAGCGACGTTCGGTGTGTGGTAAATCACTGCCAATGTTTGCTGACTTTTTAGGGGAGAAATAACCCCAAACCAACGATAAAACCCACCCCAAATCCCAAAGAACTGGGTGAGGCTCCTGGCAGCCCATGATTAAAACTTCTCCCCATGGCAAGCCTGACTGACAGGGCTTTTAAGACTAATTCTTGCAAACCCCATGTCCTAAACCCACTCCCCAGGTCTTGCCCCCCGTAATCCCCATTCCCCAGCCCTGAGGTGCTGCAGCCACAAAGGAACCTCCCAGAGATGCCACCCCATTTCTGATCCTTGGCCACCACTGGCTGCCACCCCCCTTGTCCTCAGCACCCTGATTTTGAAGAGCCCTCCTCCACACTCCCCCCATCTCCAAACACCAGCATGAATCAGCCTCCTCCATTAATTAGGCCAGCAATTAGCAGCAGTCATTAGCTTTCCTATGCCCCAGGGCTGCTGGCTGGGCACTGATGCTCCCGAACAGCATCCCTACCAAACGCCCCAAGACCCTGTAACCAGGTTGAGTTTTGGGCCATGCTGCTGCCTCCCCGTGGGAGCTTTTTGGAGGTGATTCCTCTTCATGGGTATTTTTTGCCCTTGAATCTTTGGGAACAGCCTTGCTCCAGAGAAAGGAGCTGGGGGAATTCTCCCAATCCTTAACTGAAAGAGGCGCTTAACGAGGAGAGTTTCTTTTGTCCCTTAATTGAAACAGGTTCTTACTGACAAAACTCCTCATGAATTTTAAGTGGGTTTGAAAGGAGGGGGAAAATCCACTCAATGAATCGGGTTTTCCTGCTTTGAAATGTGCCATGTGGGTTCCAGAAGCCCTCCAAGTGCCCAAGAGCCTTTCTGGACAAGCAGGGCCTGCATCCCAAGTATTTTAAAAGGAAAAGGGAAAAGGGGAAAATAATCTCATATCGATTTTTACACTGTGCTGGATGGCAGCCTGTGCTCTCACTGCAGGTTGCACAAGGACTCCTTCCCGATGAAACCCTGACTGAAAACCTCTCAACATCACCTTCGGCTGCCTGTGACACTTTGCTTGGCCAGATTTCCCCTGGAGAGATGCTGATCCTGCTGCGAGTGCGAGGGTGATGCTGGATCACAGGGAAGCAGTGATTCCCCACCTCAGCCATGGCAGCACCGTGTGCCCCATGGGACAAACCAGCTGCTTCATTTTCTTGACTGCTTCCCATTACAGTGAATTCAAAGTGGGAAGGAGAGCAGATTCATCCTGCCACAGAAGAACTGCCAGCTGCTCTGGGGAGCGCAGGCTGCCCTGCCAAGCACTTAAACCAGCCCCAAAACGGTGCTTTTGCAAAGCAGCATCCATAAAACCACAGCATGAACCAGCTCATGGACAGCAACCACCCCTCAATGCCTGCATCCTAGCCCTGCAAGGATGGAACACTGCACAAGCTGCCCCCTCCTCCCAGGGTCTCCTAAGGATCCAGACTGCATCCATCCTGCCTGATGCTTTGCTGAACCACAGCCAAGCTCTGCTTCCCTGCAGTCTGCCAGGAGCCCAACGCACCCATGGGGCCAGGTGCTTGGAGCAGGTATTGAATGAGAAGCCAAGTAACTGCCTGATGTGCTGCAGGGACGGCTCCCGGACTGGCAGGTCCTTTGGGGAAGGGCTGGGAAGTACAAGCAGATGCAGAGGCGGGATGCTCCAAGGCCAGCACACTCCAAGGTCATGGCCGGGCCAAGTGGAGGTCAGATTCTGTATTAGACCAATGGACAGAGTTGGAATAAATGACACATTTTGGGTGTGCAGGCATTCCTCAGGCCCAAGAGCACATCTGTGTTCTCCTAAAGGTATTAGTTAGGCTAATAAAAGACATTACCCCTGCACACAGACTTTGCAACCCTTAAAAAGTACCAGAGGCTGCAATGCTCACTGATGGTGAAGCCCACGTGTGACCCTGCAAGTGCAGCAGCGGGGCTGCTAGCACCCAAGCTGCCTCTGGCCTCCCTTCTTTCCAGATCCCTGTATGAGGCTGGATGAATCAAGGAGCATGTCCACAGGAAGCCTGCTGCTTTAGTTTACCTGCTCCCAGGCTACAGCATCAGCCCTGTCCTCTCCTTCTCTCCAGAGGTTCCAAGCAAAGCAAATGCTTGAGGAATCAACCTAGATGCCCCATCTACACCTCCACCCCAGTGCTTTCATCCAGTGAGAGCTAATAAACCACCATAACATGTGCTGCTTCACACCCTACCATCCAGCCGGGCCAGGGGACCACACCATTCCTGGCATCTCTACTTGGGGATATTCCCCACTCACTCAAGTGGGCTCCCATATCCCCACTCAGCCATCAGGCGCAGCATCCCCATCCCGGGTACCACGCATAGCCTCCCTCTCTCTGAGCCTTGATCCCACTCTCCATCATAAATCTTTGAGGCCAGCATAGCCAAGGGATGATTCCAGGCTGCTGGAGCACATATAAAATGGCCTGAGCTCTATGTTTATACTTCAGGCATTGACAGCATTTTGCAGCCGTATTTCAGGACTGCGCTGTTGACACTTTCTAACACATCCCTTTTTTTTTACACTGGTAACATTGCTCCAGGCTCTAAGCCCTGCAGGGCTGTATAAGGCTGCGAAGAAGCAAACAGTGGTCAGGAAGAGGGATACTCGGCAAGATGCTGACAAGTAGCTGAAAAGCATTTGGGTTTTGCTGAGGCCAAGGCACGGGAAGCAGAGCCAAGAGAGCAGCATGCTACCCGGAGCAGCAGGGACACCCAGGGGCTGCCATCCTTCCAGACCATATGCAAAGCCATTGGATGAGATCCACATCTCCACGTGTGGCGGAAGAAGCCAAGAAGGACACCCCTCACTGTACATCCAACCCTCAACATGCCCAGAGACAGAAAGAAAACATCTCTTCCTTGCTTTGCATCAGTGATGAGATTTCCAAGATGCTTTGGGTTCCCTGGGAGAAGTGGGACAACAGGGGAGAGAGCCTTGGTCTCTCCAAGACAACCTGCATCTCCATGGCTCTGAACCAAACCAGCAGCAGGGCTGAACTCCAGGCATTAATACCAGTGCAGCTCATCCTAGGATAGCTCACACTGAGGATCCCTTGACCTTCCCAAATCCTTTCAGGAAGGTTAGCACCAAGGATCTCATCTTCCCTGGGCAAGGGCTGCAGCAACGTCCTGCTGCTTTTGGGAAGGACACAGCACCAAGGCGCTCCCAACCCCAGCCTCCTTGCCACCACCGGCAGTCACGTGTGGGATTTACGGCTCGATATTGATTCGTCTTTGCAGGCTCTGCCATTCCAGTCGGTGGCTTTTGCAGCAAAACAACATGAATCATAAGCTACAGACCGCCCTCTCCCCACGTCCACGCTGTGTGACTCACCCAGCCCTTCCAGGGGTCCTGGTTTGAGGGCTGCCTGCTCCACTGCACTCAGGGATGGGCATAGAACAGGCATGCAGGGGCCACTGTCTTCCACAGGCAGCTGGGGACGGAGTCCTGAGGTTTGTGAGGCGGTCTCCAAGAAAGCAGCATCATGCTTTCCCTCCATCCAAGTCCTTCCCCTGTCTCAGGCTACAAAGGCACTGGCACACTCGTGATGATGGCACATTGCAAAATGCACAAAGCAATGCCAGCACCTCAACCAAAGCAACACAAAGAAGTCAAGGGCAGTCATAGACTCACAGAATGGTTTGGGTTGGAAGGGACCTTCAAAGGTCATCTGGTCCAACCCCTTGCAATGAGCAGGACATCTTCAACTAGACCAGGTTGATCAGAACCACATCCAGCCTGGCCTTGAATGTCTCCAATCCTGAAGTCCTAAAGCACCTTCTAGAGCAGGGCAGGAAACACCAGTGAGATGATGAACCCCAGTCCTCTGTGGCCACGAAGCAACCACAAGATATAAGAGCTTAGTATCTTGCTTCTCTCTTTGTCCTAACCTCATTCTAGCGGGCTCAACCTCAACAACCAAAACTAAAACCCAGCTCAGTAAGGTACATCTAGAAGGTAGAATTCCACACAAGACCATTTTAAGCAAAGCTCTCCATGATGCTGCCACACAGCACAAACAGCCAGGAGAGCAGCTCCATCTCCAGGGCCTGAGATGGGACACTTGATGGGACTATGGCCCTCCACCTCCAGCGCAGACACTCAGAGATGCCTCCAAAACCAAACCTAGGTACAAAAGCCTGCAAGCGAAGGGGGGCAGACGTTACCAGTGATACTCTGCAGCGGGGACACACTCGGCTGTGCCATACTTCACCATGACATGCTAGTGAAAAAAGGATTAATCATTCCCTCTCCATTCCAGCCTAGTTTTGACTAGAAAAGGCATCACTTTTTCTTGTTTAAATTACCACCAACAGCGCATTCAGTGTGTCCTGCTCTGGAGTACTGACAGTGCCGTACAGAAATAAAAGGGGGGAAAAAACCCAAAGCAACCCGCAATAAACAGCCTGTTTGGACGGGATGGGTTTTCCATCCCCACCCAAACACAACCACACCAGATCCGCCAGCTTCCCAAAGGCACAGGAAGCGGGAAAGGGTTTGCGTGTGCGAGCTTTCCTGTCAGTATCTGTGCCCTGTGTCGGCAGCTCCAAGATGGAAAGGAGGGATTTGGGGGCTGCAGCACCATGGCACGCACCAGGGCTGGGTGAGGTGACCCTCCTGGGTGGCTTGGGGACCAGCAGGATGGCAACACGGGAGGCCCTAGCTTCCGAATACCTATGCACGGATGCTCCAGACAAGGAGCAGTGCTGGGAAACATGAGCTTGGCCATCACCTTTGCTGTCCTTACCAAAAAGGAGTACTGACACGGGTGAAGGGAAGATGCTCAGCCACCCCACCAGTGGGATTTGAGGGGTTTTTCCTGCTGTATAAAGCCCCGCACGTTTTCTCTATTGTTTAATTTCTTTCTTCCCCACCCACAGCAAGTTCACTGAGAAGCACGGAACTTATTTCCTATTGAATCCGTCCTGGTTGTTTTATTTGGAAAAGGACGACTTCCTCGGCTGCGGTCCCCGTGTGCAGCCGGGAGCAGCAGGCACGGGGCTGCTCACCTCCCAGTCTGCACCAGCACAGCACCGGTACAAAACACTCCCGAGACTGGAGTAACAAAGATGCTGCTTTGCTGCAGGAAGAGCTGCTGCTTCGAGGCTGTTGGTGACAAAGGAGCATTGCAAGGCACTGGCTTCCCAGCCCTGCGAGTACCGGTAGCAGGAAGAACACCAGCCCCACGGTGTGCTGCGGCAGCGGGGAGGCAGAGCCCTGGCGTTGGGATGTGACCGCGGTTCTGGGAGCGACCACCAGCCTCCGTGGGAAGCAAAGCCCATTATCACTGATGCCCAAAGGCGGCCACGCTGGTGCAGCTTCCATACCACCGGGCATCACCGGCTGCCCCACCGCCAGGGAAAACCCAACAGATCTGGGGGCGATAACAAACACAGCGATGTCTGAGAGGCCCAGAGTTCACGGGTGGCTGGGAAATGCATGGACCTCTCCTAGAGCGGCTGATAGGGCGCTCAACAGAGTCCAGCCACGCCGTGCTCCATCAGACCTGACCTCCTCCAGCCCTTTATGATTCCACTCCCGCCGCGTTCGCTCCCGGGAGCGGGGCCGCTTTAGGCCTCGCACCCCACGCCCCGGGTGCCCGCGCTGCGGCGTGGCCTCGGCGGCTCCCCGCCCGCTGCGCGGCCCCGGCCGGCTCCTCCCGCGGGGCACCGGAGGGGACGGGACGGCCGGGCTCGGGGGTGAGGAGGGCGGTGGGGCCCGGCCCCCCCCGCCGGCCCCGCTCCCCGCCCCAGCCCGGCGGCGGTGCAAGGCCCGGCGGGTCCCGGCCCGCGCTACCGCCCGGCCGCCCTTTGTCTGCGCTCCCGCCGAGGTCGGCCCGTACCTGCCTGCCCGGCCGGGCCCGCTCAGCTCCGCTCCGCTCCGCTCGGCTCCGCCGGGCCCGGCCCCGCTCGGCGCGTCCCGCCCGCCGCCCCGGCCAGGCACCGCCCCCCGCCCGGCCCGGCCCGGCCCGGCCCGGCCGGCCCCCGGCAGGCTGAGGCTCGGCAGCGCCGCGCTGGGCTCCGTGCCCGGCCGAACGCGGGGAGGGGAGGGCGGGATGCGGCCCCGCACACAGCAGGGGCGGACCCCCGGGGCTGCCCAGCGCCGCTCCCGGCTGCTCAGCCGCGGTGAGAGCCGTGTCTGACCGCGGTGGTGCGGGGCACACAGGGCGACCAAGGCTGTGCGATGATCCCCCGACGGGAGGGCTCCTTTGATGCCCCGGGCATGGGGCGTGTACGGTGATGCCACGCGATGCTCACAACAGGTCCCCGCTCTCACGGCTCTTCACTGGGGCAAGCACCGTGAGGTGTCCTGAAGGGTAAAGACCAGGCGGTGTGTTTAGCGCGACGGGGGTGTTAGGCTGATGTCTCCTTTAGAATCCTTTTATCTTTGTCTCAGTGCGCCCTTCGTGTCTGGTTTTGAAGCCTGAGGTTGTCCCCATCCTCCTCTCCATCCACAGAACCCGGGTGTGATTTCAGCGCATCAGTACAGCACATCATTTTGCCCCTTCCACCTCAAGACAAGCTCAAGGTGCGTATCTGAGTCATGGCTGGCAGCCCCCCAACCTGCATGAACACACATAGAATTCCCTTCATTCCTCAGAAATGGGAAAAACAAGCTTAACGTGGCTCAGCCTCTCCGCTCCTGCCCCTGCTCTCCCCATGGAGGCTGCCATGGGCTCGGCCAGCATGTGGAGACATGCTCTGGTCCAGGGGAAAGGAGCCCATCACTAGCAAGAGCTAGCCAGGTCTGCCTCACCACCTGCATAAGGAGGGATGCAGTACATGAAGAAGACCCCATCAGGTTTCATGTCCAGCCCATGGGGACAAGTTCATGTCCAACCATGGGGATGAGATATAGCAGAAGGTCTGCTGGGTTTGGTTTTGGCGGCGCACTCCGGGCCAGCTTCCGACTTAACAGGAGTTGAGGAAGCAATTTCAACCAAATGAAACGGGCAGATAAACAAACAAAAAGCAAAGAAGAAAGGAAGTCGTAGGGAAGGAGACACAAAGAGTTGCAGACAATTATGGCTGCACATTTTCTAACACGCTCTGAAGCTTTCATTGAAGTCGAAGACTTCTTATCCTTAAACATTTCACTTCCCGCACAAGCCTTTTCTCTGAAGATCTCAGAATATCTTTGCTTATGCCGAAGTTACGTGAAAGCTCAGAAAACAAAAAGGGACAAACAGGAAGCTTTTCAACTGCAAACTGCTATAAAGGGTATTAAAGGGATTTCTTTCTTCTTCAGCCTTGAACGATTTGCAAACTCAGCCTGCAAATGTATCTGTGGTGAGAGGAGCTTTCTGAGGCCATGCTAACCTCTGTCAGAGCTCTAGCACAGGAGGGACATGCACGACTCATCGAGCAAAAAGCCAGCAATGAGTAATTCAAAGGCACGCACCAAACTCCAAGGACAATCTGCAGAATCCACAATCTCCAGCTGTAAACTTTTCCACTGAATAGTTACTTCTGAGAAAAAGGAATTTGATGAATTCTTGGCTTGGCTTTTGCTAATACATATATTTTTTTTCCAAGAATGATCAGAAGGCTGCTCAGGAAGGCATTGCTATTTATTAATACCAGCTCTGCAGTTTACATGAGTATCAGCTGGCAGGGCTTTCTTCCTTGCCTATCTTCTGTTTGCAAACACAAAGGAAACCATTTCCCTTCCCGCATGCCTCAGCTTCCAGGCTCTTCTTCAGCACATCTGTCAGAAAGAAGTTTAGCGGCTTTCCTCCGCATTGTCTCCAATTTATTAATCAACACTTTCAGCTCCCTACTGAGTTACAGCCAAATTATGGTCCCCTTGAAGTCCATGGCAGCACTTCCACTGGCTTCATTAGGACCAGAAACCGGCTCTTGAAGTCTCTGCCAATTCCTTAAGTGCTTTAACTTCAGCGTCGGAGATTTCTTTTTTAATCTTCTTACGTCTGTTTCTGACACATCATTTTACACGTGTGCATGCACAAACTGCCCTTCGGAACTAAAAACGGCCTTAAAAGCAAATGGAAAAGCTTGCTTTCTTTTTTTTTTTCACCTGTGAATGGCTGCATTTGGGGCCCCAATTTCTTTTTGCCAGGGCTATCAGAGGAAAGATGCCATTTCAAGGGGCCCAGAGCTTTTTGAGAGCCCCGACCACAGATCCTGCTCCGTACCAAGTAGACAGCAAGGGTTCAGCCTGCTGGGGAGAGTTTTGACCTCTTCCAGCTCCAGTCTCTGTTTCAAGGCCACCAGTAAGGCCAGTGGTCTGGTGGTTCGTGGGAACAAGGCCCAGGCATGGAGATGGCGCCAAAATTCCTGTTGTGGGAAGCCCGGAGCAGGGACCTTCGCAGGTCAGGCCAGTTGCCTCCCACTGACCCCTCACCAGGACCAGTTCACACCAGGGCCAAGGCCCTGGCAGGAGAAGAGGTTGGGAGCAGCATTCCCATTTGCCTTGCTTCTCCGGCTCCCTTTCTGTTTAGTCACTGGCTGAGTTATGAAATCCGCCTGCAGCGTCACTGTGTCTGTGGGTTTCCCATGGGCTGGAGAGGCTATTACCAAGGAGCAGCTGGAATGTTAATTACCCATTAAGGAACTAAATCTGGGGGATTTCTCAAAGCAAATACACATCATCTCTGGCACTGACCCCACCGTGGCCTGAGCATCCTTCCCATGCAGGACTGAGGATGCAATCCTTGCAGCCCCTGCTGGGTGCCTCCCTTCTCGCTCATCCCAGCCTGAGAAGGTCCTCAGTGCTGTCTACAGCAGCTAGGACAGCCTGGCTGGAGCTGGCACTGGAGTTCTAGGAACATTCTGCAGGCAGACTGTTCCCTTGCAGACACACCAGGACTGGTGCAAGGCAAAGTAAAAGGAAACAATTTGTCCTGGATACCGGCGAAAGCCCCATCCCGCACAGAGCCTGGAGGGACTGGGAGCAGTCTGCCTCCCAGCTGCTCCGGGGCTGTGGACAGCATTGGATTTTGAACGTTGAGTTGTTTCTATTTAGCAGCTCATCTGGTTATTTCAGCCTGTTACCCTATAAGTGGACGCTTGCCTCTTTCCTTGCCTCTGGCTCGCATCTGTTCCTGGGGAACATCCGAGGCTGGTGCAAGGCAAAGGATCCTCACAGCCTGCCCTGCACACGTGGCTCCTTGGGGAGATGAGGAGTCCAGGCTGCCCGCACACCCTTCACCATCGACAAACTCCTTATCAGATGGGTCACTCACAGCCACATGCATGGCCTGATGCAGGGTGACCTCTGCAGCACTCGCCTGCTGCTAACTCCTTCCTTCCCCTTCCTTCAAATCAGGCCACAGGCTGTGTCACTGGAGCCTCCGGCTGGAATTACAGCGCTCCTGCCAATGTATATTTTAAAAGCCTCTCCTTCAATATTTAAACAGGAAGATCCCTGTCTGCTAATGAAGAGAGGAGCAGGTGAAGGTGGCCCACAGGGTCAAGCCAGGCATTATGGTGGGCACAGAAAGCTTTCCTGAGGAAGAAGCCCAGCACATGAGGAGCAGGGAGCCTCACGGATCAAAGCTCTTCTCCCTGGTGGCAGCTGAGAGCTTTGCATCCTGCAGAGACCTGGGAATTCCAGCCAGAGAAAGAAAAGGTACCCCAAAAGACGTCAGCCTTGTTCACGCAGGGATGCCCCCCTATAAACGCACAGCGCCCCTGAGCTGTGGAGCTGATGGGTGCGAGAAGGGGGTCGGAAGTTTCCCACAGGGCAGCAGCAGATGCTGTCAGTCAAGCAGAGGTGCTGCAGGTGTTTGCCGGATTTTGGACAGTGCAGCCTCGCTATGGAGCCGTCACGAGGAGCCCCCCTCGCACATCTGCTCCCCTGCGGCTGGGCCAGCTCTGACTGCAGCTCCGGGGTGCAGATCGGAACCTGTCGGCTTTCCCCCCCCATGCAGGCACCCATGGGCATGCTTCCAGTGTGTCCCTCGCAACCCAGACCCACTGAGCGCAAGGGTGAGGCACCTGGAGCAGGGCAGCAGCAGGACCAGAGAGTGGATATAAAGTCAAACGCTGTTAAGGTTTGGTTCAATCTGCCCTTTTGCAAAGATCTTTGGTGTTTCCCATCCTCACTCTCCTGAATGCCTTTAAAATCACTTGGAAACAGAAAACATTCGCTTGCTGGAGAACCTTAATGTGAAACTTCACAAATTTATACTGTCTGCTGTAGAGGCGGAACAGATCCGGTGATTGCTCTGGGAGGATGGTCCCTGCACCGCTGCTTGCAGCTGCAGCGCCCACAGGGAATGGTTGGAATCTCTCCCATTGGCTCCTTAACAGAAAATACTCCAGACTTCTGTGCATTAAAACCACCACATACATCCCCTTATGCGGAAAATCCCAAACCCCTCCTCGCTGTCAGGGCTCCTGCCTGAGCTCAGGGCAGGGACAAGCAGCTGCCTGGAACCCTGACAGCAGAGGGGGAGAGGCTTGCGGCGCAGCCCAGCCCTACCCGTGCGCGGTCAGTGCGGACTGCGGCAGCCCCTGGCATTACCCCCGTTTCCATCGCTGTTTTTAAGCCGGTTCAGCCCTGCCTGTCCGCCGCGCTCCCAGCGCGGCCCCGCCGCCACCACACGCACCGCCGCCATCTTTGGGAGGGAGGCGGAGGGCGGAGGATACCGCCATCTTGGGAAGGGACCCATCGGGCGGCGGCCGCACCGTCCTGCGGAGCACAACCGGACCGGTTGAGCCCTCGGTGGCGCGGGTCACGGCTTCACGGGGCCGGCGGCACCGGGAGCGGGGCAAAGCCCCGCCGGTGCGATGGGGACCCGCCGCTCCCCGGCGGCATCCTGCCGCTCCCCGCCATCACTTCCGGGTGAGCGGCGGTGGCTTCCGCCTCCTGAGGGCGCCCCTTCCTTTGCAGCGGCGGCCGCCGGAGCAGACGCGCAGGTGAGAGCGGGGCGGGCGCATCCGCCGCCATCCGTCCCCATCCGCGCCCCGCCGCGGGCTCCCCGCCCGCCGCCCGCCTCCAGGGGCCCGGGGCTCCGCGGGGCAGCGCGCACGGCGCTGCGGGAGCGTTCCCGCCGGAGCGGGCCGCTAGGCCGCGGGAGAGCCCGGGGCTGGCGGAGCTGCGCGGCCGGAGCTCCGGCGCATGATGAGGGGCAGCATGATGAGGAGCGGGAGGCCTGCCCGAGGGCACGACCATGGTCTGTGCTCCGTGGGAGGCGGCTGCGGGCCGGCCCTGAGCGCTCGGGGCTGTCCCCGGTGTGGGTTCGGGTGAGCGCTGGAGAGCAGCGGCTTCCTTGCGCCGAGGTCAGTGTTGGCTTCGCGGTGCCCGCGGCGCAGCTTCTGCACAGTCGTGTTGTGTCGCTGGGGTTCGTGGCTGGGATGGCCACGGAGCCTTTTGCTGGCTGAGGGAAGAGGATGTGGCTCTCTGAGTGCCTGTGTAAGCCTTGGTTGAACAGTCGGTGCTCAGTGCAGATTGCTGTGCGGAGATGACCATCGGGCTAAGGCCTGTGGGTGAAAGTAGGTCGTGCTTGGAGGGAGTACCTTAATGAAGTCGTTAGGCTTTTCTCATGTGCAAGGTGCTGGTTGTAGCTGGTCTTGGGCATGAGAGGGCAATAGGGAACCATGTTCCTGTGCTCGGGAGCAGGTACACAGGCTCCTCAGGCACCCAGCCAAGCCCTGCTGAGTGCAGTGTTTTCTATAGCTGGGTTTGGGATTCAGAGCAGAAGATGTACCTGGGTTAGTCCCAGGGATGTGGTAGGGACACCAATAACATAGAAGAACCCAAGCTGGTATTTGAAAGGTCTACAGAGCCACAGCGTTGTGACAGTGCCGGGTCTTTAATAATTGTTTGGTTAGGTGTTTCCTTTCCATAAAGTCATAAATGAGCAAGAGGGAGCTCTCAACACTGCTGGTTGTCAGGGAGAGGGTCTCCCTCTTGCTCTGGGGACATCAGCTGCATGAAGCACAGCTTAGGTAGCTCCTGCTGTGCAGTGCAGCTGGAGAGACCCAGCTAAAGAGTTGTGGGTGGTGATCTGTCTGGGAGTATACAACAGAGCTGAGAACCTTGGCTTTTATAAGTCCACTTTTACTCCAGATTGCAACCTGTGTTTTGCCAGTAGTAACATATCTTGCTTGGTAAAGGGTCACAGTGGCAGGGAATTCGGTAAAATCCTGTAGGAGGATACTGAGAAATCCACCATTGTTCTTACTTCTCTTCTATTGTTGTTCAGAAATGGCACCTCGTAAGGGCAAGGAGAAGAAGGAAGAACAGGTCATCAGCTTGGGACCTCAGGTTGCTGAAGGAGAAAACGTGTTCGGTGTCTGCCACATCTTTGCTTCCTTCAATGACACTTTCGTCCACGTGACTGACCTCTCTGGCAAGTGAGTATTGACCACCCATGGCCTTGCTGCAGACCCTGGGTCCTTCAGTTTTGGGCACAGAAATGAGATTTGGGTTGAGGTTCCACGAAAGCCCTTGAGCTTTCTTCCAAACTCCACCTTTGCCTTTTGTAGGGAAACCATCTGTCGGGTGACTGGTGGCATGAAGGTGAAGGCAGACAGAGATGAGTCTTCTCCCTACGCAGCTATGCTGGCGGCCCAGGATGTTGCCCAGAGGTGCAAGGAGCTGGGCATCACTGCCCTGCACATCAAGCTGCGTGCTACCGGTGGAAATAGGTATGTTGGTTGGGCCTGGCTTTCGCAAAGGATGTGGCATGGTCTTAGAACAAGAACCAGAGCCCTTCTTCATGCTGTCTCAGTTGGTAACGTGTCTGCAGTGAGTGAACTGGACTTCAGACCTGACCGAAAGGATGTCTGTTGCTTTGTGTGGTGATTGGCTGACGTCACCCATTCTGAACCCATTCTGAGTGGCATCTCCAGTTGACTGGCGCAGGGGTGTGCTCTTATTTATCTGGTACTGGATGGGGAGGTGTTTGGAGATGTGTTACCTTGGAATGACACTGAAGTGCCTGTCTTGTGGTTGGTTGCGAATGGTTTGGGTCTGAGGACCTGAATGTTTTGCAGTGGGGAAACTGATTTTAACACCATCAGCTGCTTGTGAACTGCGTCCAGCTTCTGGATCATCTAAGGGATTATTGGTTCTGATTCTCTCCTCCAGAACCAAGACTCCTGGACCTGGTGCCCAGTCAGCCCTGAGAGCTCTGGCCCGATCTGGAATGAAGATTGGCCGCATTGGTGAGTGATGGAGAAGACAATAGCTAGATGTGTCCGTTATGGTACATCAGTGCAGAGCGTTGCCCCAGTTTTGAGGGATTAGTTAGTATATGTGCCACTCGGTTTGATGGTTTAACTTTTGGATGTTCTTCTTGGGCTCTCTCAGATGGCACTGATGGTGTGTTTAATTTAAGCAGATTCTTAAGGGTATGATTCACCAGGAGGCGGCGTGAGCAGGCTTCGGAAGCAAGTTTCTGTCTGCAGTCTAAACCCCAGCTGCACAGCAGGGTGCTCATGGTCCTCTGCTGGAGCAGTGCTTGTGCCAGAGCTGTTCAGTTGCCTGGAAACACTGTGCTGGTCCTGGTTTCATACTCTGAGTCAGTACTAATGGAGTTCCAGCTGTTCAGGGAATGTCCCAAGTTGCTTTGGGGAGTTGTGAGAAGCAGTGGTGTTGGCTGCTACAAAATCTACATCAAGCACCCTCTGTTTCTTTGGAAGCGCAGGGGCTGCTCACTTTAAGTGGGATGGGAGAGGGGAATTTTTGCTTCTGCAGCATTTAAAGCCCTTGATGAGCTCAGAGAGAGCTTTTTGCCTGTGGAGCGTTCATTCTGCCTGCATGTGTCCTCTGCACCCACAGCGTGCAGCCGGGGGGGGGTTGTGGTTTAAGCCCAGATAATAATTAAGTACCACACAGCTGCTTGCTTCCACTCTGGGTGGGATGGGGAGAATCAAAAGGTAAAACCCATGGGTTGAGATAAGAACAGTTTAGTAGTTGAAATTAAGTAAAATAACCCAGCTGAAACCAGGTCGCAGGGGGTGTGGTGGGGTTGGGTGGCTCTGCTGTGCCCAGTTGGTTTCTTGGGGTACCTCTGGAAGATAACAGGGTGGTTCTTTGTTTCTTCTCCTTGCAGAGGATGTCACCCCCATCCCCTCTGACAGCACTCGCAGGAAGGGTGGTCGCCGTGGACGTCGTCTGTGAACAGTGCTGCACCTTTGCTTATTAAAGCTCTCTTTTAAACCTCTTCTCCACTGTCTTTCTTATTGAGGCGTGCTCAGAAGCTGAGTGGCTTCAGTTTAATTACGTGCACTAATAGCTCATGCTCTTGGGGCTGGGCTGGTTTGGCTGGGAGTGGTTAGTGCTGCTGAGGAGGTGCTCTTGATTATACATGGAAAGCTTCTAAAAGCACTGGAATTACAGCTCCCTTGGCTGCTCTGTTTGTGTATTTATACTTCCAGGGGTATTTAAGAAAATGACTCCTTACTTCTTAGGCACTGCTGTTTGCTTCCATGGAATGTGCTGCCATCATCTGGAATAAGTGCCCAGATCCACCTGCGCCAATATTCTAGCTCTCCAGGCTTTGAAACCGCTCCTGTTCCTGCCACTTCAGATGTAGCAAAATTTTAGACCAAGATTCATGGGCATACAATACTTGAGAACTGCAGACTGAGATCGGTGGGTTCTGTGTGTCTGGTTAAAAGAGCTGGGGCTTCTACAGCTCGAGGGAGAGATGACACTGTCAGAATTCCTCCTGTGCAATACTGAGGTCAACCCTTGCACAAAGCAGCACTTGTTTGGTCGTGAATCCCAGTCTCCTCGCAGTGCAATGTGCTGTAGGTCAGGTTTGTGTCAAGGCAGCTATAGCTCATCCAGCTTTGCCTCCTCGGTTGTGGTTGTGGGCTCTTGGCAACGAGTGAGCTCACGTGGAGCTTGAGAAATGTTTGTGCAGGAGTACTTGTGTTAAGTGATGGGTGTTTGTCAGTAATGGTTGAAAAACTTCAGGATTCTTAGCAGTTACATGGCAAATAGGAACAGTTCATACATGATGTGTGACCTGTGAAGTGAAGCTGGCAGCAGGGTTCTGATGTCCCCTCAGATCTTCCCTGTGAGGGCAGTGAGGCGCTGGCACAGGGTGCCCAGCAAAGCTGTGGCTGCCCCATCGCTGGCAGTGCTCAAGGCCAGGTTGGACACGGGGGCTTGGAGCAACCTGCTCTAGTGAAAGGTGTCTCTGCCACTGTTCTATGGATTGGAACTGGATGAGCTTTAAGTTCCCTTCCAACACAATCAATCTATGATCCCAAGGCTTGAGGACCTCATCCCTTTCATGTGGGCTCCTTCCCCCACCTTTGCATCTCCAAATGCTTTAGAGGGGATTCCTTTGCCTGCCTGCTCCTGAGCCTCCCTCCCCTCATGGGAAGGGTGCTGTAGCTGATGGTGGTGTTGGAGGTGCTCTGCACTCAAAGCAGTCTCTGTTCTGGTGCCTGGGTTGGATCCAGGGTGTGTTGCTCCTGTCAAGCTTGGTCTTCACTTGCTGAGCCCCAGCTCTGGCACAGGGAAAGGGGATGAGTTCCACAGCAGAGGGAACCAGGCTGTCTGATCTGAAGCCATGGTGCGCCTCGGTCTTCACTGGGAGAGCTATTTGGATGCTCGTGGTTTCGAGGTGAGTCATGATCTCTTTGAGGTGTCCTTGCTGTCGAAAAGAAAGCTGGGCTTGTGAGCGAGCAAGCCAGCTAACTGCTGCTGGGGTTTCTGCGAACTCTCGCTTAGTGCATAACTTCCCTTTTCTGTGGAAACAAATCAGCCTGGACAGATGTTCCTAAGCCAGCATTTCCCTTGGCACAGCCACAGGGTTTTATTTGTAGTTTCAGATGTGGCCATGGAAAGCTTGAGAGGAAACTTCCCTTACTGTCCTAAAAGTGTGCTATTTCCCGTTCAAATTGCTGTTTTCCTGTACTTTAAGTGTTCCTTGAGCTCGGTGTGGAGAAGGTGCTGAAAAGAAGAAGCCAGCAGGGGCTCAGCCAACGCAGCTGAGGAGGGAACAGGGCAGGAGAGCAGGATGCTGGTTGCTACTCACACCTCTAGGCAGTAGCGTTACATACACTCTTACAATGAAACCTGCTGCTGGTCTGGTGTGTGTTACTTTGTCCCTGGTGACGTTCACGTGGCTGCTTCACAGGGTACCTTTGGGAAAGCTCTACAGGAATATAACAGCCAGCGCAGGTTGGTACGAGTTTAACAGACCTTGCTTGCCTCTGGGTGCAATTTGAGATGGTTCCTGCTCAGCTCCATCTCCTGCTCCCACAGGGCAGAGCACGGCCACCCCAGGGTTTATCCGGGCTGTTTTCAAGGACGGGCATGGAAATGGGAAGGTGTCTGCTCAGTGGGATGAGAAGTGGCTTTTCATCTGGCTGGGGGTTCCCACCACATCACAGGGTCAGGCTGACCTCAGGCTGGCAGCCGGTGGTGGTGAGCCTTGCGGTGGCATTGGCCTTGCTTGGCTCTGGAGAGGAGGTTGTTGAAGAGCCAGATGGGACCTTTGGGTCTACCCTGGGGCAGGAGGAGCCCAGACCTGCCCCCTTGCTTGGTGCGTCCTCCCCTGGGGAGGCTTTTGGGGCTCACACAGGAGCAGGAACTTCGCTCAGTTCAGGGAGGTGGATTTGCTTTACTATCCTTTAACCTTTGGGGGAAGGAGCTCTGCTGTCCCGGCTGAGCTGCTGCCAGCCCGGCCCATGCCCCTTACCCTCACCATGCTGTGGGCAGGGGTTTTCCTGGGCTCACTTCACGAGTAATGCCAAACCCAGCTTTTATTTCTCAGCCAACCTGACATCTGAAACAGCTTCCTGCGTCCGTGTGAAACCCCAGGGAGAACCAGTGAATGAGGAAGAGAAACCAGAGAGCCCTGCGCAGAGCCGGCTGCAGGATGTGTCCTGGGGCTGTCTGGAGGGAAAGGCTCTCCTGGCTGAGTGTGTGGATGGGTTTCATGGCTCATGTTGGTCCCTGCCCTTTCCCAGCTGGATGTCTTGTGTGATTTGGTGAGAAGCTGCATCATGAGATGCTCATCCCACCGCAGGCACAGGGCTGTTCGGGATGCAGTGCATCCCAGCCCCAGAAACCCCTGGAGACTGATCTGTGTTCAATGGTGAGCCCTGTGCCTCAGTCGTTCCACTTGGGTTTGCCCAGGGGCTGATCCTGTGCTGCTGAGGTGTCACCTCATGGGCAGTGGGGGACGTCCTCACCAACCACCAGCCCAGGTGGGATCTATGGGCTGAGAGCTGCAGGATGGAGGCTTGGCTGGTTACAAACAGCTTCACGTGAATGCCCCGGGGGTTGTTTCTGCTTCCCTGCCTGAGATAATTGCTCTGCTGGCTCGGGCTGAGGTCCCCGGGGAATGAGCAGGTCTGAGCCGAGCCCTGAGCCTGCTCGTTGCTCCAGATGGCTGCTTTTCACCCCAAAATCAGCTGGTTCCCAGCCTCCTCTCATGGTGCTTGTCAGGTTTTACATGGGCAGCACAGGGTGTGCACAGAGACGAAGCCTTGGAGGTGATGGGTGGTGATGAGTCTGCGCTGGTGCAGGTGCCAGCCGCAGGCTACGGAATGGGATAAAGCAGCCTGGAAGCTGCTTTGTGAAAGCATCTGTGTTTTCCCAGGAAAATCCATTTACTGTCTTAAAAACCACTTTAGATGCCATGGCCAGTGCAGAAAGGTTGAGGGGAAGTACTGAAGAAGTCAATGGAGATGTCTGTGTGCAGGGCGTGGGCTGATTTGGTGCTGGGCTCGGGGGGCTCAGCCAGTTTATTGCCTGTGTTTGTGGTTTCAGAGTCAGGCCCCGTGGGGTTTCACTCCCCAGGTTCCTGTTCAGACTTCCCTTGGTTCCCCTTAGGGCTGAGGCTGGTCACGGAATGAGCCTGGAGCATGGCCCTGGCGTGGGGGGCTCATGGGGAGCTGGGCTGAGGCTGTGAGAAAAAGCCCTATTCCCCCAAATCCCCCTGTGACCAGCATGGGCTGAGAGTGAGGGGAGAGCCAAAAGGTTAGGGAAGGGGTTTATGCGCTTTTGTTCCCCTCCCCTTTACTTTTAACGCCTGGGGATGGTCTCTGAACGCAGCATCACTTCACAAGCAGCAGATAAGTTATTTGTGTTCAAAATAGCGTGGGCAGAGGAATGCAGGGAGGGGCAGAAGCTGGGTATGAAGTGGCCTGGGGTTAGGCTGATGGACAGCCTTGGGCAGGAGGGCTGTGCACCCCTGGGAGCCCCAAGGCTTTCCTGCTGGGTTGCATGGGAATGGGGCCGAGCACCAAAGTCTTTCCACTGTGCGGAGGCTGCGATTTCCCTCCTGGGAAGCAGGAGCATCCTCCACCGGCACCTGCTTCTCCTCCAGGGCATCTGCTGGGGTACCCTGCTTTGCTCCTTGGAAATGCCTTTCATACAATCCCAGACTGGTTTGGGTTGGAAGGGACCTCAAAGCTCATCCAGTTCCAACCCCTGCCACGTGCAGGGACACCTTGCACTAGAGCAGGTCGCTTTTAGGTTATTCCTTAACCCCGCTCTCCCAGCACTGCTGGGCTGGCTGTGCCATCCCAATGGATGGACCCAGGACTGACCGGGAGAAGTGATGGAGCTGCTGAGGAAACCCACCCATGTCCTCACCCTGTCCTCAGCCACTTTCCAGCCCTGGGGCCGCGTGGAGGTTTGCAGGTAACCAGTGACATCCGGGCCATTGCTTTTGGTTTCACGCTCGGTTTCACTTCTGCTGAGCCCCAGCCCTGATTGTGCCAGGTCCCGGCCCTGGGACTGCCCCAGTGTTGTGCACGGGGTACCCGGAAAGGCCAAGCCCTATGGGTCAGCGCTGGCACTGGGGATGTGTCAGCCCCAGGGTGCCCCAGGTCCTGGATGAAATCACCTACAATCAGCATTATGGGGTGGAATGGCTCCTCTTGCACATAAAGCACTAATGGGGCTGTGGGGTGGGCTATGGGCCCACGCTGCCGCACTCCCCCTGATGCTTTGGGGTAGCCCACCTTGAGGGGCTGCTTCTCTTCCCTTGGGTTTGGGGGTTCAGCCCCTGAAGCCATTGCAGATAGGGCAAGGGGGGTGCTGCAAAGGGGAGGGGCTTGAAAACACTCGGTGGTCCTTTAATCACCACCCCTGCAGCCTGAGAGGCACTGGCCAAGCCCCCCCAACCCCGAAAGGGTACGAAGTGACCCCATGGAGGGTCCTGCTCAGCCTCTGGTATCCCACTAGACATCCCACTTCCTTCCTCATGCACTGCCTTCCAGCTCCCCATCCCACCTCCTGCCCACACCCAGGGGTCCCAGAGCCCCCCAGGCCCACGGCACTGGTTGTCACCAGGCTGGACATCACGACCCACCAGTGGCAATGGGGTGGGAAGCGACGCCCCACGGGGTGACCGTGGCGCTCGCAGCAGCATCCAGCATCATTTGCGGACCGCGGACCTGCCGAGCTGAGGTCTGCCTGGCAACAAGTGATGCGCATGCCGGCAGCCAATGGGGATTTTTCCTGCCGCCTCGGGGGGGTAGGGGCAGGGTGAGGGCAGGGGTATTTCCCGCGGCAGTGCTCGGGGTGCTCACTGCACATCGGAGTGCTCGGAGCAGCCATGGCCGACGAGCAGCGGGACCTCATCTCCAACCCCGGCAGCAGCATGCTCAACGTCGGGGGCACCCAAAGGTGCTGTGCGGGGGCAAGGGATGGGGGCTTGGGGAGATGGGGGTCATAGGGAGGGCAGAGCGATGGGGATGTGGGGCAGAGGGGGTGTTGCGTGGCTGTGGCGTGGACCATGCTGTGGATCCGACAGTTGGGCCAGGAGGGCACAGAGTGACTGTGGGGCAGAAAGTTGGGCTCATGCCGTGGCTATGGGGCACTGTGGAAGCAAGGGGGCCGTGGAGTGGCTGTGGGGTGGAAGGAGCTGGAGCATGGCTGTGGGGAGGGCAGGGGCATAGGGCGGCTATAGGGTTGAGGGAGGTCACTGTATCTCTGGGGCGGTGGGGGCATGACATTGCAATGGGGTGGACAGGGGAACAGCAGGGCTGTGGGGCAGGCAGGGACACAGCGCAGACCCAGACCCCAGCCAGCTCTGTAGGGCCCCCCCCATGTCCCAACCAGCCCCATCTCCCACACCCCGGGGCACTCCCAAAACTTCAAACCAATCAGGAGCACGGAAGCTCTGACATCATCAGTCACCAGGCAGACATCGGGGCTGCGAGTCCCGCTCCGGACATTGCCTGCGGCAGCCGGGCAGCGCCCATGGGTACCCGCACCTCATCGGGTACTGCGGCTCCCTGCTGCCCTGCTGCGCCATCAGCGCCCCATTCCCCCCGGGCAGAGTCTGGCAGCGTGGCAGGCGGCTGCATGGCGTTGGCTTTGCCTTCCCTTGGCATGGGGTGCGACGGCAGAAGCGACGCTTTCGCTGTTCGCACCAAGTGTTACCACTGAGGTGCACTCCGTCCTCAACCCTCTGGGATCAGGAAGGCTTCAGGGGGCTCCATCATTGCGAAAGGCGATGCCCAGAGCGATGCCGTGCCCCCACATCCCCCGTGCCCCTCCGCTGCCTCCTCGCTCTCACCCCGCGGTGATTTTCGGTTCCTCAGTGTGGAGGAGGGACCTTCACGCTGAGATTTCACTTCTGCCCATCGCGACGGGGGCACTTTGTGCTCGTCTGGTGGCAAAGCCCCTGGGAGGTGATGGTGATGGTGAGGTGTGAGGACACCTGCTGCTGGGGGCTGGTGCGCCCCATGTCACGGCAGAGGGCTGGAACTGGATCATCCTTCAGAGTCCTCCTATGACTCCCTGTGCTGCAGGTCTGCGCTGGGCAGCAGAGCCGCCATCTCCACGCTGTCCATCCTGGTGGCGCTGTTGATCGTCGGCCAGGCTGTCACCGTCTACTTCGTGTACCAGCAGAACGGGCGCATCAGCAAACTGACCAAGACCTCGCAGACCCTGCAGCTGGAGGCGCTGCAGAGGAAGCTGCCGGCCAGTCCGTAACCCCACGGCACCGGGGTGGTGGTGATGGAGGGTGGTTGGGAGAGGGGACCACCGGCCCCGACGCCCCTCACGCTGCTCCTCCCTCGGCAGGTGCCAAGCCAGTGAACAAGATGAAGATGGCTGTAATGAACAGCCCCATGGTCATGAAGGTCCTGCCCATGGTCCCCTCTGCGGGCAACACGGTAAGAGATGCTGAGCGCTGCATGGCTGCTGCCCCCTGCCCTCGGGGCTCAACGCCAGCCCTTGTGCTCACGCTGCCCCTTTGTCTTTTCCCTTGAGGTCATGGCCCCGGCGAGCAACAGAACCGAGGACCAAGTCAAGCACCTGCTGCTGGTAAGGTCCACCATGCCCCTACCGACTCCATAGCTGCCCCCTCCGCTATACGAGGTGATGGGACCCTCTGCTTCCAGCTCACTGTGTCTGGGGATCCATTGGGATGCTCAGAGCTAGTGGGAGCTCCTGGCCTCCTGCAGTGCCCATGTGGCTGATATAAGCAGAGCTGCAGCCCTCACACCTCGTTTCTCTTTGCCCTGTCTCACTGTGGTTGGTCCCTCTGCAGCAAGCAGACCCCAGGAAGATGTTCCCGGAGCTGAAGGATGACCTGATGGACAACCTGAAGCGCCTGAAGAGCACCATGACTTATGAGGACTGGCAGGTCAGTGCTTGCTGCTGCCCTACTCATCCCCTTTGAGGAGCACCCTGCTTTGTGGAGGGACTGGGGTGTCCCCACCAGTCCTGCTTGAGCCAGGCCAGGGTTACTCTCACCTTAAGGATGGTGGTGATGCTCTTGATCTTCCTTGGTCCAAGCTGGAGCTTGGTGCGCAGCTCTCACCCTGTGATGGTTAATGTGCTGCTGCCCTTATTGCAGTCCTTCGAGTCCTGGATGCACAAGTGGCTGCTGTTTGAAATGGCCAAGAACTCCAAGCCAGAGGAGCATAAGGAGATCCCAGTGAAGAAAGGTACCAGGGATGGGGGCTGCTGAGCTGGGAAGCGTTGGGACAGGCCCTTTTGGAACACCCACCCCCTGTAGGTGCCACCCTGGAGCTTCCCAAAGGCAACAAAACCGTCATCCCTTGGCCAGTCAGTCATGGGCTCTTCGTTCCATGGGGAGACTCTGGCTGGTGGTGCTTGGGATATCCCAGGGCTGCTGCTTGTAGGGCTTTTGGGATGAATGAATGTCTGAGAAGCTGGAGCCACCTCCCCACATCCTCAGTCCTTGGCTGGCCCCAGAGCTTTAGGTCACCGTGATGGGGCTTCTTCACCTTCCAGATTGGATTTAACTGCTCTGGATGAGAAGCTCCTGCAGCCCCCAGGCAGCAGAAGGGTGGTTGGGGGGGGCTCACAGCATCTCCCCTTTGTTCTTGTTGCCCCTAGTGCTAACTAAGTGCCAGGCAGAGGCCAATTCCAGGGGTGTGCATCCGGGTCGGTTCCAGCCGCAGTGCGATGAGAACGGTGACTACCTGCCCAAGCAGTGCAATGCCTCCACCGGCTACTGCTGGTGCTCCTACAAAAACGGCACCAGGATTGAGGGCACTGCTACCCGGGAAGAGCTGGACTGCGAGGGTAGGTGGCCAGAGAGGGGAAGATGAGCAATGAGCATCCTGCGTGGATGCTGCTCCTTGTTTTAGTTGTGGATAGGGAGAGCAAGACAGAGCAGAGAGCGCTCAAGCTGTAGGGAGCATCCCTCATTGGTGCCAATGCACCTTAAGGCTGGAGGGGTCCCTAAACCCAGCCCTCACCTTGGGGAGCTGCAGCTTGAGGTGTGAGGTCAAGGTCTTCCATCAGCCCCCCATTGCCCCCAAACTTGTAGCTCATGGTGTGGGTGCAGGCTCTGCCCCACTGCCCTCAGAGGGTCCAGCACCCATATCCTGCCCTCCCTCTGCAGTTGCTGCCACCGCTGCCCCCCCCACCACCCCGGAGCCGGAGGAGATGATGTTCTCCGGGGTGGACATGCTCAGGCTGGGCGCAGAGAAAGGTGAGTCCTGGGATGGGGAAAGCCCTGGGGACTGCAGCAGAGGATGCAGGAGGCTATGGGAGATACATGTCCACCCCCAAGAGCACCAAAGCAGCGCTGGGGAGGTGGAGGTTGTGACGGAGACACAGCAAAAGCAGCCTGAGTTTTGGGGGGGTCCTGGGGCCATCTCACTGATTCCCTGCCCTCTTTCCCCCACAGTCAACTAGAAGAGGATGCCACGGTTGCTGGTCCAGACTTCAGCATCCAGCTCATGTTTAGTCTCTTTGCTCTGTTTCCTTTCTGCTCTTACTCTGCTTTCCAAGGCGATTAACAGTGGATGCCCCTTCCCCTGCTGCAGGGCTAAGCTGCCACCAGTGCCAGAGCCACAGTGTTCCCCCAAGGTGGGTACAGGGGGCTGGAGAATGATTTCAGCAGTGTCAGACCCATAAATCCTGTTCCCTTTTGCTCATGGGCATCCCGCAGCAGCCGAACAGGCACAGAGCTCACCCTGCTGAAGAATGAGCCGCTAATGCTTTCTTACGCTGAATGAACATTAAAAGCAGCAAAACAACCTCCACCAGCTTCTTAACTGACCCCCGTAGGTTGAAGCCCTGTTAGAGTGCAAGAATAGCGGGATTTTATTGTGGAGCGCTTGGCTTTGATCCATGTTCACATTCAGCTTGTGCCTTCAGGCTGGAGCACAGCCTCAGCAGTGGGTAACAGTAGGCAGAGGAGCTGACCCTGGAGCCAGAGGGGCTTCTGATTCTTCTGACTCGAGCTGATAGTTCCTTTATCGATGACCTTACAAGCTAATTATCTCCAATAAACTTCCTGAATAAGAAAGCCTCGTGGGCAGCTCGCGCAGGGCAGCGCCTGCAACGTCTGCACTGTCCTGGATTGTTTCAATCTCAATAAAAATCAAGTCAAAGACACTCGGATATCTGTGCCTGCCCCCATGGTTGCACACATTCCTTGCCCCATTCCCATCCCAGCGGTTGGTCCATCTCCATGCACACTGGGGTCCCCCTGCACCCCAGCATCGTCCCTTTAGGCGAGTCTCAGCATGGGTACGAGGGCAGTAGGGCAGACCTCTGCCCTCACTGCAAGCCTGGGAGGGAGGAAGCCAAGGGGGCTCCAGGCCCTTTGCTCCTCATCTCCTACACCCCATGGCTGGGAATGAAGTGATGCAGGGGAGCAGCAGGCTGGGCGATGTGCCAACCCGCAACACTTCAGTAGTGAAAACCCCCATAATAAACCAGTGCTAGAAGAACACACAGTTCAAAGTTGAGGAGCAACAGCCCTTCTTGTCCTTAGGAGCAGGCAGAGAGCAGTCAATCGTTCCCAGGGGATGAAGTGATGCCTACAAACCTGGACAGATGCTGGACTCTGCTACTGTACCTGCAGCATCCTTGGGTGATGGCTGAGCCCAGTGCTGCCCGGCCCTGCTCCCCTCCCTCCCTCTGAACCAGCTGAAGCAAAATCTCCTGCTTTTCTTTATTTCTGTATTCCATAAAAAAACCAACCACCCACATAAAACGACACCGTCTCAGCCAAGAGCAACTGCTGGACACAGCTGCTCAGTGCAACTGCAGGGAAACAACCACCATCAGTGTTGGAATAAAAAGTAAACCCAAGAGCTCTCTTCCATAGTAGCAAAAGGACAGCACAAATCACAGGAGGGGAGAGGAAAAGAACAGAAAAAGGGAAAAGTTCCTCTTAAAAATATAGCTCTGTGATGAGGAGGAGGTGGGGGGGGGGGTGTCAACAAGGAGGAAAGCAGTTTATGCAAGCTGGCTCTGCTCTGGTCAAACTGCCTCCTTGGGTTCAGTTCTTGTGCAACAGGCGAGCCATCGTGAGTGAGGGGCAATAAACAAGTCTCTGGGCCCCAGCGGGGCAGGAGGAGGCAGAAAGTTGCACTGCTCTGCTCTAACAGTCACAGTTAAAAGAAGTTATAAATTATTATTAAAAAAAGAAAAAGAAAAAGGCTGGAATTCTCCTCATGAGCTTCCTTTTCCTCTCTGCTGTGTGATCTTCACCCATAAATCCTTAATCACAGGGATGCGGTACCTTTGGGGAGAGGAGTTAAGAGTTAGGGATGGGGAGGAGAACAGCCTTACAGCTGAGCAGAGCGAGGGCAGTCATCTGGTCCACTTCCAGGTGCCTACAACACCACCATCTATTCCACAATACTTTTCCAAGCTCCCTGTGCTCAGCAGGGGCAGCCAGTGCCAGAGGCCGCTTATCTCTGCTGATGACAGAGGACAGCAAGGTCCAGGCTGGAAATCCAGTTCTCAGCAGCTAAAGAGTTGAGGTCAAACACATCCTGAGAAGCCAGCACACTGCTGTGTGACTTTCCTTACATTGCTGCGCTCTCTGACCCTCTGACCTAAGGCCAGGCTGACTCAGTGAGCATTCAGAGGGCACATTGTCTTCCCAAGCCTGGGCCAAGGTTACTGCTACTCAGAGGTACTGACAGTCCCCACAGGCCATGTACCTTCTCGCAATCCTTCAGGCTCAGCTGTTTTCTTCTTCTAAAAAGAAAAGGGCATAAAATAAATCAGTGTCATCACACCACAAACATAAAGGACACAGCAAAGCCACAAGCCATGGAGGCTTCTTGGCTACCATCTCTACAGCGACCTATCTACTACAAAGAACATTGTATAGTCTCCCTCTGTACCCTTTCCTAGCCCTTGGGATGGAAGGCAGTAGCCTGGCAAGCTTAGAGGTCCAGTTTCTACTGAAAATCAGATGAATAGAGTTGAAGAGCAGCACTTCTTCCTTGGGCAGATTCTCTGCCACCAGAATGGCCCCTGGGTTTACCCTTCTAGGGAAAGGGATCTTTCCTGAGGGAGCAATACAGGAACAAGCCCATCTTTGAGCCACCCCAATCCCAACCAACTAAAGGTCAGGGTGACTCAAGAATAGCCACAATTAACTGCAGCCTCCTCTGCACTGCCAGCAAGGCTCTGTTCCTCTGCAGCCTGGCATGCTATTAGGATGAGCATCACAAGTGCAGTTCAGAACAGCTCTCCCTGTGGTACTCCTCTTCAGGGTCTTGCACGTACCTTTTTCTTCTTCTTGTGAACCTCATCAGAGCCATCTGCTACAGGATCCCCTTCAGAAGCCACCTTTTTGCCCTTTTTTTCTTTTCCAGTCTTTTTTTCTGGGAGAGGGAAAGAAAAGTCAGTTAAGAGAGGGACTCTGGTATTGTGAGCCTCTGAGATGGAGCACAGAGTGGTAGGAGCATCTCCACTAAGTGTTTGACCAAACCTGAGTAAGCTTTACAGAGCAGTAACTGGGTGAGAGCAGAGCCCTGGTACAAGGCAGCTCACCCAGAGTGGTTTGATCCCACCATCCATGCACATGTGTGCACAGAATTACACAGGATTCCATTCCTTCCATCTCCTGCTGCCCACCCCCACTGAAGCTACTGCTTCAGTGCTGGAGCAGCTGGACCAGAAATCAGAGCAAGGGGAGCTGTTAACACCAGATGGGACACAAGGTTCAGCTCAGCACAACTGCTCCAGGAGGCCCCAGCACACTCAGGGCAACAGCCCACACAAGAGCTCATGGACAATGTGACTCCTTCAAAAGGAAGGGCTGCAGCTCTGTGGAAGAGAAACACCAGCAGATCTGGCCCACCCATTGCATCTCTTTGTCTTTTAAAGCCCACAAGATCCAACAAAGAACGGGCTCTGGTTTGCAAATGCAGTCTGCACTGCAAAGAAAAGAAAACTGCCTTTGCATTAGGGCAGCAAACAGCATCACAGAGCAGATGCAGGCAAGAGGGGCAGGAAACGCTCTTAATTGGGAGCAGCAAGCAGGAGGATGGAACAATCCTCCTCTTTCTCCAGGGATTTGAAAGCAGCAGTAACAGCCCCGAGTCAAATCTCTTGACTGAGCGGCTCACAACGTTGCAGCACAGACAGTGCTCAGGCAGGGCCAGGAAGGGGCACTGTCACCCCGCAGGGAACAGCAGTAGATGACACAGCAGATGACAGCACAGATTTCGAGGCTGATCTTTTAAGAGGCTGGCAGCAAGGGGCTGTGTTCAGGATGCTCTAACACAAAACCCTGCACACGTGAACACTGGGCTGCTTCTGCCACGCTCACAGCGTGGCAGGGACCTTCTGCCTGCCATCCCCAGCCACACTGCACCTTAGCTCTCTGTTAGTGTGTGGTGGTTGCCAGAGAGGAGCCAGGGCAGGGAGCTGGGTTAGCAGAGCTGTTCTGCATTGCAGACACAGAGCAAGGCACCACACGGAGTGCAGTGGGCAGAACACAGCCCTTGCGGCTTACAACCAGCAGCACCTCTCCCAGAACAGAGAGGCAGGAGAACCCAGCTTGCTGTCTGCAACACGGCCTGCAGAAAAACACTGAAGTGAGGTGTTAAAAACCTGGCACTGGCTTTAGGTGGGCCAAGAGTGGCTGGAAAGCTGCCCACTGTAAATGGACCTGGGGGCGCTGGCTGACAGCAGGCTGAATATGAGCCAGCTTGTGGCCAAGAAGGCCAGCAGCATCGTGGCTTGTATCAGAAATAGTGTGGCCAGCAGAGCCAGGGCAGTGATCATCCCCCTGTGCTGGGCACTGGTGAGGCTGCACCTCAAATCCTGTGTTCACTTCTGGGCCCCTCACTGCAAGAGACATTGAGGAGCTGGAGCGGGGCCAGAGAAGGGCAACGGAGCTGGTGCAGGGCCTGGAGCACAGTGTGATGGGGAACGGCTGAGGGACCTAGGGGGTTCAGTCTGGAGAAGGCTCAGGGGGGACCTGATCGCTCCCTTCAAGTGCCTGACAGGAGGATGGAGTGAGGTGGGGGTCAGTCTCTTCTCCCAGGTAACAAGCGATAGGACAAGAGGAAATGGCCACACGTTGAGCCAGGGGAGGTTTAGCTTAGATATTAGGAAAAACAGTAAATGTGTAGATGTGGCACTTGGGGACATGGTTTAGTGGTGGGCTTGGCAGTGATGGGTTCACAGTTGGACTTGATGATCTGAAAGGTCTTTTCCAACCTAAACAACTCTATGGCTCTAAAAGGGAAGTAGGCAAGCAGGAAGCTAATGGGAAAGTGAGTGCTACTGACAGATGCAAGAACCTATAGCAAATGCAGCCCCAGATGCTTACTCTTAGCTCCTTTTTTCTTTTCCTTGCTGCCTGGCAACTTCCCCAGCTCACCAGCTACTTTCTTCTTTTTCTTTTTGGGTACTTCTTCATTAGCTTGCACTTTCTGCTTCTTCTCCTTGGGCTGCCCAACGGCCCCATCCTCTCCTGGATGTTTCCGCTTCTGAGACGTTTTCTGTTTCTTGTTCTCTTTGTGTTTGCTCTTAGCTGCTTTCACAGCTTTGTCTGCTGTGGAGGAAGGCTTCTTTTCCTTCTTTTCTTTTTTCTCCTTTTTCTTCTTCTTCTTCCCTTCCAGCCCTTCCACTGGGTTTTGCACTGAAGGAACTTTGGCCCCAGTGATCTCTGTTTTAATCCCCAAGCTTGACTCCTCTGACTGTGGGACGGAGAATGGCGCAGATGATGCTGGGGTCATTTGTGCACTTTTTATCCCAACATCATTCTCTTTTACAGCCAGGGCTTTTTTGACTGGGGAAGGCTTGAGGCTGGCATGACCTGGCTCCATTTTTCTTGCCACCTTCTCTGTGTTGGAGGCTCCTGTGGCTCCCTGCCCTGGAGGAGGAAGGTTGCTCTCTGCAGAAACATCGACAATAGAGAGAAGACAACTCAGGGAGCATTCATTACATAGACCACAGGGTTATTGGAGGATGGAAGCATGCATGCGAAGAGGAGCATCTGGCTCTCCCCCTCACAAGCAAATCCTGCTATAGCAGGGTCAGGAAAAGGCATCTCAGCCTGAAATTGAGTCTCTGGCAAGGGAAGTGGGTGACAACAGCCACAACAGCTTGGACTGTTGGACCTTCCATAGAAGCCATCACTACCAGAGCACACCAATGCAGTGTGTATCACTTTCAGGGAGAGCCCTACCTGCTCCCATTAATTGTATTAATTATTGCAGTTAAAGCAGAACTGGGAGAGGCCAAGGCACACAGCACAGAGCCTCACAAGAGGGGCATTCCAGGAAGAGAGGGCTGTGCTGTGGCCAGGGGAAGCCAGCAGACGGCAGCAGCACTCCACACTGCTGGGCTCTGCAGTGGAGACATGCCGGGAGCAGGGCCCTGTCCCAGTGTCACCCTCCTGTGCCAGCACCACTTTGCTCCTCAGCCAGGCAGATTCCAGCCCCACCAAAGGAGACCCACCTGCTTTGTGGTTCGTAGCCACCTGGTCCACGTCTGTGTCAGAGTCACTGCTGTCGCTGCTGGAGCTGTTGGCTGGGGCTGCTTTCACAGGGGACTTGGGGAGGGAGTTGGCAGCAGTCACGGCTGTTTTCCCTTGCCCTGCTTTGCCCACAGGCTGGAGGGGAACAGTCTTTGGTGTCTGGGGTGTTGCTGGGGTCCTGGGGGGGCCCAAATAGCCTGTGAGGAGGGACTGAAACAGCACAGACACACTGAAGAGTCACAGCAGGGCAGCCTCCCACACACCAGACATTCAGATCTGTCCCTGCTGCTATTGCTCCCATGCTCCAAGAGAAGAGCCCAACTTTGGCCACCCGCAGAGATCCTGCACTGTTCAATCAACCCTGCAGAGAGGCCAGGGCTGCCAGGAGAGGGGCCAGCACTGACAGACGCTGCCTGAGCTGACAGCAGCAAGAGCTGATGGCCAGAGGCTCTCCTCTTTGTTCTTGCCTAGTAAATGAGGCTTGGGGGAAGCTCCTGGCCATTAGCATGCACCCATGCACAGCTAATGCACTGCAGATGTGCTGCACGCCCCGCACATTACTTACAAAGGGAATTTAATGGCTTGGACACGGGTTAAGTTACAAATAAATGTGGAGAAAGAAATCCTGCTGCTATTGGCACTGTGCACCAGCTCTCCTGGATTAACCCTTGCAAGGCACCATCTCCTCCCATGCCCTTTCCCCAGGAAAGGCACCATGAGCCCAGATCCAAGGTCCTGCAGCCTGGGGAAGCATTCCAGGTTCAAAAGCCTCTCTGCACTCATCAAAAGGGCCCTGCTCACAGCACTGCACTGGGGAGCCCCCATATCTGTCCTGGCAAACCCACCCAGCACCTGTTTGCTATGGCTCAGAATTCAGTCCTCTCTCTGTGTTTCTTAGGAGCCAGTTGCAAGACCTGAAAGGATCCCATCCTGCTCAGCTACTATACCTGTGATGCTGCTGCCTCCTCCTCCTCCTCCTCACTGGACTCTGAGGAGGAGCTGTCGGCTTTCTGGGTCCCTCCTGGTTTCTGCAGCGAGCCTGCTGAAGGAGCAGAGTTCATCCCATTAAACCCAGCACTGCTGCCTGGGGCCGAGCTCACATTCCCATCACAGTTACTGCCACCAAAAGGCCTTCTGCCTCCAAAGAAAGCACCGTCCTACAAAGCTGGAGAGGAAGAACCCCTCTCCAACCACTATGTGAAGGTGACACACCTCCCACAGGGTAACAAAACACCGTCCCCACCCTGGTCTGTCAGCAGCACTGAGAGCATCTTCTTAGGAGAACTGACCAGGCTTGGGGGGTTGCTTGGGTGTCTCCTCGTCGTTGCTGTCTGAGGAACTGCTGTCCGTGGGCTCCTCCAGCTGGGTGGGTGGCACAGCCCGGTTCAGGCAGGTGTGCTGTGCTGGCTTCAGGCCTGGCTTCCTCGACTTGGCTGTGAGGCTTCCCAGGGGCGGAGCAGCCTGTGGTGTGGCAGCACTGGCTGGGGGAGCTTTTCCCACAGGAACCGTTTGCTTTAGGCTAGAAGCAGTAGGGACCTAGAGAGAGGAAGATGGAATGCATCTGGAATGAGGAATAACTGCTCATGCCCATCAACTAAAAGAACAAGCCCATCTGCTCTGGGCTGTGACCACCTCCGCCCTTCTTCAGCAATAGTGCTTCAGTCTGTGCCAAGGTCAGCCCAAGAATCTCTCATCCAGGGCACAGAATCTCCATCTCCCTTTGCCCAGAGATGAAGCAGGCACCTGCGGCAAAGCAGACAACTCCTGACTGTACAGGGCACTGCTACCAGAAAAGAAGGAAGAAACCAACCAGCCAGCTGGGAGGCAGGAACGCAAAAGGCACCAGGGCTACCCTCTGCTCATCTGCATTACCTTAAGGTGTGATAACAGTGGTTAAACCAGAGCAACTCCCTTCCCCACCCCCCACAAGCACACTCCCTCAGCTGGGGACAAGGCATCAGCCTCAGACTCCAGCAGACCCATCTCCCCAGGGAAGCTCCCTGCTTCAGTCTCCTCTGTCATTACCTTTTCTGTCACCACCTCTTCATCTGAGGAATCGCTACATGAGCTCTGGGACACTCTGATAACTGACGGGGCAGGAGGTGCTTCTATCCCCTTCTCTGGCGGCAGCGTGGCATTAGCCTTAGCAGCCACTGCGCTCAAAACCTTGGCTGCTTTGATGTTCTGCTGGGGCAGAATCTAAAATAGATGAGAAAGAAAATCAGGACAGAGCACAACTTGCAGGGGAAAAGAGACAGAAGAGCCCAATCCACCACTAACTCCTGAGCTCTTCCATCATTTTCAGCACAGCACCAAGGCTGTTGCATTAGCTCAGTGCCCCAAAGGCACTCATCCTGAGGGCAGGCAGGCGAAACATGAAGTGATCCTTACCCACTGCAACACCAGCAAGACTGCTTTCGTAAACCCTACTTTGGACTCCAGGATGTTTCCTACACTCTAAAATCCACACATTGAGAGTTAATTGGCAACAGAGACAAAGCAAAGACACCAACCACAAGGCAAATCTGCCTTCAGGTCCACAAGCAAGCCACAGACTGCACAGAGCACATTACAAGAAGCAAATTTGTTGCCTCACATTTGAAACCTCCACACTAAATGTAAAGGGGGGTTTAAAAATAGAAGAGCCAGGGGCACGGAAATCAGACACTGACATCAAGTCCAAGACACAAATGCCAGCAGAGGAGGGCGTAGGAGCGATGAAGGAGTGCTCAGCCTCCTGGTTTGTGCTACAAGCAAGGCTACGTGAGCAGCCCTCCCTCCTCCCCAGCTCCCTGACAAGCTGGGCCTTTGTGGGCTGACATTTCCCTCACACAACATCTGGCCTTCAGCAGGGGAGGCAACGCTCTGCCGTGCCGAGAGCCGTCACCGCGACGGGAGCTCGCAGCGGTGCTGCACACAGCTCCAGTTACAGCAACTGCATTACTTTATACAGGCTTCGTCCTATGAACAAGGCTTTAATCAATCGCTGCTCAGGCTGGCTGCCTGCCCTGCAGCCCTTCCCCTGGCCACAGCATCAGGCAAACACAGGGAAGTTTCCTGGAGTGCATCTCTCAGCTGGGGTGCTGGCCAGGCAGGGGACACACGTGCAGGACAAGAAGAGCACTTGGACGCTAAGCCCTGGGCTCAGAGCAGCAGCCAAGCCACCATCACATAGGAACGGCAGCCACATTCCTCAGTCAGTGCTTCTTCACGTGGTTTCTTTGTCAGGCTCAAACTGCAGCAGAAGTGCAGAGAGACCCAAGACAGCTTCACAGCAAGGCAGCTCAGCCACTGCTCTGCAGGACAGGCATGGAGACACAAAAAGATGTGACACCAAGAGAGTCTGCTGAGAGAGCTGGGATCGGCTCCATGACACAGCAGCGCCCTCAGCACAAATATGGAATCACCTCCCTTCTCCAAGGCAGGAGTCTGGCTCCTCCAGCTGAAAGGCAGCAGGGCCGCTGTGTTACTGCTACAGGGCAGATCCTTCCAGCCTCCCTAGTCCTGTAGAGGGGGAGTCCAGAGAGCTCCAGCCACACCACACCCTCAAGAGACTGGGAGGAACCAGAGAGAAGGTAGCCTTGGAGCTACCCAGCTCATGAGAAGACTTTGCCTGCAAGGATTTGGCTGCTTTTCCAACCTAACTCCCTGGTGCAGGGCAAAGGGGACAGAGTCCCAAAGGAGGCCTGGCCTTGTGCATCTACTCATGCTCCTGCCCAAACATTCGCACCCTCCACTGCTCCCTCATACTGCGAGCGTGCTGCAGCCAAGACACATGCCCAGAGCCGGGTCAGGGAGACCCAGGGATGCCATCAAGGAAACCTGATCCGGACAGCGGGAAGGTTCCTCTCTGCAGCTCTCATCACCCACCAACTACCACCTCGCAAGTCCAGAGACCCACACCCAGTGGGTCAGCAACTCCTTACCTGAGAAGGGGGCACTATTTCCTCCTCTGAATCTGACTCCTTGCTAGAATCATCACTGCTCTCCGCAGGTGGAGGGGCTGGGGCTGCTGCTGGAGCTGGTGCCTTCTTTACACTTGTTGGCTGGGGCACAGCATTGGCTTTCACTGCAAGGAAAGCATAAAAGACTTTCACCATCAGAAAGAGTTGCTCTCCATGGCTGACCAGAGCAGGAGCTATCACACCAGGCTGGGCCATTCCACATGCAGGGGAGAGAAGGAAACCCACAAGGATTCAGGTGAGGCATCCCGGCCACTGCCAGGGACTCACCAGCTTGCAGAGGCTGTGTCTGTGCTGCAGGGGACTCCTCTTCACTGTCAGAAGTGTCACTGCTCTCACTTTCCGAGGCCTGGCTTTTCAAGGTGCTTCCCACTGCTTTAGGAGCCTGGCTCAGGCTGGGAACAGGCCCAGGCTGTTCTGTTAACCTCTTAACAAAAAAGAGACACAGGCCCAGAAATGGGGAATCAGTGCAGGTACTGTCCAGGAGTTTAAATGCAGTTTCAGCTCAAGTTGGGTTTTGTTTTAACTCTTAACACAGCTGTTACTAACACTAACTCCATCCCTGGCCTGTCAAGATTGGAAGGGGCTTCAGCACTGCCTGGACTGAGCTGCTGAAGACACATACCACGTCCTTTAGCAATATGCTTTTGAACAGGAAGCCCAAGTGTGTTTTAACTCACGATCACATGGGGTTCATAACACCAATTCCTTATTGAGGCTGAGACACTGTCTGAACAGGAGCCTTAGGACAGCAGAAGCACTGCAACCCCAAGATCATCATTTAAGTATGACCTTCCCCCAGCTTGGAGATCAGTGGGAGTTGGGGAGTCTTGTGCTAAATCACTTGCAAGATTCAGAGGCAGTATGAGAGAAGCTCCATCCTAGAGCTGCTGGAGAGCTCAGCATAGACAGAGGGCTGACAAGCGTTTGGGAACGCAGAAGGCAGGCAGAGACAGACCAGTATCCACCTTGGAAACTCATCTGTCAACAGGTCTAAGAACTGAGACATCTCCAGACAACAAAACCCTGCAACTCACTTGGGCTGTACCTTTCTATAGCAGTCATCAATACCGTGATGCCCCAGCTCAGGCCACGAGCCAGTGCCTCAAGCAGTGTGTCAGTGCTAGGAAGCCGCAACTACCAAAGCACAAGATACACAACTGCCAGGTGAGAGGCTCTGTTTCCAGCTCCTCCTTTTGCTTGGGCCAAAGGCTGCAGACACCCCCTCCTGCACACTGCTGAGGACTGGTGGTGGCAGAGGGATCTGGGAACTTCACCACCACTGTTATTCAAGCAGTGCTCTGCACCCACTCAGTTTACTCCACTCATGGCTCATCTCTGGGCTGCTCTGCCAAAGAGTACACCACGCTTGCCAGGGCAGGCAGACCCCATCCAACCCACACATGATGGCAGCTCGCTCCAGTGCTCCATCTCCAGCCACGACACTCCTGCAAGGTGAGAGACTCCTGCCTGGCTGCACGGCCCTTGCCACCCCCTCTCCCAACACAGTCATATCCTCTCAGCCCACAGCAGAGGTTCAGCAGCACTTCAGCAGTGCCAGCTCAGCCGGGGGCTGCTCCTGGCCAGTATCTGCGAGCATCAGCCAAGCAGCTTCCCGGGAGGACAGATCTTCCCGTGCTTCCTGGCACAGCCCTACCAAGGGCTGCCACTGGGGCAGTGTTTATCATCTCCAAGCCAAACACTAAACAGACAACTGCATCTGCATGTTTATGCCATTACAGAACAGCTCTCCGAACAAGCAAAGCACATTTTGACTCTGCTTAGAGAAACAGAAACCTCCACTAGCACTTTGGAGGGGGGGACTGCAAACCTCACTTGTCTGTTTTGTTTTGATACCAGTGAGTCACTAGCTCCAGGAGAGAGGCCAGATTTGCAGTGCTGAAGGCAGAGAACTACTTGAAGCAGACACAAGAATTCAAATGCTTGAGCTTCCGTCCCTCTCGTTCCAAGCACTTATGTACAAGGAAGAAGTATACAAAGATCAGAGCCCACTCACTCACTTTTAAGACCTTTGTAGCAATGGGATTGGCTTCTCCCTCTACCTGGATGCAAGGCACAAGGGCTGCTTCATCTCCTAACTTAGCAAGAGATTGGGAAAGAGCTGCGGTACAGAGGCATCCTGACACAGAAAGAACATAACAGCGTCCACAGAGAAACCACCATGAGCTTTACACAGCCTTGGGACTGCTCAGATCTTCCTGGAGGGAGGCCAAGGTCCCTCCATCCACCTCATCTTGGTCACTGCCAGATGGCTGACAGCCGTCACATCCTATGGCATGGCCCCAGGTGGGATCAGGCAAGTGACATGCTGACAGGCATCAACAAAACCACCACACACTCACCGTGTAACATGCACAGTTTAATAGACAAGCACACTAAAGCAGACAAGCACACTAAAGCGAATCAAGTATCTATCTCTCTATATGTAGCGAAGGACAATAAAGCAAATCAGAGAGATATAAGTAAAGCACAGAGGAAAATTAGCAATGCATCAAATCATCACTGCATAGAGAGAACAGAGATTAAGAAGACACACATCACCAATTACCACCAAATCATCACCCAGGCCCACACTTCAAGCTGGGAAGCCCTGTTGCAGCTGATGCCAGGAGTCTCAGGTAACGGAAAATTCCCATGCGGTGCATCCACCCATAGGTGAGGCTCGGGATTCGGCTACAAGAGGATCCTGCTTTTACACCCTCAGAAAAACAGTCGGCTTTATGCCAGCTCATTTACTCGTGGGGCTGGGCAGTTTCTCATGATCTCCCTGATGTCAAGTACGAAGGTCAGAAGACAACTGCACCCTTATGTTTTCCTGCCTCTTTCCATAAACATATATACTCTACTGAACACACTGACAAAAACATACTCTGTTTTGTCTCTCAGTCATGAGTGGGAATCAGCTCTCAGCTAGGTTCCCATCCACTGCAGCCAGCAGCATGGCTGAGTTCATAGAATTTGTGTTGGACGGGACCTTAAAGCTCATTCAGCTCCAATCCCCTGCATGGCAGGGACACCTTCCACTAGAGCAGCTTGCTCCAAGCCCTGTCCAACCTGGCCTTGAACACTGCCAGGGACAGGGCAGCCACAGCTTCTCTGGGCACCCTGTGCCAATGCCTCAGCACCCTCACAGGGAAGAACTTCTTCCTTATACCCAACCTAAATCTGTTTAAGTTTGAGCCCAGGGAACAGATGCCACAGGCAGACAACTTAAGAGCCACAGGTACTGAAGTAACTCGGGGAGAAAGAAAGTCATGAGGAAATCATTTTTCCTGCTCCCTCTCCAGCCCCCTGAGCTGCCTGTGGCTCAGTGCGGTGACTCAGAGCCCGCACAACCCATCTGCCACTCCACTGGGTCCATTTGCATCATGCAGTGCTGCATGACAAGAGGGGAAACAACACCGAGCCACGTGCTCTGAGCACGCTGTAATAATCACACTCCATTGCTGCCTGTGCACCACCAGTGTATCAGCACCAGGACCAGTATCTCAGCTGTGTCACAACACAGCAGAGGTACAACTGTCATCTGCACAGGAGCAAGGACAGTGCTCAGGAAGGGAAAGAGCCTCTCCATCTGGTGGGAGATTTGGCCTGTGGTGCAAGACAGACGTGCAGGCACAGCTTCCACCAGTGCAGCCCACACGGGTTTCACTGGGATGCTAAAGAAAGACACAGGTTCCAAACACACATGTGCATCTCATGCCCAGTCCTGGTAAGCAGAAGCTGAAGCCTGCCCATAGAGGACTTGAGTTCCATCTTTGATCCAAAACATCCAGGAAAGAGGAAGCAGAGCAGAATTAGCAGTTCCAAAAGAAAAGCAGCTCACAGCATCTTTAAGATCAATATAGACTGTGCCCCATCACCATCCTTCCCCATCCCCAAATAAGCAAACACCTTGTCAACTTCTTTGACTAAATATTCCTGAATCTTCAGGGGTAAACATACCAATTAAACAGTTCAATTTAAGCATGATGTTCATTTTAATTGTGCTAATCCACCCCCACAGGGAAAGATGAAGCAGCTTCCAACGCTCTGTATCTGTTTGGATCTTGCACAGAAGCCAGAGGAAGTTACAGGATACAGTAAGTCAGTGGTTAGCATATGCCCAAGTAGCAGATGGTGCGGATGAGCTAAGAAGAGTTTGACTAGGAGGACAGGACTGTGGACACAGCTAAGCCTAATGGTTTATCTTCAGGCTTCACTCGTGGTCTCTGCCTGTAGGCTACTTATATGTGAAGAAACAGCCTGTTTGGCAAAAATAGAGCTTCCTCGATGACAAGCTCTTCCTTGCTGACTGTGGCTGTTGAGAGGTAATCACCAGTCTGCAACAGGGAAGATGCTGAAGTGGTTAAATAACCATTGGCAAGACAGCTACTTGCTGCTGCCAGCTTCCAATCAACATCTGCGAGAAACAAACCTATCCCAGCACATCCTTCACCTAGAACTCTAACATGGATGAGTCTTGATAGTCTTGCAGCAGGACCCCATGGCACAGCTATCAGAATAGCTGCTCCTGCCACCCAGAACTAAATCTTCACATAGAATCACGCAGGAAGAGAGCAGCACAGAGCCAACTGTCAGAGATCCATCCCCCTCCACCCACCTTAGCAGACCAAAGGCTATGAAGACAAAAATGCAGAGCCTCTCTGACTCCTGCCTGTCAATAGTGAAATGATGTGGTGACAAAGAGCCTCCTTGCTAGGACACGTGAGCCTCTGCCCCCGGCTTCCCTTCCTCCCTTGCAGATAACAGCTGCCATCTCCAAAATGCTGCTCTCAGGGCAGTTTCTGCAGGGCCCTGCAGCTCAGAGTCAGTGCAGAAGGTCTCCATACAACATGCCTGAGGGTGCTCCCAGAAAGGGATTTGCTTCTTTATAAGTCCAGCCACCAGAGTCCAACCAAGTTCATGGTCCGTCTCTCAAGAGAGGTCCTAAACAAAACCTCAAAAGAGAGCCAAGACCAAGCTGCCTGTGACCCCACACACAAGGGTTACAGAGGGGCATTCTGAGGGGCAAAGCATGAGTGAAACAGTTGGTATCAAAAAGGTTACCCCCCTCCCAGTTTCCAAGTAGAAAGAAAGATCTTCCTCTCCGAGGGACAGAGATACAACATGCTGCTGGTGTTTCAAGGAGATCAGTAGCACCATTTTAAGGGATAAACAATTGTTTTGCATATCCCATCCCTTGGCACTGAGTTGAACACAGTATTACCTACCTTCTGGCTGACAGGCACAGAATGATCCTCCTCTTCGCTGCTTGAGGAGTCAGAGCTCTCCACTGGCTTTGCACTTTCAGCAGGCTTCATGGGAGCAGCAGTCCTTCCCAATGCGGTTTTGGCCTGCTTTGGCACTGCTGGCTTTGGTGCTGGCTTCCCTTGGGAGAGGGGAAGTGTCTTTGCTGGAGCTGCTTTGCTGGAGAGCGATGCTGCTGGTGCAGGTTTCACTGGGGACGGGACGGCCTGGGAGGGTTTTGGAGGTGGCTTTGTCTGGACAAGACAACAACAGTGAAAGAAGGCAAATATCACAGCAGCATAATTCATTTTGCTCACACTGTAATCAAGGGAAGAGATTTCAGAGCCCCCTGGGATAAGTGAATGTTAAAGGAAGACTAGCAACTGGCAGGACACAAGGCATCCTTTCACCTAGCTGTGTGGGGATAGTCTCCCAAGATGAGAAAGCAAGAGCAGGAATTCTCCATCAGCCTGTGATACTACCAGTCCCCTCCAGTGAGGTGCATTGCGGCACTCTGCACTCTCCACAGTGGGGAAGCTGAGCTGTGCTTCAGTTTGACAAATTAGACACTATTTATCGCAATTTACAGCTGGGAGGCAAATTCAAGCATGACAATTTGCCTCTTCAGGTGGGAAAAGAATTGCTGCGGCTTTTTTATTTAAAAGTACTGATGGATTTTTTTTGTTATTATTTTTAAGAAGGGAACAATGGCTTGAATAGAGCTCGGAGCAAAGACATTGAGGTGCCTTTAAACACCCCTGCTTCTTGCCTCCCACCCCAATATGACCTTGCTACACACTACATGCATTTACAGTTCCTTTTCACTGTAATTCCTTGCCCTGGAGGGGCATACAAGGAGAGACAAGAGCTCAGACAGACACACCTGGGTTACTGATGGACGCTCCTCATCTTCACTGTCTGATGAGTCGCTGCTCTCTGATGTGTCATCGGGCTTTGCAGCCCCAGGAACCGTTGTAGGAACCGTTGTGGGTGCAGGTTTGGCCTGGGTTGGTACCACTGCTGTCTGCCTCACTGCATTCCTCTTGAGGGATGCCGGAGTAGCTGGTACACTTTTCACAGGCCCTGCGTTAACCGGCACTGTTTTCACAGCTGGTTTTGCCTGGAAACAAGGGAACAAAAGGGAATCACAACTGGTTAACATCTCAGAAGAAACGCACTGAGAGCTGTAACTGCATGGAATCTGTTTTAAAGAAGGCTACCTCTCTAATTTGACCAGGACAGGCTTGCTCAGATCCACAGCCTGGGGTGTATCTGAAGCAAACCACTTTCTCCATGGATTGCCTGATTATATCTGTGGAGTTGCACACCAATCACCTCCTACAGACCAAGAGATCTCCCTCAACTTCAGGCACTAAAAGGAACGGGGATGGAATGGTTGATGCTGGCAAGGGTTAGTGGGACTCTCAGCCACACAGCATGTTTCTTTGGCTTTGGAGATTTCTCATACCCAGGGAAGGGGGTGTTGTCAGAATACAGCATTGCAGCATTTCCTCTCTACGTCAAGGGAAGGGAAGCAATTTCCTGCAGAAGAGGAACCTGGCCTGGAGAGGTTACCTGGACGACTGGAGTTGCAAGCTCCTCCTCAGAGGATGTCTCATCACTTGATTCCTCACTGCTGCTCTCAGCAGCCCCAGCTGCCTGCTTTGCCTCTGAAACACAAGCAAGATGTCACAGCTGCTGCCTGCTCTGAGCTCCCCAAGCGTGATGCTAATGTGGCTTTTGAAGTCAGGAAAAAACAAGACACAGAGAGAACTAAGGGGATTTACAGGGAAGAGGGCCTAGCCTTGCTGAAAGCATCAGTGGCCTGCTAGAACAGCTTCTCCAGACAAACACTGGCCCACAAACACCTCCCCTCAGTGCAGGCAGAGATGGGAAATCCTTCCTGGCCACCCTCTGACCCTACAGGAGCTGCCCAGCCCCACTTAGCTCCCTGCTGAGGTACCTAGCATGGCTGCAGCTCCTCTGGAAAAGAGCCAAGAGAAGGACCATTTTCAGAGCTTCTCCCAACACACACACTTCAAAGCAGTAAAAGACTTCCCTAAAGACCTCAAAACCGAAACCCAATCACTTTACAAGTGGGAATATGAAGAGAAGATGCTGCAGTGCCCTTCCAAAAAGCTCAAAGCATCTGCAGCGTTAGTACTGCATCTCCTCCAGATATGCTATGCTTTTATCTCCAACCCCATAGTGCTGGGTGCTGCCAGACAGACATTTCAGCACAGAATCTGCTGCTTGAAATGGGAGCAGGCATGCTGGCTTCATCCCACAGAGCTCCGGAGCTGGCTCTTCTGCAGTATTCTCACAGCCTCCCCTAAGAGCAAGCACCGCTCTGAGCTTTCCAGCACGGGAGCTGAAAGGCACAAGCTGAAAGCACAGCTCAGACCTGATTCCATGTTGGAGCTGGAGCACACATGCACCTACCACACTCCGCTGGCTCCTTACCCACTCTGGGAGCTGGGCCCTTTGCAGTCGGTGTCACTTCTTCCTCATCACTCTCTGACGAGGAGCTGCTGCTGGAGCTTTCTGGTGCTTTGGTCAATACCGGTGCTTTGCTTTGACCTACTGTGGTCGTGGCTGTTGTGGCATGTCCAGACTTCCCAGGACCAGGCAGTTTCTGCCCAGCCTTGGCGGGAGATGCAGCTGCAGCTGGTGCATTGGGCTGCTGCTTATTTGAGACCACAGTTCTTTCTGCAGCAGAGGGCACGGCTGCTTTGCCTGCCGGGGCAGTGGGTACATTTGGAGAGTGCAGGGAGTTGGTGGCAGCTTTGCCACTCACCACAGCTGGTGGCACCTACAGGGAACAAAAGAAATTAGAAGCCTGTAGACAGACGAGGGGCTAAGCTGGAAGCAACATATCTTAAAGAACAACCTGGCAGCCAGACAAGCCATAGAGCTCTTTAGGGAAGCATCTGGGGGCCAGATCTAACAGAAAGATTATGCCAGCATAGGAGGGTCATTTAAATATGAATTCCACCCCACAATTCTACACATCCTAATGAGCCTGGGACAGTCCTGACCCCAGAGTACTATCAGCCTTTGAAGCCAAGAGAATTGCCTTACCACAACTGCACCTTTTCCAGCTGGCGTCTCCTCTTCTGATGAGGAGTCATCCTCTTCACTGCTTTCTACATTCACTCCCGAGTTGGTGGCCAGGGGAAGGCCAACTGCTGAATCGGAGAGAGCCAGAGAGACATCCTGTGAGCGCACCCCTCGCATCAGGATGGCCTCTGGTTTGCAGGGAGGGCAGGGTCCCATTTCCACACCTGCCTCAACACCACCACCACTGTCCTTGCAACAGGCAAGTGCTTCTCTCCTCCACTCCATCCTTCCCACCATCAAGATAAGTAACCTGCCCAGATCTGAAAGTTCCCAAGGGCTGGTCTACAGCAGATGAGACCCAGCCAAAACATATCAGATACATGGGGTTTTGTTACACTATGCGAGCCACATCAGCTACACCAGTGATCTATTCCAACCTCAAGACAGAGGCTTTCCAACTAGTAAGTTCTTCCCTCCTCCATGAATCAGGCCTGCCTTTCCCGGCCCACACACACACCTGAGACCAACTAGAAGGTGCCCCACAGTGGGCAGCATTAGGTTCCCAAGGCTTCATCCAAGCAACAACACCCATCCCTCCCCAATGAATTGCAACAGATTTCTTCTAGCTCCAGCAGACATCTGTGCTCCCAGAAACTCCACATGAGAAGGAGGACCTAAGCTAGTTAAACATAAGGGAATAGCCACCACTTTATAAGCATTTTCTCTACCCAAGCAAGTTCAGCTGCTCCTACACAAGCGTCTGATTGCACTCTGTCAGTTCCAGGGAGGTGAAATGCTCCTACCATTTGCAGCTTTTGACTTCTCTTTCTCATCCTCTTCTTTGTCTGAGCTCTCAGAGCTGCTCACAGGATCAGGAACTCTGATCTTTTCTGGGATGGCTTCTTCATCATCACTCAGCTTTCTTCTCCTGGAATTTGAGGGAGTTCTGAAGGAACAGAATTTGCATCAGAATGGGGAAAAAAAGTGTCTTAAAAAGAATAAAATACAATTATTCACCTACTCTCAGGTCAGGCTCCGGCCTAAGGACAATCAGTGTCATTGCCCTACAGCTCCTAAAAGGGTGGCAGAAATACTCCTCTAATCTGCAAGGAACAACTCCAGTCTTCCTCAGGCAGCTCCTGAGAGCAACATATCCCCTGCAGTACTCAGAGGAGATACTGTACATGTTTTCTCCTGTGTCCTAAGCAGACTCTTTCACACTTCATCAGAGAAGTAAAAATGTGTATGGTCAGGCTGGTTCTCACCACAGAGCAAAAGCATGCTACAGGACAAATTCCTTCTCCAGGAGGCAGCTACAGCCAGACAGATAGTAAGTGCAACCCCAGGGTTAGGACAATGAGCGCCAAACAGGTCTTGGTATGCCACAAGGCCAGGAGAATTGAGTCTGAAGGCTGTAAAAGCCTTATTTTATTTGTTCATCTGATTTAGAAGCAAGATTAGTTCAACAATTTGGCCAGGAAAGATTGTGCTTATTAGAGTGATTTAGTAGCAGAACTGTAACAGCAAGGTTTTTGTAAGCAGGCAAAGCCAAAAGCACATTTGCTGTTACAAAGTCCTGTTCACCACTCTAACAACGTAAAAGAACAGGGCAAGCCACACAGGCAGCTCTGACCCTACAAACCCTTCCCGATTCAGCAGCAGCTGATAACACAACAGGGGCTACTGTGAGAATCTGTTGTGAGTGACGAGGGGCTCAGGGATACTGCGTGGGGACAAACAGCAGTGTCCCAATGCACTTGCTAGAGGGAGACACTGCAAGCCTGCTTCTACACTGCTACATCCTCACCTAGATCAAGTTTTCCTCCTGCTCAACAAAACCATGGAGGCACAAGAGCTGGGGCTGCACCAAGACACGAGGTGTTCTAGCAAGAAACATCTCTGAAGCAAACACCCACTTCTTGAGGCTGCTGTCATGGCCACTCTGAGGAGCATCTTCACTCCAGCGCTCTTCAGAACAGACACAGAAGCCCAGCTCCAGATAACCCAGCTCTGTGGCGGCCACCAGTGTCAGACCAAAGCCAACGGTGCACAGGGTGGGTGCAAACATCACTGCACCCCACAGGGGAGGTGCTGCAGACCTTCACATGGGGTACTCACTGGAATAACTACACAGAAAGGTGCTGGGCTGAACATGTAAGGATTTGAAACCAAGAGACTTCCTCTGAGTCAGCAGACATATGATCTATGCCAAGGTTTAGGATCCGGTAAGAACTTTGGCATTTCAGCATCTGCTCTAATTCCCTGCTCTTGGGTCAACACTCCTGCAGAGCACGTGGCTTTAAAACGAAAGTGAAACAGAACTGGGGGAAAGATTTCTGCCAGTAAAGCGTGATTCTGAGCCCCACAATACTCCAGTATTAACCTCAACCAGCAAGAACAGCATCAGCTGTCCAAAACAAGAGTGCAACACCTTATCCCCAAGCTCAGACTGCTGAGCACGGTTATCATCAGAAACACTCTGACAACAGGAAATTCTAGCGGATAAAGCTCACACATGCCATGCAGTATGGACGTTAACATAGCCTGGAATTTATTCCATAGGCATTTCCCCCTTCGGCTTACTTTGCCCAGTGGGTAAAGATGTCCTCGAGAGAGGCCGAGAGGGAAGGGAGCAGCTTCTGTGAAAGCAGAGGGAACACGAGTCAAGCACCAGCCCCGGGTCAGGATGACACCCGACAGCAGCACAGACAGCAGCGGCCCCTCCAGCATAACGGAACCGTGTGCTCCCGCCCCCCAGCAACACCCCGCTCCCCGCCAGCGGCCCGTCCCGCCGCCCCGGGAGCCGCCTCCCCTGCTCAACACGTGTTCGGGACGGCTGTAACCGGGCGGCCGCTGGCCCCTGCCCTTCTCCCCGGAAGCCGCTCGGGGCCGGCGCTACACGTGGGCCCAGCGTGGAGCAGCGGGAAGCGGCACAGAGCTGAGGGCCCGTGGCGGGCCCGGTGAGGGAGGACGGGGGGGGGGGGGGGGGGGGGGGGTGTCCTCCTGAGGTCGTTACCCCCTTCACACCGCCGCTCCCCCCGGCGCGGGCGCCCCCGCTGCAGGTGCCCCGGCGCGGGTTACCTGCCCGGTCTGTGCCTGCAGCTCTCGGGCCGCCCGCGCGAAGCCGCCGCGCAGCAGGTGCTGGTGGATGAGGGCGAGCAGCTCCCGGGCCCCGCGCCTGTCCGCCGCCATGGCGCGGCCTCCGGGCGCCGCGTGCTGCGCGCGCCCCCGCCCCCCCGCCCTCCCGGCCGCCGTAACAGCCGCTTCCGCCGCGCTGCCCGATGGGGGCTGTAGTGCGGCGCTCCGCCGCTGCCTCCGCGGTGGACAGTGGGGGCTCGGGGACGGGTAACGGGGGGCAGCCCTCCGGTAACGGGGGACAGCCCGCGGGTAACGGGGGACAGCCCTCCGGTAACGGGGGACAGCCCGCGGGTAACGGGGGACAGCCCGCTGGCAGCAGGGTGGGGGGGCTGCGGTTGCTTCAGCACTGTCCCCTCAAGGCCAGGTTGGACGGGGCTCGGAGCAAGCTGCTCTAGTGCAAGGTGTCCCTGCCCATGGCAGGGGTTGGAACTGGATGGGCTTTGAGGTCCCTTCAGCCCAAACCAGCCCGGGATTCGTGGGTCTGTGGCATCCACTGAGTTTTCCTGCTCTGAAGGCAGAGTATTTCCTCCTACGGAGCTCTCTCAAGGCTGATTTGGTGCTGGGGGAATATTGAGGTGCTTGAGCATTTTGGGGCTCAACCAAGCAAACAGAAGGACAAGGAGCTGCTGATGCAGAGCGGCTGCTGGAAAGGGGCTGCCCCGTCACCGCCCTGCTGCATGCGGACGCTGTCCAGGAACAACCTGGCTCCTTCACTTCAGCAGGGGTTTATTTTTGGGAGGTTCGGTAACGTCCGTGGTGCACCCATTGCTTGCTCAAGATACAGCCGCTTTATTTGTATTTATAGGCAAGATTCAATATAAACCTGGCCCGATTCCAGCTGGCTCTTGCACCTTTGACACCGGCATCACCCAGGGCGGGAGAGCCACTGCCCGGGTGGCAGCTTTACAGCTCCTGTTAAATGAATCGCAGCCCTGGCTGGGGCTGGCACAAGCGGCCATTGATGCTTGGTGTTAATGTGGCTGCAGCACAAGCCACAGCGGGGTGGCTGGCCCAGGGCTGTGTCCCAGAGTGACTGCCGATGCTCTGAGACGACCTGAGGTGCAAGGCCTGGTTTGGAGACCTGGATCTCCTAACCGGAGGGGAAGAGCCAGGTAAAAGCAGCCTGGGGCAGAGCGGTGAAGGGTGGGTGTCTCTTGGAGAAGCTGATCTCTGGTAGTGAGGTTGGGTGGAGATTCAGCCTCCTTGGTGCACAAAGGGCTCTGCCTGCTGCCGATACATGAATGGACAGATTTAGATGTACTTTGGTACAGTCTGGAATGGTTTTGTACCTCCAGGAGCCCCTCAGTTTGCTTTATTAAAACCCCATTCCTGTCTCTGCCTGTTCCCACCAGGATCCTTGTGATTACAGAAAGTGCTGCCCAGACCTCAGGTAAAAAGAAGCAGAGGGTCCTTCCTGAGCAGTGGAGCTCTCCAGATAAATGTCGCACAATTAAAGGATCCCTGTGTGGTGCAGAGAAGTGCAGAAGCGCTGTTTCTCTTGGTCTGAATGGAGGGTGGGTGGGACATTTAGCACAGGCAGGAGGAAGGCTAGAGGGTGGCAGGTCACCAGAGCAGCAAGCCATCAAGATGCCAGCAGGGTGACAAAGGAGGGTGAGAACATCCCGACAGCTCTCAGGGTAGGACAACACAGGCAGATACCTCAGCTCACTTTACAGGAGAGGGGAGCAAAGTCCATGGTAGCAGTGCCCTGGGTCCAGATTGGAAGTGTTCTGCCAGGCCAGCTTTTCCAGGGCTCTCCATTCTCTGTGCAAAGGGAAGATGCTCTACAGCATGCCTGGGGAAATGTGGTGCATTAGTTCCCCAAACATTGCAATACCAACAAGCCCCTGCTCTGCTGCATTTCAAGGCATCCCCTCTTCATTGGCTCAGAACTCATGTGCACTAGAAAGCATAAATGGTTTGGTTTTGACCGGTTTCAGTAAAACATGGGAGGGAAAAATATAGATGAGCATTGGTGGGAGAAAACACATTCAGGAGAACTGCTCTTAAGAAAACCGAATAGAATATCTCAAAGCCCTGAGCATCATGGACAAATGCCTTGAAAATTTGACTCCATTTCCCCCCCAGGTATCTCTTCACAGGTCCACTACAGTTCAGGGTCACTTGAGTCCAAAGCCTCATCCCCTTGAACCATGAATACCCTCAGAAAACCGCAACGTGGGGCTTGGGAGTAGCACAACCCACTTGAATGAAGAAATCTGAACACAAATAGTACGTACGCTGCGCCACAATTACAGGTAGCGAAGGTATTTGAGGCGGTTGGTAAACATGCCAAATAATAAATAGAGCTATTCAGTCAGCAAACAGCTGCAGGATTATAAATAGGAAAATCAGCCCCAGCTGAGACCCAACAACACGCACGCTCTAAGGAGAGATTTGTGTGTGTGTGCACTTTTTGGAGGGAGGTCGAAACTCTTTTGCCCACTCTTTATTTTAGGAAGGTGAAACGTCCCCAGTGGGTTTCAGAAGCTAACCTCTTGGGTATGCCTTCTCCATGCCAAGACACTGAGTCACGGAGGGATCGCAGGAAGCTGTTTCAAATCCAGACAAGGGATAAAGCAGCTGTAATTGAGGAGCCCGCTCAGCTCCGTCTGCTCGTAACCACATGGCCCCATCCCTGCCCTCAGCTCTACAAGCCGAGAGCTTTGCTCGCTGCTGCTTTCACATGTTCCTTGGTTATGGCTTGGGGTCAGCCTTGTCCACACCTATTCTGTTCTGAATGAGTGCTTGTGTCCGGGCCAAGCCCAGGGTCAGGGAGCGTGCTTGCAGGCTGGAGAGCACTGTCCTTCCTCCAGTGGGAGCTGACAGGCTCCAGGCACGTCTGCTGGACCCCTGGGCTTGCAGGGATGTGTTACTACTCTGCAGGCTTCACTTGAATGTGTTTGCCCATCCATAAGTTTCATGGCTGCTGATACCAGGCAGAGCCACAGGGATGCTGCTCCCTCTGCTTTGGCTCCACAGCTGAGGGGTGCGACGGGTGGCCAGGAACAGGACCCTTGTTGCCTCCAGCAGTAACTCTGATGTGTCTCATGAGTCAGATTGTTGGCTGAGTGTGCAATCCACGTTTAGGAGGATAATCTTCCTGGCCCAGTTCAGAAGCTGCGATGAATTTCCCTGCTCAAGTGCCCTGCACTCTACCTCCTGAAAAGCACCTTGGGGTGAGAGGAGAGAGTATCGCAGGAGATGGGGATATGTGAGGGCAGGGGGAGTGCAAGAGATAGATGGAGATGGAGGGTGTTAAGGGATGGTGAGGAGTGGAGGTGGGAGCACAGCAGAGATAGAAGAGGGGGAGCATTGAAGGGAGACATAAGGACAGAGGAAGGAATTCTCATTTTGAAGGGAAGGGAAGGGAAATTTGAGGAGGATGGAGAAGAAATGACGAAGGAAAGATCAAGCCAGCACAGTGGTTAGCTGTGGGGATTTGTTCACTGGTGCCCCTGGTTGGTGGCTCAGGGTGCAGAGGGAGGGCTGCCGGGTGCTGCTCTGCAGGGCTTTGGGTCACTCTGATACCAGCACCACTCACCACAGCCTGGGGAGCACATCCTGGGCTGCGGCCGGGCCCTGGGCAGCGCTGGGGGCAGAACTGTCCAGTGCCAGTTTCAGTGCCCTCAGCCCATTGGGGTGGGCTGGGGCTTTACAAGGACAAGGAGCTGCTTTGGGAACAGTCTGACTCAGGAATCCCGTTTTTTTCTTTCTCCCCCCCCTTTGTTTTGCTGTTCCCTCCCCCTCCTCCTTTTTCTTTGTCTGCTAATGCACAGCAGATGGGAGGAAATGCCATTTTAAATGCCACAGCATCCTGATGAAGCTCGATGGGTTATGGCAATCTCGGATGAATCATGGCATTGTTTTGTGTCCAGGGCCCGCTGCAGCTCGGCCTTGCTTGGGCAGCTTTGTGCCTGCAGCTTTGCTAATCCATGTTGGGTTGCTCAGGGATCACCCCAGCAGGTGTCCCCCAGGACCTAGGTGTTATTCATTAATAAACCAGCCTCATTTTGGAGGCAAAACTGAGCCCAAAGTGCGTTATTGCTTTACCAGTGGTGGAACCAGCAGCCAGCTTTGAAACATCTGGTCCATGCTGCCGTTGGGGACGTGGGGGTTATAAATCACACTCCATTCCCATGTTGTGCTTATAGGCTTTCCACACAAGGTGGAAGAACAGGGTTGAGAGAACCCAGCTCAGTGCAGCCCAGCCCTTCCCACCACCTCCAGTTTAGCCCGTGGTCCCTCTGGAAAGCCAGGCTGTGTCCCTGTGCTTCATCCTTTGCCCCACAGCCGGGATGGATCCACAGAGCCAAGACTGAGGTGTGTTTCTGTGATGTAGCCGCTTGCTGACAGGGCTTTGCTTGAGGTGATCCAATCATTTTATGCAAGCCATCAGGCAGGAGTTGGATAATACTGACTCGCTCGCTGGCAGCTTGCTGCCAGATGAGAAGGAACAGCTCAGGAGCTAAAAAAATAGTAATAAAATACACACATCCCAACGGCTCAATCACTGAACCTCGCAGCGAGCCAACCCTCTTAGCTTCAAGCTCAATAATAGTGGGGGGAAAAGTCACCTCTAAGCCTGCAGAATATAAAGCAGCCTTTTAATTTCAGCAGCTGAAAGAACATATTTGAGAACTCCAACGAGCAGAAGACGTGACATTAAAATTTGGTTGCAATATGCTTAACAGTCTCGATTGGAAGTGCGTCTCTGGCTATGTCTGACTGCTTGTGTCTACTGCCGTGGCAGTTACTCAGTGCTGGCACAAGAGCATTAAGCCATTTAATTCCTCGTTTTTTTTTGTTGTAGATCTAGCATACATGGATGCAGTGAGCAGAAGTGCCGTTATGAATCAACCCCCATCCCAGCCCTGCTGTCCCCCAGGCTCTTGCTCTCATTTGCAAGCATATCCCTGTTAAAAGGCCTGGCAGGCTCGTGGCGTAGCACGGCCAGCACCAACAGCCGCAACAGCTCTGCTGTGTTTATCCAGATTCCAGCAGCTGTACCTGGGAGGAGGGGGAAGGGTTTGTGTCTGCATTCATGAGGCCATAGGTCTGAGGTATTACTTCTATCAGTCATCCTTTGCTGCTTTAATTTAAGTCAAAAGCAGTGCAGCAGGAAAAGGAAGGGAAGGAGGGAGTGGGAAGAGGCTGCTCACACCAGGCTCATGCTGCGAACCTCTGCTGTGGCTTGTGCCCTTCCAGCATCCTGAGCTTTCTCAGCTCAGTTCTGACCACAGCAAAACCCTTTCTCCTGGTTCAGTGTCCCAGTATGAGTCTGAGAGAGGAGGAGCAGCCCCTTGTTTCTTAGCAGTGAGCTGATGACCTAACAGAACGGATCACCCAGGGCAAGGCTCACTTGAGGGTCATCACTGTGTCCCCCCACTGCCCTGCCCTGCCAGCACCATCCTGGTGTGGGCACAGCTGTGTGCTGGTGGTGGAGATAAAGTGATCCAAAAACAGGGAAAAAAAGAAGAAAAAATAAGGAAGACTTCACCCCTTTCTTTCTGATGGTTTCTGGTTTGTACGTTTGTGTCCCTGGTCCTCTTGTGCCTGAGCAAGGCTGGTGGGCACAAGGAGAGCACCAGTAATAGGCTCTTGATGTGTGCTTATTCCATTTAGCACATCCTCAGTGCCGTGGTGAGAGCTTTAGAAACGTTCTTACAGTGATTGCTTGCCCTGCTTATGGAGAAAGCCACAGTAGTTAAAGGGAGTGGACAGATGCCAGATGCATTAGTGCTGTTTGCAATCATGGAGGGCCCATTTGTTAGGTGTTTTGCCTCAGAACGTGGGACCCAGCAAGAGCCTACCCTTGTTTGGGCAGAGCTCAGTCTGAAGGCAAGGAAGACTTGCACATGCGCACCCAGCACGAGCTTTGCATCATGCCATAGTGGTGCCAGACCTTCCTGATGCTTGTGGCATGAGGAGCCGAGGCTGGGGCAAAGGCCCTGCTTACAGCACCCTCATCCTCCATAAGCATGAGTGCCAAGCCAGCCTGAGCTCTGCACATCAGAGGGAGCCAGAGCCCAGCACAGCCAAATCCTGCTGGACATCCCTCCTTCTGGCTCCGTTTTGAGGTGGCTTTCCCTCTCCTGATGGGGGATTTTGCTGCGAGGTGATACAGCATGAGTGGTGCGTGAGCTGACTCAAGCAGAGCAGTGATGCCCCACTCCTCCCAGCACAAGGATGTCCTTCTCTGAGTAGGCACTGGGAGAACTGCCCTTGAGCCATTTCCTGACCACTCTGCTCTCTGCCAGATGAGGAGTGGGCAGGATGCAAAGCTTGTGCTCCTGGTACCCAAACTTGTCTTGTCTTTGGCTTCCTGGGCAGGCTGTGGAACACTCTGCCTCTGCTCAAGTGGGATGCAGCCCCACGCTGGCTCCAGCCACATTCTCCGGTTTAGTGTGACTTTGGTGTACCAGAATAGCTCGAGTTTCATGCAGGAACAACACGTACACATGTGCTTCTGTAGAAGTAAGAAGTTCTTTACTGTGAGGGCGGTGCGGCACCCGCACAGGTTGCCAAAAGAACTGGTAAATCCTTTATCCCTGGCAGTGTTCAAGGCCAGGTTGGACAGAGCCTTGGGTGACATGGTCTAGTGTGAGGTGTCCCTGCCCATGGCAGGGGGGTTGGAACTGGATGAGCTTTAAGGTCCTTTCCAACCCAAACCATTCTATGATTCTATGAAGTAACATGGGAGAGGACCAGGGTTGGATCTGCCCTGGGGCAGACAGCAGAGATGGGCTCTTGCAGCAGGGTTAGTCCCTGTCCTCCTGGCCTTGCCAAGGGGACAGCATGGCCAGAGGTGCCTGTTGATCTGTGTATGACAACAGTATATGGGAATTGCAAACAGATTCTTGCCTTATCTTGCTCAAGGGTTATTGCAGTGAAGGGATTTAAGTTGGCTTTTCTGCCAAATCACGTATGCAGAGAATCAGAGGTTCCACCAAAGCACACATATATATATATATATATGCTTCTCTTGGAAACAGAAAAAACCCATAATCCAAAAAAAGCCCTGCACTGTTATTAATCTCTGGGGTTTTTCCACATTTCATTAGGAATCTGGACATACTTGAAATGGCTTTCAGATAAAGCTGAATGAACCTCACTCTGTCTTAGAGGCTGGTGTGGCTTAATTTCCTAGCGGAGATTTGGCTGCGTTGGGAATTGGGTAGGAGATTTCCAGCACCTAAACTGGGAAGGAGGGAGTGCCTTAAAGCAGCCCAATCTGAATGACTCGCAGATGCTTTCAGTGGCTTGCTGGGAGCGTGGGGGGAGCAGGGGCGTCCGGATTGAGAGAAGCTCTTCCTTGGCCAGTATTGAACCAGATGGGCAAGAAATTGCTCTTGAGATGCGTGATTCATAGTGCAAAGAAGCAGGAGAGCTCATCCTCCAGGAGCAGCCTTCCTGAAGTCCCGGGGAGCAAACGGCCAAAGCAGGGATGCTGGAGCGAGGAGCAGGCTGGAGGCACTCCCCTGCCTTCCCTGGAGCAGAGGTCCTGGATGTGGCCACCTCAAAGCCACAGCAAGGCTGCCAGCCCTTGTAAGCCACAAGAGGGTGACAAAGTCCCATCCTGTGCTGTGGTGGCCATGGACAGACCCAGAGATGTCCCTGGCTGGCAGAGGACAGCAGAGCCCCTTGGAGACCAAGCCAGGTTGGGCAACCAGAGGCTCTCGGGAAGTCCTTGCTGAAGTCCTAGATGGGAGAGATGCTGGCTGCAAATGGGATGCTGGTACTGAGGAGCTGGGGACTTCATTTCCACCTAGGTTTGGTTAGCATCAGTGCTGGCATCGGCAAACCATTCCTGTTGCCAAAAGAGGGGGAAGCTCCCCAAAATCACTGTAGCAGGCAGGGAAAGAAACCTTGCCTTTGATCCCCATTGGTGGTCTAATATGAAACCCATGTTTCAGAGTAATTTTGGAGCGCTGCTCGGTAACTGTCCAGTAAGTAACTGCTCCTGGAGCATCTGCACCACGTGGAAGTGGTACTGAGCAGGGAGGATTCTCCTGCTCCGGCCATGTCTTTTGCCCCCATGGGGAATCTGTTGCAGCTCCCAACCCTGTGGCCTTCCCCGGGGAAAAGCAGTGGTCCCTGCTGCCTCCAAGCTCTCTGCCTGCCTCCCTGGAAGCTGCAGCATCCCCCTGGAACACTGTGTGGGCTTCTCGCTAGACGTTCTTTGCAGTTTTGCTTTGAGAGGGACAGCCCGTGTTCCTGAGCAGCCGCCCAAGGCACTGCTCAAGACAGAAGATTAAAGAGTTCTGGGAGGTTTCCAAGCTGGAATCTCATCCTCCTCCTATCCCACGAGGCCTGGACAGCGGGTGTGGACTTGACAACATATCCGGCCGTGAGCTCCAGCCAGCTCCCATGTAACTTCATCTGTCGTGGTATGGGAAGAGCCTGCAGCGCACCAGACAGGAGGGTGGCTCTGCCAGCCTCTGATCATACCTGCTGATGGGAGCAGGCTGTGGAGGGAGCTGGCCGTGCCTCCCTGGCCATGATGGGCTGCCTGGCCCCTGCTTTCCCATGGAGCATGGCTTCATTTCACCCCTCATGCTATTGCAGGAGCATCTGTGTGCACCAGGGCATGTATATGGGGATGTGTATTTGCAAATCCCCTCGCTCTCGTCTGCTTCTTATGCTGCTATTGATAGAAAGACCCTCTGGGATGCGGCCATGCAGTGTGATGTGAAGGAGGGTGTGTGGCTGGGTAACACAGGCTCTCTTCTTGCAGCTGCAGCTTCTGCCCTGAGTTTATACCCCAAGGAGATTCTTCTATTTTCTCTTTAAATATTAGAAGTAATTAGAAGCTGCTTATGAGTAATCGCTTGGACTGAACAGTCTGGTTTCATTTAAGTGGTCAGTCTGAAATGCCATATGATTTGGTAGGGAAAACAGCAAGAAAGACTCCTTCTCTTCCAGGCTCCCTGGAGCTTCCATGAGGCTAAACCCCACCTTTCCTCACTCATCCAGGACTCGCTGTGAAGACCTCCCCGAGGCAGGAGGGAGAAAACATCGCTTCCCTCGGGAAGAGTGGTATGAAAGAGGGGATGGTTATGCTGAAACCATGGGGTTTGGTGGGGAACAGCTCATCCCACTCTACCTACAGCCCCACAGCAAGAGGCAGAAACATTTGCTGCTGCTTCTCAAGCCAGAATCATGAAATAAAGCCAGTTGCAATGTTGAATGTTATAGTTCTCAGTGAATCTTGTGATAGCGAATCTGCCTCACGATTCAGTCTCTAAGTTGCCCTCAATACCACAAAAATCCCTGCAAATTTCATGTTGTCTTTGGCCGTACAAATGCTCTGCTGCAGTGTCGATGGCAAAGGAGATTTTGGAGGCCTTGGCCATGGTGGCGCTGGTTTGGATGAGCCAGCGGCGGGGAGCGGGTGGAGGGAACAGGCTCCGTTTGGTGTGTTCAGCACATTTTATCAGCTTACCCGATCCGTAGGCAGATGAAACAGTGCAAGTCAGGCAGGGTGAGAAGAGATTTCCCAACAGGGTAAGCAAGCATTTGGAGACAGGAGGAGTGTGGGAACTGCAGGGGAGAGGAAGCTTTGGGACCTGCGGCTGGGGAAAGCTTTGTGCCCTCCCTGCCCATAGGGATGTAGGGCTGTGGGACAGGACCGTGTGGACCCAGGTGGCCTCTCCAGTATCCCCCTGCACAAGCTCTGTATTCGCCTTGCTGCTCCTTGACACAGAGCTGCATCCTGATGCATACCGGAGATGTGATGTTGTGAGGCTGGACCTTGCAGCCCTGGGCTCGGGTCACCTAGCAACTGTGCATTGGATCGCACGGCAGCGCTAAATTAATGGTGTTCGGCAGGACCATGAACCCTGCTGGGCCCCACATCCACATCCCTGCAGCTGGAGCCTCAGCTCCTGCAGCCCGTCATGTGCTGCCAGGGCAGCTCCATAATCCGTGTTCATGCTTCCCCCTTCCCAAATCCCTCCCTTCATCCTGGATTTAAGCCAGTCCTGTGGCACCCAGTGCAATGGGAGCCGCTTTCAGCCTGTTTGAGAATCTGCTTCTTTCAGGGCGGGATCCCGACCATGCTTTGACTTGGTTCCTGGGGCTGATCTACACCCCTGCTTTCGTTCAGCTGGGTGTTTAGGGGAGCTGAATATGGGTTATACCTTTCCATTTATAGTTTTAGTGAAGCATGATTGGATTTTGCTCCAGTCATTTCTTATCTTGACTAAAATGTCGGTTTTGAAGACCTATTATTAGCGATTTTGTATAGCTTCTGGATTACTGCAGCTAATCATGAATCACCCTCTGCAGTATTGATATAGGTGTAGCCGCCCAACAGCCACCCTGTAAGTTATACCTGCCACTGAGAGCAGAAAACCCTCCATGGTAAAAGGGGTGGGCTTGAAACAGGGGGACGGCGTTCCAGATCCGGTGTCTGGGGCACATTTATCTGCCATCCTTGCGTGCAACAGGACTCCCCATGCACATGCTGTGGCTCAGATCCAGCTCCCAGCACCAGCCTGGGACTTTGCTTCCAGCCCCTTCCCCTCACTTTTCCTACTTGCTGCCCATGTTTCCTTGCAGGCCCTCCCAGAGCTGGGTTTGGTGCTTTTTGTTTGGGTAACCCCCATTTCTTTGCTCAATCTGGTGGGTTTACAGCTGCCTGCGCTGGAGTAAATACAGCTCATCCCAACCCACAGCTCCAGGAGGAGGCTGCTCCAGGCCTCTCTGCTTTGGAATGGAGTTATTTCCATGTACCAGTCTCACTGCGCACAGTAGAGCTGCAAATGCAATGTGCTGCCCCCAGAGAATCGCTCCTGGAGTTTTTCATTCGAGTGAAATACTCCAGTGTGCTCCCCACTAAATCCAGCTGACAGAAACTGGCATTTCTTATCCTTTTGCTCTGTTTCCTGTTCAGAAGGGAGGTATTCAAGCTCCAAAGTTTAATCCTAGATTTCTCTGCTGATGGAGCTCATTGCACGGCTAGGAAAGGAAGCTCTGGTATGCTTTGGGCATGACTGATGCAGCAGCGCAGTTATCCTGGACCTCTTCTCTGCTGGTTCAGGTCCAGAGGTCAGACAGGTCGCTGAGTTTAAGCAAGAACTGTCTGGTTTGACTCATCTAGGGAAGCAACAGCAGCAACAGGGCTGATGCATAAAAACCCAGGGCAGAGGGGAATGCAAACGCTGAGCATTCAAAACTCCATCCATTCATACCTTGCTTGCTACCCATATAAAATGTGGGCACCCTGGGCCTTTGAAGAAACTTCAGAGGAGGCAGCACACCCTCTCCTGTTAGCAGTGAAGGCTGATGAATAATAGAGTGGACTCACCCACTCGTGCTTTCATCTGTCATGTTCTATGGAAATTAAGCCTTTCTCTTACAAGAAGGCAATTTGTGCTCTTGGCATCCTCAGCAAGAAAAGAGCTCTCCTGCTGGATTATTGATACCTTTTATATTAAGTAGTGCGATGTCTAATTGGGCTCTGCCTGTTCTGAACTGCTCCCCAGCCAGCGCTCAGCAGGACAGAGGCCTTTAGAGAGGGTGGCAGCACCCTTGCCCTGGGGAGAAGCAGCCCCTGCGATGCGAAGGGAACACATCCTCGGTACACATGCGGCTCTTTCCCCTGCTGTGGTGCAGGTGGGCGCACGGCTGGCACAGGCAGGTGTGTTTTCCTTGCACTGAACCAGGGCTATAAACAAACAGGGAGCTCAGAGCATCCTGCCCTGCCCTGCTGCAGCTCCCCTGGTGAGAAAGGGCTCCTTGTCTGCAGCCAGTACCTGAGCCAAGCCGGAGAGTGCTGGCTTCAGCCTCCTCCTCCATGCCTTGGCTTGGGGCTCTGGCCAGGCACCCTGGCCATCACATCTCCTGCCAGCCAAAACCCACCACTGCCTTTGAAGAGGTTGCACCTGAAAGGGGAGATGGGAGCTAAGGGCAGACAGGAGCCAGGAGGCTGCCCAGCCCTGGGGAGCGGGTGGCTGGTCCCATGCTGTGGCTTGGGAGGGGAGCCAGTACCCTGGTGGGGTGTTAAGAGGAGGTAGAGGGGCTGGGGCTGCTCCTATGGACCCAGCAGTGTGCCAAGTCCATGGCTGCTTCCAGGAGAGCTGCCTTCCTAGGGTTAGTGATGGAGCTTATCTCATGGTGAGGGTGAACAGCCCTCAGCTCTGCTGAAGGTGCCAGAGTGCAGCCTGGTGTGGCTATGGGATGGAGGGATGTTTGACACTGGTGCTGGGAAGAATCGCACTTTCTTCCCAAGCCCGAGCAAGGCTCGAGGTGATGCCAGCATCTTGCATGCTTTGAGGATTGAGGAGTTTCTGTGTATCCCATGATAAATCGTGTCAGGAATGAAGGTGGGGAGTCCAAAATCAATAAGCTGGGGAAGCCGATGTTAGGGTCACAGAGCATCGCTGCCAGAAACCAGCTATGCTAAATGCTTAAATCCTTCCTTCCGCTGTCTTGGGACGTTCTCCTCTGATTCAGAGAGAGCCAGACCATTGAGACCAGGGGACCTTAGCAAAGGTCAGCCCTTCTGGAAGAGATGTGTGTTGGGGGCAGAGCAATATCAGGATCCTGAGCCATGAGAGCCCGATGGGACCAGCACAAACCCACCTGCTCAGTGTGCTCTCTAGCTTTCCATCTCTATCATACAGGCAGGTTCCTCACCTCCAGCCTGTCCTGCTTGCAAAGCCAGGCTCAGATTGCTTCCCCTATATTCTCCCCATATCCTGTGGGGATCCATGTCCCAACACATCCCTGATTCACATAAACCGGGAACTCTGCATCCATCACGCAAGCTGCAGGGCTCTGCTGGGAAGCTGCAGCGGGATGCGCCTTGATTCCAGGGGTGTGGATTTTTGGCTTGGGAAGGGGGAGCAGGATGAGGAGGGAGAGCACCCAGGCGATGTGGAAAGCTTGCCATAAGGCATGGGAAGAAAGGAGCGGTGCCAAACCCATGGGCTCCTCTCCAGCTCTTTAAAGCAAGCACGCCAGTCGTTAGAGAGAAGAGAGGAGAAGGCGGCGAGCTGCAGTTTCCTGGGAAGTGGGGAACGGCACGGGGAGGAATATCAGATGGAAGAAAGGGAGCCGATGGACTAAAGTCTCCTGATTGAAGGGGAAGGAGGAAAAACAAACACGAGCAGGAAGGCGTTGAAGCCGTTTCATGGGAGAATTTGCAGAATCATTGAGAAGTATCCTCAGTGACCAGAACTGGAAGAAAAATTCCATAACTAAAGAGCCGAACTGCTTTAATTTAGGGATTTTATTTCATATTTCACTAGTTCTGGGAGACTGGGAAAGGAGGAAGGGGAGCTGCAGTGTTTTGATTGGGAGCAAACCCTCGCCAAGCCCAACATGTGTTGTTAGGGGCTATGGTTTACATTAAAAAGGACTCTAATATTGTGCTACGGCTTCTAAGTGCATTTTGATGATGATGATTATTTTCAACTGCGCAAGTGACAATGAAATACGGGCAGGGTATTGAAAAAAAGAGGCTGTTTGGCTCCAAGAGCAGCATCCAGCAGCACTGCTGAGCCCTCGTCAGAGCCATGGCTGATGCTCTCCTCTCTGCCCCCATAACATGCTACCCCGGGGCTTTGGCATCCAATGCCATGGCTGCTGCTGCAGTGCTCCTTATTCCTTTAACGATCATGAGGGTTGCATAAGCAGGAACCAATGCAGATTTGCTCTTTTCTCCTCCCTTGGCTCCAGCTTCCAGAGAGAGAATTATGGTGTGTTCAGAAACCTCCGAGTTCCCCTAAACCAAGCCCCATCCCTGTAATCTGGTCAAGGTCTCACCGCAGCGGTTGTTGCTAGAGGCTCAGCTTCTACCCACGGGGTCCATTGTGGCCGGAGGCAGGGAGGTGCTGGGCTCGGGGTGGGGAAAATGAGGTCCTGGAGTGGGAAAATGTGATTTTTAGAGGATGTCAGGGAGGAAACAGAACCTGGCACTGCCTGGCAGAAATGCTGCCTGCCCCTTGTGCACCAGGGAGGGGATATGGTCCCAAGGGTATATCCCTGGAGGATAAGACATCAGGGGAGCAAAGAGTGCTCATGGCAGGGAGAAGACCAGGATAGAGCCGTGATCCATCCCTAGTCCAAGGGCATGAAGACTGGGACCTCTTGCAAGCTCTTGAAGTCAGTGGAGAGACATTCACCTCCAGCTTGGGACCATCGATGCCTCGAGCCTCCTTCCTTCCCCATGAATCTCCTTGCCGCTCCCTCCTCTGAGCCTTTCTTCCCCACCTTCTAGACAAAATAACAAGCTCTCACCATTCCTGGGACTGCTCCCTTCTTTTCCAGACTTGCCTGGGCTCTTTCATCGTGCCAATAAAAAAGCAAATGCATCACACGTTGGCCGGGGAGAGCGGAAACCCTTAAACATCTAAGAGGCGAGAGCTACGCGCTGTGTTTTCTCGAGGCCAGGCTGGGCTCCCCAATGCCCCGTTAGGTCAAATGTCTTGCTCTGAAGAAGGAGAGAGGGGACTTATTAAAACCCTTTCATATTTCTTATTTTTAAGGTCCGTTTCGACAGGCCTGAGGCCAAAGCGTGAGGGGGAAGGGCACCGTGCAAACAGATTGTGCAATATTTGCCTTGCACAGAGCTCCCGTTGTAAAGCCTGGGAGTTCTGCTTTCAATAATTCCCCAGCCATAATGCCCCATTGATGGAGAGAGAAAGGCAGTATTGAGGGCTGCAGGGGCTCCAGCCCCTGGAAGGGTTAAAAAATAAAGAAAAGGGGGGAAATAAGGGAAAAAAGAAAAAAGTAGAAGATTTGAAGCTTGGTTTGAAACTTTGCTGTGTGGCCTCGTGGCACATCGCAGGCGCGGAGAAATATGTGGAGCCTGTTTGCATAACCCCGCTTGGAGCGAGTGCTTTCGGAGCCAAAACACAAGTGCGGCCGGAGCCAGGGGGCAGTGGGTAGAAGCAAGCAGGAAGGGCTGTGTTTGTTTTCGTTCTTGCCCCAGGCCACATGAAATTAATGAAATAAAAAAGAAGGGCATATTCAAATATTTGGTTAAAGAACCAGCTGTGCGAATGCGAGGAGCTGTGCCAGCTGCAGGGACACGCAGGGACCAGGCACTGGTCAGTGTTTGCTGCTTTGTGGGTCATGCCACCGGGTTGAAATGCATCAAAAATGGCATTTTTGGGCTTTGGCTGATGGGTTTATGCCGTCTGCTGTGTGATTTCTCAGAATGGGGGGCTTGCTTCCAGCTGGGAAGGGTCTGCGGGTATGTGGAAGTGCTGGGTTGCGGTACAGTGGGTGATGCTGTGGGATGGGGAAACTCAATTGGGGTGTGATGGGGGATGCTCTGCCTGCAGAGCCACTGCTGGGTCTGTAACCATCACCCAGCTCCCCACATGGGGCTCCCCATTCCCTTGAACCAATGGGTCAGGCTGGGAGCGAGGTTCAGTGTCTTCTATGTCAGCAGCTGATGTACGGGGAGGAGCGGGGCTGTCCTCGCCTGGGCAGATGCAGGACTGAAGCAGGCAGGGTCTGCCGGCTGGCTCAGCATCCACGGCCAGGCTGGCTGCCAGGGGAAACCTCGCTGTTGTGCAACGTGCTGGAGCTCTCCAAGGAAGCTCCTGGCTCGTGAGACATCTTTGAGCAAGGCTGGACGAGTGACTGCCTGGAATTAAGAGCAGTGGGGAGGGAGGCTGCAGGCCTTTTTCCATCCCTAGACTTTGTGATGCATTAATCACCCATAGAGCAGCTGTGCAGCTGGCTTGAATCATCCTGACCCTGGAAAGGGTTGTCATTTCTTCCTCTTCCTCCTTCTCCTCTTCCCTGCCACCTCCTGCCTCCCCACAAGATGATTTGGGAGTCCCATTGCACCCCATTGTTCCTGGGATCGAGATCATTTCCATGTGCCATTCGCTGCTTTTTCAACTTTTTATCACGCCTTGGAGGAGAACCGAACCCATCATCCACTTCCTGGGAGGTGTCTATGTGCTGGGACCCAGCTGGCTGCCCCCAACCCTTCAGAGCAGGATCACTGCCACCAAACTCACTATTGATTCACCCTTTTCCCTTCGGAAAGCCCTGCTCTTTGCTCCCAGACCTGGGGCCAGCTTGGACCCAACACTGATTTCCAAGCAGATCCAGGACCCAGGAGGCACTCAGCTCTGCTCTTTCTCATTGGAGGTGGGCTTCAGCCCCACTTCTGTGGCCGGAGAATCCCTTCTGTTGCCCCTCTCCTGCACCTCCCTCCATATGCCAAATAAGACGCAGCTGATCAGTGGTCTGTGCTGCTTCAAACACACTTTCTCTGCCTCATCTCAGCCCTGACATCTCCAGTTTCCTCTCTAATCTGTGCTATTCACCCAAACTGACTATTTATTTATTTGGAAAGAGCTGTGATTTTAAACCATGGTGATAACTCTGTCTCTGCCCCGAGGTGTGCGTGGAGCCATGTCTGTGGGGCCACAGATGGGGATGCTCAGGGAGCCCTACAGCCCCTTGAAGGGGGGCACAGAGAGGTCTCCCTGGGCTGCAGGGATCCATTGGGAAGCGTGGAGGAACAACAGAACCCAGGAGCTGGGGATCCCAAACCACCTCTGTTCTGCTTCAGTCAGGTCCAGATTTTGCCAAGAGGAGGGAATTGTTTAATGCTATCTGGGGAGAAGAGGGAGACGTGAAGGAGGCAGGCGAGTGGTGGGAATGGAGAAGAGAAGCAGGCGGAAGAAATGAGTGATGAAGCCCCAGGGATTAATCAAACCTCACTGAAAGGCTCAACCCAGCCCTGCCGCGCTCCTTCCAGTGAGCCAGGGCTGCTGCCAACAGGGAAGGAGCAGAACACAGCCACCCATCCCTGCCTCCCATCCCCCTGCTCCCCATCCTGTGCTCCTGAACCCCCAGGCTCAGAGCAGTGCCCTGCATTGGCAGAGGGACCTAGTGCACACCAAGCCCTGCCCCTGGCTGGCTGTGGCCATGGCCAGTATAAACAGCCCCTCTCTGCCTCAGTTTCCCCACTTGGATAATGGGTGCAGCAGCACCCACCCCACTCGGCAGTGTTCTGCATGCCCCTGGGTGGTTTTATTCAACACTGGGGGTGTCCCAACAAGTTTTAGCAGCTTCCCCTTTCCCAGGATTTATATGGATGGTGATTGGATTTATTTGTTTGGTGATTCTGGCCCCTGCAATCGCCTCCAGGGACACAGCCATTCCTACTCCTGTCTGGATACTGTGGGGCTTGGGCTGAGCATCCCACCCGGGCCATGGTCGCACGCCTTGGGGCAAGCAGGGAGGGCAGTGTCAGTGGCTCAGAGAACACCACGCTTAGGACCCTGCAGGCTCTGGAGCTTCCCAGCTTTTTCCTGGAGCTGCTGAGCTGGGAGGGGCTGAGCCTGCGGCTCCCCATAAACCTGGCGGCTTAGCCCACGTCCCAGACAGATGTTGGGACTCTGTGCTTTGGAGCGGAGGTTGGGAAAAGGAGGGGGACGGCTTTCCTTCCCTGGGAGAGCTCGGAGGAGCGCTCGGCGCCCCTGGGCTTGAACTTTAGCACCCTCTTCCGCAGGAGTTGAAAGGAAAGGATCATCGCGTCGTGTCGGGATAGCAGGGGAGACGCCGGCTACTTTCTCCAGCGAGGTTTTAATGGGGTCCTTCATAAAGCAATAAAAGCAGCGAGAGAACGCCAGGCGGGCAGGAAGTGTTTGTAGCGCTCGGGATGCTTGGGGATCACGGCGAGGAGCCCGTCCTGCCGCGCAGATGGGTTTGATTGGAGCGGCGCGAGGGTTATTTTCTTTTGACTGAAGGCAACCCAGCCCCGGCGGATTAAAGCTCTTTGTGTGCTCCAGAGTGTGCCTTCATGGGAGCTGCTCCCGCAAAACCGGCTGCAGGGGGTGCGGGGATCATCCCGTAACGTGGTGGTCTCCCCTGGAGGACCGGGATAACTCCTGTTTCTGTGGCTCCCAGACGATGCCGGGACAGTAGCTCCCTTCGCAGGCGTGTTCCGGGATGGCCGTCTATGCCCTCACGGGCTTCTCGCTCGTCAGCCTGCTCAGCTTTGGCTATTTATCCTGGGACTGGATGAAGCCCAGTTTGGTGGCCGACGTGGCCACGGACCCCATGGAGAAAGCGCTGCCCCCCACCTTTTCCAGGCCACCCCACATCATCTTCATTCTGACTGATGATCAGGGCTATCACGACATCGGGTACCACGGCTCTGATATCCAGACACCAACGCTCGACAGGCTGGCGGCTGAGGGGGTTAAGCTGGAGAACTACTACATCCAGCCCATCTGCACCCCATCCCGGAGCCAGCTCATAACCGGCAGGTAAGGCTCACACCTCACTTGTGTCCCTCCTCCTGTCCCTCCCTTAGCTCTGAGGGGCTTAGCACCAGCTCACTGCTAGGCAGATGGCCCCAGGTATTGGCAGATGATAGAGAACCTCCAGAAGAAGGCATCTTGATGGCTTTCCTTAGAAGGCTTCATGAGTAAACAGCTGATTTTCTTGTTGGAGATTGTAGCACATGGCAAGGCCAAAAATGCAGATGCTATTGGGTAGAGGATGTCACTTTGGGTAAAGGTGGTCTCTGGCCACGAGGTCCTGCAGTGCCAGGCAAGGAGCTGTGTCCTCAGGCTGTCCCATGCTGCTGTCACACTGGTCCTTGGGGATTTGTTCCTGGGCTGTGGGGTTGAAGGATCATTCTTCCCTGCATCTATGAGTCCCTTGGACTGTGGTTTTCCCGCTTGTGTGTTCAGTGCTGCATTATCCAGGGCCTGCTGGTTGCTGGTCCATCACCCTCTCCCATAGCATACAGTCAAATCTGCCCTTATCCTGGGACATTCTGCCTCCTGGGACAGAAGGGGCTTACCCTGGAGCAGCCCTGGGAGGTCAACAGTCACTGTAGGAGGTGCCTGTGGCTATGGCACTGCAAACCTACAGGGATTGCCACACAACTCTTGCTTGTGCTGCCCAGCCCTGGCAGAGCCCAGTCACCCTCCATGGGCAGGCAGCAGCGGGGATAACTGCTGGTGGCATCCTGCTGAAGCAGCCCAGTGTGCTTTCGAGATGTCTGCTCAGCCCCTCTCTTGGTTTTGCATCTGCTTTTAGTACTATTGGATGGATCAGGAGCTCCAGGTCTCTGGTGTGGAGGTTGCTCCATGGAGCTGCGTTGGGTGACATGGAGATCTGTATACATTTGGGGTCCCCGGCACATAAAATGCCATCTTATTCGCACCCAGCACTGCTTCCGGTCACCACTGATTCCTCCTGGCTCTTCCCCGGCAGGTACCAGATCCACACAGGGCTGCAGCACTCCATCATCCGCCCTCGGCAGCCCAACTGCCTGCCCCTCGACCAGGTCACCCTGCCACAGAAGCTGCAGGAAGCCGGCTACTCCACACACATGGTGGGCAAGTGGCACCTTGGCTTCTACAAGAAGGAGTGCCTGCCCACCCGCAGGGGCTTCGACACCTTCCTGGGCTCCCTGACGGGCAATGTGGACTATTACACCTATGACAACTGTGATGGACCGGGCGTCTGTGGCTACGACCTGCACGAAGGGGAGGACGTGGCTTGGGACCAGAGTGGGAAATACTCCACCTTCCTCTATGCCCAGCGCGTCAGCAAGATCCTGGCATCCCACAGCCCCAAGGAACCCATCTTCATCTACGTGGCCTTCCAAGCGGTCCACACGCCTCTGCAGTCGCCCAAGGAGTATATCTACCGCTATCGCTCCATGGGCAATGTTGCCCGCCGCAAGTACGCTGCCATGGTGACGTGCATGGATGAGGCAGTGAAGAACATCACTTGGGCCCTCAAGAAGTATGGTTATTATGACAACAGTGTGATCGTGTTCTCCACTGACAACGGTGGGCAGACTTTCTCCGGGGGAAGCAACTGGCCACTACGGGGCCGCAAAGGGACGTACTGGGAAGGAGGAGTTCGTGGCATTGGTTTTGTCCACAGTCCCCTGATCAAGCGCAAGCGCCGGACCAGCTGGGCGCTGGTTCACATCACAGACTGGTACCCGACTCTGGTCAGCCTGGCTAGGGGCAACCTGAGCAACGTGCCAGGCTTGGATGGCTACAACGTGTGGCCTGCCATAAGTGAGGGCAAGGAGTCGCCACGAACCGAAATCCTGCACAACATTGACCCCCTGTACAACCACGCCAAGTATGGCTCCTTGGAGGATGGCTTTGGCATCTGGAATACGGCCGTGCAGGCCTCCATCCGGGTAGGGGAGTGGAAACTCCTCACTGGTGACCCAGGATACAGTGACTGGATCCCCCCACAGACCCTGACCAACTTCCCAGGGAGCTGGTGGAACCTGGAGCGTCTCACCAATGGCCTGAGGAAGTCCGTGTGGCTCTTCAACATCACCGCTGACCCCTATGAGCGCTACGACCTCTCGGACCAGCGCCCAGATGTGGTCAGGACCCTCCTGATGAGGTTGGTGCACTACAACAGGACGGCCATCCCAGTGCGGTACCCTGCAGAGAACCCTCGAGCACACCCTGACTTCAACGGTGGTGCCTGGGGACCTTGGGCCAGCGAGGATGATGGGGAGGAGTGGGAAGGAGGGGGAGAGCCCCTGAAAAGCAGGAACAAGAAGAAGAAGAAGTGCAAGATCTGCAAGCTGCGCTCTTTCTTCCGCAAGCTGAACACCAGGCTCATGTCCAACCGCATCTGATGGAGACTCCCTCAGCACCAACCCAGCCTGGCCAGGGTGGAGCTCTGGATGGCAGTGCCATGGCGTGGGAGTGAAGCAGAGGGACAGATATGGAGATGGACAACAGCCTCTTACTTTTCCTTACTCCAGGGTTCACCTCAAAACACTTCTCTCTGGCTGGACCGGTGGCAGCAGGGAGGTGGTCCTGGTGGGCAAGGAAGGGTGATGTGGGCTCAGTTGTGCTTGGTGATGTAGTACAAGTCTGCTGAGCTGGGCTGTGCCATGCACAGCCCCTTCCAAAGAGAAAGACCCTTTTCTCAAGGACTCTGAGGGCAATTTCAAGCTTTGATGTTGACCATTGCAATGGCAGGAGGAAGCATGGGTCCCTAGGGTGGCTCTACCTGCAGATTGCCCCTCATCTTGTCCCTGTATATCCATGCTCCTGACTCTGCCTGCTTCCAGGCATCTGCTCTTGCTCTAGGGCCTCCCACAAACCCAAACCATGGTGTTTCCCTGTTGTACTTCTTTGTGGAAGGATGGATTCCTGACCATGGACATCAGACCTGAGACTGCAATGGCTGGACTCAGCCTTGCTGCTACAGGAACCATGCCTTCTCCCCTCCACTGGCTTGGGGGACCAGGAGCAGCCCCAGTGAGGAACTACGGCCCATGCAGATGTGGTTGGATGCTCTTAGAGGACAGATGGTTCCCCATGGCCCGACATTTGGGAGGCACATTTGTCCCAAGTTCTGATGGATTTCACATGGATCAGCCACCCAGCCGACCCTTTCATCCACAGGGTCTATCATCACCATGTGCATGGCTGTAGACACCCATGTTCCTCCCCATCCATCCTACACATCCACCCATCCAACTACCACTTCCCAGTGCTGGGGTTAGCCACATCCACACTGATGAACTTGGGGCACAGGGAACATCTCAAGAAGGTCTCTGCAGAGGCTGCTCTTTAGCTGCAGGACCCCAAAGCTGTGGAGAGGGACAGGGACAGCTCTTGCCTGCCAGCACCACACCGCATCCTCTTCCTGCAGATGGGCACCACTCTCCCATCAGCACCAGCACTGAAAGGGGAAACACCTCCCCATCATCACCCCCCTGCCATGGGGAGCCAGCCCCTGCGGCAGCTCGGGACCAGCGCCGAGCCCCCCCTGCGCATGCGTACGTGCGCTCGGAGGAGAAGCTGGCGAGGACGAAAGAGGGTAAATAGCTTGCAAAGCACTTGGGATGCATGGTGCATTTCCATTTACACAATGTGTTTTACATTTCTCCCCACAGGTTTCTCTTGGTGCAGCGTGTGTAGGCGAAGGCCCTGCTGTGAATTTTGAAAATAGTTATTTTTGTCTCTGGAAAATGAGGCCCGTTAGGACTTGTCAGCTCTTGGAGGAGCAGTGTGGGCTTTCTTTTTTATTTTTTTCCCCTCTTTTTTCCCCTTCCCCCCTTCTTTCTCTCTCCCTTGCAAAATAACATTCATTTAAAATCTGTCATTGAAAGATGTGACAATTGGCAGCGTGCGCGATGAATACCTTTCAGTGTGCTTTCAAGCCCTGTGTGTGAGAGAGAGGGACGGGGATGGGAAGAGAATGCAATGACACGTTTGTATTTTTTTTCCCCTCTTCTTACTCTTCGCTTGGATTATTTGGGGGAATTGGGATTTTCTATAGAAACAAAGAGAAAAAAAAGAGAAAGCTGACAGCAAGGCAGAATAGAGGAGACCTCTTGTTGTAGAGATGAGGAGTTTGCAAAGCTGGAGCTTGGCAGTGTGTGCACCTGTCGCAGCTGCTCCATGCACGCCCATCACTGTGCCATCCCGTCGGCCACCTGCATCCCTAAGGACAGGTTTCGGAGGGGAACTCAGCTCCTCCATCACCCCCTTCTGCATCCTTGGCTCCCTTAGCACATTGCTCCATGGAGACCGGTCCCTGCAGCATCACCCCATGGGAGGTGAGCCCCAGGAGGATGCTGCACATCCCCAAACTACCTCAACTGTCCAGCCCGGTCCCATGGAATGCGCACCATCAGTGTGCCCACTGGCAAAGCCAACCAGTTGCTGAATATAAAGCAATGCTTTGCTGAAGAAGAGAAGACTGCTGCAGGCTGAGCTGGAGCTGGGCAAGGGGTGATGGCTGCGGGGGGCTCCGGAACAAGGCACTGCAAAGGGAGGACTGATGCCAGAGGGAGCGGGAGAGCGGGGCTGGGCATGGGGCGGCGACAAGGCTTGGGAAACAGCTTTCATTTCCATATTTATATAAATGCATCCAAGTTTAGTCTTTCTTTTATTTTTTTTTCTTTCAAAAATGGAAATTTCCATGAAAACACATTTGATTTTTCTCCCTTCACTTTTACTAACATCCCCTTGATAATCTTGGTCTGGTCTTGCTTCATTTCCAGTGGCTGGGCTGGTGCCAGGTTCACAGCCTGGCCGTAGCGTTGGGTCTGTGTTCTTCTTTAGTTTTCATTAAAAAAAGTTGCATTATGAGTTTTTGCCGAAAGAAGCAGTCGAAGGAAAGTCTCAGTCCCTGAAAACAATGAGGAAAAGTCAGCAGGAGCATCTCTGGGTGCTCAGAAAGTGCAGAGCCTCCAGCCAAAGGGCAGCAGTTGTCTTTCACCTCTGTTTCCAGTCCTGTATCTGAACACTGGCTGTTGCTTGGGTTCCCCATCCCACCACTGCTCATTAATGGTCTCTGCAGGAAAGAATGAAGATTGTGCCCAAATCCTGTGTTTTCACACAGTTCAAGCCCCTTGGCAGTGCCTGTGCACTCTGGCTGCCAAAGGGTTAATGCAGCTGGTGAGACGCTCGGATGGTGGAGATGTGTTTGCACAGACAGGCTTAGCACACTCCTCCTTCCCAGCCATCTTCCAAAGAGCAGTGCAAACCCAAGACTGACCCAAACCCTGGCAGCAGCTGGGTGCAGGATGGGGCCCTGAGGAGAGGATGGGGCAGCGGGATGCATCTGGGTCCAGCGGGCTGAGAGGAGATGAGAGTGGAATGGGATGGAGGGGCATAAGGTGATGACAGGGATGAGGATGAAGGTGGAGATGATAGGATGGGATGGAATGCGGATGCAGGTGGGATGGAGTTGGGATGGGATAGGGATGCAGGTAGGATAGAGTTGGGATGGAATGGGGATGCAGGTGGGATGGAGTTGGGATGGGATGGGGATGCAGGTGGGATGGAGTTGGGATGGGATGGAGATGGGGATAAAGTAAGGATGAGGATAGGGGTAGGATGGATCAGGCAGGATTGGAGGTACCTTTCCAGCCCCACAGGCATCTTCCACTCAGGAAAGGGAAGAAGCCCAGTAGGTGGAAAGGGGATGGGCATCTTACCAAAACGCCATGGTGGGAGGGTGTCAGGGCAACGTGGGCACCTCGTGCTGGGGAGAGGCTGCTCTGGACCAGGGGCTGTATCTCATACCAGGCAGTCGCATCTTTTCTCCTTCCAGGGGTCTGAGGATGAGTGGCTTTGCAGAGGTCTCTCCTCACCCAAAGCCAGCTCCAGGGAGCCGTGTGGCTCCTGCTGGGGGTCCCCAAGTATCCATGACCATGTCCGCAGGAGAATCCCTGCACATAGACCCTGGTGCTGGGGAGAAGGTGGCCCTGGGGACACCCTGTCTCAGCCCAAAGCAGTTTCCTGCGGCTGCAGGAGTGAGCGCTGGGACCCGCAGGGACAGGGCATGTCTGCAGACACAACCCTCAATGTAAATCAACTCTTCTTACCATGGTATTTATAATCTTTATCTAAAAATAACCCCAAATTCAGCTTCCCATAGGACAGCAACTGAACATCCCCCAGACCCCAGCCTGTGTGCGAAACTGTCCCAGTAATTCTGGGATGTCTGCAATATGTAATTGGCAGCTCCACTGGTTTTGCATGCGAGAAACTGCTGCAAGCTCCCAGAGGCCCATAAAGTCCCCTGGGAGGAGGGGAGACCTGCTGCAGCCCCCCAGGGACACACTGGTCCTCCCTGAGCCCACCCAGTGCATTTGGGGTTTAGCATCAGACCTCCGGTGCCCATCCCGGGCTGCAGAAACCCACTTTCTGTGGGGATGTTTGGGAGAGCAGGCTGCATTCCCGGAGAGGCAGCCCAGCTGCTGGGGATGAAGGTCTCCATCAGGCGGTCAGACCCGACCACGGCAGCTTGGCTCTCCGGAGCAGGAGCGCATCTTGGGCTGGCCGGGAACAGAGGCATCGGCCAAAGGGAGACACCCGAAACAGATCCTAGGGCTTCTGGGAAGGGGCTGGAACTGCTGCCCTCCGCTGGGAGCCGGCGGGAAGAGCCCCCAGCCCGAGCGGGACAGTCCCTTCCGGAGCTCTGCTCCCCTTGGGTGCTCTCCGGGTACCCGGGAGCGGAGCCACACAGCGGCTCCTGCTTGGGAAGCGCATCGCCGGCAGAGCAGAGCGCGTTGAGCACCCCCTCACCCTCAGGAGGGAGAAAAGCAGAGGAAAAGGGGAACAAATGAGGAGTGCGGGAAGGGAGAAACCTTTCCTAGAAAGCCACATCTGCACCAGGCAGGAGAAACCTGGGAAGGGAGGCAGGGTCCCCATGGAGAGCTTTGGCATCCCCCCTGCTCCATGTGAGGGTGTTGGGATGCAGAGGGTGCTCTGGAGGGAAGGAAGAGCCAGATCCCTCCTCCTGACTGCGGGATCATGTGTGTGGGGCTGAACACATGTGCCAGCTCTGGGGTGGCACGGGAAGGGGGGGCAGGTCACACTGCAGCGCCCATGGGCACACGTATGACAGCAGAGGCAGGAGCGAGGCGGGGTGAGCTGCCCCCGGGCATCCGTGGGTCTGGTGTGGGGGCTCTTCCTCTTATCCTTTGGCTTCAAGGGGCTGATAGGGGCTGGCAGCATAAAGGTGGAGGAGGAGAACATTCCATAAGCATCCATATGGCTGCAGCAGCTCCCACAGCAGCCCCCTGCCTCCCAGCACAGCTCTGGGTAGGATGAATGAATCCCTCTTCATGTGGGAGCAGGATGGGGAGGAGATGGGCATGGGCAGGGTGGTGTTTTGGGTACTGCCACATCCCCAGAGCACAGATTGCACACGTACATCACCCTTAGTGACCGGTGTGCTCTGCCCGTGCGGTGGCATGGCCATATGGGTCTGGAGTCCATTGGCCCTTAGGGAATATGGCCCAATGTCCTGTCTGTGCAGTGGGAATTGTCCTTGGCACCAAGGTCCCCCTCCGGCAGGGCCATGCAGAAGCGGGAGGCTGGATGTGGGGATGCAAGGTGCGGATGAAGGTGGGTAATGGTGCAATTAATGGAAAAGCCATTAGACCTTTCTCCTCCTCCCCCTCTTCTTCCTCACTCCGCCACTTGCTGTCCTCCTCCACTTCCACCTCCTTTCTTCTCTCCCTCTCTCTGCTCCTCCTTCTCTATCTCCTCTCAAAGATTTCTCCCTATTTTTGTCTCGTTAGAGCCTTTTCTTTTCCTTTTAACCCTTCCATGCAGCCTGAAAGGGAACTCAATCCATCTCAGCTGCCAAAGGCAATGCCCCCCCAGCCAGCAGTGGGAGTCCCTTCTTTTGGGGTTATGGTAGCTCCTCCTGCGGCAAAATCATCCAGAAACAGGGCAATAGCTTAGAAGAAATCTCTTCTGGGTGGCTCAGAGGTGGGAAGGTGCATGGGGTGGTGTAGGTGGGGGAAAAGGTGCTGGATCCCCAGCGGGTGCTGGCAGCAAGGTGGGCTCAAAGGGAAACCTCTCCCTAAGGTCTTGGCCCTCATCACTCCACTTCCATTTCTCTTTTTGTGTCTTCTCAAGTTAGACGCAGCAGCAGAAAGCCTGATGAGGAGGGGGCAGATATTGCTCCTATCCCACTCTGAGAAACCCAGCACCCCCCAGCACTGCCAGCCCTCCCCTGCAGCGAGATCGGGGCTACCCCCCAGGGGACCCTGGCTGATGGCAGGCCAGCCTGGGGACCTGGGGACCTGCCATGGTTACTCCAGCTTCTCCTAACACACTTCTGCTCCATCCGCTCCCACCCCAGTGTCCCCCATCCCGGAGCCCCCAAGTCCTGGAGGGATGCTGCTGCAGGGCCTATATTTTGGGGGGGGGAATCAGTTGCCGGGGCGACAGCATCCTCCTGCAATATGAAAACCAGGGTTTCCATGGAAACCCTTTTTGCCCCAATTATCCTTTCACTGCCATGTCCTTTACTTTGCCTTTAATATTTGCATTTTAGGCTTTCCTCCCCCTCCTCAGCAGCAGGGTGACCCCCGGGCAGCCCCCGGGGCCGGGTCCCCATCAGGGCCCTGGTCCCCACGGGCGCCTGTCGGGTTTGGGTTGCGGTTGCCCAGGCAACAGAAACAGGGCGTTTCTGGCAGCGGTGGTCGCCATGGGGACGGGGATGCTGACGAAGGCTTGTGAAGCTGAGAAGACAAATTGCCCTCATCATTATCTCCGGGCTTGTCAATCAAACATATTCCCTTATTTACCTCGGTGAGGAGAGAGCCCCGGGAGCACACGGAGAGGGAGGGAGCAAGAGGAGAGCTGCTTGTCCCAAACTCAGCACTGGGGAGGGAGCATTTCCAGCCCCTCGGAATGGCCACCATCACCTGCAATCGCTTCACCGAGGAGTACCAGCTCTTTGAGGAACTGGGCAAGTAAGTTGGAGATGGGGACTGGATGCTCGGAGTGGGGTTGTGCCCCGGCTGGGAACTGCCAGATGGTGGAAAGGAGACTGGCACAGAGCAAACGCACTGGGGAGTGGTGGGGGGAGATTTGGGTTAGGAATGGGGGGGATTTGGGTTAGGATGGGGGGGGGATTTGGGTTAGGATGGGGGCTGCCTGCTCCATCCCTTCCCGAGTTCGGGTGCTCAGTCAGGAGCTGGGGTCAACTCCAGGGGGTTGGAGCTGCCCAGGGAAGGGGGCGGCTGCCACTCCTAGGGAAAAGCATTTCCCGAATGAGGATGCTGCTGGCTCCCCTGGGAACTTCTCCAGCTGGGAGGAGGGACAGGACAGCGGAGGAGGAAAGCCAGACCGCGGGTGCCCCTCGCATTTCCTTAGGGAATTTCTCCATGTGGCTTCACCAGGGTTTGGCGGGTTCTGCAGGAGACCCAGCCTGCCCGGCAGCCCCTGGTGGCGCTTGGACAGCTTCAGGGTGTATCGCACCCCTATCCCACTGTGAGCATCCCCCTGGGTGAGCCACAGCTTGACCCTGCTCTGCCTCCTGGGGGGCTCAGCTGAGCAGGTCCGGGTGTCATCGCGTGTGCCTGTGTCAGGGTGTGATGTGTGTGCAAACAGAAATGCCCGTGCTCAGCATCCTGGGGGACACCGAGCATCCCGGAGTGGATTCCAGGAGATCCCAGGTCCTCCATGTGGGGCTGAGGGAGGGATGCTCCGTGTCTCCCCGAGCATGTGGCTGTGAAGCGGGTGCAGGAGCGAGCAGGCGTGTGCCTGTGTTTTGGTTTCTGTGCCTTTTTTTGGAGCTGGTTTGTGAATCTGGGGCGTGTGGCCACGTTCCCATCGGAGCAATGTGGTGCCTGTGCCAGGCGGTTGGTGCCTGGGCTTTGGATATGCAGCAGTGTCCATCCATCAGCTTCAGCCCCACAGCCCCGCATCTCCTATGCCTAACCTGCGCCCGCACGCATGTGGGAGTGTTAAATGGGGGTGAGGAGAGGATGAGGATGGAGAAATGAAAGGTTGGAACAGGGGAGGACTTTGGGCCAGGCTGAGCACTGTCAAGATTCCCCATCCAAAGAGTGGCACAAAGTGCAGCTCCCTGGATGCAAGCAGAACCCATGGTCCCAGGATGTGCACATCCATCCCCTTGGCACGGGGGTTCTGGCAGGGAGCAGTGGGTCAGGGAGCAGGTCCCTGCAGTGGGGACCGTCCATGCTGGCACTGCGGGCATGGGAATAGGGAGCTGGTGGCAAGGTGGGATTTGGGACCTGCTTTTCCAGAGGTTTCTTGGCTTTTCCAGGCTCTGAGGCTCTGTGGCGGTGGCAGGGGGTGGGCAGGAGAGGCAGCGGCTGCAGGGAGCCTGCGGGGAGGCTGCTGGGTCCTGCCTGGGCAGATGTGGCTGCAGGGATGTGGAGGGGAGCGTGAAGGCCAGGAGTGATGGGGAGCACTGGGATGTGTTTGGGATGTGTTTGGGATGCGTTTGGGATGCAGCGCTTTGCTAGGAGGATGCTGACACTGGAGGCTGAGCACCCAGACTCGGGGGCTGCCCACACTGCTCAGCACCACGATGTAAACCCTCCTTGACAGATGTGTTTTGATACGTTCCTGAATAAAGGAACGTACACCAGCTCCCTGTGAGCATCACACCCCAGCCCACCCGACCCCTAGGGTGATGTAGGAACTGAGCTCCAGGCAGCATTCCCAGCTTGGAGCATCCCTCAGCTTTCCCCTCCACTCCAGGGGACGCGTACCACCTCAGCACCAAGGTGCGTTCCCAACTGAGGGGCTTCTCCAGGCTGGTCAAGGCACTGTGGAGCTGGTTGGGGATTTTCCACTGGGATGGGTTCCAGCACATCCTGGCACAATCAAAAATCAGCAGTTTCCCATGGGGAAATTTCCACTTTCTGGGCTTAGAGAAGGAAATGAGGACAAAGCTGCAACTCTGCTCTGCTGCAGCAGCACTCACAGTGGGAAACGGCATTCTTCCTGCAGGGAGATGCTCCTGGTGCCGGTCGGGATGCGGGGTCTTTCAGGGGTGAAGCAGTGCGACAGCACAGCTCTCCCACATCCAGACCCCAAAGGGAAGCAGCATCCCACAGGAGCTCAGAGCAGAAAGGCTCCATCTTGAGTTTGCTGCCCCAAGGGACTGGGACAGTCCCTGGGGAGACATGGGGTGTCCCCAAGCCTGGCTGGCAGGAGGAGAGGTGCTCGGTGCCAGGCTGCTGCACCCACCATGCTTCTTTGCCACCTCCTCTTCTGTCACCCATCCTGATGCCCAGGAGAGCTGGGGGGTTAAGATGCCACACATCAAATGATAGCACCACAAAGGGCTTTGTGGATGGGGGGTCTGCAGAGCCTGCTCCATAAGGCATGATCCTTGGCACATCTCTGCACCTCCCAGGCATGGGGAAGGCATCTGTGCTGAGCAGGGGACGTGGACCTGTGGAAAACCCACTCCTGCATCCCTGGCAAAGCGCAGCAAGCGATGTGCAGCTCCAGTCCCCCCCCCCCCCCCCACATTGCTCCGTGCTTGCAGGAGGGGACCAGGCGAAGGTGGGGAGCAGCAAGGGGGAGAAATGGGGAGAGGATCCTGCCCACGGCCCCCCTGGAGTAGGACAAACACGAAGTGTGGCTCCACCGGCACCTCCAAATCCGCCTCCACAGCAGGTTGAGGGTGAGGCTGGGGGCAGTGATGGCACTGAGCGGTAGGAGCTGAGCTGCGGGAGATGGGGGTTATTAAAGAGACCAAGGGAAAAAAGCAAACATGGAGGAACAAAAAATCCCCAGCCCACACTGCGCTCTCGAGAGAGGAGATAAAATGCCTCGGAGGAGGAGGAGGTGTTGAAGAGAGGGAGGGCGGCAGCAGCGCAGCCCAGCGCTGGCAGCGAAGGTGTGAAAAAGGGAGAAGCGGAGGAGCCCCGTGGCAGAGCCGCTGCTCGGGGGAAGGCCGTGGGGCCGAGGCATGGATGGCTCGTACCTGGCCCAAGGACCAAGGGCTGCAGGGCTGCGATGCAGCGGTGCTGGAGCTCGGGGTTGGAGGGACAGGGCTGGATGCTGGGCTGTGGGTTCAGGGGCACCCTGAAATGGCAGCCGATGGGGGGGACATGGACATGGTCACTACTCGCGGTCCAGTGCTAAAACTGGGACCCATCTGGGATGAATGCCCCATCTCGGAGCTAGGCAGAGATGGGGACCCCCAGCTGCCAACAGGTTTGGGGTCCATCCAAAGATCCAGCACCCCAGGAGGGATGTGACCCACGCCGCTACCCATGGCGAGGGAACAGGATACATCTCTTTCCAAAGGGGTTTCTCGCACCCAGATGGGGCTGAGCTCCCTGCCTGGTACCCCGTGCACTGCCCGCAGGCAGACTCTGGGCAGGAGGGACTCCCTGAAGGAGCCAACTGGGACTGGGACAGGGCTATGGCAAATGTGCTGTACCCAGGGTGTCCTGTACCCTGTGCATTGTGTCCCCTCTGCCCTCCAGGCTCACAGAGTCTTGCCTGTGCTTCATGGAGCCCAAATATACATTTGGTTTCTGTTAAAATAGCCCAGTGAAGCCAAAAGCCATGAATGCAGGCAAAGGTGTGAGACCTTGTTCTCTGTCAGTGCAGCGCATCCCATCCCTGGATGCTGCGTCCCACATCCCACAGCTCCCTCTTCTCTGCCATTCGGTTTAGTTTGAATAAATGGATGAGTGAGTGGCCGTGGGCATTGGGATCAGGAGTAGCCATGGAGACTCCAGGGCATCCGGGACATCTATGCCCCTCTAACCCCATGTCACATCCTGCAGCAAAACCCTGTGGCTGGGACAGAGACCCCAAGCTGGGGTGGATGGGTGAGGGCTTCACTGCTTCCTGCACTCACTGCTGCAGACACTCCTGGCACTGCATGAGCAGTACATATGTCTTTAGGAGAAAAAATAGGAAAGACGGGTCACAGGGATCCAAAGGAGTCCCCCAGTTCTGGGCTGTGCGGGGTTCCCAGCGGGATGGGGAGAGCGGCACTGCAGGGCTGGTGATGGCTCCCATCTCCCGCACCCACGGCAAGCTGGATACAAAGCATTTTGCTCCCCCTCTCCAATTAGCCCCCCCTCACACTCCAGGGATATTCTCAGCTCAGCTGTTCCAGCAGCCGGAATCAGACAGCAGGATGGGGAGGCCGGGAAGCACCGGAATGCTGTTCCCCTGGCACGTGCCGTGAGCGATGCTCTGCGCGGCGGCGCTGGGTGCGTGGGCTGCCGGCTCCGCTGGGGCTCCAGCTCCATCCCTCCGCATCCCGCCGCTCGCCTGTTCTCCTAAAGATCCCATTCAACCCCAAATTGCCCATCTCCACCCGCCCCCACCAGTAAAATCAATTATCCAATGCTGCTCGCCAGCCTGCGGCCTTTTATTCCTCAGCAGGTAGCGGGAGCTGGGGGGGGGGAAGGTGGGGCTGGAGGTGGGAGTGCTTTTGATAGTTGTTATTTTAGCGATTGGAAAGGTTTGGCAGGGAAGGAACCTGGTACAAAGGTTGTGCTCAGCAGGGCTGGAGCATGCGTGTGTGCGTGTGCAGTGCCGCAGCCCTCAGCATCGCACTGGTGTGCTCTCAGTGCTATGAGCTGGCAGGGCTCGTGGTGTGGGGTATGGGGGCAGAGAGGTTTCTTTGGAGCATCCCAAACCCTCATGCTCATTTTCCTGCCAGGAGACCCTTGCACATTGGCTCATGTGTGTGCAAGCAGCAGCAGCATCAGTACCCATCCAGCTCGGCTGCAACAGTCCTGGCTTGCAGGGCCCCCTGTGCTGATCCTGTCCAGTTTTGCATATGGGGGCACCTTGCACCTCTGGCCTGCACCCATGGCTGGTGCTCACACCCTTCTGCAAAGTGCCGCTGTGATCCCATGGTCTACAGCATGCAAAGCCACACGCATAGACTGAAGTGGCAGAGTGCTGCGTGGTGGCTGCAGGCATCCTGGTGTCCTTCGGAGCCAATATCCCTGGTAAAACCCCTGTCCCTTCTATCCGAGGGAATTGGTAGGGCAGAGCCTGGGAAGGAGAGGAGGAGGAAAGGTGCATGATGCCTGGGGTGTCCCAGAGGCAAAGCCTGTGTTCATCCCTGTGCCTGCCCCTTTCGTTCCCCAAGGACAGTGGTGCAGGGAAGCCAGTTTAGCCCTTTCCCTGCCCAGCACTCAGCCGCATCCCTGTCCCCCACCCCACAGGCACATTCAGGGTTGAGCCCTTCACTTCTTCCTCTGGCTTCTTGTCTTCCCAGGGGTGCTTTCTCCATTGTCCGGAGATGTGTGAAGGTGTTGGCAGGACAAGAGTATGCAGCCAAGATCATCAACACCAAGAAGCTGTCTGCTCGAGGTAGGTGCTGATAGTGTTTTTGGGGAGGTGAGCAGGAATTTGTCCCCTTTGGATGGTTTTGGGATGATGCCTTTGATGTGCACCAAGGCAGGGGGTGTTTAATGTGCAGTGGGGGAACCCCTTATCCCACCTTGTCTCTATGTGGTACACACTGAGCTCCCTTATGGATGCAGTGAACATCCCAAGGAGATGTCTTCGTGGCTGCTCACTGCATCCCATGCAATCATATGGATATACCAGGGCTCTGGGGGTTTTCCAGACCCCAACCTGCCTGTGGAGCTGCAGGACCCCATTTCCCCCTGAGACACCACCACCGCCCTGCACACCATGTTGTGGCAAAGCGATGGATACAGCCCTGCAGCAAGCCAAACTGCTGCCAGCCTTGGGTGCCGGGTAGCACAGTTATCTTGGGAGCATCACCTCTGAGAGGTGACCCTCTGTCCCCGCTCTCAGGGGCTGCAGGTTCCCTTATTCATGTGCCTACATCAATGAAATGGGAAGACCCTTCCGGTGGGCGTTGATTTCATTTCTGCCCGGGGGTGGTCCCTCACCCCTCGCTGCTCTCTCATTAATCGCTCTGGTGAAGCATATTGTTGCTGGAAGAAGCACTGATGGGTCTGTTCTGGCTGCTCCTCGGGGCAAGGCTGAGCTGAGCCAGCACGAAAACCTTCAGTGAGCCCTTGCCCCGAGGCAGGGACCGCTCTGCCCCAGGGATGTGGCAGAGGAGCTGCAATGAGGAGGATGGAGAGGATGGGACAGCAGCTGCCGTGCCCCCGGCTCTGGCTCTTCCTGTCCGAGTCCATCAGGGAGTGCAGGATGGGTGCCGGGAGCGAGCTCCCTGCCGGGAGGGTTTAATTAACTCCCTCCTTGGTTTCCTTCCCTAATGCCGCTGCTCACCTCCAATGGCAAAACTGAAAGGCAGAAAACGGTGACAAACTCCTTTCTGACCCCAAATTAGATCAGTGCTTCGCAATCTCCCTCCTGCACTGCTGCCGAAGAGGCACAGCACTGATGCTGAGCTCCCTCCCTGCTCTCCCCAGCATCCCTCTTTGTGGATGTGGACCATTCCCTTCCTCTGAGGCTGAAGGCTCCCAGTCCAGGGCTCCGGGCTGGTTGTACTGGTCTCGGCACTCAGCTCCTGCCCCATAGCCCGGCCAGCAGCGGGGTGGGCAGCAAACACCTCCTGGCCTGCAGGGCTGCCTGGAGCAGCAGACTGAGCCGCCCTCCCTCCTCTCCCTCCTGCCTCCGCTTGCCTGCTCCTGCAGTTTGCCCCTCTCCATCCTCTTCCGGGCTTTGCGCTGTCCCTGCCGCAGCTCCGTGTCCCTCTGTCCCCTGGAGAGACCTCACTGGGGTTATTTTCCCTGCCGAAATCACCACCTTCTTCTGCTGATGGCCTTGAAACGCCCGGTTCTGCAGTGATAACACAGGGGATGGTGCTGTGAGGAATCCCCAAAGCCGAACAGGATCCACTGTCCCACAGGGATGCGCCTAGGGATGTGCCTAGCCCTCACTTCATAGGGACAAGCACCTTTACCAGCCCCTCCTGGGTGCCGCTGGCTCTCCAGCGCTGCCCCTTCCCCTTTGGAGGCGCTCCATCTCCTCCCCTCTTTCATCTCCCTGATCCATTTTCCTCTTCGCCTGGTTTTCGCTGGTCTCCCACTCCCTCCCCGTGCTGTCTGCACTTTATCAAAGCACACCAGCCTCCCGCCAAGCCGCCTGTGCCCGGCTTTGCCTTCGCAGGCGTTTTGGTGATGACAGATTGCAAGGGTACAAAGAGGGGGGCAGCGTCTGGGAGGGGCTGCGTGGCGCTGAAGCCAGGGAGATGGAGCTGAGTTGGGCGGTTTGTGGTAGGGAAGGGATGGGGGTCACATTCGCTGCCCTTTCCTGTGATCTCTGGCTTCTTCTAAGCAAGCAAAGGAGCATTGCTGCATACGAGATTCCCCTTGGGTCATTTGGCTCCAGGTTGCAGATGGGGAAACTGAGGCAAAGAGTGAAAATCAGTGACTCATCTATGGTCACTGTCAGGCAGGAGCAAAGAGGGGCAGAAAGCAGCTCCCCATCGCCCAGAGAAGTGCTTGTCCTTGCTGGTCACACAGTTCCTCCATCCTCTCCCCGCCCTCCACCCCACAATGGATTTTGGTTGTGAACAGCAACAGCCTAAACCCTGCCTTGTCCTTGTTGCCATGTCCCACCCTGGGAAGGCTGTTCCCCATCAGGGGAACATTGCTGGGGGCTGAACAAGGCCAACAAAACTGTCCGAGCCTTTGGCTTGCAGATCCCAGCACAGGCTGCAGAATCCACCCCAAGCCCCAGGGTGAATGTCTCATCCATGTCAAGCCCCACAGCTGCTGCATGGATGATGCTGAGCCCTGGGGAAGCTCCAGCCCCAACAGTGAAGGGGCTGCATCGCCTTGACGTCTCAGCATCAGAAACACTGGTGTTTGGTTTGAGGCAGAGCGAGACTCTGGGGTGTGAACCTGCAAGGTAACAGTGATAGCACTGAGAGACAAGCAGCCCTAATTATATCCTCACTTCTGGGTTCCTTCTAACACGAAATGCCTCCAGACAAGGCACCTCCATGCAGGGTGACTGGGACAGGTAAAAGGAGGGAGAAGAGTGCAGAGACAGGGAAAAAGAAGCAAAATGATTTGAAAATCAGTCTGAGCTGCCCCAGAGCGGAGGCTTTTTTGGCTCAGCTCAATTTGCTTTACCCAGAGCTCTGCTGTCTCACATCCCTGAGCCTGGCAAAAGCCAGGGAGATGGACCTGTGCTGCCTGTTTGGAAACCGGCACCAGAGCAAAGCAGATTTTCAGAGCCAGGATTTTGTGGTATAAGAAAGCAAAGACCTGATGTGAATCGGCTGGGGATGGAGAAGGGAGCGAAGTGGATGGCCCCGTTTCAGCTTGACATCTCTCTCTGATCAGCTTTATCTTCGGCTGTTCAAACTGTACCATGCGGGGCCAGAAATGCCCTTGCTGAGTGCCTGTGCTTGACTGCATTAGAGAAAACAGAGCAAGTGTTGCTGGCAGCGAAAACTTGTGCAGCTCTGGGGTATTCTGGAGGTGATAGGGCTCTGTTCAGCAAACAGAAGGGAGAGAAGAGGGTGAGGGATCATCCAAAGCCCAGGACTTCCCATGGCATCGGTGGAGGCTGCATCCGTGCTGGGATACTGTCCATCAGGCCCTGATGCTGAGCATGTTTCCAGACCCATTCTTCTTTAGCAGAAAAAGGACGGGTTTGCTCCTTGCCAGCTGCTCTATCACTCCAGCTTCCCTGTGCTGGCAGGAGCTGGGAGCGGGAGCTGGGAGCAGCTTATTCCCTTCCCCAGACCCTAATTTAGGGCTGTTGCCTCTTTCAGATCACCAGAAGCTGGAACGAGAAGCCCGGATCTGCCGCCTGCTGAAGCACCCCAACATCGGTAAGCACATCCTGCTCCTTCCCTGCCTGCCAGCCGAGCAGCCAGGCAAATGTGCCACTGTTCCATTCTGGCTCCGTGCCCCCCTGCTCTCCCATGCTCCTGCCAGGGCTGGGGAGTCCCTATCAATAACTTAACCCTACCTGCAGCACCACGGGCTGTTTGTCCTTCCCTTGTGCTCCAACCACCACCCCAGAGATGGAGAAGGGGCTGGGTGGCATCCTGCCCTGTAGATCCGCAGAGCATCCCTCCTCTTCCTCACAGGAGGCAGCGCCTCCAAACGGGGTCATGGGAAGAAAGGCTCGCACTGCGCGCATTGGGGTCGGTCCTATCTAACCCACTTGGCCATAGCTCCTCAGGGAGAAGCGAGGCCCCAGCAGGCTGCAAGGGGCTATTTTTACTCCTCTCCTGCTCTCCGGGTGCTGTGTTCCTCTGCATGCTCCAAAAAGCGGCTGCAGCTTGGAGCAGCAGCAGCAGCACGGGGCGTGTAGGAGGAGCGATGGCGGGGGGAAGCGAAGACTTTCCCACCGACCGTCCATCTGAGAGTAGCCTCCTTCGGAAAAGCTGTTTCAGGAAAACTCCTGAGCCCCTGCAAAAGACAAAAATAGGCCAGAAGGAGAGAAAGAGAGAGAAGGGAGGGGAGAAAACTGCAGCAAAAAGAATTCCCAAACCCATCTTTGAGAGTGATGCTGATGCTGGTGGTTTGGCAGTGGAAACGCGGATGAATCCCCTCTCCGTTGCACCCCAGGATGTGTCAACCCTAGTGGGATCCTTTCAGGAAAGCATTTAGGGGTAGGACAATAGCTCTGCAGCCCTGGAATCTGCAGCCAGGAGCTGGGAGGTCTTCCATCCTCCCCTCACTGCTCCCAGTGGCCTCGATCTGTCCTTCCCAAGATGGCCTGCAGCAGATGAAGGGGGACAGACCCAGGGCCACTGGGACCAGCCATGCGGCTCCCGCTCCATAAATATTTCAGCTTGGAAGAAGCCTGTCAGCTTCCATCTGCCTGAGGCACATGGCTGCATGGCAGCTCTGCCCTGCATTGCTTGGGTGCTGGACACTGCAGGATCCGGCTGCTGTCCTTCCTCATGCCTCTGCTCCAGCAGGACCTCATTCCCTGCAGTCCTGGTGGGTCATTCCCTGCAGCCTGCCCAGGTCACAGCAGCATCTGGAGCCTTTCCTTTGCTCCAAAATATACATAAGGATTGCTGAGACCTGACAGAAACGTGCTGTAAAGTGTGTGAATAACAAGAAATACTAGAAATGGAGGAGCCCATTGCCTTCCCTGCTCTCTCACCCCTGCACCACACCTCACTGGCCATGACCTGCAGAGATTGCAGGCTCAGAGCAACCCTGTTCTAATCACAGGGCTGGAAGGGGTTAATAGCATGAGATGCTAACAGCCCAATCTCCACTATTTATACCCAGGAGGTTCTTCTCCACCCCACACCCTCTCTCCCTTCACCCCCCCACTGCTCCTGCTGCTTGGAAGCTTGGGCTCCAGCTTCCCTTGCATGCAGCACAAGCCGCCTAATTACCCACCAGGAGATGGAATGAGCTTTGCCACTGCAGACCAGCCCTAATGAGAGGAAGAGGAGGGCAAGGGGAAGGCAAGGCAGAAAAACCCTCTCCACCCCTCCCAAGGAGAAGCACCCCAGCTGCTGAGGGGCTTTGCTGGCTCCTTACTTGTGAGGAGGGGCCCCTTCATCTCCTCATGGGAATGCCACACTGTGGTTGTGATCCTGGAGAAACCAATCTGTGCTTTGCACTGCGCCTGCAGGAGAGCCCTGCACAGAAAGCCTCACATGGGTGGTGGAGGGCAGCTCCAGGATCCTGCAGCGCATCCATGGCACTGGGTGATGTATGGGGGAGAGCTGTGGTTTCCCAGAGCTGCATTTCCTCACAGGGACTCTTTCCTTACTGGGGAAACTTTGGCTACACCCAGCCCTGGAGGTTTAACTCCAGGTTAAACCTTCTGACTCTCAGTCCTGAATGTGTCCTGCTCCTCCCTTGGCCTTTGGCGCTGAGCTGGAGGGGTTTGGCCGGCACAGCTCTTTGTGACTATGGCCAGTACCAGATACTTGTAGGATCAGGCTATATTTAGAGCGGCTGCTCTTTCTTGTACCTTATTCCTGGCTCCTGGCAGCTAGAGGCAATGGGGCTTCCCAAAGCAGGGGATGTATCCAGACCATCTGCTTATCGTTACACTGACCCTATCAGCACTGAACCCACCTAATCCCCCATTGAACACTTTGGCTTCTGCGGGATCCCAGATGCAATACCCCCACATCCCTCCCAGGAAGGGTAAAACAGGAGGAAAGACGTTTCTTCCAGCAGAGGAAGGCAGAAAAACTGGGATTATGTGCTGGAGAAAACCAGGGAGCAGAGAGAGGCTTTGGAGTGCAGGGGGTGTCTGCAGAGGCCAGCAGTGGGGGAGCATCCAAGTGGGAATCTAAGCCTGAATAACCAGAACCTGCTGCAGGGTGGCAGGTTTGCACCAGCCTATATCTGGCTGGTGTGACCCTTGGGGTGATGATCGGGGTGAGATGCAGCCCCATGGGAAGAGAGGGGAGACAAGGAGAGCACTACCTCCAAAGGAAACTTATCCCATGGTGATTCCTGGATATCCCTGACCTGAGACCGCCCAAGGAGGAAAGGAAGGTCATGAGCAGAAACAAGAGCTGTGTCAGCGTCCGGGCTGGCAGCCCAGCACCCTGGCCGAGCTCTCCCTGTACCCAGGCACCTCTCCCGATGGGGCAGAGGGCTGGGGCACCCGCTCCTGCAGCCTTCCCAGGGCTCAAGATAGCCCAGCAGCTGCCCGGGACCTCAGCCAGGCACCAGCCCCAGGCAAGCCCTGATTTGGATGTGACCTTTGAGCCTTGCACCCCTGCCCGAGCAGCAATAGCAAGAGGAGGAATAGCCCTGCTCTGCCCTTCCCCAGCTCCTGCCTGTGCCCAAAGGGGAGCAGGGTGGGAGAGAAGCATACCCCATAATCCTTCTGTCTCTGCTGCAGTGAGGCTCCATGACAGCATCTCTGAAGAGGGCCATCACTACCTGATATTTGACCTGTGAGTAATAGTTAAATGCATCTCTTAATCCACCGGCAGCTGCGTGCTTCCACCCCGGGGCGATGCACCCCACATCCCACACCCCCCCAAGCTCTTCCCCATCTGTCACCTCACCCAAAACCTTCCTACAGGCTGCGTTTGAGACAAGCTTGTGTCCCCTGAGCCGGTCAGAGGGCAGCCTGTGCCCTGCAGACCCAATGCTCCCTCTGTGCATGTTGCAGTGGTATTTCGGAGGGGTTTGCCAGCACTGAGTGTGCTGTAAATCAATCACAGCCAAGTGTGACTTACCCTGCTCTCCTGCAGGGTCACTGGTGGGGAGCTGTTTGAGGACATTGTGGCCAGGGAATACTACAGTGAAGCGGATGCCAGGTGAGTACGGACACACACCGGGCTGTGGAGGGGACAGCAATTGTCCCATTCTCCTGTGAGCTGCTCCCTCCCAGGGTCCTGCATGTCTGGCTTGCACAGCACAAGTTGCTTCCACGCTGGGAGGTGTTTTACAGCCGCTCTGCAGCACATCCACATAAACCAGATGTGTGGTGGAAAAAACCCAACCACAAACCCAACTCTTTTTAACTCACTCAGCCCCTGAGCCAAGAAGTGTGTGTGTTACTGCAGGGATGGCTACCCCTTGAATAAGGCTTCTGCCAGCCATCACTAGCAGCATCCTTCCCCGGGCTGATGGCACAGCCCACATCTGATGTCCCTGTGATGGACCAAGGCTCCCTGGTCTGACAGGGGGGAAGCACAGCACCATGATGGTGCCCCAGCCAGAAGCATGATAACACAGACACCACACAGTCCTCACCCCTTCCCCTTGCAGCTACACTGCCATCATCTGCAAGCATTTCTCCGGCATTTACCACTTGCAAGCACTAAGGAGGAACAGTCAAGACAGGCTGGGTGGGAGGATGTGCTGGAGCTCTGCTTCTTCCCACCATCCCGCTGGCACCAGGTACCCTGCTGCAAAGGCAAGGGGCTGGAACCATCTGAGCCACCCCTTCAGTCCATGCAGCTAGGCCAGGGGACAGCAGGAGCCTCATTTGTGTGAGGGGACATGATCTGGCCCTCCCCAGCTATCACTGTGCCTCTTGGCTTTGCCCCCAGGATAAGCATAGTGCGTACAAATGCCCAAGGGAGTGGTAAGCTCTGCGTGCATGGAAATCTTGCAGAAAGCAATCTCATTTAATGGGTTGCCTGCACTGAATCCACTTACAACTCATCCACTTATTAGTGTCATGCAAATAAAATCAAATACATGTAAATAAAGGCGTTCTGCCTTGCACACAGCTGTTTGGGAGCAGAAGGGATCATCGCCTTGGTCTTTTTCCCTTCCTTTCTCATGCGTGAAGCAGATTGGGGTTTAATGAACTAGATACAAAGCCAACAGACACAGCAAGAGCCACCCGTGTTAGAGGAAGCCAGGGAAATGAGGCTGAAGTGAAGGTTAGCTCTGTGTTTGAGGAGCACATCTGGATTTGGAGACCAAATCTGCGCTCACACTGTGACTACACCACTGGTCCCCAGCTCCCCTCTGCTGTTGCTTCTATGGGGACCCCATGGGATCAGCTGTAGCCCCCATGCTCTCAGTGACTGGGTGTCTTACTGGGTTGCAACTGCTCTCTATGGTTGTGTGGCTTTTGGTGAGAGGGACATTGAGCTGTGCTGCAGGGCTGCTGGTGGGACACATGATGGGGAGAGGGACAGAGGGTGAAATGCAGCCAAATAGAAGTGTCAAAGGGAACCCTGCCTCGCTGGCACTTCCGTGAGCTCTCTTCTTCTCCTGCAGCCACTGCATCCAGCAGATCCTGGAGGCCGTCCTGCACTGCCACCAGATGGGGGTGGTCCACCGGGATCTCAAGGTAGGAGCTGCAGGGGAATTGCTTGTGAACCCCCTATGCCATGCAAAACCTTGTGGAGCAATGCCCAGTGTCCTCCAAGGCAACTGAAACAGCAGGGAAGAACAGCATGTAGGGCTTCTGGAAAGCAACAGAGCAAAGACCAGCTCTGGGGTGAAACAGCACAAGGGAGAGGGGCTAGAGAGGTCCTTGTAGTCCATGTTTTTGCTCCTCTTTAACCCCTTTCTCCTCCTGCAGCCCGAGAACCTGCTGCTGGCATCCAAGCTGAAGGGTGCTGCCGTCAAGCTGGCTGACTTTGGCCTCGCCATCGAGGTGGAAGGGGACCAGCAAGCGTGGTTTGGTGAGTAGGACTGGCCCGAGGTGGGGCATCTTCCAGACCCTGTTTGGTTAGGGGGGGCTCCAGGAGGGATGCACACCCCCAGGAACTGAACCCCAGGTTACGGGAGCATCCTGGCAGCGCCAGCCTGGGAGGCAGAGGTTGATGGCTCCAGCTGCGCCTCTGAAACAGCCCAGTATTGATCCAGGGCACAGGCAAACAGCTCCACAGGACTTGGTGAGTCACCAACATGTCCTGGTGAGCTGGACAAGCCAGCAACAGGGGCAGACCCCAGTGGAGGAAAGCCTCTTCCAAGTGTTGGATGTGCATGGCGGAGCACTCTAGCCTGATGCACCAGCCTGAGGTGTCACGGTTCGCTCTGCTTTTGGGATAAACACAGGCTTCTGGAGGGAGGGTGCCTGTCCCACTGGGTTGCCATGTGCCAGGAGCAGGGCTTTTGGCTCTCATGGCACTGCTGGTGAGCTGCGTGGGGATGGGAGCTGCAACCTGGCTGTGTGTGATGGGCTGTCTGTCCCAGGTTTCGCTGGCACCCCGGGATATCTCTCTCCCGAGGTGCTCCGGAAGGATCCCTATGGCAAAGCAGTGGACCTGTGGGCTTGTGGTAAGTCGGACCGGGGCTGAAATGCTGGGAGAGGGCTGGGATGGCTGCGTGGGATGAGGCAGGCTGTTCATCCAGCATGTACTGAGTCACAGTTGCTAGACATGTCTCGGGAGGTCAGGGTGCAGGATTTACCCAGGAAGTGGCACAGCAGCAGCTGTAGGGGAGCCTTCTTCTACCTGCAATGGGGAGGAGGCATTGCCTAGCCTTGCCAGGGCACGTAGCTTGAGGCTGTGCATGGTGGCTGCCGTGTATCTCCCCAGGTGCTGAGCACATCAGCATGGGGCTAGACCCACCAACAAGCCTTTTGCTCCTTAATCAGGGAGCAAATCCTCCCGTTTCGCTAATGTCACAGTTTCTCTGCTTGAGATGGGCCAGTTCCTGGGTTCAGTTTGCTCATGCCTCCAACAGTGAACTCTCTCACTGATCCCATCTCTCTCCTGGGCAGGTGTCATCCTCTACATCCTGCTGGTCGGGTACCCGCCCTTTTGGGATGAAGACCAGCACCGACTCTACCAGCAGATCAAGGCTGGAGCCTATGATGTGAGTGGGTCTGTCTTGCTCCCCACTTTCGTTGTGTCCCCTCTCTCTTGCTGTCCCTGCCTTGCATCCTGCTGCTCCAGAAGAGCAACCAGGACAAATCCAGACAGATGGGAGCAAGTTTCCTTCCTCTGCTCTGTCCAAGCTGCGGTGCCCATGTGCACACTGGCATGTTTCAGTTCCACTTTGCAGGACAGATAGTTCTTGTCCTGGGCCTTCCACTTTTCTCCCTCCACTCCTGCTCTCCAGTTTTCCATCTGGCAGCTCTTTCCCGTTGCTTCTATCTCCCCAGCCTGTCCCATAGGCAGGAGCAAAGGGTTGCAGGAGCACCAACTCCACAGGTTTCTGCTCCTTCCATTGCTCCCTGCAATCTCTCACCCTGGTCCCTTTGCTTTGGCAGTTCCCCTCCCCTGAGTGGGACACAGTGACTCCTGAAGCGAAAGATCTCATCAACAAGATGCTGACCATAAACCCATCCAAGCGCATCACAGCAGCAGAGGCTCTGAAGCATCCCTGGATATCGGTGAGTTTGGTGGCACTCAGTGTTTAGGATCAAAGATCTGGAGATGTGGGGTTTCACAAGAGGGGAACATCTCACCGGGAGCACATGTTATCAAACATACTGCCTGGCTCTCTTCTCCATCCTGGGAAGATGGTTCCTGGCATGGTTCCTCCCAGTGCTCTCAGAGCAGCCTTTTCCCTGAGGCTTTGCAGCAGAGAAAAGCCGGGAGTGTGAATGCAAACAGCCTGTCCCCAGGGAGCTGGTGGTGGGAGAGACACACATGTTCCCAGCCCTGGTGGGGACAGGCTGGTTCCTTGGCATCACAATGCACTGGGGGGGGGGCTTTTCCTCAGGGATGGTGGGAGCAGGCTCGTGTTTATTCACCCACACACCCCGCTGCTCGCTGCGCCCCTCTGCTCCTGCTGCTGGGTCTCGCCCTGGATCAGCACCTAAAGACAGGAGGAGTCCATGGGTTTAACCCTGGGATCTTACACCATGTGCAGACCCTGAGCACACTTTTCAGCTGAGGGGTTAATGCAGGGGGCAGCCAGCTCTGCCTGCATCCCCCCTGCCCGAGCAGATCCTGCTGACTCCAGAGCTGCGATCTCCCACTGCCTATTAAAGTTTCATCTCCTGCTGCTGCTGCAGGCAGCTCTGGCCTCTGCCTTGGCCACGGGAGATCTCACACGTGTACACGGGTGTGAGAGCAGGGCTGGGGAGCCTCTTCCCACCCTGGACCTGCTCTGAGACGCGTCTCTCTCCTCCCAGCACCGTGCCACTGTGGCATCATGCATGCACAGGCAGGAGACGGTGGATTGCCTGAAGAAGTTCAATGCCCGGAGGAAGCTGAAGGTAACTCTCATACTCTCCAAGCTGGCGGTAGAATGCATGGTGGCTTCGTTCCCCATGTGGGAAAGGACAGGGTAGTGCCACGGGGGTGACAGACATTTGGGGAGCCCTGTTGCAAAGAAGGGAAAAGAGACTGAGTGCGGCGGTGGCTGCATCTGGCTGGGGTTAGAGGAAAGCCACGGGTGAAGGAAAGCACTGAGGCACATGGCTGCCCTGGGCACCGAGGTGAGGACTTTGCCACTGGAGTCAGTGTTGAGAAAGCTCCTCTGTGGGGCAGGACATGGATCTGAGAGGCACAGGGAAGCCCCTTTACACGATGAGCAATCCACTGGGCAGGCAGGGAGCAAAGTTATCCATAGACAGACAAACAGCTCTGGCTCATCCACACCAGCAGCCCCACAAGCTTCCCCTTCTCGGATGCTGTCATGTGCCACAGCCTGGACCTCCTCTGAAATCACCATCTCCCCAGGCTTCACTGCCAAGCACCCACCTTCCTGGTGCTTCTGAGCCTCAGTACAGCGCTGGGAACAGGCTCTGGACATCACAGTGCTTCCCCCAGAGCCGGAGACACAGAATGGGACAGCTCTGCTTTGTGCCACAATCAGAGCCATCAGCGCTCCGGGCCTGGAGGTGATGTGGCACAGAGCAGTCCAGCTGCAGGCCGCTAACAGGATTATGAAGGAAAGAAACTGGCTATAAACTATTATTACTTTCTGGCTAGACAAGTAATCAAATTAGTTCAGACACACACTTCAAAATAGTAATTCACTACTGCAAGCAATCAGTCCGAAGTAATCCCATTATTCCCTGAGCAGTTAGTTGGTAGCCTCGGCTGGAAAGAGGGAAGCATGTTTGTGAATGTTATTTTGTGGTGGTGATCTTTGCGTGGCTCCCATGAAAAATCCCTGTCCTGCTGCACTTAGCTGGCACAGATTTAATTGCAATGAAATCCGGTTCCGCTCCCGGTGCCTCCCCTTGCTGCCAGCTCCGGTCAGTGGAGTCATGCTACATCCAGGGCAAAGTAGAATGAGACTGAAATGTGCCCCGGGGACATTTAATATCCCTTTAATCCTGGAGGGAAGGCAGTTTTGGAGCATGCAACCCAACGCTGGGGATAGGGAGTCAGGTACCCAGGGATGCTTTTGATGGCAGGAGGAGGATATCATCCCGTGGGCCTGTTTCCTTCCAGCGAGGTGGCTGGGGACAGGTGGTGAGCAGGGCTTTCTATCCCTAAGGCTGGGGGGAGCGGAGGGATGCAGGAGGGCAGGACCCAGCACACCCTTTCCTTCTGCCTTCTGTGTCTTTCAGGGGGCCATCCTCACCACCATGCTGGCCACCAGGAACTTCTCCGGTAGGTGCCATCTCTGGGGCTCACCTCCTTGTCTTACAGGGCAAACCCATAGGGTCCCTGGAGAGCCGGCTTTGCCTCTGGTGTTACAGTGAGGCTGAGGTTGCAGTCTGGTGCATGGTATCGTGTGCTCATCCAGGCCATGTTAGATGGTGCCTCCAGGCTGGCTTGAGATGCAAGAGAAGAGGTGTCTGGCTGAGGCACAGCAGTCCCCAGAGGTTTAGTCTGCATTCAGCCATCTGGCTTGTGCTGAGGTGGGGATGTGGGTGCTGAGGGCAGCCAGGGCTCAAACAGCTGGTTCAGTGTCCTGGAGATGTTTGTGGCTCTGGGAGACCATCCTCTGCACCATGGAAGTGCTGGAAAGGTCTCCGGGTTCCACTGCAGGCAGATGGCAGCAGGGTTCCTCGGGTCTGATCCTGCAGGCATCTCCTCCTGCTCCCTATATCCCGAGGGCTACACAGAGACACAGCAGTAGAACAAGGAGCCAACCTTTGCACAGAGAGAGGTCTTGATGCATCCACAAGCTCCCCTGCCCCAGCGTCCTCTTGGGGACACCCTGCTGCCTAGAAGCAAGCCCTGCAGATGGGATTCCACAGGCAAGGATCAGTGCATCCTAGCCATTCCCAGGCACAGAGCTCATCCTCTTGCTCTCACCTCCAGCCCCCCACCCCACCACTGTGGATGGCCCCAACAGAGGTGCTGCAGTGATGGGACAAGCCAGCCAAGCCTGGTATGCTGACTGAAGGGACTGGTGGCATCTGCTTGGTGTTAGGTGGGTGCTTTGCCAAGGAGCCCCAGGAGCGAGCTGTAGGAGATGGGGGCTGCTGGCCCCGCCGGGTGCTGGGGCTGCGTCCATGGCTGGTATCTGCATTTGTCACGGGAGGATCGTGCTGGTCCCACATTTAGCACTTGTGGGCAGCTTGCGGCGGGGCTGGAGCAGCCCAGCAGCTGGGGGGATCCGGTGTCAGCCCCCGCTCCGCCGGGACACGCACCATCAAAGGGCAGGAAACTCAAAAGCACCCCTCATCGCGCTGCCTGTCCCACGCACGGCGCGGCAGGGAACGGCGCTGAGGCCCTCCGATCCCAGCGCGTCCCTGCGCAGCCCGGGCGGTGGGCGCTGGGGCAGGCGCCCGCTTTCCATCCATGTCAGAGCATGGCTGCAGCTGTCGGCGGCCCCGCAGCACATGATCCCGGCAGCGTGGGGCTAAAATTAGAGGGCGGCAGGCGGGGAGCCCATTCCACAGCGCTGCAGCACGCTGGGGCACCAGCACCCCCTGCACACAGCCCCGCCGGCCCCCATAGCGCGCCGTGTGAGGCGGGGAGACGGGGCATGCCCCTGGCCGGAGTCGCCCCTGGGCTCCGGAGGGTTGTGCCGGGGAGAGGACGAACGCCGCTGCTCCTGAGCGATCCTGCCGCCCGGCACCATGCTGCTGCTCCTCGCCCTGCTGGTCCTGGTGCCCTGCCTGGCTCTCCTAATCTCCTTCCTCCTCTCTCCAGGAGGCAAGAGCGGTGGCAACAAGAAGAATGACGGCGTGAAGGTAAGCGCCCTCCCCGCTGCCCTGTCCCGCCTGCCCTCCGCTGCTGTGGGGCACTGCGGTGGGGTCTCCGTGCAGCGTCGGCCCCCGCGGCCCCCGGTGCTGTAAAGGGCAGCTCTTGGCCAGGCTGTCCCTGCGTGTCCCCGTGCTCGGCTCCTGCCAGGACAGGCAGTGCGCAGCGCACCCAGAGAGGGGAGTGAGGGGAACGTTTTATTGCTGACCCCCAGGGAAGGGGGGAGGCAGAGGCTGGAGCAGGAGAGGGGACAGGGGACATGGAGAGGCAGGTTTGTGGCCTGCAGCCGTCAAGTGAGATGGGTGGCTGCATCTCCTGCTCGCCCCAGCATGTGACTGGTGAGGCTGGGCTCGTCCCCACCGTCCTGTCCCATCCTGTCCCCAAGGGCTGGGGTGCTGCTGGATGGCACATGGGTGTCTTCAGCCCTCTCAGCAGCCCTGCTGGCCTGCTGTGCCCAGTGCAGACAGAGCAAAGGAACTTGGTGATACTTAGCAGAATAAATGGCTTGGTGATGCTCTCAAAACAAGCTGGTGCTTGTTTTCTTGGCCTGCAGAGCCTTCAGGTTTGCCTGACCCTCCAATGCGGGGCCAGGCCATGACAAGGTGGCTCCTGGAGGCAGCAAAATCCTGCTGCCAAGCAGCTTCTTCTGGTGATACAGAGGCGTGTTGGTTGGCAGTGGTTAGCAAGCTCTGCCAAACTCCTGCAGGAAGGAATGGTCCATCCGAGGTCTTTCCTTACCTGTTCCCTTATGAACACAAGCCATCACTCATCAGGGAGAGCTGGTGTGATCACATTCCCCAGCACAGGACAGGTCAGGCAGAGCTCTGGGAGCCTGCCTGCAGCATGGCTGCTCTCCTTCCTCGGGCACTTTCACTGGGACCCAGCTGCTGGGCTGTGAGGGGAGCAGGGCTTTGGGAGAGCAGAGCCCTCAGCTGGCTGCTGCCCCCCTCAGTGGAGCCAGGGCTCTGGGGATGGATTGTCTTTCTCCCACTCCTTCCAGACCCGGCAGCTGGGACAGGGCAAGCCTGCAAGGCTTCAGACCATGCACAACCTCCAAACCTGGGCTCAGCTCCACAGCAGACAATTCTGCCCATAAAGCGCTACTCTGCAACGTGAATTCTTCCCTGTGAGGGTGCTGAGGCACTGGCACAGGGTGCCCAGAGAAGCTGTGGCTGCCCCATCCCTGGCAGCGTTCAAGGCCAGGTTGGACGAGGCTTGGAGCAACCTGCAATAATGGAAGGTGTCCCTGCCAGTGGCAGGGGTTGGAACTGGGTGAGCTTTAGGGTCTTTTCTAACCCAAATCATTCTATGGTTCTATGATATGATTCTGTGAGAGCCATCAGTAGATGCATTTTTAAGCTGTAAAGGAGATTGGTGGAGGGAGAGTCTTCATCAGGCCCGGCCCAGCAGAAGAGGAGAGCCTTGAATTTCATCTCTAGCATTGCTGGGATGGTGTGGTGGTAGAAGACCATTTGCCAGCCCAGCTTGCTAATGACACTCCCTCTTGGACTTCAAAGTAACTTTGAGGGCAGCTGTTATCCTCAGAAGTGGGGCACTTATAGCAAAATAGCTGCTTTGGGTAAACAGGCTTCTAGCCCATCACTGCAACTCAGTGAGGAGGGCCTGGTTTCAGAGGCTGGTTGGTATCCCCAGTCCTCAGCCACTTGTTGGAGAGTGGAAAGCAGCAAGTGAGGCTTCACCGAGTGCAGTCAGCCAGCCAGCACTCAGCTCAAGAGGGTGTACAAGCTCTGGAGAATGAGTTTGCATTTTTACTGCCCCTTTCCAGCAAGTGAAGGTGAGACAGCCTGGCTAGATGGCCAGAAGGTAGCAGAGGAGAAGACAAAGTAGAGGCAAACTCATTCCCAACAGGTTGCTTATGTTGGCCACCTTCAGCATTACCATTCCCACCTCATTCCCATGCTTAATCTGGGGGGATTTACAGCATAACCCACTCATGGGGCACAGGGAGGCTGGGTGCTCGGGGCTTTGATGGCCCACCATGGGCAGCTGGCACGTGTCAGGGCATCGCTGGTCGGTGGTCATTTCTTTCCATCTTGCTGAAAAAGAGAGGCAGGAAAGTGGAAACCTGCCTTGGGCGGGTGGGAAGGAATGGTCCTGCCTGCTCAGAGCAGGGCTGTAAATCAGGCTACGCGGTGTGGGTCATTGCAGGAAGAGTTGTGTCCCCTTATGGAGGAATTTGCTGGACTGACCATCCCCATGAGAGCAGCCACCGCTGCTGCTCCTGCCTAAAGCTATGCAGTGGGCAGCAGGTTGCTGCCTTCCAGCCTGCCCGCACAGCCCTCCAGCACTGGAATGGTCCTAGCCCAAGCTCTGAGGAGTCAAAACACCCTCCTGAGGAGGTTCCTCCCACACCAAAAGCATTCACGGGACCAAAACTCCCTCTCGAGCCCTGTGCTGGGGTCTGTGGGAAGTCTTCTGGTCCCAGCAGCTACGATACCTTCACTGCCCTGTGTAGTGTCACATCTCGTCCCATTGTAAACTAATGAACTCACTGCCCCATGTCACATCCTGTCCCGTCCTAAATTAATGAGCTCACTGCCCCGTGTCGCATCCTGTTACTGTATGTCCAGACTCGACGCGGTCACTGCTTTGTGTTGCATTCTGTTGCGTCTGAAACTCCTGCAGTTTGCTGCCCCGTCTCACATCCTTGGGTAGCAGAAGCTGTCAGCCCCTCTCCAGCAGCTCTGTTCCACACGAGGTTCCTTCTGAAGTACTGCAGCTCACGCTGCCCTTTAGGACATCTGTTGTTTTGGTGAAGCAGGGACAAGGATTAATGTAGGACCTGGGGAGGGAGGAGAGAGCTGCATCAGCAGAGGAGGAAACTCAGTGCTGCTGCTGCTAGGAGCCAGTTAGGATGTGAAAGGAGCAGTGAGGGGGAATGGATATCAACAGTTTTTACACTGCAGCCCACACATACACCCTTATGGGTTGCTCCATGGGCTTTTCCAAGAGGTTGGCACTCTGTGTGCTGCTTTCCCCTCTGGGGGCAGGAAGAGCCAGTGCCTTGTTACATGGGCTGGTAAATACTTCATTATTTGGCACTGCAGCTTCTAATTCCTGCACACTGGTGTTCCCTGCTGCCTGCTGTGATTCATCCCCTGGGAGCCGGAGGTGGAGAAAGGGCATGAGGCCAGCATGTACATCCCGCTGTCTCCTGGGTACATTAGAGATGGAGATGGGAAGCAGAACACAGCAAGGAAGGAGAGTCCAGAAGTAGTTTGGAGTTGCAGGCAGAAACGTGGCTATGGGGTCATCCAACCCCAAAAGCTTAGAGCCTACAGGTAGTGATCAGGAATGGAGATAAATACGTGTAAGGTCTTCTCTTTGGAGGAGACTTGTCCTGATTTAAAGCACTGGAACTGTGCTCAGGACAGCTTCCCACGTGGTGTGTCTACCTTGTGGGGTTGAGTAGCAAAAGCAATGCTGGCTTTAAACCAGCCAGACGAGTGCTGGTCTAGGTCCAAAGCTAATTGAACATCTCCATGCTAGTCAGCAGCATGGGCAGATGCACCCAGAACAGCTCCAGAGCCTAAATGTCAGTATGACATACACACAGGGTGCAGGGTGGTGGAGCTGCCTTAGCTCTTCAGCGTCCCACTCCTGTTCCTGTGAACTTGATGGCCTGGTCACAAAGCCACCAGAGTCGCCATCAGGTCCTAGGGGACTCCCTTTTGGACTAGCCAGGTCCTTGAGATGAGCAACACCAGAGATTGTGGCAGGTCAGGAGTGAAAGGTGCCAGCAGGAACATGGGGAGGGAGCTGGCATGGCACCACCAGCACCACAGCCTGCAGCACATCCCTACAGGAGCACCAGGTTGCCCCCCCATGCCTTTCGTTTGACCCTCCAAGAGGACCACGAAGGGTGGCTCAGGAGCTGCTGCCTCTCACTTGCTGCTTTCAGCCTTTCTCACTCTGTGTCTCTTCCTGTTCCATCTCTTCTCCTTGTTTTTCCAGAAAAGAAAGTCCAGTTCCAGCGTTCAGTTAATGGTGAGTGTCCTTCGTCTTCCTCAATGCCGATATTGCTGGGCGCCTCCACATGCTCCAGCTCCCCCCGTTTTTGGAAGTTACCTCGGGGTAGGGAAGAAGGGACACCGGGGTTGGAGGGAACGTCCTCAAAGCCGTATCACCCACAAACCCCATAAACAGGGTTGGTGCAGGCACTTGCTGGCCACCGGCTGGTGGGAAGCCAGCCCTGGTTCTTGCTGATGGGTTCTCATGCCGTTTCTCCCAGTTCTCCTGACTCAGGTCTGCAGGCTGCATCGGTCCAGGGAGCCTTGGAGAAACACCTTCCATGCCTCTGCGGGGACTGTATGGTCATGGGACACCTTGCCAACCTACATCGGGGTATTATGGGTAATACATAAGCAAGGCTCTGCTGGGAAGAGCTAGCAGAGCTATTGCTCTAGCTCCGCTAGCAGAGTTGCCTTGATGGGGCTCCTGGAGAGAGACAGGGGGTCAGAACCCCTCTTTCCCCCAAAAATCTGTGTAGTGCTCAGCTGTTTCTTGAAAGAGCTGTGTCTCAGCCTTCGATGGTCCATGTGGGTCTTGGAAGCACTCTGTTTTATCGTACATTTCTCTCCCTACTCTGCGGTCAGTGTGGTCTCTCTCACTCCTGCACAGTCCCCTCTTTCTCATCCCAGCTCCTCCTCGCTGTTAATTTGTACATCTCTCTCTTTATCGTACAGTCAACATGGTGTCTTCCACCCCTGCACAGCCCCTCTCCCTGCCCCTCCGGCAACGCTCCTAGGAACCCACCAAACCCCCCTGGACCTGCCCCATCTCTGTCCCCACAGGTGTCGGTAGGAAAGGCAGCGCCGTTCCTACGGGACCCTCCACAGCCCAGCTCTTGTGCCCTTGGCTACAAGGAGTGGAGGTCAGGGAGGGCTCTGCCAGCGCTGCCCTAGAGCTGTGGTTGAGGACGGGTTGGACCTGCTGGTGTTTTCCTTGCTTTCCATCCGTCGGCACAGTCGGGTCGGACTCGGGGGGCTGTCGAACACACGAGCTCCATCTGGCGTGGGGAGATGGCCCCTCTCACCGCCCCGTCCCTCCTTTCTGTTCTTTGCTCAGGAATCGTCGGAGAGCACCAACACCACCATCGAGGATGAAGACACCAAAGGTACCGGCGGGGGCACACGGGGCAGTGGGCAGGATGCTCCAGAAGGTGCCCTGGGGTTGTTAGTCTGGCCATCTCTAATGAGATATTGGCCTTGGAGAAACCCACCACCATTGAGCTGCCTCTGGGCCTTTCAGAAGTTGATCCTCTGATGGCGAGGAGGATGGGGTGTCCCAAAAATAGGGATGTTCCCTGAAAGCATGCATGGAAATGGCAGGAATCTGCAGGGATAGCAGCCCAGCTGCCTGCTCCTCCAAAAGAAATGGCCCTTTGGGAATAGCCTCCAGGGGAAATCCCTGCCTCCCACCTGCCTGCCAGAGTCAGCTTTCTAAGAATAACCAAGGGAATAACATATCAGCGCTAATTTGTAAAGTCCCTCAAAGCGATCTCAGCACAAACCAAGATGGACTTCGGCCCGACATGAGGGTTAACGGGACATGAGTCCTCCTGGGGAAGGCAGGTGGTCCTTGGGAAGTAGTGGGTGTCCCTCTCCTCAACTCTTGAATTGAATCAAGCATGATGCTGGTTTGCATTTGAAGCAGATCATTGTTAATAAGCCCAGGGTTACCTCTGACAGCTCCTCCTGCATCCCAGGGAGCTAAACCTGCCCTTGCAACCCAGTCCCTTCCCAGATGAGCTGACAATGGCCAACTTTTGGGCCAAGGGCAGCTCACCGCTCAGGGATTAACCCTTTGGCTCTTTAGGAAAATACAAGGGTTTTCTGTGTTGCTCTGACTTTCAGGGGTGAAAGCCCTTTGCCACATCTCTCTCCCAAGTCACTCCCCTGCTTTTTCCCTGGACAGCTTCCCATGTCCCCCAAAGCCATGTGGTCTGTTTCTAATGAAAACAAGAGCTCTCACCGATGTTGCAACACCAGCACTTCTGCTTTGTTTTGTCCTTTTATTTTCTGTTTCTCTTTAAACCAACAGTACGGAAGCAAGAAATCATTAAAGTCACAGAGCAGCTGATTGAAGCAATAAGCAATGGTGACTTTGAGTCCTACACGTGAGTATGCTCAGCATGGGGCTGGATCAGGGTGTGGGCTCAGCCTTCCAGAGCGGGTGCTTCCACTGGAAGTGCAGCCCAGGAGGTTTTACTGCTGCCCAGGGTGACCAGGTTGATGTGGTGGTGTGGCATTGAAACCAGGAGATAGGGGACATCAGTTTCCAAACCCGATGCTTCTCTCACACTAAGCTGACCACAGCTCTCTGGTCCCGCTATCATGGATGAGCCTATTTCTGGTTTGCAGACAGATGAATAACTGTAAACATGATTTATGGTGGAAGAAGGAATGTTGCATCCATGGTATCCATCATATCCAGATTGCCACAGGCTGTTTGGAAGCATAATTGCTTTCTACTTGCAGAGCTGATGCTCTTCAGAGTACCCTTCTGTGTCCAAGGCCTATTTAATTAGCGTGGTCTGAGCGAGTGCAGGTCTTCATCCCTGCCTCAGAGAATCACAGCAGGGATATTTTGATGCAGAGCAGAGAATATGACTTTTTCCCTGCTATTTTTATTTCTTACAAAGAAGATGGCCATGTTTTGGGAGGTTTAATTTGAGATGGTGAATGATGGAGAATTAACCCTGCCTGCTTGAGGTCCTGGCTGCAGTCAGCGGGCTGGAGGAGAGGTGGGGTGGGCTTCATGCAGCATACAGGGCTGAGGTCAGCGTTCTGCTTGAATTACTTGCTGAGGGCTTCATCCTGAACATGGGCTTGCAGGCTCTCATGCCTGAGATAACCTCTCCCTTTTCTCTCCCCTTGTTACCTCCCCAGGAAGATGTGTGACCCTGGCATGACTGCCTTCGAGCCCGAGGCTCTGGGCAACCTCGTGGAAGGCCTGGATTTCCACCGATTCTACTTCGAAAACCGTAAGCAGCCCCCTTGCATCTTGAGGGACCCTTCCCACCTCCCATGGGCCCGGCTGTGTCTTGACCTCCATCAGCTTCCTGCAGAGAGGAGGGTAAGGGTGGTTTGGGGAGCATCTCTGGCTGATCTGGAAGATTCCAGCAGGAGGAGAATCAAGCCTGTTAGGTCAGCTGGGGACGGGCTGTATGCAGAGGAGTTGTTTGGTCAGCTGCTTGCTAGGTGGACCCATCCTGAACCCACCCGTGCAGCACTGACTCAGCTCCTCCAAGCAGAGAGCCTAAACCAAGCATCTCCCCTTCCCGCGCTGCAAAAGCCACCCAAACTCCTTCCCCTGCCTAAAGCCACTTGTCTTTGTGCCCTCTTCAGTTTGGTCCCGGAACAGCAAGCCTGTGCACACGACGATCCTGAATCCCCACATCCATCTGATGGGAGATGAGTCCGCCTGCATCGCCTATATCCGCATCACGCAGTATGTGGATGCGGGAGGGATTCCCCGCACTGCCCAGTCTGAGGAGACCCGCATCTGGCACCGCCGGGATGGCAAATGGCAAATTGTCCACTTCCACAGATCCGGTGCACCCTCGGTCCTACCTCAGTAACCCCTGTGAGGCTCCGGGGATGGGGAATGGGGGCAGGAGGGGACGATGCAGGTGATAAGGAGAGGGATGCTCTGCCAAAAGGATGGTCGGAGCAAGCTCTTTCTCTTCCCGGTTTGTGTTTTGCAGCTGAAGCGCGGTACTGCCCGTGTTGGGTTTGTCACTGACTGACTACCAAGGGGACGCCCCCTCCGACATCTTCACCTACGGGACTTTGGCTGTTGGCTCTGCTGCTTGGTTCCCGCTGGAATAACCCCTCGCTTCTCACCGCACACACGCAACAGCCCTGCCGGCACCGCGCAAGCATCCCATCGACCCCGCCTACCCCTCCGGGGCCCCCTTCCTCTGCATGAACCAAGAAAAGAGAAACCATGAACCTAAACCTGAGTGTGTGGCCAGTGAGATGATGTGCCCTCAGCTGCATGGTGTTGGTGGGAACCCCCACTACCCAGCACGTCTCCTGAATTGGGCTCGGACTCATCGTCTGCCTCCATCCCCGCCTCTGCCAGGAGCCCCCTGAGGAAGAGGAAGGCGGTGGGGTAGTTTGGAGCCACTCTGTGCTGTACCCTCCCTGAGTGCAGTGGATTTTGCTTTGCTGCTATCAAGGTCCCTGTCCACCGCCGTGGCTCTTGTCTGCTCCCAACCCGAACTACTGCTTCCCGGCAGCCTTGATTAGGGAACCATGATTTGAATCATCTGCAAAGTCCATTTTCCATGTGCCCCTGGGCAAGGAGGGCAGTGTTTGGATGGGTGAGTAAAGGCTATCTGTTTATTTCCCCTTCCCAGGAGCATAGGCTGATTCCTTCCCAGGAAAGCAAGTAGGTTTGCACCCTGGCTCTGGACGGATGGGGATGCTCTCCCTCCTTCTTCCCTTCTCCCGTCAGAGCAGGGACCAGCAAAGCTGGGAGAAGAGAGGAGATAGATGACTGCTTCCCAGCACTGCGCTGGCACAGCGGGAGCCGGGGCTTTCCCAGCCATGCCATGGTGACGCATCTCTCTTGTGCCCTCCTCCTCACCCACCACCCATCCTGGATCCTCCACCCCTGCCTCTCGCATGCAGCACCCGGTGTTCCCCATGCTGGGATGGGGGCAGCTGAGCTGGGCATGGATTCGGGGTGCAAACCTCCATCACCGACTCCTTCCAGCGACAATGAGGAATGCGAGCTTTAGTAACAAAACTCTGTGCTTTGAAGAAAACAAACAAGCCTTTAGCTGTCTTCTACTTTGAGCGCATGCCTTTTTATAGGGAGAACAACCTTCCGTGTATTTCGTAACTTGACTTTGAGTATTTGCTGAAATGGATCTTTATGTAATAACTAGAAATGTTCAGCTGTTTAGGGAGGGGAGGGCGGGTTTTGGGGGGTTGCTGTTTTTCGTTGCGTTTACATTTGGAGATGGGTTGTGCTGCCACAATGCTCCTACCAGGGGTCCTGCGGATGCCAGCCCCCCACCCATCCCATCCCTCAGCATTGGGTGGGCAAAGGCACCCATCTCCAGGGGCACCCACCTTCCCGGGGCACCTTCCCGCACCCTATGGGTCTTCCTGCAGGGTAAACCCAGGCAGTGGCTCTTGGGGAGCCACCAGGACATGGCTTTCAGGACAGAAGACATGGCTGGGAAGGGGAATTTTGGTCTCACCTCTTTGCCATCAGGGAGAGGTCTGAGGTTGGGTATTTTCCCGGCAATTCTTCCATTTCTTGTTCTCTTTTTTCCAACTGGAAGCTCTTTGCTCGTTGAGGTGAGACTCCTGCAGCACTGCTGCCCTGGGGGAACTTTCTAGCTCCACTCTTTTCATCTGCATGGCGTTTAACTTTCTAGACAGTGCGTGTGTTGAAAAACAAAGAAATGAACAAAAAAAAAATGCTTGTTTTGGACATAAAAAAAAACAAAAAAAGGGGAAAAAAGAAAAAAAAAAAAGGAAATATTTTTTTCCATGTAAATTCTGAGCGTGTATTTTGCCTTTTCTGTGGTTTTGAATGCTTTGCTCTCTTGTCGAGGCAGGGACAGCTGCTGTGCAAAACGCAGCCTCATCCTTGCCGACTGCAAAACTATTTTCCCACTGGATAGAGGGGAAGAAATCCAAACTGCTGGGGCATGAACAGGCCCTGAGAGGTGTTTCGTTGTGTCCCGCTGTGCCGGCGGTGAGGTGGTTGCTGGTGATGTGTACAGGAGATGCAAATGTTCTCCGTGCTCTTGGTGGACGTGTGATGTTTGACCGTGGAGCTGTGTTGGCTTGTGAGAGGTGGCCCCAAAGCAGGGAAATCCATGCAGGGAGAGGATTAGCTTTTAAGGTGGAGTTTGGGTGTTTTTACAGACCTGTTTTTTCTTCCTGTAGTCAAGTAGTGATGATTTTATTTCATTTCTAAAGGAAGGATTCGGCTCTTTCACAGTTCTTTCCCTCTGAAGCCACAGTGAGTGTCTCATCCACCTCCTGATGCCCAGGCTCTCCAGGTGTCAGGAGTGGTTCTGGGGATCAGAATGAGATGGATGAGGATGGAGGAGGTCATAGCAGGGCCCTGCATAGGGGCTATAGTGCAAATGCCATTTCAGCCTGGCTTTGGAGCTGCTGATAGCTGTGGACCTCGGATGAGCTGTGAGGGTGAAGCTGTTCCAGCCAACACTACCGGAGGAAGGACTGGGACAGGAGGTGCAGTGGGGTTTGTGAGGGATGGAGGTTGAGATGCTGTGATGGATATAATCGGCTTTCATTGAGAGCCCACTTTGGGCAGTCATTGGTAGGGAGGAACATCTTGGTTTCCAGTAAGGCTTTTGACGTGCCTTCTCAGAGGTGGTTTCTCCTCTTTGAGGTTTCCATGTGGTCATCTCTCCAGGGGCAGGTTGCTCTGGAGTCAGCTGAATGTCATTGCAACACTTAAAACGTTCCTGATCCTTTCCAAGGGAAGCAGAGTCTGGGGTTTCAACTCCTTCTAGTCTTCCAGTCAAGCTGAAGCCTGATCAAGGAAGACCCAACTTCCCAACCTGCCCATGCTGGCACATTAAGCACCTGCACTTTAGGGGTCTGCTTTGCCTGGTTTCTATTCCCCACCCCACCCTGCTTCTCCAGAGTAGGTTTCTTTATCCCCAGAGCATCTCTGAGCAAGCACTGATATACCACTAACTCTCTTTCAGTAGCCGTGGTGAACAGCTTCTGTCTCTTCTCTTCCTTCATATCTCCTGATTTCTCCTAAACTTGCAGGAAAACTAAAACATAATCATCAACTGCCACTGTCCTTTGGCTCACAGAGCTAGGGCTGCTGCTGTTATGTCTGTACCTTTAAGCTGCTGGCACTGTCCCTGGCACATGCTAACTGGCATCACCCCAAGAATCCCACCATGGCTGTGGGGATGACAAGGACCAGGGCATAAGCAATATGGACAAGGCTGCCTTGTTGGGATGGAGATTACTACCATGGACCTGCTGAATCCCCCTCAGCCTCAAGGCTGGAGATTAGGCTGTGGCACATTTCATCCCCTAGTACAGACAAAGCCCAACTCACCTGGTTGCCTGGCCATCCGGGTCAAACCCAAGTCAGAAGTCCTCCAAACAGGTCATCTCTTCCACCTCTTACAGACCACAGGGGCTATCTGAGTGGAAGCACTTGCTGGGGTGGTCTCAGGCTCCCAGCTCCATAGTGAGCTTGGGAATAGCCTGTTTTCCCTTCTTGGCTGCCAGGGTTCAGCTGCAGCATCATCATGTCTCAGGTCTTGCTAGTGCACCCACTCCGGAAGAAGAGACCATCCTGGGTCTCTGCTCTTTGCTGGAGGAGTGAGTGCTCTGCTCCTTACCCTGGCCAGGCACAGACAGGAGAGCTGTCTGTCCCCCCTCCTCAAGTATATGTCCTCTTTGCCAGGCATCAAACCCCTGTCTGACCCCAAAACTGCTTCCTTTCCCTTTGCCTTCCACGAGTTGATGCCCCCATAGAGCCCCAGAGGTCGGAGCAGGCAGCAGTAGCCATCTGCTCCCATTCTGAGATCACGATCTGCTCTGCAGCCCAGGGCAGCATCACTGGGGAGGACCAGCAAAGAGCAGTGCCATGTTTGAGAGGGAAAGCCACATAGCCCCATGGACCGAGGTGTGTCTGTCAGCAGAAGATCCCATCACGATCTCCTCTGATCAGAAGGGCTAACCCTTCTTCCCTACTGCAGGACACATCTCATGGTGTACACCACTCTCTTGGTGCAACAACCATCCTCCTCCTAGCAGGTTAGAGACCTCACATTGCCCATTTCCAAAGGCACAGATCCCAGCTCGTCCATACCAGACAGGGAAACTCAGATGTGAACAGGCTGTAGAACATCAGAGGAGGGGCTGATAGCCCCTCTGCCATCCATCCCCAGAGGCCACCCACCAGCTCCTGGCCAAATGTCCTTCCCTCTTGCAAGTCCCAGGGAGTGGAGGGGGCTGTACGGAGCGGCTCCTTCCTTCTTTGGGTTCTTGTTGTCCCTTTTTTCTAACTGTTGCACAATTTTAGGGCTTTTGTAACATTTTTTGGACAAGCAGGGAAAATGTTAACAGTGATTTAAGAGAAAAAAAGGAGATCTCTCTCTCATATATATTATATATATATAAAAAACTATATACTTACAGGAAACCTCTATGGAAATATTTATTTAAGATGATTGCAAAAAAATCTATTATAAGGAAGAGTTTACCGAGCTTTGTCACGTAACAGAAGATCAGGCCCCGGGGAGGGGTGGCTGCCTGTCCCCTCGTGTCTGTCAGTCCGTGCGGTTGCAGCTGAAGCCTTTCTCTTCTCTTTTCGTCAGTGCACTCGAACTGTTGAGCAGTGTGACCGTGTTGGATTCAGCGGGAGCTTGGGGTGGGAGGGTTCGGGGGGGGGGGGGGGGGGTATTTTTGTTTCCTTTTCCTTTGTTTTATTTGGATCCTGTGGCTGTGAACAGAATGATCACTGCTCAAATCGGATGCTCTCTCTGGGGAGGGCGGTGGGGGGAGCGGGCGCGGGGTGGGTGTGGGAGGGAGGGCGAGTGTCAGTTTTATTCTTGGTGTTCAAGTGCAATAAATAGCTACCAACTTCTGAGCATGGAAACGGGTGATTCTCCGTCACTGCAGTGACTCACTGTCTGTCACCGCCTTGTCCCGCTGTCACCGCGCTCTTTCCTCGAAAGCAGAAAGGCTGGGATCAAGCATTGAGCAGCAGCTGCAGGCAATGGGGGTTTTCCTCCTGCCTGCAGGATGTTGGTACCCTGGACGCTGCCTGATCCTGCCTGGCCACCATCATTCCTGGGCTTTGGGAGAGCTTGATGTCATAGTACCATAGAATGGTTTGGGTTGGAAAGGACCTTAAACCTCATCCAGTTCCAACCCCTGCCACGGGCAGGGACACCTTCCACTAGAGCAGGTTGTTCCAAGCCCCATCCAACCTGGCCTTGAACACTGCCAGGGATGGGGCAGCCACAGCTTCTCTGGGCACCCTGTGCCAGCGCCTCACTGTCCTCACAGAGAAGAGCTTCTGCCTGAGAGCTCATCTCAGTCTCCTCTCCGTCAGTTTGAAGCCATTCCCCTGTCACTACCCACCCTTGTGAAAACCCCCTCCGCGGAGGGACCCCCGGGTGGGTTTGAGGATCCCAGAGGCAGCTGTGCCCATTCGGTCAGGCTGGTACCGGGAGATAGGGCCTGGGGTCGGGCTGCCACGGTCCCTGTCTCCCACCGCACACCCCAAGCCCCGCCTCTCCTGGGCAGGGAGATCCCCCGTCCTCATCCCCATCCCTGCCATGTGCCGCATCCCCGGCAGAGAGCAGCAGCAGATCGGGAGCGAGCCCCGGGCTCCCGGAGAGGGCAGCGGGATGCGCTGGAGCCCAAAGCAGCGCGGGGGATGTGCCTGTCTCCGTGGTCCCTGGGAGAACTGGGTCGCATGCCGGGATGCCGGGTGCGGATGCGGTATCGGTGCCAGGAGCAGGGTGTGCTGCCACCAGCTCATCCCACAACTCCCTGTACTCAGCCACACATGGCCCTGGGGATGTCCCCTCTGTTTTGCAGCTGCCCCAACACCTTTTGCCCTTGGTTTCCTTTCACTGCGGTCAGCTTTGCTTCCCAACACATCCCTGGTGCAGCCTCTACTCCCTCCTTCCCATCGCTCTGCAACTGTTTGACAGCAGCTACCAAGTCCTGAGGATCCTGGGGTTACAGGGGAGATTTGGGAAATGTGACAGGACCCCATGCAAGCAGAAAAAAGGGCAGAGACATGCAGAAACCAGACCAGCTTGCTCAGCTCAAAGCACCTCCATCTCCATGCTGTGGGAAGGCATCAGGCTCTCCTGGTTCCTCTGGCGCATTGTGGCCATCAACGACATGAAACACCATCACCAGCTCCATCACACCAAGCAGACTTCCACGTGTGCCCCTCCCGGGGCCAGCCCAGCCTGTGCTCCCCAGCCAGCACCCCCAGCAATGGCTGGGCAGCACCATGACCTGCTGAGGCCTCCTGCTCAGTAAATAGTGTCAAGGTTAGAGCGAGGGATTCATTGGGGCCATAAATGTTTATGGCAGGCCCTCCCCGCTGCCCAGCCACCACAGCCTGAACTTTCCATCAGCGACGCTTTTATGGCTGGTCTCTAATGATTAACCCTGCCTAGCGGCCGAAGGTGCTCTGCAGCACAGTTGTGAGCCCCATACACATGGAGAAGCTGGGGCTGGGGGACCCCCGTCATCCCTGCAGGCTGCAGCCATAGTGGGGTGCATTGAGGAGGATGTGGAAAGCCATCGGTGGCCCTGCAGGGAAAAGGAAGAGCAGAGCTGGCTGGGGAGGACGCTCAGCATCCCTGTGCATGAGGAGGTGGCTGGGCAGAACAAAGGCAGTAATGAAATCTCCACCATTAAGAAATGCCATTCAGGAAAACTGCAGCCTTGTTCCAGAATTCATTCCTGGGCTGCATGGCCCATGGGGTTAATAGCCCATTGCACCAGGGCCACATCATCCAGCCATAAACACTACTTATTCTGTTTATCCTGGGTTTTAGCTTTTACCTGACCAGGACAGTGATTTGCAGGACAAAACACAGGAGGGCTGTGCCCCCCATCCATGGAAGCATCCCTAAATATGGCCTTCTTGCATGCTGAGGACCCCCAAATAACCCAAGCAGAAGCTGTGTCACACACTGCTTTTTAATGGCGAGCTGGTGGTACATGAGAGATAGCGCACATGACACCGGGGTGACAGGGACTGGCAGCACTGGGTCCCAACAGCCCCGTCCAGGACCTCCCTGGCACTTCCCAGGACAGCAGCATCAGCAGGAGATTGGGTCTTTGGGACAGAGGCCCTGGGAGACACCCCAAAATCACACACAGGCACTGAAACACAGCCCTTCTTTCCCTGGGAAAAGCAGCACCCTTGGATCTCCCTTGGGGATGGAAACTGATCCTCCTCTGGAACTGAGTTCAGCTGAGACATCTCTGACCTCCTGCACACATGGAGCACAGCTCACCCCAGCTCTACCAGGCACCATGGGGAAGAGCTAGCCTGGCCCACTGCAGTCCCTGGGGGATCTGCAAGCTTGGAAAGGCCCAAGCTGGTTTGTTTATAAAGGTTTATTGTTTCTTCCTTCTCATTGCTTCAACTGCTCATTTATTAGGTCACATTCCTTGAGCAGGACCCTGATTTGTGCTGGTTTTGTTGCAGTGCCTCCGGCACACACTGTCCTCGGGGCACGGAGGATATTATAGTTCTTTTTCACACTGGAGTTAAATGCACACAAGTAGAGAACAGACCAATGCAGAGGATGTCCTCCTCCTCCCCACCTCCTGCAGCCGGAGCATCTCTGCATCCCTGTAGCTGGCACATCCTTGTAGCTGGAGCATCCCTGCATGGGAAGGCAGGGCTAGGGCTAAGGGTGGAGAAGGGCAGCCCGGACACTTCAACCAGACACCATCACAGGAGCACACAGATGTATCACACAGTTGTCACACTGAACAGAAACACCTCGGAACACCGGGATGAGCAGCAGCTCCATCCAGGCTGGGTCAGGGTGGTGATGAGGACACCGGCAGGGTCAGCACCTCCCAGCTGCTCCCAAACCCACCCCCTGGGGCTGTCCTGAAGTGCCACAGTGCAACCTGTGTGAACTGGGGGGTGAGCCCCCTCCCAGCCTGCAGAGTCCCATCACATCATGGACTCCTCCTCCTCCTCCATCTCCCGGTCCACCTCGATGGCCGTGTTCTCATAGCTGGTGATGCCGCCATACTTCCGCATGTGGACCATGAGGGGCTTGGGGGACTGGCTGCCGGGCAGGCTCGCCACGTACAGCCCGGTGCGGTTCTCCTCCAGCGATGGGCCCCAGTCCATGGTGGGCCGGCTGGCCTGCTGCACCCGCTATGGGGAGACAGGAACCCTGCACACCTCAGCTCCCAATGAGGATGGGATGGGATGGGATGTGGTGGGATGTAATGGGATAGGAGGGGATGCAATGGGATGCAATGAGATGGGATGGGATGGGATGTGGTGGGATGTAATGGGATAGGAGGGGATGCAATGGGATGCAATGAGATGGGATGGGATGCAATGGGATGCGATGGGATTCAGTGAGATGGGATGGGATAGGATGAGATGGGATGGGATGGGATTCAATGAGATGGGATGGGATAGGATGAGATGGGATGGGATGGGATGCAATGGTATGGGATAGGATGGGATGCAATGGGATGGGTTAGGATGGGATGGGATGGGATGCGATGGGAGGCGATGGTATGGGATAGGATGAGATGGGATGCAATGGGATGTGATAGGATGGGACGGGATGTGATGGGATGGGATTCGATGGGATGGGATAGGATGAGATGGGATGGGATGGGATGGGATGGGATGAGATGCGATGTGATAGAATAGGATGGAAGCTTGTGCTGAAGCTCTATTGGAAGGCAGCTCTGTGCAAGCCCCCTGCTATGGCTGGGGAGCTGCTACAGCTGGGGAGTTGCTGCCGAGATGGGGGGCAGTGAGCTCTGCTGCCTCTGCTTTGGACAGCCTGGGGAGAGCAGCAAAGCCCAGCAGGGCTGGGAGAGCTGCGGGCAGCTCCATAGCCTGCTCCAAGAATCCCACCCGTGCTGCCTGTGGCTGCCTGCACAGGATGGCAGCTGCATTCCTTGCTCTGTCATTGCTCCTGCAAAATGGGTGCAAAGTCCCACGTGCCCATGCCCGCCCCATGCTAGGGACAATGTGAGTCCCAAAGGACAAGGCCTGTTCGGGAGGGGGGATGCATGCAGGGATGCCCCTTGGGAAGCAGTGTGACTCAGTGCCCGCCTGGCACCGTGGGAAGGTGATGCTGGACATGCCCTGGGATGCACCATCTCTCACACCCCATAGGCAGCAAGGAGGGATGGGGATACACACCTCCGGGAGGGGGAATGCAGAAGGTGACAGAGGATACAGGGACTCGTGGTCATCCCTGCATGTTGGTGGGGTGCTTCCCAGCAATGCCATCCCCAGCACCTCCTACCTCCCACAGTGTCCCTTCTTCTTGGAGCACAGCCACCACCATGCCAATGGGAATCATCAGGCAGGACAGGACTCCCATGAGGATGCCCAAGATCTCGGCCCAGGCAGGGAAGCGGTAGCTGCCGTACTCGGAGGGCTGGTACTTGACAATGTTGTACACCAGCAGAGCCTGCGTATGGGAGGAAAGTGAGAACCCAGAGCCCTCTGAAGGTCTCCTGCTCAAAAAGGGCCTGGAGATGATGGAGACCTCTCAGCAGAACCTGAATGGTCCCTGGGGCAGGAGATGCCAGCAGTTACCATCATTGTTGCTGGGGACAGGACCATCCAGCAGGCTCTGAAGTAGGGCCCTGGTTTGAAGCCCAGCATCATGTGGATATCTCGGCAGAACCTCTTTATGCCTGGAGGAGGCAGAGGGAGCAGGACTCAGAAGCTGTGATACAGACACAGCCGTATCACAGCTGTATCACAGTTGCATCACAGACACAGACCACCCTTCCGCGTGCCCCTGTGGGGACAGACACCTTACCATAGACACGTGTCACCACGAGGCAGGTAGTGATCACCACCACCATGAGACCAAAGCCAGCACTGTAGTCATCCAGTAGGACCAGCCAGTACATTCCACCCTGTGGAGGCAAAGCACAGTTTCCAGCATCTCTGGGGCCATCATCCCAATAAACCCCTACCCATGTCCTCCTGCTTTTGGGGATACTCTCCTTTTAGCCCTTTTGTGGGCACTGAGGAAGACAGTGGTCGGGCACCCATGGAAGACATCATTGTTCTTCTGGTGTTGTACAGGGACAGGAATAATGCTGTGTTGCTCCCCTTGGACCTTACATCCTAATGAAGCCCAAAATCATCAGTTGTCTCTCTTCCACCTCGATAGCTGATGTGAATATCGGTGTCTCTGCAAACTCATCCTGTGCCCTAAGCTCTCCACAACACATCCAGACCCAACCCTTACCTCTGTTGTGAGGATGAGCCCCATCAGGAAGAGGGCAATGCAGATGACTGCAGAGAACAAAGCTTTCTTTGGCCGCAGGTAGTAAGGAAACTCATCTGTGACTGCTGTGACGATGGTCTCCATAAAGGCAAACTACAGGCAAAGGAGAAGAGGGTTGCCATAGCCCCTGGACTGCCCAGGCACCATGGCTGGCTCGGTGGGCTCTGTCCTTACCTGGCTGTCCAGGCCCAAGGTTAACAGCATGAAGAAGAACAGGAAAGACCAGAATGGAGAAAGGGGAAGCATTGTCATGGCCTGGGGGTACACCACAAAAGCCAGGCCAGGACCTAGGGGAGGCAAAGGACAGCAGGGTGAAAAGTGGTGACAGCGCTGGGCATAGGTGGATGGAGGAGAGGAGAGCACAGCAGAGCAGCACCACAGCAGGGAACTGAGGTGCAGGAGGGGTCCTGCAAGCAGAAGGTGAGAGGTGCAGGAGAACCAGCCTGCTCCTTGCTCAGACATCACTTTATTAGACATCACTTGGTGTTGCTCACAGTTTGCATGGCAGGAACTGGTTTCTCCCCTTGGCCAGCTGAGCATATGGCATCATCCCTCACGATGATCCCCTCAGGTGCCTCACACCCTAGAAGCAATGCTCTTCAGTGGACCCAGGCAGAAGGTGAAGGAGAAAGGGTCTTTGTTTGGCCTCACCTGCTTTTGCCACCTGGTTAACAGGGACCCCAAGCTCCTGGGACATGTATCCCAAAACGGAGAAGATGGCAAACCCTGCCAGGATGCTGGTGATGGCATTGCCCAGGGTCACTATGAAGGTGTCCCTGCAGAGGAGAAAGAAGATGCTCTGAACATGCCCACCCCTTCCCACCCCACACCAGTGGCATTGCCAGTCCCAGGTGCCACAGTGATTCTCCTCTAGGTCCTCTCCTGACATATGCTTTTCATAGTCAAAAGGAGTGTATATCTAATGGCACAGGTCATTTTGTGGGGTTCCTTCCAAGGTTTCTTTCCCCTAGGATAAGGGGACAGGACAAACAGGCATAACTCCAGCCCCAAACATCCTCAGCATTCAGCACCTACAGCCCAAAACTTCTCAGCCAGATGTTGTGCCTTGATGCTTAGGAGAACTTTCTTCTACAGAGCCCTCTGTCCCTCTTGAGCCTGTGCAAGCTGCCAGGTATCTATAACGTGCTTGGGCAAGGAGCAGTGCTGGGTGATCATGTGCTTTGAGCCCACCAGCTTGAGGTTTCAAGGGCTCCCCCAACCCATGGTCTTTACAAGACAGGAACTGGCTCCTACCTGTAGATATTCTGATGGAAGGTGTTGTAGGAGGCGAAGGTGAGGAGGCCCCCAAAGCCTACCCCAAGGGAGTAGAAAATCTGCAGGGCAGCCTCGATCCACACCTGGGAGAAGGAAGCAGGTCAGAGGAAAACAGGGCTTGGGAATCAACTCCACAGGAAGAGGGAGTTGGAAATAGGCTTCCCTAGAGCCTGCAGCACATCTTCCCCAGCCTCCAGGCACACCAAGTCCATGGGTCTTTGCCTTTCCTTGCTAGCACGCTCATCACTCAGCTGGGTCAGCTGGCTAGTGCAAGGACTAAGGAGAGGTTTTTAGAACCAGCCCAGTGTAGCATTTAAATGTCCTTGTAAAACCGGGTGGTCTCTGCCACCAACACTGCTGATCCCAGGAAAATCCCTGCTCTGCACACTGAGATTGCTTGGGAAAAACAGAACAGCCAAATCCAGCATGAGCACTTATAAGCACCCCATAGCCTATCACAGGGGCCTAAGGTTCTGGTACCCAGAGGAGGTGGTGATCATGCCATCCCCTGCATGGAGAACCAGAAATGTAGGCACGGGGCTGTGCTCTGTGGGGAGAGCGCTATAGACAAGGTGTGGAGCAAAGAGAGGTTGCTCAAAGGCAAGCACTTTTGGTTTAGGATCAATCAAGGGAGGACTTTAGGTCAGGGGGTGGCCAGAAAAGCCACCACTGGAGGTGCAGGAGGAAAGATTCATTTCTGTGTGTTGGACAAGACCCTGCTCACCTTGGAAGAGAGCAGGTGATCGAACTGGGGTGTGAGGTAAAACCGGATCCCTTTCCAGGCCCCCTCCAGAGTCACGCCACGGATGAGCAGCATCACCAGGATGAGGTAGGGGAAGGTGGCGGTGAAGTACACGACCTGTGGGAGAGCAGAGCCCACTGGGAGAGCTGGGGGCGAGAGCACAGCACAAGTGGTCCCTCCCAGCCCTCCACTGCATCTCCCGTGCAGCAAGACCAGTGGTGTCAGCCCTGGCACTGTCTGGATGTGGGACCCATCCCCAGGACGCTGTTTCTGGGTCTCACTTTCCCAGATGTGCAGAGAATCACATGCACTGGTGAGCATCGCTGTACATCCTCCCCCAAAAAGACTGTCCGGCTCTTACCTTTCCAGAGGATTTGACTCCCTTTAGAATGCACAGATAGACGATAGTCCAAGAAAGGAGCAGGCACAGACACAAGTTCCAGCGGATCCTCCCGGGATCTCCGATCCCAGAGCTCCCTTGGATGTGCAGGACGTACCGGCTAGGGAGAAAGGAGAACTGCTAGTGAGCGGCCATGGGCAATCTCTATCTTCTCCCTGAGGCCTCTCTGGACCCAGCAATGCTTCTGCTCCAAAAATAACTCGTCAAAAATCCCAATGATGAGAGGCAGCCATTTGATGGGGAAGGAGGAGCACTTGGTGTGATTTCTCCACCATGCATTAAAGAGCCCACAGGGGATGCCTGGAGGCTTGAGAGCAAATTCCCAGCCAGTCCAGTCATGGGATGCATTTCAGTCTAATGTATCTCCAGACCAGCAAAGCAGTGTTAGCTCCTGGGCACCTCCCACATCCCAGGGACATGGTCCTAATGCCTAAACTGAGATACGGCCTACAGCTGACCATGAGAGCCCATCACTGCATCCACAACACCAACCATGAGCCATCCAGCACAGACCCTTCACCCCTCACCCCATCCCCGTGCTCTCGCTGTTTGGATGCCAACCATGTCTAAATATATAGAGTGACTTACAAGGAACACTGTAGAAAACTTTAAAAGACAAGAGGAAAGGGAAGATTTAACTGAAAGTGATCTAGAAGACATCCATGCTCATTGCAGGGGGGTTGGACTAGATGAGCTTAGAAGTCCCTTCCAATCCAAAGTACTCTGTGATTCTATGATTCTGTGCCCCCGTGACCAGGTTGAGATCTGTACCTCCAGTACTCCTCGCTGGGGCTGACGGTATTGGTGATGTTGACGGGAAAGGTGGCGTTCCCTGCCTTGATGATGTGGTGGTCCAGGCACAGGTCAGTGTTCCACCAGTTGCCGCAGTGCTGCCAGGGCAAGTCGCTTGTGAGGGATGCAAAGAGGTAGAAGAGAACGTAAGCAATGATCATGTTGTAGTAAATGGCCACCAGGGAGACGATGAGGATCGTGCCCATGCCAACGCCTGGAGGAAGGAGAGGGTAAAGAAGGAGTGAGCCATCTCTCTGGAGCAGAGAACACTCAAAACCAGGGTCAGACACTGGAGCTCAGCAGCCAAAGGTTTAACCAGCCTGAGGTTCACATAGTGGGGGGACCCTCTTACTGTACCCTCTGGGCAAGCCTTCTCTGAACTGATAATCTATTTCGTCATAAAGATGATTTTACTCCAACTTAATGTCAAGAGTAAAAGTGCTTGATTTGACCTTTTTTTGAATGCTTTATTCTTACCTTTGTCTTCCACAGCCATTGCTCAGCTTTGGGGCTGTATTTTGTATACTAACTGGCTAAATAATTTTTATATAGCATGACATTCAGAGCCTCCAAAGACTGATAGGTCTCATACATATCTTGCAGCTACTAAGCTAACCCAGAAGTCCAGCCTGCTCCACCTGCCCCCAAGATTTAACCTTTGATTCTAACACGAGCTTTGAGGATCATGGGATGCAGATGCTGGTCCATGTCCTCATCAAGCGGCTCTTCCAGTGGCCACACAGAGGCTCTGGTCTTCACTCACGCACCTTTAAAGAGAGGGCTTATCTTCCAGACAGCGAGCGGTCCCAGGCTGGAGAACTGGCCAAGGGACAGCTCCATGAAGAAGATGGGGATCCCACAGATGGCCAGCATGATGAAGTAAGGAACCAAGAAAGCTCCTGCAAGAAGTAAGGAAAAAAACCCTAAAACATTCCACCAGCCCAGCTCAGCCAGGGGGAGATGTGGCCTCTCCAAAGGATGCCCAAATACCTCCTCCATTGGTGTAAGCCCTGTAGGGGAACCTCCAGACATTTCCGAGGCCCACGCAGTATCCAATGCAGGAGAGGAGGAAATCCAGCCGCCCCGTCCAGTTCCCTCTGTCCTCTGGGCACTCGGAGCCTAGGTCCCCATCCTGGCTGCTGGGGCTCACCAGGAGCTCCGGGGTCACCGGCTGAGCAAGAGAGCAGGGGATGGGATAGAGCAGAGAGGGTTAAGGAAGGAATAAAAGAAAGGGATGAAGAGTGGAGAAGGAAGGAGCGCTGGAAGCTCTGGTGTGGATTTGTGACCCCAAGTTACAGCACTGACACTTGTCCAGCACTTACCTTGCCCGAGGATTTGACTCCCTTTAGGATGCATAGTTCACCTGGTACTGAGGTACAGAGACAGGAGGATGCTGTGGTCCCTGCTGACAAGGCTCTGGGACCAGGAGAGGAGGAGCCCATTTGGGAACTTTCCCTTCTTTTTGGGCTCTCAAAAGAAAAAAGCATCTCCATATCCCTGAGTTCACGGATAGTAGGGAACAAACCCATGGAATGTGATTGAGGGAAAGTGGCCTGGATTTGGAGGGATCAGCCAGAAGTTGTCGGTCCCCAGCGTACATGTGTTTAGAGCCTGCAGCGGGCCTTTATCCATCCCCTGGGAGATGGGAGCTGGGCGAGCAGAGCCCGGTACTGCACTGCTTCAGACCTTGGGGAAAGTGGCAGCTATATCCTCTCCTCTATCTTCTCCTCTCTGGATGGACCACAGGATGCTCTTGCTGCCAGTTCCCATGGAGACAAGGAGCGGCTGCTGATGGAGATGGCTGCAGGCTCCCACCCTTCACAGGGTGCACTCCAGCTCACAGCCCTGAGGCACCAAACACAGGGGTGAGCCCATCCCCACCCAGCATGAAAACCACTGTAGGGACAGGACAAGCAGAGCAAACTCTTCTCAGAGCCAACCTGAACTGCAGAGCCTGAGCTCTGCTGTTAACAAAACCCCATCATTAAAAGCCCATACCCGCTGGACGTTGCCATCGCAAAGCAAGGGCCAGAAGAAAAAGCTTCAGAAACATAGGCTGAAAAGTCAAAATGTGACCCCAATCCTGTTGCTGCAAAGCTGTTGCCTGGCAGCCCTCCTGCAGTTAATGCAGCTCTCCAGCTTAGCAACTTCTCCAAACCATGGCCATGTCTGGTAATTAACCCAGTGCACACAGTGAGTGTGACCCACAGCAGCCTGTGTTTGTGGGTGAGGGACAGACTGCTCTGCTACATCCCTCCCAAAAGTTTCAGCAGCTAAACCCTGTATTAACAAAGGTCCCTCCGCATGGGGACAGGAGCTATGGGGCCATCACAGTTTGGTCTTCCACACCTGGAATGCTTCCCAGTCCATCACACTGCTGGGGACCTCTTGCACTCCAGGTTTGCATGGCACCAAAACAGCAGGCAGGGATGCTGGGACATCATTAAATCCTCTTGCTGAATTCCTGCACCTCTGCCTGAATCCTAAACAGCTGCAGAAGGGCAACAGCATGACCTGACTAAATGCAGGTGCCTGTCCATCAGATGTGGCATGGAAATCAACACAGAAGCAACCAGAAGAGAAGAAAGGAACCAACTAGACCTTTTCAAAATGACATGACCCAGTCCCCATCTCTGTCACCCTTTTCAGAGGCCATGGGATAGAGTTTGTCACCCATGCCTTAGTGATGACTGTCCCCCCTTATTGATATCTTTAGCTGGAGCTCTGCAGTTTAAGTTTGGGGCCCCAGAGCAGAAAGCAGAGACTGCTCAGGAGTCAAATAGACCCCAAGGATGGTGACACTGCAGTCACATTGGGCAGGCTGGGGAAGCACGGGCCAGGGATGCTGCTGGAAAACACAAGCAGGCTGCTTCAGGACTAATGTCCCCAAATGCCTCAAATCATAGCCTTCCCATAGAAATCACAGCAAACCTGGCCTATTTGCCTTACTAAAAATGAACTGCAAAATGCAGTATTTAGGGCTTGCAGCCCATCTTTGCCCCAGATAGGAGAGAGATGCACATCTCTACTTCAGACTGCTGAAATCTCACATGCTGGCTCAATCCCATCCTCTTTTTTTAGGATTAATGCTCCTTTTCAGCCTTTGTCATAACAGGAACCTTCTTTTCCAGCAGCAGCTGAAGTGCTGTAGTGCTACGATATTGCTCTAGTGCTTTCCACCGTCAACAGCCATCTCTCAAAGCGGGCTCCTGTCTCGCGGTTATAAACAGACAGGGACTAACAGCTCCCTTGGCAACCACGTCCTCTTTGAACACAGCATCACTTTCCATTATTCACCACAAGACGCTCCCAAAGAAGTCAGCAAAGCAAAGGTCACTGGGAAGAAAAAGCATTTTAGTCTCTGCCAAGACAAGAGCTGGCTTCCATAAGGAAATTGTCTTGTGCTAATTATTTTCTGTAAACCAATTTGTTTTAATGAGTGCAAATCTCGGCTGCATCCATGAGAAAACAGCCAGATTAAAGTTACTTTTTCATCGTGTTTTGTCTCCATTCAAACGGGCATTGCGGGGTTATTTTGTTGGTGGTTTTGCGTGCACCACAGCCTTTGGTTGGGAGGAATGCCACCCGGCACCAGTTTCCTCCCCTGTGGATCCAAGCCATGTGCGAGCACAGCGCGTCTGCAGGGTGTGAGTCACTTCGGATTAGTTTGAATTGCTGGTTAATGTCTTCGAGAAAAAAAAAGAGAAAACAGCATAAAAATTAATTCAAATGCAAAATCTCTTAGACAGGGAAGTAAATAAAGCATCTCAATGGGGTGGAGGAGCCCCTTGAAGGGCTGCGCCAACCCTGGGTTCCCCCAGCCTGGGATCACAGCACATGCCAGGAGAGGGAGCAAGTGGTGCTGGAGCCAGCACAGGGCATATGGGGAGATTGCTGAGGCTGAAACAAACTCATTACAGCGATGTCCAGAGGGAGTATGCACCACTGCGAATTCTTATGGACTTTCATCCTAAAACCTTGGGGAAGGAATGGGAAAGATCTGTGGCAGGCAGAGGAGGGCAGCGGCTCAGGCCTGGCTCGGTACAGGGAGGCGCAATCCAAATCCTGACTCCCACCACTGCTCTCCATGGGCTTCAGTCCACTTCTACCAAATAACCCCGAAAGCAAATTATCAGACAAATAAAACCCATCCATTCTGCTCTTCTGGAACTACTCTTATGCAAATGCCAACCCGAAATCCTTAGAGCCTGAGAAAGATCTTCTCTATTAAAGAGGAATTTCCATATGACTAAAGCATGTCTGGTGAGGAGGCTTAAAACTCCTGGCTCACTGCTGGGAAGTGGATCACAGTGACAGGGAGAGGATGTTATTGGGGTCCCAGGATAGGTGCTGCAGCCGGGGCTGTGCAAACTCCTTCATTGGCCATGGATGGCTGTGGACAAGCCCAATTCCAGCATTGGACATGGGGATCCCAAGGTGGTGGGTGTCTGCGAGCACCAGGTTCTCTGTCTGGAACTCAGCAAGAGTATTTTGGGCTAATGAAGGACAGCAGGGCGCTGGGCAGCAGTGGGAATGGGGAAAATAACTCCGGAGACATCTGCTTTCCATTCCAGTGGATTGCTGTGGGACTAAATGAGTTCCTGGATGAATGTTAAACAGGATCACCAGCAGCAGAAAACTTCAAGGATCTCAGGAAGCCTTTGGAAGGGGCAGAGACAACTTTTAATGGTTCTTGCAGTCACAAAGTCATCTGAAAAAGCAATTTGTAGGAGAGAGGAGGAGGGGAAGAGCCAGATGATGCCTCCAAACAGCAGCGACAGAGGAAAGGCAGCCCTGAGGCTGCTGGCTTTCACCAGGCCACTGCTGGCTTCTTTACGTCATATCCCAATATCCTAGGAATTTCCTGGCAGGGATGAAACTCTCCTGGGTTTTCATTCATCTGAAGGCTGCCGGTTGGAGTCGTCCTGCCCTGTGGTTAGTGGGGATGGTTTGGCAGAGGGCAGAGCCTGGGATGCTCTGGGAAGGGCTGACCCAGCAGCAGCAGGAGAAGGGGCTTAGTCCCCAGTGTGAGGGTAGATTGGGACTCTGAGCCTGGAGTGGCTCTGAGGGGAGCCAAGGATAGTAAAGACAGAAGTGGGCTTAAAACAGGTTTCCATAAGGGTACAAAAAGGGTTTCCAGCTCTGCCCTGAACCCAGAGGTCAGGGTCCAGCAGTACCTTTAAACGCATCCAGGAGGAGGCATCCGGTGGGAAAGGCACTATCCAGCTCCTGCGCTCATCCTGGTGGATGGGGGGGACCCCCTTACATCCCACCACCCCCGAGCCCGGGCAGCCCCCGGGGCCTCTGGGAGCCGCCTCCCGGGGTACCACGCTGCGGGAGGCAGCTCTGCCCCGGGAATCACCACCTGGAATCACCGCCGGCATCCCGCGGGAAGGGGCAGAGGAAGGGGCAGCTCAGGCCGTCCACCACAGCGAGAACCCGGTTACGAAATGCACCCATCCCTCCGCCCCACATCCCGCTGCTGCCCCACGCACACACACTATTCCCGTGGGCAATCCCTGCCAGGGAAAAGTCTGCCGTCTCCCCACGGAGGCTCCCGCGCCGGGGATGGCGGCGGGTCCATGCCTTGTCCCCGGCTCCCAGCCCTGGGGGCATCCCCGCTTCCCGGCTCTCACCTGCCGGAGATGCTGCTGCCGAATCTTCTTCATCCCAGAATCCTGTTGCTATGAGCTCCCCGCTCCCGACACTTTTTCCTCTCGCTTTTCCCGGCGATAGGGAGGGAGAAGGGGGAGAGGGCGCAGCGATAACAGGCAAAGGGGGGGGGGGGGGGGGGCACACACACACCTTCCTGCCGGCGGGGGAACGGGGGGAGCGAGGCTGGAGGGAAGGTGTTCCTGGAGTTGAGGATGGCTGCTGAGCGAGGAGGGAGGAGGGACGGCTCTCGCAGGCTGGAGAAGGGCTGTCTGTCAAACGCACCCCTCCGTGGGGGGGTCCTGGACCTCAGCCCCCCGCCGGGCCAGCAGGGAGGGATGGAGCTGCCTTACTCATGCCATGAATGTGTCAGGTCTTCCTAAGGATTGAGCTGACTTTGCAGGCATCTCGCAGGTCGCATGTGCCCCAGCAGCCGTGGCAGCAGTGCAAGTGCAAGGTGCCAGAAGCTCCCAGCATCTTTCTGTCCAGCTCTGAGCTGATTTTCCTATGGCAGGACATGGTTGGAGCCTGAGCAGGTCAGAAGTGACTTCTCCCCATACTGCTGGAGCTCAGTCCCCAGTGGAGGGGAATCGGATGCTCAACACCCGTCTGCCCCTTTGGGTAGGACCACTGCATCCCACCGTGCTGTGAGCAAGAGCAATCCTTGGGCATACCCGTGGATGATGAGAACCTGAGCCCACCGTGGGCCCAATGCTTGAGCACAGGTCACATACCCAGGGTTTGTATGTCCCTTTTGAGTCAGCAGTGGGATCCTACAGCCCCAAAGCCCAGGGATGTGCAGGCTTTTCCCCACCATGCTCAGTCACATCCCCAGTGAGATGGCAGAGAGGTGATGTGTATCTTTTTCTCCCTCTTTCATGGTGGGAAATGTCCCCAAGAGGGACAACCCTGCATGCCCCAGGGCCAGTGTGGTACCAGGAGAGCTGCTGTCTGCCGCGGTAATGCCTCTTTCCCTTGATAATATCCTCCTGTCCTTCACTTTCCCCCTGGACTGTGCCCAGTCCATCAGGGTGTGCGTCCCTTCTCCTACAGGGCTCCAACCTGCCCCAGACCTGTCTCCAGCTGCTTTGCTCAGGTTTAAAGCTGAACAGGCAGCACTGGGGATGTGGAGGACAATGACTGAGAAGACCCAGACTGCCTGATGTAAGAGCACATCTCCCTGACACCTAATGGCCATCACGCTCCTACAGCCCTCCAAGCACTTATGACAATTTTCCCCAAAAGAAAACATCCTGAGCATAAAGACACATTTCTGCAGACTCCAACCCAACGAAGTGGCTCAGTGTTTGCACTGTGGGCCTTTCAGAGCTAACATTTACCTGCATTTCCCAGTGGGAAAAGAGGAAGGAGCAAACTGCATAACGCAACCAACATCTTTCTTCATACACAGCTTCCTCAAAAGAAAGTCTTTAGGCAGCCACCCAGGCAGGCTCTACCTGCCTTGGACTCACCCATCACTTCCCCCTCTTCCAGGATGCTGGTAGGAATGCTGAGCCTGGATCTGGCCAGGCTGGCCCTATCAGGCACTGTCCCTGCCTCACCCTTCCTGCTCAGGGCAGGGATGCTTTGTTTGCTCTTCGTACCTGTGCGAACTGAATCAGCCTTTTGGCTTTTTCCCTTGGGATCCACCTAATGAGGAGTGTCCCACGGCCACCTCTACAGCATGGGAGGGAAGAGACAGGTGCCACCTAGTTACAGCTGCCCAGTCCCGTGTCACATGGACTGAGCCCTGCACAAACAACCCAGCCTTCCCTGGGTGGACTTCAAGCCCCTGTCTTGCCTGCAGGTCAGTATTTACCAGTATAATCAAGGGCTGACACTACCCTGAAATGTCCATGTTGATACTGGTGCTGGTGGGATGCTCTGTACCTGGAGCTCCCTTCTCTGATTAAGCTTGTGCTGCCTTGGTAACACCATCATCTATCCATCACCTTGGACCACCAGGGTTTAGACATCCCACCCAGGGCATCTGGGATGCTCCAGCATCTCATTGCTGAGCTGGTGTGAGTCTTGCATCACCCTGGAGCTGGCAAGAGATCCACTTCATGGAATAGCACCTGCCAGAGGCAGTAGGAGCCAGAGGGGTCTTCCCATGAGGAGCAATGCAGTACAGGTCCCCCAAAACTCTCCTTGGGCAGGGGACATGATTAGGGTTAGGGTCCCTATGCCCTGATCCCTGAGTGCCCAGCACTAGAGAACACATATGGGGCTTGCAAGCATTTTCTATCAAGCTTTGCCTTCTCCCATCCCTGACATCAAGTAACCCTTTCCCTTCCCTTGGGCTGTAGCATAGGGAAGGACACACACACCTCTCCCTCTCAATGCAGGGCCCAACAGGCACTGGCACTGCGCACGCTGCTGCCATCAGTGGGAAAACACCCTCATCCCGGCAGCAGCCACCCAGGAAGAGGCGAGAAGGTGGCGGCTGGCAGCGAGATGGGCCTGTGCCCAGATCCGCTCCACGAGACATGAGGAAGGAGGCAGTGGCAGCGGCTCCAGTTAGTCACTGCTGGGAAGCGTGCCATGCCGGAGGCTGCCGGCGTCTTCGGCACATGGTGTGCGTGGCCTTATTTTGATGATGATTCCTTCAAGGAGGGGCAGTGGGATCTGGTGGGAAGCTCGGCGGATGGAGCAGGAAGAAATGGCAGGGGCTTCCTGGGGACAGTCCCCAGGGTTCCCTGTCCGTGCGCCCAGGCTTTCCCCATAAGGATGCCCATGTGGGGCTGTGCCACTCAGGAAGCAGCTGCTGCAGGTGCTAAACCAGGTGCCTGTCACCTGCCTGGGGTGCAACCGACAAGGTGACACGTGTCTGGGGGGTTTGGACCAAAGGCCCTAAAGCTGGGGGGGATGTGGGGTCCACAGCCCCTCACCTGGCATGGAGGGGACCCCGTGGGACTCACCCATCCCTGCCCAAAGGACGGTGGAGGGAGGCAGGGGAGGACACAGGTGCTGGGATGCAGCAGATGCATTTCGTCACCCATCCAAGGGGTGTGTGTGTGTGTGTTGGGGGAAGGGGTGCCTGGGCGTGTGGGTGCATTTATTGCCTCTTCCCGCCAGCGCTGGCTCCCTATGCACACAGAGGACACAAGGGCACAGCCCCGCTGCTCGCTGGACTTTTACCCTGCTGTGCAAACAGGCAGGCGCCAGATTAGGGTATCAGTTGGAATTTCATCCTGTCAACGGCACACGCAGGCTCGTTGAGAGGGCAGTGGAGCATCTTCCTTCCAGCCCAGCCTCTCGCCCACTCATGGGCACCCAGCACAGCAGTGAATCTGGGGCATGCACATTACATCCTCCCCAAGGACTCTGCTCCCCTTCAAGCTTCCCCTTTGCAGGTGATTGGGATGACTGGGGCTGCCATCACCTCATCCCCTGCCAGGGCTGGATCCCACTGGCCAATACCCATGTGGCAATGACAAATTGGATGTCAAAAGCAAGCGAAGCTGTATGAGGGAGGAGGATGCATATGGAGGATCCAGCTCTTGGCATGGTGACCATGCTGGAATCTCCATGCTGAAGTGACCCCTGCCTCCTGCGTCCAGCCCAGCTCTTTGTGCAGGTGACCCATCCACTCTCATCCCTTTTCCCATACAGCACCAGCTCCATTGTCTTTGCCTCCCCAGCCTGCTTTAGCTCCTGATGTCCCACATCCCCCTGCAGGGATGCAGGGAGGTGGTGGTCCCAAGCCATGGGCAGCCCAGGTGCCATGCTGGTGAGCACAGAGTCACCAGGGTGCGATGGTAGGTGCAGCTGCACTCTCAAGGTCAGGAAAAAACCCTTTGCTCTGCTCCTGTCTCTGCAATGCCACCTCATTCTGCCTCTGCTCCTCCGTCTCCTCCACCCACAGGACTTTATCCTGCATCAGGTGTCCCTCCACAGCCTGTCCTGCCCAGGCACCTCGGCACAACACCCCCCCCCCCCCCCCCCCCACCTCTTCCCAGGCAACATTTGGCACATCTGGGGGCTGGAGGAACCGTTTTGGTCAGGGATTCGAGGGCAGCCCCTCGCTCAGTGCCCAAGAGGAGCAGGAGGATGTGACTGGGATGGAGAGAGGACAGTGTCAGGCACCGATGCCAGCTGTCCCAGGCACTATCTCACATCCTCATTTTCTGTTTGCTCTTCTTGGACAAGGAGGATATTCAGCCCATCAACAGCCATAAAACGAGATTAGAGGCCAGGAAGCACCAATGGGAGGTGGCCACGTCCGTGGGCAGCTGGCCTTGTTCTTTGGCCTCCACCAGCCCAAGCCTGGGCTCACCCTTTCCCTGGATGCCCCCAGGACTGTGAGTTTGGAGGTGGTGGGTTGCCCAGTACAGCCACCTCCTTTGGTGACAATGAGATGTGGCTATGCCATGCAATGGTATGGGCCATGTCGCTGCCAGCAATATCCCTATGGGATGGGCACACTGCATGCTACAGGGGCAAGGCTGCTGTGCCAAGACATCCATCCATCCATCCATCCATCCATCCATCCATCCATCCATCCCATTTCAGAGGGTCTGGGCTCAGGAACATCAGTGCTGGTGAGACCCCAAGGCTGGCATCCTCCCTGTGCCACAGCACCAAAGGCTGGGAAGAGACAGCAACAAACCCACAGAATTCCTGCTCACTTTATTGTCACCGATGCCTAAAATATAAAAAGGAAAACCAGTTCTGCCTTATATACACATAAACTGAGCCAAAGTCGCAAGCCAATGCAAACATCATCCTCACCACTGAGTGCAGCTGGCAGTGGTGGCTGATGGAGGGGTCACCAGCCGCCGTGGAGGAAGACCCAAATCCCACAAGGGATAGAGCGGGGCTGTGGGCACAGTAGGATGGCAGGATCCCACAAGGGGCACTTTGTTTTCTGGGCCAGGACATGGTGGGAGGGATGTGAGGCTGGCAGCAGAGCGCAGCAGAGGGATGGAGTGCATAAGCAATGTTGGGTGCGATGTGAGGGTGCTCTGCAGGCAGCAAGGGAATGTCTGCTGCTCCACGCTTCTGGAGCTTGGAGAGATGGTGCTGGGAAAGGCCATGCAAGCTGCCATGCAAGGGTTGTGCTTCCTCATCCCTGTTTGACTTGGGAAGCCACAGCCCTGGAGCGGCAGACCCTCCTGTGTCCCGGTAGCACCCAGTGGCCTTTGGAGCATTTGAAACAGGGCTGTAAGTTAACCCAGGCCAATAGAGTGGTCAGGACCCATCAGGATAAAGGGAAATTTCAGCTGCAGTTCACCAGCAGGAAGAGTTACTGACAGACAGCAGGCAAGAGGTGATGCAGTGCATGGAGGATGGGGCAGTCAGGGAGAACAAAACCTGGAGTCCTTTGAGTTTTGAAGAAAATCCTCTATCTTTCTGGGAACCACCTCTCCACCACCTAACACCAGAGCATGTGCCAGCCCTTCCTTTGCCTGAGACACCCCCTGCCCACCCTGGCAGCCCCCATTGCCCATGGTGGTTGCGGTCCTTCGGAGCAGCACCCTGAAGCTCTCCTGGTATCAGTCCTGGACCCGGGTCCAGTTCTTGCATTCTGTCCCAGTGGCAAACCTTCTCATTGTCCCCTATTCCCTATAGGAAAGTGGTCTCAGGGGCTGCTGGACACATATCTGTGTGGCCCTCTGAGGCTGCAGGGGTAGAGCTGGGAGCACAGGAATGGGCATTATGTGATAATGTGGGTGAGGATGTGTGGGGTCTCTTGCCAAGGAGCTCCAGCTCATCACCATCACCACGGTTTGAAGGAGTCCCTCATCAGGTCCTACTGCCAACAGTCCTGCCTGGCTCCCACAGTTCAACTTGCTCTGTCTTCAGCACCCCCTTCTCAGCACAGCAGATCCAGCAGAACAGCTCATCAGAAACTTGTTCTGCCTTGGGTCCAGCCAGGTCTCTTTTCAGTCCAGTCTTGTTCGAACTGCTCCAAAAGCACCAAGCAGAAGGACAGAAGGGAGCATCCTACCAGCTCCACCTGAAGCACCACAGAAAAGGCATCCTCCTCCATCACCCCCTTCCTTTTGCTGACAGTAGAACCTTGCTTTGGGGTACAAGTACTAGAGACCAGACCTGTGCATGTGTCCACACGAGAGCAATACTACCTACCCTATGGTTTTTACATAGGAGAGAACCCACCAGCCCCTTGGGATGGTGCCGGTGCCACCTTGCCCAGCCTTGCTGGCCACGCCGTTGGCTCAGCCAGGGCCCATCATGTCTTTGGGAAGGGGCTGTCATTCCTCAGAGCACACGGGCTGGCTGGGCTGTGCTGCATAGTGCTTATCTCTTGGAGTCCATAGCTGGTGAAGGGGGCTAAGGCATGAATTCTTCCTTGATGGTCAGTGGAGACGAGGAGACAAGGTTTGGGGTGCTGCTGCTGCAGAGGCCACCGATGGGTCCTATCGTGCTGACAGCTGGTGAGGTTGGTGTGGTGGTGCTGGTGGGCTGGCTCTGCTGCTGCATCTTCTTCTTGTTCACCTTCCTCTCTTTTGCCCTCCTATTCTGAAACCAGATTTTCACCTGCAGAAGGACAAAGATATCAGAGATGGGGCAGAGATGGGGGGGGCAGAGATGGGGATGGATGCAGATGATGACAACCCTCAGGGTCCTCCTGGGGCAGGGAAGGCATCCCAGAGTTTGGAAGAGAAGGGAAGTCTGTGGAGCAAGGTGGGACCAGCACTGCCTGCTTGGGCTGCATCCCTTCCTCTCGCCAGCCCCATCTCTCTCTGGATGTGGCTATTTGGGATGCTGCAGCACTGACCTGCCGCTCAGTGAGCCCCAGGGCAGCAGCCAGCTCGGCCTTGCGGCGGATGGTGATGTAGCGGCTGTAGTGGAACTCCTTCTCCAGCTCCAGGCGCTGGTGGTCTGTGTACACCACCCGGTACTTGTCTTTCGTCCTGGTTTTGCCTGGCAGAGAGAGCAGAGCAGGGCATGAGGGGATAAAGGGGAGCAGTGGAGGGGTAGAAGCATCCCCAGGGGCATGGAGGAGATACACAACCACCCATGGAGGGCTGAGGAGAAACATGGCAATGCCCTGGGGACCAGTGTGAGAGGCAGGAGACTGCTACTAGATTTGATGCCCATTCTGGTAAGCATCAGGGTGTGTTTCCATGTTGGAAAGCATCTGGGCTTTGGGGAGACTGCTCGGTGGAAAGGGCAGGAGGGATACAAAGGCATCCTGAGAAGATGGATCATGAATCCCATGTGCCATGAGTCACTGTCCCAAGAAGAGCCCTGTGGTGCGCTGAGGACATTGAGAAGTCTCAGCAACACCATCCCTAGTGGAAGCAGGAGTTTGGGTGGTGTAGAGCAAAGCTGTGCTTCAGAGGCTCTACAGCAGACTTGACTCTAATCAGACATCTGAGAATCTCCACAGAGCAGAACTCCAACCCCCAGGCTGCAAATGTGTTTCTAAACCAACTCAATTTTATTTCTCTCCCTCTTCCTCATTGCAAGGAGGTGGGGATTTTCCTAAGCTACTTCTTATGCTGAAAGATAAACGTAAAAGAGCATTGGAGACAGGACAACCCTTGGCCATGGTACGCTGTGACTGGGAGAAGGGTTTCCTCAGGGTCATTTCCCTCACAGCATCCCATGGGATGCAAAAAGGCAGCTGGTTTTCTACTAAACAAGCAAGGGACATCAAAGGTCCTGGCAAACCACTTGTAGAAGCACCCCTGGGTGCAAGTGGGAGCGGGGGTGGGCACAAGACATGTCTTGCCCTGCTGTGACTTGACCCCATGCTCCCAGGCACAAAGGCAGCAGCCCCATGATTCAATTTAGCACTCAATTTCCATGACGATGGCACTCTCTGTGTCCTCCTGCCATTGCTCCTGGAGGCGCTTGCATGAGCTAATCACGATGTGAGTGTAGGGTGATGGTTGAAATTCCAGTGTGGTCCCCAAGAAGCAGTGAAGCTCTCCAGCTTGAAGGAAGGTAGGAGCATAACGAGGCTGCAGCATGGCCAGGAATAGAAACCAGACCTTCCGTCTCTAGCCACTAGCTCATACTTGAGGGTTATGATGAATTCAATCACTGCTTCAGAGTGTGGAGCTCAGCTCATCCCAGGGCTGTTTAGAAGTGAACACCTAATCCCTCCTCACCACCACTGAGAGCAAACCTGCCTCTGGCCACACAGGTTGACTGAAGGCAAAAACAGGGTAAGAGAGGTGATTTGATTGAGCAAGATGTGTATGGAGATGTCTGCAGATGCACAGCTGAAACACAGTGGTTCCACGTGTGGGGGGTCCACGACAGCATTGTTAGGTTCTTGTCTCCTCTTTGGCAGCTCAGAACAAACCCGACCACGGCACAGTGCTGGGCTGGAGTGATACCAGGGCACCCGGCACATGTGGGACCCCACATTCTTGCTCCCCCACTGCGTCCCTGTCCATCCTGTGGAGAAGTGTTCATCAGTGTGAGCAGGATCCTGCATCCCAGCCCAGGAGGGACCTGGGCTCAATTCGCATCCACAGCGATTCCCAGGGAGCTGCAAATAAACCAGATGCGCCGGTGGAGACTGACGCAAGGTTTAGCAGCTCCATGAGAAACCAGGCTCCTCTGTCAGCTCCAGGATCAGGGACTCCTACAAGGCTTTTTTTTCTCATAGAAAGCTGTCTCTTTTTTCTTTTTCATTTGAAAGGAGAAACCTTTTTGAAGAGATAATGACTTAAAAATGATCTTATTTGCAATGTTGCTATTTGAATACCGCTGCTTGTGGTAAAAAACACAGCTGGAAAGCAAAGGAATTGACAGATAATGTGAAAAAAAAAATTAAAGAATAAAGAAATAAGGCGGTTTGTGAATACCACATATGCCGTGAATTTCAGGAAGAATTATGCTGCAGCTGTAAATAGATCCATCACAGCCTGTTCTTTGTTATTCCCTCTTCCCTCTTCATCCTGGAGGAAGCCTGTGCTTTGCCTCAGGTCTGACAGCTACCGGCTGTGCTGGTGAGTCTTCAGTGCGTGAGCTGGTACCACTCTCTCGATGCCCAGCATAAGATAGCAAAGACTCAAAGCAGAGATCTCCTGACCAAGCCAGTGATGGAAAGTTATTCGTCTCAACTAATTGCTGGTTTCGGTTGTTTGCTGTATTCGAAAATGTATTGAGAGTGATTCACAAGATAAAGAAAAGGATTCTCAAGAAATACTATTGACAATGAATAATTCAACCACCTTGAATATGAATGCTGGGTTACACTTAACTCTCTCCTGGGGACTTTTTATGGCTCTGTGAAAGGAAAGAGGAAATTCAGACAAGCTCCTTATGGGGAGCCCTTGTACCTACAGGGAAACTCTGGCACTTCAGTGCAGAGCATGGTTGAGCAAAGGGATGGAATCACACCCACATTTCCAGGGAAGTCCAGTGGATGTGGATCAAGCTGTCCCACAGGCAGGATAACCCAGAGCTGCTTCACCAGGACGGAGCATGAATGGAATGGATGGGGGGCAAAGTGCTGGTGATGCCTCTTAGCACAGCTGCTGCACCCTTTCAGCCCTGATACGTGTTTAAGCGCCTCCTGCTTGTCCCCAGAAGACCAGGCAAAGGAACTGCTCAGGCAGCCAAATGGAGCCATCCACAGGGCCACTGGGAGTGGTTTCGGCTTTGGGATCAAGGCAGGCCCAATGGCTGCGTGGGGAGAGGGTATCGTTAGTACTGTTAATGTATAACCCTAATAGCACTCACCTGAGCCGCGATTAGATAAGGGAATAGCTTTAATGTGCTGTGCAAACCCCAAGGGATGTGCTCCTGAGTGTGCACGCACACGCACTCATGCTCACACACACGTGAGGGGACAGGGTCCCGACCCCAGCCTAGATCCACTCCCCATGGCATCCCTGCCCCAGGGATGGAGCTCCTGCCCTGGACTGGGTCAGGAGCCTGGCAGGGGAAGGATAAATCCAACTAGATCCTTGTGCCCATCCTCCAGGGCTCTGCACCCTCATGGCCATGGTGGAGCCTGTCAGAGAGATGGTCATTTCCTCTCTCCAGCCCTGCTATGCTCAAAGGATGCTTTCAATAAGAAACTGTGCCCCAAACACCCTAACAGGTAATATGGGGTATTTTGAGGCTATTGAGCAGCTCCAAGAAGAACTGTGAAGGGACTGATTCTAAAAGTGACTGTGGGGTGGCAGTGGCACCCTGGGAGGAGGTGGAAAACAGCAAAGGAGCAAAAGTTGATGTGTGTCACTTGGAACTTCTCCCAGTCCCACAGAGCGATGCACCCAGCATGGCTAAGAGGGGATCAGGCCACCTCCGAACAGAGGATCCCATCCACAATACACAGCCCTCCCAGACACAGCAGGGGCAGCACGGCTGCCAGCAGTGAGGAGCATAAACCCGCATGGCTTTCCCAAAGCTCTCTGTTTCACAGGTCAAAGCAGCTCCAAATTGCAGCAGCAACAAACCCTGGCTCTGCAGGGAGCCACCGTGCAGCCATCAGGGCTCTGATCAGGGTAGTCCTGACCCACTTGTGGAGCCACCAAGATGAGAGCCCATCGTGGTGCTGGGTGTTGTGCCCCATTGCAGAGGCCTGGGGTCACATTGGACAGTAGGTGCTGGCATGGGGGACAGAGGTGTCTCTGCCAGGCTGCTCGGCTGCTTTGCACGCCCCATTGCACGGCAGCTCCTCGCATGGTTGGTGTGAAGAGCCTGGGCAATGTGCTCCTGGAGCTGCCCTATGTGGTGTCACCTTCCTGGCAGAGCTCTGGCCATGCACTGGCTCCATCTGTACAGCCTTGTCTGTCTGCACTGGGTACCTGGCTCCAGGCTATCTGACGGCACTACAAGATTTTAATGCTGAGAAGCACCAGGTGTGAAAGTCCCATCACCAGTGAGAACCAAGGGAAGAACTTGTCCACGCTGGAGGTAAAGTGCAGCAAGATGGGGTGTCTCTTCCCCCATCACTGGGGTGAGTGCGTTCTCTCCATAATAAAGCTGCTTCATTATGAATTAGAAGCATCTATCTGGAAAGAGAATTAAGTCCTCCCACCCCAGAAGAATCTGTTCTCTATCAGGGCTTGCCATTCCTCCACAGTGAAAGCATCAAGAAAATCTTTTCCCCACCCCTGGCATAGATTGGGCGATGCTATGGATGGTGAAACTGAGGCATAGAAGCACATCTGAGCCAGAGTGGAGTTGCAGGTCAGAGCCATGGGCTCTGTTCACGGGTGGGACTCTGAGCAGCTTAACCACCCTTCCTTCTGAAGGGGAAATCCTCCCCCCTGCAAACATAGGGACAGCAGAGCAACGCCCCATGACAGAGACCACAGACCCAGGAGAGGGCCGGGGTCAGCTCCTAAAGCTCAGGGACATCCAGGCTGGCTGGAGACACACTCATCTGGCAGCCAGATGTGCTCCAGCTGCCTCTGTGAGCAGTGGTCGATGCTCCCTCTGCCGAGGAGCAGTGACAGCAGCCGTGCTGTGCAGCAGTGATGCTGCTGCCCGGGACACGAAGCCCAGCTCATTTCACTGTCCCTAAACCCACTGGCAATGGGAATCCCAAAGTCTGCACCGACTGACACCTCCCTCTGCCCCCCTGCCCCACACTCGCTTTCTCCCCTCCTTTCCCCTCTTGCTTAGCAGCCTCCCCAAGGCACCCACGCTCCTCTGTGGTCTGGAAGGGGGATAAACCCAATCCCCACACTCTCCGTGAATGCTGGGAACGTGCAAGTCAGGGTTTTCACAAGCATTCCCCCTCCCATGCATACTTCAATGTCATCAGCTATTTCTCCTCTGCCACAGGAAGCAGAGGAGTGATGGATGGGAGGACCAACACGGGGTAAAGAACCAGGGCCATGTGGCTTGCTTCATCACCACCAGCAAGAAACGATCCCTTCCAGAGGGCAATCCTTCCCCAGATCCCTGCCTGAGATCAGTCCTCTGACAAAGGGCGTTGGATTTAGCCAACTGCCAGATGTCAAAAACTGGGTGAGAAGAACCGCATATCCCCCAGCATATTGAATGTCTCTATACTGTGGAGGAAAGGGATGATGGAAGAAAGGGATGATGGATGAATCCATACCCAATGGACCCTGCCAAGTTTCCCCCAGCTCCAGGTTGGGGAAATGAGCATTTCAGCCATCAGGGTTGTAGGCAGGACTCATCTATGCCTGAGGGTGCTGAGGGTCCCAGCAACCCTCCTGCCCCCAGGGTAGCTCCATGCATGGCTGTTTGCCTGACACTATCCCAATCTGGGGATTTCTTCCTGGTGGCAAAGACTTCAGAGCAACAACAACGCTCCCATGGGCACCCACTAGGGATAAAACCTGATTTAGGTTGGTACATTGTGCGCTGGAAATGCTTCCCTTTCAAAACCACACCACTTGACCTGATGGCTTTGTAGCCTCCGGCATACAGAGGATCGAGCTCTGTGCTTCCAAAGAAGCTCTGCTATAAGTCAGTGTGTGGCTGGAGGCTGCATGCCTGGAGGCTGGCAGAGTCAGGAGGCAGAGCCTGAGGCCTGGTGCATGGCATAGCCATGTAGGGCAGGCTGGCTGCCAGGAAGGAGCAGAATCACTTGGGTGAAGAGCTGGATTAGGGGAGCACAGACCAGTGCACAGGAGCACAGGCTGGCCCCGGCTGGGATCCACACTGCTGACACAGCAGGATGGGGCCATATCTGCACCCACACCCATGGGCAAAGGCACCCCTTCTGCAAGCCTCATCTTCCTCCCAGGAGCTGCAAACCCCAAGGGGATGAGGAGCAGGCTGCTGGTGGTTGCAGTGAGCTGGTGGTCCCTAATCCCAACCCCGCGTTCTTGGACACGGAGCAATACGACAGGAGATGCTTCAATCCGAGGCTGGGCGTTGTGGCATTTCCCAACCCTGCAGTGATTCAACCCTTTATTTTGGCAACCGGGAGATTCCTTCAGTTGCTCCCATGGTTTTATGAGTGCTGAGCCAAGCGCTGCCAACCAGGCTCCTGTGCCAGGTCAAAGACCGCACTAGGGCAGCCAGGGCTGGCCAGCGCATGCAGGCTGGAAACAGCCCCTTTCAGAGCATCACCTTCGCACCAGCCCCATGGCACTGAGCCTGGATCCAGCTCATCCAGCATTGCCACCTGGCTGGATTTGGCCTGGCTGTGGCAGGAAGAGGACAGCAAGGTGCTGGTGGTCCCATCTGCACACCAGGACTCCTTGCCCCCTTCACAACCCAATAGGGCTCAGCCCATCCTTACTATGAGGCAGAAAGGGTGGAAGAATCCATCCCCTTATCCAGGCAATCTCAAAGCTAACAGCACTGAAGTGAGCGTCCTTGAAGAATCCCCTTGTAGGAAATATCTGTCATTGACCAGAGGTTTAAAGTGCCCCTCTGCTAATCCTGGGGTATTAGCTGGCCAAGCCCATCACGTAGGTACTGCCAATGCTCCAGGGAAGCCCTTTTTGTTCAAGGAAAGTCAATTCTAGGAAAGTCTGAGAGGCCTGTACCTTGGCCAGCAGGCTGAGCAGGCAACAAATCCCACTGGGGGCCAGGAGCAGGTTGTGGGTTAATAATTCAAGGGGAGAAGTCTGATGGGGCCTGATGCACGCACACACCAAGAGACCTGGGGGAGCAAAGGGTCTTACAGGGAACAACCATGTCCAAAAGACGGGTCCCCACCCCATACAGGGACTGACTGGGGAAACACATTGTCCTCCAGCTACCATCATCACCCCAAAATGTACACACGAGCCCTGCCTGTCCAGGGAAAATGATTCTATCTCGTTATTGGGGTTTTCAGTCTTCCCTCCAGTTTTCATGGATCTCATTAGGGCAACAAATAAAGCTGGAAAATGTGAAAACAGACGGAAAAATGCACACCCAGCGAATAGCCACTCGCCATGCTCAGAGCATCACTATTTGCATCACTCCATATCCTGCTCGGGCACCATGGGCACCGATGCGACGTGAAGCCCTCCATGAGCACATTCACCTCTCTGAGGGATGCCCCAATTGCACTTTCGCTTGCAATATTTAGCCCTGTGGCCCCAGGTCGATTAGTGACCTAAAAGCCAGACCCGAGGCAGCATCTGAGGATTTGCATAACTAACGAGCAGAGGGTGAATTTCAAAGTCCAGGCAGCCACTGATTCCAGCCGCCTTCCTGAGCTTTTTATAGAGCCGGGGTGCAATTCACAGGGAAGTTTGCAAATAATCGTGAATAAGGAGGAAGCTGAGGCTCTGCCACGCTGCTCATGAACATTTTATGAGCAGAAAAAGAGGTGACATTGGAGGGAGAAATTAGGCCAGTCTTCCAGCTTGGTCCCCTCTAAGTCCTCATTTCCAGTGACCGGCCCTCTGGTGTTGCAGTCCCTTCTGCTGCAGGGTTATCTTGGCTCAGCTGGGTGAAGCACGCACGTATTTAGCAACGGGTATATAGGACCACTCCCTATAAAGCCTGACTCTGCCATGAATCCCTGGGAGATTGCTTGCTGGTTTCTCTCAGCCTCTGGATTGCATGTGCAGGAGCCCCAACACACTCATACTCCCTGCGCAACGTTTTCTCTTACCACTGCATAGCTCATTCCCAACAGCTTTCAAACTACGGCCAAGAGCTGTTTATACAAGGCAAGACAGAGGGAACCTTAATTTACAACCCTCTGAAGTATTATGATTTATAGCGTTTGCAATGAAACTGTTGATATTTATAGCAAAAGAGACACGTATTCATTTCCTATTCCCACTGCGGTGAGATGGGTTGTTAATCAATCCACACCGGTTAAAGTCCAGTTTATTGATTTCAATAAAGTGATTCATCTCAGAATTCCACCCGTATCTCTGTCAAAACCATCTCTGCCCTGCTCTCTTTCAAGTTTAATGGAGAAGGGCTCTTTCTATATATAATGGGCAGCCCTGGAAAGCACAAGCTGCATCCCACTGTCTCCCAGCACATAGTCCCCCCATGGTCAAATCCTGCAGTTGCTTAGCACCAACAGCACTGGGTTTGGAGCCAGCAGAGATGCAAGGACAGGTCCTTCATCTGCAAATGCCTTAGAAAGGGACCTCGCTGGTCATCCACTACAAGGAAGCACCACAAGAACGGGGGTTTCACCCCAGCACCCACCCATCCCTGCATCACTGCAGCTTTGCTGGAGTAGCTCATTCTCTGTGTTCAAGGAGAACAAGGCTGATCTGCTTGTCCCTTTGTATGTATTTAATCTAAGAGATACAAACTAAGCAACTAATGATAGCTTTCCAGAATTGAATCAACTCAATTGTCATCTAACTCAATCAGAGGCACTTTCAAGCCCCTGTTTTATCTCGAGCCCACTGCTGGGTGTAAAACCATGCCCTTGATCCACATGAGAGCTGTGCTGATGTCTTTCTTTCTCCCCTCATTAATTTTCCCTCCCACCTCTCTCCTCAGAAGAAACTGAGATGCTCAGACCTACAAAGCCTGCAGAAATGGTGGGTCCCAGCACCTTGGGGGGGCTGCAGGATCACCCCCACTTCCATCCCAGGAGAGTGGAAAACCCCAAGCCCTGGCACATCTATGGGTCTCCTCACTGGGTATGGGGGGACGCATTTTCCCTAAATAGGTATATTCAGTCCTTAAAATGGGCCAGGAGATACCAGTCTGCCTCTCCCGTCTGCTTTCTAGACCCAGGCTGGTTTTTTACGTGTATTGGGATGTTCTGCCTCTCCATTGCAGCCACTGGTCCCGCTGGGACAGCCCCATCCCTGCCACATGGATCTGACAAACATGAGGAGCTATTTCCCATGCTGAAAGACCCCAGGCACGTCTTCACAAGCCCCTCACACAGGGTCTCTACATGAGTCTTGATCGGCAGGGAGCCAGAAACCAGCCTAAAATTAGAGACACTTTGCAAACAGAGAGCCCTTACCCCAGGGATATGGGGCGGCGGTAACGGGAAGCAAACCTGCCCCCAGGAGATGCCCAGAGCCACTCCTGTGGTGAGTTTGGACTCAGCAGTGCTCAGCAGAGCTCATAGCCAGCACAAGAGAGGGACAGGGGTGGTGGGTCCAGGCTGGCAGCGGGATCACAGCCTGAACCGGGGGATGAAAGGGCACGAGCAGGGCAGGACAAAGGGCCCCGCACCTCACCTCGCTGCCAAAGGAGCCGGCCACCATCTCCATGACAAAGCCAAGCCCTTGTCAATTTGGGCTGGCCCCAAGGGGGATCTGCCCAGTGCCTTTGAAGTGGGCAGCAGGGCCCCAAGGGCAGGGGGCTGGGGTCACCCAGACGCTTCCCCCCTGGCCCTAGGTCAGGAGTTCAGCAGGGACAGGACCCGGGGACATGGGGACAGCACACCAGCAGCAGGGAGAAGAGGGGGGTACCTGTTCATGGGGTGCACGGCACCCACACGCTGTGCACATGCACACGCAGTTGTGCTGCTCCTGGAGCACCCACATGCACCCTCCACGTGGCACCGTCCCCAAATGCACCACGCTTTGCACACGCCATGCACACACGCGGCACTGTGAGCGTGTAGCACCTCACATACGCACTCAGTGACACTATCTACACAGCAAGCCCCATACACACTTACTGCTTACACATACACAGAGCCTACAGCACTTCGTGGGCACTGAATACACCTTACACACACACACAGAGCACATGTGGCACCTTCTCTCTGCGTATATGCATACTGTACCGTCCCTGCACACATGCACACACAGAGTACACATGCCTGCAGCATAAGGCACCTTGCACATCCCCGTACCTGGGCTCTCACGCGCAGCTGCACATCAGCTCACACTCATGCACAGCCACAGCCCCACACGCTCACCCCTGCACATACAAGGCACCTCATCCAACTCCGCCTTGGGACTGCTGAGCCCCAGGGTCTGTGGGCTCTCTGGCTCTGCTCATCCTACCAGGAGAGGGCAGGGGAGCAGGAGCAGAGACTGACTGGAAAAAGGACTTTCCAACCATAGAGCCCCATCTGCCAACAGCACGGAAGGACAGTGCCCTCCCTGCCCATCCTCAGCCCCTGCCGCCACAGTGGTGGGGTCCCCCTGCAATTTGGGGCCAGGCACTATAGTGAAGGCAGGAGCATGCTGTCCCTCCTGGGCAGGGAAAGCCACAGAGCAGGATCTGGCCCCGCAGGACTTCAATCCCAAGGATGGCGCAGAGGAGCAGTGCTGAGGGGTTTTCCTTACCGCTGCTGCTGGTGCTGGGAATGCTGCGCCTCATCCACTCATATGGGGTGCGCCTCTGGGCATTAGGGGAGAGCTGGGGGACAGAGCTGCTGATGGGCGGAGGCAGGAGTCCAGAGCCTGGGGGCTGAATGGGGTTAAAATCTGGGGGGCTGAATCCAAACTGCCCGGGGCTGGCAGTGGAAGGCGTCGCAGGGGTCCCGTAGGAATGCCAGTCCTCCTTGGCAGGGGTGTAGGGAGAGCCCCAGGCGGCTGCCGGCTGCCCGTGGTGCAGGTCGTTGTTAAGCCCCGGCACATGGTGGTAGCTGGCGAAGTCCGAGTACTGAGGCGGCCCCGGCACGTAGTTCTGTGGGTTGAGGTTGAGGCTGGGGTGCCGGACAGGGCTGGGATACATGTTGGTGTCCTTATCCAGAAGATAACCTACATACATCTTCCCTGGCCGGCTCCATGCACATGCTGCGCCGCCGTGCCGCCCACTGCGGCCGCCTTGGGCTCGGTTTGGTTTGGTTTGGCGGGAGGTGGCTGCTCCTCCTTCTCCACCACTCACCTGGGCGCCTTGGGGAGCTGTGTCCTGGGGCCAGGCACCTCCCTGCCCACAGGCTTTTATTGGGCCCAACCTCTTGCAGCATTTGCATTGAAAGGCAGGTTTGCATTTCAAAGTGCAGGAACCCCAGCGGGTGAGGGGGGACAATGCAAACCTCCCACCCCAGCTGCAGCAGGGATGAGGCACTGGGTGACCCTTGGGAGCACTGGGGACCCCATGTCCCCTCCACTGTCACCACCCCACAGTTGTCCTCATGTTACCAGATACAGTCCCTTCGTAGCAGCCAGCTTTGGGGATGCCAGGGTATCCCATGAGGATGCCCCAAGGGAGCACACCCCATCCCTGCAGCCATCTGTACCCCAGTAGGAGGGTGCCTTAGGATAAGCCCTTTTATTGTAGCCTGGTTACGGGCAGGGGACAAACTGGGCTGTGCCTGCCGTCAGCACTGATGCTGGGGGATATCAAACCCATGCTTCGTTGCGCTGCTTTCCCATGCCTGGCAGCAGCATCCAACTGATACAGAAAAAGGGGTCTGGTGGGGAGGGAAGGCACTGTGTGCCCCTGTGTTTACTGCATCCAGGGCAAACCCACTCTTCCAACCCCTATAGCAAAGCTCAGCCTCAGAGAGCAGGACAGACGGACAGAAAGAGCCAGCTGTGTGCAGAGGGTATGCCCCACCGTGCACCCAACAGGTAGTCCTTGGGCTCCGACATGGCTCTGAGGGTCCTGTGACCCTGTGGCAAGAGTTGCTCCTCACCTGTTTTCTCACTGAAGAAGCAAAACCTTCTCCATGTTTTCTGATGGGGAAAACCAAGCAGAAATGAGGCCCTGGTGAAGCTGTGTCACCCCCGGCTGTGCTGGCCACCACCATGGAGTCACAGTCACCACTTACAGGCTGGCTTTTTCTCCTCAAACCCAAGCACAGCCCCACAGAGGCTTCAGAAGGGTGTTCTGTCTCCTCCTTCAAGGCCAGTTCTACCCTTTTCTCCACACCATCCCATTCCCCCGATGAAAACATGAGCAGGGAGAGGACTGGTCCGTCCTCACCCTTCTGGGACATAAACAGCCTGGAATGTGACAAGGAACAGAAAAAAGAGAGGAAAAAAGGCAGAAAAAAAAGAGATTTAGGGTGAAATTGAGAGGAGGGGATAAAAGAAGAGACTTTCAGAGCTTTTTCTGATTGCAGATACGAACTTGGGAAGTGTTTCCAGCCTGGGATTGCCTCAGATCTGTGGGGTTTAACAGGAAAATGGTACGAATCCCAGCAAAGCCTCTCTGACTTGAGGAGCTCAGTACATTCGATGCACAGCCATTCCTTGCCTCATTGCTGCTGGAGGCCAATGTCCCCAGCATCAGCCAGTGAGTTGGGGACAGCAGGAGTGCTCCATGGGGCCCCACTCACCCGCACACAAGCCCACAGCATCCTGAGCTCTCCCATGCTCATGGAGGGATCGGCATGTCCCCGAGCCCCTGCAGCACTGCTGTCATCTGTTTGCTCAAGGTGGACTTTGTGAGAGCTTGTTGTACCCACCTTACAGCCCTCCGAGACACAGCCAGGCTGGGCTGCTGCTCCCAACCTGCAATAACCAGGCGCCACCTCCAACCCTGGAGCTGTGCCCCTGCAGCAGCTCTGCATTGATCCTAGGCATCTCATCCCACTGCAGGCCTGATTCTGGCTGGACCTGGTTGAAAATACTGCATGGATGCCCCTGTGGCACATCCACTCCCTGCACGAAGTGGGAGGCAGGGTGAGATCAAAGGGAGATGGGGAAAGAGGCAAGGGACCTGGTTTGCAAGAAAGGAGCAGAGCAAAGTCCCAGCAATGAGAAAACACCCCCAGAGCTGGCATCTGCCTCCTAAGACTGAGCAAGGCCAGAGGTACCATGAGAGATGAGTTATTTGCAGCATCTTCCCTGTGCTCCCAGTGTCCTCAGCCACTTGCTCAGCCTTGTCCCAGCTAGTGACAGAGGTGACCATCATGGGTATCCTACCCAGTGAGGATCCCTGCTCAGACCACAGCACAGATTGATTGATGTGCTCTATAACCCCATCCATCCTGGATTTTCTCCATGGTGTCAGCACAGCCATGGCTTTCTTTAAACAAGAGAGCCAAGACCTTACTCTTCCTGCCAGCAGAGCCGCTGGGTCAGGAAATGGGAAGAAAAGGAAGAAAAGAAGAAAATTCCCCCCTGAGCAGATGGTGGAAGGCAGGGGGCTGCCGGGTCCCACCCCAGGGCTGGCTGCATTTCAGGGATGGGGATGTTGGGGTTATTCCTGCCACTGGCTGTTTCCCACAGGCAGCGATGGGCAGCCAGGACCCCCTTTCTCTTCTCCCAGCCCCTGAAGCCAAGGCCAAGGGCTCAGGCAGCTCTGGGGACTGGGGAGTCTCAGTGCAGCACCCCACCCCACATGCTGCATCCTATGGTAGGTGAAGGGCTTATTGGTGCACAGCCTTGCTGGGTGCCTGCGCGCAGCCCTGCCACCAGCTCCCCGGTGTGGGGCGAGTGGATAGGGGAGGACAATTGGGCCATAAAGATCCACCAACAGTAACTTCCCTTTTTTCCTTTTTTTTGGCCTCTTTATTGCTGGTGGGGATCATGGGTGGTGAAGTTTATGCTGGGGAAGAGCCAAGTGAGGCTCCCCTCCATGGGCTCGCAGAAGCTGCCAGAATGGGCCTGAAGGGAGATGCTGGTGACCCTCAGTGCCTCATGATGCCACCCACTGCAGAGTCCCATGCATGAGAAGGTCAGGGGCTGCCACAACCTCTCGGGGCCCCCAGCTGGGTGATAGGAGATGACAGTACTCTCCCCATCCACCCCAGAGACCCCAGCCTGCGGAGCTCCTGCTACTCCTCCAGCCCTGAGATTCCTGGTGGAAACCAGGCAGATGCAGCCGAGAAGGAGAGCAGCCAGGGCTCCCCAGGCACTCCCTGGGGCTCGGTGCTGCTATCTGTGATCGAGCGATGCCATCTCCTGGAAGCTGGAGGGCTGGGGAAGGGAGCGCGGGGAGGTCCCTGGGGCCAGGCTGCAGGCAGCTATCACAGATAGAGCAGGTTTGCAGGAGAACGAGCTCCATCACCTCCTCCTCCCATGCAGGACGCTCTCAGCCTAGGAACCAAGCCCTGCCTTGTCCCCCGGCTTGTGCTGAACCCTGCCATGCTTTCAGCAGGACAGGGAGATGCCTGCAGAGGGTCAAGTAGGTGCCTCCCTTCACTCCCTTTTCCTTCCAGAGCCTCCTGCCCCACCAACTCCACGGCAGCCCCATGGGTTCTTGTGCCCCCTGCTCCCCCCAGCCGCTGCTGCTCTCCAAAGTAAATCTGTGGGCTCTGACCAGCCCATCCCAGAGCTGTGAGGCTGCACACACACCGCAGCCCAGCCTTTCCTCCTGCTGCAGGGGGAAAGAGAGAGCAGAGCATGTCTCCTGTGCATCATTTCTGCCATACGCCTTTGGAGCAGCATCCCAGAGAGCAATGGAAGGATGGGGCAAGCACAGCCACTCCGCTGAACACCCAAGAGCATCCCCTCCTCTCTGGCAACAGACATCAATGCAACTCTCTTGCACAGGACAATGCCCTGCCCCACCTCCATCAGCCCCACTGCAGACTCCCACATGCCCTTTGGCTTTGCCCAGATGCCTGAACTGCATCTCTGCTGGCACTTGTGTCCCCATGCTGAGCATGGCTCTACAGAGCTGGTCCCCAGGGATCTGGATCAGCTTTCCAGGTAAACGGCACAAATCTGGGACTATCCTCAAGAGGATACAGGGGACAGGGACACATCTGGCATCTCCCATTGCTTTCCACCGTGTGCAGGGCCCCCTCCTCTCACGTGAGGGTGATGTGATCCCCCCTGCACCAGCATAGAGGTGAGTGCTCTCTGTGTAGCTGATGGGAGCTGGGGATGCCTCACCCTGCAGCCTGTGACAGGGACACAGAGTCCCAAGGGTGGCAGGGGCTTGGCAGGGAGCATCCCGACAGTGCTTCGCTGCTCCGCGTTTCAGGCCCTGCGCAAGCAGAGGGTTAACGACTCCCACATTAAGTGACTGCAGATGTGTGGGAAAGGCTGGGGCGACCGGACGGCATCACTATTAGTATTCACCCAGGAGCCTGCCGCTGCCTCCCGGGGCTCCACAGAGCACATTTAATACCAAGGCTCGTCATGGGGGTTAGGAAGAATGCGTGGGATGAGAGTGGAAAGGCCCCATGGTAGGGAAAGGCAGCAGAGTAACAACCTCTGCTGCTGGTTAGAGCCTCCTCCAAGTGCCTGAAGCCAGTAGATGCAGGGGATGGGTCAGCATCTGTAGGGACACAGCACCGCACGGCGTATGGCTCAGTGCTACCTCCCGAAATGGTCACCCTGTAATGTCCATGGCTGGTGTTCACGGTGCTGGAGGATGCTCCCCAGCACATTGTGCTTGGCCATACAGTCACTGTGGGAGGACCACAGCACTTTCTGCCTTCCCTTCCTCCCTGGGCACTGCTGTCACCCACTGCCACCCTGGCAAAGCAGGACTGTGCCCATGGTAGTGGTTCCTCCAGAGGCCAGAGCAGACCTCTGCAAAGGCCTGGATGAAGCCTCCAAACAGTTCTCCCCAGATCCCAAGAGCTGGATCCAACCAGGACCAAGTGCTGGCAGCTTCCATGGTGTATGGCTTGCCCTGCTGTGGTACTGTGCTCCTTGGCACCACTGCTCCTTTCTTGTGGTCTGTGGCTCGACACCACATCAGAGCGAAGCTGAAATTCCTGGGCTGACTTGGAGCTGATAGATGTTTGGAGGAACCCAAGCTAGGGCAAATCTGGCCCGTGTTAAACCTGCAGAGAAGTGGGAAAGAGCAACATCTGCTTCTTCTTCCCCACCTGCCTCTCACCTCTTGGTACATAGGACCTGTTGCTGACTCCAGCACAGCCATTCCCATCTTTGTGTGTTTCACCTGGTGCCTCTTCTCCACATCAGGTATGGGATATGAGCTTTATCCCATGGTCCCAGCTCTGCCTGGAGAGCTGCTTTGATTCAGGTGATGCCAGAGCAGACCATGCCCTGGAGTGTCCCTATCTCATTCATGACCCCAAGCCCCGCTAGCACTTAACGATGCTTATTGAGGCTGGAAATCTCCATCCAGAGCCACTCTGAGCCCACACTGCAGCTGTCCCAGCCCCGGGGGAATCACGAAGTCCATGAACAGGGTGTGCAGGCACCAAAAATAGAGGTGAGCAATGAAGGGGGATGAGGCAGACGTAGCTGAGCTGCTCCCCTCCACTCACCCGCTCGCACCATGAGTCCCTCCGGCTTCGGTGCTTCCTCCGGGCTGGCCTTTCCCAGGAGCTGCTGTAACCCCGATGTGCTGTTCCTAAACAAAGCACGCAGCCCTGGGTGCTCCCTGGGGATGCACAGCACGGGCCTCTGTCACACAATCACATTGCCGGGATGCTGAGAGCTCTCCAGGGCTCTCCCAGCATCCCAAAACAATGAACCCTGCCCTTTGCAGGCTTACGCTGCAGGAGGGTTTTTGTTTGTCCGAGCTGTCCCTGCTCCGAGCCCATGAGTGGGCATTTGGGTCATCTGTTTGCAGAGGGGAGAATTATGTCTGATCTCGGGATAAGGATGCTGTGCCCTCAAGCATGGTCTGTGTCAGCTTTTCCACCCCCTGCTCGCCCCAGGTAGCCCGCCCCTGTTGCGAGTGGTCCAGCAGGATTGTACCAGCGAGTTTCTCCCTCTCCCACTACGTTAAGAGCAGCGATGCTGTCCTTGGAGGGGAAATGCTGCCTGGAAATAGCTCGGCTGAGTTATTCCCAGCAGCCCCCCCGCGCAGGGTCCCGTCAGACACGTGTTTATCCCTCGGGAAAAGTGTCGGGAAGAGCCATGTGCGCAGCACGTCCCCTCTCAGCGTGCCGCTCTCACACTCGATAACTCTTCTGCATGACAGATTATCCTGGATCATTGGGGGTGCTGCCCGGGCTCCCTCACATGTGCCTGTCACCACGTCTGGAGTCAGGGGATCAGCCAGCCTGGTGCAGAGGAGAAGCAGGGTTTCATCCAGCCATCGCCCTTCATTCCACTGCAGAGCCTGCTGTAAGAGCCCTCCAGCTCCCGGGGGCTGTCTCTGCAGTATCCTTCCTTTTCCAGCCTCTATCTCCTGCCCGGGCTTAACCGGACCAGCATCTCCTGTGCGCTGTGCGTGCTGGCACGGAGCCGGTGCGTGAGCCCTGTGCAAAGTGCTGCTTATTTGGTGTGGATAACTGGGGGTGCCACAGCCCGACTCTCCTCACCCTCTGTGGCTACCCGGAATAAAGACCTTTCCCTTTTGTTTTCCAAAGGTGCAAAGGAAACACTGATAATGGGCGATAAGAGGCAATCTCTTAGGCTCATCCAGCCCAGGAATCATTATCTGCGCCCATTGTGCACAGGAGGGAATGAATCGGCCTTGCAAATAAGTCAGGGACGCAGATTTCAGTGGTGTTGCCTTTATGGGAAGGGTTTTTCAATTCTTGGAAAGGAAAAAGAAAGATAGAAAGGTATCTTTGCAGGGAGTCTCCTTTTTCAGGATGCATTTTTGTAGTTTTTCTTGTTTGGATCGGACAAAAGCACATTCCCAAATGGAAATGGTGGTAAGAACTGAGGGGTCATAAGATAGTTTTGATCCAAAGAGCTTCTGCGCCTTGCTACAGTGCTGAAGTGAATAATAATAATAAAACAAATCCTCTTTTGGACAAATGATTAAGTTTTGCCTATTGAGAGATTCTCAGAAACTTTCTTTGAACTTATCAAGGTGTGGAGAGGATTTAAAGCAGGTTCATAAGCTGGTTTCCCCCTCCACAGCACAGGAGGGGTGCAGTACATCGGAGCTGATGGCATGGCAAGGTCTAAACTGCCGCCTCTCCCAGCTCCGTACCCTTTAGCAGCTCAACCAGCTCCAGGTCCCCAAACAAACCCATCCTGTGCCGCAGCACCCCAGCGCCACAGAGCTTTTATTTCCCTTTCCATCAAGCAGGTCTGGGAGGGCGCGTTGGCGGCGGGGGGTCAGCGGGGCTGGAGGCGCAGCGCCGGCACGGGGAGGCGTCCGGGGGGAATATTCGGAGCCGGTTCAGTACAGGCCTTCTTTAATAAAAACATGAGTCAGCTGCTGGCGTGGGCAGCGGATTTTCTAAACATCCCCTCATATCCTGAGAAAGGCAAAAAAAGAGAAAGAAAAAGAAAACGGAGGGGGGGGGGGGAATGTAAAAGAGAAAGAAAACAGGGAAAAAGGCCAGAATTGAAAGCAGACGCAGGAGAGAGCAGCTCCTTCCCTCCTGTTTAAGGAGGAGAGAGCCGAGCCGGGCCGGGCTCCTTTTGTTTCCCGTTAGCCGGGGCCTCGCCGCTCCCCTCCTGAAGCCTGCAGCAAAGCTCCCCCTTCCTTACAGCCTCTTTGGCTTCTCCTTCTCTTTAAAAGCCTTCCCCCCCCCCCCCCCCATAGCACTGTCCGCCGGGCTTTAATCGCAAGTTTTGCTCAGCAAAGGGTCCCCGCAGAGGGTGGAGGGAGGAAGTCGGAGGTTCCCCGCTCCTCATTGGCGAGGCGGCCTCCCCCCTTCTCCTCCTCCCCAGCTCTCTTTTATTTATACACGCACTCACGCGCGCACATCCCTTGGCCAGGGGCTCTGCTCCACGCTGGGGTCCGAGCTGGCCGGACCTTATGTCCCAGACGGGCTGAGGGATGCACTAGAGCAGCAGAGCGAGGGCTTGGCTGCAGCCCAGCCCTGGCACAGCCCAGCGTCTCCTTTTGATTTGATTTGGGCTTTTTTTCCCCTCCCCTCCTCCTCTCCACTTCGTTTCTTCCCTTTCCTTCTCTTTCTCCTTTAAGTGGGAAAGCCTTGCCAGCTGGAGAAGGCTGGGAGGGCAGCGGGAGCCTCGGCTCACAGCAGATAAAGAGTGCGGAGGAGGAAAGCAAGGAATCTCGGGCCGGCCAGCGCCTCTGGGACGTGCGGCACAAGCGCTCGCCCGGTGGGACCCTGACCAAGGTAAGCCCTCGCGTCACCCACCCGGGTGCCGGCTCGCTTTCCTGCTCTGATCTGGCTTCCAACCAGGAAGACTTGTGCTGGAGGTGGTATGCACCCCAAGGATCCTCTCACTGAGCCAGCCCGGGAGCTCTGGAAGGGGCTTTGCTCCCCTGCAAGGGGCTGGCACCCCAAAATGCCCCACCAAGCCCTGGGGAGGTGGTGTTTGGTGGAGAGCGGATGAGCTCTGCGGCATCCCATGGGAAAAGCCATCCCATCAGCTCTCCCCAGGTCCTGGGCTGGGACAGCTGCAGGGAGCCAAGGGAAAGCTGTGGCTGTAGTGCAGGAAGGGGGTCCAAGAAATTTCTGCTTCTCTGTGAGGAGCTCTCGGTCTCTCCTTGGATCAGGGAGTTATTCTGGCTTTCCCGACCTGGCAGCTGTGGGAGGACTGGGGTGTGCATCAGGGCGCCATTCCCAGTGAGGCATCTTTTAAAGGTGTGAGTGTGCCCCATTGCAGAGCAGTGTCACTGCAGTGTTAGACCCTCCAAACACATCCATGGTCATCCCTAAATACAGGGTGCTCCTAGGACCACTCTGCTTCTGTCTGTGCCCTTGGTGGGACTTCTGTCCCCATGGGCAAGGCCAAGGCATGGGGGAATGTCCACAAGCCCTGCTCAGGGCCTCTGTGCTGGTATTCTGGATACTGGAGGGGGAAAGCCTGATAAAACCCTTAGAAGCATGGATGTGGACAACTATTTAGTGTCCCAAGAGCCCTGGAGCTGAGGAACTCCAACAGGCTGGAGCTGCTCTGGGATGAAGCTGTGCTGATTCAGGCAGCCCCAGCAGCTCAGTGACAGGGGGTCGCATGACTTGCAGGGCTTTGGTGCTCAGACTGGGACCACCGTGGGCTCAGAGCATCCAACTCCTGCACTCACTTGCCAAGGGAGGCTTCCAAGCAAGTGGAAAGGGATATTGTCCTCCTCTATCCTTGCCCTAGAGCACTTAGGGCTTCTGCTAAAGCAGTAGGTCAATAGCTAAAAGTAGTCACTGTGGCATGCAAGCCCTGTTAGAAGGGGCTTGGCATTCCCAAATCTTTTCAGAGGGTGTCCCACTGATGACAAGAACTAGTGATGTTGAGCCCCAGTGCTCCACAGGGACCAATGAGGGGTTGGTTAAGGGTCATTTGCCTCTCAGTAACCTGCAGGACAAGGAGCCCCTGCATTCCATGGTCTTGGGAAAGGAGCATGTTCCATCAGCAGTGGCAAAGACATGGCTCTGGCTGGCAGAGGGCATGTGCTGGGCTGGCTCAAAGCGGGAGATGCCAGGTAGCCACCCTGGCTGGCAGCCAGCCCTGGGCATGGTCTGACATGAGGCTTAAAGTCATTCCTTGACACTGGTGTCATCCAGGCTGTGGCCTGGTGGCAGTCGCCAGCCATGTCTCTGTCCCTGGGTCCAGGAAGCACCCCTGTGTCAGTTGGTACATCAAGAAGGGTCAGTGTTTTGGAGAAGCATCAAGTCACAGTGACCCATTTGCAGCGTGCAAAGGGCTTTTCTCTCTCCCTAAACCCAGCTGTCCCTTCCTCCAGCTGAATGGCATGGAGAGTCCTCACTGAAGGAACAGGGAGAGGGTTTGCGACCGCCTGATTATGTGCCCTTGGTTCATCTCCTGCATCCCCACACAGGGTTCAGGTCTGAGCAGGGACCATGGTCTGAGCCCAAGCACACTCGGCTCTAACGCTGCAGTCAGGGAGAAGTCAGCCATGCCTTGTTGTCCGAAGCCCTGGGCATTTCTAGTGGGGTCCTACAGGGCCTGGGCTTGGTCCTCTGCAGTCTCTACATTATCCACCTGATGATGGATGAGCCCATGCGCTAAGGTCTGGGCTGGCACTAAGCTGGGTGGGCAGCCAGTGTATGGGCAGACCAGAGCACACGGGACAAGGGCTCCAGAAGCCTGGTGTCAACCAGGCATCAGTGAGCTGTGCCAGTGTGCTGCCATTGGGAAGGAAATACTAATGGCTGTGCGTGACCTCGGGAGCTTGTATGGTGGGAAAGGACCTGGGGGCTATAATGGACACAAAGCAGATTGCAGCGTGGTGTGGTGAAACCCACAGCTCTTCCCATGGGATGTGATGAAAGGTGCAGGGCTGGAGGCAGTGTGAACAGGCAGGGTGGATAGAGTGGGTCCTCCCAAGCAAGTGATGCAGAGAGCTTCAGCAGGGATGTACATGGAGTGGAAAGGCATGGGGAGAGCAGTGAGGGTGATCAGGAGCGCAGAAGCTGCAGAGGTTATGGAGAGGGGTTGATGGGGATCTTTAATCACTAGGTGTCATGGGGAGGTAGCACACTGTCTTCATGCATGGGAAGCATCACTGCAAAGGGAAAAGTTAGCTTTTAGGAGAAGTGTCTGTGGGTTTAAACACATGAGACTGGGTGCCTTTGGCAACACAGGTTTCAAAGGACATGCTGGGCAAACCTCTGGCTGGGGAGACGTGAGCACGGCAGTAGGACAATGACCCCAGGATCTCCCTCAGCTTCATTTTTGATAGGGCTGTGATGGGATTTCCAGAACAACACTGATAAGGAGAGCACTGAGCCCTTCTCTGGGATGAGGGCAAAATGACATTGTCTTAGTGAGCACCAGAGGAAAGCTGAGGTTAAGAAATGCTTTCTAGTGATGCTATGCAAGAAGACACTATGTCAGCTGGCTATGGCATCACCTGAATGAGGGGGAGGTGGGACCAGCCACTGCCACAGAGTGCAGGCAGGGACTTCTGCTCCTTGCTGCACCCTGGGGCCAGACAGTCCCTGAGGTCCCACTGGCCCCCGTGTCTGATGTGATGCTGAAGTGGGATAGGATTGCAGTGGTGTTCACAGGGTCAGGCTCCAGGAAGCATCTTCCCAGGATGCAGCAGCAAAGGGCAAGAGTGGAGGATCTGCGCAGTGACCGAATCCCATGGGAGCACCAGCCGCCGGCGGCTGCCTTTGGCCCAGAGCTGGAGGAAGCTGGGGACCCTGCGGGCTCAGGGCTGGCTGGATGTGCCCTATCCCTGCGAGGGAGGATCCAGGCTGAACACGTCGTGGGGTTTGTTTGTTTGTACTTTAACCGAGGGAAAGAAATCCCCTGGAGAGGAGCTACAAGGGGAGGGTATAGACCGGGTATTGTTTCCTGAGAGGCTGGAGCAGCTCCAGGAGGCTCCTTCCGCTCCCCCAGGCAAATTGGACACAAGGCTTGTCTTAGGGGTGGCTGTTTCCCTCCTCCTTCTCTCCCCAGTTGCTTAATTAGGGTACTTAAGCCAAGTGCATCCCTGCCCTGGTCCGATCCCACCGGGACACCTTCTCCAGGAAGTGCAGCAATTTCCTGGTACTAGAGGAGACATGGAGTAGACCCAGCTGGGACAGGGACATGTGCCAGGAATGCACACAGGGGTGCTGAGATGGGTCATGCACTGAGCAAGGTGGTCCCACAGGTCCATTGCCCCCCCCCACCTGGTAATAGGAGATGTACAGTGATGGGCTGGCCTTCACATCCTGCTCTTTCATCATCCCTGGGCACACACTTGGGACACAGGCTGTGACATGCCCTAGGCTAGTTCTCCTGCAACCACCACCGCACAGGGCTGGAGCACTGTGCTGTGGAAAGCCTGTGCAGGGAGCAGAAAGGCTGCTGCCAGGAAAGCCAGGATGGTGTAGCGAAAGTGGTGCATGTCCGGCACCCTGGATGGGCTCATCCTCTCTGCTCATCCATCCATCCAGGTCTCGGGTAACACCCATCCTGTGCTCTTCCTCAGGCTCAGTGAGAGCCGGTGTGTGATGGAGGATGTGAGGTGCAGGAGCAAGGAAGGGTTGGAGAGTACATGGATATAACCAGGGCACTGTGCTGGCTATCAAACCCTGGGATGCAAGCAAGGAGACATGGAATAGGAGGTACCTTCTCCCTGCTATGGAGAGGGGCTTCTCAGCACATCCCATGGGCAGCACCAGGGCTGTTCGGGGGCAGAGGCTCCCGAAGCAGGCAGAGGACAGGCAAATGTGCCCCTCGGTGTGAGGCCCCATCCCGCTGGTCCCTCTGCCTTCCCTCCTGGCCTGTCTACCACGCAAAGAGTCTGTGACTGAAATCTTAATGCTACCGAGACACAGTAATTGGCACCAATTAAATTGCTACATTCATGTTTGAATTGCTTTAACTGGCGAGACACACTGTCTTATTTATGCAAAAAATATGTTTGCTTGTGGGTTTGTCTGAACCGGGGCCAGCACAAAATGCACCATTTCGAGCTCTGCGCTCTCCAAGTGCATTCTCCGCTCGCAAACTGAAGTCACCTCAGTTCCAGCCTTTGGTTGCAGAACAGAAACCTGCTTTCCTTGGGGCTGAGCACTGCCAGCATCGCAAGAGGAGTCCCCTCCTCTCTGCCCACAGGCAGCTGCCAAGTTTCCCTCTCCAGCCTGGGAGCTGTTTGGGAGAATATGGTCCAGTTCAAGGATTCCTTGTGCAGGAAGCAGGACTTGATGTCCATTGTAAAGCAGTGCTCAGGGGAGGGCAGGGGGTGCTGGCAGCTGCCAGTCCCAGTGCTGAGTCCTGCCTCAGTTTCTCCTATGGAGGATCCATGAGATTTTGGGGGCAGAGGCTGTTTGCAGTGGGTGGATGCAGAAGGGAGCTGATCTTTGCTCTGTGACTGAGGGGAGACAAAGTGCTGGAGGTTATAAAGGATTCTTCATGCAGGATGGCTTGATGATCCTAAAGGTCTTTTCCAACCTAGTTGATTCTACGATTCTACAGCAAGCACGGCTCGTGCTGCCTGGCCGCAGCACGTAGGATGAGGTTTTCCAAGAGGGAAGCATCTCTTTTGTAGCCTGTAAATGCACAGAGAATGCGTTGGCTTTCTGCACCCCGTGCTCCAGAAAACTCCACTGCTGCCTCCTGGTCCTGCTGCGGGGACCCTCTCCCAGCCCACCCACAGCACCAGGCTCCTCTCCGGGCCCTGCACATGAACAAAGGGTGCCCATACCATGTTGCTGGTGAGCACCTAATCCCAGCCACAAGAGCCTAAAACCCCAGAACAAAGCAGTTTAGCTCTGGTCTTTCTCAGGCAGCTGAAAGAGAAGAGCTGATGCATACACACAGATTATTTCCTCCTCCCTGACAGCTCCGTGTCTCAGGGCAATTTTCAGAGCAGGATCAGGTTGCTCATCCTTTCCTGGGATGTGGTGATGTGAAGACCACAACACTGACAGCTCCTGAGGCTCTGCAAAGCCCCTACTTCCTACTAAGGCTAAGGATGGCTCTTTTTCTTGTCTTGCCCCCATTGCTCTCCCCTCGCAGCTAGTGATTAGTGTTAATTAGAGCCAGCCAGGACCTTTGGCTCCAGCCCTGGCCCGACCGTAGCAGCCACCCTCAAGTAGTGACTGTGAGCAGGTGATGGAGATGCTGATGTGTTGGGGACTGTTTCTTCCTCGTGTTTACCTTAGCAGAGTGCTTCCCTTGAATTCCCCTGAAGGAAGACACGGCTTTCTGGCAGCCATGGTGCAGGAGCAGAGAAAGCCCTGGGAGTACCAGGACATTGAGCAGCCAGGGTGGTGCCCAGCCCATGGTCCCATATCCCCAGCTTCCCGTCTCCACTTCACTGGTGGTAGGAGAAAACCATTGGGTGAGCAGATGGGCTCTGCTCAGAGAGGAAAGCCCCATCCAGCCCCACATGCTCAGGAGCTGGGACTCCAGATAAGTCATTTTGGGGATGGAGAAGCCAGAGAGCTCTTTGAATCACTGCTGCCTTGAGGATTTGCTGCCCAGTTGGAGGGGCCAGCAGTGGAGCAATGCGGGGAGCTGCATTTGTCCTGGCTCATGGTTTGGATGCCCTGCAGCCACGTTCATAACTTGCATTGCTCACATGCTTGTGGAGCAGCGTGGTGTCTCTGCTGTCAGGGGCAACGGAGAAGTTGGGGGTCAGTCATGGACACCCCCGGCTGGGCTGTGTTGCGCCTTTAGAGCATCCTGCTGGAAGAGGGCACTGGGAACGTGGAACACTGAAACACTCCCAAAGGGGCACATTTGTGCCTTCCTCAGGGAGTCATCATGCTGCAAGGGGTGAACAGAGCCCTGCTCCACTCACCCCCCTGAGCATCCCTGGTCGTGCACAGCATCCTTCAGTGCAGGGCTCCGGTCAGCCCCAGCACCACCACAAGGCCAGCCCCAGCATCACCATGGCCTGGGCACCCTCCCCCTGCCCTAGTGACACCAAGGAGGGCAGGATTTGGCCGGAGTATGCAACAAGACACAGGCAGGCACTGCATCAGCCCTGCTCGGCGCGTGGCAGCCGTTCATCCCAACACCCCCATCCCTCCTTCCCTGGCCCCTGGTCCCCTCTCCCAGGGTTTTCCCACAGCCTGGGCCAAGCTCTTAGGCTCCGGGGAGCAGCCCCCAGGTCTGGCCTTTCCTCGGAGAGCGGAAGCGGGGGAGCATGCGCAGCCCAACGGGCCATGGATACCAACACTCGGGGCTGGGGGATTATTTATAACGCTGGCACCCCTCCAAACAGATGTTTCGTTTTATTTTGAACTTGCACTAAATGGGTCACTCGCTTCCTTCGTATCCCATGGGCTTAAAACAGAGGAAAGGGGGGGGAATGGGGGTGAGAGTGTGAGGCTTGCCATAGTCCCACGTCCCCCTGTGCCAGCTCCTCACCGTGTTGCAGAGAGCCCATGGCTGGGGGGTTGCATGCATGGATTTTGCAGTGCTTGGAGAGGGAGGATGGATGCAGTCAAAAAGGGGCTGTGTGGGGCTCACCACCCCACCCCATTCCTCACATGGCTGACCCCAGGGCTGCTGAATCATGCTGCTGGGGTCCAACATGGACTCGTCATCCTCCCCAGCAGCCTCCCCCTGCTTTGGAGGCACAGTCCTCATGTTTGGCTTTCTGACAGATGCAGTTGAAGGGAGGAGGCTGGCTCTGCGAGCTCATGTGCTGCTGTTTGCTACAGAACCAGTGCTCTCATCCACACAAACACCCCCTTCAGGTACCACCAAAGCTGGGGACAGGATATAGGGTCCTGGGCAGGGTCTCCAGACACACCAGCCCCGCTCTCTGCAGCAGAGACAGGCAGGAGAGCTGTCCCCATAACCCTGAGCTTACTGCCCCCTGCTTTGACCATCTCCTTGGTCCACACCAGGGCTGTGGCTTTAATCACGTCAGAGAGCAAAGAGATCCGCCAAAACCACTCAGAGGGCTCAGGCGCTAGCAATGCTGTCGGTGAGCGCTTCAAAGCCTCACCTCTGCATGACTAAAAGAACCCCCAAACCTTTGCACGTTGCAAACAGGCAGCCAGGGCTCTCAGCATCCCTTGGTCTCACCAGGGAGACCACTCGGTGCTGGCAGGTGACAGAGCGAGGAGGGTTTTGTCCCCCAGGCATTCATTCTTTGTGCAGGGATGTCCTTTTGGGACCCCAGGAGCTCCCCATCCCCTCTGCTCCTCTGCCTGGTTTCACATTTCCTACCTCTGCCTTTTATTAGCAGCTGTTTATGGGCTCTGGGATGGCTCCCCATGTGTGCGCCCTGCCTAATCCTAGCCATGTGCTGGGAAAAAGCAAAAGGGCTCTGTGATGATAATCTGGCCTGTGAGTAAACACGGTGTCATGGGAGCTGAGGGACCCCAGAGGAGAGATGTTGCAACTCCGGACAGCTCCAGCCAAGGGAAGGGAAAAAAAGCAGCTCAGTTTTATTTAGATTAAAGGGTGGGAAAGAAGCAGAGGCCGGAGGGAGGGTGGCAGAGGAAAACAGGACAAGCCAAGGAGTTTCACTGCCGGACAAGCAAGGCTTGGGTTTCATGGGTTGCCAGGCTTTGCTTGGAAAGCTTTCTGCCTTCAAAAGCAAGGGGTCGGTGCCCCCCCACCCCAGCCAGGAGAAGCCCTGTCTCCCTGGCTGCGAGTGGCGTGGATCACGGGATTCATAAGGGGCTTTTTTTCTTGCATAGGGGCACCCATGATCTCACTTAATGACTCAGATGCGCTCAGACAAAGAAGAAATAAAGTATATTTTACTTCCCGCTAATTTGCACCAGATGTCCCTCGTTGTTTGGCAGAACAGCAGAGCCAGTGAGCATTGTGGGAGCGCCTGAAAGCACAGCCCCAGCAAGAAAAGGGGATAGAAATAGAAAGCCAGAGGAAGAGAAAGGACCAGCGGCTGTGTGAGAGGCCTGGCTCCGCTTCTACGCTCCCCACAGCCATCAGCTGAGATGCCCTCATGGGCTGTGCTAGTGGGAGTACCTCTGCCCAGTGCCACCGGAGCAGGGAGGCTCAGGCAAGGGGAACAAGAACAATGTGGGGCAATGGATGCAGGAATTGCCCCTGGAAACATCAATGGGATTTGCTGGTTTCCAGCAGACAGCACCTCCCCTTGTGGTGATGGATGGTCTGTAGGGACCAGAGCTCATTCCAGGCGGGCTTTCATCCTCCCTGTCGTGCTGAGCCATCCCCTTCACTGTGCACCAGTTTTGCAGGCTTGTTCCAGGCTCCCACAGCTCTGGGTGTGCTTGAAGGTCCCCCTTACTGGTTCTTTGTAGGGCTTTAGTGGTTGTGGAGGAGAGGCGAGAAACATTGTCTAGGCATGCTTGGGAGGAGGGCTGGGAAGGCCTCCTTGGTGTGGATGCCCACCTGTGTAGATCTCCCAGTTTAAGGCATTTGCAGAGCTGAAAATGGCCCTGTCCCATGTGATCCATGCTTGGGGATGGGCAAAGCCAAATGATGCTCATACCAGCAGTGGCTGCCATGTGTGTTGAGGTGCTCTGCCAGGAGCACTGTGCTGAGGGAAGGGGGCTTCGAGCTGTGGCAGGGAACACCAAGCAAAGTCAAAGGAAATTCAAGCCTTGTTACCCAAGAATAGTCAAGACTCAGCCCACACAACATATTTTGGGCATTAGCAAAGACATCTTTGGCTTATCAGCATCCTTAAACAAGAGATAGGTCTGGAGTGGGAGGATGGTAATACATCACTAAGGTTTGGTGATGCTTGAGCTCCTTAGCAAGGCACTGCGAGATCAGAAGAGTGGCAGAGATGGCTGAAGGAATGGTCCTCCCTAAATAAATGTGGGATAATCCCCAGTAGAGGCTGGATACGGCTCTTCCTTGTATCCAAATCCCTGGATGTAGCCCTGCTCCTGCTGCAGAAACTCCCATCCAAGTCCACCAGCCACAGAGGCATCAGCCCCCAGCTGTGACAAGTAGGGGAGCAGGAGAGGAGGTAGAGGAGAAAGCCCAGCTGTCATCAGGGTTGGGATGCAGCAGAAGCAGGAGCAGGCTGCTCCGGAGGAGCTGTGAAGTCATGAGATGGGAAATCATGAGACTTGAATCCTGGTCCTGGCGCAGCCACGGCCCTGCCCTGTGGCCTTGGCTGTGCTGCTTGACCTCTTTCTCTGGCCTTTTTGCCTGTGTTCTGCCTGTGAAAGCAAGTCTCTATGAGCTATCAGAGCCCAGGGTGCCCTCTGCACAGTACTGTGGGTGCTCAGGGATGTCGGGATCCCCCCATTTATCCCATCGCCCCATGCAATGCACTGCAAAAGCACGAGGTTAGAGATGCTCGAAGGGACATTCAGCAGCGTGTGGCCCAAACACGTGTGGGACACTCTCCTTCCGGCAGGCAGTGGCTGGGAAGCGCGACAGCCCCAGCGGTGGCTCAGCTCTCCCTCTGCAAACTCCGCTCTCAGCATCCGGAGGAGGAGCAGCGCAGGGTACATTCCTGTGGCCACACATGCAGCTTGCTGGCCAGCCTGGTGTGATTACAGAGCAGAGACAGGCACGATGTGGCTGTGTCACCGGGCAGCAACAGTCGCCTCTATCCATGTCTCATTTGGACTCAAAACCATCCCAGACATCCCATGCAGTGGTGCCCAGCTCCAGGCTGGCTGGGCAGTGTGGAGGCAGCAGACGTGGTGTGCAGGCTGTCTGAGAGCCATCCTCCTCCATGGGGTGTCTCCAGGGACCCTAACCCCTGGAAAGCACAGCCACCCCATAGGCATGTAGGGCTGGATGTGGGCGCAGGGCTGCATCACCCAGCCTCGCTGTGAGCCAGCTGACTGCCTGTCTCCTCTCCCAGCCACATTCCTCTCTTGGAATAATAAACAGAGGAAAGCTCCCTGATGGTTGCCCTCCCATCACAGTGCTGGAGAGGGGCAGAGGGGAGGTCTGTACATGTGCTGGCTGTGAGGAGAGGATGGTGAGGGGTACAGTGTGGGGATGGAGAGCTGGGACTTCACCTTGAAGCCACCATGGAGCTGCAGGGCTGAGGGAAGGGCGCTGGACGTGCTGGCCAGGATGGGAGGAGGCAAAACACCCTATGGACTGAAAATGCTCAGGTCCTGGCCCATAGGAAGGGTTTAGGAGTCTGAGGGGTCTATGGCACCCTGCTGACTTATAGAGCTGGAAGGAGACAATGTAAGGCAGATGAGCATCATGTAGGTGACTGTTTCATCCCTGGGTAGGATAACATCTGGGCGCCTGCTTTGTGATCACTGAGTGGGGCTGCACCCACCTCAGCCCCTCCTTGTCTGGCACTCATAGTGTGCTCTTGCTAAGAACAAAGGCTGAGATTGAGAAAAGAACAGAAGTGCTCTCAATCTCTGGGTGCATTTGCATCCCTTGTGAAAGGCCTGTGTGCACCCATATGTGCAAGCACACTTCCTCATGACAGGGAGAGAAAGGTTTGTCCCTCTGCAAGCCAGACTGCGTATGTCCTGCGGGACAGGCAGAGCTCAGCATCTCTGGGCATTGCCTCTGGCCCTGGCCAGAGCAGACAAACAAGGGAGAGGTCACCAATCTGAGACATTGCCACCCTCCCACTCTGCTTGGGAAGCATCTCCAAACGAAATGCCTTTCTGCAAACCCAGCAGCTTTATTAAAACCAGCTATGAGCACAGGGGAGGCGGCAGATGGTGTCTGCAGGGCTCTCACTGCCTGCTGTAACAACAGCCATAGTAGCCTGGCACCAGCATGTACCCACCAGCTCTGGCAGAGCAGTAGTTTGCCCCGTCAGTGCGCCTGCAGAGACCAAAGGGCCTTGTCTGTGTGGCTAGAGAAGCCAAGATCTTGCCTGCAACAGGACTAACAGTGACAGCCATGAAGCTGGACACACAGCTAAAAGCTGGGCATTAGCTTGGGAAGAGCTTAGCTGCTGGCAGGCAGATATTTGGGGGATAGGGGGGTTAATAAAGCCTGGCTTGTGCATGCAGGCAAGGAGGGGTAAAAGGAGAGGATCCCAGTTGTCCTTAGAACCTTGATCATTGAATAATGGATGACTCACACACCTGTAAAGGAGAATTGGGAAACAGAGGTAATTGCTCTCATGGCAGTGCTGGGGGGCACTGAGTTCAGATTGCCCATCCTCCTCCTCCCTCCTGCAGGTTGGTGCTCTCTGAGCGTGGGTGCAGTGAGGTCACATCCATTTACAGCCTGAATTTCACCTGGGTCTGTTCACCCTGCCCACCCCAGCTCTTCCCTGTAAGTGCTCTCATCCCCTCTGGCAAAGGCAGAATGGAGCAGGAGTCACAGTGGGGTTTTTCTGGAGCGGGGAGAGGGAAGCTGCTGAATAAGCTGGAGACCTGGAAGGATTTGCTGGTGGATCGGACTCTGCTGAGCCAAAGCAAGAGAATAATAAAAACATCTGACAAGCGCACGTCATTTAAAAACCATTTCCTCCTTAACATGGAGCAGACCCGGAGACCACGCCAGGGCCAAGAGGCGTCTCAGAAGAGACGGTGCCCAGGGCCGGGTCAGCAAGTCCAGATTGCCACTGGCCATCCTTGTGCCTGGCCAGCAGCTCCCCAGACACTGTGTCCAGATCACAGGGCTTCTCCTTGGGCTGTGCTTTGTAAGCAGGTTCAAAATGCCTCTTGTGACCCAGAGGCAGAGCCGGAGCTGTGAGGTTCAGCTCCATGCTGAGCATCCTCAGGTTCAGGACTATTGAATTCATTTGTTCAGGCACAGAAAAAGCCTTTTCCCTGTTAATTCTTCCTTGTCAGCTTCTTCATTTGCAGTATAGAAATACTCATCCCTGCCACTGCAGGCACTATGGGGAGGGTTACATGTCACCCTGTTACATGGGGAGCAGACCCCACTGCTCTTAGGGAGTTCTGAACTCATCTGGGCTCTTGGTTTGCACCAGGGAGGCTGAAAACACTCTGTGGAACGGATTTCTTGAGAAATGTTGACAAAAGGGATTTTTAACTACAAAAGCCTCTTAAATATTCCCGTAGAATATACGTAGTTCAAAGTTACATACAAGAAACTCAGGGTTTTTTTTTTCCAGGGTTCCTCGAGCTTGTTTTATTTCACTGGAAGGAACAGAAAATGTGGGAGGGTTGGAGGGGGATCTGTTTTCTAGCAAGTTTTATCTCACTGGGACAGAGAGAAGCAGAAACTAAGGGGAAAAAAGGCAATCTGTAGAGGCGAGGGAGGCAGAGGCAGGCCTCTGCAGCCGGGGGAGCAGCATCTTGAGCACAGATTGACAAGCGTTGACTTGAATGAGCGAGAGTTGACACAACTGCTGGAGCCTCCAGCAAAATCCCTCTTTAACAGCAGGAGATGCCTTAGAAACAGCCCTTTCTGCAGATCCAGCTTGAGAATGAACCAACCACCCAGCAGGGAGGGAAAGGCTGAAAACTGGGAAGAGATGTGAGGTTTCTGAGCTGGAGAAGGGTGGCTGAGGGGCTCCCCTCCTCTGCCGCAGCACTGAGCTCATCCTGCTTTGCTCTTGGCAGGATTCAGCCACCAAGCCATGGAGCCCACCATGGTGCACCTTTCTCTGAAGACATCTCTGTGGTTCCTCATCCTCACTGGTGAGTGCTGTGGCTGCAGATGGGTGTGCAGGATTGGGCCCTACATGCGGATGCTGCCCTGGGATGCTCCCTCTAGGCACATTGTCCCTCCTAATGACTGGGTCTGTGGGCTCACTCCAACCCAGTCCTATGGTGGGGTTGATGTAAAGTCCCCACCTGCTTCATGCTGATGCACAGTTGGGTGGAATGAGAAGACCTTTGCAAAGGGAGCACTGTCAGGTGTTCTCAGCCCTTAGTAGACATCCAAGAGCCCCCATTACCTGGACATTATGGACACCCCAATAGGAGGAAGGGTTTGGTCAGACCCCATCTATACAATAACCCCCACAGCAACACAACAGGGCACACAGCTGCATCTGGGCTGTTCAGAGCATTGCTGTGTCCCTGGGGACTGTCCCCAGCTGCCCTCCCCACCAGCAGTGGGGTCACTGGGGAGGACCACACATCCCACTGGGACATCTGGGCAAGGGAGGTGGGGGAGACACAGGGAGCCATTCAGGAAGACCTTGCCTGCTCTATTGCTTCCAAAGGATTTCCTGCCAGGTTTTGCTGTCATTCCTTTTTCACTTTCTTGTAAACTGACATTGTTTCAGCCTGGACTGTGTCCCGTCCGACACTGTCCCTGTGGAGAGGCAGCCAGCAGAGCAGGGAATTGCCTCATCTCCTCCTCTCCTCCTTGCCTGCTAAATGCATGGCCATTCCAAGCCTTTGAAGGTGTCACTGGGTGGTGAGGAGCACAATGCAGCACTGGGTGTAGCTGCCTCGCAAAGAGGTTGGACAGACACAAGACACAGTTAAAGCATAAAAAGGGGAGGTTCTCTACCCAGTATTGCCACAGGCAACATGGGCAACTTTGGACACTGCTAAACCCATGATGTCTTATTTCCTGTCCAGTGGGGGTTTCGGGAGGTACAAAGAATGAAGGGTGACCCACCTAGGTTTAGTTTGACAGGACATTCCTGTGGTGACCAAGGAAGACAAATCCAGGAAGGTTATTTTTCAGTGTGAAGGCTGACACCTACAAACCAAACACATTGGCATGAGGCTGTGCTCCAGCGTGCTTCCCTTTGGATGCCAGATGAATCCAATCTGGTCTCATCTTCCTCCTCTCCCAGGTCTGCTGGAGGTAACATCTGGAGCCAGCAGGCTGCACATAGAACCTGGAGACAGTGAGCTTGTCCTCAGCCTCCACAGCACCTTCTCCCTGTTGTGCTATGGGGATGGAGCACTGCTCTGGGAACGGGAGGGTCAGGCCCTCACAGCATCACTGGAGCACAGGGATGGTGTCTTTGTCAGCAACCTCACCCTCAAGAACGTGACAGGGCGTCACACTGGGGAGTACTCATGTACCTACAGCCCGGAGCAGGCTCCAGAACCAGCGGAGAGGAAAGCCATCTACATCTACGTTCCAGGTAGGGGACAGCATGGCCTCATCCCCACATTTACACAGTCTTTAGCAGCCAGGAGAAAGCGGGCTTTGGATTATTCTGTCTCCAGGCACTCGGCCTTCCCAAATCCTCCTTCCCATTGCAGAAAAGCCCTTATGGCAGTCATCTAGCTGTGGCATGTCTCTGGTAGGCCAGGTCATGGGAGAGGTCTATGTGTGGTGTGCTGGGACAAGTGGCAGGGGAAGCCGTGGTGTTAGGCAGCAGCATCCGAGTTTCTTTCCTCCTCCCAAGAGTGGTTTGGCAAGCCCATGCCATCGCAGCTCTGCTTTGCCATGGGGGCTAAAGGAAGGAGCATTCCACTAGTCAGGAGACAGAGCCCTGGGGCAGTCCTGGAGGAGCACAGAGCAGCCCTGGTTTAGTTTCAAGCAGCTTTCTGTAACCAGCATTCTGTTTCTCCCACAGATCCCTCCTTAGTCTTCCTTCCAGCAATGACCTCTGAAGAGCTCTTCATTTTCATCACGGGCTACACTGAGGCCATCATCCCATGCCGTGTGACAAACCCACAGATGCAAGTGACCCTCTATGAGAAGAAGGTGGAGAACCCCATCCCAGCAGCTTATGACCCACAGCAGGGATTCAGAGGCTTCTTTGAGGATAAGACCTACTTCTGTCGGACAATTGTGGATGACCAGGAGGTGGATTCAGACACTTTCTACGTCTACAGGATCCAGGGTGAGCTGCCACTGTCTTGTCCTGTGCACCTGCTGTGGCTGTTCCCTCAGCCCAATGGCAGGGGACAGCAAAGCTCTCCAGCTGTCTCCTTAGTGATGTTCTTGATCAATCTAGAGACTGGATTTAGTCCTGTCTTGATTACAGAATGGATTCCGCTGAAGTGTCAGATCCACCCCTTAGGGAAGAGGCTTTCCAACGGGCCAGTCCACCCAGGATTAATGGACTTGGCACCCACTCATCCCTTCCCTCATGATTCATTCTTTTCTTGCACCTTCTCCACAGTCTCATCTGTGAACGTCTCCATCAGTGCAGTGCAGACCATAGTGCGCCAGGGAGAAAACGTTACCCTGATGTGCACTGTGAGCGGCAATGAGCTGGTCAACTTCAACTGGGATTATCCCCGCAAGCAGGTGAGTGCTCCAGCCCAAGGGCTCCAGGCAGCAGCTCCAGTCTTCGCCCTGTGTCCCATGGCAGTAACTCATCATTCCCTAGGTGTAGCTTCATAGGAAGCTGTGGGATGCTGCTGCCACACAGAGGGGCTTGATGGGATGATCCTTAGATTCAGGCTGCCTCAGTGGCCTCGGATCAGTGCATGTTCCCTGTTGCTATGGCAGCAGACTGGGGTCCTCTACCTCCTCCTGCTCCCTCCCTGTGAGCATGGCTTCGTAGCTCCAATGGCAGAACGCGCTCTTGAGTTCTCAGACCCTATCTCCTGTCCCTGTTGTGCAGGCAGGGAAGACAGTGGAGCTAGTGACTGATTTCCTGCCTGGATCCACCCATGAGATCCGCTCCATCCTCATCATCCAGAATGCGGAGCTGGAGGACAGCGGGACCTATGTCTGCAATGTCTCTGAGGGCTACCATGAGAAAACAGACCGCAAGGACATCACAGTCCGTGTGATCGGTGTGTTGATGTCCACAGACCCAAAGCCACCAAACCACATGGGTGTCAAGGCAGGATGTCCTGGAGTCACTCTTCTCTCCCCTCCATGACACTGCCCTAAGTAACTATGGCAAAAAGGAACCCTCACCTCATGTCACCCCTGCCCACTTCATTATCCCAAACCTCCCACTATGGCTTTTGTGACCCTTTATGATAGTTGAGGTAAGAGCTCTTCTGCACTGTGCAGTGCCAAAGTGATGTGAGATCATATTGTCACCTCCAATTTGCATCTGTCCTTCTCTCATGTAATTTGAGGGAACCTGCCCCATCTCCACAAGATAACAGCTTTCTCCCAACATGCCACCTGCCCCATCAGCTGCTCTGCTCCAGTGTGGCTCTGAACTACACTCCCCTCACACCTAACTTGAAGCCTTGGAGGATGGATCTGGAGCTACCCCACCACTTCAATGTGTTCAGAGGGTTTTGTTCCAGATCCACGTTTGTCCAAAGGGCTGGAGAAGGGGATGTTTCTATCTCTGACCCCTCAGTCTCTCCTGTCCCCTCTCAGAGCGTGGCTTCGTACGCTTCCACACCAGCCTGCCCAGCACCGTGTACGCAGAGGTGCACAAGAGCCGCACCATCCAGGTGGAGGTGGAGGCCTACCCACCACCCAGCATCGTGTGGCTGAAGAACAACAAGACATTGACCATGGAGAGCAGCAGCGAGTTCACCATCACCAGCAGGAACCTGTCAGAAACCAGGTGAGGGGCCATCGTTCCTCACCAGGGTGAAGGGAAGGGTTAATTCACAAAACAACCTCCAAACTGTTGGTTGGACACAGCTGATGAATGACTTTCTAAGGGTGGATTTTGAGCATGCCTTGGCCGGGTGGGAGTTGGTTGCCTTTGAGCATTATCAGTCCCCAGATACCTTCCCACATCGAGCACTGTGGGACCGTGTCTCCTCCAGGTACCAGACGGGTCTGGTGCTGGTGCGGGTGAAGCAGGAAGAAGGAGGATTTTACACCATCCGAGCTTCCAATGAGGATGATGAGCAGGAGCTGTCCTTCTATCTGCAGATAAATGGTGAGGATGGGCATGCTAACATGGAGCTGTGGAGTGGGGGCAGTCTCAGGGTGAAGATGGACTTTCAGGCTGCCCTTACTCCTCTGGCTGTGGCTCCAGAGTGGTTTGAGTTACAGAAAGAACATTCAAGCAAGAAGCAGGCTCATACCTCCCCCTTGGTCTCAGAGCAAGGGGGACAGGAACGCAGTGCAGACGTCAGCAGTTTGGTCTTCATGCTCTGTCTCAGTGTAGTAGATATAGAGATGTCACTTTCCGCTGTGCTTGCCTGTGCCCTCCAAGCAAGTTGGATGGGGGCAGGTCTCTTCCATACCCCCTCAAACCTTTTTTTTTTGCTGCTAGCTTTCAAAAACCCCACACAATCAATGCAAGGAGCCCTTCCTCACTGCCTCCTTATCCCCAGGCCATGTTAGGGGCACAATGGAACCACATTCCCCTTTCATCCTGCAGTCAGAAAGAAGGGTTAATTCCCAGCACTGTCTCTTGGTTTCAGTGCCTGCCAAAGTAGTGGATCTCAAGGAGAACAGCAGTGCCAGCAGTGGGGAGCAGACCGTGACATGCTCTGCTGAAGGCATGCCCCAGCCGGAGATCAGCTGGTCTACTTGCAGAGACATCAAATGGTAAGTGGAGTGACAGAGCCCATGGGAATGGCTGGATACTTGCATTTATTACAAAAATAGGCTATTATTTATTTATTACTTAGGGCAAAATTTTCATGCTTGCCTCAGAAGAGCTTTTCCACATGTATGGGGGTGGGGGAAGAGCAGTTGAAAAAATTTATCATTACCATCCTCTAGTACCTAAAGGGGCCTACAGGAGATCTTGGGAGGGACTTCTTACAAGAGCTTGCAGGGACAGGACAAGGGGGAATAGATTTTAGCTGAAAGAGGGGAGATTTAGATTAGATATTAGGAACAAACTCTTCATTATGAGGATGGTGGGACACTGGCACAGGGTGCCCAGTGAAGCCGCGGCTGCCCCATCCCTGGCAATGTTCAAGGCCAGGTTGGACGGGGCTTGGATCAATATGCTCTAGTGGAAGGTGTCCCTGCCCGTGGCAGGGTTTGGAGCTGGGTGAGCTTTAAGATCCCTTCCAACCCAAACCAGGCTGCGATTCTATGATGTTATTGCACTCTGCTGGCCAAACACTCGGGCATCCCATGGAGGTCCCAGCTGCTCCTTAGATGCCTTTATCCTCCCCTGGACCAGGTGCAGCACCAAGGGACAGCCCACCCGGCTGCTGGGGAACGAGTCAGCAGAGATCGGGCTGTGGACCAACACCACGTACCATGCAGAGCTGCAGGTCTACCGCGTGAACAGCACCCTGCAGCTGCACAGGGTGGATGAGCCCCTGCTCCTGCGCTGCACCGTGCACAACTTCCTGGGTACCAACTCGCAGGACATCACGCTGGTCCCACACGGTGAGGGCTGAGGGAAACGTATGAGACAACAGTGGGGAGATGGAGTTTTCTTTCTATGTCTCCAGCCTGGAGGTGCTGGGAGCCAGGAGAGTCCTCTGATGACCGCAGTCCTCACAGGCAGAAAACCTGGGTATTTCAGCCCCAGATAAAGCCTCCTTTAAGCTGAGCAGGAAAGGATGCTCCAGGAGGAATCTGGAGCCCCATGGACATCTCCTTCCAACCACTAGCAGGGTCATCCATCTAGGGAGGCAAGATGAGTGTGCCTGAACAGGTCCCTGGTGCCTTGTTATTAACCCGTGGGTCACTAGATGGTGCCACGGACTCAAACATCTACGCACAGAACATCCTAAACCCGAGGAAGAATGGTCTGAGCCCAGGCCCGAGCAGTCAGTGACCCCAAGCAAACAGTCCCCCTGGCTCCTTGCATTGTCCCATGGTCAAACCTCTCACAAGGCAGCAGGCTGTAACAACCCGTCACCCTATTACCCATGGGGGTGCAGGGCACAGGTATGCCCAGGAGGAGAGGACAGGCACTGTCCCCATGCAGAGAAGAGTTCAGATCCAATGTTTGGAGGGGATGCATGTAGCAGCAGGGAGACAGGGAAGAGGGAAGGGTAAGGGTACAAGATGCACTGCTGTCCCCTCCTTTCCTTGGGATACCCAGGCCTTGCAGAGGTGGAGGAGTCTGACTGCTGTCCCTGTTATTATTGTAGCCTTGCCGTTCAAGGTGGTCATCATCTCTGTCATCCTGGCCTTGCTGGTCCTCACTGTCATCTCCCTGATCATCCTGATTGTCCTGTGGCAGAAGGTAAAAGACCATGGGCTCCGTCAGTCTCTGCATGCCCCTGGCTAGATGGGGAATGCAGCAATGACTGCAGGGACCAAAGACTCCCTAACAAAGCTCACCAATATCCCCCATGCCCTCTCTGACCCTCAGCCTCTCAGATCTCTCTCTTCCCTTTGCTCCCCTTTCCAGAAACCTCGCTATGAAATCCGCTGGAAGGTGATCGAGTCCGTCAGCTCCGATGGGCACGAGTACATCTACGTGGATCCCATGCAGCTCCCTTATGACTCCAGCTGGGAGGTGCCCAGGGATAAGCTGGTGTTAGGTAAAGGCTTTGCAGGTCCCACTGATGGACCCCTGGGGTCCTGGATGTCTGCGGGTTTGGGATAGGTTTGGGTTTGTGTTCTCCAAAAGAGACCAACCCAGAAAGGAACAGAGATCCCTGGACGGGGTCCCAATCCCGAACGTCATAGTTCACAACCACTTCCATGCCCAGCAGGACGATTGGTGTGGTTTCAGACCAGGAACTTGTCTTTTCCAAGCTCGTCTCGAGGACCATCGCCAACTTTGTCTCCTTGCTCTTTCTTTGCAGGGCGCACTCTCGGCTCCGGTGCCTTTGGACGCGTGGTGGAGGCAACAGCCCATGGCCTGAGCCATTCGCAGTCCTCCATGAAAGTGGCGGTCAAAATGCTCAAGTGTGAGTTGCTCCCGCACCATCCCCTTCCCTATTTTCAAGCTGCAAAGGCCAAACAGTGCCCATTCACTCCACTCATTGCCGTGTCCAACAGCCACTGCCCGGAGCAGCGAGAAGCAAGCCCTCATGTCTGAGCTGAAGATCATGAGCCACCTGGGACCTCACCTCAACATCGTCAACTTGCTGGGGGCCTGCACCAAAGGAGGTACCTGAGAACTGTCCTTGGAGTGAATAATTCCTGTTTTCTGGTTCAGAATGATTCACCCTTCCCTACGGAAAGCCTCGTGAGGCTCTGAAAGCATTTCCTTCCAATGTGATTGAAACTGAGAAGCCATGTTTCTGTTAACCCTTGCTTCCCACCCCAAACACAGATTTCAGATTCCCAGAATGCTCAGTACCAGAAAGGGGGCTTTCCCTCCTGGCCCTGCTTAGACATCCTGCAACCTGGCAATGTTCCTTTGGGATGATACTAACCGAACAGGGCCGAGGCAGGGCTGATGTGGGTGCTGTCTCCCACCAGGACCCATCTACATCATCACTGAGTACTGCCGCTATGGGGACCTGGTGGACTACCTGCACCGCAACAAGCACACGTTCCTGCAGTGCTATGGTGAGAAGGCACGGCGAGAGGCAGAGCTGTACGGGAACACCCCCAAGGAGGACCATGTGCAAAGGTACTGGAAAGCAGCACTCTCCTCCTCCCTGGTGCCTACCCCATCATAGCCCCCATCAATAAGGCTGGTATTCCCAGGAGGGATAAGTACATTTCATCCAGACCAGTACAATAAAAGCTGGGCCAGCACTGGGACAGAGCTGACTGCTCTATTACCTTTGAGACCAGCTCATGTGCCAGCCAGCCACCTCCAAACAGCTCCTGGCAGACGAGGAGTTAGCAGAGGCAATATGTGTGTCCTGGAGGATGAGTTTGCTAGCACACATTCCGGCTGCTCCATGCCAGTTGGGAATATTCCCTGGCATCGTCAACTTCACTGGCATAACCATGGCTATGCATTCAGTACAGACACAAAGGGTTTCCCAGCATGTCTTTACCCTTAGAGACCTCAGCTCTGCATTCTCAGGGCAGGTTGTGTTGCTACTGAGCCTAAGGGAGAAGTGCTATAGGGAGTGCAGTTGCACAAGAGGTCCTACAAGGAAAGGGAAACGGTCCTTCATCTATTTGCCAGCTGTAAGGAATGCAGGCACATCAGCACAGAGAAATGGTCCCATGGGAAGTTAGAAAGCAGCATTTCCTTCTAGCAGGCCTAAACAATATAAAATACAGCAGTGTTAAGACATCAGCGCAGCTTCCCCCTAGACTTCCTGCTTGAAGGCAGCTGAGATCTTCCTAAGCACTGAGTCTCCCAAGCCCATGGGGATGTGCCCCACAGCTCCAACCATGCAGCAGATTTCCCTTGCCCAGCACCAGCATGTGGAAGATGGATGCTGCTTCCCAGATGCGGCTGTTGCTCACTCCCTGCTGTGTGGGGCATTTCAGTGCTGGGCCCGAGGGCTCAGGAATTGCAGCCCCACAAATCACTGACCCCATTCCCTTCATCTCCTCCTCTCCTCTGGATCTGAACAGCCTCTTTGCTTCCCTCATAGTCACCTCTCCTTGTCTGTCGAGAGCGATGGGGGCTACATGGACATGAGCAAGGACGACTCCCTGGATTATGTGCCCATGTCCGACATGAAGGGTGAAGTCAAGTACGCCGACATCGAGTCCTCTAACTACGGCACGCCATATGAGCTGGACAGCTATTCCCCATCAGGTAACAGCTCAGCCACAGTGGGAGGCAGAGGGCCTTGCACTTCGGGTGCTGGATGCCTTTGCTTGCAGAGATGGATGATTTATGTTGAAAAGGTCACCTTTGGGATGAGTTCAGCAGTTGGCTGAGTAACACCAACATCCACCTCTGCTCGCTCTTCAGCTCCTGAAAGAACAGACCGGGTGACGCTGATAAACGAGTCTCCCCTCCTCAGCTACATGGACTTGGTGGGTTTCAGCTTCCAAGTGGCCAATGGGATGGAGTTCCTGGCTTCCAAAAACGTATGTATGGCTCTGGTTTATGGTGCGTGCAGCAGTGAACGCCAAAACTGCCCTGCTGTGTGCTGTGGTCAGCTTCTGCTCATTGTCCCTCTGTCCATGCCAACCTCCTCATGGGACAAGTGGCAGTGAGATTGAATGGCTGCTGACCACTTCTCTTTGGAAACACAGGCCTGGGGATCAGCATGACTTTATTTGCACATGACAGCTAACCCTGGCTGATTGAGCTCCAGACCTCAAATTCCTTGACTCTGAGCTCCTCCCAAGCCATGCACAGAACATCTGTGGTGTTATATCATCCTGTTTACAAGGATGACCAAACCGTGGTGACCTCCCTGTGCTGCAGCACAAGGCACTCCACAGCAAAGCCACTACTCTCCACATCACCCCTATTAAACCACATGCTCTGAGCCCCCAGGCCTCATCAGAAGTGCTTGTTTAGTGGAAATTAAGCCACCACACAGGACTTGGCTCTGGGATTTCCTGAGGTTTCATAAGGTCTTAGGATTCCTAAGGTTTTCCTGGCTTAGCCTAGGGCAGGCAGCAATACAGTTGGTCTGTGTGAAACATCACACAAGGCAAGGCTAAGGTGGGGGGGGATGGCATCAGTGACGAGCTGAGAGAAATTCCTGGCTCTCTGCCTGTAGCCAGACAGTTCATGGCCAGTGCTTCCTTGGGCTGTCTGGGGGCCCCCTGCAGTGACAGTGTCCCGACTCCCCTGCAGTGTGTGCATCGTGACCTGGCTGCCAGGAACGTCCTCATCTGTGAGGGGAAGCTGGTGAAGATCTGTGACTTTGGCCTGGCACGAGACATCATGAGGGATTCCAACTATATCTCCAAAGGCAGCGTGAGTACCAGGAGCTGTGCAAGCCCCTTCTTCCTGGGGCTTTGGGCCTATCCATCATTGTGCCAGGGGTGATAACAGGGCAGGACTCCCAGGAGATGGTGTCAGCAGCCGCCTATCCTGATGTGCTCTGCACATTGTGGAGTAGAATTGCATGTTCAAATCTCCAGGCTCTTATGGAAGAACCTGGGCAGCAGCAGTAAAACTGAGGATGGTCCCTGCAGATCCCATCACTGGCAGCAGTGCTGCATCCATTCCCTACACAGCACTGAGTCTGGTCCTGAGCTGCAGGCAGGAGGGGTACAAGGTTAGGCAACCCAACAGTGCTGCAGTGGGTCACTGGCCACTCTGGGAAGAGGTTCACAGACTTCTGCTCTAACCACTAGACCACAGGGAAAGAGGAAGTGCTTTCCTCTAGACAGCTACTTTCCAGAAAGATGTCTCCAGTCTTTCAAGGCAGGAGAGGATGAGGCTGTAACTGAGCTGGCCCAGGACCTGCCCTGTGACTTGAACGCAGCATGTCTACTTCCAGCCCTAAGATACTAGGGAATGTGCAACCCCAAGCAAAGCAGGCCAGGTAATTCCCAGAGAAACTGAGGCTGGGGAAGCTGAGAATGAAACCAGGCCCCTCCAACCCCAATCTTTATCTATTCCATGAACTTACTCAACTTCTCTTGTGCTTTCTCCCATTTGCATGGGACGGCAGACAGGCACTCAGTGCTGGGCAGGGAGACCCTCCTGCAGAGGGGCTGCGGTTTTCCAATCCAGCCTTGCCATAGCTGCTTTTCTTTCCAAAATGGGAAACGAAACTGGGCCCCTTTGCAATCCTTCCTGGAGATTATTTTGGTATTCGTTGTGCAAGCAAATCCCAGGAACAACACAGCCAGTTCTGGCTGAAACAAGGGCTGTAGATGCAGCTGACTCTCTTCTTGTTCCATTTTTTCCTTAGACCTTCTTGCCCCTTAAGTGGATGGCTCCTGAGAGCATCTTCAACAACCTCTACACCACCCTGAGTGATGTGTGGTCCTTTGGGATTCTCCTCTGGGAGATATTCACTCTAGGTAAGTGCCCTGGAGATCATGGTGGTGTCTATATGTCTGATATCATGTTAGCAGGATCTCTTCTCAGAGACAATAGATTCCTATTTCTAATCCCCAAGTCCCAACCTTACCAGTCAGGGCAGCACTTCATTCCCTGTCTCCTTCTTTCCCATGCTGACATTGCCATTTGGAAGTGAAATGAAACAGGAAAGGTAAAGAAAAAGGAAACCTTGGTGTGAAATGCCTGTTGGCATGGGGTGGCAGCAATCCACCAGCCTGATCTCTTGCTCTCCCTTTACACCCAGGGGGCACGCCATACCCTGAGCTGCCTATGAATGAACAGTTCTACAACGCCATCAAACGTGGCTATCGGATGTCCAAACCCACCCATGCCTCTGATGAAATGTAAGTGCTGCCCTAACGTGTTTGCCCTGGGCCTGCCATACACAAGCTACAGAAGCATTTCTGCCTCTCCTTTCCCCACTCCATAACTCATCAGAGCGCTCTCTCATCCCTCTTGTTAGCTATGACATCATGCAGAAGTGCTGGGAGGAGAAGTTTGAGATCAGACCATCCTTCTCACAGTTGGTGGTGCTTATGGGAAACCTCTTGGTGGATTGCTACAGAAAGGTATGTTCAGAGGAGCCTGCGCTGGAGGGACAGGAGGGGGTCAGTGCTCTATGGAGGCTTTGGCTAAGTCTTCAATCAGGGTTTGGTGACCAGTGTTTAGTGCTGCTGTACCAGAGGATTTTGCTGCGACTGAGGCTGCATTAGGTTGAATACCCGGTGAAGGTGGCTTGGGCATCCTGGGGATACTGCTGAGACAATCAGCATCACCAGGCAGGCAGCTTGGATCTCAGCAACTGCAGAAATCAGAACTGCCAGGAGAGCAAAATTCTGCTTCCAACTGTTTGGTGTTTTGGAGCTGTGGAGTTGTGCCCCTGACGTCTCCCTTAGGGAACGTTCATGATCTGTCTCTGGTGGAGGCAGGGTAGCTGAACCCAGATAGAAGATGCCAGGCCCTCTAGAAAAAGCCTAGCAGACAGGAAAAGCAAATGCAACACAAGTGCATCTTCTCCACTCACGAGACCTTCCCGTTTCTTTGGTAACCTGCAGAGGTACCAGCAGGTGGATGAAGAGTTCATGAAGAGCGACCACCCTGCTGTTGTCCGCACAAGACCCACGATTCCCAGGCTGAACAACACCAGGATCACAGCCAGCTCCCCCCCCGGCAGCATCCTCTACACCTCTGTGCACCAGAACGGGGGCGAGAATGATTATATCATCCCTCTGCCTGACCCCAAACCAGAGGCGATCTGTGACCTCCCTCAGGAGGCCTCCACCAGCCGGGCCAGGTAAAACATCGCTTCTGAAAGTCCCTTCTCCTGACTCCCCAGACATGAAAACAGGGATCTCAAGAGGAAATGGGGATGCTCTGCTGAGGGATAGACCAGGGCTGGGTTTACCGGGAGAGACGAAGGGCAGTGTCACCCCCATCTGAGCCTGCAGGGATACAAATGAACCAGGGGAGCTGGGACATAAGCTAAGATAATGTGCCATCTCATATCCCCATACATCAGCCAGCACAGCTGGGGAGAAGTGACACCATTCACAAGGAGGAGGGCACATAAGGACCCATGGTCTGCAGAACACAAAGGTGTGCATGTTGTGTTTTAGGGCTGAATAGACCAAACTGATACTGTCTGGAAAACTATACAGATAGAGTGGGGGTGCTTGGAGCTTGACGTGCTTCTTGGGTGTTGGGAATCCTCTCCCACCAGGAGACTTAGAACAAGGCACTCATTTCTCTCCCTCTTGTCTCCCTTCAGCTCTATGCTGAACGAGGCCAACACTTCGTCTACAATATCCTGCGACAGCCCCCTGGGCCTCCAGCAGGACGAGGAGCAGGAATCCGACCCACAGCCAGGCTGCCAGGAGCTGACCACAGGGCACCAAGAGGTGGAGGAGAGCTTCCTGTAGTCAGATCTGAGCTGACTCTGCATCTCCCTAGGGAGAGGCCAGCTGAGGGGCTGACCCAGATGTCACAAGAGCCATTCTCTGTGTCTGTACATTGGGACACCCCTGCCGACCCCAGCATCCCTCCTTCCCTCCTGTCTCCCCGCGTTGGGTGGGGAATTAAAGACTTTTACCCATTGCCATCCCCTTTCCCCTTACAAAGTGGGGGCTCAGTGCTAGCAACCTTCCAGATCACTGCCACATCCTCCTCCGTGATGAAACCACTGCAGGAGGGAGACATCTCACAGACCAACATCTTCTTTTCAAGTGGAAGAAGTGGGTTGGATCTCCACAAGAGATGCCACTTTCTGCGTTACTAAGATGGTACTCCAGCCTCTTCCCCCTCCATGGCGATGAGTTTCATCTCCTCTGCACCAGCACTTCTCTGATGGTCTCAGCACCAGCCACACCGTGGTTTTGTGAAATGCCAATGGGATGGATGATGTGTCTGGAGTCTTGCTGGGGTGTAGAGAACCTGTAACACCAGCCTTCAGCTGCTGGAGAACAAGAGTACATTGGGTAGATTCTCCTCCAAGCACAGCCAAGTCCTGGAGAGAACAGCCAGTGTCTCAGAGATACCGAATCACCATCTTCCTTTCTTGACAGCTCTTCCGTGGTGGAAAGAGCTTCACAAGCACTACAGGTACCCATGGCTCTGGGGCACAGCTCTGCACCCATCTAGAAGGGCTTTCACACCCTGAAGCCTTTTGTGCCCTGCATGGCACCAGGAGCCCCAGGGGCATGCCAGGAACTCAGAATGCTCTCACAATGACTCTGGTAGCAAAGAGGGCAGTCCAGTGTTGTTCGTGTTGTTTGTGTGGACACTAAGCTAATTATTCTCTATAGAAGATTTAAAGGGAACAAATATATTAATCCACTAGCCAGGGCCAGTATAAGAAACAATATGGCTACTCATTAATCCACTGCCACGAAGCTCAGCTCATCCGCTGGGAAATCATATAACCCTGCCAGCTGCAAAATGTTTGTGCCTTATCTTTGGGAAGCAAAGGATCCCTTTTGACAGACTGTTCACTCAAACACCCTTTCTCAGGATGGGAGGACTCACCGGTCTCTCCTGAGTCATAGCAAGACTATGGGGAGCAATAGGGATGCCAGAACACCAACCCAGGGATATCTTAAAAGAGAGATAAGGAAAGAGACGGGGAAGTGTTTGGTCACAGTTGAACTGGATCTCACACCCTGACACTTTCTGGGGGCCAGACATAGCCACTTGCTGGGCTATGGATGAAGTGCCATCGGGAACCAAGCAGAGCAGGAGGAATCAGGGAGGATTCCTCCCGCTTGGAGAGTGGTTTGAAGAATAAAAGGGCAAAGACCTTCCTCCTGCTTCTCACCTCCTTCCTCGCACGTGGGTCTGGGATTAATGCTCTCAGCAGGCACTTGAACAAGGAGACTCAAAGCAGGAGGAACGCCAGGCTTTTCAAATCAGTTGTGAGCAAACCTCTTACAGAGATGAAAGCTGAGCCCCCAAAAGCAGGTCTAACACCATAGAAACCAGCAGGGCTTTTTCTTGCACGGAGCTCTGTTCGCTGCATGCCCCCCACTCCCATTAACCCCTCCGTTCATGTAGCTCTGTGCACACAGAAGCTGCACAGGCAGGTTTACAGACTCAGAAGTTCCCTCAGCATCTTGCTGGGCTTCTGCCACCTCAGAGCCACTGAGATTACTTTTTACTTCAACATATGAAACTTCTGCCAGAAATCCACAGCAAAACAGCTTCTGCTTTAAGTTGTCTATCGTTGCAATGCTGACATTTGTGCAGCTAAAAGAGGAGTAGGTGTTTTGTGGGCTGATGTCCTTGCTAAAATGTGAACATAAGGAATAGCACTTTTATTGGCAGCCGGTGGAGTGTATTTTCAGCTCATGTGGTCAGATTCCCCACCATCCGTAGGAAGCACACTGTGAATAACAACTGTTTTTCCATGCTCTGTTCCTTCTGCTTGTAATGAAGGAACCATCTTATGTGGCTACAGTTCATGAAATGATCCTGACAGCAGAGAAGCAGTAACTTACCAGATCCTTAGGGTCACACCACTTTATTTGTGTAAGGTGCTTGGTGAGATCCGTGTCGCTGCAACTTGAGCCCGTAGGATGGCACATCAGATCATCCTAACAGCCCCTGTCTGCACCAGCTCCATTTTAATTAGTCGTTCCCTACTAAAGGTGACCAGAAGTACCCAGTACTCCAGGTGAGGTCAAATCTAGACCTCACATAGGGCATTAATAGTTCTGGTCTGTACTGGATTTGACTTGCCTGAGTTAGCTGTGGGTAATGTTGGCCTTTTCCCAGCCACAACATGCTGGCTGTTTGGAGTCATCCCCTGACTGGTCCATGCACCTACATCTTTCTGCTCCTCCAGCATTTCTAACCCAGCTACTCCCCGCTGTTCCAGACATTGGGTCATCAGCACATTTTGTTAACAAACTGTTATTGCTGGGCTGGACTGACTAATAAAAATATTAAATACTTGTAGCATCCAGAGCAACACCAGAGAGCTGCTTTTGCTGCCTCTGTCCAGCCCAAAGGCGTCCCCATCAGTTAACCCTTTCTCATCCTCCCTTTGGCCATTTACTTATTTGCTTCACAGATCCCATACTAAACTCCACCTTGTACAGATTAATTATTAATCAAATTAGTAATTTCCCACTATCAAATAGTTTTCACCATGCTGAAAGAGGAGATCATTATCCTCTCCCTGCTGGGGGAACTTGGGTGTCCTGTCCTATTGGCTGGGCATTACCCCTGGATGCCTATTGCATTTTGTCTCACTTGTAGATGCATTGCAGCTATTATTTCCATCAAAACCTGTCCTGGCTGCTGACATGGTGCTAATCCCCCCTCCCTCTTCTTCCTTAGACTAGGTACACCAGAATCTTTACAAAACAGTGCAATTCTCCAGAGAGATAGGACCAAACATTTGCCTTTGGCCAAGTCTTGCACTTTGTAGTACTTGCCTGTCGCTACTCAACTCTTCCCATCACCACTTAGGGCATGCACACTGGCTGCAGCGAGCAGATCTCTACCAGGCTGGCAGTGGGCAAAGCCAATACCTTTTGCTAAGCGTCCCTGTGACTCTCCTCTAAGAGAAGGCTTGGTAAAGCTGAGGCTTACAGCAGCCCCTAGACAAGCTCTCTCTGCTGCCGACATTCCAGTCCCCACATGTCCCAAAGAGTGGGGACCAGGAGAAGGGGTCGGCTGTTCTGCACCCATCAGTTTTGCAGCTACAATTGCCCGGTGAGGCTCCGAAGGGAATCAGTCCCTCTGGGTTCATAGTTTCAATGATAGGCATTTTTATTTGAGTGTGTTTCAGTTTTTAGAGGTGGACCCAAACTGACCCCTCTCAAAAGGGGACACATCCTGCCACAGCTTGGGCCCATCTCTCGTGCAATATCTTTTATGTGTAGATTGTATTTTACTCTGCAGCCGCCACGTCGTTATCAGCACCAGTGTATACATAATCCTACTGCCAGTCACTATTTCGTACATACCCGCGTGTATCCCAGAAACCATGTGACACTTTGGTGTCTCTTTCCATGTGGAAGATGCTTCTCAGACTGTGTGCACAAGTTCTAACCCTTTTGTCCTTCTCGGTTTGAGCGTGTTATCATGTTTTTAAGCGCGAGTGTCACGTTTAGTGTTTGTTTGTGTCATGTAAAGAAATGTAGAGCACAGCGGACTTTATTCGTAACTGAATTGTCTCTGTTCACCTGCCAAGGGCACCGTGGTGGAGTCCCATGGGACCGGAGGCAGAAGCTCAGTGCAGATGTGCAGCCAGGAGGAAGTCAGCCAGAAGTGAGAAACGGCTCTTCCCCTTCTTCCCAGTCAGGGCTCCGGGCTGGGGGAGAGGCAGCACCACACATACAGGGTATTGAGGGTTCTGGCTGTGGGGAAGTGCAGGGTGTGAAGATGGGCAGATCTGGAGACGGGGATTTCACAGATGCCTCCTTATGGGGCCTTTTTCTACACTGAGATCTCAGCCAATGTGCTAAGGAGGCAAACCCAGTCCAGGTTTTGGAGGCAAATCCAACACATCGGCATGAGGAAAGGCTCTGGTCGGGCTCAGCACTTAGCTCGGGTCCCAGCGTCTTGTGGCCAGTTCACAATGCAAACCACACAGACCAAGGGAGAGTCCGTGGTTGCCAAGCCAGCTCTGGGGGGTGCAGACACAGCCTGACTGTGCTCCCACTTGGGGAACACGAAGGTTGCCCTGGGACATGCCAAGATGCATCCAGCTGGCTTTGGCAAGGGCAGGGAAACTGCTCCAGTGTGGCTGTGTTGGGACTTCGGAGAGATGACTCTTGCAGGGGTGGGAGGAGGCAGGGAAGCCAACTCATGCTGGGAGGCTGCAGTGTCCCGTCATCCCTGTCCTTTCCTCCTCATGGATTGCACCAGAACTGCAGAGCTTGCCCTAATTGTGCCCTCTCCCCCTCCTGCTGCGCTGGCTTGTTGGCATCGCGCTGTTACTCTGCAACATCTCTGAACAGAAGCAGCATCTGCCTCCGTGCTGCCTGTCAGAAACCACCCCGAGGGCAAAGACAAAAACAGAGCTCAGACTGAGGTACCAAAGAGTTAACATTTTCCTAGGTTTACAAATATATTTGTAGGGTTTGTACTATGTCACATCTATAGCCATGAGATACTATTTTTATGCCGTAAACTTTTACAAATACGTTTTTAAAGAAAGAGTTTAAAAATAAAGGTGTTTTTCTTTTTGCAAAGTTCCATCTCTTCCTTTTTTGTGCCTGGTTTTGGTTGCTCCCACTCAGATGGGGCTGAGAATACAGCTTAACCATGCAGTGGGTGAAGGCTAAGCATGTTAATACGCTGTGCATGACCCCAGCGCTTAGCGAAAGCCAAGCTGGGAGCCAGGCAGAGAGAAGCACAGCAAGGCTACAGCTGAGCCCTGGGACATGGTAAGGAAAAGGGGCTGCAAATAGGGAATGATCTGCCCTGTCACGTTGGTAACTGGCCAGTTTGTGGATCCCGTTGCACTGGGAGAAGATGGGTAGAGGAAAGGACACAGAGAGGAGCTCCCATGTGTAATCCCCTGTGTCTGAGGTTTGGGCCAGCAGCACCAAACAAGGGCTTGATGTGCTCCTTGGGATCATTGCTTGGTCTGCTCAGATCAGGGTAGGGATGCAGGACATGCCAGGCTGAACAGTGCTGGGCTGAAGGAGCTGGGAGACAGCACAGTGTTGTTTGTTAGTTTTTCCCCATGGTTTAATAGCTGAGGGTGATGGGAGAGACTGGAGGTAGCAATGGGGCAGGGCACCAGCAGCCATGCTGCAGTGCACAGTGCTCCCCATCTCCAGCTCTCCTCCAAGCTGGGTTCTCCCCTGCCTCTAGGATGAGGAATTCACTGATACCGTTCAAAGATGACCCCCCAAAACACCAGCTCTGCACACTACGGCTCTTCCCCAGCCCTGAGACAGCCACCTCCTGAGTCCCGCCTGAAGTTCCCTGCTCTCCTGGCTCCAATGGAACTGCTCTTACAGAAAATGCCCCCAGGCTGCTGAGAGAGCTGTTTGCAGCCAGCTCTAAAGCCTGGGGTTGATGTGAAGAGGGGTTTTTGAACTGAGGTTCAGATAGATAGATGCTGACCCTGTTTTCAGGCTGCAGGATGCAGCCCTATGCAAGTCCCCATTGGTAGCAGTTGTGCCTCTCTCTGGAAACCCCTTGTGCACCCAGCGACCAAAGGCGCTGGCTGCAGCACGAGGCAGCTCCAAGTCCCTTTTCCATGTTTTTCCTGTTCAGTTGAGGTTTTGGAGGCTCTGGACCAGCTCAGGCTGATTCTCCCCAGATACTCTCCGAGTCACCTGGCAAGGCTCAGCCCTGACAGGCAGACAGGGCTGAATCAGCAGGGAAACAACCACCTTGTCCCCAGAGGGGCAGCAGGAAAGGCTGTGGGGGGGAGCAGGGAGTGGGAATTGGGAGACCTCAGCCCTGAACCCAGCTGGTTCCCACTGCCCGACCCCTGCCTGCAGGTCTGCTTGTGGGGATGCACTGAGTGCACTGAACATGTACAGGCTGTGACTTGTCACCTGTGGACTCACATCCCCTTGAGATGCAAAGGGCTTCCTCAAAGAGCAGAGAGGCTGAGCAGTTGCTCCCCTTCTCTGCATTAAACCTGCCTGGTTCAATGCTTGTTCTCACTGGTGAGTCAGTTCTCTCCGAGCTGGCATGTGTTCCTGGAAAAAAGAGTTAAAAAGAAGAAGGAGGGAAACAAACATCCTTTAAAAAGCCCCTTTGGCTCAAGAGGAGGGAAGAATCATCAGGCAGACATCTCCTGTGGCCCCACTGCTCGACAGCCCCCCGGCTCTGGGCAGGAGCCCCCCAGCACACCATACTTTGTGTTCTTCTTCCCCACATCCTGCCAGGAAAAAGTGCGGAGAGGATATCTGGCCAAGAGCTGCCTTTCCTCCTCTCTGGACTCGCTCCGGCGCTCCAGCCATCCTCCTGGCCAAAACCAGGGGCTGTCTCCATGCTCGCATGACTCTTAGTCATCTCCAGCAAAATCAGCTGTGCTCTCATCTCTTGGCCCCAAGACCTTGTCTTGCTGGTACCTCTCTAACCGCCCTCTTTGGAGAAGCCCATACCCCTCAGTTTGCGGAGACATGAGAGCACTTCTCCACATGCACCTTTGCATTGCAAGTGCAGGCTCAGGAGCCACCTTTGTGCAGTCATTCTGGATAAGGCTGTCTCTTTCTGCCCGTGTTTTAGAGCCAGTGTCCCTGCCACCTCCCCACTGATGGGGCTGCAGCTGGGTGCAGATAAGAAGAGCCTTCCATCAGGACCTTCCTTCCTGTGTTTCCCAGCACTGTCAGGTTGTGGCTGTAACTTCCCACCCCAGAACTACCATGAACCATCATGAACTTCTGCTGCAGCGTGGGGTTATCAAGAGATAGAACAGAGAGCAAAGGGCATGCTGGGTCTGACTTGATGTGCTAGCATCTTGCTGACGTGAGCATCCTTAGGACAACTGGATGCTCCAAGCCTACTGCTTTAGAAGAGGCTCAGGGAGGGTTAACAAAGTGCCTCATTACTGCTCCCAGGTGCCTGGCAGGTTCTTAATTAGGAAGCAGCTTTAAAAGGCCTCTCCACCAGCCAGGCACTATGATGGGTGGGATGGGCTCCTGGGGAGGGTCAGTTCTTGCTTGAGCCCTGATGGTGAGAGGGGTTGCTGTGAGGGCCAGACTTGGAGGTACTGGGAGAGGAGGAGAGCTGGGTCCTCATGTGCTTCCCCTCAGCCCTGCTGAGGACAAGGAAGGGTCTGCAGGCTGGACCCAACATGTATCCTGGTTGGGGAGGGTGGTGAAGGCAAAGCCTGCAGCTGGCTGGGCTTGATCCTCTTCATGGTGCTGGAGTGGGGCTTGGGGGTGATCCTGTGTGGTCACAGGAGTCCTCTTTACACCAGGGGTTGTGCTCTTGGTCAGAGCAAAGTAATCTGCCCTCTTCACAGGGAGCTGCTCCAGGTTGAACCATCTCTGTGGGCCTATTGTGAGGGTGATGGCCATGCTCCTGTGTGGGTCCTCAGGACCTGAAGCCAACAAGCTCCACCTGGCCAGAGGTAAAATGGAGTCCCCCCATCAAGGCAGGTCCCAGGCAGGGTTTTGTGTCCCAAGGGAAGAGTATAGAAGTCCCTGGGGGTTTAGGTGGCAACAGCCAGGGCTCATTGGCGCGATCCTAAACCCTGGCATGGTGCAGTGGTCCCTGGGGCTGAACCCCAATGTGAGGCATTAGGGTGACCCCGACAGCAGTGGGGTGCATGCCTGGCCCCACCTCTGCGCGGGGGCTTGTCCCCAGTGATGTCCCCAAGCTCTGCTTGTTTTGTATTTTTCCCCTCCTGTCTCAAAAACAAACAAAAAAAGGGAATTTCTTCACTTGCGGTCTCTCAGAAAGGAGAAGCTCCCACTGGGGACGGAGCTGCTGCTCGAGAGGATCCTGCAGCGCATCCCTGCTCTGCGCTGGGGGCACCGTGCTCCCTGGGGACATGGGTCCTGCTCTCCTGCTGCTGCTCACCACAGCCAGCATCTGGCACGGTAGGTCCATTGGCACCCCAAAGCACCCCATTGTCGCCATGCTACTCTGGGGCAGTTTGGGGATGCAGTGAGGGTTTCCTGGGTGTCTGGTGTGTGTGCTCCATTCCTCAGGTGAGGAGGGGTGACAGCCACAGTGGTGTTGGGGACAGGGCAGTGCTGAACTTGGACTAATGGGCACAATGGTGAGCCCACAGCTGTGTCCACCAAAAGCTTGCTGTGGACTGGGATGGTCCCTGCTTCTGCAGGCTGCTGCATGAAGCAGCCACTGCTACTGTGGGCAGGTTCAAGGAGCCTTGGGATTAGGAGGGAACAGGCAGGAGAACATTTCTTCTCCATGGCATTGCATGGAGAGATACCAGCTTGGCATTTCGTGCAGACTGGGCTGCAGCAGTTGTCTGAAGGTCATCCAGAGATGGTTTGTTATTGTCATTATAGAGGGAGGGCAGCGGTGGAAAGAGGGTGTGTTGCAAAGTCTGTGTTGGCTCTGAAGCCCGGCTGTGCTGAGGGCTGGCTTGTGGCTGCCTGCAGAGCTGCCAGGGTAAGGCCAAGGGGTATGGAAAGGCACACGTAGCATAGGAAGAACCTTGGCAATGGGGAGAAGGGGAAGGGAGACTTCCCACTGTTTGGGTCTGGGCAGGGGTTAGGAAGGAGAGGTTCAGCAGAACGTATGTCCTGAGGGGAGCTGTATCTAAAATAAACCTCTGTCCAAATGGGTGAGAGCTGAAGGTGCTCGGGCTGCAGTGAAAGAGTTGGAAGTCGGCTGCATCGGCACCTTGGGATGCACCTTGGAGATGTCTGGGGATTGCTGTTTTCTGGTGGTGCTGTCACACACAGCAGAGCTGTGGGGCTGGGATGTGATGGAAACAGAACTTGGGCAGCCAAAAAGGGAAAGGTGAATCCGCCTGGGTTATGAGGCTGCGGAGATTGCCAAGAGGCAGTAACCCATCAACCTCAAGAGTCGCTGAGCCTCTTCTGAGGTTTCCAACCAAACAGACAAACCAGTATTACTAATCTTACATCTGAAGCGCTGGCAGCCTCCCAAACCTTGTGTGGCACTTTCCTCTTGAGCTTGCTTGGGGGCACAATGAGACTTTGGTGTAAGATTCCCCCCTGGAAGGGGGCAGTCCAGGGGGAAGCATATCCTGGAGCCACTTCACTGTTCACGCTTTCACCCAGGATGTTTGCATCCCACTTGCTGTTGCACTCCATGGTTTCTTTTCAGTTCAAGTCAAGCCTTTGACATGCTGAGCTTTGTCATGTCTTTTTCCATGCCTGTTCTGCTGGCATCTGGGTTGTGAAGGCTTCAGGGCTTGTGCTTCCTTATGTTTATGTGACACCCTGACGTGGCAGGCAATGCCTGATAAGGGTGTTAGACACACATTTGTCTGAGCACTAGCACTGCTGGCCATCAGCACAAAACTACATTGTGCCAGGGTTGTCCAAAGCCATTGCCTCAAGATGGAGTCAGAGCCCAGCTTCCTTCTGCCTCTTGGATTGCAAGTGCATCTTCTGAGAGTACCAGGGCAATGTGGTGTATGTCATGGTATGATAACCCATCATACCTGAGGGGAGTGTCAGGGGCTCAAATCCCAGTTTCAGATCAAGCAGAAGAAAGACTTGAAACCTGATCAGGTCATGTCTGTGGTTTTGGCCATCTTGAGAGTCCTTCCTGGGGTTTCTTTTGTTATTGTGGGTGATTTAAACTTCTGAGGTAGAAACCCCAAACAGACACGTGAGGAGCACCTTTTTCCCTGTGCCCTGCCTCACAGGTACTGCGAGTGACTCTGGGGAAGGCGTCCTCAAACAAAACGTTTCCTTGCCATGGCTGAGGGGGGGAGCAAGGAGAGCTCATGCCTAATATGAGTGTCAGGACCAGACGTTAGCCTAGTTACCGCCTGGTCAAGGTCCTGATGTCTGGCTTCTGTTGTAAGGTTCTCGAGCATCTCTGTTACCAGCCTTCACTTCTTCCTCACCATTTCCAAGCCATCGGCTGAGGAAAGTAATGTTTTGGCTGGCATGGGAGAGGAGGGGACGGAGCCTGCAGCTGTAACTGGAGGTCACTGTTGCACAACCCGAGTGTGGTAAAACCATGGGCCAGCAGTTCCTGGCAGTGCTGCGGAAGCTGCTGGAGAGCAGCAGAGACATCCTTGGGCTTCATGCAAGATTGCACTATGATCAGCAGGGAGAGAGCCTGCCCAGCAGCACTGCTTCCCCATTCTGGATAAGAACCTGCTGGTCTGACTTATCCCCAGCACACAAAGGAGTGGATGCTTGGGTGCCCTTCACCTGCATTTAGCATCTCTGCCCTGCCTGTCTTCACTACACTTGTGTGATGGTTGTGCTACTGACAGGAGCCTCCAGTGACAGCCTGAAGGCTGCTGGCTTCTTCACTGTTATACAGAGCACCCACCCTGACCCTTTTGTGGCCACAGTATCTCAGTGGAGGATGATGACAGAAGGGATGCAGAGTGACATGACTCTTGTTTTTCCTGTCCTCCTGGTGTGGCCAAACCAAGGACCAGTTAGCACATGGTCTCCTCCCAAGCCAGTTTGAATGCAGCCCTGTGTCAAAGAGTTTGTGTATCCCATCAAATGATGCTGCAGCCTTGGGTGTGGAGGGATAGCTGAAGCAGAAAGCAGCGATAAGCATCCAGTGGCAGCTAAAGCAATAGAAATGTGTCAACGCCTGCTAGAAAACACACCAAAAAGGGAGGAACTTTGTATCTCATGTATGTGGAAAATGTGGTTTTGTGAAGGATTCTGGGATATGTTTTTCCCCACTTTGGGAATAAATGAGGCTTTTCCTCTTTCCACAGAAAGGTAAAAGCATCACACATGCAAACCCAAACAAAAAAAGAACCCAATAGGTAAAATGTCAAATATTCCATGCTCTGAAGCTCTGCGTGCTCTGCTGCTTCCCACAGGGGCAGTCAAGTTGATCCAGGCTTTGTCTGGGCTTCCCCTGGACCAATCATCATCATGCACCAGCAATATTCTCCAGGGCCTTGAGTCTCATGTTCTCAACCCCTTGTTGCATGGAGGGAAGCATCCATCCAAATCTGCTTAAACGATGCTCTTGAGCTCTTGTGGATGGGCTCTGGTGTTACAGCCCTGAGCACAGCTGGAAGCACAGGAACTTTTGTATCCTGGACATAGTCTTGCTCACCACATGAACTGTGAGCAGGGGCGGATGCTGCTTCTGCTGGTGCGTTACAGGGACAGTGTCTAAGGCAGCACCAGAGAATGGGTTTGCTTTAAACTGTCTTTGCTACCCATGACCACAGCAACCTTCTCTTCCCTCCTCCCTGCAACCAGGGCTGTAATATCTGACCATTATTCCCCTTCTCTTGAAGGAACATATATGTTAAATATATACATATATGTACCTGGATTACTGATGTCATTAGAGGGTGCTTTGCCCTCTCCCACCTCCTGATGAGTTTATTTAGACTTCAGGTCATTCCACTGAAGCGCTCCTATGAGGTCAGAGCAGTCTGCTGCAGAGTTTGACCACCACAAGACCAAACCCAGCCCCTGTTTCTGTTGCCACCTCCCCAGAGGAGCACAGCCTGCAGTGACCTCCTCTGCAAAGAGCATCAAATCGATAAACTGGGCAGCTACCTTTATACTTAGTATTATTTGAACCTGGGTGCATGTCCCTTTAAGCTGTCAGTGACTTGGAAGGAAAGCAGAAGTGGGAGAATAGCCCTGGATAGGGGCTGGAGGGGGTGCAGAGCCCCCTGAGCACAGATAGCCCTTTGCAATGTGTTTCCTGTCCTCCTGAAGGCCTGCTGTGAGGGTGGCAGTACCACTGCTTCCCCAGCCCCGCGGCACTGATTCATTTCTCACTTCCCCCCACCCTAAATATAGGTGGTGACTCAAAGAACTCGCTGACATGGTAAAACAAGGAAAGAATATTTCCCCCTAACACTAAGGGCTGGAGTGGGACCCTGGTTCCCCTTTATTCAGCCAGTAAGAAGACATCTTCAACATAGAGATGGCGTTGGAAACCCAGATGGGTTGCAATGCCGCTGTCAGCATGGCCTGGGGTGCTTATCTACAACTGCAGCCATGGGCTTTTGTGAGTTGTTCAGCTTTCCTGTGCCTCAGTTTCCCACATCCACATATAATAATAATAATGCTGACTCACTTTGTAATGTTTTGATGGTATCTGGGAGGAGAATGCACTGTGTGGTTCCACAAGGCACAAGTTGGTGTCCATCAAAATCTAGTGCGTGGTAGCCAAAAAGCCAGTGCAAGGGCATACATTGACCTCCTGCTCTGCATAAGCTTTTCAGGTCTGTTTGAGCTCATCCCAGCAACAGAGAGCCTCATCCACTAGACCTTACTTAAACTTCACGAAATGATGTTATGGGCTAACCCAGTTCATTTAGTAACTCCAGATGTGTCACAAAAGGAAAACTGCTGTAAGACAAGGCAAAACCCAACTGGAAAGATTCGCAAGCTAGCATCAGACCTTATCAGCTCCAGATGATCGGTTTTCCTGTCCCAGTACTCGAAATGTTCACATGTGGTGTTTTCTGTCTTCCCTGAATTCATTCCTTGGAGTTTCAGCTGTGCCTGGTGGATAGAGAATGGAGTGATGACAGCCTGTCTGAATCCCAAGTTCAGCCTCCTCCTGATGCTGAGCTACTCCATACTCAGCAGTGTGAACTCCAACAGGGCATCTTTAAGGATCATTTTTGCATCCTCACTCTTTCTCTTTCCTTTGTAGGCTCAGCATCCCCTGTGATCAGTCCTGACGTCCCTGCTCTGGTTGTCAGCACGGGTGATCCAGTCACCTTGCACTGCTCAGGGAAGTCCAAAGTTGAATGGCAAACCAAAAAGGATGTATTCAGCAATGACACCAGCAGCACGCTCAGCATTCCCAGGACCACTTACAGGGATACAGGCACCTATGTGTGTGCTTATGTCAACAGCAGCGACAAGAGCATTGCAACTATCCATCTGTTTGTGCGAGGTAACCATGCTTCCTTCTTCCCACCTATGCAGGCAGGAGAGCCTCCTTCCAGGGTTCATGGCCATTACACAGCTTCTTTCTATGGCTGTGGTTGTGTGTGTGTTTGGGGATCAGTGCAGGCTCCTCATGGGGCCATGGCTCACCCACAACCATGTAAACCCACATAAAATGGGGCCCGGGGCTGAAGCACTGGGGTACAGAGCTGCATTTCCTGCATGTCAGGGAATGGCTGGGACCTCTCACTCCATTTAACTTGGCTTTTCTACACAAAAAACCAGGAATGAAAGTCTGTTTGGTGGTGTCATGAGCAGTGAGATCTGGAAATCAGAGACCATATTAACAGTACCCCAGATAAGGGAATCACATGAATCACATCCTTACAACATGACCTGAAACCCAAATATTCTTTTACCCCAGAAGAAGTTATACTGTGGTAGCTCCACCACTTGAGTTGACCTCTTCCCTTGTGCCAGAGATACTGTCCTGGGCAGGGAAGCTGGAGGTCTCATAACTAAAACTAACACCATGGTGAGAAGTTTAATTAGAAGTAAGCATACTTCCCAGGCTCTCTTGCCTATGTACTTTTGTGGGTCAGCTGCTGTGCTCCCCTCAAATGCCTTAGCTCAAATTGGGCTTGTCATGTGGGCTTTTGGAGGCTGAGTAAGGCAGGCATTGAGCAGGGCTGCCCCAGCATTGAACTCCCACTGGGCAGCAGCGTTGGAGACTTGCCTTTGCTGGAATGTGTTTCTGACGCATTTTCTGATCCCATTCCTTGGCCTATCTTGCCTCCTCCACAGATCCCAATAACGTGTGGAACACCATGACTTTCCGGATCGGCGTGACCAGAGGTGGTAATGCTGAGCTGCCCTGTCTCATCACAGCCCCCGAGTATGGATCCAGTGTGACTCTGATAATGGATGACAGCTCTCATCTCCCACCCGGGACCAGCTATTCTTTCAGTGCAGAGAAAGGAATGACACTGTACAATGTGCAAAGCAAGCAGAAGGGCTTTTACAGATGCCAAGCAGTGATAAATGGAAAAATTGAGAAGTCGCCAAGAATAAGGCTGCTTGTGGAAGAAGGTAAATGCTTGGGGTTGCTGGTGTCCTCAGGGAGACAGCAACAGCTAAGCTGGCCACAGTAGATAGTCGAGGAAAAGCTCCTCACCAGTGGAAGGAAAGACCTGAACCTGCAGTCCTTAAAGGGTATTTAACAGAGGCAAAATTCCATCAGTTCCTGGCAAATTACCAGCAGTGTTAAAATCTTTGCCAGCACTAGCTCAGAACAGAGGAAAAAGTCCACCTATCTCCCTGACGTTCTGCAGGTCCTCAGGCCATGATGCTCAGGACATACCCATGGCAGAAGGTTCCTCTTCCCTTTCAACCCACAGTGCTGACTGCTGTGCTCTCCCCTACCTGTACTACTCCCCATAGACACATGCACTAAAGGAGTGATGATTGCTAGGGAAGGAGAAGGCTGGGGGTAAAGAGACTGGAGAGGATGGAAAGGAAAAGGTAGCCCGGCCCTAGGGAGTCCCCAAAGCACTTCAGGTCTCTGGACCAGCTGACATTGAATCTTCCCATGCTTACCTTTGTGTAGCTCTGGAGAAGCCTGTATCAGTGGTGATGGACCCTATAGACCACGTGCGAATTGTGGGCGAACCTTTCAAAGTCACTTGCAGAATAACTGCTCCTTCCCACAAGTACGACGTCAGATGGGTGACAGCAGCAAAGAACGTAAGTTGTGGAGCTTTAAGGGGGAATGGGGCTTTCCTGGAGACTGGGAGATGTAAGAACTACCCAGATCCAAGTCACCTGCCCAACCAAAGCAGCTATGCAAGCAAGCTGTAGAAATATGAATATGAATATGTCATCACTTCCTTGGGATGACACGGGGTTAGGAAATACCTGCCCATTGTCAGGATCTTGCTGCAAGAGAGAAGGAAAGTGTATTGTCTCAGGTGAGTTTATTGAGCAGTTGCCACAGTACCTACTAGGGCAACACTTCTCCACTTTATAAGCCAGAGCTTATGAAGTAGCAAACATGTTCAGGACACCCAATTCCCCAGAGGAAAAATATGGGTAACGAAAGGGAATGTACCTCAGAATATCTGTGGTGCTGGCTTTTAACTGCTAGGTGGTTAGATGAGGTTTGTTATAAGCCCTTATTAAATCTGATGTCTTTATTAAGGAGTTGAAATAACATGCACGATATGTTTGGATCACACAATGTAGGGCCAACTTGCAGTCAAAAGGCTGACAACAGCTATCATAACCCGAACTGCTGTGAAATGTCTGCCCTGAATACTCCAGTTTAATATGCCTCTTGGTCTCCACCTAGATGGCTTCCATTGGCAGAGGCTCCATAACAAAACTCAGTAACCCAGACCAAGAGGGGATGGGTATTTGTGTCATAAATACTCAGTTCCACCTTCTCCCTTCCAAGAAAGTGCCTGATGCTCTCTCCCTGCCCGACAGGTCTCGACAGCTCAGAATCGTAGCTTTGAGAATGAGAACTACTTCATCAGCGATGTCCTGTCCGTTTCAGCAGTGTCCATGGAAGACAGTGGGAAGTACACCTGCATAGCTAACAATTCAGCAGGAGTCAGGAATGCCTCGACAACGCTTCGGGTAGTAGGTGAGTGCCTTGCTTCTGCCTCCATCCTGTTCCTAGTTTTGTTGTTGGCAACACGGTTCTTGCTTGTGCTTGAGAACTGCAGAGCTGCTAGGAAAAGAACTGGCGCTCCTTTCATGTCTTGAGGGGAAGGAAGCCATTTTTTGGATTCTGGCTGAAACATCTGAAAGCTCTGCTCAGTTTCTGTGTTTATAAAGATCTTTAAAACAAAAAGAATGGGGCAAGGTTATGCTGAAAACCAGGAAAGGCTGGCTACAAGGAAGGGCAAGCCACATGAGCAGAGTATGGATCTTTGTCTCTTCCATTAACAGATTCACATAAGAGGATTCGGGTATATTATATGCTTGTTTGTAGCTCAAGAAGGAAAATTCATCCTTGCAGCTCATAGCTGGGGTTTGCTGGTGACCCAAAGTTGCTGCATACCACGGCTTGGAAAGGGCTTGGTCTGTTTCCAAGTGAGAAGCCAACAGTTTAGCTAAGCAGCCTGTCTTCTGCAGGTGATCAGGAGATACAGTCTTAGCCTCATCACTTACTAGGATACGGCATGTAAAACTTCTTTGCCTATTCATTAAGGCTCTCCAGCTCTCCTCAGGCCGAGGGTAATCCAAGCTGCCACCACAGAGCAGCCACGTACAAGTACTCCTCTGGCAGTGTGATCTGTGTAATGCCTCATTCTGTCCTGCAGTCTCACTGCTGAAGCTGCCTTTTCCAATCACAATCCATTTATGAAGCTGATATGAGTTTATTCCATGTCTCCGGACATGCCTGCTGATGGCCATGCTCTCTTCCATCCTGCAGAGAGAGGTTACGTGTTCCTCACCCCACTGCAAGGCGCCAGCCAGGAGGTTGCTTTGGGAGAGAGTCTGATGCTGCAGGTCCAGATTGAGGCTTACCCAAAACTTCTCCTCTGGGGCTGGGAGCACACAAGCCCCCTGAAGAATACAGAGAGCACCACACTGCAGGGCCAGATGATCCCTGGAAACAACCGGTATGTGCTTTCTGGCTTATACCCTGGCTGTGGCATGTTTCCAACAAGGCTTTCCTTGGGATACAGGCAGACAGAACACTCTGGATTTAAAGAGGGGAATTGTTCTGCCTTTCTGTCTTCTCTCTCCAATATTATTATTAGCAAACCACAGTGAGCAGGTCTGAGCAGGTCAAGGAGGACACCACCTCTGTCTAACTTGGCAGCCTTCTCCATAGAAAACCTTGCGGAAGTCAGATCCCATTTGGGGTCTGGGTGTTCAAGTGCACACTCACCTGGCAGGAAGAAATTGCAGGGGTGGACAAACAGTGCAAAACGCTGAATTCCCTTGGGGCTTCTCAGACCTGTCCCATGCTCTGAGGTCTGGAGAGTGTACGCATCCAGCGGCACTGTGCACCCATGTCAAGAGGAGCCATAGGAGCTAATGGAGGGCACAGGCCTCCTCTTCCAAAGCCTCCAGCCAACTGAGGCCAAACGGAGACCAAAAGAAAGGGAATAATTCCCCTTTCATTTTCTTAGAAAACAAAAATAATCCACAAGAGGAACTGTGACACTCAGTAAGCGTGATGGCTTTAGGGCAAACTGTTTCTTGCATTGGGGTCTGAGAAATGGGCTGGGGCAGAATGGAGGGCGCAGTAGGGACTGTGACTTGATGGGCTAAGAAATGGAATAACTCATTCTGCCAAAGGCAGGCGGACCAGCACCTTCTGGGCCTTCAAAGGTGATGGTTAAGTTGTTAAGCTCTTCTTTCTGAGCTTTCACCCCCCCATAGCCTTTCAGAAGTGCTGTGCACTTGATGGCAAAAGGTCTTTCCTCTAAGGAAGATCAGACCTTCCCTGCTTCCCCTGCAGAAGAAGTAGCAAAGGCTGGGATCGATGCTGGGAAGTGTTCACCCACTCCAGGGCATGTGAAGTAGCATCATCTTGCTGAGCAAAGACTGTGAGTGCCTGGGTTTCCTCAGAACAGCTTATTCATGGTGTTTACTCTCTCTGTGTGAGCAGATATAACAACACGCTCTTCCTGAACCGCCTGCAGGAAGGAGAAGGAGGTCTCTATACGTTTTATGCCATCAACAATGGAACCAATGCATCAGTTACCTTCAGTATCTCTGTGAAATGTGAGTGCTTGTCATTGCTCTTTCATTCTGCTTGCCGTGGGGTTGCTGCCCAGCTGGCAGCAGGTAGGATGGACTATGAGGGTGCTTGCAGTCCAGTGCTCACACAACACACAGCCCAAACCTAGGCATAGCGCAGGGCTTCCTGGTGTTCTACCGTTGCGCACATGAAAAGTAAATCAGAGCACAGAGAATGTGGTCATAGCATTCACTGTTCATGTGCCTTCCCCAACAGCTCCTCCAAGGCTCTGCAAAATCAGGGTGGCAGCCAATGACTCCAGCATCCTTCAGTGCATGGCCATCGGCTACCCTGCCCCACGCATCGAGTGGTACCAGTGCCCCATTCACTCTGACGGGTAAGAAATGCCCAGGAGACGGAGCACCTCCAAGGTGTGCAGTTCCCGTTTCTACACTGACATTTGTGGAGCAGGTAATATAGCAGAGCCTGTTCAGTAACAGCAACAGAGATGTTGCCCTCCTAAAAGGGTTCCTGGGGACTGAGGAGAGGAGCAGGTACTGTTCCTAAAGCCCTGACCTTGCAGAGTTCAGCCACCTGTGATTCATGTTCTCCCAATGCTTTTCTGAGGACCATGTGGATCGCTTGGAAAAGTGCCCTGGCATTATGTTGCTGTAGATCTACATCCTGGCTGGTCCCAGTCATCTTTCCAGGGCCTCCACAGGTCTAAAGCTCTACAGAGCACAGGATTACTGAGCTACAGTGTGATGGAGGCAACAGCAGCTGCCTGGTCAGGGGTTGCTGTGTCTCACATCCATTTGAGGAGGAAACTGCTGGCAGAATGCAGCTGTAGCCACATAAAGGCAGTCAAGGCTCTGTCTATACAGGGCTTTGATGTTAAGGGACAGGTCTTTAACTGGGTGGAGAGTAATAGATCTCCCAGAACTGAAACCATTAATTCCCTATGTCTCCTCCTTAGACTGATACAGGCACCGATTCATTTATGAGCAACTGTGCTACAAAGACCACTCATTCTCTCCTGCTTGGTATCTCTGCAGATACAACGAGGACTATAGGCTGCTACTGAATGACTCCAATCCCCAAGTGGTGAACGTGTTGCCTTTCCGAGAGATGGAGGTGGAGAGCAGCATCCCCTTCCAGGAGCTGGGTGCCAACTTTACCTTCTGTTGTATGGCCATGAACAGAGAGGGAAATGCTTCTGACATGTTTCACTCACTCACCATCACCAGTAAGATACAAACTGGTAGCTTGGCAGAATGGGGGAGGATCTGGGGGCTTTTTGAGGATCCATCTTTCTATACATATATCCCTATTGTCTTGCATGAGAAGTGGAACAGATTCCACAAGCCCCCTATCCTCCCAGGAGCGGGGAGGCTTTGGCATCTGTCAGTCCTGGGAGCCATGTGGGAATTGCTGGCTGGGCAAAGGCTGAGCTGTGCCATGAACACCTTATAATTGCAGGCTCCATCTCCAGAGCACAGGAGCTGTTGGCCACTGGAGTCCCGGGGCTGCATCTTTTGATGGGACTGTTCTTGCTGCGCAGATCTCAGTCCCCAGCCAGTCTGACCAGTACCTGGTGCTATTTGGGTGGGAATTGGGTGCATGAGGGGAGCCATTGCAGCTTTAAGTTTGGCATCAAGAAGCTTTCTCAGCTCCCACTAGCATTTTAGGGTGTCTCTGAGGCCACTGCTGGGTTGTGTTGCGTATGGGGGGAAGCTTATGTGGGCAAAATGCTTATAGAGATACAGTTGAAATAGGAGTGTTCTACTCATTCCTGTGTTTCTCTTCTCCAGGAAGTGTCATGGCCCCCCCAAACAAGCTCTTCAGCCCCATTCTCTCCACCTGCATCGGCACGTCGGTCCTGCTGCTCCTCCTACTGCTCTTCCTCCTCTACAAGTACAACCAGGTCAGATTCCCTGCTGTGTAGCAAGGGCTGCAAGGGCGGCCCAGCTTCTGCTGGCAGCCACAAGCAGGGAGCATTCAGCCTTGAGGCACCAGGCATCTGCCTCCCTTGTCTCCATCGCCTCCCAACTTTGCCCGGGAGTTTCCTGCACCATATCCACTCTGTTAACGCCTCTCCTGCCCTGGTCCCTCAGTCCTGTAGCGCAGAGGTCAATGTGGCCATTTCCTGGTGTCAGAGGTGCTCATTCTGTGCTGTCAGTTGCAGATCGTTTCGCTCTGGTCACCTGAATCCACAGGCTGAATTACAGAGGGGAAAACATAAAAGGGGTTTGCAGCTTGCAGCTTCTTATTCTCCTCCCTGCTTTATGCAACGCTGTCTTTATGGGGGAACAGGATGATGTTAGAAGGCGTTTGTCTCCAGGAAGACTTGGTCACTATTTTTATACAAGAACTTGCCCCATTTTCTCTGCAAGACTCATTTGCAGCATTTAAATCTTCTTCTGGTTGTTTCCATAAACTGTACCCATCAACAGCCACCCCTGCTCCGTCAGTGGGTGACACCTCCTGATTCTCAGCTCTCCCTTTTGGCACTCTTCCTTTGACAGCCTATCAAGGCTGCAGGTTTCACAGCAAAGTTCTGGTGCTGGTTGTCAGAAGATCCAATAGAGCCCTCTCCCAAACACCTACAGCTGTGTAGGCAGAGCTGTATTGGGCCAGTAGTCCAGAGACATGAAGGGTGCATTGATGTGCAAGTAGCTCTGAAGAAATAGCTTTTAGGAAAGTCTTGCAAGCCCAAGAGAAGCAGGATGTGTTTATAAATAATCTTGCCTATCTCTGCCATGAGCTTCTTTAGCCATGGCTGATTGCTGCAGGGCTATAGGTGAATCGTGGAGCGGAAAGCAGCAACACTCACCCTCTGGGAGCAGACAACAGCAAATACATGGAGTACATGTGGCATCTTTTATAAGGGACCTCCACCAGAAACTATGTTGCTTGGAGCATCCTGTCTGAGCCTTTTTCAGCAGCCTGCATGGGCGAGGATGTTCAGCTCTCAGGCAAAGAAAATAGAAGCAGTGTGGGGGAGAAAACAAGCAGATGCTTTGCATCAAAACTGCAGATCTGTTTGATTCAGTTATGGTTCCTCATGCCTGTGCTAACCCAGCTTTGAGCATCTCCTCATACACTGCATCCTTCTCTGCAACTATGTGGAAGTGGTGAGGGGAAGCATTCCAGCACACACCTCCTGATAGCTGGAACCTGAGGCTATCCATCACAGCCATGGTCATTCCACCGTGTCTGCCTTGATGGATCTGAGACTGCCTTTACCATACTGGTCCTTGCCTGTCATCTTGAACAGGAGCAAAGGCCATGCACACAAAGCTGTTTCACTGTCTACATTTGTATCTGTGCTCCAGCCTGGCTCCTGAGCCCTCTCAACACGAATGACAACCCACAGCACAAGCTCTGCTCACAGGCTCCATCCAGCACTGCTTCTCTCTGCCTTGCTGGGTTACTTCTGCCATGAGATTCACTGAAAAGAGAAGAAATTCCGACTCCTCTTCCTCCATTTCTTTTTTCCCCTGTAAGGGATGTGGGGCTGGGGCAGCTCCACTGCTCTGCTGCGCTCAGCAGCACAGGGTACCAGGGAAGTGAATACAGTGCAGACATCTCTCTCCCCACTGGGCACTGTCAGGCACTGGCCTGGTGGAACATTGCTGGTCCCAGCTCTGCCATCCCAAGTGAGGACATGGGGGTACTTTGAGTAAGAGGCAAGAGAGCCTCCTGCAACTGTGGGTCGTGACTTGGAGGGGCTTTAGAATAGCAAAGGGACCAGGTTGTCCAGGAAGACCCTCTCTCACTCAGTCCAGGTTCAAAGCAAGAAGCCTTTGATGGGCTGAAGCCTGTCTTCCCTCTGTGCCTGCAGAGTGAGAACTGGGAAGGGGGAACCCTCGGGTCTTGAGGAATATTGAATAACTGGAGCCTCTTCCTTACAGAAACCCAAGTACCAGGTGCGGTGGAAGATCATTGAGGCCTGTGAAGGGAATAACTACATCTTTATCGATCCCACTCAGCTCCCATACAATGAGAAATGGGAGTTTCCCAGGAATAACCTCCAGTTTGGTAAGAAACCTTGCTCACTGCTTGTCTGGTGGTGTGCAGCTCATCACAGAGCTGAAATGCTCCAAGGCACAGAGCTGAAATGCTCCAAGGCACAGAGCTGAAATGCTCCAAGGCACAGAGCCAAAGCAACTGGGTAGTATCCAAAGCTGCATCCTGGTGTTACAGCAACATCCTTAACCAGGTGCTGCTGCCCTCCTCCACACAGGGTGGCAAATCTTAGGGTACAACCTCACTGCATTGCTCTGAGGAAAGTTGAGAGGATCATGTCCCTCCTCTGGTACAGAGCTGGCGAGCCCATGGTTGGACATGGCCTCTTTCCTAGCATCTTTGCTCACAGCAGAGTTCCCCTCGGATGTTAACCAACTCCTGACTAAGGGATGTGTCATCTTGTCTGGGCTCAGCAGGAATCCCCTTCCACCAGGCATCCTCCTCAAGGCTCATGCAGGACAACTGCGCACTCTTTTTCTGTAAAGCATCTCGTGAGCACATTTTTTATTCCCTTTGCAGGAAAAACTCTTGGAGCAGGAGCCTTTGGAAAAGTGGTAGAAGCCACTGCTTTTGGGCTGGGCAAAGAAGATTCCGTCCTCAAAGTGGCTGTGAAGATGCTAAAGTGTAAGCCCAGAGCAATCTGGAAAGGCTGAAACCCCCCCTATCCTTTGGGCGGGATGCAGTGTGTGCTCACCATGTGTTGGTGCTCCTACTTTTGTTGGATGTTTCTGTGACAAGCACTAGTGTTTGAATCACACTGCTGCCATCCTTGTGGACATGCATGGCCAAAGGCACAAAGGATGCCATTTCCTTTGAGTGTGTCTCCTCCTTTCATTCCGTACCTGTGTTTACACCTCTTTCTGTCCTCTCCCTTCATCTCTTCCTTGCCCCTTCCTCCCTTCTTCACACAGCCTTTCCTCTCTTGTCTTGCAGCATCAGCAGACACGGATGAGCAGGAGGCTCTCATGTCTGAGCTGAAGATCATGAGTCACTTGGGACACCACGAGAACATTGTCAACCTGCTGGGAGCATGTACCTATGGAGGTAGGATCCCACAGCCCTGCTTCCCGTTGCCTGCCCCTCTGAGGCTCCTCCCTCTCCTCATCTCACAACAGAGAGCTGATGACCCTGGCAGTGTGTTTTGAACATATAACTGTGCAAGTGCCCGTTTCCAGACGTGCTCATGTGCAGTATGGGTTCTGCTGCCCTCGCAGGGAAAGCAAGCCCCAGGACAGGCCCCAGTAACATCAATTCTTAATTAACCCTTCCTGCCTCTCTCCCAGGCCCAATCCTCGTCATCACCGAGTACTGTCGCTATGGAGATCTGCTGAATTTCCTCCGGAAGAAGGCTGAATCCATCATTATCCAGGATTCTGCACTGGACATCTCTTTAGATAGTGCTGCTGATTACAAAAACATTGACCTAGAGAAGAAATACATCCGTAGGTAAGAGCAGAGTTCAGGTGGCCACAGGACCGGGTACTTGCTGGGAGAAGTGTGCTAGGGCAAGACTGAGGCCAAGGCTTTGGGGACTTGCAGAACACCAGGATGTAAAAGCCACTGGGGTTGTGTATGTTTAGATTTGGTTACACATCCAAGTTTTTCAGTATTTGACAGCATTCATTGAATATCCCAGAATAAACACGTATTTCAGCCCAGGCTGCCCTCCCACAGTCTGGAATCAAAACTTTCTGGCTTCCTGTACTTTTGGGCACATGGGTTTTCTAGGACAAGAGGCTGAGCCCTCCCCATCAGCTAAGGGCAGCCCCTTGACAAAAGGGTAGCAGTATTTGGACCCCCACACCACAGGGCACCTCGGTCCCCTGTTGGCCTCAACACTGACTTTCCCTTCATCCTCAAGTCCCGGGCTAAGCCACTTCCCGCAGGCAGGGAAGTGATTTCTTCTCTCAGTGGATGTGAAGGGCAGGTTACTGCTGGAGGGTCGCTAACAGCCTGCCTCTGTCTCTCTTGCTTCTGACTCAGTGACAGTGGCTTTTCGAGCCAGGGTTTGGAAATGTATGTTGAAATGAAGCCTGTGTCGTCATCATCATCTTCAGCATCATCAGATTCTGCGCAAGCCAGGGGTGAGTTAAAGGTTCACTTCTGAGTTTCCATGATTTCTTTATCCTGGCCCCATCTCATCTGGTTTCTCCTGGGGAGCCAGGGCACAGCACGGCCTTTGGTACTCACCAGGCTTGCAGCAGCTCTGCAACATCACTTTGAATTTCAGGGAAAAGCCCAGAGGAAGAAGACGGAAGCAGGGAGGACCTCCGTCCCCTCAACCTCGCTGACCTCCTGCAGTTCTCCAGCCAGGTGGCCCAGGGCATGGCATTCCTCGCGTCAAAGAACGTGAGTGCCAACAGGACAACTGGCCCTGCAGCATCCCAACCAGGAAAATCCAGTGCAGGCAGCAGGCACCGTCCATCCTTGTCTGCATGGGAGTTGGGATACTTTTGGATGGGGTGGCCAAGCTCAAGCCAACTGTTGCTGGAAATAGGCCTCTGCTCTGTTTGCTGGGTTCAGACTGCTGTGCCATGGTGTCTGGTGTCCCCTTCAGAGCCTTTGTCTCCCATGGGTCACAGGCAGTGTTAAGGATGGGAACCCAGGGCCGTGTGTCCTGCTGGTCTCACCGTTTTCTCCCCGGCTTTTGCATGAGGTCAGGAACTTTGATGTGAAGCTCTCTTGCCTTGGCAGCTTCCCCACGGCCCCAGGGACAGGGAACCGAAAGTGGCCGTTGAGCTGTCTGCCAGAGCTGGCTCATTTGGAGTACCAGAGTCACTGTGTGACTGTTTCAGAGATGAGGACACAGTGTCAACAGCCCCTGCTTCTGGGCCTCCTCCCACGGGGAAGATGATGGCCCCATGAGTGACTACGGCACGAAATGTTATGTTGTACCAGCATTGCAGAGCATGTACTCCTTGTACGTGACACAGCGCCTATCGCAGGGGCTTTTCAAGCAGTACATGTTCCCTTTGCCTCTGTTAAGTGTTGTTTCAGTGACAGGCCCTGGGCTGTAGGGAATTAGCTGGGACTGCTGGGGGATGTTACCTGGGTCTCAGTTGTGCTCCCTTCTCCTTAGTGCATCCACCGTGACTTAGCAGCCAGGAATGTGCTCATATCAGATGGACGCGTAGCCAAGATCTGTGACTTCGGCCTGGCCCGGGATATCATGAATGACTCGAATTATGTTGTAAAAGGCAATGTAAGTAACTGAAATGGGGACAAGAGAAGGTACAAGGGTGGGGTGCAGCTGGAGCCTGAAGGATGTGGGATAGGGTAAGCTGCCAGCTTGTCCCAGGCTGCAGGACTCTGCTCTTCCAGGCCCGCCTGCCCGTGAAGTGGATGGCCCCAGAGAGCATCTTTGACTGCATTTACACAGTGCAGAGCGATGTGTGGTCTTACGGCATCCTTCTCTGGGAGATCTTCTCCCTTGGTAAGAAAGAAATGAGCTTACAAACCTCTTGTTTTCCGTGGCTTTACCATTGCCTCTGCAAAAGAGTTTCCAAAGAAATGGATCCTGGATGATTTACTGTAACTCAGAACACCCTGAAAACAAGTAGCAGTGGCTCAGGCGATGCTCCGGGCTGCCTCTAGCCACCCAATAAGGCTGGAGTGTTACAGGCTCTGACCTGAGAGCCACTTCTGCTTCTGCCACTGTCACAGGTAAAAGTCCATACCCTGGCATGGTGGTGAACAGCAAGTTCTACAGCATGGTGAAGCAGGGATACAAGATGGCCAGGCCCGACTTTGCTCCCTTGGAAATGTGAGTGGATGTGCTGAAGTGACACTAGGGGTGACAGGGCCACTGGAGCTGCTTCCTGGGGGGCAGGAAGGCGGCACTGGGACTTTGGGCCTGGAGTGTATGCCCTTGAGCTTCAAGTTGGATCCTACTGGCTGCTCCGTGCTCCTGTAGGAAAGCAGGACCTGTGGCAGTCAGCTAGGATGCTCTGTCCACTACCTCCTGTTTATGGACAGAAAGATTGGAGCGCTTATATGTTACATTCCTGACCTTGGTGTGTTTTCTTCCTTTTAAAGTCAGCTAGTTTTGACTCTAGGACTGTAAGACAAGTCTGAGTAGGTTACAGGAAGGTAATGAGTTTAACCTTAAAGAATACAGTACTGAAGGCACAAAGCTCCTTATTCATAGATTAGTTTATCCACTTCCATGTGCACCTTTACCTGGAGCACTGCACATGCACTGACCCTGGGTTTTATAGTCAAGGGACTGCTCAGTACTGTGTGCCTGCAATAGGGAGTACGGCACAAGGAAGCACAGAGCCTGCAGCAGCACGGTGCAGCCACCCTGTCCCTGTTTGGCTCTGCAGGTACACCATCATGCAGGCGTGCTGGAGCCTGGAGCCCACAGAGAGACCTACCTTCGACCAGATCGGCTGCTTCATCCAGAAGGAACTGGAGGTGCATAAAGAGCAGGTGAGGACTTCTGAAGAGAATGGGGGAGATGTGCTTCCCCCCTACATGAACTCAGATCCTGGACAACTCCCCTGCTGCTGATCCTTGCCTTTAACTGATGGGAGCAGTTCAGTGCTGATGGGCAGGGCAGAAAGGCATCCAGGTTTCCCTGTGCTCAAGGGTTAAGCCACTCCCTACCATGACCAAAGGAGGCTGGACAAAGAAATATAGCTGCTTTGCAGCAACCTCTATGGGCAGCAGTAGGGGCAGTGATACTACTGGCAGCACAGCAGCCCTGCCCCATCCCATTCCCTTGGATTGGACAAAAGGCACGCTCCTTTAACACTAGCCATCCTGCAGCTCCACAAAAGCATGGGCTAGCTATGCCTTGTGGGCACAAAGGGCAGCACTGACTGAGCATCCAGCCCTAGCTGGTCATCCTCTGATGTCCTGCACCACTGAAGGGACTGAAACACACTTGGGGTGGGTTTTTTGTCTTTTCTTGATTTCAAGGACTACACCAACCTCCCCTCCACCACCGAGGAAGACAGTGGCTGTGATACTTCTGGCTGCTGCGAGGAGTCCTGCGAGCAAGAGGATAGCGGGCAGCCCCTTCTCAAGGGCAACAACTACCAGTTCTGTTAGCTGGTACCATTGCCCCGGGTGGATCCCGTCCTCCTGGATCTGCAGAGTGCATGGTGCTGCCCTGCCCTAGGACAAAGACGCCTTCAGCTTTGGCTCTCCTTCCTCTTCTGAAGTACACGTGTTACTGACTCCCTCACTGAAACGACAGCGCTAGAGTGACTCAAAACCAAGACTCACCATGGGGTCCCTGAGGCCTTACCTGAAGCGTAGCATAGGTTGTGAGGATGGGAACACACTCCATGTCCACAGGATACAGAGAGCTCCCTGGCACCTGCCTCCCCATCCCCAGTGGGGCTGTGAGTGTTTTGGTTTTGTAGGGTTTTTCAAATACTAGTTGCAGCCAAGTAAGACATTCCCACAACTGAACCCTTGTGTTTTATGAGCACATCTTGAAGCTGGAACTGCTTCACACAGCAGAAGCAGTCCTCTTTCTTGGTGGCCCTGCTCTCTTCCTTTAGCCAGTCTGACCCTGGATGGCGCAGAGTGAGTGTTTAGATACAGGTAAAGCCTCTACTTAGCATTAAGTATGCATTAACCTCTACATTTCCTCACCCAATCTACCTCTACACAGCTGATGCTTTGGCAGGGAGTGTTTGGGTGAAGCGAGCCAAGAAGCCAGCCCCAGGGTTATGTGAACCTGGGGAGGAAGGGCACTTATTTCTCAGGTAAAACACAGACATAAGTGGTGCACTTCCATGCCAGCACTGAACACATCCCCAATCCAGGAAAGAACGGCAGCTTAAACAGATCTGGAAAGGATCAACATAACACACATCCTACAAACCTTCTGCATTATTAAACATGTAGCAATCACTGCCTTTCTCCCAAATACAGATATGCTCTTGTACATACTTTCCTGAGTGTATTTTTAACAGAACAGCTGAGCTAGAGAATAGTTTTTCATAAGCTAGGGCCTGATGCCCTTAAACTTATTTCTCGTCGAGCTCTTCTTCGGGGCTACTAGTGCCAGTAATGGAAGTAGCTAATGAATCTTCTTACCTTCACCTGGCTCTGTACACCAGGTACAGGCACTGACAGGACTCAGGCAAACTACAGTGAGACATGACTACTCTATCACAGGTGGCCTTGGTCATACCCTGAGCAGCTAGCTTGTGGGCCACTTCTGATTATAGTAACCCTGGGTTTATGCTAACACTGAGTGATTCTTTCCTCCTTACTAAACACAAAGCTAATTTATTTCTATCTGTCAGCATTATAAAAAATGAAATGTTTAGCAAAATGAGTCTCTTCTAGAGCTTTAAAAGAAATGCTCTTCAAGAGGAATGGATCAGAGCACAGGTCTGCAACTCTGCTCCAACTCCTCAGACACACATCTTTCCCATTACGAGTTCTCAAAACCATTCAATCTTGTGTAATGCAAAAACGTATTAAAACCCAGATTTTAAAGCACTTGCTCTGAGTGGCCTGTCTGTAATGGAGGAAAAATGTAGTCCCCATTAATGGACATAACGGGGGAGTAATCTGAATTGTGATGATGGGACATCTGACAACAGCCACTGCATTTGAGATGCGCACATGGCAGCCACCAAGGGCAGGGGAGAGGCAGAATGGCCCTGGTGAGACTTGGGGTTAGTGCAGCAGAACCTCCTATAGCAATTGCTTAGATGCAGCAGGAGCTCCTACCCAGGCTAGTAAACACATCCTGAAGAGAAGTTATTGTCATGTGCTGCAGACCTCCTCTGAAAGTCACCTCAGGAGCTGCCCTGGGAAATGAAATGCAGAACAAGAACAGGGGAGTTGACCATCTGCAAAAGACCTTATAAGACCTATACCACAGCTCTATTTAGCAGGATAATTTTACCTGACACTCTGGTGAGGTGGCCCAAGCCCTGGCTCAAGCTGCTCCTCTCAGAACACCAGGCTCTTCCTCACCACCCTGGCAGCACAGAGCAGTCACGATGTATGTGCACACAGTGTTTGTGCCCTTTCCCACTGCAGCTCTCCAGGTCTTGTACACAAAAACCAAGTTACTCAACCACAGTTTCACCCCAAAAATTGGAGATAATTTATTAAATTTTATCACTGACTGAAAAAAGTCACTAATGTCTCTTAATAATAAGTTAATGTTCTTAACAGAAAACCCCCAAGCCATATACTCATTTGCTCAGACTTAATACATTTACTTTAACAGTACGGTACTCAATAGGTTCCCCTTCACAGAAGGGAGTTTTCAACCACACCACAAGCCTCTGAATCTTCCCCACTGCTCACTCAGGCAAATAAACTCCCTGGATGACAACTTCAGCAGTCCAGCATTCCACTTCTCTTCTGTGTGGGTCACAGCACCCGTCCACCCACCTTCACCTTCATCACCAGCAATAGCAAAAGGGAGCGGGCAGCAGAAAATGAATGTAACTTTACAACTGCAGCCCAAGGTGTCCTCCAGCCATGCTGCGGAGGCAGAGGTCTCAGCCCGACTCTTCTCAATGAGCTGATAAAGCAACCTGGGCACCAGGAGGCTGCTCTAACCCCCACAGCACTGTGTGGACAGGGGCAGGAACAACGTGACACCTAATAGAGCACTAAGACTGCCTGTGCAGATGCAGCTCTGCTAGTGTTTCCCCTGAGGGTGGAAGACAGAACCCTGCTTGCCCTGCTCACACTGCATTCATCCTTCCTCCTTGGCTCCACAGACGTGTTTTGTGATTCTGTTCTAAGGGCATGACAACAGAAAGGCAAGTCCTTGAACAGAATAAAACTGCTGAAGAAAACTGTCCAGGACAACAGCACAGAAATTGAGTGTCCTCCTTTCCACAGCCACCTCCTCACATCATGCTCATACTACCCACCAATGAGCTTGGCTCCCCTGGGGTTCACCCAATTAATTCTTACTTTAACATACAGAACACTCTCCACTGACTGTATGTTTCAGCTTCTACATTATTAGTGCTTATAGAAGGGACAAACAATTCTAGCAACTTTCTGCAGCTGAAGCACTCACAACCCTGGACCCAGGACTGCTGCCCAGATACAGCCAGTTAAAGCTGTGTGGCTCCTCCTCAACTAAAAACTCCCTGCAGCCAATGCATAAGAGACCTCTGCAAGATTTCCAAGCAGGAGTCAGTGTCCTAAATTAATCTATTTGGACCATTTTGGAGGAAACTGTTGCTGTCTGCCACTCATGCTGCTCCCACACTCCCAACCTGCCACCAACATGCACAAAGAAGTCAGCAAGCAAGATTCAGAATTAAAATCCCTGTGTGCTTGATACTCCCTGCTCCCAGGAAGGCCTCTGCCCTCTCCACTTGCCTGCTGCAGGGAGGGTGATGTTTTGCACAGTGGGTCCATCACACACCTCAGGAGGCAGCTGCAGCCTTCGTCAAGGGGGTGATGAACCCATGCTCACAGCAGCTATCATGACACTATGGAAGCACACAGCTCTTTGGTCATTAACAGCAGTCAAAGCCACTGGCATCACATCTCCAACCTGTAAAAGTAAACCCAAGCCAGACAGCTTGCAGAAGCTGGCCAAGCCCACCCATCCATATGACCAGAGACTGACACCAGCAGGCTGTTTTGTTAACTCAGCAACCTCTATCATCCTCCTGCTTCTCCTCCTCATCCTCTTCTGTTTCTGTTTTAATCTGGGCCACCCCAAGCCGGTACAGAGCATCGCGAATCACCACCTCCCCAGGCTGGCAGCTCTGCACAATCTCCTGGATCTGCCGGTTGACAATTTCCCTGCTGGTGAGGAAGTCCATGAGGCGGTTGTAGAGGTAATAGTGTGTGGCATTCTCAAAGGTGATGGGCTTTTGGCGGACATTGCTGGTTTTGCTGTCGTTGATAGCAGCAATGATGGCGCTGTACGGCTCCAGCTCACGGCACAGGGACATGCAGTGGTGCTGAGCCGTTGGGTCTCGGGAGCTGTTCTGCTCCAAACCCGTGTGAACAATTCGGCGTGCTGCTGACTTGGTGATTGGGTGCTGCACAGAGTGCTCAGCCACAGTCATGTCCACACTGTAGTGCTGGTCCAGCAGTTCAGGGCAGGACACGTACTGCAAGAGAGACATGTACCAGGTAGAACAAAAATCAATTTCCTCACAGCTGAGAAGAACAAGACAAAACTAGCACTTGGTGGAACTCCAACCAGCACTACGACCGAGGACAGAGGGAGGGCCAACTGATTCAGGCTTCTACTAAACACCATAAAGGTGGTCCTGTAGGCACCCCCCTCACTCATATGCCCTCAGAGATAACCCCAAGGCATTAGCAACCCTCTTCTTCTCCCATTTTTCATGCAACGGCAGTAGTTTGAGAGAAGTGAGTTGTTGTGTCAAAGTGACATACTTCCAAGTTTCAGGATTTGAACTGCTCTTCCTATTAAGAAGCATGAACCTAATGTAACACCCCAACTGACAGATAACACTTTCTACTGTGCTCAGAAGCTGTGAGCTGGCAAAGATGAGAGTCAGGAGACACTGATCAGGCCAAATTATCTTGAGGCACAACACATGTTACATATACTTTTTTAAAGTTACTTAAATCTCACTTGAAACTTTTCCATATGGGATTGGCACAGCAGAGTACAAAGTGAACATAACTAACCGTTGGAGGATCCATGGGGTCAGAGAAGCAGCCCTGATTCTTTCCCCACATCTGGGAAGTCAGGCCAGAACAGCAGACATCTGCACACAGTGCCACTGAAGATGCTGTATCAACAACATACACTGGAGGCCAGTGACGTGAGGAAACCAACAAGTCCACGTGATCCCGGGCGTTTTCCCCTCTTACTATGTACTTGGAGCCACATACAACCTGGAAAGAAAAGGATTAACACCAAACAACACACTAAAACTGAAAACTTATGGGAAAAATACAGTCTTAAAATATGAAGCTTCCTTTCAGGTATTCCAGAAAATACAGTAACAAGCCAGTTACTTTCTCTAAATATACTCTCTTTCCTCCTCATACACATTCAACTTTATCTTGTTCAAGAAGAGGTAATTTTCAGCTACACATCAGGAGCAACATCAAAACCAGGCTTCAGATCACTAGCTGATATCAAAATCCCTCCAGGACTGGTCATACTCTGAGCCCCAGGGCAGTGTGTTTCATTCCAGAGGCTCAGAGGCATTTACTCCTTTGCTTCTATTTAACGAGGGAGCTCTACACTGGTAAGTCAGGTAACATTGAATATAGCAAGGCAAGAAAACACATTGCAACTCCAGCCCTCCTTACCTGATGTGGACACACTTTGTAGATTTTCCCTCCTGTGTGATGAGCAGAGGCTTGTGTGATACTTGTCCCATTCTGTACAAACTCATAGAGAGCCAGGAGGGAGTAGCAAAGCTGGTCCTAGAAAAGACAGGCCCCAGAAAAAGTCTGGATGTGGTTAAAATTAATGGACTCCTCCAGGGGTAGAAGCCTGCAGGCAAGGTCTCCCAAATCCTGATCTGCACTTCATCCAATAAATTCCTAGTCCCACACTCAGCACTGTGAGGATGACAAGCAATTGCATGATGCTGAGCCTGTGACAAGGTAATTACAGGCTTCCTTTCTTCTAGCCCACAAAGGTTCAATTTATTTCACCATGTGTAAATTATCCTATAATGTGTAGGTACTCACTTCTAACCCACCCCTGCCCTCAGTGCAGTCAGATGAGAAGTTAATTAACCAGGATGGCAAGTGTGAATGAGGGAAAGAGTGAAGAACAGCTCCGCTCCTGTGGAGTGTGTGGGCAAACAAGCCATTACCTTTGTATCTGAAGTCTCCCAGGGGATGCTGCACTGTGTCAGAAAGCTCTGCAGCTCTTCTTCACTGTAAGAGTTTAACAGCTCAAGCCTGAGGATTTCTTCCTGAAGGAGCCTCACCAAGGCACTCCCATTACCTGCAAAGGCAGGAAACAAGTCTCAGCATTCATTCTCAGGAAGGAAAGTCACCCAAATAATTTTTTCCAAAGACTACAGAAGCAGAGACTGCACAACCAACTGCCAGCAAGAGAAACCCAAGAATAGCTCAAAGCATGTCACAGCCCACACTTCTCTCGAGCCCTCCGCTAATGAGGTCACCAGACTGAGCTCAGCAGAGCTGCAGACTTCAGGAGCACCTCTCTATCCTGTCATTTGTAATCTTTAAATTACTGCTGGACTGACATGAGGTTAAACAAGTGACTGGAGGGTGCAGAGAAATGTGACTGCAGCCTTCAGACTGAGCAGCTCCATGTTTCCCCTTCACATCTCCCTGGTTCCTTCTCTGGAGGTCCACTTCCAGGAAAGCCCATGTAACTCTTCTGCAGCTCTAAAACAGTTGCAGCCCTATCTGCAAAGCCAACTCATACACTTGTTAAGCTTGCAAAGCCAGCTTTCCTTCTTATACCTAATGCCTAAACTGTTAAGGGAACTGGGTGCTAACTAAATTCAGCTCTCATACATCTGAGCTTATTCATCTCATGGTTTCTTGTTACATGCAGTCAATGACCTGCATATGCTCAATATTGACAACACTGATCATAGAATCATAGAATAGTTAGGGTTGGAAAGGACCTGAAGATCATCTAGTTCCAACCCCCCTGCCATGGGCAGGGACACCACCCACTAAACCATGCCACCCAAGGCTCTGTCCAATCCAGTCTTGAACACCGCCAGCGATGGAGCATTCACAACTTCCCTGGGCAACCCATTCCAGTGCTTCACCACCCTTACAGTAAAGGGTTTCTTCCTCTTATCCAATCTAAAGTTCCTCTGTTTAAGTTTGAACCCGTTACCCCTTGTCCTCTCACTACAGTCCCTCATGAAGAGTCCCTCCCCAGCATCCCTATAGTCCCCCTTCAGATACTGGAAGGATGCTATGAGGTCTCCACGCAGCCTTCTCTTCTCCAGGCTGAACAGCCCCAACTTTCTCAGCCTATCTTCAGGACTAGCACACCCACCTCCTAGACTCTTTTTGAAGTTCTGCAAAAACTTATTCACTCTTTACTGAAATCGTGATATTGAGTGGCACTGCCTGCAGCTTTCACAGTCCAACTATCAGTCTAACAGGAAACAAACACTGACTGACATTCAATTTGTGCATGCATCCCCCTGCAATCAGACTGTATATCATTTGGGGTGCAGTCACAGATGCATCAGAGCACACCAATGTATTCAAGATTCCCTGGGCAGGCCAAAGCTCAAGCTTACTTATCCCAGCATTCTTGTCTTCTCTCAGTGGACATAATTGCAGTCATCAATTCTTAACTCTAAAGATCACCAAAAGTCACCACCACATAAAGCACTGCCTTAATAAGCACAACCTCAGCAGTTACCTGGCACTGGCTGTGCATCCAGGTTCTTGTCCTTCTCAGTATTGATCACCACCGCTCCTCTCATCAGTGGAGGGAAGAAAGGAGCAACAATAGAAGCATCAAACTTTGTGATGGGGATGCTAGAAGGAAAAGCCACCTGCTCAATCACCTCTGTCTCCATTGTGGACCAGAAGTCTTCTACATTCACTTCATTTGATGGCAGGAATTCTGGCCAAGTAAACTAGAAAGAGCAGGAAACACACTGGTCAAATACACATAGCCTTAGCTCAACTGACAGTTTTGAGTGAGACAGCCTCACTCAAGGCATAATGACTCTCCAGGAGAGTTCTCAGGCCAAATACAACATGATGACTTCAGACTCCTAGAGCTCCCCACCATCACTTTTCTTTGGGTGAGAGTCAAAACCATTTATTTGACATCAAAGCCAAACATGCTGCATAGGACAAGTGGGGCTTTTCTCCCCATTAGAGAGGACAACACCTCAAGGAAACTGCTGCTGGAGGAAAAACAGAATGCTTTCATGTCACAGGAAGAAGGCCAAGTTCAGCAGCTTTCATCCAAGGTCCCTACTCTGAGAGGCTACTGGACAAAAGCTGTGGTCCAGAGACAGAGGATCTTGTTTTCCCCAAACCATACATCAACGCCTCTAAGAGGAAGCACAGGCAACACCACTCCAGCCACATCCTCTTACCACGCATCAGCAAAAAACTGCTCAAAAATGTCTCATGTAATTATTGTGTGTCAGAAAGACTAGAGTCAGCAAAAATCATTATGATCTGCTTTGAACACAAACAGGATCTGAAGGTTGTGAGAAACCCACCTCTATGTTTTTCAGTGCCAGAACATTTTCCACATTCCTCTGGGCTATTTCCACCTTGGGGGTTATGCCACAGATTCCACAGATCATATCATTGTAATCCCGGACGGTCAGGCATTCAAAGGCCCAGTAGCCATTGCACAGCAGTTCCTGGAGCTGAACCTGCTCATCAGGGCTCAGGCTTTTTTCTGAAAAGAGAACATGCCACTATTAGAGTTTGCACTTCCTAAAGTCAGTGGAGAGGTGCTAGAACTCTACTATGCAAGTTAAAAACAAAGCTGTTCTCCAGAGAGTTGTTACAAAGAACTTGTCATCAAGATATTGTTTGGTTTAGGAAGTGATTTAACAGAAACATACCCCACCAGAATTTGCCTTTTTGTAACCTAACAACCATCAGGAGGTCAGTTTGGTTTGTTACAGTAAAAAAAAAAAACCAAGAAGGAAACCCCACCAGTTTGCTCCTGAACAGAGTCGAGGATGTTGCCAACAGCCACTCTGGGATCTTCTCCAAGTTTAATGTGGTTTCGGATTGCAAACAGAAGATCCAAGCTCACTAACAACTTGTTACCCACATTGAAAAGGCCTGCAGTTAAAACACAAAACACTTATTGTCTGTAGGGTTCCAGATCTTCCTCACAAAGAAATATATTCCTTGCTGATACGCAACATGCAAGTACGGTTCAGAGGATAAGGGAATCACATGGATAGTGCTTCTGGGACTGTTCCCTCTGCAGATTAGCTCATCTCAGACTTCATGCATTTAAATTTAAATGCTTTTAAATTTAAAAAGCTCCAAGAAACAGCAGCCAATCCATCTCCTCAGCTCCACACAGCATTGCAGGAGGCCCACACTGACTGCCACTCGAGCCTCACCAGTCAACACTGAGAAAACAGCTCTCTGCAGAGATGGTTTTGACTCATCTCAGGGGTTGTCTTGCAGAACACAACATTTACCACTCACAGTGAAGCAAGGCACAGTCTTCCTCAAATCATTCATACGTGCTTTCCCTCAGAAATACAGATTTACTTGCAGAAGAATAGTGCAAGTCAAAAATAATTCAAGCTGAATACAGTGGGAAAGGGACAATGCTCTTCTGTAAGTTGGCACGCTGACGTTTTTCCTACCTGTGTAAATATCAGTGAAGCTATGGAGAGCCAGACACTGCATGTTCAAGCACACTTTGACCTGAGCTGTAACCACCTGTAATCTATTTGCTGTCAGCAGCCAGCACTCCTGAGGACCAGCAAGGGAACTGTAACAGACAAAAGGGAACCCAAAGTCAAGCCAACAGAGGTTTTAGCCCAGTCCTGCAGAAACTTTGGATGTTCTAGAGGAGATGAGTTCATTAGTATGTCAGTCTAAGCCAGTTCACATCATTTCACACCAGAAAAAGAAATAATTACATTTTAAAATGATCCCCCTGGCAGAGTCAGGTCACTGCTCACATTCCTTTAACAGCACTAAAACATCTCTCCAACTCCATACATCAGGCACATAGTACTGGAGAGCTGGAGAAAATCTACAGCCCCAGCTGTCCTGGAAGAAGTGTCAGCCCTATTGCTGTGGTACACATGGTGGTTAATAACACATTCTCCCTGCCAGCCTGTCCCCGCACAGAGATTCAGAAAGACTGCTCCTCTGCAGTACAGCTGCCAAGGAGGAAGTTCAGACAGAAAAATGCCAGTTCTGCCCTAATGCCAGAAATACAGCAGAGAAACCAGGAATCAAAGTGAAAGCTAGCTCCCTCCCGCTGGCGGGGGTTTAATTAGGGGTTACACAGGCACATGTGAGAGTCCCACAGGCAGAGCACTGCAAAGCAGCCCAGCATGGAAGGGAGGATTTATAAAGCACAGGTTAGTACGTCGTAAGGAGAGGGACAAGGGGCAGGACAATACTGTTCTGCAAAAATTACTGAGTATAAAAAGTACCTCTACAGGAAAAAAAATCTCAGTTAGTATTAACCTGACCAAAGGGAAAACACACAACTGGTATCAAGAAAACCTTTGTCATTGCAGAAAGAAACACAACTGTAAACTACCCAACATTTTGCTGTGGGAAACATTTCAGCTCATGCTTTTGACAACAAAAGGATGTTTGGCAAACTCAGTAAGGAGATATCCTACAGACTTTCACAGAAACCTAATTAAGGTAATCCAGCCTACATCCTGGTAGCTTCTGAAAGTATTTCAGGTTTCAATTTAGATACCTGTTCAAAAAACGATTCACTCAAGCCCATGCTAAGCCATGAAAAGAACAAAAACAACATAAGCAAAAAGATCCACACAGGAAATATTCAGATCAGGAAGAGAGAGAAAAGGGAAATCACATAACGCACATCCCACAAGTTTGCCTCTGTCAGCCTCAAAACATCAGAGTGGAAAACAAAAAAGGGATGACTAACGAAAAGACTCTGTTTCAAGACAGAAAAAAAATAGATCTAGACTTAACAGTCACTCTTTGATCAAGCTCTCCTGTTGTACAGAAATGGCAACTATGACAAACTACACTGCACAGGAGAAACAGTTTATCCCTACCAGCTAAACCCTTTCCACGCACATCTAGCTTAGTGTCACTTACACCCGCTTCAGTACCAGGGCTAAAGCAAATACTATTTCAGGCACGCTTTAACAGAGTATCAGCACAAGGTTGAAAGAGTCACAAGTCTAAAACAGAATCTTACTTCTGTCCCCCTTTGAACAATGGGCTGTTACAGAGGAGGCACTGCGCAGATGGAGACTCATAGTAGTTTGACCAGGAGGTCTGTTCTATGGTGACTGTCTCCTCACTCACGTTGGACAGGATGAGCCGTGAGTTGTTGAGCTCCTGGATGAGTGTGAAGACCTCCGCCAGCTCCGATTCATTCTCTGGGATCTGCATTACCTTGCGCAGCAACTGCAATGTGGACTGACGCTGGATCTCTTTCTGGGAGGGGGTTAAGGGTTCACTGGTGTTCAGCACATCAGACTGACCAGGACTCACCTCCTAAAAAGCAAGTGAAACATATTCAACTAGGCAGGCATGGGATGAAATGTTAAGAAGCCCAAAGAAGTCAAAAAAGGTAGGAGAAACACAGTAATCTTTGTACCCAGCAGACTTGACTTAATTACAGAGCTCAGCCTTTCAGGAACTCCTATAATACTGCTAAGACCATCAGATTTGTCATTAAACTGGAGCATTTGGATTGAGGATCAAAAGGGTGAGGACAACCATGTGACAGGAATGTTAAACACATCTAGAACCAGAAAATAAGAAAACAAACTAAATGAGGAAGAGAGGAGGCACATGCCTTTCAAAATGCAAGCTGAGCTAAGGGCACTGCTGCTCCTGACACAGCTGCTTACACTTGAGTTTCACACAGGCCATTTCAGTTTGTTTTCTTCAAAAACATTACACAGTTATGTTCTTCAAAATAAAAAAGACATGTGGAAGAGTCATATTACCACAGAGACTAAAATGCACCCCATGTGCTGAGTGGGCATTTCAGCTAAGAACAGGACACCTCCTGGTTTTCCTCTTCTTTTTTTTAAGCAATTCTGTATGAGAAAAGCCAAGCTCTGAAAATTCTAATGTAAAAAATCCCCAAACAAACCAACCCCAGAATTATGATTTACATCCATGTAGAACAGCAGGCAGCTGAAAACCACCTTTCTACAACAGGAAACAAATACTACACGCTGAAATAAATTCAGGCTGGAAGTAAAGTTGCACTACAAGCCCTTAAAAATAGGAAGCTCTATTAGAAGATGTACTAACTTAACTAACATTAGCCACAAACTGGTCACAAACAGAGCATACTTGGGAGTTCCTTGATGAAGTCTGAAGTTCAGCAAAGCCGACACAACAAATGTGACTGTAGGGGTGACTTCCCCAGCACGTACCAATATGCTATAATCATTTTTAAGGTATGGAGACATCCAGTGGTAGAACTGAGTGCTCTCAGGCTCATTCTCAGCCTGAAACACCGATACTGCAGGAGTTGGACAGTAACATCACGAGTGTTTGCAATAGGACATTATTGTTACAAAAGCTTACAATAATGAAAAAACAATAACATGTTCCCATGGGCATTAGAAAATCAAGGTACTTCCCTGCCCACCCCATGATAGCCTTTTGAGAATACAAACTATTCTGAACCTTACCAGGGATTTTGCTGTTTTCTCAGCTCTGTCTTTGGCAAGATTGTATCCACAGCTTGGACAGATGCGTGGCTTGTGCCTGTTTGTATACACATAACTACAAGAGGGGTTCTTGCATTTCCCTCTGCCGCGTGACGTTGCCAATCCCAAATCCTACATGACACAAAAAAAGTATTTACTGAGCTTGACTTTTAGACATCTTAGATTTTTAACAGTTGGACTTCATGATCTCAAAGGTCCTTTCCAATCTAAATATTTTTGTGATTCTATGCCAACAAGGTTCTAGAAAAGTCTGCTAGAAAATCATGCTTTTCCCTCACTTTACAATGCCCCGTTTAAAGGTCAAACAGGCCCTGTCACTTTGCACAGAATACTTTTAACTGGCATTCAAACATTTTGGGGCCAGTTCCAGAGACTGCAAACACTCACACATTGAATTCATGCAGAAAGCACTTATCCTCCCTGTTGAACTCAAGGAGGGGTAGGGATTACACTAGGACATGAAGGAAAATCTAGTACTTAACAAGACTTAACAGCATGCAGTCACCCTGGATTAGGTCAACAGATGATAACACAAAGTACAGATTGTCTCACATTAAATAGGAGATACATTTCTGCAAGTCAGTAAGGGAAAGTCACAGAACAGTCTATCCCAGAGATGACACTCCCTGCAGCACAAGTCAGACCATCTGAAAAATGCTCACCAAAGTTACAGTGCAGCTGTACTTGTAGGAAGGGAATGTGTCTGGTTTGACCTCCACTACTTTAACCTGAGATGCCCTGCTGGTCAAAGCACTGTGGAGCTAGAGATTGAAAGCAGAAAAAAAACAAACACCCATGAGATACTTACTTCTTTACACATATCCTGTAAGCAATACCTATTAGCATTTTTCCCTTCGCAATAAATCAATTAATGTTCATTGAATATCAGAGGACTGCAACACACTGTTTTGCATACTAAGGCATTACAATTCACACAGAAGTATTCCAGCATCTTGGCAAACTCTGTCATATTTCACAGGTGAAAGACTCTATACTCAGTATTGCATGTCAGATTATCAATGCACTAGCAGATCCTCAGAACATTTTCTGAAGTAACTGGGAGTTTCGCAATGCAGCCAACAGAAGGAGTGTCCAACAGCATTTCTCAGTTCAGTTCTACACTCCACCATCTCACATTCATGCTGCTTTTGAGCTGTATCATGAAAGCTGTCAATCATAGATCTTATCATAAGACTGCTACATTTTTATATTCTATTTCTCATCACTCAGATCGTATCATCTGTGAAAGGAAAACCAACAAAACACACAGAAACAAACAGGAAAATAATATGCATTTGAAGAATAAACTACAGGTACCTTCTGCTCCTCGGCACTTTGTGGCTGCAGAATTGACTGGCCCAATTGTTTCAGTGTACTGGGCTTCAAGCCTGATGTTCTCACAGGGGAATGCTTGTCTTGAAAGAGAAAAAGGATGCAGCAGGTTAGATATGAGAAAACAGGACCTGTTTCATTCAACATCTTTGCTAAATGCCATCATAGTCATGTGAGACTTTTTCCTCTGAACTTGGAATGACCCAAGCAGGTGTTTCATGGCCCATTTACTACATACTCGGAGAGTTTTTTTCTCTAGCATAGGTCACTATCTCCCTTCAGACCTATCTTATTATGTGACAGAGCGCACTTCAATGTGGTGAAGACAGACAACTGCTCCCAAAGCACTCCAGAGAATGCAGCTCTTACCAGCATTCCCAAAAGCCTGTCTGTTGCTCTGCTTCTCAGTGCTGGTTTCTCTCCCCACACTGGCTGGTGCAGGCAGAATGGCTCGCATGGGTCTTGCTGCAGCCAGCAAGGAGGGCTTCGGTCTTGGTTTACTCTTTACTTCTTGTCCTTTGTGTGTAGGAGTTGGAGCATCAATTCTGAAAGAGGAGAGCTACAATTGGTAAAAAATTCCATCTATTCCCCCTCAACCTCAATTTTCTTCTTTCCTGAGCTGTGCTTTATGAGCACAATAATCACAGGTATTGTGAAAGGAGAAGCAGCACCAAGGATACATCTGCCCTGTGACCACAGTTTGTCACTTAAAAAATATTAGCCCTGATAAACAAAATCACAAAGGAACAATCCAGAACTAGCACGAAACAGACAGCAAACGGAACAGGTCTTACAGGAAGCGCTGCCAACGGCTTTCAATTTCTTGGGTTAGTCCCATCAGTACACAAAAGACATCATATGCCCCATAACACAGAAAACTGACTCACCCCACTGGCTTTTTTGCAGAAGCATTTGGGCTCGGCACCTCAGAAGATAGTGGCATCCCCATCCCTACACTATCTTTCTCTGCCTGCTCTGTAGAAGACTCTCCTTGCCGTTGACTGTCTTGACTCAGCATCACTCCAGTAGCACCCCGTCCATCTTCAGCAAGCACACTGCTTGCAAGAACATGAGCCTCAGAGACTATCACTTCCTCCCACTCCATCTCCTGCATTTGCCCTCCAACAGGCACAGCATTCAGCAGCTGGCTGACAGCTTCAGAGCTTTCCAGGGCAGACTTGGAGGTACTTTCACTCACAGCCGCTGGCTCTGTGAATACTGACTGCTGACCTCTTTTAGCTGCTGGAGTTTTAAGAGAGGTGCCTGAATTTGGCTCAGATTTGCTTTTTGGTTGCTTTTCCTGGAAGTAAAGAGAGAGTTATATTTCAGAGCTCTACACTTTAATAGATAAGTTCCCTTCACATATGCCAGATTTGCCATGGCTAATGCTGGATCAAACCAACAGAATCCTAAGCATTTAAGCAGCAAGTTGTACAAGAGCAGAAAGACCTCATCTCCTACAAAAGCAAGCCCCTGTTAACATTTTGCCTAGCCTCCTGGCCCTCCATGCATTATTTTTAGACACTGTTTACTGTGAAGTATCAGACTTTCTTAAACTCCCTCAAATACCACCATTAGCACTAACATCACAAACTCACCCACCACCCTCTGTAACAAGGGCCCACCTCCTACGCTCCCCTTTCAAAGCTTCAGCTCTCTGACGCTGTCTGTCCTTTCACACTATTGAGAAACCAGAGGGAGTTAGATAGAGAACTCCTATCTTCCCATCTTTTGATATGTGCATTCAGAAAACCATACATTTGAGCAAGTCAGGAAACAGGATTACCTTAGGAAGGTTTTCTGGCTTTAAGAAAAATGTTACCTTCAAGGCTAAGGCTATAGACCCCATGTACTGGAGACAACAAAGGTCTGATGTAACACTGAACTGGTATGCAAAAAGACATCAGAAATGGAACCAAGAGCTTCTGGCATGATAAACACATTAATTCTAAGCTCTCTACAGAGTTCATACTCAGAAGGATAATCCAGGTGCTTAAAACCAGACAGAATCAATTTCAGAATGGTTTGTTTGGAGGGGACCTTAAAGATCATCTAGTTCTAACACCTTCCACTAGACCAGGTTAATCAAAGCCCCAGTCCAATCTGGCCTTGACATCTCATAAGCTACGCCCCTTCCTAAGGAACAGAATGGTATGTACATATTTAGTTTCAGTTCTATTGATGTTATTGCCAGTTAAAAAAATCTGCTGGTGCATGTTTTTCCCAGGCATGATACCATCGGAAAAAAGTTGAACTGTTTATGCAAATGTGTCCCCAGAATTGTAGAATGAAACTGAAAGCAAGAAAACTCCTCTTAAAGTTTTCAGCTCTAATCAATGCAGGATTTAACAGGAGCAGGCATGCCACATTTAGCCAGAAACATGGTTTTGCCGTTAGTCATCCACTTCAGCAGGTTTACAGAACAAAAGCTAAGACACCATTGTCACTATTTGTGCCCTACCACGCAGGAAGCCCAGCCATCAGATCAGACACTACAGAGTTTGTAAGCTGCCTACAAGTTCTTGCCCCTAAATGTTTAATGGATCTGGAAACGAAACAAAGAAGCCTCAGAACTAATCCATAAAAAGCCACTGAATGTCAATGCAAAATGTCACACCAACTATCCTTGAACTTGTGCTTGAGTAGCCTTGTTTCAGACAGAGATTTAAGGAAGAACACACATCTATTCAGAGCTGACCAATTACCACGACATTGCCAAAGTTTCAGGAGCAAGTGGGTTTTGCTGTATACAGCTAGTAGAGAAGCCAACAACTTGGGCAGAGTAGGTACCATGTGGAGGAACACTTTTCCACTCAAACAAACTTCACAACTCCACCAACACCTGGTGATTTCCTTCCAGCCAAAGGTCAGAGCATCATGAATGATCAGACACGTGGCCATGAGTCAACAATACCCAAACGTGCTTCAGCTACCACTAGATCAACTTTATTAGCTAGCTCCCAAAGGATCATATACCTACTACAGTTGAGAACTGTCCCTCCCTTCTGTTGAAAAAGTGTTGAAAGACCACAGAAAACCTCAATTTGTAGAATTTCAAATATAGATAAATTACAAAAAAATAAATGGCTGAACCAAGTTCCTGAGCTTAGCTAGGGCTGCAGCAGGAAGAACAGGCAATGCCTTCCAGTCACAGGAACTGTGGAACACAAGGACAGGGATTGCTTCTGGCATTATCTGACTTCCTGTGCTAGATCTACACATCTAGAAATATCAGACATTCACAAAGACAGCACTTTTTGTCTAAAAGCCAGGGAAAGAAAGACAAATTTACCTTTGGGATCCATTTCCCTCCCAGGAAGTTCCCACATAATGGGCATTTTGGTGGCTTATGCCTGGTGACATAAGTGAAGGAACAGCCAGGATTGGTGCAATTTCCATGTCCCCTTCGAGTATAAGTGGTCGTCTGAAACGAGAGTTGTCAAGAATTTCTCTACAGAGCTGAAAAAACCACAGAGCTGAGCTCATTGCTCCCTTTTTCCTCATAAGCACTTTACAAAGTGTTATTCAGCAAATCACCAGCACTCCACTATTATTCCTTACACTGATCAACCACCACACAGCTGGATCAGAGTGAGTCAGCACCATAACTACTCTGAGTGTAAATGCTCAGTCTATACAAGTCTTCACTATTACCAGAATTAAGTTCAAATTGCAGAGCAGAGATGAGCAGTGCATAACCCACTATAAAGAGACGCTAACCTTGCATTTACAGTGATGTAACAGTTCTGAGTAAATTATAGTAAGAAAGTAAGAAAACTATTCAAACAGCAGTCCACAGCAAGGCAAGATGGGATTAACAGACTCATGCCAATGGAGCAACAAGACATGAAGCCAAGCACTCATGATGTAGAGGCAGTTTGCATTGGTGATTTACTGTTGGACGCAGTGGTCAAGCACCTCCCTGGTGCTTTAGTGTAACTTGCTGCGAACTACTGTAACACCAGCAGCACCACCAGGCACTATTTATAAAGCCAACTAAAGCAGAACCAGCCATCTCTGCCAGGACAACTGTATCAACACATTTGAGTTTCTGTCAGCACAACACTTGATATTCCGAACTCAACACTCCCGAGGCAGCTGCTGTGCCATAGGTCTCTAACTAGGTATGGGGTTTCTTGAGAAACAGAAGTCCTGCTGTCAAAGACATGAGACAATTTAAGCTGAGTACTTCCCAGGAACTAACACCTGAGGTACTTCTAGTCCCCCCAAGACATCTGGAAGAATATGACACTATGTGCCACTATAAATATCTGCAGTTTTCCACCAGCTGGAAGTATAGAGGGCCTGGAAAACAGGATTTGAGGCTAGCTTATACAACCCAAGTTGCTCAGTGCTGACTGTACAATGAATTCCTACAATGACTACAGAGACACAGGTAGCTGCAGTGGCGAGATTGAAGAGAAATAATGGTATTCTTCCTAATACAACAGGCCACAAAGCCTTTTACACAAGTTCTCAAAATGTTAAGTGACTGCTCCTCTCCTGTCACACGGCCAAAGCAACAGCCACCCACGAGACTGGGGAGCTCATGTTTTCCTGTCAAAGGGGTAGATTCTTGCCCTTAAAGGGAGGGACATTGGCATTTTATGAAGACAAATACACATCCAAGTGGAGGGGAGAGACGGCTACACAGACCCTGGAAAGGGCAACACAAAGTGCTATTGCCCAGATGTGTTGTGATAGCATTATCTACTGTTTCCAAGAATTCCTTGAAGAAGAAGGCAGCAGAAAGAGACCCTATAAGACACCTCAGAAATTCAGAGACCCCCATTAGCACACAATATGCATAAAACCAGGGACAAGATATAAACTGACACAATGGCTCCAAACCAAACCACGATCAAACCCTTCCTACTCCAGTTACGACAAACCTATAGTGACATATCCATACCTTAAAATACCACACAAGACTCTGAGTCTCTTACCAATTTAATTGACGCTGGGCTCTCCACAACAGAATGAGCTGGCAAAGGTAACATAATGAACTGTGTAGGTGGTGTGGAGGAGCTGCTCTCTTCAGTATCCTAAAATGAAGTCAGAGGGAAAATAAATGCAGAAAACAAGAGACATGGTGATCTGTGTCCCATCCTCTCATGAACACTACCATTGAACATGTGTCTTAAGGACTGATGAGAACAGAAAGCAGGAAACAAGAGTGATCATTTCAAAAGCAGTGGCCTTAGCAGGTCCACTCTGGAAATTACTAAACTCTTCACAGATTGAAATTGAAACCAGCAAATCCAATTCTTACCAAAATAAAGGTTTCTATAACCTGTCCCTAAAAACTCAACTTAAAATTACTCCTTTCTACCTCTCCGCAACCAAAAAACAACTATCAGGAGCAGAGGTAACACTTTTTCCTCCCTAAAATCTTGTAGTTCAACAGCAGAACGCACCCCAAGTATTTTCATAAGAAAAAATTAAAAAACCTCAAGCAGCCATCTTAAGACAGAAATTGTATCAGCACATGGCAGAGCCAATGTGCAAGCAGAGACTCTAATCACAGAGTTACAAAAGGTGCTGTTTCCTTCCCCACTGAGCTTAAGCCTCTTGCAGCTACCAAAAATCTTAAGTAAAATGTGGTAAGCAGCATTTGGAGCATTTCAGGCGAGAGTCTGGCAGGAGTCTGAGTCTCACTATTAAAACTTACCCTCCCAGTCACCACGGTCACCACAGACACACCATCTGAGACCTGAGGATGGGCCACAGCAATGCTCCCACTGGACACATCTGTGGAGTTGCTAACTAGAGTCTCCTCAATAACTACCCGAGCTGTCTGATACGGTTGCCCTTCTATTTCCAAAGCAGCCTCATCCAAGAGGATATCTCCAGCCACTTTCTCCGTCACGGGCCCAACATAATGAGAGAGAATCTCGGATGCAACTGCTTCTTCCACAGCATCTGGCTGGGTGAAGGAAGCAGTGTCTTCTGCCAGCCCTTCGATGGCAATACACTGCTCAGAAATGCCCACATGGCTTGAGTCCACAGAAAGGATGTTCTGCACAGCATCAGGGGGGACACTGGTGATGTTCGTGGAAGCCCTTAAGCCTTCGGGCGCTGCCTGACTCTGTGTGACGCACAGCTCCAGAGATTGCCTGCTCCTCTCTTCATGAAGAGTGGTTTTGGGAATAATGATATAATCTGAGCGAGGAAGAATCTTACGGAAACCTGGAATGTCTGGAACTACTGCAGCTAGAGTGGACACCTTGGAATTCTGTTGGCAAAAACAGGGTATAGAATAAATAAACAAGAGAAAGGGAAGAGATTCAGGTCTTAATCCTGCTATTTTAGAGCCTGAAGTTTAAATCATTTCCTGAAGTAGATTGCTGAGAATTTCCCCCTTGACAGAGCCTGCAGAATCCCTCTCAGCCCTGGTTTTACCATCCACTTTACCATCAGTCACCCTGATGACACAACATAAAAATAACTATCCCCATCAGCAGGTATTAGACATAACTTGTCATGAATTTCAAAACATTATCCCTTACTGAACAGAAAGCGAAAGCAAGGCACAGGGGCCTCAAACACTGCTTCTTTACAGGCTCTCCTAAGCAGGAATACAAACTGGAATCTGCAGTTAAATGATCCTCCAACACACAGCATTGCGTGAGCAGTTAAGTGCCTCTCTTTATGCAGCAAAGAGCTGCCAGAAGCAGACTTACCGGGTCCAAGCCCTCCTTCTCTAACTTGGCTTTCTCCAAGTAATAGCTTTTTTCAGCCACACTGAGCAACCTCCAGCTCTCACTGATCTTTTTGTTGATTTCAGATTGAGGGAGGTGGGGGAGCTCTTGCTGTACTTTCAAGTAAATATCGTAATAGTAGAGGAGGTAAGCAGATCTGAAATGAAATCAGGCACCACAATGTTAGGGGCATTCTGCATAAATTCTTCTGGCAAAAGAAATCTACAGGTTTTATATTTGTCTCAAGCTCAAATGACAAGTATGTTACATTCAATTGTACCTGTAAATGTGGTTTTTAACCAAATGAAAACTAAGATTCTGCGGAGAACCTCTTAAGTAGGGAGAAAGAGGCTAAGGCAAATTATTCTGGGGTAGACAAACTTTAGATCAAGCCATGGTAGCACCTCTAAAGACAAGAGTATCAGAGTAGGCTCAAAGTGTCAAACTAATGTTTTCTACGTGACATTTTACAGTATGAAGTGCTCCAAGCATACTGCAAAGTTCATTCTCATGAGAAATTGCTTCCACAGCACATAGGAACTGAACGAAGACACAAAGAACTTACCTAGGCTTTTTGGCTTTTTCTCCATGCTCACCAGTGCTTTTGTATTTCTTTTTCTTCTTAGATGGCACTGGTGATGATGCATAAGTGTAAGTGCCCTCTATTTCCTCCATTACCACAGTTACTTCTGTGCCATCATATGGAGCCTCCATTGCTAAAAACATGTATTTTACGTTATGCATTTGCCAAGTTATACCAAATTTCTCACAACAAAGACCACTCTTGATCATCTCTGTAAACTGCCAGCACCAACGGCATACGAGTTTGGCTGTTACTAACTAAGGTAAGTATGTGTTAGCTATTATCAATTTTTAGAAGAAAACCCTTTTATTGCTACAACCTCAACCCCATCAGTTCAGTGCAGGCACACTGCACCTGCACTCCAAAGCTGCAACTCCCCAGGAACCTCACAGTTAAGTCTGGCAACCCAGAAAGAGCCTCACGCCCAGGAAGCAGGTGTCCAGCTACAAGGTACCACAGCCATGCTCCCAAAAGCGAGGCCAGAGCCTGAATAAGCACGGAAGCCTCTCAAGCCACCAGATCTCTAAGGCTCCTCACTTCACACCGATGCTGGCACAGCCTCCGGGGCGCTGAGAGGCAGAGAAGACACGAGAACCCTCAGGAGATAAAGGGCAACGCTACCCGGGCTCAGGCGCAGCCCACGCCTGACCCGACCTCGGCCCCACGCAGTCTCTAATCCCGGGCAAGCCCATTAAACCCAGGTCCTATCTCCCGCACGGTGCCCGCGGAGCACTGGAGAACTTCCCTGCCATGCACCCCCCGAGGAAAAGCCCCAGCGCCTCGGCCACTCACCGGGCAGCACCGGGGACGCGCGGCGGGACAGGCAGCGAGCTGCGGTCACATCCCAGCCGGGGGGCAGCGGCGCGGGGGAGGCAGCGCCGGAGCTACGGGCCAGCCGCATGGAGAGGAGCGCTGGGGCGGGCCGTGCGGGGCGGGCTGCGCGGGGCGGCCCTCAGCGGCATGCCGCGCCGGGAGCGGGCCGGGCGCCGGTACACCGCCGGCACCCACACCGGAAGCGCCGGCGCCAACGTCCGGGGCGCGGCGGGACGGCCGGGGAGGGCGGGGCTGGGCAGCGTCCCCTGGCGTTGTGGCGGGAAAGAGCGTGAGGCGGGAAGGGGCGGGAAATAGGCGGGGCGCGGGGCCCGCCTGGTCTCATAGCCGCGGCGGGCGGCGGGGGAAGTGGGTCGCGCCGCCGTTAGAGCGCAGTTAGCAGAGGGCTCTGCCTCCCCGAAGTAGAGCCGTGTGCTTGCGTTGTCCAGTGGTGCTGGCCAGGCTTTTGGTGTGGTTCACCACAGCCCGTCTACCTGATGGTCTCAGAGCAGCAGTTACAGACCTGCCCCTTCCTCTCATGAGGGAGCCGGTGAAGCTCTGCTCCTTTGGCGGTGCTTTCAGTCCCTGCTTCCCGTTCCTGGTGGTGAGGCAGATGAAGTGGCAGCATGAGGTTCAGATGTGAGAAAGCTCAGCGCCACTTGGCCGAGGTGGTGGGTGTTCCACAGACAGCTGGGTGTACATCCAGCGCCATGCCACTGCAGCAGCACGAGAGCCAGCATCTTCCTGCCAGGAAATGGCAGCTGCTTCAAGTATTCTTGGGGTCGTTGCGTCCCAGCATTGCTTCATCAACGTTTCTCATTAGTTTTGGGGAATAGAAGTTCCCAGACACAACAAAGTAATTTTTTTCTCTGCTTCCGTGAACACTAAAATACAGTGTTCTGCTCCCCAGGGAACAAATAGCCTCTTAGGGCTCTCATAACGCTTTTCCTTTGCACCTTCTGGAGAGCGGGATGTTGCACAGTCCGTGCTTTAACATGTTTTTCAAATTACACATTGCGTCGTTTTTATCTATCCATGCCTATTTCTGTGTTTTACATCATGACTTCTAACTTTAGAGAAATATAAACCACATCGATCTCGTGCCTTCTTGGATCTCAGAGCAGCACAATAAGGGCTCCTCTTGTCTAGTAAGCCATTAATAAACGCCACAGAGCAGCGATACAACAGCCAGTATGAGATCTGCAACCAGTTAATTATTCTCCTGAAGTTCTACAGGCGTTTATGTGTTCTGTAGTTCTTATGTGCAATGATTGGTGGCGAACTGCCTGTTCTGCATTAAACACTGTGTGGCTTCACACAACCCTGTGCTTTTCCAGAGCTCCCTACTTTTATGTGGATCGATACACTAGAATACTGTTGGAATTATTACCTAGCCAAATATATATATTAAAAAAAAAAAAAAGGTTTTGCAGGACTCGTGAACAACTGAAAAGATAATTTAAGAGAAAAAAGCTTGAAGGACAGTGGCTGTGCTTCCGTTGTTCATGGAGGAGTTTCTTACGGCATGCAGGCTGTCGATGGTGTTAGGAACTCAAGCACCTCAATTTGGCATCTTGACTCTTCCATGGACATCTGGCTTTATGTCAGAAGTATATCAACAGCATGTAAATTAATATGCTGTAGTTAGTAACTATTAATAATTTATTAATAGTTAGTGGTATCTATTGTAAGCCCAAGGGACTTTACAGAGGGGTACCTGCTGTGTCAGGAAGGGGAAGGCACACTCCCCCTGGACACTTCATGCACCATTACCTCAAGAAATGAAAGGTAACGATGGAGATAGATTGCACAGGGATCTCCCTCTTCACTTCCCTGATAAAGTACAAAGGCCACTTTCAGAAGGCAGCCAGGCATGCTGAGCTAGAGCAGGTACCAGCCTTTACTTTTGAAGAGTCACTTCAGAGTCTGCTTAAATAGATGAGAAATCGTAGCAGATTATTGTTACTTTAATCCGTCTGGAGCTCCCTCATCTGCAAGGCTTTCCAAGGCTGAATCCCTTCTATTCAATCAACACAATGTTGTCAGGCTGTAATGTGCGGCCTAGGCCTCCTTTCTCAGGGCAATTTGACATCATCTCTGTGTCAGCCCCTCAAACAGCTCCAGCTTCCAAGAGGCTTTCGTGACACCAGCCCTTGAAGTAAAAGCTGTGTGAGATTGAGGCAGTGTGGAAGCGAGGAGGGAAACACTGCCAGGAACTTTGGGGTGTGATCTTCACGGTGGAGGTGGAGCGATTAAAACCCCCATGGCACCTGTGCTGAGCCTCATCTGTGGGGAAGGAGGTGTGCAGGGAAATTTAGGAGCACTCCAGTAGACCAGCTGCAGTCACCAGGAGCTGTTCTCATTAGTCCTAAGTCATTTTAAACTACTAGGACACTATGCTGGTGACCGTGGGGTCACGCTTTCCTTTGAGAGTACAACCACACTGAACCAGCTCCTCCACAGCCCTGCACACATCTGCTACAGCTCCCATCTCACCCTGCCGTCCACAGTGTTTGTGCTGATAGTAACTGCAGCAGCATGATGGAGCAGGCGTCGGAGGGCTGGAGACAGGGAAGGGGCGTCTGTCTGTCTGTCTGTGGAGGGGTAAAGGAGCCCCTTTTCCCTCAGAAATGTTGCAGTAAAGCTGTTACTATTTATACAACGGCACCAGTGGAAAAGCAAAAAGGGATTTGTTGCCTTGCTGATGAATTCTGGCATGTTTGGGAGCTGTTTGCAAGAACAGCATGAGGGATCTCAGAAATGTTAACATTTACAGTGTTTCTAATTGTGTACACAGGTGTCTGGAGAGTTGGGGGTTGCAAAGCAACAAAACCTTGTCTCTTCAATGTGTCTGTATTGACCAGGCACAGCACAAAATTGCCAAGCAAGAAAAGGAACCAAAAGTTATATACTTCATTTAGGTAGCAAAAGGTAACTTCTTGTTTTATCCAAAAAGCAGGCATCAAACTGATGGAGTTACTGTACCAACCTCTCATTTAATCCTTGAGGATCATGAAGATTTCAGTTGCTCTGCAAGGCTGCTATAGCCACAGTTAGTACACAAGGGAAAAAATGCTTCCCTGTGAGGACAGTGAGGCGCTGGCACAGGGTGCCCAGAGAAGCTGTGGCTGCCCCATCTCTGGCAGTGCTCAAGGCCAGGTTGGATGGGGCTTGGAGCAACCTGCTCTAGTGGAAGGTGTCCCTGCCCTTGGCAGGGGTTGGAACTGGATGGGCTTTGAGGTCCCTTCAGCCCAAACCAGTCTGGCATTCTGATATGTTAGGTGACGGAGATAATGACAGCCGGGAGAAGAGGCACTGTTAAAGACACTGTAGAGGGTTCCTGAGGGAGGAGAGAAACCTGGTGGTGCGTTAGTGCAAAGTAATGAACAGCGCAGAACAGGCGAGGCAAGCGTTCCTGTCTCTTTATTGCCAATAAAGGAAAGGAGACGGTTATTGCAACTGCAAACTCTCATTTCATTCACATGTGGAAATTGCAATTGAAGCATAGCTGTGCAAAGCTCACCAGGAGGAACACCCCTGCCTTGCGGCCACTTGATCACAGGCAGTACCTCGGTGGGTGGCAGGGGGAGAAGGAGATAGGGGCAGCCATGAGGGGACACCAGGAGAGGAGAGGAGGGGCGGCCATGAGGGAAGATCATGAGGGGAGAGGAGGGGCGGCCAATGAGGGAAGATCATGAGGGGAGAGGAGTGGCGGCCGTGAGGGAAGATCATGAGGGGAGAGGAGGGGCGGCCGTGAGGGAAGATCATGAGGGGAGAAGAGGGGCGGCCGTGAGGGAAGATCATGAGGGGAGAGGAGGGGCGGCCATGAGGGGAGATCATGAGGGGAGAGGAGGGGCGGCCATGAGGGGAGATCATGAGGGGAGAGGAGGGGCGGCAATGAAGGAAGATCATGAAGGGAGAGGAGGGGCGGCCATGAGGGGAGATCATGAGGGGAGAGGAGGGGCGGCCGTGAGGGAAGATCATGAGGGGAGAGGAGGGGAAGCCATGACAGAAGTTCATGAGGGGAGATGTGTGGCGGCCATGAGGGAAGATCATGAGGGGAGAGGAGGGGCGGCCGTGAGGGAAGTTCATGAGTGGAGAGGAAGGGCGGCCATGAAGGAAGATCATGAGGGGAGAGGAGGGGGGGCCGTGAGAGAAGATCTTGAGGGGAGAGGAGGGGCGGCCATGAAGGGAGATCATGAAAAGAGAGGAGGGGCGGCCATGCCGGAAGATCATGAAGGGAGAGGAGTGGCGGCCGTGAGGGAAGATCATGAAAAGAGAGGAGGGGCGGCCATGAGAGGAGATCATGAGGGGAGAGGAGGGGCGGCCATGACAGAAGTTCTTGAGGGGAGATGTGTGGCAGCCATGAGAGAAGATCATGAGGGGAGAGGAGGGGCGGCCATGAGAGAAGATCATGAGGGGAGAGGAGGGGCGGCCATGAAGGGAGATCATGAGGGGAGAGGAGGGGCGGCCATGAGAGGAGAGCATGAGGGGAGAGGAGGGGCGGCCATGAGAGAAGATCATGAAGGGAGAGGAGGGGAAGCCATGACAGAAGTTCATGAGGGGAGATGTGTGGCGGCCATGAGGGAAGATCATGAGGGGAGAGGAGGGGCGGCCGTGGGAGAAGATCTTGAGGGGAGAGGAGGGGCGGCCATGAAGGGAGATCATGAAAAGAGAGGAGGGGCGGCCATGCGGAGAGATCATGAGGGGAGAGGAAGGGCAGCCATAAGGTGCTGCAATGAGGGGAGATCATGAGGGGAGATGTGTGGCGGCCATGAGAGAAGATCATGAGGGGAGATGAGGGGCGGCCATGAGGGAAGATCATGAGGGGAGAGGAGGGGCGGCCATGAGGGAAGATCATGAGGGGAGAGGAGGGTCGGCCATGAGGGGAGATCATGAAGGGAGAGGAGGGGCGGCCATGAGAGGAGATCATGAGGGGAGAGGAGGGGCGGCCATGCGAAGAGATCATGAGGGGAGAGGAAGGGCAGACATAAGGTGCTACAAAGAGGGAAGATCATGAGGGGAGAGGAGTGGCGGCCATGAGGGAAGATCATGAGGGGAGAGGAGGGGTGGCCATGAGAGGAGATCATGAGGGGAGAGGAGTGGCGGCCATGAGGGGAGATCATGAGGGGAGAGGAGGGGCGGCCATTTGGGGAGATCATGAGGGGAGATGTGTGGCGGCCATGAGAGAAGATCATGAGGGGAGAGGAGGGACGGCCATGAGAGGAGATCATGGTGGGAGAGGAGGGGCGGCCATGAGGGAAGATCATGAGGGGAGAGGAGGGACGGCCGTGAGAGGAGATCATGAGGAGAGAGGAGGGGCGGCCATGAGGGAAGATTATGAGGGGAGAGGAGGGACGGCCATGAGAGGAGATCATGAAGGGGGAGGATTGGCGGCCATGAAGGAGGATCATGAGGGGAGAGGAGGGGCAGCCACGAGGGAAGATCATGAGGGGAGATGAGGGGCGGCCATGAGAGGAGATCATGAGGGGAGAGGAGGGACGGCCATGAGAGGAGATCATGAGGGGAGAGGAGGGGCAGCCATGAGGGGAGAGGAGGGGCAGCCATGAGGGAAGATCATGAGGGGAGATGTGTGGCGGCCATGAGAGAAGATCATGAGGGGAGAGGAGGGTCGGCCATGAGGGGAGATCATGAGGGGAGAGGAGGGGCAGCCATGAAGGAAGATCATGAGGGGTGAGGGGGGACGGCCATGAAGGGAGATCATGAAGGGAGAGGAGGGGCGGCCGTGAGGGAAGATCATGAGGGGAGAGGAGGGGCGGCCATGAGGGGAGAGCATGAGGGGAGAGGAGGGGCGGCCGTGAGGGAAGATCATGAAGGGAGAGGAGGGGCGGCCATGAGGGAAGATCATGAGGGGAGAGGAGGGGCGGCCATGAGAGGAGATCATGAAGGGAGGGGAGGGGCGGCCATGATAGGAGATCATGGTGGGAGAGGAGGGGCGGCCGTGAGAGGAGATCATGAGGGGAGAGGAGGGGCGGCCGTGAGGGAAGATCATGAGGGGAGATGTGTGGCGGCCATGAGAGAAGATCATGAGGGGAGAGGAGGGGCGGCCATGAGAGAAGATGATGAAGGGAGAGGAGAGGGGGGTTGGCCATGAAGGGTGGGAAGATCATGAGGGAAGATGAGGGGCAGCCATGAACTGGATCCAGATAAGCATCTATTCATATCGTTATGGAACTGCCGCTTTCAGCACAGTGCCCATAGCCACAGCTCTCAACAGAACAGCAGGACTTGACATAGGCTGTGGCCTGTAATTTAATTCCTTCTCAGAAATGCAAGAAAGATTGTCAGAAGTTATGGCCATGCTTCTCACTGCAGTGTGGACATATAGTAATAGGCAGCACAGTGCCAGCAGTGAAATCAAGAGCAAACAGTTGTACTCCTGGCACAGCACAACAGGTTGCCTGCAATAAGGAGTAAAGCTTAACTGGGTGGGAGACAGCAGAGCCGTTTTGGGTCTGAGCTGAGACTGCAAAATGAGCTCCCTCAGGACCTGGGAGCCATGATCAACTCCACTAAGCACTGAGGTTGTTTTTTAAATCTTGCTTTGTGCAAGGTAATTAAATATATATTTTTTTTAAGAGATACCCACCAGAACATGACACTCCTTGCACTCATTTCTTTCCCTGGAGATAGAATGGGAAAATGAACAACAGGAGGGACGTGAAACCATTAGCAATATATTGGAAAAAGCTCAGATACTGGTACAGTTTGTCTAGGATATACTGGATAGGTGTGAGCCCCTCCAGTCTTGCTCATTCTCCTGCTTTGCATGGAAGGTCTGATTTGCTCTCTGATGTCACTTTTAGGGTATGTTGGGATGCTGATGGTGTGCACCATTGCTGGACCTTCAGTGGCGCATCTAGGAAAGAAAGGCCAGGTTGGATGGGGCTTTGAGCAACCTGCTCTAGTGGAAGGTGTCCCTGCCCATGGCAGGGAGGTTGGAAGTGGACGATCTCTAAGGTCTCTTCCAACCCAAACCATTCTGTGATTCTATGAAATCCTCCAGCTTCCCGTTCAGCAGTAGTTGATGGATTGCACCACGCTGGCGCACTGTGACAAGTACTGAAGTGCCACTTGGCAAGGAGGCAGTTTTCCTGAATACAAAAAGCAGCTCCTACTGTCAAACACAAAAGGTTCAATCCTGTTACCTGTGATGTTAATCTGGTTTCAAACAGAGCAAATGAGTGGAGAATCAAGTCCCTGAAGTTCATGTTTTTACAGTGACATTCAGAATAACTGCATCTCCTGGTGTTTGGTACAGGATAATACCATTACTGAGTGCAATACGGCTAATCTCCACTCTTGCCACTGAAGGGGAGAACACCAAAGCTTTACATCTGCATCTCCTACCTGGTATCTGTCTGCTGTCTCTCTCCTCTCCCCTCCCTGTTTTTAGTCTGTTTTGAGTTTCAACCCTTGCCTTATCACATTCAGCAGTTGTCTGTTGATTACAAGAATTAAAAGAAGTAGGAGCTGTGGCTCGGCTGGCACAACAGAGCGCTTCTAAATGTCTGTAAGCCTCTGGCAAGCAGAACTCGGTGCCAGGATCTCTTTTTGTATTATACCTCAGAATGAGTTGGCATCTTCATCACTCAGGAGGGTCCCTGAACAGACCCTTAGCAGCACAGTTCACATGGAGAGACACAGTCAAGCTGTCTCCAGCATTCCAAGCTCCATTGTCTTACAGAGGTTTTCTGGACAGTAAAGTAGGATGATATCCATGAATGAAGTCAGATCGCCGTGCTTTCTTCTAACGAGTGCTGGCTTGCTTATACAATCCCCTCTGATAATATGCCACTGGCAAGTCCCAGCCAAAATCATTTCTTTGTCGCACTGTAGGGGTTGTATCTATTTGCTAATGCCAAAGGCATGTGTCTCATATTTATTAGCACAACCATTGGAATAGAAGGAATGAGCTTTCTGTAGCATTGTGCCAAGCATGAAACTCAAAAAGTCCTGGCTATTATCAAAAAGCCCACAAACATCCAAGATACAGTTTATTAAGACAGCAGGTTGACCTAACCTACTGCCTACAGTAAGTACAGTACAGATGAGAATTTTCAGGTCAAAACAGACTGATAGAAGAGTGCAGATCCTTGCAACTCCAGATTAAAAATACCAAATCTACACTCAATTACCACCACTGCAAGAACAAGGATGTATTAAATTCCATTTAGGATCCTCATTTTTAAATTGCTTTTATAAGTTGCCAGTCATCTGAATGCACAACTGAAGAATTTTTGCCACAGAACTGGAGGTCTGGTTTTTGAGTGGGCCCAGTGAAAGGTGGGCATGTGTGGAAGGAGATTTTTCATTTATTTCTCCTAAGATGGTGCAGGATACCAGAAATACATAGGGGCACAACTAGACCTAATGAGAAATCTTTAACAAAGGAGAAATATATGCTGAGAAACAGAAAGCAGCTTCTCAGGGTAGGACCCATTCATCTGTGGAATGGCCCTGCAAGGAACCAAGGGAACCCAGGACTTAAAGCAGAACTTGAAAAGACAAAACAGTAACAAGTGCACTGGAGGGAACAAGGAGATCGTGCCCCAGATCTTCCATTTTATAGGACTTCTGTGCAGCTGGTGCCTGCCTGTTAGTGCTTGTTAGTGAAAAGGCTCAACCAGAGCTCAGACTTGAGGTTTGTCTTTAATAGTGGATAAGTAGGTTAAAAATTCCGGGGGGGAGGGGGCATACACAAAAGCCTCTAAGGAAAGAAAACAGAAGGGGCTGCTAACATGCACATAACAACTGACATCTTTTGGGGTGTCCTCTGGTGAAGGGTAACTTTTAAGATACGGTTCCCTAGAAAGACTATTACCTTCATGTCCCATGGCTCCAAAATTAATGAAGTGGCGATGGGGTAGAAAGCCCTACTGAACTTTTAAACCACTTGATGGATTTCAACAGGATTTGACAGAGGGGTCAAGGTCTCCATGATGTCGTATTTGAAAAGTTCTGTGCAAGAGCACAGCAGGTAGAGACTGCCACTTGTGTGAGCTTACATGTTATTAGACATGAGAGAGACAGGCAGCAGACATAAGGCCATTAGGAAACCTGGCTGTCCTCGTTCTGTGGCTCACTGATCTATTTGCAAATATATTTGCTATGAGTTGCAACTCATACTTCCACAAGGAACAGTTCAGTCACTTCCCAGGATAGACTCCACCCTCTGGGGAAAATGTGCCACTTTGAGACCCTTGAATAAAAGGGTCACAGGGAGGCTGAGGGAAGTGTTTTGGTAATAAATGGCTCCACTAATAATTGATGCAATGCAGGCCACTGATTAGTGAAGACATTACCTGACCATCAAAGCCATGACAGGTTGCTTTCTAGCTTCCTAATCTAGCTGTGGTAGACGTTCTACCTCAGAACGTCACCTAAATGTAATTTTTGCCTTGCTGATTGCTCAGGTAGACACACAACACTGTAAATTTGCTTTGCAGTCAGGGTGCCTCACCCTCCTCTTCAGGCTGTTCACTGATGCTGCAGCCCAGAGCATCTTCTGAAATGGTTTCAGCAGACGAAGCTCCTCTTCCAAGTGCACATCTTAGCAATCATCAAGGAGGGAAGCACAAGACAGCACAAGACAACAGTAAGATATGGCAAAAAAAAACAAACAGCCTTTTAATTAGCTTCCTTAGAACAGAAAACAACTGCGTTAGTATTTCTTTAGAATCATCCTTGACCAAACAATTCCGAAATGCTTATGATCAGTGGAGCAAAGCCTGAGGTGATCCTTTGGTCCATGCTCTGAAAGCAGTAGATGCTGCTGAAAAATTCCAGGCAGTGTTACCATTAAAACCCTCCCACACCTGGATTCACAGATCATTACTCTTTTTTTGAGAGTCTGGAATAAATATTTACCCCTGAGAATTCACAATTCGCTTTTCTCTGAGTATTTAATAGCACTTTCCAAGTAAAGTCTGCCTCCTTAATACATAACTGATAGAAACGTAATAGTTGCAAGATGTGTTCAGTTATGCTTTTTACTGCAGTAGCACTATTCTGCTGGCACATATGACATGTTTTACAAGGCTCTGAGTGCTGCCCTTGTCCTGCTTCACGGAAGAGGAAAGCAAAGCTCATCTAAGCTAGGAGAGAGACCTAGCTGAAAAGAGCTTTACTTTCTATCTCCAATACAAGGAAATACAATGCAAGGGGTGTTCTTAGAGGCATAGCAAAAGAAGTAGCAATTAAAGACACCCTGAACTGGGGATACTGGAGCAGTGAGAAGTCAGCACTGCCCTTGTGCTGCTGCTCTGCTGGCAGGGCTGTTCGCTCGGGCACCTTGGTGAGTCTGGGGACTGCAGCCTGCTTCACCAGTGCCACAGGATCCAAGAGTGGGGATCCAGCCACAGCCTGAAGGTCCCCTGGGCCTGTGAGGTAAGGAAGTGACTGCTACACTCACAGCCAGGATGGAGAGTGCAGAAAGCTGATGGACAGCATAAGAAATAGTAGTGAGGTTGGCTCAGAGAGACACATCTGCAAGGCAGCAGGTTTCTTGGGAAGGGCAAGTTTGGACATGGTGACTGTGGCCTCCTATCACTTGTGTCCCTTTGTCCTAGAGCACAGGGTCTCATGTGTGGTCATGCTACAGACATACCCTGAGCTGCACACACAAGGCAACACCCACAAGGGGCAGAACTCCACACAGCAGATCCGACTTGTAGGAAAACTTGCCTCAGAGTTACTTTCACATGCAAGGGCTTGAATAATGCTGGCAAGCACTGCTGCTTTTACCCGTGTAGAGACAGCTGTTGATGAGTCAGAACATGGAAATAGCTCTGCTGACAGCGAAACAAAGACCCTGGTCTCCTGCCATAGTGTAGAGGCAGTCACTGTGTTTGGAACAGAGCAGTTACCAATTATGCATTCCAGTCTACAGAGCAATCGCTCAGAGAACCTCACATTTCTACCTCCTTCAGTCCTTTTGTTTACCTGCAAACTTACTGGCTGTTGAACATGGAAAGTTCAGAGGAGAGCAGCAAGAACAAACACAGGTGCAGCAAATAAGCGCTGTGAGGAAGGACAGAACAAAATGACTTGGTTTAGTCTGGAGGGGGTGGAAGAGATGCATGATAATACCCTTTAAATATGTAAAGGTGCAGTAGAGAAGGTAATAAGCTATTATCTGTGTCTGCCAGAAGACAAGAAGTAATGAATTTCAGTAAGGGAGATTTATTGGTTAGACATTAGGAAGGGCTCAGAACAGACTGTGCCTTGGGAGTGGATGCAATCTCCGTCACAGGAGCCTTGGAAGAGGTGAGACACCCTGTGATCAGGAATGGTTTAGCCAAAGGAGTTCCAACTCCCTTCCATTTATTTCCTATGATCTTTTCTTATACTATTCTTATAGTATGTACATGATTAAAATACCCCAGAACATCTCCCTGCTGTCTGGGAAATCTATGAGAAGTACTTTAATAGCTGTATTTCAGAGAGAGAAGTTCTTGCCAGGCTGTTCTAGCTGCCTGGGTTGCAGTGAGATTAGCTGGTGTCTTTTTAAGAGCATAATTAGAAAGACCAGGACTCCAAACAAACTACTGGCTATTAATCACCCAACTCCAACTGATTTTGCATGAAGCCAATTGGAATTTCACACAATGGAGGACTGCAATGCCAGGCAGACTTTCCAGAGACCAGTGTACGCTGTGCTTTCGTAAGACGTCTTTGCCACCGTAGCAATCTCGTGTTATTGCGCTCCTTGAAGCAGCAGACAGCTTCAATCAATTCTTGCCGTGCTAGTTTTGCTATCTTAGCTTTACTTAATTGGGTACTGCAGGGTTGTCTCAGCGAGTTGAGATCTGCACTTGGAAACCACTAGATTCTTTTATTTAACCCAGGAAAGAGAAATGGGATTTCATACCACAAAGTTGTCAGCAACAAAACTGGACCAAAAATGCTGAACACTGGGGTACACTTACACAGCCATCTGCTGAGTTCAACACTGGAGATTAGCTCCCAGCAACTGAAGCCCTAAATGATTGTTTTAATAATCAGGTCTTGATTCCTGTCGGAAGTCCACTGCAGAAAGCAAGTCAAATTTTACTCTGGCCTCACCGCCTGGGTTTGCTATCACTGCATGTACATCCACCGCGCTTGAGGTTTGACTCCTCCCCAGTATCCACATGCAGATCTCTTGCTGATTCCTCTTTTGAAGGTTTTTGTTTCTGGTGCTCAGATCTTGGCTGACAGGAGTGCAGCCATGCTGTGTGCTGATTGCAGCTGGCAGGTGGATTAGGGAACATTCAGATAGCTATGAAATGCCACTGCGAGACAGAAATGGCAGAACAATGGATTATTTCGCTATGAAGAGCCCAGTAACTGATGCAGACAGTGACATTGAGGAGACAAGCTGAGGAGCATGCAGTCATAAAGCACTTTTTGCTTCCATGAGCCCCAAGAGATCTTCCCAGCTCAAATTTTAGGGATCTGCTGCCAGTTCCCTTCCTCCTCACCTAAGCTGGTGGATTTCTCTGAGGTGCAGGATGTTCTCCGATTCTTCCAAGATATGTGGGAGCGACAGTTGCCAAGTAACAAAAACTCATCACTCTTTTCCTGAAATGCACAACTTCTCATTTTTCTGTTTTGTAGAATGGACAGGTGAAGCTGTGATTTAGGATGCTAGTCCAGAATCAGGATCATTTGGACTCCAGTATTGTCCCTGGATAAATCTGTGGGATACAGAGTTCAAGGTGAAGTAGGGATCTGACTGTCCATGTGGCTCTTGTTTTCAAAAACAAAACTGGGGATGCATTTCATGATTCACTGAACTGGGTTGGTGACCAGTGCAATGGGATTTCATTAGGAATAGAGCAGTGCTGCAGCCAGGGAGAGGCAGCCTGGTATTTCATCAAGAGGTCTCCTTCCCCCACACATGTATAAAAGCTCTCATATGGTTGATCTCAAGCAATGCTGGAACAAAGCTGATAGATCCCACTCCTTCACAGGAATTATCAGCAAAATTCAGCCCATTGTGGTATTTATGGAACTAGAGGAAGTCCATAGAAGAGCATATAGAGTGGTTGGGGATGAAGAAGCTGCCTTAGGAGAAGACATGACTTGAGCTAAGAGAGGGAGAAGCCCGTATGAAGATAGGATGAGAAAATTGGGGCTGTTCAGCCTGGAGAAGAGAAAGCTGTGTGGAGACCTCATAGCAGCCTTCCAATATCTCAAGGGGGCCTATAGGGATGCTGGGGAGGGACTCTTCATTAGGGACTGTAGTGAGAGGACAAGGGGTAACGGGTTCAGACTCAAACAGGGGAAGTTTAGATTGGATATGAGGAAGAAACTCTTTACTGTAAGGGTGGTGAAGCACTGAAATGGGTTGCCCAGGGAAGTTGTGAATGCTCCATCGCTGGCGGTGTTCAAGGCCAGGTTGGACAGAGCCTTGGGTGGCATGGTTTAGTGGGTGGTGTCCCTGCCCATGGCAGGGGGGTTGGAATTGGATGATCTTAAGGTCCTTTCCAACCCTGACTATTCTATGATTCTATGACAGCATCAAGCATTACAAAATGAAGAAGGTACGGGGTAAGCACAGGTTCAGCTGCTGTTCAGCAAGTACCACAGTACTGAAACCAGAGGGCTTTTGCTTAAACTAGTAGGGGATTGCTTTTAACAGATTAAAGAAAGTACTTTTTTATACCATGGGGAGTGAACTTCTGGAACTGGCTGCCACAGGAGGCTGTGAAACAGGCAGAATTGTCAGAGTCAGGGGGGATTAGACAAAACACAAACAAAAAGCCTAGCAATGGATACTAAATGGTCTAGACAGGGATGTCCCCTCTAATATCCCTAGTACATCAGTTGTGGCTGCTGATAGGGGTGTGAGGGGAATGGACCTCTGAAGCGTCCAAGTTTGCATGATTTCTGTAAACAGAATCTTTTATTACCTTGACCTAAGACAGAATGCTGGACAGGATGGATCCAGGTTTGCTGTTATTTCTTACTTGTCTCTAGCTTGATAGAGGCTCTGTTCTTCCTGCACCATGACAGAGTCCATTCCCCTTTTGATGTTACTCATCCTAGTCCCAAAAGAGCCAACAATCTGCCCAAACTATAAAGAACTGTATTAAATTCCAAATTCCATCCAGAGGCTGATCCTGTCCTGAATATGTTGAACTCTTGTTCTGTGACCCGTTTTCCTTCTTCCTTCCATGCAGCAGCAAGGAGAATCACCTTGTAGCTGAGCTGCCTGCTCATCCTGGAGACAAACAGTGTCTGAAAGTTTGTGACACATTAGCAGAGTGTCACGGTGACAGCTCCATGCTTGTGCACTTCAATCAGCTAGTTATAAACAAAATGGTTTCTCCTCTAATGTTCACAGTCTTTGCTACCACACTGGAGAGGACTGAACTAATGAAGATCTCCTCCTGTGAACTCCATGAGGCATCCACACTATTCCTTTTGTACTCATTACACTGAGCAGAACACAGACCAGAAAAAGCATTTTTTGCTGGCTATAAATCATGAGTGGCACTAAGGTATTGCTATTAGCAGGAGAAAAATGCTTTCCTCCCATAGCCTCATTCAGCCCCACATACACACAATGCTTTGGCAAAGGGTGCTGAGGTGTCTGGATAGAAAATTAAATGGAGGTTGTGTTGTCTGAAGATAAATTGGTACCTCCGTTGGTGTGTGTGAGTGACTTTGTCTTTTTCAGATTTGTCTTTTAACTTACAAAACACTGAGACTAGAGATAAGGATGAGTTTTAAAACCCTTGCCTTCTTCCCCTCCCAGGCCCTCCTGAACAAATCCTTTCCCTGAAATGAGCTCAAAGAGAAGATAAATGTTCTGACAGTAATATGCAATATTATTTTTGGCACTTGAGGAATCTCAAGCCAGATAAAGGAAAACTGAAAGGAACACAAAGCTCTGATTTTTTTTCAAATGCTAGGGGCCAAATTCTGCTCCTTCATGAACACAGAACCCTTTTTTGTTCTGTATTATTACAGTAATTCCTGATGCTCACCAGGTTAGCTGATTCTGAGGCCTGATTGAAAACCTAGCACATTCAGAGACTCTGTTGAAATCATACAATAATAGAGCCAAAAGACAAAGGTGTGCAAAGAAAGCACCAACCCCACAGCTCCTGCCCAAACAAAAGCTAATTTGTTTTCAGACCATGTTAGCTGGAGCGCTGACAAGATTAACACCTGATATCTAGGGAAATGCTGAGCTGTCGGTGACTTCCTTCAGCAGAATGGCACTCCAACCCTTCTCGTATTAGCATATGTTAGAACTGCTGCTTTCCTGGCCTGGTGTGTATTTCCCTACAGAGCCTTCGTGAAAAGTTCAGGGCAGTGTTTCTGCTAAAACATTTGTGGGATATTGAATTAAACATGTGCCATTTGACATTGTTTGCTTGGACTGCTGTGGGTAATGGGAGAGGGCACATGTTACTACAGGGTAGAGAGCCACCAAGGGATGGATGTGGCCTTTGTTGGAGCAGAATGAAGCACAGGCATCACAGGAGTGTGTCACATCTTTGATTCTAACAGAGCCCTGACCAAAGGACCCAGATCACCCTGCATTGATCTAAATGCCAGCTCTATATATTGCCTTAAGACAACAAAAAGTAAAAAGCCCAAACCTTTGCTCTCTTTACACACGTGAGCTTGTTACAGAAATATATACTTTGGAAGTCAAATGGGAACAGATTTTCAGAGCAAACTCTGTTTTAGAGGCAAAATTTTAGTGATTGCAGAGCCTCCAGTGTCCAAAGCACAGCTCCAGCTCCGCAAATTTCAATGTGCTTTGTCAAGCCTGGAAGTTTGGTAGGAGACTGAGACTTGAGGGCTCTTAGAGCAGCCTGTAGTAGGAAACAGCAGTTACTGATGCTGCTGCTTTTGAATGATGTTGTTGCCACATCTCAGCTGTTGTTGTATTTGAGTCATGTGAGTCATGGTTGTATGGGATAGTTAGAGGCATCCCCACCTGTGGTGTCTATTCAGAGTTAATCATCTGCTAGGGCTCACTTGGCAATCAAGAACTGTTCAGTGGTACATTTTATAATACAAGATTTGTATGGTGTGACCAGAAGGAGTCTCCTAGCATGAGAAATAGGGCATTTCTTGGGGAACTCAGAATCTCCCTCCTAAAAGCTGTGAAATATCCTCGGGTGAGTTCAGTGAAGCAGCATGTTGAGAAGGATGTTAGCAAGAATCAGAAAGACCCCTAGAGGAAACTCATTTGGTCATCAGGAACACTGTCTTCCAGACAAGCTTTGCTGAAACACTTGTTCACTTTCATTTTGTCACTGTGTGCCTAACCCTGTAATGAAATGCCTTACCCCTACCAGCTGTGCTGTTGACATGGATCATTCCATCCCACATCAGGAACTCCAGGGCCAGCTCTACAGAGAGAGCCCTGCTTGGCCAGCATTCACTGGGGCACCTTCATCAAGGAGCAGGCAGCAGGAAGATGCCTTTGACTCCAAGAATATCTGTAACTCCTACAGGATCTGCCTGTGACACCAATACAGCAGGGTGAGCTGCGTCCTTCCTACCCTGTCCCAAGCTCTAAGTAGTTCAAAAACTTAAAATGTTTCTGGTCGTTGGTTTCATGGAACTGATCATGGCAGTAAAGCCATCTTTACCAGTGTTAGTATCTGGGGAACCTTCACCTCTAACAGATTTCTGTTTCATGGAAGCAAACTCATTCCTGCCTTCAATGCAGTCATGACAGTCTATGACATACTATTTATTTGCCCAAGCCAACTTTTGGTAAGAAGCTTTGCTTCCTTGCTCTCCACCTTCTCTTGCTCTGTTTGGCAGTGGACACTAGGGCCACTGTCCCGAATAGAGGCATTGTGGTTTTCCACAGGGATCTATATGCACAACCAAAGGCCAGTTTGTTGCCAGCAGTGAGTGTGGAAGGTTGTATCTTTCTTCCAATAGAAAGGAAAAAGCAGCAAGCAGAAATCTATCAGTAAAGCTGCACAAGTACATTAAATAAAGCCAACAGAATGATGCTGTTACATTTGAAGTAAATAATTTCTCCTTCTCAGTTTGCTCCAGCATAAAAATACCTCTTCCCTATAAATGCTGCTGCCAGTATTTATTTGTGAAGAGCTGGGATCTATTTATTTATTTATCCATATTTAGTTTAAAAGTCTCGGCTCAAAATTGAACAGTCATTCATAATGTCATTATCTGCCTCGCTCTGCAGTCAGATACAGTGTGTGGTGTCACAGGACAAAACCTTTGGCAAGGCCCCCAGAAGAGCAATTTAGTTCCTCATCCATCTCAGCTGGCAGCATGATTGGCTTCCAAGCTTGCATTGCTGAATGTGTTACTTTACACTGACATATATTATTGAGTGTTCAATCACTTTCTGAAGTGTTTATTGGTAATAGTTTAATTCTTTCCACTCATTTAAGTAGCTTTTGAAAAAGAAATATTTCTTTGTATCTTGGAGTTTGGTGGAAACGGGGGGGGAGTTCCTCAGGAGGATGGATTGTAGAAATAATCAGCTCATTAGATGGGGACAGAATTTACCAGTGCTGTGGAGGAGAACATCCTCCTCTTTTCATCAGGATGAAACAACAAACTCCCACCACCATGCCAAGGCACATTACATGGCAAAGGTTTACTTATGCCGTGGCTCTCCCATCATGTCGTGGCCTGTGAGGAACGAGATGACCCTTTCACTGGAACATCAATGACTTCCTGACAGGATCTTCACAGATCCAGAAGCTCCCTGAAAAGGAAAACAGGCTGTGACCTGCAGGATCAGGTGCTGGGGAGGTTATTAGACATCAGCATGCCCATGGCTCCAGGTATGGAGAGTGGGCTGCAGGCCCTGCCTGGCAGTGATGTCTCTTGAGAAGGAACCAGTGACCCCTTTTTTGTACCTAGTTAGGAAAAGGGAGCAGGGGATCTGAGAAATAAACAGAGACTAAAATCTAGTGTGGCAGTTGTAAGCTGAGCTGAAGAACAAGGGCCATAGGCAGGACAAGCTGGGGAGGAGGCAGGAGAGCTGGACTATCAAATAAGTCCTTTGACAGTTCATCTCTTGAGGACTCCAGATGTGACAAGCTCAGCAGCCTGGTCCAGGCTGGTGTCCTTGGGACTGCAATCCTCTTACCTCTTGTTTTTGCTCCAGTGAAGACCTACAAATCAAAGGTTTTCTTTTTATCTTTAATGAGGAGTTCTCTCAAGTCTCTTTCCTGCACCTGGGAGTTACTTTCTGATCTGATAAACACTGACTTTTACAGACAACCCCAATGACGAGCTGCTGAGATCACAGTAGCAATCAAGGCTCCTTTGATGGCGGAGCTAAAAATATGCTCCTCAGCTGACAGCTTTAGAGAGGAGAACATGTAGTTTGGTTTGAAAGAATACATCTTCCTTTGTCTGCATGTCTTCTTCTGCCAGGGGACACCACATCTGTGACAATCATGCAAGCAGGTTACATCTGTCTCCTGAACTGAAGCACCCAACCTGTGCTACCTCCAACCACAGAAAGAGTAAAGATTTAAAACCCTCCAAGGGCTTTGGAGAATGGTGTCATTGGTAGATATGCCTCTGGAGAATGGTGTCGTTGGTAGATCTGCCTCTGGTCATGCTGGCAGCCATCAAGTTATTGCATGTCGGAAGCAAGATCTTAGGGTCTGGAGATCACCTTTGCCAATCTCCTAGGTTCAGTTTCAGTTCCCTTGACCAGCTGCCCCAGGTCTTTCCTATCCACTTCTCTGCCTGGTCTCCTCCTTGCAAAATCCAGAGCACTGGCTCACAAGCTCCCTGGTTAATGAGGTGCCCCCATAGCCTTGCTCTTGCACTTGTAAAGGAAGCTGTGGTAAGTAGTGTCACTGCCACCTCCTGGGCTTTCTGAGGACCTGAGCTCATCCCATGGGTTGCAAATGCATATTTATACAAATGCTGTGCAAGAAATCATGGATTGCCCAGCTTCAACCTGCTTCAACCTGCTCCCTTCCCAGGACACCAGAGTGATGGCCCTAAGCAGCCCATGCTTGCAGAAGAGTGTAGGTCTCCTTCTCCTTGGAGACATTAGCTAAAGGTGGAATATTAAGGCTTTTGGGTAGGAGACATACAGATGAAGAAACATACACAATAAGGTTCTGCATTTGTAATGTGTAATATATCTGAGAGTAAAAGGTTGAACAACCCATTTTGGCAAATGGCAATAGCAAAAGGGTGTTTTTGGCTAAATGAAAGCCTCCTCTGTGTGATTTTTCATGCTTCTGCATGCGTAATTTGAATGCAGAGAAAGGCGAAATTCATTTGTTTGGTCAGACAGAAATACATCAGGTTTATTGTTTTGCGAGATACAGGGGGTGTTTCTATGTGGCTGCAGTAGCTATAACAATTTGGCAACACAATGCTCTGCCAAAAAAAGGCATTCACACAAGAATGTCTCTGGGCTCAGTCAGCCCCAGTCCTGGAGGTGGATGTCCCATCCCTAAACCTCTGTGGGCAGTGGTCCATTGCCAGGAGTCTGTTTGATGCTCCCATTTAGGGTGCTGGCCCTGAAGATGTACAACCTCCCTCTAACAGAGCCTTCAGTGTGGATGCTTTCTGGCTTGTTCTGGCAACGGAAGAACATGAGGAAGCCATTCCGGTAGTTCTTGTTCATCCATCCATAGAGCAGAGGGTTGACAAATGTAGAGCACATGGCGCCGACATGGAAAACAGTGTACAGGAGTTTGTAGTCATGGAAGATAAGGACCAGATCAAGATCAATGGCAAGCTGGAATATGTGGAAGGGGAGCCAACAGACTGCGAATACTACAACTACCATCACTAGCATTTTGGTAGTCTTCCTCCTCCGGCACTGGTTTTCATTCCTAGAGGTAGGGCTGACATGGTTTTTCAGCTTGAACCAGATCCTGGTGTAGGCAAAACAAATAATTGCAAGGGGAAAGACATACTGCAGGAGGAGCATGGACAGGCTGTAGATGGTGGCATCTCTGTTATTACCAGAAGGCCATTTTTCTGAGCAGACGGCCATTTTGAGGTTAATGGATGGGATTTCCTCATACCGGTACTCTCTGAAGATGGCCAGAGGACCTGCCAGCACAGCTGCTGCTAGCCACGTGACAGCAATGATGGTAAAGCTGAGCCTCTTGGAAATCCTGCTGTCCAGGTGGAAAACAATACACCGGTACCTATCCAGGGCAATCACAGTTAGGGTGAGAGTGGACACATGGACACTCAGAGCTTGAGCATAAGGAACCAGATGACAAAGAACAGCCCCAAACTTCCACTCATCCAGCAGCGTGTAGACTAGGGTGAAGGGCAGGCAGAGTGTGTCCACCATGAGATCTGCCAGGGCCAGGTTAGCTATGAAGAAGTTGGTGACAGTCCTCATGGTCTTGTACTTCACTATAACGTAAATGACCAGGGAGTTGCCAATGAACCCCAGCAGAATGATGAGGGAGTAGGCGGCAATCAGAACAACCTGCACCCCCAGGATCTTGGTGCTGTCCATCATAACACTGCGGGACCCAGAGAGATCCTGGCTAGGAGTGACAAAGTCCTTGGCATGCCAGCCCTGTGGCAGCTTCTCCTCCAATGCTGTCTTCTCCATGGTGAGAGTGCTGTTGGCTCCCTCCAATGGTCCCATGCGTGGCCTAAGACTTTCTGTCAGGAGGTGAGGGAGGTCTGGAACACAGACACAGCAGAATTGAGAGCTCAGGAGACAGCAGAGCATCTGCAAGAATTGAGACTCAAAGGGCATGTCCCACATGGCATTTTGGGCTAAACAGCAGCAGTGATGACATCCTCCTTCCTTCTCCCTTACCCCCCATCCATTCTCATACTGAACGGTCTTGCAGCTCCCTTATGCTTCCTGTTAGAAGCTAAGATCAGTTGAATGCCAGTTCCCCAAGGGAAGGTCAGGGAAAAATGGGAAATTTCACCCAAGCTTCTGAGATTCTGTTTATTTGAATCGAATGGGGAAAAAAACCCTCAACTAGCCAGAGCCAGAATGGTAGGTCCTGAAGAGATCTGCTCATGGGGCCCCTTTGTATGCTGCCTCTTCTGCTTCCTCAGGCTAGGCTTTGCAAAACAGGGAAGTCACTTCAAGCAAGCCAAAAATCTGGGACCTCCCGGGGCTGACAGAAGCAATTGCTGATGGTGTCATCCATCTTTGATGAGACTTACTGGCCTACAAAAAAGCCCTGAGTCCTAACTCCTTGAAAACTAGGAAAGGAGAAAAACAAGACATTGTCAAAGTCATGGGTTCTTCTCCATCTCCCCATAACTGTTTATCTCCAGATTGTGCACCAGGTTTTTTCAGTTTCTTATTTCTCACCTCTCCAGGTGAAAGTATGTGTCACTCTGTCTCTGCATGAGTCTCCACCACTGCTCCTGCTAGTGATGCCACCACCTAGCTCAACCCAGTGGACCCTGCTCCCAACCCATGCTAATGTGGTTAGCAAAACTAATACCATTCTACGAGGCAAGCAGCCACTGTCTGTGAGCAAGCAGGTCACGTATTATTCCCTTTCCCTCACTCTCAGGCCCTGAAGGTCCTGTGAACCAACTAGAGAAAATTCCTCCCCTGCCATCCTCTAGGTTCCTGGATGCCAGGGTGATTACTCGCTTCCTGTTTGGCCTTGAAGGTCCCACACACCCAGTCAGGCAGCTGTTGATGACCCCATCATGGAACAGGAAAGCATAACAGCACCCGGCACTGTCCATAAAATCAAGCATTTACAAGTCCTAAGTGGGGAACTACTGGACAGTGAGACCCATAGCCAGGGACACCCCCACCATCCTCTGCTCCCTTCGAAGACTGTGTCTCTTATACTTTTATAGGACTTTTAAGACTAGATGATGATTGTTATATGGGTACAGCAAACCATGTATTAGAATTTGACCTGATCTGCAGAGGGTTCAGGTGATTCTAAGTTAAATTGTATTATAAACTGTGTATTACTTAGGTGATCAGATATCATAAGTATCATCATAAATTCTGTATTGCTCTACTTGTAGATTGTACTACCTGGATTTGGCTTATAGAAATCCTGTGCTACACTAACCGTAATATCCTGTTAAGATAACAAAGCTTTAATTGTAACCCCTATTTAGTGCTGTCATCATTGCCAAGTATCCCTAAAAGAACCTGTCTGTCCCCTCTGTGTCAGCGACACCCAGTCCATGCTGGCTGTGCAAAGGAGGTTGCTCCTGCAGGGGCTTTTGAAGGGAGCAAACTGCTGGAGCTGTGAACCAGCCTCCTGCAGAGCTGTTGCTGAGCATCCAGGCACAAACAGGCCTGAGAGCCAAAGCTGCGGCATCAGCGAGCTCCTGCCACGTGGTGCTCAAACGTCAGTGTGAGCATGGCTTTGGGAGCAGGGAGCCTGGCAAATGAGCCAGAACTGACTCGGGCTGGAACCCACAGCTGGCGCTTGGTGCCATTGCAACAGCAGAGTGCTGACATTACAGGGCTATCATTGAGTCCACACACAGCAGGAGAAAAGCCAGCTCTCTTACTGGCTCCTTCTCAGTTTCCATGGCTCAGAATTGCTGCTGGGGTATGAGGAGAGGGGTGGATATCCCATCTCCCCAGCGCTGTGTGGGGCCTCCATTCCCACCGCACACTTGATCAAAAGTGAGCAGAAGTCATGACTGTGCCCAAACAGGGTGGTCTGCAGAGCATCGTGTTTTCTCTGGCCTGCAGAGAGAGGGGGGATAATGCCCTGCCACTGAGGGCTTAAATGAAGCTGGGAATTAGAGGCACACTGCTGGGAACCTTCTCAACTGAGGAATTAATTGGTCTGGGTTTGTACCAGATGAGATGGGAGCATTTGATAACTGGGTGCTTGTGGACTTCCTGCGAGTCCCATACCCTGCCAGGCAAGTGTTTAAGGACAGCCTGTCCCGAGAAAGGGGGAATACTTTTCTGTACATTTTATGAAATGCTGAAACTGCATTTCAGCCAGTTCCATAAACAACAGCATAAAATAATGCTGGCAAGATGGTCAAGGTGGCAGTGATTAAGTTGCAATGCACAATTCTGCTTGTTCTTTCATTGCTCCTGAGAGTAAGGGTTGTGATTCCCCCTTGGGAGCTGCTCCTGCTTGCACACTTGCTTTCTCCTGCCCTCTCCATGTCCCTTGGCTTGCCTAACTGCTGGCCAATTTATGACAAAGATTCCTGTATGTGGAGTTGCTGGGCTCAAATACTGTGATAATGGATGCCATACAGCTACCTAAGAGGATAAGAAGGTAGCTCTAGGCAGCAGGAGGAAAAAAGGGGTGGATTTGCTGGGGTAGGGGTTTGCTAAAGGGTGGCCTCAGATCTCCACACCACCACTGCCCCAGCCCTGGAAAAGTCCCCATTTCTAAGGCAGGAGAAAGGAGCTCAAAGCCACCTCGTGCAGCTGATGCAGTGGGACTCAGAGCAAGGGAACAGGCATTACTTTATCACTATCACTTGTTACCCCTTTTCTGTGACTTGTCAGTTTGTTTTCAGTACCCAAGTCCTGGCACAGCACCAGTGGACACTGCCTTCCCTTTTTCCCCACCTCACCCACCAACTGGTTGCCCGTTCCAGTGTTCACATCCCAGGCTTTTTTCTTTCACTGGAGACTGGCAGCTACCCACTATCTGAGAGGAGCCAGGAACATCATGATTATTGTAGCTGTTTTGCTTCCTAACAAAATGGCCTTAATGGAATTATTATTTGATTTGCTTTGCTTTGTGTTTTTTTTTCCAAAAGGGAACTATTAAAAATCAATTAAGGCATTTTAATTAAGAGACAAAATGGTCATAACAAGTGTTCCCACTCCAGGGGCTGCCTGGAGGTCGCAGGGATGCTGCTAGGAGTGGACTGAGGTCTGTTCCAGCAAGTAACAGAAGAACTGGCATATGTCTAGGCTGCTGGAGGCACCTCTCCTGTGCTCGGCAGGCCTGCCAGGCTAGATGGAAAAATCCTTGGAGCAGAGACGCAACTGCTCTGGGAGAACAGAGCAGCATGGCAGGCCAGGAGTTATGCAGAAAGAACCCTTAAGCCCTTTCCTCTGTGTTGGGCTGCCATGAAGGGATGCAGAAACAGGATTGCCTGGATACTGCCCTCACCCTCTCTTCCAGCTGAGATTCAGTCTGAGGCAGGGCTGGGACCCAGGGAAGGCTCCCAGGGAGGCAGAGAGCTGTTCCCTGTGCCAGCAGGCTTCAGCCTTTGGGAAGGGAGGAAGCACAGAGGAGCTGTAAAACCTCAGCCCTTCTCTGAGCACACTGCTCTCTGTGACTGAGGGACAGTGACCACCGTGGCAACTCCAAAATCCATTCCTACAGCAGGCGTAGTCTAGATGTCCTGGGACTCACATGCACCTCTGCTTCCTGGGGACAGCCCAGCTCCCTCCACATCCCTGCTGCAACCCGAGGCACACAGCCAGCCTCGGGCACATCCAGACCTGGAAGAGCCGTCTGCAAAGCCTGGCACGGTTCAGAAAGCAGGGCTGGAAGGGTGGGCAGAGGGCTGGAGAAACAGAGCTTGTTAGTTAAAATTCCTCTTTTTGTCCCAGGGAGCAAGCCTGGAGTTGCTACAGCCAGCAGGCATGTGGCGTGGGAGAAGGGGTGCAGGAAAGAGGGAGTTAAGGGCAAAGATTGCTCAGAGTGTAGCCAGCAATTGTAATTCTATCACAGTAATCATAGATTGGAAGGGAGGGAGTGGAGGGACTTTGACCAGCCTCTGCTCTCTGGCTAATGACAGCCACAATCTCCTCCTATAGCAGCACTGGGGTGTGAGCGCTGAGGCTGATGGATACTCCCATGGCTTGGCTCACTGACTTATTCTCTGCTGTGTCCTTCCTCCAAAGCATCTCAACTCCATGAAACCTTTCATCTCCAGCAGCTGTCTGGAGCACTGGCTCCCAGTGCTCATACCCAGTCCCATAGCTGGCAGCAGGCAGGTGTCTGTGGCAAGGAGGTCTGAGACCATCCCTCATCACCAGAACCCAGCTGTCACCTTGGGGAAGCCACCTTCTACTACCTTCATGTTCCCCTACAGCACTCAAGAGGCAGCAATGGGCTGAAGCCCTGCACAGCACAGCACTTAAAAGTGAACACAATAAACTGAGATACGGAGGTTAAATCAGCTTGCCAGAGACCACAGAGCACATCCACAGTAGGGCTGGGAACAGAGCCCAAGTCTGCCAACTCCAGCCTCCTGTGTACCCCTCCAGAGAGGGCTCTGCATCTCTCAGGATAAAACCTGAATGTGGATTTCGGGAGCTGCATGAAAATACAAAATGTAAGTGATGGAGGGGAAGGGTTTTGCCTTCTCTGTGCAATGGGCTGGCTTCAGGACAAACAGCAGCTCTGGGGTGATTTCCTGAAGCCGAACAGCAGACAGAAATTGTCCCAGTTCTTCCATGTCCAGTGGAGGGGTGATTGTCCTACTATGACACCATTGCAGAAGGGAAGACCCTCTGACCTGCCCGCTGTCTTCTGCATCTTTCTAAATTACCTACCCAGATCAGGCCCATTGGTGCAGAAACCTCGTGGCATCAGACACACATTGCCAGCCCTGCACGTGCAAAGCTCCAGGGCCCTGGCGCTGCTTTTAGGGGACCCCAGTGTAGAACTGGCACTAGGAGACAAAGTGCAAGGAGGAGGGGATACTTGTGGTTCCTCACTCCAAGTATTTGCACGTCCCTGCCTAGGTCGGAGCCACAGAAGACTGAAGGGGACAAGGCAAGAAGGATGCTTTGGCCAATCAGCTCAGGACAGGATGAAAAAGAAAGTGATGAGAAGAGACCCATTTGGCAAGCATACATGCTTTCTCCTGGAAATCTCTCCTACAGAAAGCAGGGGGGAACAGAGCAGGATCCCTTGCCCTGTGGGACACACCATGGGAGCAGAACAAGGCTGGCTAGGAGACAGGGCTCAAAAGATGATGCTGCAATAGACACACACCAGTTTCTGGGGTTGCAGAAGGGAAGAGCTTGGCAGAGGGATCCTCATCACCCTGGGAAGTCTCTTACCTCCTTAAATCTGGGGAGGCTGGGATAGATGAGACAAGGGAGGAGAGAGAAGTAACAACCAACAGAACAACCAGGGAGAAAACCCAGTATCCTGCTTTGGGACAGACCAGAAACTCCATAGGTGAAATGCAGGCTACAACAGGGCTACAGAAGGCTTCCTCTGTTCAACAGTTAACATGCAGTGAGCACAGAAAGACAGCAAGCACCAGTTTTCCTCCTGCAGACCCCTATCTCCCTTTGCATCTCTCATTGAGGGCATTGATCTCTGGCAGTGAGCTGAGTGCCAGCAACATGTGCAGTCCCAGCACGGAGGAGCTGACGGAGGTTTGAACCAAGCCACGAGGAGGCAGATTGTGGGAGAGATCCGGATTTCTCAGGCAGCCACGCACCTCAGGCCCACACCTGCAGCTCTGTTCCTGTACATGCCTGGTTTGTGCAGCCCCCTGAAGCAACCTGCTCTCCTCACTGCTCTCCCTCAGCATCCTGCTTCCCAGACTCCCTATCGAAACTCCTGACACTGTTTCTTGTTCACTTTCTCCCTATTCCAGCTCTCAGCTGCCAGTCCCCAAAATTCAGTTTCCCAAAGATGCTTGGACCTTTTTTCCTGGACCATGTGGCATGGCCAAGACCTGCCCCCACCCCCCTCCCCAGCCCTGCCATACAGATGAGCCCTCCCCAACCCATCTGCAAAGGCCAGAGCATCCTCCTCCTCCAGGAACCGAGCTGCTCACCTCAAGTTATTGTCTCATTGCTGGCCGGGATGGAGCACTTGGTCCTCTCCACTCTCTGCGAGTCAACCTGTGGCAAAAGGGTGAAAAGCACTTTTCTGTGACTGTCCTCGGAAAAGCGAGGAAGTCAGGTGAGGATCCGGGCTGCTGAAGGGTGCTTCATCGCTGGAGGTAGCTTCAGTACCACCCTGAGCATCTGGAGAGCACCCTCTTGCAGAGTGACTGACAGCCCCCGTATGGCAAAGCTGGATGCTGGGTTAGCTCCTGAATGACAGAAAGGCAGGGAGCGTGTGTTTAACAAACAGAAATGGAAAGGGGGAGGGAGCCTGCTGCTGCTGTTTATACAGTGTTCAGCCACTGAGGGGCTTCTTGCATCGGGGAGAGAGAAGCTTTTCCAACACATCCACAGTTCCCTCTCCGGCGAAAAGTGGTCGGAGATGGAGGTCTGCAAGCTCCTTGCCTGTGCCACTGGCACTGGCAAGGATCCATCTGCCCTCACTCCAGAGCTGTCCCATCTGCTCAGGCTTTACACTTGCTGGGACTAGCACAGTCCTGCCCAGGGGTGACTCTTCCCTGCAGCAAGAGGTCTGCAGGTCCTGCAGCTCAGCAGAGCCTTCACAGACCTCCCCTCATCCTCCTCTGCCTCTGTGTTAGTACAGTGCCCTGCACGGAGCAGTCTGCTGCTGTGGGACAGGCCTTCGGGTACTCTTGGGATGCAAATAGAAGTAATGGTGAGAAGTTTTAGCCACTTGGCAATGGCTCAGCCTGTTCCAGAGCCAGATTCAGTGTGGAGCTGGGAACCCGAGTGAGCTTCTATTTTAGGGTGCTCAGCACTACCCACACTCCTGGAGCAAGAGAGAGGAAGAGGCACAAAAGCAGCATCCTCATGTCCAAATCTGCAAAATCCAAGCTTGCCAGAGCCCACGGAAGCACTCGGCACAGGGAAGCAGGAGAAGCACAGCTCCCTGCCTGCCCGAAGGGTTTGCCTTCAAAGAAGTCAGGTGTGTTCCTAGTGCAGGATTTGCACCACAGGCAGTGTGGTGCAGAGGTTAGGGAGGAGGACACTTGTCCTTGGCTTTGAGTACCTACAGCTAGTAGTTTATCTGAGGAGTCCTGCTTTTCACCCCCACAGTGGACTTTGGTTTCCTTTTCTTTGTGAGAATGAAAAAGGGAGGGTTTTCAACCAACTTTCTGTGCCACAAAAGTTGGGATAAGCCAGGACAAATAAAATGTTTCAATGGCTTAGGAGAAAAAAAGAGAACATTCCTAAACTAAGTCACACGGAAAGTGGCACTTGAACCCAAGACTTGGACAAGGTCCTCATGAGTCCCATCCTTCCCCTTACTCTCCCAGTCACCCCTTCAGGAAGGAAAGGGCTCAGTGCCCCAGCACTGACAGCTGGGTAAATCCACCAGCTGCGCTTACTGGATTTCTGTGGGAGTTTTGTGTCTTCTCCCCGTTTGTTTTCCCTAAGGCTGTTTATTTAGCAGCTCTGGAAAGCTGAAAGTGGAGAGGAGCAGGACAAGATGAACCCGCACGGAAGGGGCTGTTGCTGTCTCCCAGCAGTCCACAGGGAGAGGCAAAGAGCAGCTAGTGGGAAGCAAGTGGTGTATGCTACTCCTTGTGTTCCTGGTGGATGGATACTCCTCCTCTCCAGGGTCCTCAGCAGTGGACAGTTGATTTCTGCTCAAGAGAGATGTTTTTTCCTCCTTTCTTTTCTGGTGTAAGATTTTTCTTGCCCGTTCCCCAGAGAGTTCTGTGCTCTTCTCTTCCTCAGGCTGGAATGAGATGCTTGGGGAAAAGGCAGTGATTGACAGGAGAGAAACTCACTGCAGCCTGAAGCTGTGAACCTTCAGAAGGACCATGGCGTGAATTCCAGTCATTTTTGGTGCGTGGCGCTTGCTGGATGAAAGCAGATGCAAACTCTTAAATCACAGACTAGTCACTGCAGTCCTCAAGACCATCCTCTCCCACAGCCTCAGGGCCCAGCAGAGAGGTTAGCACCAAAACCTGCGGCATTCCCAAACATCCACTCAGCTCTCCAACCAGATAACATAGCCCAAAGCCCTTGTGTTTGGCAGAACAGACAGAGCCCAGGAAGGGAGACCCACTCATGACCCATGGTGATGCACATGGTCACAAATCATCCCCCCACAAGCGATGGAGCAGTGCAGTAAGGGAAGGCCGAGCTCGGAGCACACCTGAGGTGTCACTCCAAGTGGCAGCCACCAAGAAAGGGTTTGTTCCCTGCTCCCTCCATGCTCCCCATCCCTCTCTCCAGGAGCCAGGCTCTTCTCACAGCACCACAGGCTGCCTGCCAGCCTGCTACAACAGCTACAACATAATTACTCCCACCCAGCTACAACATAATTACTGCTGGCGGCGAGTTCATGCAGCATAACCCTGATGCTGCCCGGCCCTTGGCTCCTCGGCAGCCAAAGGACACCCATGGTCTGCTCTTCCAGAGCCCCCTTCCTTTTGTTGGGGCAAGAGGCAGTCCTGGTGCTGGCTGTTGCAGGCAAAAAAGACCTCCTCAGCAGCCAACAGGTCCCAAAGGAGCTGAGGGTCTTCCTAGCCTCAACCAGCAACTATACCTTGAAGAATGAGGATGAGGAAATCCAAAGATGGTCTCTTGCATCGCCCTAGGGAAGGCTGCACAGCCCCAAGCAGAGGTGCAGGACACTCCTGCATGCACAGTGTACCCTCGATGGGATTGTTCAAAGGCTCTTTGCAGCCCAAAAGCCTTTCCCACAGTCGTGCTTTGATTAGGCAAAAGAGCCTCTGCTCACCTGCTCTTCTGAGAACACAGCAATGAATTTTATGCTCCAGGGAGTAAAAATGATGTCAAAAAGCTGAGAAATGGGGCAGAGGAGAGGGCTGCCTTTTCGTCAGCCTGTGATCTGCTCTGCCTCAGCAAGCAGGCAGGTCCTTGGTCTGCACACCTTGCAGTTGTAAGCCACACTCTTTAGCTCAGCTCCTGTCACAAAAGGCAGGCATATTATCTGATCACTGCCTGGGAGAAATCTCTGTGAAATCTCTAAGAAATCTGTTACCAAGGCTTCCAGATGCTCCCGTTCATCCTGCTTCATCTGGAGCACCAGCACCGACTGACTTGAAAAGCAGCGTTTCATTTTTCAAACATCTGCTTAATTCCACCTGCACGTAATCAAAACATTTCCACTGCTCCTTCCTGCGGTCTCACGCCCGTGTTTCGCTGAGCAGCCTCAGAAGCATCAGCACGTTGTGGTAACACAAAAGCCCCTTTTCCATTTGAGCCCCAGAGTTCATGGGTGCAGCGGATTTGGGAGACTGTGATGCATTTGGGAGCTAAATTAGCCACAGAGCTGCTCAGGGGTGGGAGGGAGGATAGGAAGCTGTCTGCACCCTCTCTGAATTTAAAAGCAGATGTTCCCATTTCGTAACTGCTTATTGTCCTCATAGGAACATTTCTGGAATTAGTGGAGGAGCAGAGGTAGTGTCAGAGACAAGGTTCTGCTGAAATACCTGAGTGATCTGATGCCACAATGAGAGGCACTGGAGAAGCAGCAGGAGAGACAAGCTGTATGGGTTGGCCCGGGCCTGACACATCTCTGCTCTCCTCCAGGGCAGACAGAAGACAGGGATGCTGAGTTTGACTTCAGGATGACAGTCAGTGAGCCAGGAAAAAGGAGATAGTTTGGAAAGATGCTAACAGGGTTTGTTTGTGTCCTGCTGAAGAGGACACACATGGCCACACTTCAGCTCCTGGCAGGGCTGGGAGCAGGTACGGACAGGGCTCCACTTTGGGCAAAGCCACAGGGCTCATTTGATATAAGTCGATTAACTCCCTTCCTACCCCTTGATCTCCTCCAATGCACAAAACCTCCTTCTTCATCCTCACAGCAGGGCAGAAGGACTCTGGGCAGCTCAGTTCCTCCAGACAGACAGCAGAGCCTCTGAGCCCAGAACTGGCCCCTTCATTTAGCTGTGGTTTCTGCAAGTCACTGCGCTCAAAGCTTCACTAATTTATTAGAGGGTTGTTGCTTGTTGTTTGTGTACTGAGCCAGGTAGAAAACAGCTTCTGCAGAAGAGGATAATTGCAGTCAGATAAGCTCTTCAGAGCCAGGACTGCAAAAATACAATATTTTGTACGCCAGCAGTTGTGTGGATAGACTAGAAATCCTGCTGAGTTTTGGGGAAGGGGAATGTTGCCCGGTCCATCACAGACGCTCTGTCTGCCTTTGGGCAGATTATTAGATGTGTCTTGATTCCCTGTATGTGGAAGAGGTGATAAAAATGCTTCACTTTGGCAAACACACCCCTGTAGCAGTGGCCTACGTGCACTACAGGAGGCCGGGTGCTTGGATGTGCAGTAGTAGCAGCCTTGCTAGGACAGCTGAGATGACACTTTTGCCCCATGGGGCTTATTTCTAAGTTGCCCATGTTCTGCAACCAGGGTCTTGCTCTCCCAGGCTGAATACTCCTGCTTCATAGACCCATGATGAAGTTACAAATCTCTAGCCACTCTGTCACTCCTGAGATGACAGACAGCACTCTAAATGCGGGACTCTGGCAATGGGAGCAGGCAGAGCTGGATGGGCTGATGGCAGCCCCAGCCTGAACTCTACCTAAGTGTCAAGACTGAAGGTGATGCAAGCACTTGGGAAAAATTCAGGGCATTGGCATGATTTCCATGGAGCTGGTGCTGCCAAAAGGCACCAGGTTTCCAGGAGCTGAGATCTGGTGCTCAGCTCTGCCATAGAGACAACAGGATCATATTTGCTGCTTCACTGCCTTGCACCACCTTTCCCAGCCCTGTGGGGACCCACATTAGCTGTCAGCAAGCAGCAGATTACCCGCACCATGCTCAGTGCTATGCCAGCAGCAGTGTCAGTGCACACCAGTGCTGCTGGTGGCTCTTCACACCAGGGCAGGAGGATTTGATCCACTCCTGATACAAACCCAGGGGCTTGGCTGGGAATCCATCTGGCTCCATGTTCCCTAGAAAACGTGACTCAGAAGCCACTGTCTGACACTGAGATAGGTATGACACCGAGATCCCAGGAGACAGAGCAGCATCCCCAGGGTACAGGCAGAGCACGCACAAGCCAAGCTGGAGAGCACAAAGCCTTATAAAGGCAGTGCTCTGAGTTTGTCCTTCTTTCAGCTCTTCAGGCGATGAAAAGGACGGCTCACAACCCTAATTAACTGGAACATGCTAATACCACTGAGCTTCCCTGGCCAGCAAATCTGGCACAAGGCGTGTGGGACACTTTCCAAACAACTGCTATGGGGAGTGTGTGCCTGCAATTTATTATTCGATGAGCAGTGTTTCCTCTCCGCCTTCACTGAAGAGCTCGGATCAGACATGAGGGAGGTGAGTCTGGAGCCTGTAAATCCACTTCGAAAGTCATTTCATGCTGGAGGGAGAAGAGACTTATTTCTCTCCAGGCATTAAAGGTATTTAAGATGCCAGGAGAAATAGGGCTTTGCACAGCAGTACCTCTGTGAGCACTCAGGACTTTCAAATGCTGCAGATTGTGGTGCCCAGCTTCCCACGGGGAAAACCATATTCCTTCAGGGTGACATTCACTCTGGGCAGAAGATGGACAGCTTCCCATGACATCCTGATGTGAGGACCAGAGCAGTGTGCATCATTATCATCACAGTGAAGGGGAGGAGTACAGCCTGCTCTGGTCACTGGAGAAAGGGGAAAGGCAGCAGGGGCCCCGGCGCCATGTCTCCAGATGGGTTATTCCCTGTTTCGATAGCTGTCCTGGGCAAGGCAGTGCCCCTGCTTGTTCCCCTGGAAAGGAGAGGGAAGGAGCCTGCCTAGCTCCTGTTACAGATAAATCACTCTGTGAACTTTGAATGGGGAGCAAAGAGCAGGGCTCTGAAAGAGATCAATTCACCCCCATGATAAGATTGTCACTCTTGGCACTTACTGTGCTGTCAGAACCAGGAGCAGAAAATGCAGCCTCCTGAAGGCCATCACCTGCCTCTGGCCTTGGCTTCAGCCTGGCTGCATCCCGCAGCAGCCCTGGCCCCAGGGCTGTCTGGGGCAGCTCCAGCACAGGGCTGGGTGGCAGTGAGCTGCCCAACCAAGCATCACCACAGCCTCACCAGCGCAGACACTGGGAATCTGTCAGATTTGTGTGGCATTCCCAGAACCTGGGCTCTGTAGCCATCTTTAATGCACTTAATGAATAGAGCAAACAGCCTCAGAGAAGCTGGGGAAAGCAAATCTGGGGGTGTGATGTGATTTCATGGCTACTATGTTTTGACTGTGGAACATGAATGCTAACCAACAAAAGACTTAAGCACCTTGAGCAGCCAAGTCTGCCCAGCCCATTTTTGTAGGGTGAGCTCATGAAGACCTTTCCCACATGCCTGCTGTACAGAGCTGAGGTGAGAAACCTCAAAGAAGCCAAAAACAACCCACATGCTTCAGGCCCTCCAGAGGCAGTTCCACACATCTGTGAGTGCTCAACAGCCTCACCACGAACCAGGCATCCAAGTGCAGAAGAAGAGCGTTACGGGGCATCTCTGCCCAGGGACCAGGTAATGGGCTGTTTGGGGAGCATGACCCATGATGGGGAAGGCTGAGAGGACAAAGCTGCTTTGGCCAAGCCCTGTGCTGTGTGTGGAATATCAGAGGGGTTTCATGAAGAGCTCAGAATAAACAGGCAAACAAGTGGCAGCCAGAAATATCAATATTTGCACAAATCTCCTGGATTTGGCGCCTGGGTGTGGGGAGGATGCCGGTGGAATGCAAACGTGGTGGATTCCTGGCTGCCCGCAGGGGCGGCGTGGGGAATCTCACATCTCGGTGTGTCAGACAGCTCATGCTGGTTTACATAGCGAGTCCTGGGGAGGGAGGCTGGGATGAGAAGCCCAGCAGCCATATGAGCCCAGTCCCCATGAACTCAGCTGTTTGAGTATCCTTGGAAAAATACAAGCCATGGTTAAGCAGAATTCATCCTCCTGTGCCTGTTCGAGGACCTGTTTCCTACATGCCATCACCAGTGGGTTGCGGGTTAAACCATAGCCCCAGTGCCCCCAGAGCCATGCAGCATCTAAGGACTCAGAAGCACCCCAGTCCCATGGTACAAACTCCCTCCCTCCATGTAGTAGGAGATGGATTTGTCCACACTGATCCCCAAACCTTCTCCATGAGCTCCTGGACACACAAAGGACAAAATGACCCACGCCTTCAGAGCACTGGCTTTACTTGACCTGGGTCCTTTCATGGCATGCTTGGGATGGTTTGAACTTCCTCAACACCTCTCACCATCTCCATCTGGCTCTTCTCTGGACCATGGCTGCCAGTTCATTGGGTACTTGGGGCCAGTTGGGTGCCTTCAGAGCACAAGGCTCTGGCTTTAGCAAAGCAGCAGTGTCATTTGGGCCTGGGAAGAAAATATTGCCAAATAATGGCCTAGCCTTTGGTCACCCTCCTCCTGCAGCTATTTATCCAAAGATATCGTATCTTGGAGCATTGCTTCATTTCCTGCTCGCTTTTCTAACCACAGTCTTTAAACCATGTCCCTGAAGCTGAGGTCATGGAGGGATGCATAATATTAATGGTGATGCAGCCGTTACCTTGAGTCACCTCATCCTTTCTTCTTTTGCCTTTTTCTTCCCGATTGCTGCTTTCCCTTTCCATTTCTTCCTCTCTCCTGGTCTCAGTGCAGGAGAGAGCTGGCAGGAGCCCACTGAAGCAGAGCCTCCTGGGGTGCAGCCAGGAGTCTGGGGATCTCTCCTGGACCAGCAGCACCGCACTCCCTCCTGGCCAGGGATGCTGTGGGCAGTGGGAAGGGCTGGCTCCAGGCTCAGCCCCAGAGGGTCATTCCTCTGGGGTTTGTCTGGATGAGCACACGGAAGAGAACAGATTTAATTCAGCTCAGTGTCTGAGATGTGGAACTAAGGACTACCGACAGGTCCCAGGGTAAGAACAGAGGATAGGACTGATAAGTCTTTCAACTGTATTTAAAACAAACTCCCACATGTGGGCTGTCAAACCCCAGCAGGCAGCTGAGCTGGGAATTGCCATGTGCTGCTGCTCTTTGTTCCCTTACAGACACACCAAAACCACTGTCTGTGGCTGGAGGATCCCTGCCTCCAGGTTTCCACTTTGCAGGGGACAGGCTGTGGGTGCAGAGGGGCAAAGACCAGTGAGCACAGGAGTCACTGCTGAGGGGCTGCCCAGCACCTCCCCACTGGGGCTCCAGCCCCAATTCACCCCTCTGTCCCCTGCCCTGTCTCATGGCCAGGCACTGCTCAAGCAGAGTGTGATCCAGAGGGATCAAAGTCCTCGGTGTGTATTTGTATTCAAACCAAAGTGAAACAGGGAAATCAAAATCCAAAGCCTCTAAAGCCCTCTTGAGCTTTCCCGCTCACGTTTGGAGAGATTACACAAGGGACCAATACTGCGGATGAAGTAAGGAGTGCAGTGGGTCCAGCTTCATCCCCCTCCTCTGAAGCCAAACAGTGCCTCTGGCACCCATCTCCAACAATACATGTTTAGTGCATGGAGCAGAGAATTGCAAAGGGTTTGGACCCAATTCACGAGCTTTCAGCCAGACACTTCCCGATCCACATTATCCTTCATCTCCCCAGCACATAATCAGGCTCTCCAAACACAGTGTTCTCAGGTCCCAGCCCAGAGCTTGGAGCCTCCCGAGAGGAATATGCTAAAAAAAGAAAGAAAAACATTACACTGTCAACTGAAGCGAGTGCTGAAAGGAAGGAGATGCCAGGAGCACTTAAACAAGAATCCGAGACCCAGGGACGCTGGGGTGTGTGTGTTTTCAATACACAGATGGGAGATGGGTTCATCTGGAAGTGACTGCCACTCACTGTTAGCTTCAGACCTTGTAGCTGATGTCCCAGCAAGTGAAATGGCCATGACGAGGACATCCCTGCCTGCATCAGCACTTTCTCCTGGGATTGATGGATTAGTGCAGAAGGTGGTAAAATGGCGCTGCTCCTCCTCTGGCTCCAAAACCTGCATTTGCATCTCAAACCTACAAAGACGGAGCTGAGCAATGTTACATGACAATCAGTCCTGTCAGCAAGGGGAGTTATTTGGGAAAATCAAATCAAATCAGGGGGTTCAGGACTCCCTTGGGTGCTGTGAGGTGTCCCACAGTACTCAGCTGGTGCAGAGCATTGCTCCCATGAGAGCAGTATCCTGCAGCGGTCAGGGTATCCACTGGCATAGCCCCATCCCAGTGCCACAGCAGGGGGATGCTCCTGCTGCTCACACTGCACGATGTGCCCAGGACCAGGTTCCAGCTGGGGCTAACAGCGGAGCTCAGCATCACCTGAGCTATCCCAAATTCTGCTCTTTTAGGGTGAAGCTTCATTTATCTGGCTACAGGGACTCACCTCCTCCAAACAACAGGCCTGCAGGTGCCCTGGGGTGCATGGAGGTGCAGGCTGGGGGCTATCACCTCCCTGGGCCCTGCAACCAGCCCCACAGGGAGGGATGAGCTCTCTAAACACAGCACAGATGCTGATTCACAGGGACACCAACCAGCACTGATGGCTCAGGCTGCTGTGGGAACATAACCTTCCACAGCACATTCCAGATCTCCGCTGAAAAGCAATTACTGATGCTTTTACCTCCGTGCAGAGCTGCACAAATAATGGACCCTGGTGCTGCAAGCTACAACAGGTCAGGGAGCAGCATCCTGGCTCACCCCCGGCTGCGTGCCCTGCACTGGGTGTTTTGCCTGCAGGTTTGTGCATACGTCTATGTGTGTCTGTGCATAGCCTGTGATTCCTCCTGGAGAAACAGTGGTGAAGCAAGGAGATTAGAGGCTGGACATGGCTGACGAACCCACTTCCCTCTCAAAAGGAGATGATTCAGCTCCCATCCAAACTCCAAGAGTTCAAAGCCAGCTATTTCTCAGGGAATGCCAAGGAATGCCAGCCCCTTTCCTGCTGCACAGGCGCTACCCACACTGGGCTGGCAGCAGTCACTGCTCCTGGCAAGCCCCGGCCCATCCGCATAGTGAGATCCAGTTTACTGGATGCACAAAACTCCATAAATGTGGGGAGTGAGGTTTTGCTGCATTAAATCACAGCTAAGCAGAGGTTGTTCAGTTATCCCTGGTTCCCTGTGTCATCCCCTAGGTCCTGGTGTCACCAGTTAGTGACATTCCCACAGGGACCCCACTGAGTTGTGCAGTGGAGAGGGAAGAAAGGCAGCAATGGGAGCAGGCTCAGCCTGTTGGAGACAATTCCTGCCCAGTGAGTGATTCCTGTCCCCCAGTGTCCAGCTCTCCCCAAGAAGTGGTCCAGAGCCCCCAGAATATCTGTACTGGGGCTGGCAGCGTATTTTGGCATGGCCTGACCTTGTTGGTGTCCACGGATGCCACTTGCTTGACCACCCAGAGCCCTCAAAGCACTTTCGCAGCAGCCCACATTCTTCCTTCTCATCCATGGTGCTTCCTGGAGCTCAGGACTTTCCCTGGGGGCACCCCTAACCTGCAGGGAAAGCCCCCAAAGCTGCCTAAGCCAGGGCTCTGCATTGCAATGGTGAGCAACAAGGAGCTTCAGCTCATCGCTCCTTTGTGCCCATGGGCAGCATCCCCCAGGACAGATTGCTTCTCATGTAGTCAGGGATGCTTCAAGTCCAAACATCAGTGCAGGGCTGTAGCTGAGCATGTGACCCTGAGGGGTTGGTGGAGACAAGGGAGAGGCTGATGCCTGCAAGCAGGGCCCTGTGGCCACATGCCAGTGGACAAGCATGCACAGTGCAACAGAAAGCCTGGGAAAATCCCTCAGACAAGCAAAGGAAGACGGGTGGAACCCTAATTGCACTGCTCTAATGGTGAGAAAACGTACAGCAGCAGCAGGAGGAGGAAGGCAGGAGATGGACACTGCCCTGCACATCACCCTGTTGGGGATGCTCAGATTCTAACAGCAGTTAGGAGACACACAGTCTGTGCAATTCGTGCTTGTTCCCATTATTTCCAGTCCTGACAGCTCTCGTGATTTGTCTCACATGTCCACCACCGCTTGCCACTTCCCACAACGTCTCAGGGCCCACCATCAGATGACCACACAAGGATGAAACCCTTCCTCCTTTTCCCTGCTGACAAGCCTGCAGCCCTTCTGATTACAGAGCAAAACCTTGTCCCCCAGTGACCCTGAGACTTTGGTCAGAGCTGCTACTTGAAGGTGCTGGGACCTGTAGTGCTGGCACAGGTCCCATGAGCTTCTGACCCCTGGGGAAGGGAAGCCAGAGAACAGAGAGGACAGGTTTTTCCTGCTGCCCATTTCTATGCTCTCATTGCTGAATACAGAGGCAGGTCAGCACAGGGGCAGTGCAATGAGAGCAATGCAATGCCCTGCAGAGACAGGTCAGCGCAGGAGCAGTGCAATGAGAGCAATGCAATGCCCTGCAGAGACAGGTCAGCGCAGAGGCAGCGCAATGAGAGCAATGCAATGCCATGTAGAGGCAGGGCAGTGCAGGGGCAGTGCAATGAGAGCAATGCAATGCCCTGCAGAGGAAGGGCAGCGCAGGGCCAGTGCAATGAGAGCAATGCAATGCCCTGCAGAGGCAAGGCAGTACAGGGGCAGCGCAATGAGAGCAATGCAATGCCGTGCAGACGCAAGGCAGTACAGGGGCAGCGCAATGAGAGCAATGCAATGCCCTGCAGAGACAGGGCAGTGCAGGGGCAGTGCAATGAGAGCAATGCAATGCCCTGCAGAGGAAGGGCAGCACAGGGGCAGTGCAATGAGAGCAATGCAATACCCTGCAGAGGAAGGGCAGAGCATGCCATGCAGGAGATGCAGACAGGACAGTGCTGTGCCGTGCAGTGCCATGCAGGGCAGTGCAGGGCAGTGCAGCGCAGTGCCACGCGCACCCTCCCACTGGCAGCGCGCGAGGCCGCAGCACCCCTGCCCGCCCTGGCGCGAGCATGTGACTGCATCACACGCCGAAGCCCCCCCAGCTCCCATCCAATGAGCGTTAGGGGCGGGCCGTGACTCCGCACGGTGATTGGTCAGGGAGGGCGTCAGTCCATGAGCGGGGCGAGGCGGGCGGTGTGCGTGCGGCGGCTGCGGGCGGCGCGGCGGGGGGGGATCGAGGTACCGGGGTGTGAGCGGGGGGGGAGGTAAAGAGGTACCGGGGTGTGAGCGGGGGGGGATCGAGGTACCGGGGTGTGAGGGGGGGGGAGGTAAAGAGGTACCGGGGTGTGAGCGGGGGGGAGGTAAAGAGGTACCGGGGTGTGAGCGGGGGGGGATCGAGGTACCGGGGTGTGAGCGGGGGGGGAGGTAAAGAGGTACCGGGGTGTGAGCGGGGGGGGATCGAGGTACCGGGGTGTGAGGGGGGGGGAGGTAAAGAGGTACCGGGGTGTGAGCGGGGGGGGATCGAGGTACCGGGGTGTGAGCGGGGGGGAGGTAAAGAGGTACCGGGGTGTGAGCGGGGGGGGATCGAGGTACCGGGGTGTGAGCGGGGGGGAGGTAAAGAGGTACCGGGGCTGTGAGCGGGGGGGGATCGAGGGAGCGGGGCTGTGAGCGGGGGGGGGGCTCGGGGCTCGGCATGGGAGAGCGGCGGCGCGGTTCAGGCCGGGTCCCGCGCCTCAAGGCCCGTGCCCGGAGGTGCAGCGGGCTCTCTGCAGCCCGGGCTCCCTCCCAGCCGGGCGGCTGCGGCACAGGCACCGCCGGGTCCTGAAGTAGGACCCGGGCCTTGTCGGAACACCCGGGCCGGCGCTGCGGGGCCCTGGGGGTGGCTTTGCTGAGCTAACAGGAAACAAAGTTGTTGGGCGAAGGGCCTGGCGCTGTGCCGGGGCTCCTCCGGCGTTCCCACCGCTTGGGGCTCTCCAGGGCTGGGTACACCCGGAGCAGCCGCTGGGCGGATCTGCTCGCCGAGCCCTGTCGCGCAGCACGCAGCGATGAGGAGAGGCAAAGTCCTCCCTCGCCCCGGGGGAACGGGCTTTGCGAGTGGTGCACACTGACGGCAGGACGTGTGTGCCTGCAGGGATGGCGGGCAGGAGCCAGGACCGGAGCCTGCGGGAGGAGCTGACATGTGCCATCTGCTGCGAGCTCTTCAGGGAGCCCGTCATGCTGGACTGCATGCACCACTTCTGCAAGGCCTGCATCCAGTGCTACTGGGCCAGAGGCACCCGCGTCCCCTCCTGCCCCCAGTGCCGCCGCGAGTTCCCCAGCCGCACGTTCCGCACCCACTACCTGCTGTCGGGGCTGGTGGAGAAGGTGCGGCGCTGCGGCTCTGCGGAGCACCAGCAGAGGATGCGGGTGAGTGGCGTTTGCCCAGCTCAGGAAGAAGGGGCAGGTACCACAGGAGCCCTGTGTGGCCACCATAAGCCTGTTACTCTCTCCTCCTGCAGCCAGTTCCCCAGCAGGGGAGCCCCATGCGTGCCTTGCCAGCCCCGAGTGCAGTGACATCTGTGTCTCTTCCTGATTCCTTCCCTCTCCTTGTTTCTTTCCAGCTCTCTGTCCTCTGGATGCTTTCTTCTCTTGCATTTGTTCTCTCACTGCCGTGCCTGACTTCCATCGCAGCCTCGTTTCTCACGTAGGGACCACGCAGCTGGGGGTGAGGGCTGCGTGCGCTGCTTGAGGGGTCAGTCCCTGCACAGGTCAGTTCACAGCACACAGGGTTTAAACTTTCAGCAAATAGATATCCCGGCTGGAGTTCCCAGCCTGGGGTAGTAATAAGTAATGTTATTTATTAAAAATAAATCTGTTTCATTGTATGCACACGTACATAGTTCTCAAGCCTGTGCATCAGGTGCTTTCTTCTCACTGTCTTTATAATTGCAGCCTCCCTCTAATGCTGGCCTCAGGACTTAGGATTGCTCCTGAATCACAGCAGAGTAGTGAATGGTCTCCTCACCTTTTCTAACTTGTTCCTGCAGAATCACCTGGAAAATGCTTTGCAAGCTCGTCAGAAGGAGATGGAGAGCTTCTTGCAGAGGAAGCGTGTGACGCAGGAAGATATCTGTGGCCTGATGGTAATGCCCTGTGATAGCTGCTTTTTGTACAGCCCCTGGGTTAATGTTCATAGAGGATCTGGGTATCACTTCAGCTGGGATTTTGCTCGGTTTCATGTAAAAATCTAGATGGATAACTTCTGTAGGGGTCTGAACAAGCTCCCCTGCATGTAGGCCAAAGCCCATCGCTACTGAATGTTCAGTGGAGGCTTTGGGGAGCAGCATTAAGCAGAGCCTGGATAGGGAGAGTGGTGGAAGCTGTCAGCTGAGCAGCCTCTTCTGGCATCACAGCGCTGCTGCTTTGGGATAGGGTTAATTCTTGGAAGCTCTGAAATCCTCTTGTGCGTCTGAAGGGGTGGAAGCAAAGCCAAAGGAGCTGGGTCAGTGATGATGCTGGCACTGGAAAGAGCAATGGTCTTGTTTAAAGGACTGTGTTTGGATTCACTGCGAAGCTCAGATGATATGAGGAGCCCAAGTGCTCGCTATGGGCTTGAGTAGCACGTACTTGTCACTGATCAATGAAGCAAGGACAGCTACAGGCTGTCTGCACTTCCTTCTCAAGTGGCATTAAAGTATTAAAAGCCTGGGAAGGAGAGCTTAATGAAAATTGAAGTATGTCAAAGGTGAGATAAAACTGGTGGGAGACTGTCCTCTAACTGGAGTCACTGATCCCTCTGCCTGCACTGTTTCATTACTTTTATCCCACTGCCAGATTTGGAATAGACCTTTGACGTTAGTGGAGTATTAGCAAACAAGCACATGTGGCTGATGTCCAGTTTGCAGTGGAAGAGCTGACTAGAAGATGTTTCAAGAGTACAGGAGCGAATTGCTGACCTGAACAGGGAGGCCATGCGCATCCTCTGTGGTTCTGGTGTGTCAGCACAAGCACCTGCTGGAGCAAAGGGAGGCTGGGGTGTTGTGCCGGCTGGTGGAGCTTCAGATGTAGTCTGGGGGAGATGGGTTTCCTGCTGGTAGAAAGGGATGTGCATTTCAGGAAGCGTTCCTTGAGAAAATAATGAGGGCTAAGGTTGCACTTAGAGCTTAAAAGCTTAAAGATTTGGCAAATAGAAAGTCGTTGGCTGTCTCTTGTAAACAGGCAGGAAGGCAGAGTAAGCACAAGGCTGGCTGGCTGACCAAGCAACTGGAAAAAAGTGACCTCTGAAAGAGCTGAATGGGATTTGTCAGCCTTATCTGCAGAGATTAGTTTGTGCAGCTCCCCCACCTCCATACAAACAGCAGCCCGGGGAGGTGGAGGCAGCAGAGAAAAAGAACAAGTTACCAGTGTCGGCCAGCTCTGCCTGGGGTCTGCTGTGATGTGAAATAAATCCTAACCGGCCTGAAGAATTGAAGGAGCTCCAGCCTTACACACAAGCCCCGTGTTGTGGGAGAGGGCTGTGGGTGCCCACTGTGGCTGTGTGCAAGGATTTCTAGTTAAGGTAACCAAGCCATTGGTGGAGTTTTTGAGTTTGGTTTTGGTTGGTTGGTTTTGGCTTGGTTTGTTTCTTCCCTTTGGCTCTGCAGCCTTGTGTGCTGTTCTCCATCAGAAAGTTGTGGGTATGTCTGAGACTGTAATTCCCAGGATTCTATAAGCAGAGTAAGACCTGAGCCATCCTGTGCACCTGCGTGTGTGTTTTAGCTGCAAGACTCATCTGCCTTTTCCTTCTCAGAAGGTGTCTGGGGAGCTGAACTTCAACATCCGGGCAGAGTTTGCCTGCCTTCATCAGATCCTGGAGGAAGAGGAGAGAGCTGTGCTGGCAGAGCTGGCCCAGAAGGAAGCGCAGTCGCTGGCCCAGCTGCACAGGGACATGCACGGGCTGGAGGAGGGGATATCAGTGCTGCAGAGGGACATAGAGCGCATTGAGCACACCCTGAGCAAGATGGATGAAGTGTCATTGCTGGAGGTGAGTGTCCTTGGCTGACACTGCCAGGATGAGGGATGCTCCAGCATCTGACTGTGGGATGGGGAGAGTCATAAATGAGAGTCATAAATGACAGAAATAGGCTGTACCTGGAAGCTGATCTCGCTGGCATCCCTCCAGATTATTTGCCCAATCCCTTGGAGTCCAGAGGCTTCAGCCACAAGGGATATAGTGAACTCTCGGATGGGGTGGGTCTCAGGACCCTTGCTCCTTCTTTGTCACCCATGTGAAATTGCCTTGGCCCCGGTGTCCAGGCAGTTTCCCCTAGGATGAGGGTCCTAATAGGTTGGTTTCCTCTCTCTGTGCTGTGTGACAGCCCGAGGCAGGACAAGGAGCTTATTTGTGCAGCTGCATGAATTACAGACAGTGACTGCTAATTCTCTCTGCTTCTCACTGCAGGTGGAGAGCCTGGACGTCAGGTACGTGTCTGGTGTGAAAGAAGCCGATTCCCTTTTCAGGAGCTTATCTCTGTCCCTGCTGGGACCACATGGGGCACAGATCTTATCTCGAGCGTTTAAGGCGTCACAGGTTGCTCAGTGAGCTGCTGGTGCTATGCGAGCTGGGGGCTGATCCCCAGCATGTGTTGGATGCTCTTCTCGGGGAGCATGTGTGTCAGGATGGCTGACTGTGCTGGTTTGGAATGGGTGCAAGAGCAATGCATGCTGCAGGCAGGAGCAAGGCTGTGCCACAGTCTTTGGGTGCTTTGGCTTCTCTTTGCACTATTTACCTTCTTACAGCTCACGGGGCTGCAGAACTTACCCTGAGGTTCAGGTTTGTTTGAGGCTGTGAGTAGTTGAGGGCTAGAACTGCTGTAGGGGAGCATGTCCTTGTTCCTTCCCTTTCTGGGCAGAGGTTTGACTGCTGCTCTCTCTGCCCCAGGCCTTCATTGCATGTTGAGGCCCAGCCTGCTTTTGACCTGGAGCACTACAAGGACAGCCACAGAGGTCCCTTGCAGTACATCTTCTGGAGACAGATGCTGCGCTCCATCTGTCCTGGTGAGTGGATCGGTGTGAGGGATGGATGAGCTGGATGGTGGGGATGCTCTGTAGAGGGAATATGCAGCCGGTAAAATGCCATGCTGTCTCCACAGCTCCTGCCCCCCTCACCTTTGACCCTGAGTCAGCCCACCCCAACCTGGTCTTCTCCAGAGACCTGACAGCAGTGACAGAGAGGAGTAAAGCCCTGCCTGTGCCCATCAACCCCCGGCGCTTCCGCCAGTGCGTCAACGTCCTGAGCTCCCAGACCTTTGACAGTGGCCGGCACTACTGGGAGGTCTGGGTGGGCAGCAAAACCAAGTGGGACCTGGGGGTGGCCGCCGAGGCTGTGGACCGGGCAGCAAAGGTCAAGCTGTGCCCAGAGAATGGCTACTGGACACTGCGCCTGCGGAACAGGACCGAGTACTGCGCCGCCGCCAGCCCCGGGGTGCGCCTGACTCCCTGCCGGCCCCCCCGCAAAGTGGGGGTCTTCCTGGACTGCCGGGAGGGCACCGTCACCTTCTTCGACGCTGGGGACATGTCCCACCTCTTCACCTTCCACCAGGTCTCTGCAGACAGATACTGCCCTTTCTTCAGCACCTGCTTCAGCGACGGGAAGGACAACATGGAGCCCATGCGCCTCTGCCACCTGGCTCTGTGAGGAATGAGGAGGAACTTTGGGGACACCAGCCTGGCTCCTTGTTCCTGCCGGCTGGATGCTCCTCAAGACATGAGGCCAGTCTGCACACGTGTGGGTGTTGGGCTGTTTTGGTTTCAGTTTGGGAGGAAGGAGAGGGATGAGTTTTTCCCAGCTCCTGTCTGCCCTCTCTTCTTTGTGCCATGGGCTGTGGGTGCTGCACTGGCACCGCTTGAAGGACAGCCTTCCATGTGTGAACAATGCACAGTAACCACCGCCGCAGCCTGCTTGCACCCCCTGTCGCTCCGTGCCTCCCATGTGTAAACCCTGTGCAGGAGGGCAGCGGTCCTGGAACACCGTCCAGTGCCTTTGGACTTTGAACTCTTGTGTCCCAGCCATTGGCTTCCTCTGCTCAAAAGGCTTCTTGGGAAGGGCTGCAGGCTGGCAGCAGAGGGAGCTCGGTGCACGGTGTGGAGACCCACTGCAGCCTGGGACTGTGGTGCTGCCTCCACTCCACTCCTCTCTCCTCTCTTTCTTCACTCACCTCTCCTCCTTTCCCTTCCATTCCTCTCCCCTTCACTCCCCTCCACTCAGTCACTATTAAAGCTCATTAAAAAGGCCCCTGTGTCTCAGGACTTGCATGCTGGGAGTTATGCTGCACTGAGCCATATGGCCTGAGGATGCAGAGCAGCTCCTTGGCCCCTGCTCCAGCCCTGGCTCCATCCACCTGCAGCACAAGTTGAGTGGATTTGGCTGCTGCAGTTAGTGCCTGGTGGGTGCTGGCAACATCTGCATCTTGCTCATGAGTCTGTGGAGTTGATTTGAGGTGCTGGGTTGGGCCTGAGCTGGCTGGTGGTTGGGAGGATGGAGTGCTTGAATCATAATGTTTATCCCGCTCAAGTCCATTCCAGGGTCAAAGCAGAGGCCAGAGCTACCCCAGTCCTGTGCAACTGCTGGGAGCTGGCTGGAGCCTGCAAATGCCTCCTCTGCAGAGGCTTCACTTTCTGCACTGTGGGAAGGGCACTTGTCATAGAATCGTAGAATAGTTAGGGTTGGAAAGGACCTTAAGATCATCCAGTTCCAACCCCCCTGCCATGGGCAGGGACACCTCACACTAAACCATGCCACCCAAGGCTCTGTCCAGCCCAGCCTTGAACACCGCCAGCGATGGAGCATTCACAACTTCCCTGGGCAACTCATTCCAGTGCCTCACCACCCTTACAGTAAAGAACTTCTTCCTCATATCCAATCTAAACTTTATGTTTTTATGTTGAGGGTTAGGGTTAGGGTGGGATGGATTTCACCAGGTCCCATGGACTTGTGTACGTTCAGGTTCCTAAGATGGTCTCGAACCAGATACTCTCCTACCGTGGGCCCAGGGTCTTCATTCTCACTGTCCCTAAGTCTGTCTTCCAAGACCTGGGTGGTGTGGTCACAGCATTTGCCGGTGAAGACTGAGGCAAAGAAGTCACTAAGAACCTCAGCCTTCTCCAAATCCAGGGGAGCCAGTTCTCCTGCTAGATTCCGGAGGGGGCCCACGTTGTCCCTAACCTGTCTTATTTGCAATGTACCTATAGAATCCCTTCCTGTTATCCTTAAAATCCCTAGCCAAGTTTAATTCTAAGTGGGCCTTAGCTTTCCTAACCTGATCCCTAGCTTCCCAGACAACATCCCTGTATTCTTCCCAGGCCGCCTGTCCTTGCTTCCACCTTTTATAAGCCTCTTTTTTCCTTCGAATTTTCCTCAGCAGCTCCTTATCCATCCAAGGAGGTCTCCTGGCCCTCCTGCAGCACTTCCTTCTAGTTGGGATGCAACACTCCTGAGCTTGCAGCAGGTGATCCTTGAATACCAACCAAGAGTCTTGGGCCCCCCTGCCCTCTAGGGCTATATCCCATGGAATCTGACTGAGCAGGTTCCTGAAGAGGCCAAAGTCTGCTCTCTTGAAGTCCAGGGCAGTGAGCTTGCTGCACGCTCTTATCACTGTCCTGAGGATCTCGAGTTCGACCACCTCATGATTGCTGCAATCAAGGCTGCCCTGGAGCGTCACATTTCCAACCGGCCCTTCCCTGTTGGTGAGGACGAGGTCAAGCATGGCACCTCTCCTTGTCAGCTCCTCTATTACTTGCAGAAAGAAGTTGTCTTCCACACAATTGAGGAACTTCCTGGATTGCTTGTGCCGGCTGTACCATCCCTCCAACAGATATCAGGGTGGTTGAAGTCCCCCATGAGAACAAGGGCCCGCGAGCGTAAGGTTGTTCCTATCTGTCTATAGAGCGCTTCATCCACAGAGTCCTCTTGGTCAGGCAGTCTGTAACAGATCCCCACAATGATGTCTCCCATCGCTGTTCTCCCTTTATAACCCTGACCTACAAACTCTCTGTCGACTGCTCACCTGTCCCCAGGCACAGTTCCATACTCTCCAGCCTATCCCTAACATAAATAGCAACTCCCCCTCCCCGCCTACTGGGCCTGTCTTTCCTAAAGAGCCTGTAACCTTCCATTCCAACACTCCAGTCATAGGAGCCATCCCACCATGTTTCTATGATGCCTATGATATCATAAGCCTGTAGATGTGCACACATCTCTAATTCCTCTTGTTTGTTCCCCATGCTACGGGCATTTGTATAGGGGCATCTGAGCCAAGCTCCAGTTGAAGCCGGCTCATTGGCTGGAGCAGCTGCAATATCTCTACATTGCACTGAACATTTACTATAGGTGCTGGCCAGTGACTGGGTGTGTTGGGATGGAATGATGCCCCCCTCCCCCAACACATCTAGTTTAAAGCATCCTTGACCAGTCTGGCAGGCTCCTCCCAAATCCACTCTTCCCTTTCTTTGTCAGACCAGCTCCACCAGCCCCCAGTAGACCTGGCCTCCTAAATTGAGTCCCATGTTCAAGGTACCCAAACCCCTGACTATGGCACCACCCTTCTAACCATGTATTAACCTGGCCAGTCCTCCTAGCCTTTTTGAGGTCCTGCCCTGTACCCTGAAGAATTGATGTAAAGACAATCTGCACTCCAGAGCCCCTAACCACCTCTCCCAGAGCTCGGTAGTCCTTCTTCATGTTCTCCAGGCTACTGCTATCTATATCAGTAGCACCCACATGGATCACTAGAAGTGGGTAATAGTCAGTGGGACCGACTAGAGCAAGCAGCTTCTCTGCAACATCCCTGATCCGAGCCCTCGTAGGCAACACACCTCCATTGAGCCTGGGTCAGGCTGACAGATGGGTGCCTCTGTTCCTTTCAGAGTAGAGTCCCCTACTACTGCAGCCCGCCGCTTTTTCCTGGCAGCACCAGTAGAGATCTTTACCAGCGCATCAGCCGGTTGTTCCTGGTGGGAGCGTGCTTCATCATTCAGGGCTGGCGCCGCTCCTCCTGGCGCCGCCCCCTCTGAGTCCCTGCGCATCCGCTGAGCTGCCGGCTCCTGGGCAAGCCCTGTCGAGGGCTTGAGGCTCCCTCCGTGCCTGTTGCTGCTCCGAGCTGAAGCTCCCGGACGCAGAGCCTCCCCCCAATCAGGCGTTGCAGGCGCCCCCTCCGAGGCAGTCACCTCAGCAGTTCAAAGCAAGCCCCTCACTGGTCCCCAGTGGGGATGGGGCAGGGGCTCTGTCTTCCCATGGTACCTCAAGGGGCATTCTCCCGTCCTGTGCAGCATCACTGCCATGTGCCAGGGCTGGGCTCTGCTGTAGTTCTGGGGTTGCTTAATGCCTGTCCGGGGCAGGAGGTGACTTTGCACTCAGCCGGAGGGGAAGATGACCCGTGCAAGATGCAGGCAGACGTGCCCTCCTGTGCCCAAGGCTCTACAGCATGGGGTGGAGGTGGGTGCAGAAAGGACCCTGTTATTGGGCACCTGCTGCTCTGTGCAGCCCTGCTTGGAAGGGATGTCAGGGGTTTCTGCTCCCTCCATGCTGAGCCCTTGGGCTGCACTCAATCTCCTCTCCCAGCTCCCGCATTGTCATCTCGCTGTCCCCAGCCTCAGCTGAAATAAGGGTGGAGAAGAAAGAGCTGTTGGCTTGGAAATGCTGCTGTGAGCGGGGGCTGTCATCGCAGCAAGGGCAGGGAGCCTCTATGGGAAGGTGATGCTGGTTTGATCTCAGCAGGGACCTGAAACCCATCCCAACTGACCCGAAACCGCAGGCAAGTGAATCTGGGCAGCAGCAGGCAGGATCTGCAGGCACGGGCAGGCAATGAACACACCCGGCTCCTGCTGCCATGTGCCACGTGGGCCGGCGTGGTGGCACGGGCTGCGAGCTGCTCACTGCAGCATGTGCCAGTGCCATCCCTGCCACCTCCTACACCTTCCCCTTGCCAAAGCAGAGCTGGAGAGCAGCGAAACCTGCTTGTCCCACATCCCTGGGCTGAGCAGGCTCTCGAAGAAGCACATCCTTCCTCCTCCTCCTCCTCCTGCCGGGCTGTGTGTGGTGGCTGTGGCTTGCTGCTCCAAGGCAGAGCTGCATTTCAGGGTATAACATCCTTGCCTGGCCCTGCAGGCAGGTGTCTGGGGCAGGCAGAGCCCCTCTGCTGTGCAGCACGTACAGCAGCTCCTGTGTGCAGGGAGGACACTGCTCTGAGGTGCCGTACATGCGATTTAGCCTGGTGAGGAAATGCTGCCTGCTGTTAAGCGCTGTCTGAAGAGTGCGTTTCACTGTTAAAGCACAGCACCGCAGAGTAGAAACTCTAGGCGTGGTGTGGATGCAGTGACCGGCTGAGCCTGGCTCTGGGTTCAGGCAGGAGGGGATGGGGATGGGGCAGTGGGCACCATGGAGGTGAAGCTCCCCTGTGCTCCAGCATCTGGACTCTGCACATCCAAGCTGGCTCTGGCCATCTGCCCCCAGGACCAGGCTGTCTTCTCCTTGCAGGTTACCCTGTCATCTTGTCCCTGGGTGTCCTCAGAGCCGCCCCAGTCTGCTTTTCCCATTGCTGTCCCTGGGGCTGGGCAGCGTTCAGCAGCTCCCACTCTGGCTCCCTGCTCTATGTGTCTTTATCCTGTGCTTTGGGGAAGCCTTTGCTTCCTCGGGTCCTCCCCACGTGCTGGAAGGGGCTCAAGAGTTTAAAATAAGATCCTTTTGTTTCCCAGGGCGGCAACAATGGAAAGGTCCCTCCGGTCCCACAGTCACCTTGTGTTTGTGATGGAAAATTCCCCGTCGTCACGGGGCGAGCCCTCCCGGCTGTCCGGCCGTTAGATGGCAGCATGGACGGGCTGGTCCCGACCACCGCCGCCTTCGCTGTGCCATGTTTGTGCTGCAATGGATAGAGGATACCAAAATCCCTCGATTTTGGCGCTTCCAGAGGATCCCCCTCCCTCCAAACCCAGGGCAGACCCTCCGCTGTTCCCACTCTCGGCTCTTCCAGGCAGTCATTTGACTGCTTTGTCCAGCATCTCAGCAGTGTGATGTGATCCATCCCTCCATCACTGCCCACACCGCACCACCTCGCTGCTCACCTCTCAGGTGCACGATGCCTCCTGATGCTCACAGTGGTCTTCAGCACGGGTATGCTGCAGTGACAGGAAGCTCCATGGCTCCATCTCTGATCACAGCCCCCAGCGCTGGGAAGGGGTCTGATTCCAAAATCTGAGCTCACCACCCTGAAGTGATGGGCAGCGCTGCCCCTTTGTGCAATCCCTCCGTGCGGTCCCCAGTTATCCCTGTCATCATAGCGAGTCTAAAAACCTCTCCAGAAACTTGCAGGGGTTTGGGCACTCCCCTGGGATGGGGGGGACACCGATGCTTCCTGCTCCTTTCCTCCTCCTTTGGGATCAAGGAGGGAGGTGGTCCAAGGTGAGTGTGCTGAAGAGTGATGCAGTCGGTGCTCTCAGGGTTAAAAACTTAGTAATAGTGCTGGGGGGAGTCAGGTAAAATAAACTCTGTGGCTTGGAGCCCTTCTGAGAGCTCTAGGAGAGGGAAGGGGTAATTTCTCCCTTGGCTTTGGCAAGGAGAGCAGAGCGCACAAGAAGTTTTCATGCCTTTTCAAAGCCACGAGCGCATGGTTCTCATTCAGGCTCTTTCTTCGCTGTCTGCAGGCATGTATAATTAACAACCCTCCCGGGTGCAGCGTGGGGCTGTGTTAATCCATCCACTCAGCACTCCTTGGGTGCGCAGGCAGCTGGCCAGGGCTGTGCCCGCTGTGCCACCGCACTCCCAAAGCTCTGCCATCACAGCACATTCCCAGTCAGTTCACACCAAGCCAGAGCTGCTGTCACCCATGGAGCTGCCCCATTCTGCTGCCAACGCCATGGTCGTGCACATGGGGTTTGGTGCAAACCTGCCGGAGCAGGGGGTGTGTGCCCCATGTAATGATGCTGGGGGCAATACAGCTGCCCCATGCTGCTGGCAGTGCACATGGATAGGCAGCATGAGTGGGGCCCGTAGTGCACCCCAAATGAGTAGGGGTGCAAGTGTGTGCACACAGGTGTGAGAAAGTGAGTGCACACAGGGCATCTTTGTGCGCACCTAGGGGTGCAGGACAAGTGCAGGAGAGTGTGTGTGGATATAGGCGTGAGCTATGGGCTTTGGGAGGCATGCAGGCACAAAGGTATGCATGCAAGTAGATGAGATGTGTGTGTTCACATGAGGGGTGCTCACAGTAGTGTGAGAGGGTGCTTGTGTGCATTCCCTTTGGGATGAGAGGTCGGGGTGTGCACACAGATGCACACAAGAAAGACACACAGAGGTATGAGCGGGACGTACACGGGTGCACACAGGCATACAAGGCATATGGTGGCATGAATATACATACAGGTATTGGAGGGTTCATGTGTACACACGGCAAGGGCAATGCACAGCCACGCACACAGGTTCAGGACATGCCTGCACCCAGCCGCAGGGGGATGATGCTCACCCACAAACCCAGTCGCAGGGGATGGATGGATGGATGTTCACCCATGCACCCAGCTGCAGGGCATGGATGGATGCTCACCCATGCATCCAGCCGCAGGGCATGGATGGATGCTCCCATGCACCCAGCGCAGGGAATGGATGGATGGATGCTCACCCATGCACCCAGCCACAGGGCACGGATGGATGCTCACCCATGCACCCAGTGCAGGGCATGGATGGATGGATGCTCACCCATGCACCCAGCTGCAGGGCACGGATGGATGTTCACCCATGCACCCAGTGCAGGGGATGGATGGATGGATGCTCACCCATGCACCCAGCACAGGGGACAGATGGATGCTCACCCATGCACCCAGTGCAGGGGATGGATGGATGGATGCTCACCCATGCACCCAGCACAGGGGACAGATGGATGCTCACCCATGCACCCAGTGCAGGGGATGGATGGATGGATGCTCACCCATGCACCCAGCACAGGGGACAGATGGATGCTCACCCATGCACCCAGCGCAGGGCACGGATGGATGCTCACCCATGCTCACAGGTGCGGGGCTGCCCGCACCCCGATGCGCGGGGCTGCAGATACCACCGGTGCCGGTGCCCGGTGCCGCAGGTGCGCCCCCCCGCGCCCCCGCCAGCCCGCCCCGCCCCGTCCCGCCCCGCCGCCCGCCCGGCGCCCCGCGGGCTCGGTGGAGGGCGGCGGGCGGCCCGGGCGGGCGGAGGAAAAGGAAACGGCCCCGGTGCTCCCCGCCCGCCGCCGCGCGTCGCCGCAGCTGGGGCGCGGCGGGAGCAGAGCTCGGGCGCGGGGCGCTCCGCACCGCTCCGCATCGCCCCGCACGGACCTGCCCGCGGCCCCGGAGATGAAGAGAGTTTGCACGCTGCCCCTCTGGCTCTGGCTCGGCATTGTCTCGGAGGCAGGTGAGCGCCGCGGGGCTCTGCTCTGCCCGGACCGACCGGACCGGGGCTGAGGGCTGCCCGCTCTGCCGCCCGCCCCGCACCTGCGAGCGCGCTGGAAGGGAGGGGACCCGGCGCTGCCTGTCGCGGCTCCCACATCCCGAGCGGGGATGTGCCGGGATCCAGCGTTACGCGTCCCGGCGTCTCCCAGCCCCGACGGGGACCGGCGCCGCCCGCCCCGGGGTCCCCCAGCCCTGGCCGAGACGCGCGGGTGTCCCCGACGGCTGTGACCGCGTCCCCGCAGAGAGAGGATGGGACGGGATGGAACGGGACGGGAGGACGCTGCTGCCGTCCCTGCGGGTCGCGGGGTGACCGATGGGGAGACCTCGCAGTGCCCGTGCCGCTCGCTGCGAGCAGGGGGAAGCCGCGTGGGACTCCCGCAGGAGGGGTTTCTCTGTGCCGGGCCGGGAGGGGAGGCTGGAAGGCGGCTCCATGCGCTGAGTACTTGGTTTTCATGCACGGCGTCATTAATTTGTGAGCGCCGGGCAGCGTGTTGGGGAGGAGGGTGCGAGGAGGTGGTGGTCCCTGCGATGCCGTCCAGGCTGCCTCTACCAGTGGTCAGTGGCCACTCTGGTCCACCTGGGAGCTCACCCAGAACAGATCCTGGCAAAACACTTTTCCTTCCCATAGCGCTTCTGGGGTAAAAGGCTGTTGGGCAGTGAGTCAAGCCCCTGGCCACAGCTTGGGCCATGTGGATGTGGGACCGCAGCAGAGATGGGGCTGCAGTGTCTGTCCAGAGAGCAGAGATGGTGGGGCAGAGCAGAGCTCGGTGGGCTCTGCCAGGGCAGCAGAGATGAGGCACCAGCCCCACCAGCTTGCCCTCAGGGAAGCTCCTGCTCACACGGGTAGAGCGTTTGCCACCTGTATCAGAGAAAGATGGGCAGAAATTTGGTGATGCTGGAAGCTTGTGATGTGGGGAGGTGAATTTGGGGAGCATAAATAGAATTCTCTGTAGCCTTAGCTCAGTGATTCACTGTCACTGGTGGCATTTGCTGCCATCATTGAAGTGAGCCCACGGGAGGGCTGCAGGTCCGGTCGCAGAGATGCGGCATGGACACCATCACCAGCAGCAGCACCATCAACCTGCTCTGCCCAAAATGCTGCTGATGGCCCTGGTGCCACCAGGCTGAAGGACCCACTGGGCTGCTGGAGCTTGGAGGAGCTCTGGGCGGCAGGGGAGGAAGGGACCTGCTGCTGGTGGCATCATGGCAGGAGCTGCTGCTGCTCAAAGCTCTCTTGTTAGCAATTTGTAAAGCATCGTGTAGCTGCTCCCAGGTTCTTTCATCTCCCGGAGGTGCGGGGCTGGGTGCTGGGGAGGCTCTGGCCAGCGCGGCTGCGTGATGTGTGGGGCCTCCTCAGCACAGAGCTTTGAAGCTCTCCGGCATTGCCTGATTAGTGCAGTGAGGACGGGAGATGCGGAGCTGAACCAGGGGATCGTACCCTGGGGAGTTACTTCCTCTTCTGTTCTACCTGGGACCAATTTGTCAGTGCATAAAGGGCGCACAAATTCCTCATTAACCGGAATGTCAACTGCTGAAAATATTTGCTTGCCTTGGAAGCAGGGATGGGGGTGTGAGACTGTTCCACCTGGGAAGGGTGAAACATTCATCTTAGCATTATGATACCTCTGTCCTGGCTCTTCATCCTGCTTGTTCCTCCACCCTGGTACCCGGTGAAATGGGCCAGGGGTAGCAGGGGGTGCTATGTGTAAGAGCCCACAGTCTCTGCCTACATCCCAGCTCCATAGTGCCTCAAGGATGGAGTGGAACTGGGAACGTGTGCTCTCTGCAGAGCAGCACTGACCACCCCACTGCCAAGTATCCCATGGTGGACTCTGGCTTGCTGCTTTCAAGAGCATGTGCCCTCAGTGTGAGGGAAGGGCCCGTGCTTGTGTAGGACATGAGCCGATTACGTTGGCTGCTGCCGCCTGCCCTCCTCTAAGGTCACACAGACCTTCCAGACTGGGTGCTTCGACAGCCCTGCACTGACTGTGCCAGCAGCAACATTTTCCTTTGCAGCTGGGATTTGAAGCAGTTGCTTTATTGCAAGTAATAAACACGGGCCATTTCAGCAACACCTCCCACAAGTGCACAGCAAACCCCGCGCTGGCTTAACCCAGTTCATTGTTAGAGATGAAGCAGAGCCAGGGCCTCCAAGGAGGAGGTGGATTATGGAAGGGATGCAGCCCTTGGTCCCCAGGGAGGGGGCAGCCATGGCCCTTGTGCCCCGCTGTCTGCTTAGGAATGATTTTGGATGAATGGGCTATAACTACTGCCCTGGGATCTGCCCGGGCACACAGCCCTGCGGCTCACTGCCTGCACAAACAGTCTGCTGCTGAGCTCAGTTTGACGTCAGGTTGGGGTGATGCTCCCCCAGCAGCACCATGTCCCCAGCCAATGCAGGCAGGGTGGGAAGGGGCTTCCTCCAGCATATCCCACCCCACTCCACTGCCCCTCTCCCACGGGCTCGCTCCACACGGGATCGCAGTCCCTGGGGTGTCTCTTGGCCCCACGTTGATGTGGGGTTTTCCAGGGCTGGCGTGGGAAGAGCAGGTGCTCCCAGGCGGCAGGGAGGGAACAGGCTGTTCCCAGTGTCCCAGGGCAGTTCCTGGGGAGGGAAAGGGAGAGCAGGATCCCACGGGAACGGCAGCATGGCCAGGCAGCAGTTTCCCAGTGATGCACAGGGCATCCGCTGCACTCGGGAGGCTGCTTTGTAGAGCAGGAGGGGGCTTTTGGTGGGTGCCCAAGTCTGCTCATCTCTCAGCAGCTTTGGGAAGCAATGCGAGCCCTGGAGACAGCACCCATCTCACCCACCTTCTCCCCAGCCACTCGAGCAGGTCAAGCACAAGCATCTCCAAATGAACGTGGTGTCTTTGTGTTCAGCATGCTGTCCTGAGACAGCCCCAAGCAACAGGGACAAGCTGGGGGGGACCCCTTCACCCCCATTTTGGGGGGCTGTATATTTAAACCCATTGGTGGGGAGAAGCTGCAATAAGCCTGAAGTACTGGGGAGCCTGGGGGAGTCCTGTGGGTGTGGGGAGCGGCAGAAAGCCCCGTGATGGCCGGACCCCACTACGCTGCCCATGGAGGGTGGGGAGCTGGAGCGGAGCAGCAGTGGTTGTGGTGGTTTCCGTGTGAGGAATGACGAAACGTCACAGGGCTCTTCCGCTGGGAAAGACGGGCCGGGCATTGCGACACAGGCTGCACAATCACTGCTCGCCTGGAGAAGGCTGTTCCTGGGGTGTTCCTGTGCTGGGAGGATGCAGAGCGTGGTGGGGGCCAGTGGCTTGTTGTGGAGCTTGTCGCCAAGAGGCCTTGGGGGTGTTAGATGTTTGCCTGGGATCATACACGGAAAACACATGGGTTTGCCAGGAAAAGGCCCACAAGTGGTTGGTTAAAGCTGAAAGCCCCCTCTCCCACCCAGGCTGTGAGCCAGAGGCTCCAGTGCTGAGCTTCGCCTTGACTTGCCCCTATGCAGGTACCTCCTGCAGATCTCCACCAGGGTGAGGGGCAGCAGGGAGCCAGGCACAGGGTCCCAGAGGGTCCCACACCAACTGGGTGCTATGGGGGGACTGTGACTGCCCAGTGCATGCCAGTGTCTGCTGAGGGGACCAGAGCTGAGCCTTGCCCTGAGCCAGAGCTAGAATTATCTTGTGTCCTTCATTAGGAAAAGAAATACCACTGCAGCTGCACTGGCATCTAGTGCCTGGTTATATTAATTCCAGGGGTTTTATTGCCTCTGGCTATCCCCGATCCTTGTTTCTTGTTTCATGTTCTTAAAAGAGAGGGTTATAGGGATCCCATGGGGGCCTTTTTCTCTCTGGCCAAGCCGGTATTATTGCCCATCTGCAGTGCCTCATTGTTAATCCAGGATAGTGGAAGTGGAGATGGCCTGCGGTCAAGTGGGCGAGGAGGCGCGAGCTGCGGGCAAATCACTGCATCTCTAGGTGCAAGTTCAACAGGAGGAGGGTGAAAACCTGGCCCCGCGGCAGCCGGTGCTGAAACTCCCACTGAGTTTTATAAGCTGAGGATATTAAGCAGGGAGTCTCTCCTGGAGTCGTTTCCCTGCTGAGGTAGCAGAAACAGGTTTGAGCCGGTGACTTGTGTTTCACCTCACAACTTCTCCCACTTGTGAATTGTTTCTCTTGCTGCGTTTCTGCCCCCTCCTTCCAGGGCGACGGTCTCCAGGGCAGGTTTTGCAGGCCAAGCCTGGAGGTGCCATCGGATGGCTGTCACGTGCTAATGAGGGAGGATCGGTTTAGGGGGTCAGGGAAAGACTTCGATCTGGAGGAGCACAGAGAACACAGAACACGCAGAGAACACGAGCATGCAGAGAGCACACCACCACAGGTGATGGGGAAAGGCGAGTGCTGTGGTCTGCCTGACTTTGAGCACTGCTGCTGCTCCCCTGCTCTGCTTCTGCACAGTGAAAGGCAGCAGGGACCCCAGGGCTGTCCCCAGGAAGGACCATGAGAAAGGGCTCAGTGGATTGGAGACTGCCCTGGTCCCTCTTACCGATGGGCAAAGCCCTGGGATGAGCAGAGAGGAAGATGAGATGTGATTTTACCTGTCTGCAGCAATCAGGACAGAGTTGGTTACAAGTGCTGGTAGAGCCTGGAAAACCCCAGTTTAGTTGCAAAGGGATAGGCAAGAGAATAAGCTCAACCCTGCTTCTGGTCTCAGTGCATGCATAGAGGAAAGTCATCTGAATAGCTCAGTTTTGGGACCCACTGGTGCCATGCAAGGTGTAGCCACCCACCTGTGTGCAGACACTGGAGGGGTTAAGCCTTCTCCTGGCCATAGCTCCAGTTGGAAAATGCTAGCCAGTGTGCCGAGTCGACCCACCTTGATTTGTGGTGTGAGCGCTGGTGATGCAGCGCCCATGCAGCATCCCACCCCAGCACCCGTACAGCATCCCACCATGGCCACACTGCACAGCATGGTGAGGCCACCCGCCCGGGCAGGCTCCAGGGGCCAGGGTATCCCCCTGGGAAGGGTTAATTGAAGAGCAGCGGTGCCGATGCCAGGCTGGGTGTCCAGGTTCTCCCTTGGTGGAGGTCAGTGGTGGTTCATGGGAAAGGAAAAATTGGCAGCTGGGCCGGATGTCCCTGCATTTCCCCTCTTCCTGCAGCCGCCTGAACGACGTTCCTTATTTAGCTTTCCTGACGGACAGGAGGAATCTGATGGCGGAAACTGTCACTGCCTGATAACAGCTCAGGGACCCCTTTATGATGGGCGGCACAGCAGGGAACAGGGCAGCGTTCCTCCTCGCTGGAGGGGAGAAGCTGAGTAGTTGGGGCTGCCCTTTGCTCCGGGATTCTGGGGGTGTCTGTTGGTAGGGAGGAAAGGGCACTCACAGCCCTTCCTTCTGTGCTGGTTTATGTATGGACCCCCTCAGTGCTATTTAAAAGACTCTGAAGGCCAAGAAGTGATGGGGAATATCACACTGGCACTACTTTTTGGTGAGGCATCTGAGCTGGTGAAAGGGCCATGGATGGGAAGAGGGGAGGCATGGAGCAAAGCCACCCTGCTGATATCTGAGACCAGGTGAGGCTTTCTGTCCATTCACTGGCAATGAGGATGTGAAGGGCAGCCAAGGCTGGGTTGCTTCAGCAGGAGCTGGGAATGATGACCAGCGCCAGGAGTACATCAGTACTGGGACTGGCTCCCATACAAGAGTGCTCTGACCAAGTAGATAAACACTGCAAAGAAGATGTTACTGCATGTTTTATTGTCCCCAGCTTTCTCTCCATAGAAGCTGGCATCTTGTTAGCGTCTGAGCCATTCTCTGCTATGTGCCCGTGGTGACCAGCCTCAAAAACCACAAAAGGTCCTGAAATACAGCCTGTATTTCAATGTATCCATTGATTTTTATCTTGCATCTGTAGAGGCCACCAGGCTGCTGCCATACCAAGAGCATTGTTTCCATGGCAATTAATGTATTTAAAAAGGGCAGAATGTACAGCAAGACTGTACTTTTTAAAGAGCAAGCCCTGAGCAAGGCAGCTCTTGCTGCTGGACTGGACCTTGGACTCTCAGTCCGTGCAATGCACAGGTTGGCATCGCTTGGGACGCAGGGCATTGCGGCACAGGGCTCACACAGACCTGTGAGGCTACAGCCTGGAACCCTGCGGTCACCAGCCCTCTGCTGCTCAGTTTCGTGTTCCCTGGCAGCTGGATGCTCCAAGGTTTGTGTCTGACCATTTCAGTTTTAGCTGAGCATCTTCCTCCGAGACCTCAAATCTCAGCAGGAGCTCACAGGTTTCTGTACTCTCCGAGCAATCCGTTATATGACCAGATCACCTACCTGAGCATCCGTGAGTTGCAGGGTTGAGGTATAGGTCCTCAAACTATGCTGGTACCTCAGGACTAAATGCTTCTCATTTCAGCCAAGTTCAAATTCCTTTTGTTTGCTTTCCATCATCAAGCAGCAGATGAGGTCCACACAGAGGGAATTGCTGTATCAGTCCATTTGTGGTTATTTATTGCTCTGCCGGTGCCACAGGTGTGTGCAAGGCTGCTAGACATGGGAAGGAAGCAGGGACTCCTGCCTCCTGCCCCAAACCCCAGTACACGTTTCAGATGTGCTGGGGATGAGGTAGGTACCCACAGGGGATAACAGGGCTTTGCATCCTCCTGGCTATTCTGGGGCAGAGAAAGCTGCAAGATTCATACTGCCAGTTGTTTGAAATGATATTTATTTCTTATGGCATCACTTCCTAGCATGATGCATTTTTGCCATTGCAGCGAGATGAGTTAACTTCCTGATATACCTTCCTGGGCAGGAGTCATCTCACCCAGTCCCATCACAGAAAACTTCAGTGTACAGCCTAAGGCACTTGCTCTACAGTCAGTGTGAGGGAGAAAAGCTCTTTTAGAGGCGCCTCATCCCATCCTCAAAGAGGTGTTGAAGGAATTGCTTTGGGGAGGTGATGGCTGAGACTGCTCCCAGCCTGTATGGTGTCCACACATCTGCGTGTCCCCAGGACCAGCACTGTGCCTCTACCCCGTGATCCATCCTCTTCCTCACTGACTGCCCTGGCTCTCTCCACCGCAGCTTGCAGCTCCATGAGGGGTCAGGCATGGACTGGTGGAGGGTAAAATGAAAGAGCAGCATCAACCAAAACAACCAATGGCCCCAGCCTCTGGAGACGTGGCCAGGAGGAGGCTGGAAGGTACCCGGATCATACGGAGTGAGCAGTAGACAAAGGAAGGAAGTTTTTATTACTGGACCAAATCCTGAAGTCCTTCAGTTGTATTTAGGCCAATGCTTCAATGACTGCAGTGGAGACTGGACTGAGTAAAGGGAGAAGAAAGGGCTTCAGGATCTGGCCCCTGGGTAATTGTGTCACATGGGAAGCTTACACGGAACTTGCAAGCTCACGATGGCTTTGCTGAGCAGCCAGTGCTAGCAGTGCCCATGGCAGCCATGCTCCCGCCTGGGTCACTGGCCCCTGCCTCTCTGGGGACACGAAGCACCCATCCTCTGGTGGGTTCACATTTCAGCTGCTGGCAGGGCTTCATGGGGGTCAGCAGATCCTGCAGAGCCAAGGTGGATGGTGGCTCCACAGGTCCGTGATGGTCTGTCTGCGCATTCAGGAGGCCCAGGGAGGGGTTTTGGGTACTCCATCAGCTTTCTGAGAGTCGGAGCACTTGGGCTCTTCATGCAGCAGGGAAGCCTGTTAAAGATTTACTGGTTTCATGTGTTCTCTCCTAAAAGAAGCTGCAGAAAGCTGTGTAGCAGAGCCTGGAAAACCCTCCATCTGTATCTCTGCACGTGGAAGGTTCTGTGTTTGCTGGAAGAAGCGTGTATGTGTCTGCACAGACACACTCACCTGTGCTGACAGTGAGGTTCAGCTCTGGGCTTGGCTCTCCATTGTGACTTCTTTTCCCCACTTCTGAAATTCTGGCATCTGCTGAGATGGATGTTAGATACAGTGACCGAAAAGAATAAATACCAACAGAAGTGAGGGTCAGGTCAGCAGTTTCCATGGATGACAGTGAATCTTGATATTTACTAAGGCAAGAAGGTTGGGCATGAATTGTGGTTTATACTCAGATTTAGAACTGCCAGCTCAGAGAGGTGGCAGCAGCAAAACTTTATCCAGGAGAGGTGATGGCATCCAGCACCCACGGAAATCCATCACTTGTGTGTCGGGTTATCCTAGCCTGAGCAGAGTCCCCAGTGAGGTGTAATCTGGTCTAAGTGGCCATCATCCCTTCACCACGCGGCAGTGCTCGGCCCTTGGGAAGCAAAGGGCAGAAGTTTAATGGTGTGTCCCGAAAGCATGGTGGATGGCTGCAATGTGGGATGCTCCCATGGGAGATGTGTTCACGCTGAGAAAATCCCTGTGCTGCTGAGCAGGCAGTGCATGGTCCTTGTGCTGGGATGAAGCATGGGGAAAACAACCGCCTTGCCTGCAAATGGGGCTACCTCGCGATGCCTTTGTAATGCAATTCAACTAATGCAGCATGCGTCTGGGCCTGGTGACTCCTCATTTGGCTTGCTGGCTGTTGCCAAGCTGTCAGACTTGGCAGATCCTGGGCCGCGGTCTCTAAGTACTGGTGCTGGGATGGGATCTTCATCTCCCCTCTGTGCCATGACATCTCAGTGTGCAAGTGAAAGGGAGCCACAGCATACCCCATACCACCCTGTTCTGGGCAAACAGGCTCAGATGCAGTGTATGTTCTGTTGGTGACAGCACTGCAGTGGGGTTTTCCCACTTGGTCGCATAGATCCACCGCGTTTGCTTGCTCACATGCTATGAGGACTAATGGAGGCAATCAGAAGGCATAGATGGTAGCTTGCTGTCCCCAGTTTGCACACGTGAGGATGGGCAAACCTCCTGTGCTGTAGGGAGGCAGGAACTCTTCCAATGACATCAGTCACAGCAGAACTGCACCCAGCCCGAGGTGGGATGCTGCTGCCGTGGTGCCTGCATTGCCCAGCATTGCCCCTCCACAATGCTTGGCATTTCACAGTATTTACGGCTGCTCCTCACCCTTGGCTGCTTAGACAAATAAAGCGTAATGCAGCCTGAGGCACTTAATCCCTGGCTCTCCAGCCTCACAGCAATAACAGGGCCTGGGTGGCATTTCAAAGAATGCTCTGGGGAAGAGGGGGAGCGCTGGGGTCTATTTTTTATATGGCAGTGGAAATACAAGCCTGCATTCATTGAAGATAAGCAGCGTTGGCCGGGCCGAGCTCCTGCTCTGAGGTTATGGTGGTGATGGAAGGCAGGAGACTCCGCACAGCCCTGGCCCCGCAGTAACCTTTGCCAGAAGAAAAACACTTCTTAATACAATAGTGGATTTAAAAAAAGAAGAAAAATAAACAGGGCCCCATGTGAACTTAGGAAACCTGCGCTGGCATGGGGAGAGATGCGCGGCTGAAATGGCCTGAGCTGCACCTGGAAAGGCTCTGGCACCCAGACCCACGTTGCCGGGAATGGGAAAGGGCCCGCGTGTGTCCTCAGCCCCTTGGTCCAGTGTGGTGCCAAAACGGCCCCACTGCCAAACAGCTTCTCCTGCCTTTGTGGTCCGAGCCAATGTCTTCCCTCCGTTCACGCCTTGGCTTTCCCAAGGAAGGCCATCCCCAGCCTCACCCCACGGCTCTGAGCACAGAGTACTTTGTGGTGACCAAATAGAGACAGCCAAGGAAGCGGCGTGTTGTCCCTAGCACAATTTCCCTGTTAGTACTTGTGCTCCTTTGGTGGAAGTCATTAGCATGTGTAAACGCTTCCTTCCCATTGCGTCCGCTTGCGTGCTCTCCCCACTGAGCTGCATGGCAAGGGAAGCACCTTTGAACAGGAAAACAAGAGCCAGGCCCCGAGTGTTAACAAGAGTAACGGGGTGTTTATGAAACCTGGTAACCCTCTTGTAAACTATTCTTAAAGGCAGCATCATGTGTTTTAGCTAAACTGGCCTCCAAATAGCCCCAGAGTCCAACGCTGCCATTTAGGCTGGGTGTTTCATCGTAGCAACTGTGCTGAGGTAGTGTGACATTTCCAACTCAGCCTTTCTTGGAAGGGAACTAAATGAGTTTCATAGCCGCGTGAGGGGTGTTATGTGGAGGTGGAGAGAGAAATCTGTGCAGATGTTAAACAGCCAGCTAATCTCAAGTGATGCGAATGCCCTGGTACACTTTGGCTCTCAGAGATGATGATTATCATCTCCTGCTGCAGCGGGTCCTGGCTTGTGGTCACAGCTCTGTGCCAAGAGAAACGGAGAGCGTGTGCATTGAACTTGCCATCACTGCCCTGGACAGCCCTGTGGGGCTGGCTTTCCTCCCAGTGCCCAGAGCCTCTCCATCTTGAAGTGTTTGCGTCCATTAGGAAGCAGATAGGATTACTGACATGGGGGTGAGGAGCAACCAGCGAAGCCCTATGTGGGGGGAGAGCTTTGCTGTGCTCTCTGGAGTCCCCCCCTCTTGAGGACCCTGTAGAGGGCATGGTAAGATTTGTATTAACACGTTAGGGGAGGCTCTGGGTTTGGCCAGCTCCGGCTGCTTTCAAGCACGGCACGAAGCCGAGCTGTGCAGTGTTTTCCAGGAGCATGGAAATTTCTTATCTCCTGTGCTGCTGTAGGTGCGTTTACCCCAGGGAATTGCACCTCCCGTTCTGCTTGCGTGGATGCCAGGAGGGCTCTTAGATCTGCAGCGAGCCTCAGAGCTCTTCCAGCAGCCCTCTCTGCTTGAGCACGTCTGACCTCGTACCTGAGGCTTCCTTCCTCTGCCGCTACCTCTGATGACTAATTCTGCTTTGAAGAGCGTGTGCCTGTGATCTTCCTGCCTCTCCTCATGCCCACCCCGGCAGAGGCAGCAGAAGGGGTCGTGCAGATGCGCACGTGCGGGTGTGCATGCGGGCAGCTGTGCCGGCGAAGGGGGGTTCGTGCTCTCCTGCTCCCCACGCTCCTGCCCGTGACCACGCTGCCCTTTGCTTTTTTATTATTATTATTTTTAGATTATACTCGATGCTTTGATAATCAGGAAGTTTAAATTCTTCCTGCACTTTGCCGTACTTCCTATTTTCTGGGTCCATCCGCATCTAATGTAGCTTTTTCACGTTGCATTGGATCAGGGATAATATCAGGCATTTTCCTTGTTCCTTCTTATCTTTCATTAGAAGAAATCAGGATTCCTCCTTTCTTGCTTGAGTATCCTTTTCCAAGCCAAAGCAGCCCAGTTCCAGCTGCCCTGCCCTCTGTGGCTCAGGCAGGGATGGAGGTACAAAGAAGCCGCATGAGGAGCTTGCAGGAAGCCTGGAGCAGATGGGGGATTGAATCCAGGTTTTCCAAGGCCAAGATAATCATCTAAATGCAAAACTGTTGTTCCCCACTTACCCTGTTCATCAGCTTCTCTGGCGCTCAGCAGCAGGAGATCAACTTGAGGATGGGTTGTGCTGCAGAGAACAGGCACTGCCAGCTCCAGGGCAGCTGTTTGGTTTGAGGGCTCTGAGTTGATTCCAATTCACAGCAAAGTAGCAAACATCTGGATGCAAACTCCAGGGACATGAAGGTGGAGGAGCAGGTCTTTTCTGCTTGGCGTGGTGCCTCCCAATCCAGCTGTGCGGCTTGCAGACCCCTGTAAAAGCGCAGCATGGCCAGGCTGGCTGCAGTAGCCTGGGCAGGAGGCAGGAAGGGTCTGCAGGTCTGCTCATGATGGGGAAGGCTGCGCTGAGTGGGGTACAGGGGTTTCCTCAGTGTTCTGCTCAGCCTGTCCACAAGCCAGCAGTCTTGGGAAGAGCTAAACTTCAAAGGCCAGCAATTAAGCCCACACACATCAAGGCAAAAACAACCCTGAGACTTGCTTTTTTCTTTCCTAGTGCTGCTGCCCTTTTCCCCCTGTGCTCAGTGCCCACCCTCGGGCTCTGTCTGACTTCCCAGTCAGCTGCGGCTGCTTCATCTCCCAGTGAGAGCTGGATGCTGAAGCCTCGCTTAGCTTGAACTTCATCTTCCCCCAATGCACATCTATGGCTTGCTTTGACAGGAATTTCACCTGAGCCTCTGGGATCTCGTGATGGGTGTGTAGTTACTGATGTCCGAAGTGAGGGCCTCCTCTCCACTGTTTCCCAGGCTTTTCCCTTCTCCTGCCCAAGTACTAGAGCTGGTCCTGACCCTGCATGGGCAGCTGGGGCTCCAGGAAAGGGGTTGATGCCCTGGCATGGGCACGGGAATCCTGCCCTGATGCACCCACTGTGCTTTGGTAGCAGGCAGTTTAGAGGCTCTTAGACCTGGATGTCTCACCTGGATCAGTGTGTGTAGGAGCTGGTGGTGACTTGTCCTCTGGGAGCATATTCCTCTCTTCGGGAATCTCTCTGCGGGCCTCCCACAGTGGCAAAATCCACGCTTTAGCTGAGTTGCATGAGAAGGTGCTATGTCATCTGCCTTGTCACTTCATCAGGTACAGCGTGAGAAGCAGTTGATGGCCATTTTCTTTAGTTATTTTCCCTTTATAGAATCATAGAATCATTAGGGTTGGAAAGAACCTTAAGATCATCCAGTTCCAGCCCTGCTGCCATGGGCAGGGACACCTCACCCTAAACAGTGTCACCCAACCTTTGTCACTGTATTGGCTTATCCTTTCTTCTCAGTGGCCAAAGATGTCTCTTCAGTGTCCCATGGGTTTGTACCGCTGCTGCCAGAGGTATTTCAGCCCAAATACCCCCCTGGAGTTACACCTGCATGTAAGGCACAGGGTAGAATCAACTTTGAATCCTGCAATGGTCAGGCAACCCTTGAGCAGTCCCAAACAGTTTAACTGAAGGTAGCAGGAGTGCAAGCCACTTGTCCAAAGACCCCAGTGCCCATGGGGGGAACGTCCCCAGCTCATCCTGACCATCCATTTTGCTGGCAATGCCTGTCTTCTAGGTAACAGATATGGCCCAACACTCATTTCACACAAGCTGTGGACCATCCATTGCCTCCCTTCAGAGACATAATGAAGGGTGTTAATTTCTGTTACCAGTCCCCTAAAGCCATTCGATCCCTCTGCTCTTTCTACGCCACGTTAATCACGTCCTGCGGGGGCAGAGAATGTGAGCAGGGCGAGATTTTCAAAGGAGTAAATTAAAACAAGAGGAGAAGCAACCGGACGGTGCTGAAGATGTGGGAGGATAATTTTAATTGAGTTTTGTGAGGTTTAGCCATGCGGTTAATAGGGGCCACTGGAAGAGGGGTGGCTGCGTATGCTAAGCAGCGCGGCTCATCTCGGGCTCCTGGCAGTGGCACAGTGGGAGCTGCCACTGGCATATTGGCAGGTCTGGGGATTTCTACCCTTTGAGGAGTGAATCCTGTGGACAGAATAGGTCCTGTTCCTGCCTGAAGGCACTGGGCTCCCGCTCCCCTCCCCGCTCATCCCGCTGAGCCGGAGCTGCCCTCCGAAATGTCAGGGGGAGGAAGCAATCCTTGGCTTGTTAGTTTCTACAAGGAAATAAAACGCACAGATGGCTCGAGCATCCTCTATCTCAAAGGCAGGAAAAGGATTCTCCGGGCAGGAGCAGGCAGCCAACAAACCCGGAGCGATTCAGGGAATGGGGGACCAAACAAAGCGGTGTCTGGCCAGCAGCAGAAAGGGTGGGCCGAGGGGAAACGAGCTCTCTGATGTGCGGGAGCATCCCTCACCCGAGCAGAGCAGCAAACAGCCGGCTCCCCTGGGGCCCGGGGAGGCTGCTGACAGCAGAGATCCTGGAGGAGGTCTGCAGGGCGGCCCCGGCTGACCCGCTGCCCCAGGCCGGACATGTGGCTACCTGACAGAGGCTAACTTTGGCTCAGGACGTAGCCTCTTGGGGAGGATGGAGTAGGGAGTGAGCGCGGGGGGGGTGTCAGGGAGAGGAAAGACGGCAGGAGACAGAAATGCAAACATGGGCTGACAGCATGGGGCAGGGGGAGGGGAGGAGGAAAAAGCAGGGTAAACCTGGCAGGATGGAGCAGGAAACCAGGCTGGAGTGAGGCAGGGCGATGTTGTGATAGTGCTTCCTGCGGGGGGAGAAAGGCAGACAGATAAACACTCCCAGACAGCGCTCCTTGACCCCCGCTTTGGAATGACGGCACCATGGTGGCTGTGCCCATGCAGACCTGAGTCCCTAAAGCAGGTGGCAGCATGGTGGGGCATCAGGTACAGCTGTGCTCGGCTGCCTCAGGGCAGCTGGCTTGTGGTACACCCTGATTTAAATCACTGCCTCGAGGCACCAAGGGACCGGGACTGAAGGGTGCGAGGGTGGCTTTGCTCCTCGGGACAGCCCGGCTCTCTTGAAAGTGGATCCAGCTTTCAGATTCTTCTGTTTCTGTCCGCTGATGAGACTGCCCGCTCGGAAAGTCCAAGAGCTCCTGCCCCCATACACCAAATTACCCAGAGGTGTCTTAGGGCAGAGTTAATGTCTTGTTATGCTTTTGGTGCTGGACAGGAGGGATCAGGCACCCAATAATGATGATCACCTCTGTGTTTGTGAGAGTTGGTTGAGTTCATGTAATTATTAGTGCCTTGTATCCCTTGAATAATGACAGCTAGCTCTGGTTGAAGCAAAGGAACATCTGATGCTTTGGGAATATCCTCACAAAATGGTGAGGACACAGATCCACCACACTTTTGATTTGGTGCTATTCTGGGCTTTGAGGTCCATAGATGGAAATCTCTGGACAAGAGGAGTGTTGTCCCACCATTAGCATCACCCATCCTGAGGAGGGGAAAAGTGTTGCTCTGGGTCTGAATGAGCTCTTTGTGCCTGGGGGTCAGTTGTGTGGCTGGGACAGTGATCAGTGATGCTGTAGTAGCACAACACAGGGTGCAGAGGGGCTGCAGCTGCACAGGAGAGCAAAGCCCCTGTGTTTAATCCCTTCTGGGAGAGGTCTGAAGTGATGGACAACCCCAAGTTGCAGAAAAAGAACATCTTTCGTGAATGCCACAACAGAAGGGACCTGCTTCCTTTGCCCTTGTGCGAATACATCGTTTTGGGAGGATTTTCATTTTTTTACCATTATAGGGTTTGATTTATTCATTGGTTACACCTCAGCCTGTTTCCATCTTGCCCACAGAGCCCTTCAGCACGCCACCTCTCTGTTTTTCCCCCAGCCTCACCATGGGCATGGGTGTCTCCTGGGCAGAACCTGCTCCATTGGAGTGAATTCCCACCGTGGTTTGGAACTCACCCTGCCCACTGTGAGGCTGGAGAGAAAACACCTGGTATTTCACCCCCACGTTTGCTGGAGCCTGCCATTCAGTTCTCAGCCTCGTGTGATATCTCACCTCTCTGCAAAACAAGCCTTCCTCCGTGCTGGCAAGCGCCGGGAGGAGGAAGAGGAGGAGCTGACAGCCCTACGTCCAAATTCCCCCTGCTGCCCTGCCAGCTGCCTGCTCCTTGCATGACGTGACACTCACGCTTTGCCACTCCAGCCCACAGCTGGACGTTTGCCCTGTGCATGAGAAGGAGTCACTCCATGAGGGAACTTCTCAGCCCTGTAGGTGGGAAGTTGGCCTGGCTCTGCCTCCAGCATGTGGACTTCCATGTGTCTGTGGGCAGCTGCAGGTCCTCCAGCCCCAGGGCACTCGGTTACACCAGCACAGGGCAGGTGGGGAAGAGGTAGCTGGAGCAGACGGGGAAGCTGGCTGGGGTTAGTTCCTGCAGGGCAATGATGCACGTGCAGTTTTGCCAGCAAATGCTGCTAATTCGAACAATCCCAAGGATTGGACAAGCCTGGAAAGCTGGAGGAGAGGTCTGCAGAAAGGGCAGAGCAAAGTTTCTCCTCCCTGTCCCCCAGTACCAGCTATTGCTGCTGTTCTGCATCAGAAAGGGTCATTCAGTCCCCATTTCATCAATTGACAGTGAGGTACCAGAATTTTATTGTTGGCTGTCCAGGAGCAGTCAGTGCTCACATAGTAGCAATGGTGCAGGATTGCAGGTCTAAGTGCATGCCTTGCTCTGCTTGCAAGGGAAGGACCCCACTGCTGGCTTTGCAGCCTGCAGGGGCAGGCAAAGGTTTGGGCTGGGGATAAACCCCAAGTGGAACAGGAGATGCTTTGCAAGATGAGCCACATTGGGCTATGAGGTAGTGCTGAGCCCTGAGTGATCCCAGGGTGTTCGGAGTGCTGTTGAGCTCTGGCCAGGGACGGGTCAGAGGAGCTGCCTGAATCCAAGGAGTCAGAAGAGGCTCATCCATGGGCTTTGCATTGCACACTGGGGACGCGGGTAAATCCAGAGGCGCCATTCCGGATCCTCAGGCTGGGGATTCAGTTACCTGCCACAGACCTGCCAGAAATCCCTGTTGTAGAAAGTGTCCTGGAATCTCAGGTTCCTGCCTTGTTTTGCTGGGATGCTCATTGACTGGGAATTTTGCCTGGATACCACAAAGTGGGGATGGGGAAGCAGAGACAGGAAAGCTTTGCTGCGGGAAAAGACACCGTTTTTCCCCTTCCAGCCTATCTTTTGCCCCAGTACAGCACTGGGGCAGCCGGGCTGGGCTGGGCTGTGCATGCGAGGCGCAGGGACACAAGCGGGGGCACAGCCTCAGCGGTACCTGCGGCGGCAGGAGCGCGATCCGTGCCGGTTAGCCGGGGACACGCGGCGGCTGCGGCCGGAGCGATCCAGCCCAGCGCCGGGGAAGGAAGTCAGCGAGAAGGACGGAGCGTGAACAAAACCCGCGTCCGGAAAGGCGCCCGTTAATCAGTCAGCGGGGCCGACTCAGCAGAGAGCGGGGGAAGGGGAAGCGGAGAGGGGCTGAGGTGGTGCGCGGGGGCTCGGGGTGAGGATCCGGCGCAGGGCTTCCTGCGGCTGGAAGCACACGGAGAGGGGGAGCCGTGTTGTGCCATGCTATGCCTGCGCCTTCACCCGGGCCCAGCCTTCGCGTGGGGTTTCCAAACCCATTGCTCACCGCAGCCGTGCTGCCTCTGATAGACGCTTTGCAGTGATTTAACCGTCTGCAGCCATTACAAGGGAAAACAGCCCCATGAGCGTGGAGAGGTGAGGTCAGGCACAAGGTTGGAGCCTGCAGGCTGCTGCATCTCTGCAAGATGCCCCAGGGTGGATGGCACTTTCTAGGGTGAGCATTGGCTTCCCCAGCAGGCAGGGAGAGCCCTGGGATGCAGGACCCCAGCCCTGCCGCTGTGCTGGGAGCTGCAGTGATTTCAGGGTGGAGAAAGAGGCAGAAGGGGATGGAGGAAATGGAACCAATCCATATAAAGAGAAGGCCCTGGGTGCAACCTGGCCCCCTTCAGAGCCGAGCGCCGAGAGATCAAGGCTAGGAAAAGCGCTGGGAAATGCACTTCTCTGAAAGCAGACAAGGTGTGAGTGGCTGTGGGATCCTGCTTCCTCTCGCCACATCCCATCAATCCCCCTCTGTTTACTTTAATATCCCGCTGCCAACTTGCTTGGAAACCATCTTGAAAAAACAAAGCTCGCTGGGGCTGCCGCATGCCTTTTTAATTACACTAATGCTCTCCCTGTGCAAGGGCACGATTTGGTGTGTATGAGAGAGCGGGATCTGCTCGGAGGGCCGGGGAGATAAAGCATCACCAAGGTTGGAGGTGGGGAAGGAGGGACTCGGAGGAGAGGAGGCGCTCCATGCTCTGGAGACATCTCCCTCGCACCCTGGGATTTGCTGGAGACACAAACCATCTGTATGTCAGTTAGCAGAGATTTAATGGTCGAACTCGGCACCAAGTTCAGTGCTGGGGAAAGTGAGACACAGGAAAGAGCCATAGCAGGACACATGCTCCCCTGGGGATGGGAAGGACAGGGGCAGCAATGAGGTGGATCCATTTGGCAAGCACAGACAGGGGTGGAGAATCTGGGAGGGGGATAAAGCTGATGGCCTTGAAGATGCTTTTGCAGGCTGGGAATGGCTCTTTGCATCCCTTTGCCTGTTTCGGATGCCATAGGTGCCTGTGGACATCAGCATCCTGAGATGAGTGTGGGGCGCCAGAGTGAGCAGTGGGTCCCTAGCATGATCCAGTGCCTGATGTAGGTAATCCCTGAAGCTCCTGGCAGTCTGGGGCTGCTGAGGAGGCTGGACAGCCACAAGAGCCATCCCATCCCTGTGCCGCGGTGCTTTCGGAGGGAGCAGTGATTCCTTTTCCTGTTGTACTCGCGGAGGGCCATGGACAGGATGCATCTGCAGGAATCCCACAGCCTCAACCTGCACAGATCGTACTTTTCCTTTCTTCCCCTCCACCCCCTGGTGTTGTTTGCTAACAGGTCACCGTGCAGCACGTGAAGGGAGGCAGGGGGTTATTTCTGCAGCCATCCTGCTCCCTCTGAGCCCAGCAGTGGGGCAGATGCAGCGCACAGCATCATCCGAGAAGCTCCTGTCAACTTGGACCACTTATTTAGTGGTTCAAGCAAGGGGGACCACTCTGGTTTTAAGATTCAATTTGGCCCCAGTCACAGCCAGCCCCAGATATTGTTGTGCCAGGGTTTTGGGATTAGCTTTCTTCTTGCTGCCCCAGAACACTGATGGGATGAGAGGGTCTGTTGTCCCAGCCAGCCCTATGGCAAGCCATATCCTTTGCATTTTGGGCTGAGCACCATGGAGGTGCAGGCATTGCTGCTTGCTGGGTCGATGGACTGGCAGGCTGTGGCCATCTGGAGAGCAGTGTTTGCACTGGGATAAGCATGTCCAGCATTAATAGGAAATGCAGCTTAGCGGTCAGATTCCTTTCCCCCCCACCCCCTTTTTTTAATAAACCTTGTTGCATTTTGAAGGGATTTCACCAAAAATGCGGTCATTTATTTGCACAGCCCCGGGGCACATTTTTGTGTGTGACATTTGACGTCCCCTCCCTTGGGGAAGGGGAGGTTGGAAGCATGAGGCAGGGTTAGGTCCTCCACGGGGGCTGAGCACCAGTTCCAGAGGCCATGGTGACGCCAGCCTGAGCGTGTGTTGAATGATGACCGATGGCTGTTGTTGTTGTCACGGAGAGAGGGGTGCCTGCGGGACAGGCCATGGGGAGCAGGACCCCCACACAGGATGAGGTGGGTTGGGACTGACGCCGCCTCACATGGGTGATGGAAGAGGAGGCAGGAGGGGGGGAGATGGCTGTCACCCCACCGTTACCATGGGGGCAGCCGTGGGGACACCACTTCGGAGCCGCGCGCGGGCGGGAAGGAAGTGGAGAACAATCGGGGAGAACAAGGCCGGCGGCCCTGGGCTGGCGGTGCCGCTCCGCACGTCCCGGCTCTGCCGCAGGGTCCCCCTCCGCAGCCTCTCCCGGTGGCAGCGGACCCGGGTACCTCGGCTTCCCCGTGGGCATCTCAGAGACCGTGTGCCAGAGGGGCTGGTGGCCATTGGTGCCTCCTGGTTTTGCCATGGAGACACGTTCATCGTGTGGCTCTATCGTAGGGCTTCCAAGGGCTGCGGTCCTCAGGCCATGGTTTTGGAGGAGAGGTGTCACACAGCGTTCCTGCTGCTGGTGATCTGTCGCATTGTCGCATCTCACTGTCACATCCCTGACACATGGGTTTGAGTGTTACGGGGGAACGAGACAGAGATGCACACGACGTGGTGGCAAAAACCTGGTGTTTCTATAGAGAATTGAGTTAGCAATGTATTTTTGCATTCTTTTCTTCCTTAGCATCAACATCCACCTGAGTCACAGCTTCACATTTCGCAACTTTGGTGTTTTTTTCTATTTCGGGTTAGTTTTTGCCTGCTTGTTTTTGCAGTCACTGCGACTCTTCTTTTGAATTACCTCACATCTCCAGGAGCTGGAGCTAAGATAAAGATCACAAAGTAATGACAGCCGGTAACACTGCTAATGAAAAACAAGGGGTATGCCTCTGAGGGTAACCGGTACTTCGAGATGTTTTGTCCATGAGGAGCTAGCTTAGGGTGCATGTCTGGCGTGCCGGGGATGCAAGCATTGGAGAAGTGGGACTCTCCCAGACAAAAGCTGGAAGAACAGTGTGATAATGTTTAACTGCCTGTCCTTGAGCCTGGGTAATTTCACTCCTGGAATGCCTATCCAGCTTTGGTGGAGGGAAAGGGGCTGCTGTAATCCCCAAAGGCTTGGTCCTGTACCTGAGAGTGCCCAGCAGGAGAAGGGCATTCAGTAAATCATTGTCAGCTTCTGGGACCATCTCTACAAATGAAAGAGTTTTGCATTTGTGGTATCTGGGCACCCTGATTTGCCCCTCTAATTACAGATAACTACATGTGTATAGAAAAATCTCCTGCCAGGCTCCCCCCAGTTAGCAGATAAGAGCATTTCAGAGCCCTGTTCCAAATGAGCTCAATCTCAGTCACCTGGTGAGGAATAGCCACACCTGAATGCCCTGATTTCTGGTCTTCCATTCTTTTTCTGGCCCTTATCTGGGCTAGTCTGCCTGTCTGAGCCCAAGAACTCTCTGGCTCTAGGGCTGTTGTTGAAGAGCTGCTCACTGGAGCCAGAGGGGCTGCAAATGAACCACTTGTGGCTCAATGAGCCAGCATTAAACTGTCTTTTAGGAGCAAACTCCTATGAGCTGCTTCCTCCAAGAAGCTCACGATGCTAGGTTAGCTGCTGCTCACAGTGGTGGGTCCAGACTAAGAGATGTCTGCATCATCTCCTCTCTCCTTTCTCTCCACAGATCTGGTGAGCAGCTATTCTATGACCCCCCCTACTCTCAGCATCACCGAGGAGGAACACGTCATCAACGCCAAGGATACACTGACCATCACCTGCAGGTAAGGCACAAGCAAGCATGGCCCTGCCTTGGCTGCTCCTACCTGGTGAGTGTTGGAGGACCAGGCAAGGAGAGCCCACGAGGGACACTGCCTGCAGTACACCTGCAAATTAGCACAGCTGACTGGAAACCTTGCACATTCACCAAGTGTGAATTCATCAAATTAATTAATAGAAAAAGAAGCTGAGGATGTCTCAGAGGAGACCGTGATAACCTCTGCTGTAGCCTTGTAGGCAGAAGGAAGATACAGGAACATTTGTATGATCTGATAGCTCCCTTGTAAGCTCTTTAGGGAAACTGGCCTTCCTGACTCTCCTTGTCTTTCTCTCATCTTGCTTATTCTCACCTCCTCAGGGGCTGTAGTTCTGGTTTTTAAATCTGGCAGGTTATTTGCAGGCACATTGAGAAACGCCCATGGGAGAAGGCAAGAATGCACTTAGTGGTGGCTGTGAGAGACTTCCAGCTTTTCTAGGAAGCTGGGATTTCATGCTCTGCCTCGTATGCATGCGGGTGAAGAGAAGTCCCGGTGAGGCCAGGTGAATAACAGTGAGAAGAGCTGGAGCATCTCTGGTTGTTTTGGAGATGTGGCTCTGAGAAGGTGATGTGCCTGAACTGGTTTGTCCTGTGCTGGGACACTCGGCTGTACATGTTTCCAGCACTTCCCTGTGTCTTGAAGAACTTACCAAGATCAATTTTCCAGACAAAGCTGGAGTTTCCCTTCAGCAGCTGAAAGCAGATCCATGCTCGAGATCCGAGTACTAGGGGCCAGTGGGGATATAAATTCAGAGTGGGCCTCAGATGGGTGTTCCTCAGTGTTATATATAACCATGGAGCAATTACTGCAGGCACTTGGCTGGCATTGTGTTCATGTCTTGTCACAAACATATTTAACTTTTCCTGGAACAGATGGCATTGCTTTTTCTTTGTGAATCAGTTCATAGCCAGGGGAGGGGGACAGAGGAAAGGTTGTTGATGGTCATACTGAACTGATTTCACTCGGTCTGGGAAGGTAAGCGGTTGTCGGTTTGTTCATACTGTGACCTGAGGAGTCATGGTGTGTGCTGGGTTGTAGGAAATGTATGAGTTGGAGAACTGTGATCAGCCATATAGCTGCTGTGGGGGCATAAAGGAAGAGGAAAGAGTCTGGGAAATCCAGTGCTCTGCTGTGGCAGCATCCACAGACGATGTTGGAACTGACACTCTCTGTTAAAACCTTGGACGAGGGGAGATTCAGTGAGATTATTCTGAATGAGCTTATAATCAGACCAGACCCTTTCTCAGCAGTGGCCCAGGGAGGGACACAGAAAGTGGTTTTGAGACTGTGCTGCTTGCAGATTGAGCCAAAGCTAAAGGACATCCTGAAGTTAAGAGCTGTGATTAAAGAAAATGTCATCTGCACTCAATCATTAACATTTCTGCTTAGCACTGTTAAGTGGGAAGCCTTTCTTTGCAGGTAACCCTCTGGATCGTGGACAAGGCTGCCCTGACCTTGTGCACTTCTTAGGAATCAATTAATATGAAGGAAAATCACATGAAGTGGAAAAACAAAATCTTATGTCCAGTGCAGACTGTCCATGGCCTGCATGGTGCAAGCTACAGAGTCAAGTGGGAACAAGCTCCATGTTTCCTGCTGCAGTGCCGAGATTCATCCTTCAGGCTCACAGTGCGCTGGCATGGGCACAGCTGAGATAAGGAAGATCCCTACCCCTGGCTCCAAGCACTGTGCAGGACTGAACTGGCCAGCCAGAGAGCAGCAGGGCCACCTGCAAATAGCACTGAAACCCATGTACTCTGCTCGTGTTCGCCCCTGGCTGCCCCTCACTCCTGCATCTTGCTGTCCCAGCCATGCTCCTTGCAGGCTGTGCGGTGTCGTCACACCATCTGCAGGTCTCAGCATCTCCTGTGTAGCTCACAGGTTCCCCTTCTCCCTCTGAGCTCTCAAGCCTGTGTTTGTCTAATGCCTTGAGGACAGGGATTTGACTGCAGGACATTATTATTTCATTTGAATGAAAAGTAAATCTTTCCTGGTCCCTGGATCTCTGATTCCACCCAGCTGCTTCTCCAATCTCTTCTCTGGACCATGGCCCACCCTGGGAAGACCTGGCTTGTGTTAATGGGAGCTGAAGGCAAAAACACGCAGACCACCAAGAGAACAGGCAAAGGAGAGGGTGGTGGGGCAGGGTAGGGCAGAAACAAATATGAAATCAAATCCAGGATCCAGGGATTTCCTGCTGAGCATCATGTTGGAGGTGCCTTCAGTTTGACCCTGGTCTTCCCTTGAGAGCAATGTCCTCTGGCTGCTCTTCAGGCTGCCCTGGAGCCAGGAGTGTGAGCCTGCTTGAAGCACTGCTGCAGCAGAAAGCTGAGCTCAAAACCCACCACGTGAGACTCCCTGGAGACCTTTCAAGCTTTACCCACTGAGCGTGAGAGTCCCGCAGCCAACTGCACTCTCAGGCTCCCTTGCAGCAGCCTGGGTCTCACACACCCGCAGCTCTGCAGCCCACCTAGCATCATCAGTGACCAGAGTCCGTGCCAGGCCATGGGATAAGTGATGCTTCTGGAGCTGGGCTTGCTTAGCAGAGACACAAAGACGCAGCACGCCACAAGGAGCCGCCAGATGCTGGGGCTGTGCTTTTGCAGATGGCATCACTTACAGGCATGTTCCCTTGGCACCCAACACAATGCACCCTTGAGAGGCCCACACAGAGCATGGGACCAGTGTATGAGCATTCCCCAAAAGACTGGCTGAGAGCCCCAGTGATATTTTGACCTAAGCATGTGGCAGAGCAGGGCGAAGGGGCTGATGCCCACATGGACAGTGCACCTTTTATTAGCTCCCATTCTGAGAAGGAAGGAAAGAATATTGTGAATCTCTGCGTTCATGCCCTCGGCAGCCTGTGCTGGGGAAAAGCAGAGAGTTTGTGCTGTTCCAGCTCATGAATATTGGAGCAGAGCCCACAGGATCCAGCTGCATGACAGCAGGAACCTCCAGAGGGATCAACTTGGTCCTGGCTGTGCCATCCCCATCCCGCCTCATCCCCCTCTGCAGGTGCTGGGCACTCAGGTGGAGAGGGAGACATGGTATTTACAGAAAGAAGGGCAAGGTTGTCCTTTGCTGCCCAGTGACTTATTAATAGAGCTGGTTCGCAGATGCACAAACCAGACTCTGACAGAGAGGAAGTCTTTGACCCCAGAGCCCTCTTGGCTCCTATGGAGGAAATGGGCGTTGTGGCAGGGCTGAAGGAGCCTGAGGATAAGGCAATGCCCCACTGTGACTGCTCCGGAGCAGCGTCCAGGGACACACACCACCTGCTGCTCTTTTCTACGTGTGCGTGACTGCTGTGAACATCCTCTGTGGTGCTGAGGGATCTGTCTCACCCCAGGTAAGCCACAAAACCAAGCTTTGCCCATCATAGCACGCTTGGGATCTTCAGAGAAGATTGAAGAAAAGTGGTGCCAATTGTAACGTCTCCCTTGAAAAGCATCTGTCCTGAAAATATTTAGGAAAACAGCTGTGGAGAAGCCCACAATGCATCTGTTTCCAGCTGGCTTCCGCAGGCTCCATCACCCAGCAGCACATTATCCGAGCTGAAGGCAAACAACTTGGGAATAAATCTTTGAAGGTGACAGGAGGGAGGAAACCATCCAAAACTGCTGCCTGGACCTCCCCTCAAATGCAGAGGGTAGGCTCAGAAACAAATCCAAGTGCGTCTGGCCTGTCATCCTCCCTGCCTTCTTCTGGTCCTCTTGAGCACGCCATTGAGGTTAACTTGGACTCACACTAACACCTACACCTTCTGTGTCCCCACTGGCTCTGGTTGAGCAGCACATGATCAAGGAATGCCTTGGTTTAGAGCTGCCCGCAGGCTGGTCGGCAAGTCTGTTTGTACTGGCCCATCCGTGTTTATACAAATACGTGTCACTCAGTTAGTGCAAGCCTTGATGGTTAATAAAACAAGGGGATCTGATAATGTGTGAAAATCCCAGTGGGTAAACAAACAGAAAGCGGAAACACTGGAGACTTGTACAATTACCCTGCTCCTTGTGGAGAGCCAAAAATGCCTGAGCAACCGCAAAGGGCTTTGGGGCTCCTTTGTGCTGTTGGGGTGTGAAGCGTTCAGCTCTGGGTTGAGAGCGGGGCCAGCCCCATGGTCTGTGCTTGGTGCAGCGGAGCCATGGGCACAGCAGCAATGGGCATGGCGGTGGCCACTGCCTGATCAGATTTATTATTATTTTCCCTGTGCATGCATAGGATGGGGAAGCTCAAAATTCAAGAGCTTTGCTTTGGTTGAAGTGCTCGTGAGACGGCTGCTTTGGAAAAGCCTGCCTGTGATTCATGGACACAAGCCACCAGAGCTGTGCTTCCAGTCCTGCCTCAGGCACTGATGGCATTCTCGGTGAAGGCGGAAGTTTGAGCTGGGCAGAGGGTCTGCATGGCTGTCCCCAGGGGCATGTCACTGCCTCCAGAGCCTTTATGCCTGGTTATGTGGGGAGGGTGCAGCACAGTATCTCCAAACTCAGCCCCAGCGAGCAAGACAGCAATGTCTGCAGGAAGATAAATCAGCTGCTGAAGACAAACACAAAGGGGCAGGTCTTTCCCCATGCTTGGACAGGAATCCTGTCCTTGCTGCGTATGAGCCATTTGCCCTCCAATAGGACCTTATCTTACTTTCTTCTTGCTGTCTGCATCCAGCTCTCGGTGATGGTCCTGGTCTGGCTGCGCTTAGAAGCATCTGCCCACAGAGCTGCCCTGGCAGAGGAGCTGCATGTGCCAACATGCCTCTTCCCAACTTGCATAATAGATGAACCCAGTTTCGCCTGATAGAGCAAGCGGTGCTGACAAAGGGCCATTCTCATCCCACAGCTGTCTCTTGCGAGGTCTTCTTTTTTCTCCCTTCTTTTGCACATTCTTAAGTGACTCTCAGATTTACTGGCAAACTTTCAAGTGGAAACTCGGCCTTCCTCTGAAAGGGGCTCTGATTTCACAGAAGGAAACTTCCAGCATGCAATAAAAGCTTGTTTTGTTTGTAGTAAACAAGTGCAGCTATAGCAAGCTATGGTGGCACATGTGTGCGTACATGCTCATATGCAAACTTCCCGCTCTGGAGATCCTCAGTTATATATAAATGGACATGTGCACGCTCTGCCTGGGGGTTTCTTGCAGTTCCTGGACTCCTCTGTTTGTCTTTGGGCTGCTGGTGAGCAGGGTCTGTGGTTATGGAGAGGTGTCTGCAGCTCAGTGTCTCAGCAGACTGGAAAGAAAAGGGGAAGGGGTAGCAGGGTGCTGTGCAGAGCAAGGGACCCCCCTTCCAAAGCAGCAGGGAAGGAAGCAGTCATCTGAGCCTCCCTTGTTTGTACCTTGAGGTCTTTTCCCCCTGACTCCCTCCTGCTTTTCTCCTTCCCGTTTTCTTTCCAGTCTGCTCTCCTTCCCTCAATTCTCCTTCCCACTCCATTCATCACAGCATGAGCCCCAGCCAGCAGCTACGCTGAGCCAAGGGAACTCATCGCATCCATGTGTTTTCTTAATAGCTCTGGACCCTTTTAATAATGAGAGGGAATAGAGAATAAACGGAGCCTTTCCCTCAGGGCTCCATGTGGCTTCTTGTTCTGACATCAATACCAGCAGGACAAAGTCATGGGAGGGGGAGTCCTGCTTGTGAGTGGATTAACATCATACAGCTTAGCATGGCCAGAGAGGTGGCCTGGGGAAGGGATGAGCCTCTGCTTCCCCAGCAAGCAGATTAGTGGAGCTGCGTGTGTCTGTTCCTCCCCTTGGAGGACACCATGCCTCAGCCCAAGAGATGTGTGTGGAGCCACACATGGCAGTTGAATCCTCACTGCATTCGCCCTACTCAGCTCAATGCTAACTCTCCTCTTTGCCCACATTTAGAGGCCAGCACCCCTTGGAGTGGTCGTGGCCTGGAGGCAAGGTGGACCCTGCTGGGAAGGAGAAGGAGACCGAGTTGGTGGTCTCAGCAGCCCCCAGCAGCAGCCGGGCAATCCGAGAACAAGACTGCGAGGGCACCGGCACGAGGCCGTACTGCAAAGTCCTGGTGCTGACGGAGACCCAGGCGAACGACACGGGTTACTACCGCTGCTACTACAAGTACATTGATGCCAAAATCGAGGGCACCACAGCGGTCAGCACCTACGTGTTTGTGAGAGGTAAGAGCCATCCGTCCATGTGTGCCTTTAGCTCAGCAGCAGTCTGTGCACCAGCATGACAGCAGAAAAAGCCCAAAGTGCTCCCCAGCCTCCCAGGGCAGAGCGTGGCTGCTGCAGGCTCAGGGATGGGCTCAGGGGGTGGTGGTTCCCTGCACTTCGAGGGAGTCAATATCCATCCATGGCAGCAGCGCCTGGGATTCAATTACGTCCCGGTCGGGGGCATTGCTCCAGCCAGGCTGGAATGCAGGAATTTAAGGAGTGAAAGACGGGCCTCAGAGATGCTTCACTGCTAAATAAAGCACCAGAGTTAGCTTCTGGGCAGCTGGGGCTCTCTGAGATGCTGGCAGCTAGGGAGGATAATGTTCTGTGAAGCTGAGACAGAGGCAGAGGAGCTGTGGTACAAACACACCATGTGCAGCCTTCTGTCCCCAAGCTCTATGGCCCTGGAACCACTCCACAGTGGCAGGTTTGGATGCTCCTCTCCACCCAGTGCAGGGGCTGCTTGCACAGGCGGCATTATGAGAGGTGTTTTGGAGGAGAGGAGCTATCCACCAGGCTTGGAACTGGAACCTCAGCTCAGCAAGTGGCTGCGGGGCCAATACTCAGCTTCTCCATGACCCAAGGTCTCCTCCTCTGCTGTCTCCCCTGCTGCTCACAGCATGCTCCAGCAAGATAAATGAGGGCTGTCCCCTGGAAACAGTTGGCTGAGCTATTTCTCTTTCTGCCCCTATTTATTAGTTGGTGCAGTTGTCATGAGCCAGGCAGGTCATGACATACAAGATGCATTTTTGAGAATCCCAGGGCAAAGCCAGATTTGCCTCTGCAACTATGCAGAGAAAAATGCAGGGGCAAATGAGAAAAGCTGAGCAGCTGCTGGAGAGGAATGGAGATCTGTTTGGGCAATTGCATCCTCTTCCTGTGGGCTCTGCTGCTCATCCTAAAAAAGGACAGAGCTTCCCTGGATCCCAGACGTGCTGTGGGGAGATGTCTGTGAGCTGGGCAGGAGTGTTCAGGCACTGCAGGGTATCTGGATGGAGGCAGAAGGCTTCTTAACACACGCTTAAAATAAGTACAACCCACCAAGCTTACGTGCAGGGAGTGCTTTTGCAGGAGCCTGATTTTCTTTGTGATCCAGCAAATGCCACTTTGCCCCTTTGTCCACCTTCTCTCACCTCCAGCCTCATGTGCAGCTCAATGACGGCTCTCCTGCTTACCAGAGAGCAGCAAGTATGCACGTGCAGTGCAGCTGAGGGGCAATAAATCCCACACTGTCGGGGCCCATGGGACTCACAGTGCTTGTGGACAGCCTGTGTGCAACAGATCCAGCCAACACCTCGCAGCGTTGCTGTGCACATGGCTACACTCATTCCAATCAGGCTCTGCCCTGTTAGGGCTATCAAGCATCCAGGAAACTTCAGAATCCGCCTTTCCAGACAGGACAAGCTTTCAGGCAGGAGAAAGGGACATGTCAGGCATACGGTATCCATAGCCATTGCAGAACATCCAGATAAAGCCCTGCCTGTTCCTGCTGAACTGGGCCGCAATGTGAAACTGTCCCTCGAGAGCTTGGAAGGGCTGATGTAAGTGTTGGGGATGTTTGGAGACAGCATGGTCAGACCACAGGTTTATCCATCAACCTCATTTCTCATGTTAAGAGCTTGGTGGAGTTGCCAGGAACCAGAATATCTGTGCTTGGCTGGAAAAATGGGTTCTTCTGCATTTTACCTGCAGCTCAGTTCTCAAATGAACTCTCCACACATATGTCTCATTTCCCATGTGTCCGGTTAGGTGTGTATTTTATTACAGCTACAGATAGCACTGTAAACATACAGAATGCCTCATCAGGGTAGAATAAGATGTGTTCAGCCCCCATCTCATAAAGCTTAGCATATATTAATGAAGAAGATGCTAAATTATTCCCATCCGACCCATCAAGACAGCCTAATAGAAAATATGTGATGTGGTCAGAGAGGGGAGTTAGTGCATGAATCACAAGCTCATTGGCAGCAGGACCAGCCCAGTAAATCAGTGAGTTCTTGGCTGCCATCTGAGCTTCAAGGGGACCTCATATTCTCTCACCTCTGACAGTTGTGCACCTCCTCCCTCTGCCCAGGGCTCAGGAGAGGAATGAGGAACATATTCACACTCGGAAACAAACCTGTGATTTCAGAAGTCAGCAATCCTGTGGCAGCACAAAACCCCAGGAAATAAAGATGAGAATTCTCTGGGCAATGCATATTTTCATAAGAGCTGACCAACACGTTTCCTGTGCATGGCTTGTTTCACCTAAGCTGCAGAACAAAGCACTTCAGTAGGTCTTTGCAGCATATCACTGAAGCAACAGTTTTAGATCAGATAGATCAAAAACTAAAGGAATTCCCTTATGCACTTAACAGTGGAAGCACTGGGTTGGATTGGCTTGGGCCCAATGTGTTTTGGACAGCTTAGGCAGCAGCCGGCATGAGGCATTGGAAGACAACTTGCACCTTTCCTACTGGCCATGGCTCGGGATACAAGTGTATTGTGCATCTTGGTCTCACCAGCTCTTTCCAGTGTATCTGGAAAGAACCAGAATTGGGGTCCATGCTGCCTGTTACCCTGTTATCTCTTTGGGATCAGGTTGGTCTTTGTGCCCTGTGTCTGAATGGTGCCTTGGCACATTGGGCCATAACACATCTTTATTTGCTGCCATCAGTTTTTCCGCCTTGGACCCCTGCTTGGGCTCTTCTCATTTGACACTGACAATGCACTGAGCAGGATGCAGCAGCCCCTTCTGCAGACCCTCTGCTTCTTGGTGCCGGGTCCCCATGGAGCTTCGTGCAATGTCCCTGCCCTTGCTATGTCACTGGTTAATTTGGGGTGGGTTTGTTCTTCCTGTCAATATCTGTGCTCGCAGCAGCTGGGAGGCAGTGGGGTGGCAGCCCTGGGAAGCTCAGCTCATCTGTTTATCTGCCGGCCAGGATGGCTGCAGGATGACATCTGCATACCATTCCACAGCGGATCACTTCCTCGCTCTGGAAGGTCGCGCTGCCTGCATGGCACCAGCCCGGCACAGCCCGGCACCGGCCAGGCAGGCACTGGGCCCAGAATGAGACCGGATGGTTACACAAAGGGTCAAACCCAGGCAGAAACCTTGAGGGGGACAGGAAAGGGGAGGTGACTTCCAGCACTGCCAAATGTCACACAAGTGCCGCTCCACCGGTACAGTGTTCCATGTGGAGAAGCGGGCTGGCACAGGCACTCACCTCTGCTGCTCCCTTTGCATTCCCAAGCTCCAGGTGTCTCCTCTGAGTGTTACACATCACAGATGGGGCCATCCAGCTCAACACCACTCCCTCTGGCAAGCTCATGCTGTAGTAAAGCGAGCCAGAAAACCTCCTTTTCTTCTGGTTGGTCCCTCTTGCCAGATCTTTCCTTGCCTCTGTTTAGTAACTTGTTCTCCTTATATCTCTTCTTCAGATTTTGAACAGCCATTTATCAACAAGCTGGAGACCCTCCTCATCAGCAAGAAGGAGTACACTTGGGTACCATGCCTCGTGTCCATCCCTGATCTTAATGTCACACTGATCTTGGTGAGAGCTCGGCCAGTGGGAGATTCTGGACCACAGTGTTCGTTTGTTCTGCATTTGTAATTACCTGAGTGGAAGCAGGACAGGCACTGCCAGGAATGGAAAATGCATGGGACACATTTTCCATGGAAAGTACAAGCCACTGGCTTCCTCGTTTTATTTGCCGGTTGAAGCTGTGCTGTCCAGTTCCCTTGGGCAGACCCCACGGGTTTCCTGCCAACCTTGCTTCTCTTCCCTGGAGCATTATGAAACAAAGCAAGACTGTTTTAATCCCATTTCCCCGCAGCATCCCCTGTTTCTCTGGTCTCTGTGACCTACAAACCCTTTAGGTGATCGGCATCCCCATGAGGGAGGAGGGTGCAGCCCTGGGGCTAATGACTAAAACCAGCTCTGTTATCAGTTTGTTTGTGCCTTTCTCTTTTTTTTTGCCCTTTTTTTTCTTGACAATGCAAATACATCCTTCCAGGATGAGTGTTACTATTGTACAATGGCCTCCAGGGACACTCTGGTGGCCAGGGGCCTTTCCCTTGCCCGGGAAGGACACTACCCAAGGTCAGCACTCATCCCAGTGGGGCTGATGTTTGGGACATCAGCATCAGTTTCCTTAGCTATCACTAGAAGTTTCCATTCCTGGAAGTCTCTGGCCCACTCTGCAGATGGAGAGGCTCGTGGTGCAGGATACGCTGCTCAGGGTATAGGGACGGCTGAGATTCCTAGATGACAAACCCTTGGGGGAGAGGGCAGGAGGCCAGCACAGCACAAGGCTGAATCATTTATTCCCATTAAAGGGATGTGTAAGCCAGTGAAAAGCCTGGAAGGGGTAGGGTGGGAATGTTGTTACCTTTTTTCAGTTGGCAAAATGTTGATTTTTCCAGCAAAATTCCCTCATCCACCCTGATGGGAAGAGCACTTTCTGGGACAACAAGAAGGGGGTGCAGGTACTGACACATTTGATCAGAGATTCCCTGTATGTCCATTGTGAGACTGTCATTGACAAGAAGGTTTTCGGATCCAATTTATTCATCATCCATATAGCAGGTGAATACTTGGGAAGGTGCGGGAGGGAGCAGTTTTGGTGACTGTGAAGTTTATCAGTGTGGCTCATGGGGTTGCTATGGACCTCTCTAGCTACACTGACTCTGCATGGTGCTTGTATCTCCTCCTCTGTGTGCCAGAGATACACCAAGCACCGGGGGTCTTACCGAAGTCTCCTGTAACTGCATGGTCTGAGTCAAAGAGTTAATAGATCTGAAATGCCTTTCCACTGCCTCTTCCTCATCAGGGAGCGAGCTGTACGACATCCAGCTGTATCCCAAGAAAGCCATGGAGCTGCTGGTGGGAGAGAAGCTGGTCTTGAACTGCACAGTGTGGGCTGAGTTCAACTCTGGCATCCGCTTCCAGTGGACTTACCCTGGCAAACAGGTACCAGCGGAGCAGCTCCAGAAGCACTGGGACACTTTCTCTCCAAGTCATCTCTTCCTGCCCCTTCATGTGTGCCTCTTCACATCACTGGCAGGGCTGTGCTTCATAATCCTAAACATGATGAGCCCAGCACATCTTGGTCAGAGCGCTTCCCCATTCTTCTCTCCTGCAGTGGGAGGCAGACAGAGGGAAGACCCTTTTTCCTCCTTGCTGAGGTCTTATTGCTCTGGGGCTCTCCTGGGTAAGCGCTGGCTTCATTTCCACCAGTGCAAATCCAGAGCAAACAACATTGGCTTAAAAAGAGCTACTCTAGCCACAGTCCTGTTTACCAAAAGCCTGTGAGGGGGTCCCTTCCTGTGTTTTCCTTCCCCACTGTGTTTTCCCACTGTTGTAGCCTCTGGCTCTTGTGAACAATAAGGCATCAGTGAGTGCATCACTGTTTAGGTACCTGTAGGCCTCCCATCCTGGTTACTGGGCTGCAGATAAGAGCAGAGCTCTATGCTAAGCTCTTATCCCAGCCTCAGGGCTTGCACAGCCCCATCCCATTGATGTCATTCATCCCCTTCTCTCTGTCATCTCCCACAGACGCAGCGGGCAGTGATAGAGCCTGAGCGCCGGTCCCTGCAGACACACACAGAGCTCTCCAGTATCCTGACCCTCCACAATGTCAGCCAGCAGGACCTGGGCAAGTACACGTGCACGGCCACCAACGGCGCACAGATGCTGGAGGAGAGCACGGATGTCATTGTGCATGGTACGGTGCCTTCCACTCCCTGCAGAGCCACAGCCAGAGCCAAGCTGCAAGCACAGCAAGCCCCAGACTGCTTAAACAGTGTTTGGCACAAGGCTCAGTAAAAAGGGCTCCTGCACCTCTGTCCCACTCTGCTTTAGTAGGACCCAGCCTTCATCCAGTCCCTCAGCCCTTCTGTGCCCCAGAACCACTCTGGGATCACATTCAGCAACATGCCAAGATGACAAGTGAGATGCAAACACCAAACTGGCCCAAACACCAGTGGGATGGCAGGACGCACAGGTCTCGTGGTCCTGTGGCAGATGCAGTGTTCCTGTGGCATGGCTGGCCTGGAAGGCACGCGCTGCAGGAGCACAAGGTGCCATCAGCACTGGGTGGCTGTCTCCTGGCAGCAGAATGTGATGCAGCAACACAGCCTCCCTGTGTCTCTCATGGCTCCCAGCAGCAAGGCAGAGGCAGCTCTTCAGCTGCCAGAGTCTCAAAGCAGCGTTGACCTGCCCAGCCCTGCCTGGCACCCACTCCCTTCTGCTCCAGGGAGGGGCCTCTGCTGGGAACAGGGATGCAGAAGAGATGCTGAGGGTCATATGAGCAGATAAGACAATAGTGGATTTTGGTTATTTTGACTTCATTGTTTCAGAGAAGTAGTCATTGTCAACTGCACTGCCTCAACACCCTGCCTGTCCTCAGTCCTTGCTGTCAGGCCCTGTGGAGAGAGCAGATCTTGGTGACAGCCTGTCCCTGTGTGCTCTCCTCTCCTCCATGCTCACCTTTTTGCTTACAGAAAAGCCCTTCATCAATGTGGAGTGGAGGAAGGGCCCGGTGATAGAGGCCACCGCAGGAGATGAAGCCGTGAAGCTGCCGGTGAAAGTCGTGGCTTATCCCCCACCAGACTTCCAGTGGTAACGCACCTTTCTTATCCTGACCGCCTTCTCCTCCTCTCCTTCCCTCTACTAACTAGGAAAGCTTAGCCTGGTCCCTCTGCGGCCAGGATTGTCCCAAACATCACATTCTTCCACCCATGGGGGTAATTTCTCCCACCAACCCTGGCTTTCAGCTGCACAGCTTGCGATAGGAGGAGGTGACATTGCAAGGAGAAGCAGCAAAGGTCCTGGCAGCTCAAATAGAGCTTGCCCCTCTTGTCCCCCTGCAGCGGGGATCAAGGCTGGCCAGAGGAGCAAGACAGCTCTGCTTACGGCAGAGCTACAACATCCCCAACCCCAGGCACATCCAGATAGGACCCGTAACTCAGGTCCAGGGAAAGCCCAGGGGTCTCTCCAGAGAGGTCCCCAGTGCTAGCAAGGGGCGCCCTGACTGTGCTCTAATGGGGACCAGCGAACCCCTGCCCAGCTGCCAGTGGGACACTTCCTCCCCATGGCTGCATTTTCTCTCTGCCTCCCCGCAGGTACAAGGACGGGAAGCTAATTCCCAAGCAATCTCAATCTTCAATGCAGATCAAGGATGTGTCGGAGCAGCACGCTGGGACATACACGCTGGTTCTGAGGAACAGGCTGGCAGGGCTGGAGAAGAGCATCAGCCTCCAGTTAATCGTCAATGGTAAGGGAGGGGTTCAGGGCTGGGGCGGGGGGGAGAGCCCATGGCCCCAGCCTTTGGGCTACTCCAGGACCAAGTCCTTGTTGCTGTCCTAAAGCAGTTGGTACCTACATCATCTCCTTCTTCCTCATTGCCGAGAGATGCCCTGGTAACATTGAGGGTGGTTCCTTGTGGCCTGGTGATATGGCATAGTTCTGTTCCTGGCTCCATCACTCTAGACAGGATATGTCCTTGCTCAGGAGCCATTTCCCAGGACAAGATCTGAGGGGTGACCCTGACTGATGTGGGCTTGAAGGCAGTGCAGCTACAGCACACACAAAGCCTGGAGCTGGAGCAGTTCTCTGGGTAGGAAGCTTCTGGGGAGTTTTTCCCTATAGAAACTGGTCCCAGTCATACAGGAACCAGATGCCAGCTGAGAAAGTGTTGGAAGGGCACTGCTGCTTGGAGATTTGTCCCAGCAGGCTCTGTGCTGGGGGCTGCCAGAGAGTGTTTTGAGCCCTACAGCATCCAGTCTCACTCTGCAGAGGAAGGAGAAATGACACCACTTGAATCTAAGTATAATCTGCTCTGCCTTGCAGGTCTGAGATCCCCAAGAGCTGCCCTGAGAGCCATAGTGCTTTAGTGCCCAGTCTCTCTAGAGATGGGCCTGGGGAGGGCTGTGCGTGGCCTGGGGATGCAGGGGCTGATCTCACGGTGTCACTCTGGTCCTTGCAGTTCCTCCGCGCATCCATGAGAAGGAAGCCTCTTCCCCAAGCATCTACTCCCGGAGGAGCCCCCAGGCTCTCACCTGCACAGTCTATGGCATCCCAGCACCAGAGGTGATCCAGTGGCAGTGGAGGCCATGGATGCCCTGTCGCATGTTCTCCCGACGTAGCCTGTAAGTGCCATTTCTTCCAACACCTGTGTCTTACCAGGCCATGAGCATGGCACTGCAGGCTCCTTGTGACCATGGCTGTGTCCTGGACACCATCTCACTTTTGCTCTCCCAGCCATAACGTGGCAAGAGTAGTACAGCACTGACTGATAGCTTGGAGCACTGAACACCCACTGTGGGGAAGCAGAATGGAGCCCACCAGAGACACTTGTGATCCATGTGGGAGTTTTCCCCAGCCTGGCTGGTCCCACACACCCCCTTGGTGAGACCCTGGGACAGGAGCTGGGGCTCAACTCATTCCTGCCCTAAGGTCCCTGTGGTTTTTTGGTCCTTCTTTATCTTCTTGGTAATGACGGAAGCTAAAGAACACATAGGCAGGGGAGTAGAGGTGCTGTGTGCAGGGAAGAATTGCTGAATCCAGGGGAAGAGCCAGCTGCTGGAATGGTTTGCCAGGAAGGTGTTTGTGCAGGCAGCACCAGTTGGTAAGCAGGAAGGGTGCATGCCCACTGCCTGTGCCCTGGGAAGCTGGGGCAGCACCAGGCAGGGCTACAGTGACAATTTTTAGTGGCAGGAAGAAGGAAAAGGGATGCTAGGGAGTTACAGCCAGAGCAGTCAGGGTGGAGGACATCAGGGTGCCTGGAGGAAGCCAGGTCCTGCAGCCCTGTACAGGCTGTTACCGGGCCAGGGACACCAGAGAGCTCTCCATCGCATGCAAGTGCACTGTGGCCCTGTCAGGAAGCAGAGGGGCCCATGAATTATGAGCAGTGTCTCCCAAGGCCACCATATTTCTGCCTAGCATAGCTCCAGAGGATGCAGGAGGCTTCTTTCCAGCTTCCTGTTGTTTACACAGCTCACCGGTGTGCTCGCTCCGCCAAGCGCTCTGCCTCACACTGCCAGTGCCCTTGCCACTGCCCTTGGGTGCTCAGCTCTCCCCTGCTTCCCTGTCACCATAAGCCTTCTCCCTTCACACCTCCCACCCTGCACTTTGGGCAGACCCTGCTGCCTCCCGGCCACAGCTGCATTTCAGAAGCAGGCTGCAGGCTGCAGCATCCCCACTCCCTGGCAGATTTAGGCACTCCTCCCAGCTCTCCTGTCTCAGCCTGAAGAGGTGCCACCATGTTCCTATGAGATGGTAGTAGCATCTCTACATGGGGTGTTAGCCTCATGGTATTTGTTGAATCAGGAGCAGCAGAAGCACCTTGGGGTGCTGCACCGTGTGCTCTCCAGGCCAGCACCCAGCCAGTCTGTGACATTCCTGACTCTCAGTCACAGCAGGGGTTTAAGGCCTTGTTTCAGAGCAGAGTGGCATCAAGAACTGCGTGAGGCACACATGAACCAATTTCACCCCTACCTTCCTCCACCCCTAGGAGGGAAAGATGAAACCACAGTTTTGGGGGTGAAAATACTGCCTGGGACCTGTATCTGTTCCCTGCCTTGATTTTCATATCTGTAGATGTTTGCCTCACTAGTGGCTGTGGGGCACCCTTATAAACCGCATTAGAACTGATAACTGAAAGACACGGGAAATTTTGCAGAGTTAGAGGACAGGGGCGTCAATTCTCAGACACAAAAGCTGGGTTTGCTGCCTTTTTCCCAGCTGACCTGCTCTCCATCTCTCTCCTCTTTCCCCTGCTCCTGGATTAGCAATAGCAGGCACCGGGCAGCAAAGCGCCATCAGAGGGACCGGATGCCAGAGTGCAGGGACTGGAAAGATGTGTCGCAGCAGGATGCAGTGAACCCCATCGAGAGCATCGACACCTGGGTGGAGTTCGTGGAGGGACGGAACAAGGTGAGGCTGAAGCTCCAAGCCTATCCGGAGTGAGGAGCTGGAGACAGGCACCTTGGAGGGGTCGTTTGTGATCAGCCAGCAGGAACAAGCCTGGCAGAGACAGGTTTGGGGAGGGCTTCACACCTCTGCTGCTAAAGTAAATCATGAGCGGCCGTTCCTAGCTCTGGGGCTCTGCAGTACCAGGCAGCCCCAGGGCGAGGGAGAGCTGTCATCTTTGAGCAATTACCCTACATCCAGAGAGGCTCCTGCTGGGGCTGACTGTGCAGGAGGATTTACACCGATTGCTGTTGAACACAGGGCACCCAGCTAGGGAGGGCATGGGGGATGTGTGCTATAGGGGCTCCTGTAGCCATTTCTGAGCACTATTGCATGACTTGTTCCGGGAGAGCAAAACCCCACAGAGCAGCCTGGGCAGCTGGGAAGAGAGAGCAGGAGTCACAGACTGACCAGGAAATCTCTGGCGTCGGGAATGCGCATGTGTGTGGCGGGGCATTTCATCCAGCTGCCCCATCCCAGCTGGGTGCGGGTGGCATGGAGGTGCTGGCATCCCTCTGCTGCAGGTTTGTGGGTGCAGCACATGTGCCCCACCGAGCCCACTTCTCCATTGCGGCATTTCCTCTCTGGAAGGAACGTCTCTCCCTTATTGCAGCATGTGACCGACATGCTCTGATTGCTGCCTGTTTCTTTCTGTCTCTCTGGTAGCTGTGAGTGTCAGGTCTGTGCCATGACGGGGTTCCTGTTCCCACTGGTGTCGGGCACCAGCCGCTCACAGAGGGATGCAGAACAAACAAAGGGGCCCCTGTTTCCGAAAGTCACTTCCTGTTTTCCTACACACCTCCAAAGGCACTTCCCGTCCCCTGGCCTGGTGGGAGTTCATCACTCTGCCAAAAGGGTGGCAGGGGCAGATGCTTCTCCTTCCAAAGCAGCAGAAGAGAGAAGCAGTGATTGGTGTCCCCCAGGCAGGCGAGCATGGGCAGTGGGAGCTCCTGGGTGAGAAACCCTTGTGTCCCCCTCCACATCTGACTCTGGTCGTGGTCCTTTTAGATCTTTTGTTTGTATTCCTCATTGTTTTCCTCCTGCTCCTCAGCTGTGTCCTTCTCATTCCATGTACTTAGTTGTAACTGTCCTGGAGGTCCAGCCTTGGTCGTGCGGTCCAAGGACATGCAAGAGTTCTGGGAGAAAAGAGCTCTTAAATTTGCAGTAGGATGCTATGTCCTTAAAACTGCTTTCTCTCCTTCTCCTTTCTGCCTTTCTACTCCTACCACCCTCCTCTGGGTTTTATTCTGTCCGGAAAGGCCAGAATGAGCCGCAGGGTGTGCAGTGCACAGCCATGCACTGCAGGATGACATCAAATCCAGAAAGCCCAACACAAACATAACAGCGCAGATTAGAAGGAAAATCCCCAAGAAACAGGAAAAGCAGCACACAAAAGTGCCAGCAATAGGGTCACCTCAGCTGTATTGAATAACCCCAAGAAACGGAAAAGGCAACACACAAAAGTACTGGTAATAAAGTCACTTCAGCTGTATTGAATATGCACTGAATGAATTCAGTTCCTTTGATTAACACAGGCTAATACGTTGCCACTTACAACGGAAATGCTTCCCAATGGGATGAATAGAAAAAAGGCAAAGTAGTTTCCCTGTAGGAAGAATAATTTTTTTTCATGTTAAACATTGTCTCATTAGAGGGATTATTGCATGGATCCACTTGTCATTTAAACTGGGAGGGAAGGGAAACCTGGGCTTCAAACTGCAGATCTCCTCTAAGGGGAGTGCTTGCAACACATTTGGCCGCTCACAGACGTACAGTGTGAGCTGGGAGGAGGAGAACACCCTTACTCCCCTGCTGCCTTTCCTGGCTTATTTGGAGGCAGCATCTCCCGGCTCTGTGCTCCCAGGACAGCAGCCTGGCTCTCTGCCCAGTCTTAGTCATGTCTTGCTGGAAGTAGGGAGGAGGAACCTCTTAGGGCCCTGTCTATGTACACTTAAAGGGAGAAGATGACAGCTTTTGCTGAAGTGGTGAGAGCTGGGATGCTTTCACAGGTTTATCTTCCCCTTATGGGTTAAAGGAGTGTTCTCAGGTCTGTGAGTGCCTGTAAATTCCACTGCACTCTGTGGGACACCAAGTAGTCACTTAACTGGAGAGGGTTCAGAGAATCAGAGCTTTGGTGTCCTTTTCCTTTCTCCCCACTGTTATAAAGCTTGGAAGCTTAGCCATCCCTCAGCCCTGCACCCTGTTCATGCCCCCCTTACTGGGCACAGGCTTGTCCCCATGGTGAGCCAAGGGGCTTAGCAAGAAGTTGACTTCCATGGAGAGGCATCTGTGCTGATTGGGCTCCATAAGAAGGAGCAGAGATCAGGAATAAAACCTTGTTGCTGTTCCTAGAGCCAGCAGACGAGGCTTGAAATGCACGAAGGGCTACTGAAAAAGGGGCTATTTTTGCATAACCCTTTCCCAGGTACAGCTACCACCTGGGGCCAGGCTTGCTGGTGCTTTGCTGTCTGCCAGAGAGCAGCGCTGATCCTACTTCTCTCCCCTCTTGCTCTTCCTAACTCCTTGTCCTCTTTTCCCCCATCAGACAGTCAGCAAACTGGCCATCCAGGAGGCCAACGTCTCAGTCATGTACAAGTGTATTGCCTCTAATAAAGTGGGTCGAGACGAGCGGCTGATCTACTTCTACGTGACCAGTGAGTACTGCAGATGTCCCCTCCAACTGCACCAGATGAGCTCTCTGCTTGAAACAAGGAGGACCCTAGACCTGCCAGATCTTGTCATACACATGCACAGTTAGCACCTTAAACAGTGATCGGGAGGCCAACAGGAAAGCAGAGCTACCCCAGAACTCTGCTGAGTGGCAAAAGCCTGGAGCCTGGCAGCAGACAGCACAGGCAGAGTTTGGCAGGCAGGCCTGGGGGTGAGCCGGTGCTGCCTGTACCTAGGTCCTGCGCTGGGGACATCCTGCCGGCTCTGGCCCAGGCAGCTCCCTGGGCTGGGGATGTGCTTGGTCCGAGAGCATCCTCTAGTGGCACTGCTCCCAGCCCGGGTCCTGCTGGCCAGAGCCCTCGGCACGGTCCCCAACGCGTTTTGGTGGTGGGAGGAAGCTGAGTCTGTAGGAGCCAAAGCTCAGCAGTCGTGGCCCATAAGGACCTGCATAAGCGGTACCCTGTGCTGGCAGGAGTCTGTCTGCTGTGCACAGGGAGCCTGACAAGGACACAGCAGAGGTTTATCTTCCCGCCTCTCTGGACAGACCACAGAAACCTGGGCTAATGGCCCTCATAGGCAATACCTGTGCTGTCACAGCCACCAGCTTTTGTGGAGGCAAATTAACCTCTTCAGTTGCTACCCCAGTGATGCTCTGCATGTGCAGCTGTCCAGGCTGACTCAATGTGTTACAGCAGGCATGTGTGCAATCCAGGATGTGCAGCTGAGCTGAGAGCAGTAACAGCCTAATTCAGACCTCCCAGACTTGTTTCACTTCTGACCTCATCTTAATTGGACCCTGGGACTTCAGCATATCCCTTAGCTCTTGCTGGTCTTATGCTGTTTGTTGCCAACAGTTTGCATGTCACAGTTCTGCTCTAGATTGGTTTCCTTTACCGTGGATGAGGACAGGGGGGCCTCAGAGAGCTAAGCCCGAGGAGACAATTTTGTTGTGTCTGGCAGCTCAGCCATGAAAACTCATTCACATGTTCACTTCCTTCCTGAAAGCCATTCCAGATGGGTTCGAGATTGAGTCCCAGCCCTCGGAAGAGCCCATAGAGGGGCAGGACCTACAGCTGAGCTGCAATGCAGACAACTACACCTATGAGAACCTGCAGTGGTATCGGCTGAATCTGTCCAAGCTCCACGACGAGGAGGGCAACCCCCTTGTGCTGGACTGCAAGAACGTCCACCACTATGCCACCAAAATGCAGGGGGAGCTGCGCTTCCAGCCAGACTCCAATGATGCCACCTTGCTGCTCACCATCCCCAACATCTCCCTGGGCGAGGAGGGAGACTACGTGTGTGAGGTGCAGAACAGGAAGACCCGGGAGAAGCACTGCCACAAGAAATACATCTCTGTGCAGGGTGAGGGTCCACAGGGCAGGCGGGAGTGACAGAGGAGAGCTGATGCTCTTGCTGCCATCAGCTTCCCAGCCCGTCCCCAGGGGAAGCCACGCAAGCAAGCTAAACTCAAGGTGGCAAAGGCAGGGCACCTGGGTTCTCAGGACACCCTTCAGCAGGGGTCAGAGACCCAAAGGCCCCCAAGAACACAGATATTCTTTTGATCAATCAGTTTCCCGTTTTCCCCTCCTCCTCTTTGTGCTGCTTCTCCAGCCCTGGAGATCCCACGCCTCAAGCAGAACCTGACAGACATTTGGGTGAACGTCAGTGACTCCATAGAGATGCGCTGTAAGGTGGACGGCAACCACATTCCTGAAATCAGCTGGTACAAAGACGAGAAACTGGTAGAAGAGGTGTCAGGTACAGTGGGCTGGGGGTGAATCAAAGGCAGGGAATCTTGGCTGGTGGCTTTAGAGCTGAATGCTGCTGGCTTCTGGGTGTTGCTGTGCCCAGGCAAAGGCACCCATTCACTGAATTGGCTGAACTCTTATTATAATCATAGAATCATAGAATAGTTAGGGTTGGAAAGGACCTTAAGATCATCCAGTTCCAACACCCTGCCATGGGCAGGGATACGTCCCACTAAACCATGCCACCCAAGGCTCTGTCCAGCCTGGCCTTGAACACCGCCAGGGATGGAGCATTCACAGCTTCCCTGGCCAACCCATTCCTGTGTCTCACCACACTTACAGTAAAGAATTTCTTCCTCATATCCAATCTAAACATTCTATCCCAGTTTGATGCAGTCTTACTGGCCAAGTCTATGCCTTAGGGCCTGGCTCAGCACCGTATGCATGTGCACATTCAGCTGGAGAGCAGAGAGAGAAAAATTATTCATCTTCTTACTCTCAGCCCAATGGCTGGAATCATTGCCCCCACAGGGACAAACCCAGAGATCCCATGGAAGGAACATGGGAAGGATCCAGGCACACTGCAGAGGGAAAGGAACAGGTCCTGGAGCTGAAGCAGAGCTTGGCACACCAGCTGAACTGCCTAGGCACCAACCCCCTCCAGCATTGTCTGCAGGGGTTTTGACCCCTCCATACACTGCCTGGGAAAGGCCCCTCCAGGGTATTTCCAGGGCCATCAGGCCACAGAAGAGAGCCCCTACCAGCTGGTATAATTTCATTCTCCCATCTAAAATGAACCAGCCAAAAAACTAGAAGCCATATTCTGAGCCTGAATGAATCCAGTATATTAATCCCACCTCCCTGTGAGTGACCACCACAACCCTCTTTGCCTTACAGGGATTGACCTGGCGGACTTCAACCAGAGGCTGAGCATTCAGAGGGTGAGGGAGGAGGATGCTGGGCTCTACCTGTGCAGCGTCTGCAACGCTAAGGGCTGTGTGAACTCCTCAGCCAGCGTCTCTGTGGAAGGTACCAGCAGCCACGACACCCCTGGGGGTGAAGGGACAGGAGTAGAAGTGTGGCCAAGGTTCCACACCTCTTCCCTGTGGCACTAGGGAGGCAGCAAAAGCCCCTAGGCCTTGCTGGTGGCATGGTGCTATTACAGGAGGATCTGTAGTGCCGGAGCATGTTTAGCTCAGGCAAACACACCTCCCCACATCCTGAAGCAGGCCACAAGGGATAACTGAGCTGGGGCGCTGAATAGGAATCCCTGACGCTACAATTTCCCTCCCATCCCACAGGCTCTGATGACAGAACCAATGTGGAGATTGTCATCCTGATTGGAACTGGTGTAATCTCTGTTTTCTTCTGGATCCTCCTTATCCTCATCTTCTGTAACATCAGAAGGGTACGTGACTGTCCCAGGGCAGGGGAGGTGGCATAGTGGGGTTTGGGAAAACACCACTGCTGTGATGCGGGGCTGTATGACAGCATCCACTAAAAAGAGGTAATTGAGTGATGCTTCAAGCACTCTCACTGCCAAGAACAAGGGTTGTGGTAATGGAGGTGACAGGGAATGGCCTTTGCCAGGGGAAAGCAGGTCAAGTCAAGCAAAGGAACCAAATTCCCTCTGGGAGTCAGCACCCAGTGCCAGGGGAGCATCTTCCTCACCCTTTGTGTTGGCTGATTCCTGCAGCCAGCCCACGCAGACATCAAGACGGGCTACCTCTCCATCATCATGGACCCCGGCGAGGTGCCCTTGGAAGAGCAGTGCGAGTACCTGCCCTATGATTCAAGCAAGTGGGAGTTCCCACGGGACCGCCTGCGCCTGGGTGAGCCAGACCCCCTCCTTGCCACTGCGTGCTGCAGCCAGGGCTTCCCGGGCTGCTCTGCTGCAAGGTGTCACATTTACCTTTCCCACATGCTCTGCCTGAGGGCAACAAACAGCCCTTCACTTCTGCAGGGCCATTTCCTTCCTCTGCTTTGTCCATGCCAGCTCTGTCTCAGTTCCTCCCATCATCCCTTCTCTTATTCTCACCAACAGAGCAAGCAGCCACCTGGGAAGGGCACATGTTCCACTCCTTCCTTTTCCTTTATGATGTTTTTCTTCTTCCCATGGTTTCCTTTTAGGATTTTGGGTTTTTTTTTCATTCCATTCTGCCTGTGTTGCACCTGCCTTCCTTCACATTGCCTCTCTCCTTACCTATAGGTAAAGTCCTGGGTCATGGTGCCTTTGGGAAGGTGGTGGAAGCATCAGCATTTGGGATCAATAAAAGTAACAGCTGTGAGACCGTAGCAGTCAAAATGCTGAAAGGTACGTGGACAGTGGAGCAGGATGTACAGTCAGTGTAGACAGCAAAGAATGAGACATCTGCTAGGGAAGGTCCACCCTGTAAATGCCTGTCTTCTGCATAAGGCATTTGTTAAGGCCATGGAAAATGCTTTATCTCCCACAAACACTCCTGGGTGCTTCTGTTTGAGCCAGCTGTGACCTATGGGAGAAGAGCTGGAGCCAGCCTCTTAGTTTATGGCTTCTTGGGCTCAACACACTTGATCCTTTTGGCTCCCCTCATAGATGCTTTAGCCTCATTCAGATGCACTGGGAGGCAAGTGGCAGAAAGACAGCAGAGACTTGGGGAACTCAGATGTCAAGGAAATTTAGCTGTTTATAAAGGCAAAGAATTAAATGTGTCTCAAAGGACAAACAAGAATCCAGAGCCCCTCTTTGGCAGGTCACTAAAGAAAGTATTGTTCCCAGTTGCCTTCTTCCAAGTGTGCCTGCATGTTATGTTTATGGAACAGGTTTAGAGCTGAGTAAGGAAAGAGGCTGCAGCTCTTAACCTGCTCTGAGGGCTAAACTGGCTTTGCATCCCAAAGCCTGATCAATCCAAGGTGAGATTTCAAGCTTTCATAGCCACAAACAGGCATCTGAAACATTTTCTTTTGGCATGCAACGAAATACCCAGGCAGTCTCTGGCCAGCAGAGGCCTGTACGTGGAAGCCAAATCTTGGCCCATCTCAGCAGTACTTACCACTGCAAGTGTACAGATGACCTGCACAGCAATTTCAGAGGGAAGCTTGGCTTTACTCTTCTGAGGCATGGCTCTCACCTGACCCATTAGCTGTAGCTCAAGAGCATGCTTCTGTCTCTCAGGCTAAATGTACAAACCCTCAAGTAAGGCAAAATGCACATAGGGAAGCTGAGAAGCATGAAAAGGCACAGAAAATCAGAGAACACACCCTAAGGGTAAAATAGAGGATCAAGATTTGATGTGAATTGGGCACTCAGAGGGAAGATGAAGTACAGAGGGCTGGCAAGGTCACAGCACTGTGTTTGCTGCTGGACAGGAATCATCAAAAGATATTCTAGGTTTGAGCTGAGAGAGCTCCTATCTCCGGTAATGATCAAGAGACACAGATGCCTTTTGTTTCTAATTTTCCTTCAAATTGTTTTATGGCTCATTATCTCTGTCTGTAGGCCAAAAGGGCAGAGATTCAAACGTGTGCACCTGTGTGTAAGCCCCAAGTGATCTTTTTCCCTGCACAACTATTACAAGGAAAAATGTGCTGGGAACAAGTTGTGTTGTCTCTTGCTATGGGTCCCTGCCCCTGCAGGCAGCACCCTATGTGGTACAGCAGGGATCCTGGGATCTCCAGACAAGCCTCTGACATTTCATACGGAACACATGTAATACCAAAATGTACCAAGGCTTCAGGGTCACAGCTTCCTCAGCAAGACTCCCATTAACACTGTGCTAAGAGAAGGCTGGTGAGGGGAAGTGAAAAGCTGTAAGGAGGCATCGTGACAAGGTCTGTGTGTTTCCAGAGGGAGCTACTGCAAGCGAGCACAAAGCACTGATGTCGGAGCTGAAGATTCTCATTCACATTGGGAATCACCTCAACGTCGTGAATTTGCTGGGTGCCTGTACCAAACCCAATGGTAAATATCCCAGGGCAACAGGCTGGGCCTGCTCCCAGAGATCAGTGTTTGTACCCTTTGTCCTTTCTGCTGGCTGCATGTGCGACCACAGGGACACATGGGGGTGTCATTGGTGTGTCTGTGTGCACTGAGGGCAGGTGCCACAGCTCAGCAGGGCTGCACGTAACATGATTTGGGGCAAACTCTGACCAACCTAACCCCTTACCTCCTCTCCTGTCTTGGGTGCCCTCTTGCCAGGTCCACTCATGGTTATTGTTGAGTTCTGCAAGTACGGAAACCTCTCCAACTACCTGCGGACCAAGCGAGAAGGATTCAGTCCTTACAGGGTAAGTAGCTTCCTTTGTCCCTAGGGACCTGTCCCATGGCTATGGAGGGAAGATGTATAGCCTGAAACATGATCTGACACTGTCACAAAGACACCCTCTGTCTAGCAGCAGATCAGCTTTACACAGTGATCTTGGATCATGTGCACATCAGGGAAGCAATTTCTTTCTGTGATGGAAGATAAGTGCTTCCAAGATGGAATTACAGTCTAAGGACAGGAACAGACTGTGCAGCTCATGGGTGCAGGGGTTACAGTGCGTGTTGCCTGCTGAGGTTTTGGTTTTGTCCCCTTGCCAGGAGAAGTCTCCCAGGCTGCGTATTCAGGTCCAGTCCATCGTGGAGGCAGTGAGAGCAGACAGGAGGAGTCGGTCTGGGACTAGTGATAGCGCTATCTTCAACCGCTTTCTGCTGCACAAGAGTCCGACAGCTCAGCCGATTCAGGAAGGTAACACTCCAGCCTTGGCAGCAGCTCCTCACTGGGCCCACCAAAGCAATGCCAGACTTGGATAGCTTGGGGAACGGGTAGGGCATGACAGCAGGGAGCTGGGACCAGGCCTTGGAGTTGATCGCTGTTGCATGGAAAATCCCTGAACAGGGATAATGCAGTCATGTGCTGTTTCTTGTAATAGACTCAAAGCCCAAAAAGCAGGATTAATTTCCTTTGGATTTTTTCAGCCTAAAGAAAGGAGTATTGAGGGGGATCTTAGTGGGTCTTCCCTAGGACAGGAATGATGAGCTGACCCTCAAAGTCCTTTCCAGCCCTGTTTCCTACAGCTCTGACTGACATGGGCTGGAGGCTGGACTCATTCTCTTCACACTTAAACAAGTTCTTGCCATGTGCCACCTAAGCAGAAAATCCTAGAGGGAAACTGGTTATTCTGGTTAGCACTGAGGACTAGTTGTGTTTCACCAAGAGGCTGGTTGCATCCCACAGTCCTGGAGAGAGGCAAGGAGAACAAGAGACCGCTCACTGTCTAATCATTTTCTTGTACTCCTGGACAGTGGATGACTTGTGGCAAAGTCCCTTGACAATGGAAGACCTGATCTGCTACAGCTTCCAGGTGGCACGTGGCATGGAGTTCCTGGCATCCCGAAAGGTGAGTTCACCTTTTCCTTCGCTCCCCTCTTCTTTTGTGCATGCCTAACCAGACAAGACCTGCCTACAGCCACTTTACAGGTGACGCACAGAGAGATTCAGTGATCTGCCTCACACTTCTCAGCAAGTCTGAGGTAGCCCTGTGTACGCAAAGGTGGGAAACAAGTCCTCTGGCATCTCATCCTCTCCTAAACCATCTCCTTCTGAAAATTTTGTCTTTAACTCCTTCGCACTTCCACCATTCTCCCATTACAGCTCAGGTTCAGGAGGGGCAGGGGATGCTCTGTACTTTTTGATGGTGGTTCTTGTTCCTCTGACTTTCCCCTTTCCTCTTTGTGTGCCCTCAGTGTATTCACAGAGACCTGGCAGCTCGCAATATTCTGCTGTCAGAGAACAATGTGGTGAAGATCTGTGACTTTGGCCTGGCCCGGGACATCTACAAGGACCCAGACTATGTCAGGAAAGGAAGTGTGAGTGCCATCTTCTCAAACCCTATACACATTAGGTCCCCTTTAGCTATTCATAAACTACTCTGAGGATGGAATAAATAGAGGAAAAAGGAAGAATGGAACCACTTGTGTGGCTGGGACCAGGAACCATTGGCCCAGTGATGTATGTGCTCTTCTCCTCTACTGGCAGACCTCTGTTGCCTTCCTTCTGCCCCTCAGTCTGTCGTTAACTTACTCTTCTTTCTTTATACTGTTTCCTCTCCCTTTCAGTGTCTTCATCCCTCTCTCTGGCCTAACCAAACCTCCATTCCTCCATGGAGAGAGGAGCAGGGCTATCTGGTTTCCTTTCATCCGTTTCATCCCATTTCTACAAGAAGGGCTGTCCTGGGACATGTCCCGGAGTGAACACTTGTGCCTTTGCCTCTCCCTTCTGTAGGCCCGTCTCCCACTGAAGTGGATGGCTCCAGAGAGCATCTTTGACAAGGTCTACACTACCCAGAGTGATGTCTGGTCCTTTGGGGTCCTCCTGTGGGAAATCTTCTCACTAGGTGAGTGCTAATGAGGGTTACATGATACTGAGGGAGACGTCTCCTCCCACATAGCAGTTTGGTGGGTGAATCTGTGCAGGAGGCCCTGACACTCTGAAGAATGTCTGAGGGATGTGATGGAAAGAGACATCCATGTAGGCAAAAAAAATGTGGAGGCCATATCCACCCATGAACAGAGTGAAGGGGAGAGAGGCGTGCAGAGGTGGCCTCCAGCTCACTGAGGCAGAGGCGCCTGTCTCAGGCAGCACTAAGGACTTGGGCTGTGTATGAGAATGACCACATCTCCAAGTGTTTTGGGAGGAAGGGCAGTCTCAGAAGGACTGGTTTCTGGCAGCACATTTCACATCCCCACCCCTCTTCAAACCTCCTTTAGGGGCATCTCCATACCCCGGAGTTCAGATCAACGAGGAGTTCTGCCAGAGACTCAAAGACGGTACCAGGATGAGAGCTCCAGAGTATGCCACAGCAGAAATGTGAGTCAGCAACCTCCCAGATCCCAACATAGGGCAGGACAGGCTCCTCTGTGGGATGCAAAGACCTTTCAGACAAGATGGGGGATAAGCCAACACATCCTTCACTCCAGGCAGCTGACTGGAGGACAGGCCAGAGGGGCTCAAATCAGAGCTATCTAGAGTGTCCAGAGCGGGGTAGGAAGTGGCATAAACTGAGCATCTCTTCTTGGCAGATACCGTATAATGCTGAGCTGCTGGCATGGTGATCCCAAGGAGAGACCAACGTTCTCCGACCTGGTGGAGATACTGGGGAACCTTCTTCAGGAAAATGTTCAGCAGGTGAAAACCTCTCAGTGTCTCTGCTCAGCTCCAGACAGCTCTTTCTTCTCCCACCACTAGCTCCCTTGCTGTGCCCTCCTCTGATTCCTGGCCAATGCAATACTTCCATATAGGCCAAGTGTGATAACACAGGGTTTCCTGGATCAGAGAGGTCTGTTTCCCAGAGCTACTGGAGAGCTCCTTTCTGTTGTAGCCTTCTAGCTGCATCCTAATATAGCTCCACTCCGTTCAGGGCAGGTGCCCTCTCAGTCATCATTCCAGCATTTCCATCCTAATCCCCAGGTGATTATCTGAAATTTTTCAGCTGACTCAAGGCCCTGGCACTCCTGCCTCCCACACGCCTGCATAATGAAAGCCAGGCCTTCACCAGGAGTTCTGAAACTCCATCCTTGGATCTAAATGTCAGGGCCATGTGACCCAAACAACTGTTCCATTACAGCAGTCAGATACACAGATTTCTTTGAAACTGTTATTAATCACTGCTATGCAGTAACTCACCAGGACTTTCAACTGCGATGAGCGTGCAGCTCTGGTTTTAGCTTCTTGATGTTCCATTCCAGATGATAGCTAAATGCTTAAATGAGTACTGGCTCATCCTAACACCCCTGATTTTAACCTTTCAGCACTGGATCCCAACACAGGCATGACTAAGCCCCAGTGATGTGCCCATGGGAGCACAGTGCCCTGACTGTGTAGGCTGGAGAACTGTAAGCGCCGCAGGACTGGGTTGTTTTCTGACTCACACACAGCTCCACACACCTGCAACATTTGCAGCTACTTAGTGCAGAGGGCATAGAAATCCCCAGCCAGATATTTTGTTCCAGAGAAAAAAAAGGAGATAGAAACCAGAATCTTTCTCCCCGGCTCTGACAGCTGCTTCTTGTAGAGCCCTTTCCTGTGGGAGAGCCTTCCCCTCCTTGTAAGGCCACTCACTATTCTTCCTACCAGGAAGGAAAGGATTACATCCCACTGAACGACTCTCACAGCTCAGAAGATGATGGTTTCTCCCAGGTGCCTTCCTCTGCCCAGCAAAACTCAGATGAAGAGGACTTTGACATGAGGATACGCTGTCACAGCCTAGCAGCAAGGTGAATCCCCTCTGGAAAGGGCAGAGAGAGCTCAGCAGGCAGCCAACAGCCTGAGCCTGAGGAGGGATATCAGTAAAACCCAGCAGCAAAATGTTGGGAAAACCCCAGGGGATCAGGTGTGATCCGTAGCATCTTGTTTATAAAAGCAAAATCACTTTCCTTTCCTGATGAGAAAGAGCCCTTGATGTGTAAACCTAGGACATTCCCTCTCCTGCCTCCAGCTACACTGCCAGAGCATCACGTCTCACTAAAAGTGTCATGGCTCATCAGGTAGCTGAGGAAAGGTATCAGCCGGGACCCTGCCCTTCTGCTAACGCAGGAGCTTCATCCTATCTATTTCTAACTAACCCAAACAATTAGACCTAGGTTTCTCATCCCTGGAAAGCTGTGATAGTGAGATGCCTGGGATCTATTTGACATTATTCTGCTTATCCAAAGTGGAGAGACAATCTGGGTGCTCCCTTCTGAAGAAGTAGTATGGGCTTGAGAGGCCTAAGGTGACCGCATTCCTCTCCCAAAATCCACCCTTTGGGTCACCCGTTTCCCTGCATACTTTGGTTGCACCAAGGGGAGGTTATTTTGGGTCATGTTTATTCAGGACATGGACTCTGTTGGTTTTACTGAGTACAGACTGCTTCTGTCAGCAGATACTACAACTGTGTCTCATTCCCTGGTTGTTTGACGGGAGGAAATCAGATCAGGTGTCCATCCAGGATAAAGACATTTGAAGAGTTTCCCATGACACATACAATGTACAAGGCACACCCGGTGAGTAGCATCTGAGTGGAGTGGAGCAGGGGGCAAAGAAATGTTCATCTGTTTCCTGACACCTTTGCTTGTTAGGATCGTGGAAAGAAGATCGCTCCTATCTAATGTCAGTCTGTCTGTGTCATTCCTGTTCAGTCCATCCAGTCCTATGCCCATTCATTTCTTCACCTGGCACAGAGGGGCTTCTCTGCAGCACAACTCATACTGCCTGAATGTGAAATAGGGAGGTTAGGTCTGCAAGCAAGGGGACCGTAAAGGACCTCAGAAAAGAGCCTGCTCTTCCCCCTTCCCAAATCTGTGAACATGGCCTGGATAAGCATACTGAAATCCAGCCAGGACTAGGTAAATCCAAAATCCTTGTACCTCCTGTATCTTGACCCACACAACAGTGTGCAGTAGGGGCCCTCCTGGCCTCTCTGAGCTGGGCTGGTACTTAAGATCTCCTCTAGTGAACTTAAGTCATACCTTTAGTCTCAGAGGGAAATCTCACCTCTCACAGATTTGATGGTAATACATCTTTCAGACAGAGAACTCTATTTTTGTTTTCCCCAAATGTGGCACTGAACTGAACACAGTATGTGGTGCTTTTAAGAAGGCGCCTAAGAAAATCACTTCCAGCAAGACCATGGAGCATGCTGGTGAAGTGCCCCTGCTCTTTTTTCCCTGTCATAGACACACATGATCTCATCTCCTGAATGACTTCTCCTCCCTTCCCACTCTGATCAGTCGACAGGGATGTTACTGATAACTCCTGTTGCTTCCTTCCAGGACAATCAGACAGACAGTGGGATGGTTCTGGCATCTGAGGAATTTGAGAGGATAGAAAACCGACACAGAAAAGAAGGTGGATTCAGGTACTCCTTAAGTCTAGCCACTCAGCTCTCCCTGCTGCCAAATGCAGTGAGATCAGCAGGCAGCTCCTGGTGTCTCCCCATAGGATATATACCTCTTGGAGCTTGCAGGAGCAGCAGGACTCTGGGCCATGAGCCAGATAAATCCATGCACATTAACAAGAGGCAAAATGCATAAAGAACAGACCTGCGTGCTGCTTCCTAGGGTTTAAAAATATAAACTGTGCCCATTCAGTGAGAATGTGTTCGTTAGGATAATGAGGCACAGCGGAGTGACGGGGTTGATAACACTCTTTATGCTTATTGACACTTTCTGGTGAAATGTGTCAAGTGGGATGGATGGAAACTATGTGGCTGTCACCTCCTCTTCCCTCCCACAGCCCTGACCCATGTCAGCCCCGATGTGGCATTGCAGGGATGGTGCAGGCAGGCCTTAGGACTTCCCACATGCCAGTACTGAGCCTGGCAGGCTGAGCTTACACGCTAAGGATGCAATGGATGGTTATGTCCTGCCCCAGACTTGAATGTAAACTGGGCAAGAACCTGACCAGCTCATCTCTGCTTGGTGCCAAGGCAGGTTGGGACCTTGTCTCCATGACAGTGTGTTGAGTGAGCCATATCAGCTCATGTGTAGACAAGACTAGTCCCAAGCCTCTTCCTCACTTCCTCTGCTCCTAACATCAAATCAGACTGGTTGTTGTCTTTTCCCTTAGCCATAGCCCTGTGGCCTCTCTGCTGTTGTATTGGACTGTCTCCTGCTTCTTGTCCTTGTCCTCCTTTCCGTAAGGCATGTTCCTTTGTATCCTACACAATGGGCTACCTGGCATCCCATCTTCTTGAAAACACTGCCCTTAAACCTGTCCTTGAGTGTGCCTTTGCCCTCACTTTTGTGACTTCTTGCCAGTCACCTGGTACTGGCAGGCACTGAGATGGGGTTGCTGATTTCCTCCCACAGTTTCTTTATCATCTTCCTTTGTTTCCTTTCCCCCACCCTGGCTGTTGGTCTGTATTAGTTTCTGTTAACTCCTGCCAGGTCTAGGAGCAATTGTGGCAATGTCTCTTGTCTCTCCCTGCTCATTTGTGTCCCAACCTTTCCCTGGGCTTCCCAAAGGTATCTAGAACAGCTGAAATAACTCTATCACTGGGTTACGTGCAGATGTTCCACAAACCATATGGGCTGTGCCTAGGTTTAGAGCAAGACCTGGTAGTACGCTTTGAAACAGAGGTGTGGGTCCATTCCTGACCCTGCCTCTGCCCCGTGCATTAGCATATGATTCCTGAAGCTGAGATCTCTCTAAGCAGGATAAATGGTTTCCAAGAGTGCTCAGATTGATCTCCTGTGTGTCTCTTCCTCTTAGCAGTAAAGGGCCCAGCCGAACTGCGGAGCTGCCAGGGGAACAGTCCGACCTGCGGGGCAGATGTCGTCCGTCATATGGGTCCCAAGTCGGAGGCCAGACTTTTTACAACAGTGAATACGGGGAGCTGTCAGAACACTCTGAGGACGGCAGCTGCACCCCGCCTGGAGAGGGGGCCACTCCCCCCACTCTCCATGCTTCCTTCTTCTCCCAGCAGTACTAATGGCATCAGGCCCTGGAGGCATTTGCCAAGGCATCCCCTCTCACCCTCCAGGCACATCACCAGAGTCACTCAGAGCTTCTCCTTCAACCTGTGCCCAACCCCAACAGGGAACCTACCCCAAACGGATGGGGAACCGCAGCACGATGGCCCACACAGCACGCCAGCTGCAGCTTCCCCATGTTGGGACTGAAGAGAGCACCTCGCTGATTCCTCATGTTGCTTTTCTTCCTGTGGCTCAGACAGATGCATTCTGCCAGCGAGTGGGTGCCTGTGTTCAGCACTACAGCACCTTCTGCCTAGCATCTTGCCTTCGCTCAGATCAGCTTCCCATTCAGAAAGCCCATTTCAGGTCAGATATAAATAGATCTGTCTTAGTCTCAAGTTTCTTCCTGGTGTGCAGCCTGAATGTTTTTCCTTGGATTGCTTCCTCCTCCTCTCCTCATGATGTCAGCTGCTGAGCTGTGGAGCAGAATCAAAGGGAAGAAATCCCTAGTGGTATTTGCAGCAAGAGCAGGACATTTTAAAGAGGTGTATGGAGAGATCCTGAGGAATCTTAGTAAATGTTCACGCACACTGTTCATTCTGAGCAGATGCCAGCCTCTTCATCTCCTCTGCAAGCAACACCCACACCCCTCTCATCTCTGCTGGGAAGAAACTTGTCAATCTCCCTTATCACCAGGATTATTTTAGCCATCTTAACATAGCTAGTGCTGAGTAGTCATCAGATGATGGCTAGAGTCCTCCCTGTGAGATAAATAGCAGATCTTTTTGCAGGCCCTATGCAAAACGGGTTTATATGATCTGTGCTGGGAGCAGGTTACTCACAGGTCTGCTGTCTCACCTTCCCCTTCTCCTAGAGCAGTGCTGAGATCATTTGTTGCTCCAGTGAGAAATTAAAGCAAAGCTGTGTAAATTTCAGTTGGTTTCTAAACATACAGTGAAAATGGGTTGTTTGCTGGGAGGAAAAGGATCAAAGTGGTAGGGAGTGAAATGTTTATTTCCAAGTTGCTGCGAGGGTTTTGGAAACAATGGAAGGAACAGAGCTCCAGCAATGAGGTGCTCTGGGTTTCATCCCCTGGTGTGCTGGCATCACTGAGCACATGGAGGGCAGCACATGGCCAGGCCTCAAGCCCCAGTTCTCCTGGATGGACAGTTCTGGACCATGACCTCTCCTGTCACCATGATTCCCTGGCTCTAAGAAGGCACTCTGCCCAACAGGCTCCCCTAGTTTCTGTTGCCAGCACAGTGTACCTGTCTCTGGAGGATCAAGGAACATTTATTTGCTGAGGAAACATCTCATCACTTGGGCCTTTTGTTTCTAAAAGATATCACATGAATTCAGAGCCCTGGAGAACCTCTGCGGCCCTCTCTACAGATTTCTGTGATGCTGCCTCACCACTTCCCAACTACTTCTTTCCATCCTGCTCACAATCAGAGAGCTCAGCCACAGAGCACGGTTACATCAATGCCAGAGGAGTCAGGATGGACAGGACCATTAGAACAGCTTGTCATCACCTCTTCTCCCACATGCCCGTGGCTGGCACAGCTCTTTGCTCCAGGGCATCTCAGCACTGGAGTGTTCCTGCTTGCAGGCCACACCACTGCACAGAGAGCCAAGGGTTTGGTCTGGACTTCGAAAACTGTGTTTCCTGTCAGATGTATTGCTTTCTCAAACTGTTATTTCTTCTCCAGCAGAGGGTTTTATGCGTTTCCTGACATGAGCCTGTGAGTCCTTACGGATGATGTTCCCAAGTCTTAATTATAGTTCTCCCCACAAGGGTAATGGGGAGATTTATTTAGCACATGTAAAAAGCATGCCTGTCATTCAGATTCTCTAAGCCTGTGCTTAGAGCGCTCGATGTTCTCCTCCCTTTTTGTGTCAGCAGAATGACATGGCTGCGATTTCCATGGAAAAAAAAAAAAAAAGAGGCACAAAACCGACCAAAACTTGAGCCAAACTGGCTCAGGATGTGGAATTGGAAACTGCATGTGACAAAGAATTCCCTGACTTCTACTGATGTTCCCTGAAGTTGCCAGGAACTTAAGTATCTTTAAGTAATTGTTATGACTCTGTAAGAATCCTCTGGCAGGAGATGCTGGAGAGCCAGGCCAAGGAAGTAGGACAGCCCACAGGGTATAGGCCAGACCAAATTCTCCTGCCCTCATCTTGCCCTGGTGTTTGAACTGGGGGTTCCCTAGATAGGAGGAAGGCTGCAAGTGCCCTGTGCTGCTGGGTGTCTCAATGGGTGAAGGTGACAGGCAGCTGAGCTAAATTCAGGCTGCTTTCTCAGTGATGTGCGTCCATAGGATCCAGGCTCTCTTGTTCCCAGTGCTTCACAAACAGTTCTCTGCCTGGAAACACAGCCCCATCTGAGAGAGGGCACAAGAAAGAGGCCTATAAATAAAATAATAGTTAAAAAAACAGAACACCAAAGTAGCTGCAAGTCCTTGTCCATACGTGAGGGATAGAAATGTACTAGCATAGCCCAACACTTGCAGGGCACTGACAGGATTCCTCAGCAGGAAGGGCACGGAGGTATCTGAGCACCCTCAGCATTCCCAACCAGCCAGGACAGCTGCGCTTTGTCTCTAGGTTCAGCTGCAAATTTCTCACAAGCATCCTTGTGCAGAAGGGTTACTTCATTAGAGCCATTGTTAACGATCCCCTGCTTCTCTCTAGGGAAAGCACCAGCGTCACATCTGATTTTTGAACATTCAAATCGTTTGACTCCACAGAAGTTTATTTTCTATCTTTTGCACCATCTTGGGGGGTGTGTGGAATCAGATGCTATTGTGTCTGTACCAACAGCATTGCATGAACAATGCAGCCACGATATAAGCAGATGCTTGGTCCTCTTCAGACACTCCTGCTGATGAAGAACAATTATAGCGTGGGATAGTGAAGAGCTGTTGAAACAATTGTACTTTCACGCTCTCTTGAAAGTGTACTAAATGTAGAGTGTACAAACCTGATGCCCTTTCTCTACATTCTTGCATTATTTCTGGCATTATGATTTTTACAGTCTCCAGATAACTGTCAGCATGAAATGAAGCTGGTCTGGTTTGGTTTTAAGATGTGAAGCCAGCAGCATTGTCTGTCTTTCCACAGCAACAAGGGAGTATTTCAGTTTTAAAACCCAGGGTTTAATAACTGTGCCTGCTCCATTCAAAATGCACTCTGTTTTTGGGCTTTTTACTGGAACTCAACGTAGAAGCTAAGCTATTTATCACCATCCTCCTTTAAAATGAATGTTCCCGCTCTACACATGGTCTCATTTCTCCTTACAAAGTGTTGGTGTTGAGAAGACATTCCTCCCTCGCGAAAACAAAGCGTTGGGTCCCCTACTTGCAAATACACACTTGTGTCTCTGGAAAAAAACCTGTGTATCAAGTAACACTTCATTTATATTGCAATATTTTAACCTGGTACCTGTTGTTGCTACAGCAGCATTCAATGTTTCAGTGGGCTGCCTTCGAAGCAAGTAGGTTACAACATGGGTTATGTGTGAGTACAAAAGTGTGGTCTGTGAGTGTGCGTGAGCGTTTTGTTGGGTGCGTGTGTGGGTATTTGCATGTGAGTTTTCTTACCAGTGAGTGTATGTGAGTGTTTATAACTCACGTTGAGTCTTGTCTCTGGAAGTTCACGGTTATATATCAAACCAGTTAGAACACTGCTTTTTTTCCTCTCCTCCTATAGTACTTGTTACCCTTTGTCATTAAGAGTTTTGTTGTAATATCTAAATGTGAAAATGAATAAACTCATAAACTGGCAGCTGCTCTCTGGTTCCTGGAGCCGCCGCTGCTCCCCACACAGCACCGGGCGGCCATAAAATAAGCATGGTTTAGTTATATTATTTTTATTCCCCTTTGCATTTCCCCGCATCCTCAAGGAAACAGCTGGCCTTTGTGGCACTTCCATCCAGGATGAAACGCGGTCTTTCCTCAGGATGAAGCGGATACGCCCTGGTTACTCTTGCTGCCAGCAGCCGCCGGCCCAGCGCCCAGCCCTTCGCCCCGCTGCCATCTCCCCCAGACCCGCGACCCTCCCTCAGCCCCGGGACCCCGCGGCCGCTCCCGCCCTCCTTCCCCGCCGGGCGGCACTAAGGCGGGCGGCGTCCCCCGGACCCGGCTTCTCCCCAGCCCGGAGCCGGCCCTCAGCGGGCGGAGGGAGGCGCCGCAGCGGCCCGCAGGTGGCGCCCTCAGCCCGGCGGCGGCCGCGGGCCCCGGGGCAGAACCCGGGCGGGAAGATGGCGGCGGTGTCAAACCTGACCCGGAGGCGAAGGGCGGGTGTGAGTCACGGGCGGGACCCGGGCTGACGGTGTTCCAGGGCCGGGGCGCGCTGGAGCGGGAATATAAATGGATTTGTGGCTGTTTCTCCCACCAAATCACCAGGACCTGGAGTGAAACCTGAGGCACAGCTCCCTCCTCCCCCCTGTGGTGACTTGTGAGGACCTCAGTGCCAGTCATCTGCCAAAATACGGTCCCCGGAGGAGTGATCGGTGGCAGAGGCACTGCTGTCCTCTGCAGGGTGAGGAGACGTGGGGACATCCCCTCAGCTCCAGCCTCTCCACCACCATCAATCCCTTCATCCATCACAGGGTGAAGGCAGCCTAAAGGACCTTTGGACTCTCCCCTGCCCATCCAGAGACATATCTCTCTGGGAATGTGGAGATTGAAGCAGTTCTGCTCATGAAATCCCCCATTTTGGTGGTACCCTGCTCCTCTCCTGCCTGCGACCTGTCCATCTGACAGGGATGTCCCTTCTTTAGGGAGGCTCATGGCACAGAGCAACCTCCCAGCTCCTACTGTGTGAGGAGGGATGGGGATGGGACCAAGCAGGCAGCCCCCACACCGGGATTCAAGCATGGCAGACACCTCACCCGGGCAGAAACACAGCCCACAGGAAACCAGATGGGACAAAATGAAAAGCAGCCTGTTCTTGTGGTTAGAAAAGGGAAGTGGGAAGTTGCTGGCTGGGTCCTTCAGCTTGTTTTGCTTCTAACATGGCCAGCAAATGTCTTCTCAATACCTTTCAAAAGTGCTTTGAGATCCTCTGAATGTCAACGCAGCAACAGCGAGGAACCCTTTAGGCTCCTAGGACTCCATGGCCCCTTCTGAGGGCATTGCAGCATTAAAATGATGCAGAACTCCATGCTGAAAAATCACACTGCTGTCTGCACTGCAGGACCAACGGCTCCGAAACGCTCTGCACAGCTGCGGTCTCAGTGGTGGCCACAACTCTTGCCCTCTGTCTGGGGTGAAAGTTTGGGTGAAATGTTGAGGGGCCATTAATAGCGTGTGGTTCCTCACCCAGCATGTACCAAGAGCAGCCAAATTAAATGAAAAGGCCCAAACAAGCAGAAGCAGAACATTCAGCTGCTGCTTCAGAAACATTTCCTACATTGTGCTGATATTTCTATAGAGCTTTTTGTAAACAGCTGCTCAGAGGGGTTTAGAGCCACATGCTACATGTGTTTAGCAGAGCCCATAGGACCATTCCATGCCAAGGTGCGGGTTTGCAAGCCTGCTGTTTTCCTTGGGAATGGCATGGGTCTCTACAAGGGCAGGACTAGACCCACCACTTGCATCTCAACCAAACAGACTGTGCTTCAACAGTGTCATCTGACACACGTATGCGACCAGCGCATCACGAATGGGTAAAGTACAAAACCTCCCAAAAGAGAACAGTTTAATAAGATGCTTAGGTTAAACGTCAGGCTTATCTGAGGGCCTTACTGAGCAGCCAGGGAAATCACCAAGGAGACCGTATCTCAAAAGAGCACAGCTATTTGTTCAGAAGTTTAGAAATTATTCTAGCTCACAGCCCTGCAGTACTTGTTTTCTTTGCCATTTATAATTTTCAGACACTTTGCCTTGCAAAGGTGGCCATTACACTGTTACATCTCCAGAGACCAAAATCCTTAAGAGCTGTTAGTTAGAAAGTACAGTTCACCAAGTCCTGTTCTACAGTATTTGAAGGGATTAATGCTTATGAACAGCATTTGAGTGTTTGTAACATTTCCCATTTGGTACACCAGAAGCAAGTAACTGTATTAGGTAGGAGTGACTGAATCCTGACATGGAGGCTGTGCAGCTCCTGCCCCAGCGGCACTTTTATCGTTAACTGCGCGACTGGATGCACCCCACCTCATTTCCACACACACAGCCCTTTTCCCCCCCATTTCACACACGCTATTGAACCAGCTCTCGTGTCTTTATGACGGTCATCACTCCTGACACATCGAAATGAAACGCGCTGCAGGCAGGTACACGGCCCCACAGCCACACCACGATGAGCCCGCCCCTCATGGCAGGGTCTAGGGCTGGCCCGACCCATCGAAGCCCCACTGCCGCGCGCGCAGCCACACCCCGGTGACGTCATTCCCGGTAGCCCCGCCCCTCCGGTAGCCCCGCCTCCCCGAGGCGTGTCTCCCGCCCCAGCCTCGCCCCTCGCCCTCGTGGCGCTGGGCGGGGCGTGCAGCGTATGCGCAGTGCGCGGCCGCGGGGCGGCAGGCGGTGTGCGGTGCTGCTGCGGGAGGGCTCCGGGGCGAGCGGAGCATGGAGCGGCGGCCCCCGGCTGCGGCCGCCGGGCTGGGCAGCGCCGCGCGTCGGCCGCCGCACTAGGGCGGTGACGAGCTCGAGCCCCGTGGCTGTGTGTGAGCGCGACTGAGGCGGCAGCGGCGGCTCCTCCCGGCGGGTTCCTCGGGGCGGTGCGCCTCCTCCCCTCGCCCGGGCAGAGGCGGGCTGCCGGGGCTCCCCCGCGGGCGGCATGAGCGCGGCGCCCTGAGGGACCGGCGGAGCGGGGATCTCCCCGAGCAGCCTCCCCCGGGGCCGCGGCCGGCGGATCGGGCTCGGCTGGGACCTGCCATGCCTGTCCTGGCTCCTCCCATGGTATGAGCCCGTGCTCTCCTCCCCTCTCCGCCTGCTTTTGGTCTTTCTCCGATCCTGGGCTGTCAGATGGGATAACGCGCACCCGGGCGTGCGGCGCTCGCCGAGGGAGCGGTGGAGGTAACTGGGGACGGCCGTCGGCTCGCCCGGAGTCGAAGATGAGCTGGCGGTGGGCTCGCCAGCACGGGAACGGCGGCTCCTCCGTCCTGTTGCTGCTACTGCTGTGGCACTGCCGGGTCCTGCCGGCCGGCGCCGATAACGCCAGCCAGGCGTACTACACCGCCCTCATTAACGTGACCGTGCTGAGCCCCGAGCGCGGTGGCCCCACGCTGCTGAGGATCGACCGCGGCCGCTACGGACAGGATTCCCCCAAGGTGGAGGTCAAGGGCCTGCTCGTGGCTCCCGTCCCCATCAACGGAGGTAACGCTCTCTTTGCAGCCCGCGGTCGCTTGCTGTTGGGTGCTTCCTTCGCAGGGTGGTTGGCCTTTGTCTGAGCTTTGAAGACTTTCTTGGGGAGCTCTGACAAAAGAGGAAAAACTTGCCCAGACGAAAACAGTGATTTTTAAAATCCAAGATTTGACAGTGCTGGCTCTGCAAAGCTTAATGTGTCTTCCGGCATGGATGCCAGCACGCTAGCGATACTGAGCATTGAAGGTGTTGCTTCTCAGCTAATTACAGAGAGCCTGTAGCGATAGTTAACAGTATTTGGTTACAGCGTTGCCATGAAGCTGAGAACAGCTGCACAGCTATCTCAGTGTGATAGGTGTGCATCTGGATGGCTGTTGCAGCTGCACGAAGCTGTGTTTTCTCAGTGTATGTTTGTTAGAAATGCTGTTGAAGCTACCCATCGAGACTTGGAAGGACTAAAGCCATCAAGTTGTTACTGTCTAGCCAGTCCAAAATGTTGTTTGTTGTACTGAACACTGTGTAATGTTTCCAAATAACTTTTAAGTGAAGCTGTTGTCCATCATTTTGGGTTGTTTTTGACAAGCATTGTTTTTACAGAGAATGCTAATTTAAACAAGCGAGAGTATTGTCTTGATTTTTGGCTGAAGTGGAACCAATTGCTTCAGTCATAATGATGTGCTTTTAGTAGTATCCTGTTTTTGCAAATGCAGAAGTATTTTGCAAATGCTTCTTGATGTTATCTAAACTGTCATCTTTAAGAAATGGATCCCTTGATGGATCACAGTGGTCCCAACCTGTCTCCTGGAGAGTAAACCTCTGAATAATGCATTAAGTGAAATAATGTAGTCAGTTAAAACTAGAGTCTAAGTGGTAAATATTAAGAGGGTTTTTTTTAAGTAATTGGTAATGCAGGGCTACTATATTATTAAAAGCTTTTGAGAATTTACCAGATCTTAAGATCAGGAAAATACTTTGATGCTGCTTCAGAGCAAAATGCATGCTTCTAGTATGTGAGAAGCAGACTGTGCATCAGTAGATGCTTGTCAGTTTCATTGAAGCTCGGTTTCATTAGCTTTGGAAAGTGTTAACTAGAATATATTAATATAGCATATCTTTGGGTGAATGGGTGAGGAAGCAGAAATCGTTGAGCAAGTCTACTGTAAATGAATTTCATTTGTATTTCAAGTCCTGCTTTCCCTGTGCTATCAGAGCCAGCTGTCATCAAATATGCTTCGTCTTTCTTTTTTCTGCTTCCTGGTATTCCTCACTTCAACACACACACCCCAACAGCTGTATGAAACCAGGAGGTAGCCCTGAAGGTGTTAGTCATGTAAATAAAATACTGTTACTGCAAGCAGTATCTTTAGGTGTTTTAAAACTGCTGCCTTTTAATATATGCAAGGTATTAAACCCCGTTATTTTTCTAATAGCTGCATTATTTGCCAAGAAAAGCATTCAATATTAATTACTTTTTAACCTGCTTCTGTAACTTTTTCTGCATCCTTCTGATACGGTCTTCACTGGAGTGTGATTGAAACATTGAGGGAGGCTGACAGCATTTTCACTGGAAGCTGAGGGAAGTGCTAAATGGAATTCTGAGCAGTCCATAAGCAGCATTTTTATACCTTACTGCTGAACACTGTGATTAATACTTCAGTGAGAAAGCATAGCAGGAATTGTGATGCTGCAGACCTCGGCTTCCGCAGTTTTGACATGCTGCAGTCATTAGAACTTTGCCATCAGTTGTTGAGGAGGTTCAGTTTTGTCCTTCTGTTTGGCAGCAGCAGTCTGTTAAAGCAAACACTGCAGCATCTGTAAAGTTCTGAGTCGTTCTGTGTGGATTGCTATATAATATACATTTTATTTTAGTTTTGCAGAGGCATGCTTTATGTGCCTAAAAATATTTCATGTAGTAGAAAAGACTGCAATATTTTATGCTTTTAGTTAAGATGTTCTTGATTACTTAAGGGTGTTATGTTTATATTCTACTCTCTATACCTAGTTTTTTGTTATATACCATGCTGCCTTGCTGAAAGTAATTGCTCTAATGCCTTCTTATCAATTTCTTAATACTGCTGTAGAACTTGTTTGCAAAATATTTTTTCTAGTAGCTGTTAACAGCAGCTCTTAACAGTAATATTAACTGTTAGAGCAGTGAATGCTCTAGCCAATTCTCATATGTTGAGAAGAAAAGGACTCTACAACTGCTAACAGCTATCTTTAAAGACTATAATTTGTTTTACTGCTGTTCTGAAAGCTAACAAAGAGCAGAGAATGAAATGGCTGTGTATGCATTGGCATTATGAGTGCATGCAGTTTTTTGCTCCAGAAACTGCTCTGAAGGAAACATGTTAGGGATCAGTGGAAGGGGATAATGATACCAGTCAGACTCCTTGAATATTTTTAGTGGTAGAAATACATCCAGGAATATCTTGTAATTAAGTCATTGTTATTAGAATCTCAGCCAGCTGCCAGCACTAATTCTGACTACTCAGTAGCCATAAGATAGTCCTAGAGACAGTAGATCAGCAATTACTAAAATGTGGTGCAGAATAATTTGTCCCTGCTTTGCCTGTGGAAATGACAGGCATGTTCCTGGTTTACAGCATTAAGTTATCCCTTGCTGTAGTTTGAAACATAGTTATTTGACTTTGAAACTGCTTTGATGTCAAGTATTCATCCATTTGTGGGCTACCCCCTGAAATTTCCACAAACGTGGGTGATCTGTTAGTGCCTTGATGGTGTAGACTTAAAGCTGAGATGTCCTTAGTGACTAAGATTTCTTACTCATTGCCTGCAGGGAAAGAAATGAATTTACTAATTCAAGGTTTAGGGTCAGTGATCTGCTGCTGAGCATGCACCATTTGTAACAGCACAGTCTGTGATTTTGAATGTTGTGCTCTGTGGTGTTTTTTGTTAACCCATGTTCTTGAATACGCCCAATATTACAGATACTATGTCTTGCAGTTGCCAGTCCTGTATGATTACCCATCCTTTAAATCTCAGTGCAGAATGATGCATTGAATCACTTCTTTAATTTCTTGAGCAGAATTTCTTTAATCGAATGCAACCTTGTCATGTTAATATGCATATTAAAACTCTTTCCTTGTTCTTTTTATAGAACCTTGTATGAAATTGATATTGGCTTTCAAAAGCAGTGCTCCCCTGGAAGTGATATGGCTGTCATTTGTATGACCGCTTGTGAATGTGACTTGTGCAAGTGTAGCTTCAGTGAGCGGTCAGTCACATTTGGCTGCTGGGTGTAAACACTACACCTGTGTACATATATCTTTCCAAGTGCATTTAATGCAAGATAGTAGCAGAGCTTCTCTATTAATCTTTTTTCCATTTTTCCACTTCTAGTTCATTTTCTTACTTCCTCTAACTTGTTAATCTTTTGTCATGATTTATTTATCATTTATTAGATGAGTGTTTGAAACAGCTTCTGGATATGAATATTTGCAGAGTCAAAAAAAATGTTCTTCTTATTCTGCATGAAAGGGTGATAGTGAAAAGCATCTTCACAGCCTGATGCAGCTTTTCTGATAGTTCCAGTTTATCTTATCTCTTCGATATGGTTACTGAGCACTTCTCATTCAGTTCTGTAATCTGTTATTTGTGACTTTGTGGAACCAGTCATTTCAGCCCAGACTTCTTGCAGTAGCTGCCTCGGTACTTGTGGCAGGGTCTGTACATACACCGTGTAAGCTTTCAGTCCTGTGCCAGTTCAGTGACCTCTGCTTTTAAGCATCCTTGGTATTAGGTGCCTGACACTAGTTGTGGTGCTGATATTTTGGTGTCAGACATACTTCTGTTGCTATGGAAAACCAAGGTTGAAAACTGACTTTAGTGGTTCTTGGTAGAAACTTCAGCACTTTGTAGCTTAGTTCCCGCAAAAATGTTCTCCATGGTGAACAGGACTCTTCTGTACCTGTTGATTCTGGGTTATTGCATGTCATTCTGGGTTTGGATACACAGTTGAGGGCTGGAAACATGAATCCAGTGTTGTCCTGGGTTTAGCTGTAACAGTTGTTATCTCTCGAAGTCCCCTCCTAGATGGTTAGACCTTGCTGGGAGGCGAGATTTTGCGCACCTTGGTTGGCTTGGATAGGGGAAAACAGGCAAGTAATGAGGGCTGGAGGTAGGACTTACAGAAAGTGAAGTAGTAGCAGACTCAAAGCTGAACTTGAAAATGCTCAGACTCACTGAGCTAATAGTTCAGGAATGAGGGGGTGAGGGGAGTGGAAAGGGACTGGAATCTTAACAGCATGTGGGGATGATGGTTGTATGAAATCTGCATTGGAGAAAGAACTTGTAGAAAGGAGAGATCTCTGCTGAAGGGGTAGTAGGGCTGTGGCTGCACAAGGACACTGAGAATTTGAGGAGAAACATATGTTAGAAAAATGTGGAAGTGGGGAAGAAACAATATTGGCTCAGTGTTAGGAATGAAGGTATATCTTGTGCAGGGTACTGTAACTATAGCATTTGGTGGCATCTAACACTTCATAAACATGTTGTGTGAACAAGTTTTAGCTGCAGAAGGTTTAAAATGCCAGTTTCCTGGTAACTGCAGAGCTTTAGGTAGCATTCACACAGAATTTCATATTCCTTTCTGGCCCTGAATCCAAAACAGTAAGCTTTAGGAAAATGCAACTATCAAATACATCGTAGTGGAAGAAAAATCTTGTGCCATGCATCCATCCTTTACCACTGGTCTCAGTATCCAGCTTAATTAGCAGTCATTAACTGATAACAGAAGTGGAGGTTATAGATTGGAGTTTATAGTCATAATTGTAGTATCCTCACTGAGCTAACATGATTAAATCTGGACTATTACAGGACTCTTTTAAGCTTCAGTGATTTTCTTTTGTTTAACTTCTTCCCTGAAACAAGATTACTTCTTGTTCAAAGAGTTTCTTTCAGTGTTAAAGCCAGCTTTAGTCAAAGCAATTACCTGAAATAGCTGTTGATAATAGAATGTCGCTGTATATAACTCATGGACACAACTTTTAAAAAGTCAAAATTATAACTGGCTTGAATAAGTTCTATATTGATAATAACACAAGTAGTAATGCATTGAAAGAAAAGGTATCTATTACACATATTAAACCCTAATGGGATAGCAAAGAACTAGTATCCTTCCTTGAAATTAGAATCAATTGGTGCTGCTGTGTTGCTTCTGTAAAATTCCCAGCCAAATTCCTTTTCTGGAAGCTCTATTACACAATTATAACAAATGTGTTGCACAAGGCTGTCTGCATTGCCAGTCAGATGTGCTATGTAGCCCCTGAGGGAGTACTTTGGGGTGCAGGCTACATGGGACTCCATATTCCCATGTGCTGTTCTCTTTCCCACCAAATCTCTTGAGTTGCTGCCCCTCGAAACGTTGGTGGTGTCTCTCCATCGAGTGTATTACAGTGATTGAAGGTCAGACTTTCAAAGTATTTCTGTATATGTAGCTGAGACAGACCAGCTCTGGCAACTGCTGCTGGCCTTAGAGAGTAGAGTGTTAACAATCAATATTAAAAGATCTGATATCAAATATATATATACATGTATCTAGCTATCTATATATCTGATAATAAAAAAGGGGAGGGGGGGAAGGAAATAGTTAATGTCCCAGGTGTGGGATCATAGTACTGGCTTTTTTCTGTGAAAAGAGGACAAAGTCTGAAAGCAGTCAATGCAGCAACCTTGGCTGAAGTGGGACATCACAGGTATGTTTGAAGCAACACAAGAGTAATATAGGTGTGCAGGATAAGAGCAAAAGCATACCCAGTCATGGTTCACGAGCAGGAGGCAGTCTGCATTCAGGCAGGTGTGTACTTCTGACAAAGCCTCTGACAGCTGACCTACTAATTCCATTTTTGCTGCCGTAAAATGGCTATCCCTCTTACAGGTGTAAGGCTAAAGGACCTGGTCACGCAATTGGAAAAGATGGGAAGGAAAGTACGATTCTGTGCTGATGTTAACTTGCAAATGCTTCTTCAGTAGCTGTGGAAGCCTGGTTGGATCTTTTGCATTATGAGCTAGTTCTTTCACGTGAATCCCTAATATGCTGTCACAAGCATTAGTCCTTCAGCAGGAAGGGCTCTTGAATTTAAACAAAACCTGCTTAAATGCTTAAGGAGAAACATATATGCAAGTTGAGCAATCCTGCGTGTTCTGCAAGAGGAAACTGGAGCTCTCCTAAAGTTGAAAATAAACACGCAGCCTAATAGTAGATACTTAAATTGCAGCTGATCCCTCTGTAAAGAGGCTCTTCTGTGGTGTTGGGGCCTACGGCAGGAAGGGAGATATTTACAACAACATTGTACATAGCTCTTTAACCCAGCAGGCTGCCACTTCTAACAGAAAATTTGGGGGGTTGCCAACACATTCATGGTACATAGGTAGACATGGAGAAGGGAAAGGCAGAGTAAATAACTTGTATTTCAAATAAGCCAGAAGAGTAGCACACCCTTAGGGTGTGCAATCTGAATGCTTAGATTGCTTTCTGTATGCTTATATCTTGTGAAATTATTTGGGTGATCCTATCTTTTTGTATGCAAGTGGTTTGTTTTAAAGAAATATCAATTTAATGTGAAGTTGCTTTTCATTCTGATATGGACTGCTGTTTTGGGCCACCCACTACATGAAAGACATTGAGGTGCTGGAGTGTGTACAAAGAAAGGCAGCAAAGCCTGTGAAAGGCCTGGAGCACAAATCCTATGAGGAACGGCTGAGGGAACTGGGGCTGTTTAGCCTGGAGAAAAGGAGGCTCAGGAGAGACCTTACTGCTCTGTACAACTGCCTGAAAGGAGGTTGTCGAAAGGTGGGGAATCAGTCTTTTCTCACTAGTAACAAGTGACAGGACAAGAGGAAATGGCCTCAAACTGCACCAGGGGAGGTTTAGAGTGGAGATAAGGAACAGTTTCTTCACCAAAAGGTTTGCCAAGCACTGGAACAGGCTGCCCAGGGAAGTGGTGGAGTCCCTATTCCTGAAGGTATTTAAAAGACATGTAGATGTAGCGCTTGGGACGTGGTTTAGTGGTGAATTTGGCAGTGGTTGAACTTGATGATCATGTAGGTCTTTTCCAACCTAAATGATTCTATGCTCATCCAGGTAATGCTCGCAAGCTGTAGTCTTTTACATCCTATTTGGACTCTGGACAATGGAGCATGGGTTGCATGGTAGTGGAGAGCTGTTGATGACAGTTCTTGCTAAAACTGTTCATTTTTCTATGTCCCTTATAAATGCCAACTGATGTGGCTGGCTTGTCAGGTATATAGATGATTTATTTTAGCTGGCTCGCTATACTGGAAGGGTGACTGTGGCTATAAGCCTTTCCCTGTTCTCAGATTATATTGTCAGTTGAAAAGATGAGCGGAAAACCCGGACTTTGCACTATTGTTCCTGAATTTTATTTAGTTAAAAGTGAGAAGATTACATGATGTGTGGTGAAATAGGTTGCTAATGTAAAGAAAAGAAGGTTGTGACTTTTCATCGACTCTCGAGTGACTTGCAGATACTCAGTTCAGGTTTGTCTAAAATGACTGGATTTTCCTAAATGTTTTTGTACTAAAATAGTGCTACGATAATACTGTCAGCTGTTAAATTTTCATCCGGACATACTGAATCCACCTAGTCAGGAATAACATGCTGTATGCATTTGAGTGGTGTTTGTTGGTCTGTCTCTGGAAAGCTTTTATCTCTTAATATCTTGTTTCCTAATCCTGTTGCTCTATCCAGTAACATTTCATGGCTCTGTCCACAGCTGAGAGACTTTGATCTCTACCATGGTACAAAATTCTGTACTACTTTTCCCACAGATGCAGTTACTGTTATCTCTTTCTGCTTTCTCTGTCTGTCTGTAAGCCCAAAATGTAAAAATGCCAACGTAAATTATTGTTGAACTCTACTGTATAACAAACTTTGAGTGCTGCATCTGTTTTCAAGGTGCCTTTTGCTGCTTCCAGCCCATTACCTTGGTTTTGTGGCCATTTTTGTTTTCACTTGGTATTTTAGTTTTGACATGATTGTGCTGAAGCAAACTACCTAATCCATAGGATTACCGCTCTTCATCCATCCCATGTATTTTAGGTAAATTTGTGTTGGCCATAGTGTCTAATTTCAGAGTTATTTTTGGCAGTTTGTGGCGAATCTGTGGAATTATGGCCATGTATTGAACAGTATTTTCCAAAGGATGTATCACATCAAGATTCTTGAGTATGATTTTACTGGGGAAGGATGGGATTTCCAGCCTTCAAGGCTTGAGAAATTTCCTGTCAGAGCCTGCTGGTGCTTTTCCCCTCCTGCATTTGTAAGTGGAAATGTTCTGAGCAAGGGGGAAGTGTGCATTAAATTGCTCGTCTTAACAAGCAAAATGTCTTAACATCAGGGTTTGTTGCAATGTGCCATGTTATGGTTCTAGCATTTTCCTTTATTTCCTTTAAAAAGAATGTACTGTTCTCTTAAATTTGTTAAATGTAAGGCTACAAAGACAAGCTACAAAAGTGCAGTCGATATGGAAGTGCACTCCTATGATCGTTGCTGTTCGTGATGACTCTCACCAGTGTTCCGAAACAATGTGTGTGTCAGTGCTAGCTGTCAATTTCCAGCAGGATTCAAGTAATGTCGGGGTAATGGAAGAAAACATAAAAATTGGTTTCAGGCATCTGTATTTCAGATTTTCCCTGATCCCTGTATAAAACAAAAGCACAGATACAAAAATGCAGTGAATAACCTACCATGTCTGAAAGGTCTAATACAGCCTTGAAAAACAATTGTGAAAAGGATGTGCTTGTCTCTGGCTCCCCACCCTCCTTCCAGGGGAACAGGGAGAGGCACTTCTTGTCCAAATTAAGAGATGTGACGACTTCCTGTGTGATTGCCACGGTATAGATTCAGCTGCACCAGCTCTTTTCAGGCAAGCAAAAGCTTTTGTTTCTTCTTTCAGTAAAGATCCTTTAGCTGTTTGAATCTCCTCTGCTACAGGTTTTAACCTGAGCTGTGTTAAGCTGAGAATGCTTAAAAAGATCTTTGTTTTGTTTCCAGCTGACAGGTTAAACTGGATGTTTTTTGTGGTAGATCATTTGCTGAAATCTCATCCTCTGTGCTGAAGAACTCACTTCTTTAAAAAGAAAAAAACGTGGGACACTTCATTTGAATTGCTCTGAAGATCTGTAATGTTTTCAGAGCTATCATGCAGATAAATTGTTTGTTTATGTCTTGAAAAATCACTATTTATCCCAACCATTTTTAGTACCCAAAGATTCTTTACTCTTGGCATTTGAAAGGGTAAATGTATTTGTATTATAAGTTGCTATTGGCTCTAAATTTCTAAACCCCTTTAGTGATACGACCAGTGTATAACACTAAATTGTGTGTTTCCCGTTGTGTAAACAGAAATGTCTTTCATCAATTTCAGCTGCTGTACCCTGAAGATATCTTCTGTGTTTCATTTTGTGCCTTCTGTACATAGCTCTGTGTGGGTTTGCGTTGTTCCAGGATACATCACAACATCAGAAAGGACAAAAGAGCTTTGCATTCTGCTGAATTCGGGTGTCTGGCATTTGCCATTTCTGTTACTCCTCCTTTATGCCATCAGTACCTGTTTAGCTGACAACTTGAGTACATTGTATTTGCAAAACCATTTGTTTCTCTGTGAATTTGAATGCACTTCCTTGTAGGCAAATGCACACACGTAAAAAGCCAATGTTGGCTGCTGGGGTTTTACAAGATCAGCTTTAAATGTTGTCCTTTTTTTACCGTAGCCTGCATGTGGCAGATAACTCAGAAATCCCGTTTTCACAACCTCTTTTGTTTAGTTATACTTCCCACTGCAGTGATATTTATGACTGCATTAGAAAAAAAAGTTATACCCCCCAGAATGGCTGATAAACAGCTGTTTCATAAATGCCTATAGCCTATGATCCATATTGTAATGTTTTTCAGCCTCTAGGTAGGTATCGATTCAAATGTGAATTCATTGTTCCAGCTGCACTAGAGTTAAAAATAGCTTGTGTTAGTGAGCTGAATTCTTGGGCGTATAGTCACAGCTTTTAGCATGTGAGACCTGGTTTGTTAAATACTTCTTTTTTTTCTTGTAAGAATGCAGTTATCCTTAGGCTTTGTTAACAAGAGGGGGTGGCTTCCTAGTGTGTAACAGTGAAGTCATTCATCAAAACTTGGAGTTGGGGTTTTTGTTTCATTTTTTGCCTGTTTGAAATTGCCATCTGTGTGAATGTATTTTCCATTTCAGTTGCAGATCGCCTGGGCTGTGACCCTCGAACACGTTTCCAAGTTCCACCAAACACCAAGCAGTGGATTGCTTTACTACAGCGAGGAAACTGTACATTTAGGGAGAAAATACTGCGAGCAGCTTCACATAATGCCACAGCTGTGGTCATTTACAACAATATATCTAGTGAAGAACCTGTTACAATGACCCATCAAGGTAAATAAAATGTAATCTCCTTCACTGTAATTCTTTTCTGCCAAGGTGTTCTTTTGCCATATAAACTACTGCTAAAGAGCTCTTGGCAGTGCATGGATGCTATTTCAAATAGCCTGTTCTCTGATGATGCCTACATGTATGCAATATAGCAAAATAAGCCAGTAATTCTGAAAAGTTATTTTCCTGTAGTGTACATTTTATCCATTGGGGAGCACTTTCCTCTGCAGTGGAAAAAAACATATAGGTGTTTTGGAGGGAGGAAATATCTGTAATATCTTAGGAGGAGTCTGTTTCAAGCCTTTGTGAAGAAGAGCTAACATATAATGGAAGGTCTAGAATTTTACAAAGCTTCCGAACCTGAAGAATTTTTATAGTAACATGCCTTCAAGTGGCTGTTATGGTGGGAGTTTGAGATGTTAACAGTTATCGGGATCTGAGCTTGCATGCTTTTTTTGATGATGGTACAGTGGGTACTCTTTCTACGATGCGTCTTTGAGTGCCGTACAGGAGCCAACAAAACATTGAGGTTTGGAGAGCAGTTGTCTCTAAGTTGTCCAGAGTTAGACTGCTGCTGGTCTGGAATGATGCTGAAAATCTGGATTTCTAAGACTTCTACTTTTTTAGGACTGTGTAAAATATCTCTGTTACTAGTGAGTTACTTTAGCTGGTGGGAATCCTACATGACCATTTTCCTTGGTTAAAAATGATGTTCACAATTCTGATAACTACGCCTTTCGTTTTCCCAGAAGGTTTTTTTCATTTTGGAATTATTTAGCTTAATTGGAAAAGGCATATTTCTATATTTGATGGCTGGCTGATTTTATTTTATTAGAATGCTTTCCTTTTTCTTTTAAGCTTAGGGGATTGCTTGGAAACTGAAATTCCCTAATTATTTCTCTGCATATTGTCACACAGAATTGAATTCTTTTACTAAAGAACTGCTGTGTTTGTTTCTTTCTCTCTTTTTTACAAGGGAAATGGCTTGTGGCTTCTTCTGCCTTAGTGGGGTTTGACCTTCCCAGTTCTGTGTACCACAGGATTTTTTCAGGGAGATTTTAACCTCTCTTTGGCAATTCAAAGGCTGTTGACAATCCAGTTTTATCTTAGGTACCTTCCTATGACATTTTGCAAGTAATCTGCAGACAAAAAGCCCCATGTTCTCATGAAACACTTTTTACCACTTTCTTTCTGTGGTTTTTGACACTTCTCTCTTTACTGAGGTAACACCTTCCTAAGCCTTCAGCTCTGGCATCTCTTTGAGATGAGTTCCTGTATGATTGTAAGGTCCGCAGTCTCTGCTTAGCAATGATCTCTGACTTCTCCTGTGACCTGGAATACCTTACTATGGCAGGAAAAATAGACTATGAATAACGCTACAGCTCTAGCATTGTTTGCCCTGTTACATGTTCAATTATATAAAGGGTTTAATTATAACTTCAATACCTTCTTTCTTGTAATGCTGTTAGATTTGGCAGGTGCTTTCATAGCAGTGGGATGGTGTCTGTCTTTTATTAGGAAATTCTAGTTCACTCAGTGTTTCAGTTCTGACTGGTGTGTTGCCTTTGAAACTATCAATAGGTACAGTGGTTCTGCGAGGTTGAAATAATGTCTCAAGTTATAAAATGTGAGAGCTGCTGTGGATAAAATGATGTCTTGTAAGCCAGCCAGGCAACTGTTTCAGTACTTGATACTTGGAGAAAAGCCAATACTATCTTCAGCATATTGACTTCAAAATACTTATTCATGGCAAGCTTTAAAAAAATGTAATTAGTAGAGATGATGTATCTGAGTATTTGGGATACTGATGTTTAGCTACAAGTACTCAGTCCCTGGTATACTCTTATCATTGATTTGGGCTTTAGGCACTCTCTCAAAATTAATATTTGATTTGAAGTGTTCAAACTGTGTGACAGACTTAAAGTAATTATGTAGAAATGAAGTACCACCTTAGTACCACACTATAATGAAGAGGAATGTCATTCTACAGCTGTTGTTTTGATTGCATTATGGTCATGTGAGGGATCTCCTCAGCAATCTGTGTTTTGCAGAGCTTCCTATAAATAACTTCCTGTTTGCTTGATGTAGGGACTGCAAGTCTGTGTAACTGAGATGTAGATTAGTCCTTCTTTGGTGTTAGCCTCAGTACAGGGAGGGTTTGGAATCCCACATTCCCCTCAGCGAGAATTATTCCAAGTGCGATATAGACTGATGAACCTATGCAAACGAACATGTGTAAAGCAGTCTTACATATGTCCAAGGCACTCTCTGGTCTTCTTTCTGCAATTTCAACCATATCACTGCTTGTATGTTTATTAGGTGGTGAATGGCCACATCGTCTGCTGCTTTGATATTCTGGTGTGCTACGTCTCTTTAGGATTTTCTATTCCTAAATGTGGGGAGGAATTGATGCTGTGTATCTAATAGTTGTTTTGCTGCTGATTCATTTAAATAGGTGTTAAGTAAGGTTGATATAAAGTGAAGATGAACGTGAGTCACCAAGCTGGTCTTGCTTCCATAAGATATCTAGTGCTGTGCAGTATTCCTCTTTTAAAAATGCATTCCTCACAAGACGATTCTGCAGCTGTATTATGATGACCAGGTTCACAGCTCTACATGTTCTTTCCAGAGAGAGACAAAAATAGACTTTGTGTCATTTTATATCACTGTAATGTAATTTTTACGCTGCTGTGTAGCAAGCCTTAGGAATATTCTTTCTTCCTGGTGAAGCAGAAAGGAAAGTGGCACCTGCTGGTAATGCACACGCGATGAACTGCACACTTTCCTACTTTGGTATTTGCATGAATTCCAGTCACCTGCTTAGGCAATGTTTGTGCTAAAAATAAGTAAAATATTATATAGATTTGTGTGTTGCCCACCTACAGAGAGGTGATTACCTTTGAGAAGAGCTCAGCACTTCTCACCTATGCGATTAGTATATTATCCAAGTTATTTTATGGTTGCACTCACATTTGAAAATCTTAATCTTATGGAAATTTGTTCGTGCTCAACATGTTAATTAGCAGGGCATAAATGCCTGCTGGTGGCTGGATAAGAACTGTTGCTCTTGAATCAGTCTATCATCACTATGTCATCTGAACAGTTTCTCTTGCTGTATCAGAAGTTGCCTTTTCTTGTGTGATAGTCTACTAAATCTCTGCCCCATTGACTTCAAGTTGAGTTTTAAAGTAGGTATTGATCTTAGGGAGTTGGTGAGCTTTAAAAACAGCAAAAACCTGTCGTTGCTTGCAAAATTATTTCCTTTTCTCTGTATATCCATGTATGTATTACTGTGCGCATGTAAAGTGAATTTATTTCACACTTTCTCATAGATGTCCTCTAAGCAAAGGACATCTTTCCCAGCATAGGTTATGTTAGACTATGATATCACTGACAGGAAGGCAATTTTATGAGTGGTTTTGCTTGATACTTCTGTTAAAGCAGAACAAATAATGTCTAATGTAAAAAAGAGCCTGTGTGGTAGAGAAAATATGTAGTAGCTGTCTCCTTAATAAACAATTATGGGAAGAGGAAGGAAATGCAGGTAATGTGTCTGGTGGAGACAATCCTGTCAAGTACAAAATAGTTAAATTTGATATTGAGCTTATCTGTTAAAATCTATCCTTTTATTTGGGTTTATTGAAAATAATATAAGCCAAAGAAGCCTCTAAATTTAAAATTTCATACTCAGAATTTATGGAACAAATCTAGGCAGAAATAGATAAACAAATATAGAAGAGAGTGTCAAAATGAAGTTGCTGGAGTCCAGTAGCTACTGTTCATCAGCGCTGAAGAAATTTCCTGAAGTGTTTAAACAACTTCTAATATAATGTCTTTTTCAGAGGATTTAACTGATACAGGTAAACCTTTCAAAGTGTTCTGAACAAGCTGAAGGCATCTCACCAGGGTCAGTCTCCATTGCACTTCGAAAAAAACAATGCCTTCTTTTTTTTGCAAGGTGTTTGTTTCTTGATGTGCGCAGAAGGTGACGTTCTGCTGTGGTACTGTGGGAGAGCCACCCAGCAGTAGCTCTCAGAAAGACTTTCCCCTTATAGGGAGGATTTCTCATGGCCCTGTATTCACTTAAAAAGCACACTAACACAGGAAGCAAGGTCTATACTAGCTTTGAACTGTGATAAAACTGAATGTATTTTATGTGGATTATTTTAGGTCACTGGGTCAGAGGCAGGAGGGACAGGAAGGAATTTGGAGTTATTGCCATCTAATGGCTATTCCATGTTCTTGCCCTAATTCGGAGTGGGTAGGCTGCAGAGAGCAGCAGTTGAAATGCTCTTGTGGCACTCTCACTGCATACAGCCAATCTCTTCCTCTGCTGCTTGCCTTTTCCTCACGAATGTCTGTTTACGTAACTCTAATCTGAACTGGTGCATGAAAGCTATGACACTGCAGATTATTTTGCACAAATGCGTGCTGATGAATATTTCTGCTCTATATATCAAATCCACTGCAAAACTTCCCTTGCATTACTGAGACCTACCTTTAATCCCCAGCTCAAAATTTTACGGTGTATTTCAATATTGTTGTTACAATATGTATTAATTTCCCCTGGCATACTAGTGAAAAGGAAGGAGAGATGAGTCATTAAAGTTGAAGCTTGGAAAAAAAAAAAGGCAAAGCAATCAATAATCTAACCATAGTTTATGTATCCTTGATCACTTTATATTGTTAATATTTGCTGATTGAAAATATGGGGAACAAGTGTCAACAGCATTATACTTTATGCTGTTTTCTCAACTGTTTCTTGGGAGTTGTATCCATCAGGAAAGTCTGTCACATGGTAGATGGAGGTGTCTGGCACTTAACAAGATGTGGAGAGGAGCGCGTTTGAAGCGCAGATTCAGGACCATAAGGAAGCACTTGTCTCTTCAAGACAAGGCAGGGAAACCCTTTTACAAAGCTAATACAACCTCAGTGCCTTGCAGAGCTTCGTACCAGTGTTTCTGTGTGGTACATGCCTCATCCACAACTGAAATAGCAGCTAGGCTGATTTTTGCCTTAGCCAGCTGAAAGGGTAATTAGTTCTGTGACTGTGAAAAGGCCCACGGGACTGTTAGTGACTGTAAGTAATTACATTCTTTTTTTTATCCAAAGTCTGAGCTCCAGCAGCTGAGTAATTCCTAAACTATATAGATTTGGTGGAATCAGATTTATGATATTCATCTATGAACATGCTATTTATAAAGCTCTAAAAATATTTTGTAGTGTCCTTGGGTAAGGCTCTCTTGCCATTTCTCTTTTGTGCTTCACTGAATTTGTTTGGAATGACTTTCCAGATTGATGGATCTGTATGGAAGTTGTCTGTATATAGAAGAAAATACAGGAGCATGACAGATTACCTTTCTTAAAAATACCAGGATTTTTTAGCTCCGACTTCCATTAGTGAGAATACGAACTGCTGTCCAGAAACAGCAAAATGGAAGCCGTCTACTAGCACTACAGAATGCAAGATTATGGAGACTTTTGCTGTCAGAGTGTCTTAAATTGAGGAACAGACCAATAATGTCTATATTAGGTTAATATTATTGATTACTCAAGAATGCAACACTGTAACCAGTGATTAGGTGTTAACCCACATCTAAGGTGACAGGTTTTGTACACTGTTCGGAAGTATAAGCGAAGAAAGATGATTTTCAAATAAGCAGAAATATCTTTTGAAGATAAAGACATATTTCAGAAATGTGTGAAACTGTGACATGAGGAACATTTTTCAGCAGTGTCATGTGTTAGGATTATACCATTTCCCTAGTCAAAACTTAATGTGATTCTTCTACTTCTTACTAATTTGCATTTGTTCAAGGTTTGAACACAAAATTTGGTCTACTCTGTTAGCATACTAATACCTCAACAGTAAAAGTAGTCATTAAATAGGACCGTAAATGCAGTTTACTCACCATAATACATAGTTAAATGCTTGTAAAACTATAGGAATGAAAGAAAAAATTCTGTGCACAGATTCTGGAAAGGGATGATAAAGTGATGAATTCCTTTGTACTGAGTTTGTGGTGGGTTTTTCTTTTTCCATCATTATTTAAGTGGAACATCCATTTCCTTTTCAAAAAAACTGCAGTGTAAGTAGATGCAAGGAAGCATTGCTAAAAATGTTGTTGTGTGAAATGTCTCCAAAATCATTGTAACATCTGTCTGCTTTTCCCTTATCTAGGCTTGGTTTTCCCTAGTGTAAAGAACCCAAAAGGTCACATGTATTAAAAATATATATAAATGTATTTCCCAGAAGATAGAAGTCCTTCTACAGGAAGGGAATATGTGATATAAGTGGAATGATCAAGGCAGTTAAAAGCGAAGGAGAGAGACATGGCAAAACCCAGACCCGTTGTCCTTACCATTTTAAGTGAACTCTGCTGCAGTTCTGGTTCCAGAACATAAATTTTTCTTTTGGGTGCTCCCCCCTTCTCAGCCCAGCCATGAATTTGTCCTCACAGTGCCCATCAGAAGCAGCGTAGAGAAGAGGGGAGTGCATCTGTGAGAGACCGTAAGCATTGGTTTTCTTGAGTCGGGTATGCTGGCTGTAGCAGAGGCAGCTGGACCTTGTCAAGCTTGAGGAAATCCAGGGGCATAGCTCCATCATCTCACATGTATCGACATGGTTTGGACTTTTGCATGAAGCAGGATTTAATTGTGACTACCTGTTTTGATTTTATGTAGATTTCTTCTTAAACATCTTCCTGAGTGTCAGAATAGAGCAACTGGGTTATGAAATAATGTGTTAGCAGTTGTCATCTAAACGCAGTCCAACAGTTTCCTCACCTGATTTTGTTATTTGAACTTTCCTTTTAGGAACTCTTACTCATAGTAGCTTATAAAGCTGATCAAATATGTGGCAAGAACATGACAGTGAGGCATTGTTTCTTGTTTAATGAAGGGGCATTGGAAAGATCATTTCTGCTTCTAAGATTATTTATCACCTATGGACTTAATTTAATGTGCTACAGGCTAGCACAGCAAGGATCTGATTAGGTTTCAATATTTGTTTGAAGTTAGCTGTCGCACCCATCTTTGGAAAGCTACTCTTGCTGTTTCTGGTTTTCTAATCATATGCCTCTATCCCATGCTTGTTTTTCTTAAAGGAGCAGAGCTTTGTGGACATCCATCACATGCTTATGAGCATTACAGCAATGCATGGTACATTGCAAAATCCTGAAATGTATGTCATCATGTTTAGAGGGTGTAGGGCAGTGTCCTTTCTTAGCCTGGCAGGATAAAATCTATTGAAGCTCTTTGCAGCAATCAGAGAGGACTTTTGAGTGTTCTTCAGACACTGCTTGTAAATTGACTGTATTTTGATTGCAATTCACAGAAGCGTGTTCCTTGCTGAACTTGGAATATCTGCTTCTCTGTCCTCTTAAGTAGACAGCCCAAATTCAAGTTTTAACCTCAGAAGCTTTGTTTGTTTGTTTCTTTTTAGATTCTTTTGCATAGGTTTGTGTAGCAAAGAGATTTGTGATTTCTGTAAATACTTGCTTAATGTTTTGGGATACTTGCTTGTTCAACTGGTTGCATATAATTGCGTCATCCTGTCTGACTTTTACATAACCATTTTGTATAGTGTTGTCCTTCACAATTTTCTTACTGTAGTGTTGTAAGATCCGTCTGACGCTACACAAAATAGGCATTCTGAAGGTAAATGTTTACAGAGAAGAATTCATCATTTTCAATATTATAAAGGCAACAGGGAGACAAACATTTTAAAATGCTATCCAGTCCGGTTTTAAAATTGATGTATATTCTTGGCATTAAATTCTTGCCTTGTTCAAAACTAAATAACTGACATTATGGGTGTTTTCTGTTTTCAGAAGAATTTGATGTGGGACATCTCAAACAACATATTTTACTCCTGAGATTGCACTTGTGTGTCGACAGCTTGGATGTGTTTACTTTCTGATTAGATCAAAATCAAAATGTATGCAGCTAGACCTGTTTTAATTGCTCTGAAGACATGCCAAGGCTCTTTCTCTTGGTATCTGCTTTTCAAAAAAGCCTGGTTTAGAATGTAAGACTTATTCTTCATGATATGTTTCCGGTTTGTATCAGAATAAAATGTATCTGAATAATTTGTGCATTTTTCCCCAATGTTATTGAATACTCATGGAATTTATATTTAAAAGTTATACTTTTCTAGCAGTGCAGCTTTGAGTATAGCTTAGTCTGTCTTTCCCTTTCCCTTGCCTCATGGGTTTCATGGATCATATCCTCTGTGGCTAAATCCCTTATGTTGTAGAGGTAATTGTTGCTTTTGCTTCTGGCCCTTGCAGCTCAGATGTCCTCTGGTGTTTTCGCAGAATTCTCAAAATTTCATATATAACCATAGTTCTTCATTTGTTCTTTACCATTTTCTTTGTTGACATTTTGTGGGCTTCTAAATTCTGTTGGAGTGGTTTCACTGTTACTTAATGTTATTCCAAGAAATCAATCACTTGCAGTAATAGGACTGATCCCTTTCCTGGGTACTGAATAGTGTGTGTTGCTGTATTTTGACTTCTGATGTGTTCAGAAGTGCTTAGCATACAGTTACAGGATTTTAATAGGATAAGGAAGTTTGGTATGTGAAGATGGGCAGTTTTATTTCCAGTTATCATTATGATGTTCTAGTTGTTGCAGTCAGGTAGGTGGTGTCATTTCAATGTCTGAATCATGCCCTGCATCCAGCCTGTGACTGTCTGCACCATTCTTTATCTGTATCAGGAAGGTGGGATTTTGTTTGCTTTTTTTTCAAGGAAGTACTCAGAAATATCCCCCAGCAGAATTACTCAGATAAATGTGTTAAGTTTAGGTTTTTCAGAACTAAAGTCATAAAAGCATTCAATTACAATTAATTATTGTCTGCTATTTAAATAGAGAACGATATTCTTGTGCAGGCATGAGATGAGTGCAGTCTGTCTGCTTCATGCCTTCCCTGCAGCATCAGCAGGCTATCAAAGACCTAGGAAACTACAAGGACTTCAGCTGAAAACATCAGCCATTAGAAAAGTCCTAACCTTTGTTATTAACCTGACTCAATTAGCACTTCTCTGCCCACCTTGTTGCATCAAATCAAAATAGTTCAGTGCCTCTTATAGGTGCTCCAACATCTGCCATACATGAGATGGGATCTAAGTTTTTGCCTTTCCTGTCTGTGAAGGTGGTTGAAGCACTGCAGCAGAATAGCAGCAGCACAGTGCCAGGTTGCTCATATGCCCAGGAGGAAATGTCTCTCCTGCCCTTGTCCCAGCGTATTGACCAAACAGCTGCTTGGGCTGTTCACAAGCCCAGGAATAAAAAAAGTCTGCTGTTTGGTGGTTGCATTTGGCAGGCTGCTGTTCCCTGCATCCTCCAAGGGACAGTAGATGGATGGAAGGTGTCTGAAGTCTGCCTTTGAGCAATGGGTGTCTTTAGCTTGGTGTCCTGGCCATAGCTGCCCATATTTTGAGCTTCAAGCAAACATTTGGTAGTTAAGAATCAACAAAACAAAGCACAAAAGAAAACCATTATTTGCTTTGATGAGACTAATAGTTTTTCTTTGAGATGACTTTCTATTGACTTTCTAAATGTGCTCTGTTAGAATTTCTAGGAGATAAGGATAAGCTACTGAGAGAGCAAAGCAGTTTCCGTAAGAGCTCTGCAGGAAACTTCTGGATGTTGCTATTTTTCCCATCTTCTTGGTTTTAGTGTCTTAGCTTTTAAATCCTTCTCTCTTCTCCTCTCCCAAAGTATTGTTACACAGATTTAATGATTAATGCGACTTCATTCTTTTTCATACGTAGAGTTGTATAACTATCCTAATTAAGCATGCACATGGTAAAATTGCATGCTAGGAAGAGCTGTCTGGGCTTGGATGATAACAATTAAATGATTTATATTTACAGGTGTAAATATTTATCTTAGGCCTACCCTCTGGCTTGCTCGTCGTCTATGGTTGAGTATGTAGTTCATTGGCTTTAGCTAGCATTCCAGCTTATTTTCCCTGGACACTGTTCTTGGCTGAGAAGTATTGCTTTTCATGAGATTATGGAGCAAGACCATATTCTAACTTTTGCAAACACTGTTAATCTTTCTGTGTTCACCTGAGGGATTTTTTTTCTGCTTAAGTTTCAGAAATGCAAGGTTTCAGGGTGCTTAAAATAAATGAGTTGGTGTCTCTTCCTGCCCCCAATTGTTCTCAGACAGGGAGCTCTTGCTAAAATTATTTAGGGTGATGCCCCTGACAAAAATACGGATGCACCAAGTCCCAGTTTCCACTGAGCTTCAGTATGTTAAACAGGCACCATTTATTTTTCTTTTCTGCAGTTCTCCTTGGCTCTCACGGGGTCAGAAGCAGCAGTAGCACTTCGGCTGTTCCCAGTTGAGTCATTTGGAATGCAAATCACTTTGCAGCCATGCCAGTGGTTCCCTTTGTGCTGGCCTTTATATAAAACACATGACAGATTGTCAGCTTTGTCACATTTCCTGGGCAGCAGGGAATAGGTAGAGGCTTCAGCGTTTGATTCAGACAGAACTGGACTAGTATCGAAAGGTATTAGTCAGCTTTGCATTGCAGATAACTGTAATCATGTCAGAATGCTACGCTGAGCGCTTCTGGCTGATATTCTGATACTAACATAATTCCTTGGTGCAAATAAATACCTACTGGGTAAGCTCAGCAGAATATGTGCCCTGGGGAGTGCAGTCCCCGCACACCCTTCCCCGCCTTGCTTTGCTGTCCAAACTTGATATGGAAAACAGTATTGAAGTCTAGGGAAAATACCAAGGACCTGAACTGGATTGGTTGTGCACCATCTGAACTGCAGGGGCTTGGGGTTACAGGAGCATGTGCTGCATCTACATATACAATCTTGCAGGAGGTGGCTCTTGTCCTGTAATTAAGTGCTGCAAGTCTGGGCAGGGACTCTTCCCAAGTGGACAAACAGAAATCAGAGTAGATTGCCTGAAAATAACGTAAGTGGTGGATTTTTGCTGTTTCTGAGCTTTGCTGCCTATTAAATATCTCGATTAGTTTGCATGAAACCAAGCTCAGTACCTCTCGATCCAAAGTGTCTCTGGAGCTGAAATACAGTGGACCTTGTGTGAATCTGTGGATGCTAGGGATTAAATAAGTTATATCCATAAATTGTGTTGGATTTTGGTTGCTTATGCAATGATACTTTTTTCAAAAAATTCAGAAGGAAACACTGAACATTTTTTCCTACTTAGACCCATGTTATTAGGACGAGGCATGAATGTCTTTACCATTTAAATTTTAGATAAGGAAAAGTTGAAATTTCTTGGGGAAAACAATTTTGGAGCTGTGGAATATTTTAGAAATTACTGTGCAAATCTTTATCTCTGAGATTATCAACTTTGAGTCTTCCGAGGAGTTCTGTCAGCACAGTCCGCAACACCACTGTTGGGAAACTTGTTCTGAAACCTGAGGATGGTCGCTGCAAAAGTTACTATTTAGCATGGTGAATTGAAAGAGCAATGAAATAACATTTAAGACTGTTACACAACTCTATTAAAGCCCCTACTTCTAAAAGTTATCTGTCTGGCTCTGTCACATTGACTTATTGTGCCCGGGGTTTCAAAGACGCTGTTCTTTGGGTGTTCTACGTAATTTTGTGGATACAATAACTTCTTAAAAATCAGATTTTGATTAAAAGACTTTGAAGAAATTGCTTGTGTTAAAATAGAACCTCATGTTCTCTCTTCAGTGTCGCAGTAGGTTCTCTGTAACTTAAATCCACTCCAAATCCAAAATCTCAGTCTGAAGTTACTTGCATTATACAGCTCCTCTGTGAAAGGAATGTGAACTGAAGCAAGCAGATGGAGCAAACAGATGAGCAGACTTTGCAAGCAATTTGAAAATAGGTCTTGAAAGGGGTTTTAGTGTAGGAAGCAAATAGAGCTGGATGAATAAGAATGGTACTCATAAGGCTTTTTTCTTTCTGGCTTTGCTTTTCCTATTAACTTTGCTTTCTTTGAATTTAGAATTGCCCTGAGTTTAAGGTGCTCTCTTTTTATGGGGCCTTTGCTTTTAAAACATGGGTGCTCTCTCTTCTCTGCAGTTGATTTTGTTCTTTCTCAGCAAGTCTTGTGTTTGGATTCTGTTACTATCCTTGTATCAATAATTTTCCCTTTGGGAAAGAAGGTAGTCTAGAGGCAATACACTATGAAAACCAGATGGGCTACACATTCAAAATGGAGCTGATGAAGCTGTCAGCTTCTTTGCGATCTTATCAAGTGTGTCTTTGTATGGATGATAAAATCAGCACTCAAATTTCTGCCAAGTTTTTTTTCATTTCTCTTCTACCTTGCATCCGGACTTATTTTCACTTCATACAGAAGTGATGTACGTAGATGCTTGACTTTGTTGCTTCTGTGCTGGAACTGTGATGTACAGGTCCTTGACAACCTTGGTGGCATATGAAAGCCACATAACCTCATGGGGGAACTTGCATAACTCCCCAGAGCAACTTGTATGCAGCACTGTGTATACTAAGACCACTCTAGCAATATCATTGAACTCATTGTCTAAATGTTTTGCTGTGAATTGCCCATTTAAGTATCCACAGCTTCAAATCTGGAACAAATGTACTTTTGAAAGCTAGTTCAAGCTGCACACAGGAGTTATAACGTAGGAAGTACCGTGTAACCACTGGTAGAGACCTGTTACTGTCTGTGGAGCTGCAGGTGGTTTGAATGTTAATGCCTTAATTTGAAAATGTGATTCTGGAGAGCAAGCCATGAGTTGAGTGCCCAGTACCATGTTCCTTCCGTGTGCTATAGATGGCTTAGATTGAAATCTCTAAGTTATCAAATGGCTTTGCATTTGGTAAATCTTGTGTGTGATATGCAATTTTTAAATGTAAATTACATATTTCTCTCCTTTTTTATAGGGACTGGAGACATTGTTGCTGTCATGATTACAGAATCAAAGGTTAAGGAGATCCTGAATTACTTGGAAAAGAATATCTCTGTCCTGATGGCAATAGCAGTCGGGTCCCGTGTTCCTCCTAAAAACTTCAGTCGGGGCTCTCTAGTCTTTGTGTCAATATCATTCATTGTTTTGATGATAATTTCTTCAGCATGGTTAATATTTTACTTCATCCAGAAGATCAGGTATACAAGTGCACGTGACAGGAATCAGGTAAGGGCACTCCTCTTCGGTTTCTCTTTGTTCTGGAAGTGATGTTTCTGTCTACAGCAGTCCATAGAGAACAAATAATGTTCGTCAAACTAGTGTTCACAGCCTCTTTGTTCCAAGGCAGAGCATGTTGCTGGGCAAGGATTTTTATATAACAAAATGTTTTTATTCTGAGCAGCACCAGTACCAGATCTTATCACATGACAGGAAAGGGTAGAACTGAAGAAAAATATTTCCATTTTGATGAGTAAAAGTCTAAGAGGACGATCTAGTTCTATGTTGGCTCAGTAATACGTACTGTGTGTACGTTGGGAATGGGCAGGAAAGTTAAATAGTAAATGAAATTGTATAGTGTAGGGGAACACAGAGCTAATGTTATGAATTCCATCCATGTTCTCAAAGATAGTAGTTAAGGTAATTCAAGAGGTATTTCCAAACTATAATCTGTCATGAATGTTAATTAGTGATCTGTCTTAATTTTCAGCTTTATTCAAGATTACGGTTAGTATGGACCACCCAATTCTCCTGGCTATGTATTTTAAGTAACATTTAGTTCAGTGTGCCTTTTTTACATTCTTTTGCAATTAATTTAAGACCTGAATTAAGTATGGCCACACTCAGAAATCTTGACTACATTAAATCATCAATTCAAATATAGATTAAATGATAAAAGCAAATGTTTTACTAGCGTGGACTTAATGGTGCACTGCCTCCAGAGTGTGCCTTGGCTTTTATCGAGAAGGTTCAGTAAGCCTCAGAAAACCACTGTGCTCTCTTTGCCTGTATCTGTCAATGCTAGCTTATGAAGCTGCTGGCCTCTATCCATTGTCACCCCTCCTTCCCCCAAATTACAGCTAATACACAGGAGCTCACTGTGAGGCAGTGCTTTGGTGTTTTGTCAAACCTAAAACAAATGCAAACTTAAAACCTCAGTTGTGACAAAGGATTTCCTTTTTAGCTTCTATAAATAGTATCTGATGCTGCAGGTCCCATGGGCATCCTGTAAATTTTCCTAAGGATGTCATTCTTAAATGACCACACTGTAACCAGTACTTAGTGTGGTCCCTTGGGGTGGTGAAAGTTTAAATATAACTGTTACTCAATGAATATCTGTGGAATATTAAATCGGGCCTTCTCTATCATCCTACGTGGTTCTAGGCTTCTTCCAAATGTCCATGTTTCAAAACAGTTGCTCCATGGGGAAAGGGCTTTTATGACCTTTTTTCTTTCTTTAGATTTTTACAAAGGTCAGGAAAAACTTGATGAAAATTTTATGTGGTTTAAAAAGCTTGAGCTTATTAAACTTTAATAAGAAGGTGGCGACAGCTAAAGCTTATTTTTAAAGAGCTTTGAGAGCTTTCATGGAGAGAAGGCCGTACTGTTAGTGATGAAATAACTTGGTTTAGATGATGATCTTGTTTTTAAGTTATGTCAAAGCACACTTTAAAAAAGAAAGATCAAAAACATCAAAACCATGCTGTGTTTTGTAGATAGTGCAAGTAGATACTGGTATTTCACATCGTCGCTCTTGTGCACTTCTGCCAGACGTATGCAGGTCTTTTGCATGTGGTGGTGGCTTTTCCATCAAGATAGTTCTGGGTTTTAAAAACAAGCATATGCTGTGTGCTTATCCCCTACTGTATGAAAATAGCAAATCCTGAGCATTTCCAATGTTGGCATAAAAAGGTATTTGTTAAAATTGGAAAATAGAAGAGGTGGATCTCTTAAATGGAAGAGTACATAGGCCAATATGCTTGTTCCAGGACGTGTAATTGAGATTTGCTTAAATTGACCTATTTCTCAAATGTTAAAGTTGGGAAGATATTTCTGTCTTCAGGAAGCAATAACTTCCTCATCCCAGAGCATCCCCTCTGTTTCTGATGCTACATTTCCTACATGGGTGTTCTTCAGTAGCTGGAACTGGGTATGTGATTTTTTTCAAATCCATGCTCTAAAAATAACAAGAGGTGTTCTGTGGAAACCACAAAAAAAGTGTTTATGTAATCCTAGAATAACAGTGGTACAGTTGGATGTCCTGGACTTCTGAGGTCTTTGTGTTTCTCAAATAAAAGCAGACACCTTAGTTTCAGTTTCTGTGCAGAGAAAATGCATAGAAACGGTACGACACGGGGGGTACACCTTATGCAGGATTTAATTTTTCGGCTGTATAGAAGGTGGGCAGAAAACCCACAAATTTGTTTCAAGCGATATGGGAGGTTTTGATAGGTACAGTTCACATTCTCAGAAACAGCCCGTCTCTTTCAAAAGCAGAGTGCTTGTTACATGGCGGAGGTGAAAGATTAAATACATTGACTGGAAAAAGGGAAGTTTATGTAAACCAAATCTGATGTCTCGGGTCCTTGAAACAAGAAGACACGAGCTTTGTTCCACTCGGTGCCCTGGGTCTGGGATCTCATCAACCAGCTGGCAGACAGCCATTCTTCCTTGGTTGGGAACTGGGCATTGCAGTAGGAACAAGCACTTGAATTGCAGAAATGATTCCTTCCATCCGCCAGTGGTGGTCATAAAAACAGCATAAACAACAAAGAGCTTGGCCTCTGCATTCAGATTGAGGTTCATTTTCAAACCAGTATTCATTTCAGCTTTATTTAAGTCTGTATTGGCTTATTTAGATTTCATGACCCATATTTTTTTCCTTTGTGAGATCCTGGTGGTTTCAGGTAATAGCAAGAGAGAAACTAGGTTACACTGAGAGCATCTCTTATGTCCTGGAATAAAATTGGCCTGCTCAGGGGAAAAAAATTAGTAATAATTCAAGCTTCAGAAGAGAACCAGGGGTATTTTACATACGGCATCCTGAATAAAAACCAGTAAGAACAGACTAGAATGGAAATCATCAGGAGGGCATGTTGCTTCAGCTTTTATCTTCTGGGCTGGGTTTGATCAGTTTTGTCACACAAATGTTGCATTACTTTTGTGGACATTGATATGGTCCATGAGGTTTATGCCTGTGCTTACTGAGTGCATTTGTGAGCTCAGCCGTTGGGTTTTTTCTTCCTGACGTCTGTGTGCTTTTGAGTGTGTTCTTTGTCTCTTTGTGTTATGTGTTGGCCGACTGCCGTAGTGTGTATTGCAGTGTTAGTATTGGGCCCAAATAAGTCATTCTAAAGGACAGTAATGAAGCAGGACAGTATAAGGACAGTAATGAAGCTTGTTTATCAGGGTTAATTTGTGTTCTTTTATTTGTCACTTTACTAGCGTCGTCTTGGAGATGCTGCCAAGAAAGCCATCGGTAAATTGACAACCAGGACAGTAAAGAAAGGTGATAAGGTATAATAACAGTATTTCAACATGGTAAATTTGAGCATCATGTTTAATTTTGCTGGGGGAAACAATCTCAGTTTTTCCTTTCTGCTTCTGATTTATGACCTTGCCTTCCTTGTTGGAAGCTTACTTTGTCCTGTGGTATTTTGTTTAACTCTTAGTATCAATGTATGCTATTAAGTCTGTACATTTCAAAGGTGTTTTTCTTGCTTAAATACTACTTGCACTCCATCTGGCAACTGTGACAGTGGTTTTGTGTGCTGGCGGCTGGGGGTTTTGCTGGTAGGAGTACAGAGGGCTAGCATTGTTTATGTGGAATCCTGTGAGGTTAGAATCATTCCATATGCAAGTCGTGTAAAGTAAAAAGAAGTTTAAAAGACTGGTAATTAAGGACAATCTCTTATGTAAAATATGAATATCCAGTAATCTGAGGGGGAGCAAAAACAGATATTTCATTAAAGACAGTAAATGTTAGTCCAGTAATATTTCTTGCTAGTAAAAGTATGTAGAAACTGAAATAGATGGTATGTTAAGGCCCAAATTTTTTCCACTTTTAGGAGCACTACTGTCTTTGATTCTTAAAGGAAAAAAATCACTTAACCTTGCTTAATTTTTGCTCTTTAATTTGCAAAAGGCAAGGGAATTCTGGCTATGATTTGGTTTTTAAGAGAAAACAATTTCCTTGGACCTTTTCAGTGTGATTTGGTTTTATCTTTATCAACACTATCAGCAATAGCATTGATAAAGATAAAAATCTTTTCTCTTTATCGGGAAGTGTGGAAAAATTTGCTTCCAGAGAAGAGGCAGAAAAAATGTCTTTGTTCTTTTTCCCCTCCCTATGTAGTTTTATTTCAAGGCAGCCCACTGCACTAAAGTCCTTTCTGTGGTTACGGGAGTACGTATAGATAAGGGGAACCTTCACAAACTAAAAGATGCTGTCATTTGACAGCATAAATTCAGAACTGGCAAGTGACGTGCAGATTGCAGTACAGGCAGCATGAGGTGCACACTCAGGTGAACAGAGAGTAGGAGAAAACCTGACCTTCATCAGAGCAGCCCACTGGGATTCTCTGCATGCAGCGCTGACTGGTGCTGACCAGGGAGTGGCTGTTTTGCTGTGGTTCCTGACTGTGTCTTCCTCATAGATTGCTGGCATCAAAAAGAATAGAAAAAAGAATAATAAATTTGAACTAAGAGAAGGCACAGTCGGTTTGATGTCACAGGTCCAAACATTTTAAATCTACATTGCTGATGCTGTACCTACATCCAAATGAAATCAGCCCTTTTTCATTAGGCACTTTTAAATTCTGATGTTTAGAATAATAAAATAAATCATAACTTCTGGAAATCAGGAAAGAGAGGAGGCAGTCAGTGATCCCCATCTTCATGTCTGGATAAGAATTAGGATATGTCTGTAACTAAGTAGCAGACAAAAAATATGGGACTACTCTGAAAGAAGTAAAATGTGCTGGTTCTGGCTATAAAAGAGAATTCCAGGATTCTTGTCCTGGAAAAAAGTAAACCAGAACAAACTGAGTAAAATAGAAGTTTTAGCTCCAAGCTGAAGTAAAGCCTCTAGGAAAATTGCCACTGTATTTTATAGCAATGCAACTTAGTATTAGGATCATCTTAGGCCTCAGCTTATGTTTCAGATGATAATTTACCAGCTCCATGTGAGGGAAGAGCTTTGAATGTGCGAGATATATTCCAACATAACTTAAAAAAAGTAATAACCCAGTCATTCTTTTGTATCTTCATAGTAACAGCCACTTGGCACAATGGAGGTCATATACTAGTCACGATTACTTTTACATTTGTCATAGCCTCAACTCTTGACTTGAAATTTCATTCTATTCATTTTAGGAAACAGACCCAGACTTTGATCATTGTGCTGTCTGCATTGAGAGTTACAAGCAGAACGATGTTGTTCGCATTTTACCATGCAAGTAAGCTAGTAAAGTTGCTTTGTTTGGAAACTATTTCTTTGTGCTCCTTTGATTGATTTCATGTAATATTTCAAGTGTATTGTGATTTACAAACACAACTGCTAGAAGTTTCTGGTCCTAGTAACATCCACTTTATTTTACACTGATAGCAGAAGGTATGAAGGTGTTAATTTGGCACTGTTATGACCATAGAGATTTTAAACGAAAAATTCTGGTTTTTGAGAATGGGTAGTTTGGGCATATCAGCAATGGAACTATTAAGATTGTAAGGGGAAGGTGGGAGAGTGGTGCAGATTTAAGGACTGGTCAGACCCAAAAACCTGAAGTATAATGAACCAGGTACAGCTGCAGCATTCTGCACAGTAGGTATGCAACCTTGGCTGCTGGTTTCTGAAACAGTGTAGGAAACGGAAATGCAGTCTTTCCAACCTTCATACCTCCTCTGACATCAATCAGCCACTGTGCTGTCATCTGTCTTTGATCTCTCTGGTGCAGTCTGTTCTTCACTTGTGCCTGAAGATTTGTATTGGTGCTCAAAATGTAACAACTTCCTCCTTTTATGCCATTCTCTTGACACTTAAAGGTTTTAATTTTGTTTACATTCCACTTCCATTCTTGCGTTGTTTCAGGATACTTGCTCTTTGAGAGGTGCTTGTAAGTACTTTTCCATGTGGCGCTTGGTTTTGATGAATCGGTATGTTTTGGTAGCCTTAAGGATTAGCAAGGATATCTTTCCTTTGTATTGTGATATGCAAAGATTTCTCCTTATCTCCAGACACAAAAAGCACATTATGATGTATATATGCAGCCAAGATCCAGTAATTTGGCCTGTGCTTTGTATATAGTATTCTGCATGATACTCTAGAAGCAACAGTGTCAAGGTGTTGGAGTCGATCTTCAGTCACGCAGCAGCAGCACATAAGAGCTCATTATTGGTCTACTAAGTCCTCCTGCAGGCTGCTCTGAATAGCTGGAATATTTTTCTTCTAATGCATGATGAATTTCTAACATCATAAAGGGAAAACAGTATTATATCTTACTGATGTAAATGTGTGCATTCTACTTGTGAAGCCAGAATTTTAATTTAGTTTACTTTTCTCTATCTTCTTTATCTCTTAGACTGTGGGAAACAATGACCTGTTTTAGATTCCTGGTGTTGTTTAGTTAATACACTATACAAATGTTTGTTTAGAAATTTCCATTAAAGTATTTGGGATTAGAAGAGTTTGGTCTTAGATAAAGATTTGGTCATGCAGATGTCTTTGCATTTCTTTTTTTACATTTCTATCATTTTTACTCGAAGATGATTGATGAGAAAATGGACATGAGCTGGCAGTGTGCGCTTACAGCTCAGAAAGCCAGCCGTATCCTGGGCTGCATCAAGAGGAACATGATCAGCAGGTCGAGGGAGGTGATCCTGCCCCTCTACTCTGCTGTTGTGAGACCTCACTTGGAGTATTGTGTGCAGTTTTGGTGTCCTCAACATAAAAAGGACATGGAACTGTTGGAACAAGTCCAGAGGAGGGTCACGAGGATGATCAGGGGACTGGAGCACCTCCCGTATGAAGATAGGATGAGACAGTTGGGGCTGTTGAGCCTGGAGAAGAGAAGGCTGCGTGGAGACCTCAGAGCAGCCTTCCAGTATCTGAAGGGGGCCTATAGGGATGCTGGGGAGGGACTCTTCATGAGGGACTGTAGTGAGAGGACAAGGGGTGACGGGTTCAAACTTAAAACAGGGGAAGTTTAGACTGGATATGAGGAAGAAGTTCTTTACTGTAAGGGTGGTGAGGCCCTGGAATGGGTTGCCCAGGGAAGTTGTGAATGCTCCATTGCAGGCAGTGTTCAAGGCCGGGTTGGACAGAGCCTTGGGTGGCATGGTTTAGTGGGAGGTGTCCCTGCCCATGGCAGGGGGGTTGGAACTGGATGATCTTAAGGTCCTTTCCAGCCCTAACTATTCTATGATGTCCTCTTGCCCTAAAAAATGTACTCCCAAGTGTTAACTAAAGATCCCAGTTATGTTCTGTATTGTAATCTCAAGTACAGCTTGCATCTGTGAATTGAGCCCTAGTCTTTGATTTGTTACATAGAAGATTACTTTGAAGTTAGAGGAGGAACTTCTGGAAACGGCACACCAGTTTTGGACCACTAAGATGATGGTTTGGTAAAGTGCCTCTTGAAAAAATCTTGTGTAGTTCAGGGTGGTTCTGTGAGGCTCAAGGATGTGGAATGGAGGTTCACAAATCCCACTCCTCTGTGCCTTTCTCTCGATACTGAACAGAGGTCAGAGAGATGTCCTTGCCAACAAACAGAGAATGAGTCTTCATCTGATTGGAAAGCATCTTCTCACTAAGCATAAGGCAGAGTTGGGACTAAAAGTCAGCTTCCTTAACTGCCAGTGTCCAAGCAATGGCTCTGTTGCTGGTATCAGCAGATATGATGCAGATCATTTAACAAAGATAATAATTGATTTTTTGTATTCTTTTTATTATTTAATTAAAAAAAAATCAGTTTCCTTCAGACAACTTTGAGGCCCAGTCCTGCAGATAGGAAGCTCCCTGCTCTCAGGGGTAGTTACAGGTGCTTCAGGGAGCTGGATGAAGGTGCATCTGACTGCCATCTTAGCACAATCTCCCATATAAAGGAGATATCAAGGCTCTTGTGTAGGTTTTCTGTTCTGTTTTTCGCAAGAATATAAGGTCAGTGGAGGCTCAGATTCCGTTCCTGCTGAAGGCCATATGACAACTTTCGTGTTCACTTTATACTTCTCTTTTTTTAAATCTCACTTTTCATCTGCCACAGCTCAGGTTTGGGTTGAGTGCAAAAAACCACTTTGGCTGGGCAGAAACATTGAAATGGATATGCTCCCCAAGACGTTATATTTGTTAAAGAAGGGCCAACCAGTACCTGCAGAGGCGAGCCCAGTAAATTTCAGATTGCATTTAAGACTTTTCAGTCTTCAGCATTTGAGATGCTTCTCTCAGAATCTTGTTTTGGAGGTTTAATCCCTTCCTACTTCCTGATGCTTCAACCTCTCAGTGTAGTGCAACGGGCAAAGGTAGTTTAAAATGGAAAAGAAAAATAGAGAATTTCAAGCCAAATGAGACATTTCAAGAAGACCATAGAGAAAATGGCTTGTCCAAGAGGAAGCAAATGAAAGGCTTGAAGTTTTTCTTACTGTGCCTGTTGAGGAAGCTATAATCATTACACAGTAGGAGTCACTGACATATGACATCCTTGCTGCTTTCATCAATTTAGAAGTAGCATTTCTCTTTGGTGCGACAACTGTTCTCTGCAGTTAAGCGGGGTCTGCCGCTCAGCGCCTCAGCAGAGAGGAGTCTGGTCTGGGCAGGGACACAGCAGCCAAAACATACCAGAAGCTGAGCAACTTGCACCTCATTCTATAGTGAAACAAAATGGGATGTAAAGTTTTGTGGCAGGTGAGGAATTGTGGCCAACTTAAAAATAAAGTGAAAATGATTGCAGGTAATGTGTTGAACTTTTATCATTTGTTTTGTACTTCAGAGAAATATGTTCAGTACCAGCAGCCTATGGACATACCTACAGCTTTTGGTGCACAGAGGCTACCGTCTGTCTCAGGCTTAGAAGCCTGAGGAGCAGCTCTGTCTTTTGTGAATATCAATATGTAAGTTTAAAATCAGTAAGCAAATGTCAGAAGGATTCTAGCAAAAGACAAACCTCATGGACAATTTGCTTTATTTGGATATTTCTACACCATCACATCACTGTGTCTAGTTGATGAATGGGCACTGGGTGAAAAGTGATCAGGAGGGGGTAGTGTGAAGGACTTGTAAGAGATGAGGGAAGGGGAGAGCAAAGTAACAGCTTAGAGAAAAGCAGAGTGACATTGGAAAGGGCAGAAAGATGACCTGGAAATGGAGGAATTTACCAGGTAGGAAGAGAATTAAAGGAGCAGTGAATACACTAAAATAAATAATTTTTGAACCCAGTTCTTTAATAAGTCCTTTACTGGCATAGAAGGAGGAAGTGAGAAAAGTGACTAAGCCAGATCATCTGTTGATTCCGTGCTGCTGCAAATAGCTGCCTTTTGTTTTTTGGAAGCAAATTAACACAGTATCTCAATGCCATCCTTACTGCAGTGCCTCTGCACAACCCCTATTTTCTCTGCTACCTGCTTGGGAGGGCAGTCTCTCATTTCCCCCAGCAATACTGTATTTGTGGAAAGCACTGAGGCAGCTCTCCCCTGGTATTGTCTGCTGGGGGTACACATGTGGTGCCTTCCTCCCCACCACAGCAGGCCAAGCATCTCTTCTCAGCTGTGCTAAGTGTGATGGGCAGCCTGCTGCAGGGCAGGAAGGACCTGTGTGCTGCTGGGAGGTTTGTACCCCAGGGCAAGGGGAGCAGTTGCCTTCAGCAGTAACCAAAGATGCTACTTTGCAGCAGCACATTGATTCCCTTTGGCGGTATGCTGCACTGGGAGCAGGGACGTGTAGTGAGCTCTTGGGAAATGGCAGTTGTGAGCTCATTCAAACCTTTCTCCTTGTGTGATATGCTATTTCAGAGCATTACACTACCAAAAGTGATTTAGAAATCTCTTTTTCTTTGTGAAATGCCACAAAGAAGCTGTATTGTGCAACAGAGTCAGGAATATGGTGTTTATTACAAGCTCGAGGGCAACTGGCTGGGCTATGCTGACACAGTGGAAAAATACCTGCAGGTCACCCATTTGGAGTTATGCCTGCATGGGAGACTTCTTCAGTGCTACTTGCCTGGCTGCTGGCCATGCTTCCTCTAGCCCTGAGGCTGGAGAAGCAGCTAAAGCTGTGTCGCACTTCACTCCCTGGTGTGTGGCTTCTGGGGGACCGTCATCAGCTGCTGTGACCTAGACCATCTTGCTATGAACTCTGCAGATTGATGGGCTTGTAAGACAAGTGACAAATAAAAACATGGAGAAGATTTATGATAGAGAATGTAAGGGCTTACTTTGTCAGACTGAGGTTTAAAAATAATTCAAGTTTTTACTGTCTATACTCCTGTATAACTTCTCCTTAACTCTTTTAAGCAGAGATATCCAGGCAGAGCCTGAGCCGCAATGATGATATGAGCAAGCTTTAAGGAGTAGATAAATAGCATAAGTAGTAGGCAGAGCTATAAATAACCTTTGGAGGACTGCACTTTTTTTGAATTAATAAATATTCTTGAAGGTTTAGGAACTAAAAGCAAAGAATTAAGAGGTCACAAAATAGTTGTGCTGTTTTGGTGCATTTGAACTCTATCAAACTGCTAATGACTCTTTAAAGTAACTCATAGTATTTAGTGGATGCATGTTGTCATCCATATCAGTCGCCTGCTTCACTTATCCGACTGCTTCTACAGCACTGATTAGCTGATAGTATATTAAAACTGGTTTCATACTTCTGTGGAGTCTTCATGTCTGCTGTTTCCCAAAATATTAGATTTTCATTTTTACCCTACTCTAAAAAAACAGACTTCAGAGACTTAATAAGAAACATAAGCAACTAACAGAAAAACAACATCTCTGTATGTTTCAGGGGATTTCAATCCATCTTCTACCACCCAGGATTTCTACATAGTTTCCTCTAGCTTTGTGAGTAATAAAGGGAATGCAGTAAGACCTAATAATGATAAAGTGAGTCTGTGTTTTGTGCAATTATTAGAACAGTAATCACTGTACATATCCTGTTTTTCATGATTGCTATATTGCTAAAAGAGACAGGCCAGCAAAGTGACTGAGATCCTCTAAGTTTCTGTTCCTGCAATATCTGGGTTATAGGTAAGCAAAGTTCTCATGCTTGCTGTCCATCTTCTATTGACTGTAAGTCTATGCATCTCTGGTTAGTACAGGTAGGATATGTAGTTGTAGCTGACTGGAGCCTAGTATGTTGATATATTTTAGTCCCTCCATCAGTCTTAGGAGCCACAGACAAAACATAATTATATACTGTCTTTTCCATGTTTGTTAGCAGTTTTAAGATTCCTTTTGGGCCTTTTTCCTGAAATTTGAAAGAGAATTACCTGGTAATATGCCTCATTTGGTCCTTGGTTTCGAAATCCCAACGGGTAGGGAGCAAAGAAGTCTCTGACCACATGATGAGTTTTCTGAGGCATAGAGCAGCAAGTGTAATCTGAGGAGGGAGGTGACAGAGTATCTCAACTTTATGCTGCCTTGGGGGCATGCATGACCTCTTACAGATCGTGCTGGTGCCTCACATAAATGGCGAGAACTCCTTATTCTGCTACTGCCCCTTGCCTGCTGGTTTCAGAGCACAGCTCTTGACTGGCTAAGCAGCCCTTGTAATTGCTGGTCTTTGTCGTGATCACCAGGCTGTCCTGTGTGGGTGTGCCTGCTCTTGCTGGCTTTTTGCTTTGCAGTCACTGACACTGGAAATGAAAGATCTGGGTTCTTATTGTAGGCAGTAGCTGGACTAGGTTATGAGTAGTTGCTAAAGCTGTATTGTGTGGAAAGTCTAGTTATACCCATTTCTGCTATGAATATGCTCTGATAAGTTCTTTGCCTTTTCAAAAGCCAAGAAGCCTCGCCTAGGTTCAGCTGTAACAATTATTTTGCTCCTTTCTAGTAGCTGGTGCAGTGCTGTGTTTCAGCTTTAGTCTGAGAACAGTGCTGATACAACACACTGATGTTTTAGTTGTTGCTCAGTGACACATATTCTGATCAGGGACTGTTCAGTCTCTCATGCTCTGCCAGTGAGGAGGGGCACAAGAAGCTGGGAGGAAGCAGAGACGTGACCCCCGACCCAAACTAGCCAAAGGGGTATTCTATACCACAGCACATCATTTGCACTATAGTAACTGTGGGAAGTCACCTGGAAGGTCCAGATCACTGCTTGGGTTGGGCTGGGTATCACTTGGTGGGTGGTGAGCAATTGCATTGTGCATCACTGCTGTTTATTGAGGTGTTTTTTTTCCTTCCCTTTTTAGTTTTATATTCTCTCCCCTTGTTTCTTCCCTTATCATTAATAGTAGTAGTAGTGGTACATTTGTATTATATTTTAGTTATTGGACTGTTCTTATCTCAACCCGTGGTGTTCACATTCCTTCCATTCTCCTCTCCATCCCACCTGGGGTGGGAGGAAAAAGGAAAGTGAGTGTGTGGCTGCTTGGTTCTGAGTAACTGGCTGGGCTTGAACCACGACAAAGCCATTTCCTTTAATTCCCTTACTTTAGATATGTTGTTTTGGTCTCTGCATAGTACTTCCTTGTTGTATTGGTTTATATCAACCCCTACACTGTTATCTTTTTGTTCGTGTATGTGACTTAAGATTTTGTATGCAATGTAGGTGGCTGTTCAGACTGTTCTCAATCTCAAAGTTCACTGCTATACAAGTAGAAACCCAGTTTGCCTTTTCATCCTTGAAAGATTCTTCTTTTTTGTTTGTGGTTTTTTTTGGGTTTCTCATGACCATTATATGATGATGGATGCGTTTTCCTTCCTGGGATCAAGAAACACTGGTTGTAGGGAAAGCTTTCTTTTTATTTAAATGTGATAACTGTAAAAGCCCTTTCTAAATCAAACATAAATGTGCTTGGATTGGTTGCACTGACGTTTGAATAAAATTGTCTGCTGATCAATCTGTGCTCTTCCTGCCTAATTTATGGCCAGGTTCTATATAGAAATTGAGTGAAAACTTTATGTAAGGTTATAGTGGGGACTTTGTTACCCTAGTTATTCTGCCCATGTGCATACTCATATCTGCAATAGAAAGGGAGGTGAAGAATTCTCCTTTTAAGTGTTTCTTCCTAGTTGAACTATTAGTAAAGGGTGGCAACAACAAGCAAGAGGTTTTGATTTTATTTTTTTTCTCACTGCTGTCAGTGCAGAATACTGACAATTCTAGAATTTGTTTTGCTGCCTAAATTTAAAAAACAGCTATCTAAAGGTTTGTTAAAATAGTTCCCATTATGTAAAATAGAATTGCTTGCCAATTATTTGTGTGCTTGTCTGTTCTTCTAGGCATGTTTTCCACAAAGCCTGTGTGGATCCGTGGCTTAGCGAGCACTGTACGTGTCCAATGTGTAAACTGAACATTTTGAAGGCACTGGGAATTGTGGTAAGCTGCACTCTTATATTGTGGATGAACTGGTTTTGCAGTTAATACCAACATGCCTGGAATTTTCGATGAGGGTACAGTAGGATTTGGTGCATATCATCATTGCTCACAGTGGTAAACCATACAGGCATAGGCTACAGTACAGGCATATTTTTGTCCCTTTCTTGAACCTTAATCCTTTTATCTGCTTCTTCCTCTACTTCTTTAAGATGGAATGAAGTCGCAACTTCAGATTGAAGTTGCTAATTCATGTTCTTCTCTCTTGTGTGATCTGAGGGCAGCCATAGTGGCTGAATAAATTGTGTATGTGTGGTTTTACTCCATTTATAGGTCTGCTACATGTAGCGTATTCACCATTGTAATGTGGAGTTGCTTTTTTCCCTCCAGCCAAACGTGCCATGTACAGATAACGTAGCCTTTGACATGGAAAGGCTCACCAGAGGCCAGCCAGCAAGCAGGCGATCAGCTCTTGGTGATTTTGCCAATGACAGCTCTCTCAGCCTGGAGCCCCTGCGCACCTCTGGGATGTCACAGCTTCCACAGGATGGGGAGCTAACGCCAAGGTCAGGAGAGATCAACATTGCTGTGACAAGTAAGTTTTCTTTGGCTTCCAGTACTCTTCTATGGTTTCTGTGGTATGTGGTGCCTGCTGTGCTGTAGCTCTCTGCTGCAGGGCCGTGGTGAAAGATTTCCCTGCAGGAACAAAGGTGACCTCAGTGTCTCTGTAAGAGGCGTATGCTCCGTATTGAAACTGATAACTCTAGGTATGACAGTGCCAGCACTTCCATTATTAATGGTATATCCATTTAGATCTGCATGCAAAGAACACTGGATGACCTAAAATGGCAACAAAATGACCCTCTTGAACTTGGTAACCAGTATGAGAAACTGGGTTGCCAAAATCATTATTTACCCTTTCAGAATACTTAACATGCCATAATTTATAATATTTTAGCTGCTTGCTATTTCTGCAGAGATTTTTTTCCCCTGAGAACATTACTACAGGAATTTTGGTGTTTCTTAGCAGATGGTTTTTGTCCCAAAAATTGTGAATTAAAAAGAAGTATTTGATGTATCAACATTTGAGTATTGTCCAAGTGGTTATGATATCAGAAAACTGTTCCTGCACTGCTTGCAAGCTCTCATCCATAAGAACAGCATGGGAAATTTCCACTCACTGGATTTTACCTAAGGTTTTTAATGTGTGATAGCACTACAGTGACTACAATGTCTGGAATTGCATCATTTTTCCATATGCTCTAGAGTCTCAATCTGATGCATGAATGGTTGGTTTTCTGTCTGAATGGCAATAATAGAATGCATGCAGGACAACAGTCTAATTTCCTCCTTGTATTTTGCTGATGTGCATCTGTTATCTGGATTTTGAACTTAGTGACAATGTTTGTCACTGATATATGCATATGAGGCAATGTAACTGATGCAGTCCATTGGAGTGTTTCTTTAGAGGCTGCAGCAAAGTAAATGTCTTGTTGAAACAATCTCACCTTATAAAACACATAGTCTGTATCCAGAAGTGTCCTGATCTGAGAAAGAAAAATCCACATATAAAATCTGAGTACTTTACAAAGCAAATAAGTCACTTTGTCATGCAGTGTTCGACCTTTGATTCATCTTGTATTCAGCTCTGTTGAACAGAGAGCAAATCTGTCGGTGTGCTGCTTTCCTTGCCGTGAGTGGGGAAACTCTGTAGTCTAACTGAAACTTTTCACTGATTGGTTTTACAGAAGGTATTTTCACTCTGTTCCCAACTGTAGCACTGCTCTTGCACAGATGGGATGCCAGGATAAAACAAGAAATAATCAGTAACAGTTCATTCTGACAATGTTTATAAAATAAGGCTTTAGGGAAGGCTGTTCAAATGTTTGGATTTTATGGGTGACACATGCATTTTTTGATGCATGCGAGTTAAACCAAAAGCCATATTCAGCAAACATGTTTGTATTCTGAACTATTGCTATGTGCCAAATTGAACTTTGAATAGTGAACATTTTATAATAGCCTTCTTTATACTACTTTTGATTTTTGCAATGTGTCTGCATGTATGCACTAATGTTGAAATTACTTTCCTGTGTTGTATTCCTGTCTTTTTAATGGAACGCTCTAGTGATGTTTTACTATTGGACAAGCTATCCTATTTTTTGTTGGTTTTTAAAATATCACTATAGCATTTATTGGGGGGGGAGGGGGGTGTGAAGACACAAATTAAGTGTGAAAGTATATTGGGTGTGCTTATGTGAAGAACCACATCTCAGCTAATCTAAACCAACCCTGACAATCTTCTTTCTAACTTGGGGACGGACAGAGCTTTCATTACATTTCCCCTTGTTCCTGCATTTCACTTTACATTAAGTAATTTTTCTTTATCACTAACCCTTGGAAGCAGCCAGGAAGTATTGTTGTGCCATGCTTTTTTCCACACCTCTCTCCACTTCTTCTTTGCTAGCCTTCTCCAGTCAGTAACTCTGTGGCTAACCTCCTTCTGCTTCACCTCCTGGTGCCAGTCATGGCTTAGAAGCCTCTTGCCTTCCGCCAGTGGTGTTTGAGGGGAATATTGGCATCGCTTTGGCATAAGCCTTCTCCCACGAGTGATTTCCTCCCTTTCCTTTGTCAACAGAAGAATGGTTTATTATTGCCAGTTTTGGCCTCCTCAGTGCCCTTACACTCTGCTACATGATCATCAAAGCCACAGCTAGCTTGAATGCTAATGAGTAAGTAAAAATTCGGATGTTTCTATATATTTCTGGTGGGTGGGTGTCATGGAAACATTGGGAACAAATACCAAGAAATAGGAAAAACATAGTTTTCAAAGAATCAAATGACTTTTCTGCATTTCTCTAATGTCTCTCTCTTAACAGTAGGTTCCAAGATAACATTTAAATCCCTCTTAATTTATATTTAGCTGTATTGTCGAGGGAAATGTTCTTGCTAAGTGGAGACATGGAACAGGAAAAAGAGAGAATATTTATATTTAGGTTCTGATCAATGATCTAGGTAAACATTAGATTTCTGCTATTAAATGTCCGTGCTTAAGATTCACCTGGCAGAGCCAAAAATTACTCCTGTCAGTTACCTTTGACAGTTTTCACCTCAAAATCATAGTCAAATTTCATATTAAGTAAAAATAAAAATCTGCATTCCTAGTTGGCACCCATTCAGCAAAAAATAAAGGTATTTAAATAGAAAACTACCTTGTTGCTTTCAGGCGAGGGAGATACAAAAGTACCCAATACACTACTGTTTCTTCTCTCTTAAGTGAAGGTAGCAGACCAGCCTTCTGAGCTCTCGTTGGAGTGTGCTTAAGAATTGTAGTCAAAGGAGTGCTTAAAGGCATCCATGCTTTCTTAATTCTAATAGACACCCCAGTGCCTCCTTTCAGATAGGCTGGGCAAGAAATGACTCCAGCACCTGACTTTCACTCTTTTTTATAGTTCTGTGTAGGCAATTATAAATCAGTTCTGCAGATCTATTAACTGGGTACATCTGGTGTATGGAGCATCTGGGCTCATGATACATATTTAATCATTATTTATTTGGGGAGGCAAGTGTCAAAATCTTTGTCTCAGGACATCTTGATGCTTTCCATTAATGTGTTGATCTCTTACCAAAATTGGGCTAAGATTCAAAGGCATTCTCCTGCCCAGCCTGGAAATGTAGTGTTATAAACATGATTTTTTAATTATATTTTTTTAGATGAGAAGTGCTTTTTTGGTTTTTTTACTTTTACTGCTGCCTGGAAAGTATAAGATGTCCTTCTCAATAAGATGGAAGCATGGCTAATAATCTCCAGTGCAAAATTTTAGACAGCTTTAAGCTCATCTTCTTCAGGAGGGGCCATAAGTTCTTGCAGGTTTTGGTCATCAGGGACCTTTATTACCACTAATTTGCAAATCTTCCTTTCCTCCTCTTTTCAGATGCTAATTCCAAAAGGGGTTAATGAAAAAAAGTCTTAGAACTTCCAACAGCCCTGTCAGGTCTTCTGATTTATTTATTTTTTTCCATTTGTCAAAATCTTGGAATTTCCACTGTCAATCAGCAGCTTGGCAGCAAAGCTGTGGCTGAACATAGTTAATCTGCACTGAAAAATAGCTTGGGAAAGCAGGGAGCAAGATGAGTTGTGAAACAGGAATGGCTGCATTTCTGCACATTTCCACATCATTAGGAAGGAGAGAAGGAACTGTAGCCCATGTAGTATCATCCAGATGTGGGCACTGATAGCAGTTGCATTTCTGCCTGCCTTGCAACTCTTCTTTTTGTTGTCTTTTGCTCAGTGGGATCTGGGTCTATTTTTACTGAAAGGGGGAGCTTCTCCACACTGGCAGAGTTAGGGCCTCCAGCAAAGTGTTTTCACAGTGATGTTTCTTTAGTACAAATAAAGGATGTGCTGATGTAAGGAGAGAGCTCCTTTCCCCAGTGCTAGGAATGAAAATATGAGCATATACAAGGCTGTACTTTGAGGCAGACTTAAGAAAACTAGCAGCTGCAGAAACTAGAGCTGTCAGAAATCACTTATTCATGGAACTGAGGTACCTAGCTGTAGCCTTCATCCTCAACAGCTTTTCAGCTGAATCCTTTGGGATCTAAGCAGCTTCTACAAGTGCTGCCAGGTTCTACTACTCATTTTAGACAGTTTAAAATGTGAATGTATGACACTAATCCTTAGATTTATTGTTTAATTGACACCTTACCTTCCCCAGTGCAGACTAAGCATTTCCTGTGCTGAATATCATGCCAAATACATGGCAGCTCCCTCTCACTGCAATTTCCATTAAATGTCATAACAGCATACCTGCTTTTTATGCTGTTCTCCGTATAAAAAGCAATGCTGGCATACCCTACATTTGTCACAATAGTGTTTCAAGAGGAAGCTGAAGGTCTTTTTCTTACCAGAAAACAACAGTAGCAAGAATGAGGACATGTAATATGCTGTTGCAAGTAAATGTGCCAAATATTCTGCATTAAAACTCACTTAAAACATGTCCTGATCCTTTCTGTTTCCTATGTCCTTCCTGCAGCTTAATTATTTATTTTAGAGCACTAGTTCTGGATTGTGTGTATATACATATCTAACTCTCTGTGTGTATGTTTGTGCATATGTATATGTACACACATATATGCATTTTTAAATAGTCCCTGATTAAAGTAAACAGTGATAAGAGAATAAGGAACCAGCTGCTTTCTCCTGGACTTGTAATATTTGTGGACTATTGCTATTAAATGAATTAGGTAGTGATTTAAAGGAACAAAAGAAGCAAACTGTTGTTGGGAGCAAGAAGCAATTTGAGAAATTACTGTATAACTGCTTTAAAGTCCAAAAAGCCCAGATGTTGGATAGCACCACTTAAAGTTGTCAGTAGCAGATGGAGTTTCCTCAGAAGGTCAGAAGTGCTCAAGCCTTTGTCCTGTCTGTTTTACTGGTCATGTAAGAATGATGAAAGGACCTCTTAATGCTCTGGCTTGTATAATTAGTCATTTCTCACTAACTTACTTTTACAGGATTGATTGATTTATTTTAGTACTGGCATTATTAACTTTAATATAAATATTTCGTTCCTCTTTTTTTCTGCCCCACAGAGCAGAATGGTATTGAAGAAACGCTTTCCGGCCGATTGCCTTGGAGAGAGACACCTATTTTTATGCATCATTTATCGATCATGCAGCACAAGCAATTATTTAGTACATTCTATTTTTTCATAAAATTTGCTGATGCCAAAGCTTTGTATTAAGGAAAAAGTGAAGAAATAAAAAAAACCCTTTAATTATGAAATCCTTCTGTGTGAGAATTGTATTTTTCTTGGACTTCCTGTGTTAGTACTTAGGTCTGACAGCCTTTTGTACATTTTATATGGTGCTTTATTTCCTTTGAATGGTTTCATCTTTGCAGATCTCTATTCTTCTCCTTTTATTTTGGGACACACAAGCCTAACAAGTGGAAATCTCATGCAGTGCCGTTCTTATGATGCCACCCAGCACTGGAATGACTATCTAGGGTACTGTTAGCAATTATTCCATACCAACTTGTTAGGGAAAAAAGCTGGGAAAAGCATTTTAGTATATAATAGGCTTACCTTGACCCCAGCTGAGAATGAATTTGAAATAAGAACATTTTCCCCATTTCTCCCCCTGTAACACTCTTGTGTCGCACTGGGAGGTTTGCAGTGTGATTTTTGTCTTCAGGGCATGCATTGCTGAAGGTTTGCAACACTATTTTCTCAACATACAAATCATAACCCTTTTCTGTCTTTTACTTTCTGACAAAAGTGAAGCTACCCTAAACCACTTCTTTCTTTACCAAATGAAAAGGTAGCTTTCCCCTGCTGTCATCTGTGAAGCCTCCTTTCATATTAGTGACAGAGGTTAGTTTTTGTTCAAATTCAGATTATGAAAGATTGATAATCGTCCTTACTGTAATGTAGAAGCTCTATGCAAACATGTCCCTTCTTGCAGAGGGAAAACATCTCTCATCGCTGTCCTCAACTCAGGCTGTTTCACACAAGTTTGCTTATGCAAGCAGCATATGAGTAATTTCACAACAGTCAGTTAAAACATGTGGACCTGATTCGCATCCAGATGATAATGCCTGAGTTAATGAGATGGGTAGATGAAGGTAACAAATCAGTTGATAGAAGCTAAAGCCTATTCTGCTGCATTGGGTTGGTTTTGTTGTTCTTGTATCAAGACATAGACATTTGAAACTTAATGCTTTCTAATTTAATTAAATGAACAGAGGAGCCATCTTACTTTGATTTAATTTTTTTTAATGTACTGGGAAATAAAGGATTTAATTTACTTTTATTTTTACGTATAGGCACTTTTAGAATTTAGGAACCCAGCCAGAGTCTGCATTGAAATAGTTTCTTAATTCTTGTTTGTCCAGCAGCCTTCAGCTGAGGCAGCTTTTATAGCAAGGAATTAAGTATGTGATGGCTTCAGTGCATTTTGTAGAATTCTTTTTCAGCGTGTCCTTGTGAAATTCTGACAGAAACACGAAAACAATCAATAGAGCAGTAAGTGCATCTTTAATAATTAGAAAAGTCCATTGTACCTACTCATGAAGAGGAAAGAAACCCTCAAACTGTGTCTGAGGTCTGTCTCCTTGTAAAATACAGCATGTGTCAGCTGAGCGTTATTGCCAAAAATGGAGGAGTGTGATTTAGGGTACAGGCTATGAAATGAAAGGTGACCTATTTTTTTCTCACCCATCTCTCAGCAGCAGTAGTAAAATTGCTAAGTTTGTGCTTGTCTCCTGAAACCAAAATCACAAAGTGCTTTTTAATGCTGTGGGAGGGATGCTCAGGCACAGCCTCAACAGCGTGGTGACCCAGATGCAAAAGGCACCACAGACATGTCCAGTTCATGTTGCTTTTGCAGATCAGCAGCAGAAAGGGAAGTTGAGTGATACTGGGAACAAAATGGTTGACAGGGATTCTAGTGCATTTGTTTCTGTAGAGGATTTAAATAACCCAGGACCATCCTTTTTAATCTTTCTTTTGAGCCTCTAATAATTACCTCAGCAAAGTGTTAATAAAGAAAACAGATCGTATCTGCTAGGTTAATTGCAGGTCAGGTTGGCAATGCAAGTTTATCCTGTTAATATGTTCAAAGATGGGCTCTGCATCATACCAGAAACTCATTTTTTGACTCTGGATAGATGGAAGGAAATACCCAAAGTGTTTCATTGAATTGTTTAGGTTGAAGAAGACCTTTAAGATCAGAGTCCAGCCGTTAACCCAGCACTGCCAAGTCCACCACTAAACCATGCACCCAAACACCACATCTACATGTTTTTTAAATACCCCCAAGGATGGTAACTCCACCACTTCTCTTAGCAGCCCGTTCCAATGCTTGACAGCCCTTTTGGTGGAGACATTTTTTCCTAATCTCCAATCCTGGTGCAGCTTTAAGCCATCTCGTCTTGTCCCACCACTTGTTACTTGGGAGAAGAGACTGACTCCCACCTCACTACAGCCTCCTTTCAGGTAGTTGTAGAGAGCAGTAAGGTCTTCGCAAACAACAGCTCCAGCAGGCACCTTCTCTGGTTGGCTCCCTCACCGGCTGTGTAAGGAAGTTCTCATACACACACTCCAGGAACCTTCTAGACTGTTTCCACTGTATTGTGTTTCCAGCAGACATCTGGTAAGTTGAAGTCCCCCACGACAACAAGGGAGAGCCATTGGGAAACATCTCCCACATGCTTATAGAGTATTTCATCTGCCTCTACATCCATGTTGGGTGGTCTATAGCAGCCATGATATCTACCTTGGTTTTCTCCCTAATTCTTGCCCATGAGCACTCAGCCTTATCACCATCATTAAGCTCTTGACAATCAAAACACTTCCCAACACACAGGGCTACCCCACTGTCTCTCCTTCCTTGCCTGTCCCTGCTGAAGAGTTTACAGCCATCCATTGTTGAACTCCAGTTGTGCCAGTCATCTCCCCATGATTCTGTGATGACAACTATGTCATAGTTTTCCTGCTGCACAATGGCTTCCAGCTCCTCCTGTTTGTAGCCCATGCTGTGTGATTTTTGCTGCCTGCCATGCTTTCAGATATCCACATATAAAAGATGAGTAATCTTACTCTCATTAGTATAATCATAATAGTGGAAAGGAGAGGAGCTGGTCCCTCTTTCCAGACATTGCAAAGATGGCAGGACTGGACTGACAAAAGAGTATAATAGGATGTAGTTAGGAGGCAATAGCAGTGTCTTGCTACACAGCTGGCTTCAAGGAAATGATGCTTTATGAAATAATCCTGCTCTCTTGTTCCTTAACCAAGAGGGTGTTTCAAAGAGATTGAGATAGGGAGTGCTCTGATCGGATTTCTGCATTAAGAAGTCATTGTGCTGAAGGAGCTGTGGAGGGACTGCAGTTTGTGGCAGGAGCTGGCCCTGATTAATGACTAAGTCTTTCAGATGGAGAGGGAACACCGGGTGATGCTTAGTCCTGATGCACCTGCAGTGCTACAGCAAAGCTGTCTCTTGAATTTTTGGCCTTGGTGTTGTGCCCACTCCTGTAGCATTCGATGGTAGGCATAAACATCAGTTCCAGACTAGTGTGTTCCTTTTCAGACTCAATGCAAGTTACCTGAAAAGTTTTTGTAATTATATAATGAAGAACAGTAGCAGAGCACACTGAAGGATTCATCTTCCTGTATTAAAAGCGAATGCAGTTCCCAGTTGTTTTCCCTATCAAAGGGATAAATCTTGATCTGTCTTGGTAAGTGCAAAATAGGAAGAGCAGATTCATAAGCTGAATTTGGAACTCTGGCTCTTTCTACTTGTCCTTAAACTACATTTATTCACTAAATTTATCAACTGGACTGATGCCATATTTGTAAACTTAACACGAGCAATTCTCTGCGTTAAGCCGAGCGTAGCTGGGTCACTGTGCCCTGCTGACTCTGTTTTTCTAAGCCATAAATTGTGGGTAAAGATAGCAACCTGGTTATTAGAGCTCCTGAAGATGGAGTGTTGAAAAGCACTGAGCAGCAGCTGTATTTTCAGCCCTGGGCAAGCTGTGCTGAATGGTAGAGGGGCATTTAGGACAGGAATGAATGATGTGTCCCAGAAGTGGTATGCAAGCCAAGAGATTTGTATCTGTATGGAAACATGCAGCCTCCCTGGAAGTGGGTGGCTTAAATTGCTTTTGCCAAGAAGCAAGAAAACATCCCAGTAGAGAGTTTGAGAGGTGTTGGATATACAGTGCCTGTTCCCAGATTAATTTAAAACACTTGTCAGATGACCTGTCTGTCTGGTGATTAAATCTGTCCCTTGAGTCTGCTGGAGTGGGAGTCTGGGCGCACACAGAGGAAATGACAGCCTGGGCTGTCTGCTTCCTAATCCCTTGTTTGATTTTTGTGTAACAAAAACAAAAGCAGCACCAGGCTTTCAGAGTCCCCTTTGTTTCATTTCAGTATTGGCTGTTCTGTATGTAGCCCTTCAGCGGGTGGAGGAAAGGGAGATGAAACATCCACTATCCGTGGCTTATTCCAACTGCAAGCTGAGACTCAGTCATTGAAAACTAAATTATCTTCACCCATACCACATTTCAAGAGGAATCTTGAAATCAGTTTTATCGGGTATAGATATATGGAACCAAGTAGGTTCAGGTTGGTTGTTTGAAGACAATGACCAGCCAGAAGTCATAGTTCCAAGTTTATGTTCTTTTAAAAACTCAACCTTTTTTAAGTGTTGCTGAGTCTTAAAACCCTGTAAATTTGGCTGAGGGTTCAGATCTAGAATGTGGGGGGTTGTCATCCCCTACCAACTGCTTCTGCAAAGTATATTCCAACACAGTACGTTTCTTCCAAAGACTGGGATATATGCTCCTGGCAGAAGGAGCAGTTCACTCCTTTTGAGTTGTAATGCAACTACTAATTTCACTCATGTTTCAGTTAACTACTTGCAAAATGAATTTGTATGGAGCCCATCTAAGTGTCCCTGGCTCTTCCAGCCAGTGCTGTTATGAGGCCTCTGCTTGGATAAGTGGAAAATTCATCCTTGCTTTCACTCTTTCAACACTTCTATGCATTTGATTATAACTGTAGCTTTTTCTTTTTAATCCTATGTCCTCATTTTGGCTGGGATTGAGTTAATTTTCTTCTTAGTAGCTGGTGCAGTGCTCTGTTTTGGATTTAGTATGAGAATACTGTTGATAACACACCAGTGTTTTAGCTGTTGCTCAGTAGTGCTTAGTCCAAATTGAGGACTTTTCAGTTTCCCCTGTTCTGCCAGTGAGGAAAAGCACAAGAAGCTGGGAGGGAGCACAGCCAAGACAGCTGACCTGAACTCCCAAAGGGAGTTTCGTATCACAGATCATCGCGCTCAGGATATAGACTAGAGGGAGCTGGCTAGGAGCTGCTAATCACTGCTCAGGGATGAGCTGGGCATCAGTCAGCAGGGCGTGAGCAATTGTAGTGTGCATCACTTGTGTTTCTTGAGTTTTATTTCTCTCACTCTTTTTCCTTTTATTATTACTGCCCTTGGTATTGTATTTTACTTTATTTCAGTCATTAAACTGTTCCTATCTCAGCCCATGGGTTTTACCTTCTTCCAATTCTCCTCCACATCCCAGTGGAGGTAGGGGGTGGAATGAGTGAGTGGCTGCATGGTGCTTAGTTGCTGGCTGGGGTTAAACCACAACATCCTAATAAGGACTTCTTTTTTTTCTTATCTGAGACTCTGTCTTTTGGGTGAGGGAGGGAGGAGAAAAAGTGTTCTGCACGGTAGCAGTTGAATTCTACTCTCATACCTTTTGTGAGCTCTTTATTTCAGAACGGCATAGGCTGGACTGAAAAACTGGCACAGAAAGAGGATTCAAGCACCTGAATTCTGCCAGGGCTAAAACTGCAGTCCCTGAAGTGTCTTGCTTCATTGGTGCCTGAAACTGGAGGCACCTTGGTCTGCTGAGTGCCTTCTTGATGAACTTGGAAGCTTTTCAGTTGCTTCCAGTTTGGCTCATGTGGCTGCGTGGCATATTGTAAGCTAAGCAGCCATGCTCCCAGCTAATCCCTCTTGGGATCAAGAAACTGAGTAATGAAACGTTTTGGCCAAGGGCCTGATCTGATAGGTACTTTCAGAGAGAACCGTTCATACAGCTCCTTGGCTGGGCTGGGCTCCTTGCAAAATACATCTGTGGCTTTGGAGAGCCACAGTCATGCCAGGCCACCAACGGAAAGCTGAACTTCCATTCCCCACTCTGTCAACAGCCACTTAGCGCTTGGTTTGGGTATCGCCAGTGTTGGAGGAGAGGGTCTCCATTGGTTCTGTGTAAGGGAATACGTAGGTGCCTGTTTCTAGAAGGTGACTCCAGGTGGATGGAGGTTGCTGAGCTCTGGCAGAGGTCAGGCTTTCAGCAGCATCAGCTGGGCAATCCTTGGTGACCTCCTCGCTCAGCCTGCTCATTTCTTTTGACCCCATGGTGGAGCATTTTGTGCTGGTCACGGCACAGGGAACTGGGCACCTACCAGAGGTTTCTGGGTTTCTCAGGGAAGCACATGCCTGCTTTACAAGGCAGTAAATCAACAGCAAGCACCAAGCGCGAAACTCTGGCCTGCCCCAGCCTTGCTCAGACTTGACCTGTTTTATCTGAAAGAACCATTTGAGGTGGGTCTGGTCATGCATATGGAAAGCAGTTGCTTTGAACTGGCAGGGGAGAACACAAATGGAGGTGAACTATTTTGTATGGCTGCTACTGGCCTTTTTTAACTTGTGTTGAAGGGTGGCTATTTTTTCCATGCATACTGTGTTTTACAAGGATGCTTGTGGGCATTGCTCACGTGTGATCCTAATGCGGTTTTGTTCTACCTCTTGTAGGCAGTCACTTCTTTCATCGTAACTCTCTGTCCCCTCGAAGCCTGGTCTACGAGAGCGAGTTCTCAACCATCGAGCCTGCCTTGGACATGTACGACGAGAACAAAACCTGAAGGGAATCCATGCTCCTTCCTGGCCCTTTTTCCATTTTTTTTCATTTCTCATTCCTATTGTTGTGTACTCTTTCCATGGATCTCCTTTGTCTGAAGAAGAGCTGCTTTTTCCAGAACACGAACCCACCTTCTCGATTGCAAAGACGAAGACAGCTGTGGTGGTTTCTGAGGGTGGCGTCTTTGAGCTGACAAAGAGTTGCGCACAAGCAAGGTTGTCTGATGGAAATTGCTGAGTAACAGCATGGGGAGCTGTGTCGGTCCAGCTGCGGCGATGCGGAAGAGGTTTTCCGGTGGTCCTAAGAGTTTGTGTTGGATTGCAAATGCATCTCTTACACAGGCGTCTGCTGTTCCTATTTGTTCCAATTGTCCGGATAGTGGGGCAATGTCAGAAAGGGAACTGGTTGTAGAGGAGATGGCCAGTGACTGGTAAAAGCACTCCTATATCTTGGTCAATCCATAACCTTACTGTGAAATAGCCCCTTTTAAAAGGGACCTTTATAAGTGCATTGAGTTTCCTACAACCCACGTAACCCCGGGTAAGAGCAAGCCAGTCTGACGTTCAAGCTGCAGAGAGGACCTGCGTTTGCAGAAGGATTTCAAGGAACTTGATGCTTGGATTTTTTTCTCTGATTTGATTGAAGCCGGAGAAGAACGGTCTACACAGAATATACTTTTGGTCGTTCCGTGTGCTCAAGTCAAGTGAGTCTCTTCCTACAGAGAGGACATTCACAGAACCAGCACTTGATCTACCTGAAAACCATAAGACTCTTTGAAATATGCAGGAATCTAATTAGCTTTCTTTCTCACGTAACCTTTTTTTGGGGGGGGGGGAGGAGGGAGGGTGGTGGTGTAAAAAAATCCACCAACTTTTTCACTGAGGTTTTTTAAAAGCCAGCATGTTGGCATTACACAGAGAAGAAAAGAGGTAAGCTTCTCATCCCGTCCTCCCGTTGAGGTCTGCAACAGTTAAATGACAAACACATTCTCTGAGCCGTGCCCTTTCCCACTGACATCAATAACGGGAATGCAGAAAGCAGCAGAAGAAAGGAAAGCAGCAACCGCTTTGAGACACTGCAGGAAAAATCAGGTTTTAGTGGTGTGTGACAAAAGCGATGGGGAAATGAATGTTGTTTGCAAGCTTCTGAAAGAGTAATGCAGAAATGGAGAGCAAGAGAGGAACCTCTTGAGTTGAGTCATCCACAGTGTTCCTCAAATGAGCAGACGTGGAGGAGCGAATGCTTCTGCTCCACCTTTTCCTACCGGACAAATGCACAGCTGTTTAATGAACGTTTGGATTTTTCTCCATTGCAGTCTAAGTTACGGTAGGCGTAGAAACACATTTGTGTCCTTGTAATGTGAAACAAAGCTTCACCTTCTGTATAGGAATCTTGAGAAATCAGTTAAGCTAAAAAGGAAGGTAAGACATTACCCTGCTGCGCTTTCATTTCATCCACTTTCGCTACAAGCGGGGGAATTTCCCCTCCTTTATTGTGTTTTCTAATTGTATAGCTGTCTGCTTGACGTATATCCTTACCTGAAGAGTGGTTTGGCTGTGTTTTTAGCACGGATGTTTAAGAGAAGAAGAAAAACCCAGCTCTGTAAAATGAGGAAATGATCCTCGTCACCGAGCGTGCTTTGACTTTTGTTGCTGTGCGTCAGCTTTATTTAATCTGATAATTCAAGAGTGGGTGGCGTGAAGTGTAGGGAGGCTTTTCTCTTAATACCCACATTTGTATTTACCAAATGCACTTTTATTGTCATTCAGCCCACTCTAGAAATACGCTTAAACCCCAAAAACCTTTAAAGAGCTCAATTTTAACACCCACTTTCCTCCTACAAAGCAGAAGTGAAGGTTGCGGAAAATGCCAGCCGGTGGTTTGAGAGGCAGCAGGTCGTGGTCAGCACCCTTCCTCTTTTGCAGATGTGCAAATAGGGGCAGCTCTTGACAGCATCAGCAAGCCCAGGCAGAGCTCCCAGACCCAGCCTGGCTGAGCTGCACTCAGGCCCATACAGGGCTCGGGGGTGGCAGAAGGGCTGATTGAGCAACCCCTGTTTTCATAATTCCATCTGCGCAATCACAGCAGGCAGACACGTGAGAGGAGGGCCTTCCAAACACAAACACCCAAGAGAAAAATCACCATCTCCCAAGGATGTTACAAGGCTTCTTCTTATCCGCGGTGGGCACCCAGGTTACAATAAACCAACACGCATCTGGGTGTTCATGGTTAAACACGTCAATCTCTGGGTGTCCGCAAGGAGCACGTGTCCTGTGCACAGTGCAGAGCTCCCCGGTGTGGTTTGGGGTAGGACAGCCTGGTGTAGCACTGTGCAGGGTGCAGGTGCTCAGAGTAAATCCTTCTTGTAGGGGCTGCCCCAGCCCAGTGCAGGGATTTGCCCAAGGCCACTGGGCATAGTTTTGGCACGAAAACAAAGCTGATGGTTTCTCAGCTGTGACAGACGATGTGAACCAGCCATGTACCAGAGTGTCCAGAAAAGCTAGAAGAGGCATGGAAATGAAAAGAAACATTAGAAAATACAAAGGCCCCAAAGACAAAATAATAAATAATGTCATTTTTTTTTTGTAAAATCTTATTTCTAACCTAACATCCCGGTTTTTAGCAGGGGGAGGGAAGGTTTGCCTCTGTGGAGATCAGGGTCTGGTATAGTGATATAGAAATGGATATGTGATATAGCAACTTGGAGTTGATGATTCTAATTGACATCCTGGATTTGGAAAACCTATCAGCACTGTAAAAACAAAAAGCTAGTTCAAACAATTCATCCCTACGTACATGCTGGGACGTGCCGTAGCAGGCGTTCTTCTACTTAGTCATACTCAGGATGGGGAGGAGGCACCGCAGCAACATGGGTGATTTTTCTGGGCTGCACTGGTAAGTTTCAGGTTTTCCTTTTAATATTAATCCGTATCTAAAAAAAAAAAGCTTGATGGGCATTGTTGTTCTTGTTCTGCTGCAGTGGTGCTGTGTATGGTTGAGCCATTTCGTAGAAGTAAAATATACTGCAATTTACCAAGAAATGTGAGTGCCAGTAACTTGGGAAATCATTTCCAAGGTTAAAAGAGAACAGTTCTTTTTAACAGAAAGCATTAATTTTATGACTTTAACATAAATATACATATATACATATAGAAGCTTTGATCTCCAAGTGTTTCCCTAAAATGTTTAAACTCTAGCACTTCACCTTCTCTTTCCTGGCCTCCTGTTCTATGAGAGTTTTGCATGTTCCCGTAAGACATTGGTAAAATCAAGGTTTGCTTGTGTTCTTAGAGGATAATTGCCAGTAAAAGAAACAGGCTGTAAATGTGCTTTTTACCTATAATTCTAACAGTAAGTATTAAATTTGAAGCATGTTAAAATTAACTTAATGACACTTACGATTACTTCCTCCAGTGAGCTGATGTGTTGGTATCTGCACTATCCCCCTGCTTCTAGGATGCTTGCCTTGGCTCCTGAGGATGCTATAGGAATAGCCAGATTTCCTACATAAGCCAAAGAAAGACCAAAAATAGTTAAATACATGTTTTTTAGGACTATGTTATGAGACTTTTACACACCTTCTGTTCTCTTTAAACACGCTCATGTAAGACAGTGCAAAGGCTTGGGAAAGCCAAGAGCTTTAACAGCTACTGAAAAGCAGAGGGAAGTCTGCACGAGGCAAGAGTCACGCTGATGCTCCGGGACTCATTCAGCCCAATTTAGGTTTGAGATAATGCCACAGTCATAGTTCATGAGCTGAAGAATGAAGGCACCAGGGTTGAGCTGAAGTTCAAGCAGCTCTGCAGCCTGATTACTGGGGGGTGAGTTAATTGTTAAAAGTATATATTGTTTTGCTTAGCTAATAGTCATCTGGGGTTTACAACAAAGTAAACATCATGGCAATGCACAAGCCAAGGCAGAGTGGGCAAATACAAGAGCCACGGGGCTGCTGCCAGCCCTGGGGGGGGGAAGAGAAGGGCAGGAAATGCCTTGAACTTCCCAAGTGAAGCTTTCGCTCCTTTTTCTCTCCGTGTTACACATCCATAGGTGACCTAATTTTCCAGCCTGAGCAGTGCAGAAGAGTGCATGATGTGCCATGACAGCTTGCATATGTGCTATTATATTTAAAGATGCCTTCACTTTTTCCTTGCTGCACCGCAGGGTACTGCTGTAAGGGCAGCCCATGCCCCAGCATGCTGGGTGGAAACTGGAGCAAAGATGCTCCAGTTAACCAGATTGGGGGGGAATCAGGAGAAGGGTAGAGTGTGCTTCTGCAGGTTGGTGCTTATTTCTGCTTTGTTTCCAATGTCTTTGGAATAATCAAGAGGAAAAGTGGTACCCCGCACCACTTTCTGATGGGATGCAGTGACAAGAGTGGGGCTCTGGCTGGGATTTTGCTGCCAGCACAGGGTCACAGTGCTGTGTAAGCCCCAGTCAGTGATGTCCTGTCCTGATGGCCAAAACCCCGACATCACTGGGGCCTATGAGGCTTACCTGGTGCAGGTGCAGTGCTTTGTGGGGATGAAACGCACTTGCATGAGCCTTAGCAAAGCAACACTAACTGACACCATTTACCTAGGTGAGTTGTTCGATCCTTTCATTCACCTGCTCTTTCTGAATGCCTGCAGTGTTCCCAAATATTAATTCTCCCCAATTGATCTCCGGCCTCCACCCCATTGATTACTAGTGGTTTCCTCCTCCTCTGGAGAGCCAGGTGAAGGTCCCCATTGTGCAGGCACTGCCATCCACCCAACCTCCAGCATCTTCTTCACCACCATGCTGCCACATTGCCAGCCAGCCCCTCGAAGGGGATTCATCTGTCCAAACCAGCATCATGGTCTGGGGGAGCACGGAGATTCCTGGTGGGTTGGTTTTGGCCAAAGTAGGCTGTATGCACCATGGGTGGTTGTTGTTGGATGCTCATTCAGTGGGTCCCTGCGTGGAGCATCCTTTTGCTCCTCAGCCTGCTAGCCTCATGGAGATGCCCAGATGAACAGAGATAGATGTGTAGGTTGTGCAATAATGTCTGAATATTTATTCTTTTTATGGCAATAATGTCTAGGGTCTCTGGGCATGGGTGCACTATGGTATAAGGTGTTGCCCAAAAATAGTCCCTTTCCTGAAGAGTTAATAATTAAGTATTTATGCAAAGTAAGAAGTATATAGGGTTTTATTGTAAGCTGAAACTATTTAGAGTGGTTTTGTTGCAAGGCTGATTACTGAGGGGGAGGAGTCAGTGTTATACAGCTGGGACTGGGGTTTCACAGCTCAAAAATCTGCTGGCTGTGCATGTGAAGCTCCCTTGCTCCTGCAGGTCATGGGCTATTCCCTTGTCCTCTTGCATCTACCTGCAGCTTGCTGCAGCTGAGCCCCTCAAGCAAGAAACCTTTTGGTCTTTGCCCTGAGCTCAGCTGCATGTGTTTGCTGCATCATTTGCCTTTTGTTTGCTGCCTCTCATGTGCTCCAGGGCTCAGCTTGGCTTCGCTCTGACTTGGTCTGCAGTTGCTCAAAGCCCTCCAGGGGACAAGAGCCATTAATTCCCAACTGAGCAGCTCTGCTGGGTTCTGGTAATGGCATCACATTGCTAGACTTGCTGCTGGTCTGCAATGTCTGTGTCTGTAACACCCTCTGGCTGTCTCAGGCAGTAAAGGCTGTATCTGCCCGCAGCCTTTGCATGTACCTGGGCTGCGCTGGGAGGATCACACAGAGAGCAGCTCAACAGCTCAGCTCAACGCTCCAATGTGCCAGTACAGGGAAGTCTGGGGTTGGAATTAGAATGGATTATCATTGCTGCTCTCAAGCCAGGAATGTTTGTTTAATAGGGCATTTGAGGCTGCTAAAGTAAAGCTCCTGTTTGCAGCTTTGTGCATTTCCTGCATTGCAGCCAGCAATGCAGCGTCCCAGCCTGTCACTAGACAGGGCTTTGTGCTAGTGCTGGAAGGTGCTCTGTGAAAAAGAAGCCTTCTTGGTTGCCACCACATCAGCAGGTAGACTTTTTCCACCCCTTGTGTCTAGACTTAACTCCTAGCAGTGGTAAGGTCTGTCACACTAATTCTATAAAGGGGAATAACCATTCTGAGCAACGTTACTGATAGCATCGAGCTTCTGTTTACGTGGTCAGCCCTGCTGCAGTTTGCAAGTAGATGTTTAACACTAAACGCTTCTCATGACCCGCTTGAGGCCATGGCTGGTTATGCATAGAACACACCGAAACTGGATCATTTCATCCCAGCAGAGAGGGGACACCGAAACCTTTGGACCTTCGGGTGTGAGAGTCTGCAGCAAACAACAACAGAAAGAACCATTTGCCTGCTGTAAAATGAAGTCTGCTTTGGCTGGCTCGCTGCAAGGTGGACCACAGCAGCGCGACCACACAACCTGAAAATGCCAGCAGCTACCCGGGGTCTGGCTGAGGAATGGGGACACTGCAGGGACACAGGCACAGCGGGTGATGCGGTGCCCTCCCAACAGTCAGATCCTCACAGCCCTTGTGAAACTGTAGCTTGACAGCAGCAGAACTTCTTGACATGTTTTGATGTAAGTATAACACTGTATTGTAGTTATGTGGTATATGCCAATATGTTAACAGTGTATACCGGTTAGTTAGGGTTTACTAATGTACTACATTTCAATAAAAAGCAAATTAAAAATACAGAGTTTGTGAGCTTGGTGTCTCTCAAAATGCATCACCCAGTGACTTCAGTCCCTCCAGTATTTCTTATATATATCTTTTTTATATCTATAGTATAGAACAGCATTGTCAAAGGATCCATTTTCAGAGAGGATTTTTCCTACTCTGTCATAAATACTGTTTTATTTTCCTATAATAGTGTCTGGAAATCTCAGGCCATTAAAAGCCACATGGTTCAAAGCGGTTTATGAATATACAGGAGACACTAATCCACCTTCTCACAGCATTTGCCACCTGACAGATGGCACATAGTGAGCAGGAACAGAGATAGTAACACAGAGAAGGCTCCTTTCAGCATCTTCTGCCAGTGCTTGGACCCTTCCTGCAGCACATCCAGCCTTCAGAAACCACCGTGCGGCTCCCAAACACAGCCATGCCATTGAGATGAAGGTAGAGCCCTGAAAGATGAGCCAGCTGATGAATATTTATATTACAGTAGTGTACAAAGGCTCCAGCAGGGATTAGGGCATTACACTAACACAGAAGATAGATCATCCCAGGGTTAAAGGATTTATAGGCTAAAGAAAACACGGCATTCCCGCCTTCCTGGGAGCTGGGTAATAATCTCTGACATGGTGAATGTCAATGTTTTCTGCTCTTGTAACACTTTTAGTTTGCAGGGAGACTCTTTAATGGCTCTTAAAACAAGGATAGCGGTTCACTGAATTACCGGGAAACCGATCTGCAGACAAGAGATGAGAAGAACCCACATCTGCCTTCCAGTTTGCTGCAAAGATCATCCTTGGACTTCATCACAGCCCTGTATGGGCTCCAGAGCCGCAAAACAAGGACTTGAGTAAAGCTGGCTGTGGCCCGCTACACTTGGAGCTCCCTGCCAATAAATTACTGCATAGGCTACAATGGGAGGGAGCGTTTCAATAATCGCGGCTGACAGCAGCTTCAGCGAGTCCCATGGGGCTGCACAGGAAGATGAATATTCATGTGCCTGGTACTTTGCCATATAAGCACATTACCCCGGTCACACTTGAACTGCCCTAGCAAAGGTATTTCAGTGCAGGGAGCCACCGAAAAGCAGAGGAGGGGACCCCAACTGCCCCCCGAGGACGGCGCAGTGAGGCGGCGCTCGACTTTGCCGCCGGTGCTGGGGCTCGAACCCAGGACCTCTCCGCTCCCGCGCCGCAGCGCAGCCTGGCCCCGCCTCGCTGCAGTGAGGGGGCCGGGACGCCAGAGGGGGCAGTGGCGCCGCCGCCGCCGCCCCGTGACCCGGCGCCTCGGCCCGGCCGCTTCCCCGGTGCCGCCTCCCCGCAGCGGCCGGGCCCGGCCTGGTCCCGCCCTCCGCCGCTCCGCGCCTCTCCGCCGCGGCGGCCCCGGCGCGATGTGGCTGGGGCCCGAGGAGGTGCTGCTGGCCGGCGCGCTGTGGGTCACGGAGCGGGCCAACCCCTTCTTCTTGCTGCAGCGCCGGCGGGGACACGGCAAAGGGGGCGGCCTCACGGGTGAGGCGCGGCGGGGCTGAGGGGAGGCTCCGGACGGCCGCCTCGGGTCGGCGCTGTGCGGGCAGCGGGGGGATGTTCCGTCCCGCTGCTGTGTCCCCGCAGGGCCCGGTCCGGCCCGGGGGGTGCTGAGGGGCTCCCTGACCGCGGCGCGGGCTCCGACAGGGCCGGGCGGGAGCTGCCCGCCTCGGTACGGCGGCGGGAACCCGGGGGGGGAGATGGAGGCCCCGGCGGCTGCGGTGAGCCCGTGCCGCCCAGCGGGGTCCGTGCAACGCCTGGCGCCGCGGCCGGGCCTCCCGTGGGTGCTGTTGCACGGGGAGGGCGAGGAACCGTAACGGGGCCTGCTGGGGCGACCCTCCTCCCGTGCCGGGAATGGCTCCTCCGTCCTCCTCGCGTTGCCTGGAGTTACTGAGCTGTTTTCGTTACGCGTTTCCCCCAAGATCAGAGGATGGAAGTAAGATGTGGTTTAAGCCTTTATCGGAACTGCTGTGCCTGGGCAAGGGGTGAGGGTGTGTGGGTGCCCGATAGCAGTGGAGCAACCCCAGTGTGTGGGTGCCTGATACCCTGTTTGCTGACAGAAACTGTTAAAACGATGTCACAGTGACCAAGGCACGGTGTTGACAACAGAACAGACCCCTCACTTTTAAAACACCCCGGTTATGTGCAAAATGCTGACACAGTTACATGGATAACCTACACCTGGGTCGGAGCAATCCCAGGCACAGCTACAGGTTGGGCAGGGAAGAGATTCAGAGCAGCCCTGAGGAGAAGGACTTGGGGGTGTTGGTGGATGAGAAAATGAACATGAGCCGGCAGTGTGCGCTTACAGCTCAGAAAGCCAACTGTATCCTGGGCTGCATCAAGAGGAGTGTGACCAGCAGGTCGAGGGAGGTGATCCTGCCCCTCTACTCTGCTCTTGTGAGACCTCACTTGGAGTATTGTGTGCAGTTCTGGTGTCCTCAACATAAAAAGGACATGGAACTGTTGGAACAAGTCCAGAGGAGGGTCGCGAGGATGATCAGGGGACTGGAGCACCTCCTGTATGAAGATAGGCTGAGAAAGTTGGGGCTGTTGAGCCTGGAGAAGAGAAGGCTGCGTGGAGACCTCATAGCAGCCTTCCAGTATCTGAAGGGGGCCTATAGGGATGCTGGGGAGAGACTCTTCATGAGGGACTGTAGTGATAGGACAAGGGGTGATGGGTTCAAACTTAAACAGGGGAAGTTTAGACTGGATATAAGGAAGAAGTTCTTTACTGTAAGGGTGGTGAAGCACTGGAATGGGTTGCCCAGGGAAGTTGTGAATGCTCCATCGCTGGCGGTTTTCAAGGCCAGGTTGGACATAGCCTTGGGTGGCATGGTTTAGTGGGAGGTGTCCCTGCCCATGGCAGGGGGGTTGGAACTGGATGATCTTAAGGTCCTTTCCAACCCTAACTATTTGGTGATTCTGTAGCCAGAATGTGGTTTTTACGTTTGTGCATTACACACAAACAGTTTCATGTATTAGCCCTGTTAACCAAACACGCTGTCTGCAGAAATGGCGCAAGCTGATAAGCACCCTTAGCGTGTTTCATCTGTTCACAGTGTTCAACATTGTTTTGAATCGCTCTATTCTATGCAGCATAAGTTAATTGTGTAATTTCACATGTGGCCATATAGGTATTCTGGAGTCTCCCAGGTTCTTGCGAGAAGAAACAATACCTGGTGCTGTTGTGGAAATATTTGGACTGATCTGTTGTTGGAAGCTTGGAGCCAGTTTACTTCTTGAGCTAGTTTAGCTCAGTAAGAGAGTATTCTCCAGAGCTCTTACGTGTGAAAAGCCACGTGTCCTCCTTACAGAGCTGTACAACTGCAAGTTGGCATTTTAGAGGTAGACTGTAGATATTCAGCCTGAAAGCTGGGAAGGTGTTTAAGTTGCTGTTGTACTCAGATTCTTAAACATGTCAGTGTGTCTTCACTGATCCATGTGTCAATATTTGACACGTTTGTTATTGTTACAGGAAGGATGCAAAATGACTTTTTAACACCTATTCTGTCTAAAACTGTACACGAGAAACCTGGAGCCAAAACTGAGATCCTGCTGTGCTGGATGCATTCATATTTGGTTTAAGGATTACCAGATGAGCTTGCTATGGATGGCATTTTCCTTGAATTATGATCAGTGGTATATTCCTAGTCTGTTACTTGCTTTTGAATCGTCAAAGGAGATAAAGGGGAGGAAGTAGTACGTTTTGTGTTAATGAATGAGATATTGGTGAGGCTTGCCCAAGCTGTACAGAGGAGAGCAGGGGGGTTGAACCTGGGCCTCCCAAATAGGGATCCAGAGGAAGAATCATGCTGTCCAAGTTCTAGTGTTAGAAAACTTCTAGCCATGAGGAAGTTACAAAATTAATTTGCCTTAAAGATGTTCATAGTACATTATGTAGAATAACAAAGCAAACTATCATCTTAGATGTTTGATTTATCTAGAAAATAGACTGAATTGAAATACATGGGTTTGCTTTACAAAGTTGCTGTCAGTATTTATTCTGGAAGTGCTTCCTTTTTTACTTAACATCATGTAAAAAAAGTACTTGAACTTCTGCATTACCAAATTCTGATTCCCTGCCTTCTTTCTTTGTGTAATCAAAGTACTTCCAGAAACAACACTGAAACCTGTGAGTACCAGTTTTTCTGGAGCTGCTTGATTCCAGTTTGGATGAGTTATCTTACCTGCTGTTTGCATAGGTGATGCTGAAAGATACAGTGTTGAAAGCTTTTTGGTGTTTTAGTTTAAGTGGGCTTAAAAATCACTATTAGCAACAAAAGCCCCACAGAGGAAATTACATTTCACTTGTATTAGAAAACTCTCCTAGGAAGGCATAGGAATATAATGAGGTTTAGGAGACACTCAGTTGCCATCTAAACTTTCTCCATTAGCAGTGGGATTGGCTGTAGTTGGTTTATAGGTAATTTCTTGCACTGATGGGATATGTGTCTTCGTTGTCTCAACCAAGCGCCGTTATTCTTCCATCACAGCATACATCATAGGAACATCATTTTTCCCTAGTTTTCATCCCGTGTTTTCACTTAGCCCAGTTCTTCATTTTGGTAATACATTGCTTTAATTTCTCCCTCTTTGCCTCCTAGGTCTTCTTGTGGGAACATTAGACGTGGTTTTGGATTCCAGTGCCAGAGTTGCCCCATACCGTATTCTGCACCAGACTCAGGACTCTCAAGTGTATTGGGCAGTGGCATGCGGTATGTAGTGATGTGACTTTTGTTGGAGGCTGGATTTTTATTATTCTGTTGTCTTTTTGGTTCAGATAATCAGTGATCCCACATCTGTAATAGAGTTAAAGATACACTATATCTGCATAAAACATCGATGTTTTTTAAGAGCATCAAGAATCTTTGGCTTCTTTTATTTGAGAAGTGTAACTGCTGTATTAGAATATCATGGTACAACCTTCTAATATCTGCTGATAAACTTTGATTAAGGCTTTAGGTCCTGCTGGTTGCTAAAGAGAAAAGTATCTTCAGACGTATTTGTTAGGCCAGTTTTGTTTATAATAAGAATCTTCACTTCTCACTTTGTGGTTGAGGCATAAAATCTGAGCATGAAGTAACTACGTGCTAAGCCCAGACATCCTGATGTCTTGTTTTCACTGTTTCTGTCTTCTCCCCTGGCAACCACCATAATATTCTCCCTTGCAGAGCTACTTAAATTCTGCTGAAATGAGGTTTAGAAGTTGCTGCGTTTCACAGAAAGTTTCCCTTTTGAGGAAGGAGGAGGCAGAGAGGAAGAAAGAAAACAAAATGGCAAGCTAGAAACTGCACAGAAAAAAAGAGAGTATTTAGTGGCCACATATGGTGCAAATCTGAAATTTTGTTGTATCTTGACACTAAGGAGTATGTTACTTTTGTGCAATAGCAGGAGTGTTTTAATTGATATCCTCTGTATCTCAGTTACTTGTAAGAAATGCAGCATGGTAAGATGAGCTGGGCTATGTAACAACTGAATGGAGTTTGATAAATAATTATACTGGAGTAAATACGTTGTCTTCATCCAGAGTATTTTTGTAATCATAGCTGGTTCTCATTTGACTGTCAGAGTGAAAGTACTTAAAGTTATAAAATATATATCGCTCTCCAGTTGAAAAATGTATTATCTTTTATGTGCAATTTATCATGTGTAAATACTAGTGGCAGCATTCTGGTCATGCACACGCTTTGGCCTTCCAGCCCAAGGTTCCGGCCTTTGTTCTTACAGCTCTCTCTGTAGGAATTGGTTTACTCCTTGTATGTAATTTTAATGTTGTTCTTAGATGTCAGTTACTGAGGCCTGCCTCATTTTAGCGATTTGTCTGCTGCGACTTGGTGAGAGATGCAGCTCCTGAAACAAAACGAAGCTCAGACTTTATTCCCCTATCATTGTCGCTGGACCTGTGGCAGTTTTTTGACAACCAAAGTATCCTGTCGTTGATAACTCTGTGACCTTAAAATAAGCCATTTTGTATTACTCAAAATCATTAGTGCTTTAAAAACATGTCAGATGGCTAGCACAGATGTCAATTAAACTTACTGTTGTCTAATCCATTGGGCTGTACACACTGACTCAAATTCAAAGCCCTGCAGTGCTTTGAGGTAAGACAGCTTACTTGCTTCTAGTTTTTAGTTTCAGTTCTTGGAGTTATTTCTACTTATGAAACCACAGATTAGCTGGTGTTGGGCTTTGTGGTTAGGTGTCGAACTGCAAGTACGTGAAGACTGTTTCATTGCTGAAGCTGCCTCTTAAAGTCAGGTAGAGCAGTAGCTTTAGGGAATAGCTTGGGTGTCTGCTGCTTTCTTCTCTTCCATCATTAACCACAGGGAGGGGTGTAATGTACTCACGACGAAACCAAGTAGAGGGAGGCATGCTGTTAAGTTTTTTAGATATCCCACTGCTCTTGCATAAAACTTCAGAAGATGAATTTACTGGAATTTGGCAGAGAGAAACTTAAAACTGTCTTTGACTCGCATTTAAACGGGTTTCTTTACCTCTGCACTTAACAATGTTTCTTGGTAAGAATATAAATTGCTTTTTAATGTTTCTGCATTTTTTCTGTCTGCAAGAGAACGCAGTGATAGCTGTCAATGGAGAGGAGGACATCTTTTAGTAAACACATATCTTTGAAATAATTAATGTCAACTAAGGTAGCTTCCTATGGAAAGGTTCTTCAAATTGGTTACACAGTGCAGCTTGTCATTTGTGAGCTGTTGTAGATGGTTAAAGGCAGCAAAGTAGTAGGAGGTTTGGTGAGATGTTTTTACTTAAGAAAGTAAAACCTTTGACATGAATATTTGGATGCTTTTTGGTTTGGATTTTTATGCTTTTTGCTGACCATTGCCTATGGAATACAAAACCTCTCTGTAGATGCAAAAGGTTCAGTTCTTCTTCTGTAGGTGTAAAAAGTTCAGGATTCTACTGAAAGTTAATTATTTTTGCTCCAGAATACCAATGAATACTTGTCTGGAACATAAGAACACGTTTTGTTTGGGGAAAAAAGCTGTGTTTGGTGTGCACTGGCAGATAGGGTGATCTGTTCGTAGTGTTATTATCCTTGGGGGCAGTGGAGGCGTTTCATTAGAAACATAATGTTGGTGTACATAAAATATCCTTGACATGTATGCAGTTATTGTGTTTGATTTCTCCTGATCACTGTTTGGTAATTATTAGTTTCCTGCTGTGAACTTGGAGGGGAAAAAAGCCACCATGTTCTAATTTCTTTTTTCTTTGCTCTTCCCATCATCTTTCACCCCTTCAATTAGGGTCATCTCGTAAAGAGATCACAAAGCATTGGGAATGGCTGGAGAATAACTTACTGCAGACTCTCTCCATCTTTGATAATGAAGAAGATATCACCACCTTTGTGAAGGGCAAGATACATGTAAGTGACACGTTTCCCTGAAGGACTTCCAAATCCTAAGAAAGAATGAGGAGGTGGCTTTAAGAATTTTTTACCTGAGGGAGGGAGGAAGCAAGAGCTCCATTGCAAAACTTCTCCCTGCTCCCTTTTCAGACACACATACATTTGAAATTGTCACGGAATATATATGGTATTATCAGCATCATGTTGCAGTCATAACACTGGCCAAAGGTATATGTGTGAGGGAAAAAGTTAGAAGCAGTAGATCTCAGGGAACAGCCTGCTTAGGATGCTCTTACTAATTAAAATATGCCTCTTTAAAATCCTTGCTGATTATACCTTTGATGCAGAGAGAATGTTTAACAAGGATTCATCTAGCAACAAATACAGCAGGAAGAATTCTGGTTTGCAAGTAATGCACTTGTCCTGCTATAATGCTCTAAAAGGCATCTAGGTTGTAAAGGAACTGCACCCCAATTTCCACTGACTTCTGAGTCAGACAGGTGTCTGCTTGTTGTGCAGTGAACACTCCTCAGATTCCCAGTCCACAAATTCTCCAGAGTGGAAACCTGTAAATACAGTTTGCTATTGAACAGCAGCATTTTGAGTATTTTTCAGTACTCCTGTCAGACTGTTTATATTTTCTGTGTGTCAGAGAGATTGCGGTCATTTGTTTTTTCCTTCTGGCCAGTCAAGATCTGACAGACTGTGGAGTTCTGCCCTTCCTGGCAGATGATCTTCTTCCTGTTGAAGAAGCATGTGTGCAAGTGCAAACAGACTTCGATTCTCCTGCAGGGTTTTCGAAGTGTTACCAGGCCAGCCAGGAGAAACTCAGTCAAACATTAAACATGACTACTTGCTGCATGTGTTCAGGAATGGATCCCAGATTATAGACTCCCAGGCTATCTGGCTGCTCTTTCTACATGTCCTTACCATTTCTCTAACTTGACAGGAGAAATGATAACTGCTGTGTTGTGTTTCTTCTTTCTGTCTTCCGGGTTGCTGCCCTGACCTTTTGCTGCCCGTTATGTCTGTCAGCAGGCATGTTCCCTTCTGTTACTTCTCTCGTTTCTTCCCTCTCTCCTCCCACGTCCTTTCAGGGAATTATTGCTGAAGAGAACAAGAATGAGCAGCCCCAGAGTGAAGAGGATCCAGGTAAATTCAAAGAGGCTGAACTGAAAATGCGGAAGCAGTTTGGGATGCCCGAGGTGGAGAAGTTGGTCAATTACTATTCCTGCAGCTATTGGAAGGGCCGTGTACCCAGGCAGGGATGGCTGTACCTCACTGTCAATCACCTCTGTTTCTACTCCTTCCTGCTGGGCAAAGAGGGTGAGTTATAAGCCTGATAGTTGTTTTTCTGCCATTTACCAAGAACTTTTTGATACATGGTCTAGTGTGTGACCTTTTTTAAGATGGCAAGCTTTTTTCCCTTTTAGGAATCCTTTGGGCTCTAGCTCAATGCATAGATCAGTCCTTGCACTCATAGGCACTTCACAGATGTTTAGACTGAATACCTGAGTCAATTGTTGTACAAGTACAACCAAAGTTTTATATAAACTGGATTGGAGAACCAAGCAGTATTTTTACCTTGGTGAGTTTTATTTGGAACCACCACCAGGATCCAGTATTTACAAAACCTGAACTCCTGAGTTAAAAGCTAATTTGCTGGAAAGAAAGAGTGAAAACTTGAGTAATTGTACTTGAAGGCATTTACTGGATAGGAGATAGTCCTTTTGGAACTGCATTGTTTCTAGTCTAGTTAATCACAAGGATTACTTCCAAGTATTTTTGGAGAACCCAGTAAAAGTATAAAGAAAAGAATTGTCCTTGTGTAAGAGGGGGAAAAAATGCTGCTACGCTGAGAGCTTAATGGCCCCTTGAGCCTCATTTCTGATTGTTGTTTTGCCTCAAATGGTAATATAGGGTTTTAATCTTTTTTTTCCCAGTTACACTGGTGATCCAGTGGGTGGATGTAACCCAGCTGGAAAAAAATGCCACGCTGCTGTTCCCCGAGTGCATTAAAGTAAGCACAAGGGACAGTGAACTTTATTTTTCCATGTTTCTCAACATCAATGAGACATTCAAGCTGATGGAGCAGTTGGCTAATATTGCTATGCGGCAGCTGCTGGATAATGAGAGCTTCCTACAGGACAAGTCCCTCCCGAAGCCCAGGAAGCCTCTTAAGAACATCTCTGCGTTAAAAAGGTATGTGTTTCCAGCAGTGAGGAAACAAGACAAATAACGGGGGATTGTTATAATAAATCTGCATTACTGTGTAGCTCTCAGTTGCCTCTGGGGTTTTCTCACTCTGGGTGTATCACTTATTCCTATCATTAGACTTCTGCCTAATCTTTTTTCTTCCCATCCCAAATTGGTACTGAATTCGCACACACCCTCATGTCTTACTCATGCATGAGTAGGCATGGTCAGGAGGAATTTTCAACTACAAACTGTTGAGAATCCTGTTAAAAAATAAGTGAAAGAAGAAAATTACATCAGCCCCATTGTCTGAAGTTGAAGAGTTCTAAAAAGTAATATACATTTGTATTGCAATAAATCCTGCTGCTGGGGACTGCTCTCTGCACTTGCGTATTTTGTCTTGTATTGCAGGACATACATTGTCAGTGAAGCATGTCTGAAGGCTGAAAGAGGAGTCAGATAAGGGGTTGCATCTCAGTTAGAGAAAGGAATACTAAGAATACACAGCACAGTCTGAAGGTTGATTGGAGTCAACACTTAACGTTAGTGTTTGAGTGGGATTTTCCAGTGAGAAAAGGCCTCTGGGAATTACTCTTTACTTTTCTTCAGAGACCTGGATGCTCGAGCCAAAAATGAGTGCTACCGTGCCACTTTCCGGTTGCCCAAGGATGAATGCCTGGATGGACACACAGATTGTACCTTGTGGACACCATTCAACAAGATGCATATTCCTGGCCAGATGTTTGTTTCCAACAATTACATTTGTTTTGCCAGCAAGGCAGAGGAGGCCTGTCATCTCATCATTCCTCTCAGGGAGGTAGGGATTTCTTACCTGTGTATTAACACTATAGGCCTTTCTTGCCTTTTGTGTCCTTCTGTCTTTTGTGCACTGCTTTATAGATCATAGAGAATCTCCTAGATCCAAATGGGCCTTGTCTTTATCTTCTAGGTGACAATAGTTGAGAAAGCAGATAGTTCCAGTGTCTTGCCCAGCCCTCTGTCCATCAGCACTAAAAGTAAAATGACCTTCTTCTTTGCCAATCTGAAAGACCGAGATTTCTTGGTACAGAGAATCTCTGACTTCTTGCAGAGAACACCATCCAAGAAACCATGTGGCAGCGACAGGGAATGGAAGTGGAATTTGGCTGATCCTGGTTGCGAGGTACTAAGGGAATAGCAGGGAGCAGCATCTGTCAACTTTTCAGAGTAATGCTCCATACAGTGTGTTAACAGTGCTCCTTACCAGCAAATGCTGTCTCTTTGTTAGACAATTAGCAGAGGAGGGAGGCTGTCTGAGCTCAGCTGCTTTATGTTCTGTTGTTCAGGTTCCAGAGTTGCCTTCCAGCAGCCCACTTGCTGTTAGCCCCATGTCTGCTCTCAGCAGTCAACCTATCAACTTCTGTGCTGGGGAAGTGCCAACAGCCTCACAGGGACTACTCAAACTCTTCAGAAGAAATTCCGAGGAGCTTTCAGGACCCAAAGGGGTAAATAATATTTTAACTTAAAAGAATTAACTGTAGTTTGCAGTAGGTTGCAGATTTCCTGTCCTGTTCTGCCTTAAAGTTCATTTTATCCCTAGTCAGTCCTGCAGTATCACTGCTTTGTCTGTCACAGTGATAGTGCTGCATAGATGTAACCTGACTGTCACCTTGCTTTATCACTACTGAGATACCCGAGATACTTCACTAGAGGGTGAGAAATTAGTGTTACTGTGCTTCTGGGATGTAAATTCATGTCTGTGAGGAACTAGTTTTCTTCAGATCAAGAATGAAGATTTCTGCTTATTAGTTAGTCATCTTAGGCTATGGTTCTGCTTGCATTTACGTGCAGGTTTGCAAGTTGTGATGCCATTGCACAGCCCATGTTAGTGTTTTAAAGACTTGACTTTAAGCGAGGTCAGAACTGATTCAGAACAGGGTAGGTTAGGATGCACCTTTTCATTCAGGCAGAAGAACAAAGGCTTCAAATGTCACAATGCAGTGCATTTCTCATGTGAAGTGTAGGCCTGAGTGTACTCAGAAATCACCTGTCCTACAAACATAAAGATACATTAATCTCCTAAAATTGCCATGCTTGTTTCTGTGAAGGCAAAGGAAAAGATGAAAGAAGAGTCTTGGAACATCCATTTCTTTGAATATGGGCGAGGGATGTGTATGTATCGTACTGCCAAGACAAGGGAGCTGGTGCAAAAAGGAATCCCAGAGAACCTTCGTGGAGAGTTGTGGCTCCTTTTCTCAGGTAGGATGTTGTGCTGGATACCTTGACAGCTAGTAAGAATAAGCTTTCTGCACATCTCAAAGGAAAAGGGATAAATCTTAGCTCATTTCACAAGTTAACTCCCATCTGAATGATACATTTCATGGTGGTGTTGCTAGTAATCACATTCCTGAGATTATGGGGTTTTATGAGTGTAGTAGCTCTTTAGCTTCTTTTGTCTGCATTTGTGTTGGGACCTAGACTCTTAACATGATGATTTCACAATGAGTTTATTACTATCAGATCTATTTGTAGTTAATGAATTCGTGCAGTTCTTCCTGCCTGCCTCATCTGTGAAACTGTGGGCATAAAGTCTGTATTCTAGAGCTCTAAAGGTGAAGCAATATTTATTTGTCATTACAGGGGCTTGGAATGAGATGGTGACTCATCCTGGTTACTATGCAGATCTTGTGGAAAAGTCAATGGGAAAGTACAATCTTGCTACAGAAGAAATTGAGAGAGATCTGCACCGTTCTATGCCAGAACATCCTGCCTTCCAGAATGAGCTGGGAATTGCTGCCCTCCGCAGAGTGTTAACAGCTTATGCATTCAGAAATCCGACAATTGGATACTGTCAGGTAAGAAAGAAGCCTTAGACTTATTAGGTCTGCATGGTGACCATGACTGACTTGGTCTTTTTCTGCAGTTTTTTAAGTTTCAAGTTTTTCCTTCATGCTCTCCATGTGGTGGTGTGAGAGCAGGAAAAGTGGTGATGTTGCAAGATCTCTTAACTATCCCTTGGATATAGCATTTGAATAGACTTTGCAGATTTCTGTTAGGTGTAATGAGAGTCTTTTATGAGTTTTCCTGTTAGAGCTGTCCCTAGCTCAGGAAAAGCATCAAATGGTTTCATTGAAAAGAGCAATTGGATCTAATAAGTGATGACAGACACAGGTAGTATGTTGACAACCAAGCCAGTTGCTCATTTGTGAAACAACTCAGTGGAAATTCAGATTCATTTTGTGTATTGCTCTGGTGTTAGGCATTCTTATTATGTTGTTCTGTTACAATCAAATTGTTACAAAGCTTTTTATGAAAACTGTGAAAATTGTAGTTAGTCACACTGATTGATCTAAATGCTTGACAAAAAGTAATTGTATTATTTGCTGCCTCACAAACAGAGGAACTGAAACAGGAAGGTAAATTGGCTCAAGGTCATCTGTTGACTCAAATACCAGTAAAAGCTGGAAATAGATGTGACTCTTAGTGACAGTTTTGCTGTATTCATGCTTTTTAAGTTCAGCTGGTCTGTAATGACAGAGCTTTCATAAACGTCTTCATGTTTTTCTCCTCTGTATTTTACTCTGCTGGCTCTTAGGCCATGAACATTGTTACATCAGTACTGCTGCTGTACTGCAATGAGGAAGAGGCTTTCTGGCTCCTAGTGGCTTTATGTGAGAGGATGTTGCCAGATTACTACAACACAAGAGTAGTGGGTGAGTCTTTCTCGAATTCATGCTGGAGCCTGGATTTTCAGCTTCAGCTGCACCAGCATCTCTCATGAGCATTTTGTTGTTCACAGTGAATTAAATGTGATGCATTTTTAAGATGATGAAGCACAACCTTTAAAGTTGCAGGTGTTTAATGGAGATATAAGAAGAGACACTACAGGCTACCAAGGTAGCAGTACTACCTTGTAGTAACAAGGAAGATGAAGTCACTAAAAACTGATAGCAGGAGGGACTATTAGCAGTAAAGAGGCATATCTAGAAGAAAATTATTAGGTTATTTTTTACCCATCTGAATGGTTTATTAAGTCTTTGGAATAGGCTCCCAGGAAAGGTTAGTGAAAGCTCCACTTCATGGGCTTTTAAGGTTGGTCTGTATAAAAGAGTAGTTTGATGTAAATACCATAATAGCAATAGTTCTCCACCCCTCCTTTCAGGCTAAATGCATAGATCAGTGGGAGATTCTGTTTCCACATGCTCTGCAATGGAGGAGTAGTATCTATCTAAATATATTTGCTTTATTGAGGAGACAAATCTAAATAAATGTGTAAGTTTTGGTTCTGATATTAAGAGGCTTATCTGAAATTGAAGTGAACTCATGACATTTTAATAATTGATTAGCTTGGGTATAGTACCATGATACCACCAATTTGAATTCTACCGTTTTTGTTTGTTTTCCAGGTGCATTGGTTGACCAAGGCATCTTTGAAGAACTTACACGAGAATATCTGCCACAGCTGTCAGAAAAGATGCAGGAGCTAGGAGTGATCTCCACCATATCCCTTTCCTGGTTTCTCACCCTCTTTCTCAGTGTCATGCCCTTTGAGAGTGCTGTGGTCATTGTCGACTGTTTTTTCTATGAGGGAATCAAGTTCATCTTACAAGTGTCATTGGCCATACTTGATGCCAACATGGAGAAGTTGTTACAGTGCTGTGATGAAGGTGAAGCCATGACTATTCTGGGCAGGTACCATTCATTGTTCTGATTTATAGTGGAATAGTAGTGGTACCCTTTGAGTCATCATCTCTTCCTACTTAATTCCCTTACATAGCAGGTCACAGATAACACTTAAGGCTGCAACTTGAGCTCCAGAGAGTTTTGCTATTGCTTTCTACAAGAGCTGAAATTGAATTATAGCTCAAGTGTGGAGGAATCCCATATTTCTGGAATTGTTTGCTTTGCAGCGTAATGCATTACTGCATCTCAGTTTAAATTTGAACTCCAAAGGGTTGTCTGTCTGAAATTCACTGTCAAATTCTAATCTGTATTAAGAACATATCCTGGCAGGAATTGCCTGGATAACAAAACTTTATCAACCAGATATCTCCCAAATCTAGTAAATGCAGTATTTTTCTTGTTTGAAATGTGTATCTCTTCTGTGTGCAGCAAGATTTTCAGCTTACAACTAAAAGCTCACTTTAAAAAGAGTAGATACTCCCCAAAATAGGGTGAAAATCAACTTCAGATTCATTGAGGGTAGATTGCAGGTTAGCTGGGAAAAATGAAATTGCCCTGCATGTTTAGATTAATGATACAAAGAAGTTGGGAATTACGTGTTTAGGATATGACTTCTTTTCCTGGACACTAATCCTGGAGTCTTGCATCTGTTCTGTTTATTTCCCCACAGATATTTGGACAATGTGGTTAACAGACAGAGTGTCTCTCCTCCTATTCCCCACTTGCATGCCTTACTGACCAGTGGAGATGACCCACCACTGGAAATTGACATCTTTGAGCTCATCAAAACATCCTATGAGGTAAGGTTCTGGCTTAGTTTTTGCCCTAGAGATTTTTCTCTAGTAACATGCAGTTTTATACTTTGTGCAGCCTGAATTTGAACAATGTTCATAGCTTGAGGTGTTTAAGGGCAGGCTTAAGTCATTAACCCACATGTTTGGTATGAGTAAAGACTTAATGCTGTTGGCTACTGCAGATTACAAAGAGTCTCCCCTGCACCAGAGGAGATTAAAATGAAGATTGCAAATAAGTAGAAATTGCATACCAGAGATTTCTTCCTGCTTTGCTAAAAAATCATCCATTCTTCCTCATATTTGGGGATTGTCAGTGCTATGGAGTTGGGGAAAGAAATTAAGGATAAAATTGGTGAGGTATACTCCAGAAACATGGAAGCATCCCTGTTTACGTGCACAGGAATCCTGTTCTGGGATCCAAGTTACAGTAATAGGAAGGTGGCCTGTTGAAATACCTGGGCACTGGTGGAGATACTCATTATTCATACTGAGAGCAAACTCAGAAGAAATTTGTAACTGAATGATGGAAAGAACACAGTTAAAAGAACTGGTATTTGACAGTTCTCTGCTATGCTGTGCTAAACGTGGGTTCATTTCCCGTTTTATCTCCTGTCCCTTTCCAGCTGCTTACAGTCAGGCTGCCATCATTTTGCTGGGTATTTTGTTTGTTTCTTCAAATCTGCCATCTCTCTTCTTGATTTCTTGTGCAAAAAAAGTCACCAAATTCATCTTACTTGTCTGACCTCGTCAGTAGAAAAGCCTCTTAACTGTGGTGTTTCTAGCTGAATCTCATATGGGTCCTAGAAAAGAACATGTCTGGAAGGAATGCCAACCTGTCTGTACTCTTTTCTCTGCCCCAGGATCTGTACTTCTGTCAGTCCTGACAGATGCTTTTTCAGCTGTTCTTTAGAAACCTCTCATGCTGGATTTCTCATGAATTCTGCATGACTTTTCTTACAGGACTGAAGTGAATAGGGAATAGAGCTCAAGTTTTGTCTCATCTTCTTGCTGTTGGTAAAATGCTTCTAGGGGAGTTAAATCATCTCTGAGGGGATAGTGCACCTGTTAAAGACCATGTAATTGAACAGGGGTTGTTCTTTCTTTAGGAGATGATGCTAACCTGGTCTGCTTCCTTTCTTGTAGAAATTTAGCAATCTGAAGGCAGATGACATTGAACAAATGCGTTTTAAACAAAGGCTGAAAGTGATCCAGTCTCTGGAGGATACAGCCAAGAAGAGTGTGGTATGTGACTCCCAGATTGAATGAGCTACCAGATGGCATATTAATGCAATGTGTTTTGCTGTAAGCGTCTAGAAAGTTTGCAGTGTAGCAAACCTAGTTTTGAGTGACTTAAAGAATAGCAGTTCATGTGAAAAATGGATTTACTGGCTGTAATAACATCTTTTCAGTTTTCTTACTTCACATGGCTCTCTTTAATCTAGTAAAATGGATTGAAGTGCTAGGGCATGATTGAATGAGGTATTTGGCATGGAGGGAGATAAATGCCACTTGTAAGCCTTGTAATAATCTTCACTGCCTAGTACTGTCTGTTTCATTACTTGCCTGGAACCTTTGAGAAAAGCTAGCTAGCATGTAATTACTTACCTGCCACTTAAAGAATATGCTAGTGCATGGCCAAAGGGGAGTATCCGTATCTATTGCAATTATCTGCCATGTCCTAGTTGGAGAACCTCACCCACATCTTCCTTTCCCTGTTGTTTTTCAGTACATCTGAGTCAAACATCTGAAGATAAAAGCAAGAGGCAGCAACAGTCTGCACAGTCAGGTCCCTGCACAAACAGGGAATAAGTACAGCAGTTTTTTCTAGGCATTCCAGATGTCAGCAGTTTCTGCATGACCAGAAACTGTCTTCCTGACATGTAATTCATAGCAACAGGAAGTATTAGAATGGTTATGTTTTCCCTCCGATCCTGTGTTGTATCACCTTGCACTTGTTTGTTTCTCTTCTGTATTACACAGATTTTTCCATGAGTCATATTTAATTTTTCTAGCTTTGAAATAAAATGTTCCCTCTATTTTCTCCCTAACTATAGGTTCGAGCTGTGTCAGGTGACATTGGTTTCTCTATTGAGGAACTAGAAGAGCTGTACGTAGTGTTCAAGGTAAGAAGCTGGGGTGAAGAAGAATGTGTTCTGACACAAAGAGAACAAATATCAAAATAAATTGAAAGGGAAGCAATGACTTTGCTTTGATTTTTAATCCAACCTGTCAGAAACAGATGTGGCATTCTGTTATACGTGGTGCCAGGAAGACTGGCCCTATTATGTTCTGGTTGATGATTATTTTTCCCCCAAAGATGACCAAAACACATTCACAGTATTTGAATGATACTCATTCAGAAAGCGATTCTGGAGTCAATGGAAGAAATGTCACACAGCACTTAGAATGGAGAGCTAGGATTGACTGCACCTCAGTTTTTGTTCTCAAGTTTGCCATTGATTTGGTCCGTAATTGTGACAAAATTACTGAAGTGCTTTGCCTCTGTTTGTCAGTGGGTTTTTTAAAGGAGTGCTATTACCCAACTCCATTTACCAAGTCGCTGCAAACTCAGTTGCATTGTGCTGTAGACTGAGAAAGAGAGGCTTAGTTCTTAAACCTGTTACAGTAAAGCCTGAGTGACATTTTGTTCAAACCTGAAATAACAGGTTTTGTATTTTTCACTTAAAATTGTTCTTTGTGCTATTCACAAAATCCTTGTCTCTTCCTTCATTTTGTATTATTTTGTAGCGAAGTAACACTAGTAATAATGGGGGAGGCAAACTGTGTGTCCTGGGATGTCTCTCCTTTGCTTCCTGATGCTATTCTTGAGCTGCAACAAAGTCTCCCCTCCTTTGGGCTGTTGTAGTGTAGTATAATCTGACCTTTTAACCCTTCCCCTCCAAAGGCAAAGTATCTGATGAGCTGTTACTGGGGAAATAACCGTGCTGCAGCTGCCCGCCGGGACCAGAGTTTACCCTACCTGGAGCAGTATCGCATTGATGTGGAGCAGTTCAAAGAGCTGTTCGTCGCTTTGACCCCCTGGTCCTGTGGCGCACATACACCGGTGCTAGCAGGGCGTTTGTTCCGGCTTCTGGATGAGAACAGGGATTCTCTTATTAACTTCAAGGAGTTCGTCACAGGGATGAGTAAGTGGTTGGGTTCGGAGATGACAGAGCCTCGGGTGACATGGTTTAGTGTGAGGTGTCTCTGCCCATGACAGGGGAGTTAGAACTAGATGATCTTAAGGTCCTTTCCAACCCTAACTATTCTATGATTCTATGATATAATATTGCAAAACAAGTTTCTGTCCTTTTCCAAGCAGAAAACTGAAAGGAAATAGTGGTGTTTGCACTGCCACAAGGGGAGGGTGGCTGCCTTACAGGAAGCTTCACGAGAACAAAAGATGCCTTTTTGCTGCTTCACTGTCTCCTGTTTTGGGAAACAGTTGGCAAAACAAAATGCAGCTTTACAGTGGATTTCTTTACTGCTTTGGCACAGGGCTTTGTGCAGGTATCATTCTGAACTCATTCTGGTTTGAGCTTGTGAGCGCAGGGTGATTCTTTATCCTAAGGGCTGTTTTTCTTAACCTTGCTTTTTTATTTTGTAGGTGGGATGTACCATGGTGACCTCACTGAAAAACTCAAAGTACTCTACAAACTGCATCTGCCTCCTGGTGAGTGATTGCTGTTGCTTCTCTATACTGCTACTATTGAGCGTGGTGTGTGCTGACAACAGTTAAAAATGGATGCCTCATGAATTTTGCTAATGAAGTGGGTGATAACTGCTGTTCAGTTAGCTTAGAGATCTTAACATTTCCTTCTCTATAAATACAGCTCTGAACCCAGAGGAGACAGAGTCTGCTTTGGAGGCCACAAGTTATTTCACAGAGGATGTTACAGCAGAAGGTAATACAACACTGCTGTCTTTACCTCTCAGATCAGGCAGGAGCTGCAGCATAAATCCATATGCTATGAATAGTGATTTTGTGCAAAGCATGGTCTTGTGGTGGCAATAAGAGTATGTGAACTTGCTGTCTTTGTTGCATAATGGGAAAGAAGTTTGGAGCTTAAACTCCTCAGTGCCCATTTCATGCATGACACAGCGTGCTCTGAAGCACAGTCACAGACTGCTGAGAAGCAGTGTGCTTTTACCAGCCCCTGTCTCCCACCATGACTTAGGTTTTTCATGCAAGTCTCATTGTCTCTCTCTCTTGTTTTTGTTTCCTTCTTTGTGTCTGTCTGTGTCTGGCCTTTACTTCTCTTTTATCGGGGATATTGTCCCCTCAACCCCTTTTTCTGCTGCTCAAGTATCTCCTTTTGTCTCAGAGCTGGATTTCTGCCTGCACTGTGAGTCTCAAGGTCAGTCTATGGATTGTGTGCATGCATTGAGCATGACTATCATGCTGATATCATCTGCTGACACCACTGTGCTATTTTAAATGCTCTGAAGTTGTAGCTGCTGCTGCTCTTTTCATGACACTCCCACTATGAATAAAATTCTGTGAGTAGTTAGATACCTTTCAGTAGATTCTATTGAGTTTCAACCTGGATCAAAATAGGTTTTGTCCATCTTTTTTCCAATGGAATTTGTCTCACCCTAGAAACTGGCAGGTGGAAAACAAGCTCAGAGCAGAGCATGGGGGCTGCCGATCTGGGGAGATGGCACCTGTGTCTACTCCATGATCTTCTAATTTAAAGGATTAATGATTCATGCCATTGTATTGTAAAACTGTTAGTAGACTAATTTACTGTATTTCTTAAAACATGTTTTTAGGGATTGTCAAATAGGAGGTCAAAATGTGTCAATTGTGCTAAATATTTACCAAAATGTAATAATGCTCCAAAAATAAAAACCTGAGTAAGTACAAGGGGTAATCGTACTGTTTGGTGCTGGGTGGCTAATTGAACAGTCTGAGTTGAGCCAAGACTTCCTGTATAGTCTGGTGACAATATAGGGAAGCAGAAGCAAAGTTTATGAAGTTAGACTCTGCTGATTGCTCCCAAAGTGTCAGTTCAGTCAGAGAATAATGGTGAGTGTAGATATTAGTCACATATGTGCTCAGTAGTGGTCTGGGGTTTTTCCATTCATTATCTTGCTTTGGATAACTGAACTTCTTTAAGCCATCACATTGCTCAGCTGTCTTTCCTATCTGTGTTTCACCCTTTCTTTTAAGAGTTCTGCCCTCCACACCTCAGCTCTTCAATCCACTTTTTCAGTGTGGCTTTTTAGCCAGTTCATCCCATCATCCTCTTGCTTCCATCCTGTCCTATTCACTCAGATGAGTGGGACTGTGAGATCTCTCCTAATATTAAACATATTCATGTATTATTTGAATTTGTATACTGAGTTGTCTTATGTTCTTTGTGTGCTGTATTGCTGAAAATCAGTTATTAACCATGATTTTCTAATTCCATATTTTTTTTAGAAACCCAAGAAGATAAAGGAAGGACAAATGAGAATGGTCCAGAAAAAGGTAATTCCACCATCAATAGAAGACCACATTCTAGTCTTATCGCTCTCATATTACTAACTGTTCATTGTCCTTTGCTGTATCAAGGAAGCCTTTCAAAGTGTCTCCTGTGGACAGAGGTAGAGTGGGATGTGAGCTGGGAAATAAACGCCTTACTGCTCTGGCTTTTACATACCAAGAGCATAACATTTGTAATTCATGCCTAGCAAGTTGTCAGCTCATAGAGTTCATTTAGGAGAAGTCGGGCTGGTGCAGCACTATTAACATTTTGCTCTACTGAACTGGATCAGATAAACCAGCAGAAAACAATGCAGCCTTCCTGGTAGATGTTTTCCTTGACTGTCAATAAAACCTGCTTCCAGCATGATTTTTGCTGGCACAGCGTTCACTTTTGAAGCGTGAAACCATTAACCACCTGACCATAGTGGCTTATTCTTACCTTACAGAGGAGAAAGGTGCCAGTCCACAGGACTACAGGTACTACCTAAGAATGTGGGCCAAGGAAAAAGAGTCCAAGAAAGAAACCATTAAAGATCTCCCCAAAATGAGCCAGGTAAGAAGTGAATGTGAAGGTTTCGAATTAGGTGACTGACAGCTTTGTGGGGAATTCAGCAGTATGTGCAGTGGTTTTGTCAGCATGCTCAGTCTTTGCTTGCTGTTTACCCTGCTGTTCTGTTCTGGTGAGCTTTAGAAGCCTCTAATTCCACACGTTGCTGTTGAATTTCCCAGTGGACATGGGCAAACTGCTTTGTTTCCACCCATCAAATGTATTTGATCCTCTCTGCCTCCCAGAACAATTTTTACTATGAGAACTGCAATCTGTGTTTTCCCTCCAGAGCAGTTTCAAATATTCTTTCAGTCATATAAACTTGTTCGGCTTTTTTGGTTTCGCATTGCCTCAAGTTACAGCTGCTTGGTGGAGAGCAAAGAATTTTGTTACAGGAAAGAGTCTGATGACTGGTGTGATCTTTTCTGTCTCTAATTTCTTTGATGGGTGCTACTTAAACCGGTTTGGAAATGCTTAGAAGCTGACCACAAAAGAGTAGCAGGACAGAAGTCAAATGTTAGGTTTTCTCAGATGTTCATTTGTCAGGATTAAAACGCCACCACTATTCAGTTGCTAGCTGTGTCTCCATTTGGCCACTGTATCAGAGGGAGGAGTTTGCCCACATTGGGCTGTTCTGAATTAGTACAGCAGATTGCCATTTACTTGGTAGGGAGGCAGATAAACAAGGAGTCTGCCAAGATGGTGCCTGTTGCTTAATCTGTCACTTTGTTCAGCTTCATCACTTCATCAGCTCTTTTGGTTTTTGTCTTTTAAAGGAACAATTCATTGAGTTATGCAAGACCCTTTACAACATGTTCAGTGAGGACCCAGTGGAGCAAGAGCTGTACCATGCCATTGCCACTGTAGCCAGTCTCCTTCTGCGAATTGGGGAGGTTGGGAAGAAGTTCTCCAACAGGCCCATGAGGAGGTCTGAGGACTGCAAAGCAAACAATACCCAAGATCCTGTGAGTGAAGAGGAGTCACCAACATCTGAGCAGAGTCAGAATTCAGCAGTTGAGCAGCAACCCCAAGCTGACCATGAGGACAAAACCTGCAGAGATGCTCAGCCTGAAAAACCGCAGCAGGAGAACCAAACTCTAGGAGATGCATCAGGGGAAGGACAAAGCTCTCCTTTACAGCTGCTATCAGATGATGAAACCAAAGATGATATGTCCATGTCTTCCTACTCCATGGTCAGCACAGGCTCCCTGCAGTGTGAAGACATTGCAGATGACACGGTCCTGGTTGGTTGTGAAGGCAGCAGTTCAGCTGCCAGGTATGGTAGCACCATTGACACTGACTGGTCTATCTCCTTTGAGCAGATCTTAGCTTCCATGCTGACAGAAGCAGCCCTTGTAAACTACTTTGAGAAAAAAGTCAACATTCTCCAAAAGATCAAAGACCAGAAGAAGGTAGAGAGGCAGTTCAGTTCATCCAGTGATTATGAACTTTCCTCCATGTCAGGGTGAACTGGGGAAAGCAGGAATTGTCTTTGGGAGATGGAACAGGGAGATAATGTGGCAGATGGCAGAATGGTTTGGTATTTTGTGTTTGGGGACTTTTTTGTTTAATCAGAGACCAGTAGCTACACAATTACAGTAGATTCCAATTGATAAGGGGCTTCTGACAGTGACATTTTGTAGGTGCTTCTTTGGCTACTCTGGCTGGTGGAGTTAGGTTTATATTCTCGAGAGCCATTAGAACCTAATAGCCCCTGACATACAAAATTACCACCATAAATCATGCATGTCTGCCTTTTGCTGTCCTTTATTTTAATGAAGTTTTATTTCAGACAGTAACTGCTCCTTGCCTGCCCTTGTTTGCTGTAGGTTCCTGGGTAACTTGCACAGCAGATGCAGCCTGGTTTGGAACCATGTTCACCACTGGCTGCCAACCTGAGAGCTAATGCAGTGTAGTCAAGTGCTGTAGGACCCTGACCCAGAAATAGTCGTGTAAGTTCTTCAGTGCTGTTCTGTGACTCAGCAGCTCTAGTGCAAATCTGCCCCACTGCTCCCAGCACCCTCAGATCTAAACACAGACATTTCTCAGGTCTGCAGGTTTCTTTCAGATGGGATTTGGCATTTTCATAGTGTGTGATCACGTTCTTCAGCATTCGGGAGTTTTGACGAACCTGGTTTTCTAGCATTTGTTTTTCTAATCCTTTGAAATCCATTGATTTTAGTTTGTCTGGGAAGCCACAAGCTCCTTGACTTCAGTGCAGAAGTAATATTAAGTCAGTCAGTGGTCTTATGATGGTTACAGTGAGGGACTAAGTTCCTGAATTAGAAGGTGGTGAATCAGCCTTGGTGTTACAGGGCAGTGGCATGCTGGTCTGCTGGACTTTTCCTGTCAGTACAGGAAACATCCCTTGTTTCTTGTCTGTTCTTTATTTTTGCTAGCTAATGATGGGTCCAGTTTTTAGGAGGACCCCTAAGAACAGTCTGATCAGTCAGCCCTTGCAAATTCCTGGGGCAGGAAGATGTGCAGGAGCTTTGTATCACCTGCAGCTGCTCAGCATGTCCTTCCTGAGCATCTCCTGTACAACGAGCCCAGCAGTGGACATGCTGTTAGAAATTCCTGCTCATCGAAGGGCAATTATACTTAAAAGAGGAAGAATTCAAAGCAGTGTGGCCCTCTGCCATCAGCCCTTTATGGGAAATCTCAGTAATAGACTTGATCTCTTTTCCAGTTAGAGACAAAATAACTGGGAGACTGAGTGACTGCTCATTTAGATCAGTTAAGACCAGAAGAAACTAAGAGTTAGCTTTCTGGTAGTAGGGCACATGCTCCGAGGACGGAGAATTAATGCTGTTCCTACAGGTAGATTCATCTCAGTACACAGGCATCTGCCTGGCAGGGCAGGAGCAGGAGCTAAGCCCTCACTGGAGGCAAGGTTTGCTATGGCTGTTGGCTGGGATTCAGAATGTGAAGGATGGGAAGGACACGTACGGTTGGATGTTCCCATTTAACACTACTTGGCATGCTACTCAGTGTTAATTCCTCCTTGTGACAGGCTCTATGTATTCACAGCTGGTACATATTCCTTGTTTCTCTGCCTCCTGTGCCCTGTGTCACTGGAGAGCAGCCATTAGTCAAACTGCTTTTACTAATTATTCAGTAATTTATTGTCATTTTTTAAAGTACAAATAATACATGGGATTTTACACAGTCTGTCTTATGTCATGTACTCAATAAAGGAACCAGAATCCTACCCGCTACTTTGACTCCTGTTTCTCTCAGCTCATGGAGCATTGCTTGTATCGGGTCCGTGGTGATTATCCAGAACAGCAGACGTGGGTTCCATCTTTTTTGTTTTACCCTTTTTTCTTTTTTCCCCGGGGTGTTTTTTCTTTACCCTTTTCCCTCATTTTTATTTTCCTCTCCTTTTTCCAATTTTGTTTTCATGCCTTTTCGCCTTTCTTTTCCCTTTTTCCCTCCGGCAGGGGGCGCGCTCGGGCGCGCCGGCGCCGTGGCGCGCGCGGAAGGCGCGCGTTGCCGTGGCGATGGCGCCGCAGCACTGGGCCCTGCGGTGCTGCCGCTGCCGCCTGTTCCAGGTGCAGCAGGTGAGTGCGGGCAGCGGGCAGGGCAGCGGGCAGCGGGCAGGGACCGACTCCTCCGCTCCTTCCTAGGCCAAGCGCAGCGGGAAGTGGATCTGCAGCGTGTGCGGCCAGCGGCAGGCGGTGCAGAAGGTGAGGGGCCGGGCCTCGCTGGGGGATGCGCCCGCACAGGTCTCCCCCGGCCCCTGCGGGCTGTTCTGGCTTTAATTAACGCCCCAGCTGATGAAATCGCCTGGGGTGGAGCCTCACGGCCCGTGTTTGCCTCCGGCTGCCCCCTAAGCTTCGTTCTCCTTGCTTACAGCTTTATGGGCAGGGCTCTGCCCTGGACTGCAGGCGCCACGTCCAGAAGCTGAACCTGCTGCAGGGTGAGGCAGAGGAAGCGGTCGGGTGGACGCCTCGGTACGGTGTTTAATCTTTACCTGCTCGTTTAGTTACATGTGCTGCGGTTGAGGAGTACCTCTTGACACCTGGGGTGCCCGTTACCTAATCTGGGCTCATGGGAGGGTGTTACGTGTTGTAAAGTTATGCCATGTACCAGTTCTGTCATCACCTCATAGGAGTAAGCGATCTGTTTGGTTTGGTGCACTGCCGTATTTCTTTTGACACGGATTTTTTCCAGGTAAGTTTATTTGATCAATAATGTGTGTTGCTCACACCTTTATACCCCTGAGAATACATGCCATAAAGTTTGGATTTGGAAAGGTTTTTCTAATTGCCTTGTTTACTGTTTGATGAGCTGTGGAAGTGCTCATCTCACAGACAGCTCAGTGCAGAGGTGCATCCTCAGACGAAAGCATCCCCCGCTCTGGGTGCTGCTGCTGGCACTCAGGGGTTTCACACTGCGAATCTGTTGTGTAATTGCTGCTGCTATTGATAAAAAAAGACCCGTTTAGTGCAGACTTTTGGGTGTTAATTCCTGCTGGGCTGGAAGATCTGAGTAGCGCTTTCCTGTTTATTTCATTGCCGAATCTGTTTACAAATCGCCCAGTCTCGAACCGGTCTTGACCTGCTCCAGCTTCCTTTCCACTCAAGGGTATTTCCAGAAGTCAGTCAAAGCGCGTTAGATAACTGAGTTGCGTAAACGCAGTGCTTCAGGGTTGAGCTTTGGGAAGAAAACTCCTTGTTTGTTAGCTTTATCAAAGAGGGTTATTTCTAGTCTCAAAACACTGTGAAATAACTTCCCTTTTTTCCACGGTAGCTTGGGATATCACTAGTGGGGTTTAAGCTGTTGTCCCGAAGACGCCAGGGCATCGTGTCATAACATCCCTAGTTATGATCCATTAGAATTTATCATTTCATGATTAGCAGCTTAGGAGCAAACTTGTTACTGTGTTTGTACAGAAATGACAAAGTTTCTATAGAAAGCTCTCCTCTAACTAGTATTTTCACATATTTGGGCAATATATCTTGCAAACCCTTAATTTGACATTGCTTTTCTATAGATCATTTATTTTTCTGACATGCCTCCTATCTGGAATACTTATCCATGCTTCCTATCCAATCCCTTGTGCTGTGCATAGGTGATTTGAAAATCATAAACCATCAGAAAGAATTGTGTTCTAGAAACTCTGAACCTTTGTTTTAGGTGCACAGAAGACTCTGTAAAAGACAGTGAAAATACAGCAGCCCAACATGAAGACAGTTCAGTCCAGCAGGTAAGATACCTTCAAAGCTGAAGTAAATACCAACCCAGACTGACCCAGGTGAATCGCAGTGAAATCAGTGATCCCTTTATAAGGTTCAGACAGCTGGCGTAGTATATGTAATCAGGGAGAGAACAAGATGCATATGGAACTCTCTGTTCCACTGGGCTACTGAGCCTGGGAACATGACACAAGAACTTGTCCTAAACTGACTTGTGATTTGAAGCATTTGGCACATACATAACAATGCTAAAAACGAGAACTCTGTATTTTGCTGTTCTCAGTCATTTTCCAATCTTATAGGGGGGAAGGGCAGAAGTCAGTCGCTGGAGTAAATATTTGGACAAGGACAATGAAGATGGGGAGGAGGAGGCAGGTACAGAAAGGCAGCAGTTCTGTTCCTGGAGGAAGAACACTGTGGAAAAACAGAGGTACAGAAAGACCTTTAAGTTTTGGTAATTCCTGCCCCTGAGCGGTGATGTTTGGTTTGGAGGTGTGGGAAGTAGCTCAGCTTTGATAGCTCAACAAAGTACAGGTTGCAGTGTATAACCTGAGCTGAGCTGGGATTTGGTATTTGGGGAGAAAACTTCTCTTATTGCTAGAGCAATGCATTTCATGAACGTTTCTGGTGACTTGAGAAATAAAATCACAGTGGAGCTAATCTGTCTCTTTGTGAATGCTTTTCTTGGCCAGGACACACCAGAAGAGCTTCCTCTCCAGCGATGCTCAGGAGTACACTGAAGAAAATGATGTTTCCCAGCTTGCCTACCAAGCCAAAAAGGTTAAAACTGGGTATTTTAGTTGTAGAAGATGCTTCCTACCAGTAAAACAGAACTTTCTCCTGACCTCTTTTATGTCATCATAACTTTGAATTTTTAGGAGTCTTCCTCTGCTCTTCTATTTGAATGATTGAGGAGGAGAAAAGGAATCGTAAGGGTGTCTCTCTGAGAGTTTTTAGTCAAGTAAAAACAATGCTATCTTGTGTAGGCTGAGTGGTTGAGCCAGATTCCTCCCTCAGCACAGCTGCAACCTGCGGTGCTTTGCCTTACTGAGCAGTGGCACCTATGTAGTAATGCAGTGATTAAAGTTACTGTGATAACCTGCAGCACCAGTGAAGTTGACCTAGGTCTCCAAAGCTCATAGGCCCACCCAGTGCACCAGCCCCAGGTCTGCCTCGAAGGGCTGGTGAGGATTCGGGTGCATTTGAAGGACCTGAGTGCTCTTTCTTTGCCTGCTTCTGGGCAGCTTGGCTGTGCATTCTGGATTTATAACCCAGCTCTCTTTCTTCTTACAGCGCAAGAAGTGTTCAGTAGCAGTGCCTGATCAAGATGATAGAGATGCTGTTTGTGGATACGGCATGGCTCCTGCTGTCTGTGAGCCCATAGTGCCCAAGGAGAATACACCAACCCCACGTGCTTGTACCAAACCCTCAAAGTGGGAAAAATTTCTCTCGGGTTCCAAGAACTACAGTGAAAATGCTGCCGGGATCACCTTATCACCACAGGAGGGCAGTGGAAGGTTGGGGCTACACAGCATGACTGCTGCAGACGCTGGTATGGTCACTAGATGCTCAGAACAGGCCCAAAGAACTCCATCTCAAGGTACAGGTTTTGAATTTAAAAAGTGTGTTTCTAGCACTGAGCAGATTGGCTCAAAACTGCCTGGCACCATGGTGCCCAGCGTCACTTGCTCAGCTGGGGAGGATGTGTTGTTCAAAGAACCTCAAAGCCAATTGATAAGGGCAGGATCTGGTGTCATGGGCACCACTGCAGGAAGGTGCTGTTCAGACAGCAAAAGGAGAGCAAACACCCTTGTTAACTGTAGCAATGGGCCAAAGCCTAGCATAATTCCTTGCGAACGCCTCTTCTGCACAGGTGATGAGTTTGATGATGATCTCTGATAAGTTGAGACACGTTTGGCACTGCTTTCTTGTTTATCTCCGTAATGTAACTGGTATGCCAAGTACTGAGGCAAGATTTACTGTAAGCCTTGAAGGACTGCATTATTAAAGCTGTTTACTTGCTGCATGGCTCTGTCTGGGGGAAGGGCATGAGGGTGGAGGCAACTGTTGCAGGGGACAAGCACTAAGATTATGGAGTGTTGGCTATCAGCCTCATCAGTTAGAAATTAGAAGGGAAGTAGGTCAGCTTGGGAGGAGAAAGTGCCCAGGCTTTAAGGATTCCAGGCCAGTACAATTAAATTCTGTGATTAACTCCCCATTACAAAATACAGCTTTTCTCCCCTGTACCACCTCTTTGTTGAGATATCCCTTAGCAACCCTTTCTTCCAGAGCAGGCTTCATGAACCAGCAAAGCATTTGATTTCTCTTCAGCAGTGCAGCCCCAAGGGTACCCAGAGGTACCATGGCCCTGGGCTGCTTCCCTCTCCTAGGGAGCTGCCTGCTGAAAGCAACATGCTCTTAGCCTAGTCCCTCCACTTTTAACTTGGGTAATTAAACACTCACAGAGACTGATCACAGGAAGTCATATTTATTTTTCCTCCATTCTACAAGCACTTAGAAACATGAGACAAACTCTTAGCAGGAAGAAAGGTGAACCACTGAGTTGTGCTGTACTGTCTGCTTTCAGTTAGAAGGAAAGTGCTTTGTGTTACACAGGTGACTACAAGTGAGGTGGCTGCTTGGAATACTGGATGGCATCTAGTGCTGCCCCAATGTCGCAGTTCTTTGTCTGCAGGAGTCGAGTGAGCCATCCACCCTCATCAGAGAAGCCCATGGAGAGCATCTGGGACAGAGACTCGATAAGGCGAGGGTCTGCTTCTGTTAAGAGAAGAATAACCTAAAGTTGAAGCATTTCATGTAATTGGCAAAGTAGCCAAGGCAATACCACACTTTAGGTAGGCTGGCACTAATCCTGGTAAATCTAGCATAGCTGATTAAAAGCTTGGAGATGCTCGCCTTTGTCTACTGGGAGGGAGATGTTTGGCATAAAAGATGTATCACATACACTCAGCTGTAAGAAAACAGCTTAGTCAGACTCAGCTCGCCTTGCTGCAAGGCTGTGCGCTGTTGATCTAGTTTAAGTGGCCTTGTATACTGTTACTGGCTCCAACCAAAATAATGCTGTCTTAAAGCCACATGATGTACTAGTTCTTATTCTGCATCAAAAGGCTTTCTCGAAGAGTACATAGCAAGGATATGATTTACGGTAACACCTTCTTTCATTTTGCTCAAATGGCATTATTAGTCTGAAGTCAGAAGTCTTAGTTAAGACTCAGCTGCCCACATTCAAGAGGAGAACCTGCTGACTGCCTCTACCAGGATACATGAGTTGCCATGCCTGCTAACAAAGTTACAGACAAGTTCAGCTGTACTGTATGTGACCTTAGTTTCTAGCATCTCTAAGATCAGGTCTGCTTATGTCAGGGAAGTTGGCAGTTCCTGAGTGAAAATTACTCTATGAAACCTGTACACATTCTCATACCTGGTGGGAGATGGGGGTAGAGTGCAGCTTCTCGCAGTCCTGTAGGTCCTGGCTGGGGAGGATCCCGAGATACATCCAGGGAGCTGGGACCATCAGTCTCTGGCATTTGCAGGGACTGAAGCTCACCTGTGGAAGGATCCACTTCTTTGGAAGATAAATGGGTCCAGTCCTCATCACCCCCTGATGAACTGCTGGATTCACTCTGTTCCTGAAATGGAAAGAAAAAACAGTCCAGATGCTGCAGTGCTTTCCAGGTAGGCTGCATGCTCCTGCTATCTGCCCTTCCACAAGCAATCCCCCCACCCTTGCTGTAAACTTGTAAAGCAAAGGTGCTGTGTATCACTTAATCGGCTGGTATCTTAATATTCAATCCCACAATGCATGCTAAATAATGATCTTCCTTTTTAGTAAAGCCTCAGCAAGTAAGTTACTGAATTGTGTCATAGTTCTTGTACCTGGGAGTGGAAGCTGCCATCTTCCGTTTGTGTGGGCACAGGATCTATCACCATGTCTTGTATCTGTTCTGCAACAGTATTTACTTCTGTAGCAGGCTCTGTGTTATTCCAGTCTGGTTTGGTCTGAGCGTTCTGGTTAGAAGTACCACTGCTTGACTCAGCATTGCTCTTCTCTTGATTGGGAGCAGCAGGAGTCACTTTGCTTCTCTGTCCTCCATGTTCCACATCAATATCAACTTCAATACCTAGAAGTGCATTTGAGATGGAGGAAGTCTTACAGAGATTTTTCCAAAGCACAGTCTTAAATGAGCATGGATCAGTCCTGGTCTAGACACTGTAAGGTTTCTGTAATAGTACAGTTTGCCATGTTACATGTAGTTAAGCACCAAATAGTCATCCTTTATCCTTAAGATAAGCCATATATTTACAGGGTCAGGGCAGAAGTCATCCATGTCTACTTGAGGCAGGCAAACTCCTGAGTCACCACTGACTTAACACTGGTGTTACAGTGGTGACATGTTACTGAAATCTTTCATTTCCTCCCAAAGGGGGGCTCTGAAAAGGTACTGAGCGGCTGTTCTAAGCTTAGGCATTATTAGTACCAGGAGTAAATTAAGCCTCTGAGGCTTAGTAGGATGAGGGTAGTTCTGGTATCAGTCCCAACAGCTGCCTGCTGCTGTTAAAAGGACCTTTAAGCCAGTCTCAGGGATTGGGATAACAAACTGTAAGCCACTTACCCAGGGGGCTCAGAAAAGCTGCCACACTCTCCCCAACATTCTTTAAGAAGGTGACATTGGGGTCCTGAGGCTGGCTGTTAGTAGAAGCTTCTAGAAAAACAACTTCCATTAGCACACACAGATGCTCAGAGGGAAACAGCACCTACAGTTATCCCCATGAGATCTTGGTGCTCACTTCCTGTCACTCACATACACTGACAACAGCAGCACAGAGGCAAAAATCCAACTCTGAGCTACCTCTGGGACAGAAAGCCAGTGGTATTAGCATTGTTAAGGCTCATTAGCCATGCTGAAAGGCAGATCTGGAGTAGTGACATGCTTGACCTAACAGTTTGGCTTCGTTTGGTTCCAGATACTCTCCTCTATCAGCATCCTCATTGACTGCATGGATCCAAACATGCCTTAAAATAATCCCATTCTGAAAGGTGCTAATTATTTCAAGCAAATTAGGTTAGCTCCTATGTCTGTTTTTCCACCCAGATTCTACCCTGTGCTGCAGAACCTCAGCTGGTCTGGCTCCACCATCACCTTGCTTACCAGGGCATCTCCTCTTACCTTCTGCAGTGGGTGGACTGGAGGCTGCAGCGCTGGCTTGGGCTTGTTCAGAGTTCTGGCATGGAGCAGCAGGGCCAGGATACCCCCAGCAGTGCATCCATGGGAAGGGGGGAACACCATGCCGCATTTTACGGAGCCAGCGTCCTCGGGGAAGCCACTGTAAGGAGTAGAGTTCCTGTGACTCTGTTCACACAGCCCCATTCTGAGTAATCGAAACTCAGGACTTAAATTTGAGGTAGTTCAGTAGTTCCCCTCCACAGATTTTGCTCACCTCAAATGGATTCAGCAGTGGACTTTGGAACATCACCATGTTGTGCTCCTTGTGGATGCCTTTACCCTCGCAGGTGCTGCACAGGTCATAGTCTGGGCAGACAGTGCACTTGAACCTGGCACCCACCACCGGCCCCTCGCAGCCATCGCAGATCACGTTGGGGTGCACCATGTCGCGGGGGGGCTCCTGGCTGCACTGCGAGCGATGCTCCCGCCTGCACTCCTTTTTCTCTATTAAGGGAAAGGAAACTGCATCAAGAACAGGTTACTATTTAAAGGTTGGAAATCAGGCAGAGGAGAAGGAAGCACAAACAGCTCTTGTTGGTGCAGTATTGACTTACTAGGTCAGTTTATTTTTACACTGGCTGCCCAACAGAAGCTTGGGGGGGGGCATGTAAGAGAACTTCAACCAAGTGCAAAGGGGTTTCACAAAGATACCTGCTCCTCTAACTGAGCATGCCTTATCTAGAATAAACATGCCAAGAGACGGGTTATGGATTAATGCTGCACTACTGAGTTTGGCTTCTCATCCCACCTTCCTAAGCACTACAAGAACAAAATGTTTTCGAGAGAGGGACCCAGGAAGAGATGCCAGGAGGCAGAACAGGGACAACAGCCACTGGCTTGTGTGACTCATTAAAGGGACTGCAGACAAAGCTTTATGGATACCCAAGATAACAGAAGGGAGTGTGTAAGCACTCAATACACTGGAATTAAGGCTTACTTATGCATTGTGGTGAATATTAAAGATACCAGGGCCAGGCTGGTGTTTCCAGGAAGCCAGCATGGCAACAGTGGCTCACATTGGGCCAGCCAAGATGACAGGGCTAGGAGGAAACTTGGGATCTGCTTGCCCCACCTCAGCAGGGAGAATTCATCTTCCAGTGTATTACCCTGCCCTTAATTCAGCCTCCCCCCACAAACACCGCTGGTTACGCCAGGCCCTAGAGGGCAAGGGGAAGGGTTGGTGCTTGTCTCTCCCATTTTCGGCACCCTGCCAGCAAGTGCACAGCACGACACTGAGTCCTGCCGCCGCCCTTCGGGGCCGAGCGACGTTACCTTTGATGTAAACGCGGAAGACGCCATCCTGCATGTAAGGCATCGCCATCTCCAGCTCCTCGTCGGTGGAAAACGCGATCAGGTCTCCGTCTTCATCTAGAAAGTGCAAAGCGCACCATGAGGTGCCCGGCCAAGCGTCACGGCTGGCGGCAGCCCCTGCTGGGTACCCGGGGCGGTGACAGCGGGGAGCCCGGTGCCCTGAGGCTTTCCCACCCCCCGGGGCACCCCTCTCGGGGCCTGACCCACCCCCGGTCCCCGCTCACCCTTATAGTGCATGCGGAAGGCGGGCGGCGGCCCGGCCCGCAGCAGCCCCTGGAAGAGCTCGGCGATGCGGTCGTGGATGGCCCCGTAGCGGACGGGCAGCGGCAGCGCGAAGCGGCGGATCTCGCGGGCCGCCTCCTCCTTGCCCAGCAGGTAGGCTTTCACCGTCAGCGCCGCCATGGCTGTGGCGCAGCAGGAATTGCCGTCGGGATGCCGGGAGCTGCTGAGCGACGGGGCGGGAGCGGGAGGCGGACCGGCAGCAGCGGCCTTATAGTGCCGCGGGGAGGGGCCGCTCGCCCCGCCCACCGGTGATAGGCTCCGCCCCCCCGTGAGACAGGCTCCGCCCCTCGCCCGGCTCGCATACGGGAGCTGCGGCCGGGGTGGTCCATAGGGATCTAGGGGAGCGGGGCTGTGCGGATCACGGCAGCATCATCGGTGATTGGGCACTGGGGACAGAGTGCGGCGGTAGTGGTACCTTCCGGGTGGTCACAGTGGCCTCCACGAGCCACTGGTGTGCAGACATGACTGCAGACGTGCCGTGCACCCCGTGATCTGCTGGTCCCCATCGCCTGCGTTAGCCAGGGCATGTGTTAACACAGCACTTGGCCATCCTGGTCCTGTTCATCACCTTCTGGCCAACCCGGCCAGATGACGGAGGTGGGGTCCCTGTGCCTCCCCGCTCTTACCAGGTGACAGCACCCATTGGAGAGCTCCACATGCTCAGCGTGGCAGGAATAAATAACTCTTAGGCTAATGCTCTTCCCTGAACTTGGTGTTTCAGAAGGGGGGGCTAAAAATAAAGATACTGATATAAACACAACTGACATTAAGGAGGATGTTCTGGGGGCTTTCCAAGCTGTTTGGCAGCAGTGTTCTTTTGCAGATCAGATACAGTTGACAGGCCTCTTAATCTGGCCATGGAAGTCCAGCTGGCAGAACACACCATCTGTGCCATCCAAAGGTAATTGAAGAAAGATGGATCGATGATTATTAGGTGCCTCATTGGTATTAATTCCCTCTCACCCAAGGGCCTGACCACTCTGACTATTAGTGACATATTTCTTGGTTAAAGGTAATAAAAGCTCAGGAGAAACTGCAATGATTTACCATCTTCTGCAATCAAGGGAAGGATGAGTTTTAATTGCCACAGTGGGAAGGTAGTTTATTTCTTGACCTAAAGTATATATATTAAAACACTTGGCCTTCCATATAGCTATACCTTTGGCATATGTGTCAATTTTGACATTGCATCACTTCTCTGGAAAACACTATTTACAATGGTAGGGTTGCCCTTTTAAACTTAAAACCTTTACTAGTATTTTCTAGGAATTTCGATTTCCAGATACGGCATGGCAATATTCCACTGTGAAACCATGAGTTTAAGTTTAAACATAAACAGATTCAGCTTTAAGCATGATGATGCAGCACAGGGAATGATTCACCAGCTTTTATAGCACGAGATATTGAAAGGTTTGGGCACGTGTATCTCGTTCACCTTCCCTTCTGCCTCTTTGCTGTGTGCATTCTTATTTCGGAAAGCGTTGGTGAAAGCTACTGACTTGACATCATTGGATTATTGTTTTTCTCTATAAGATAACAAGGGCAGCAGTTGTAGGACATGCAGCACAGAACACTGCCAACGCTGTCTCTGCCTTGCCAAGCAACACCTCCAGTGTGTCCATCTCATGTCCTGTTTCTGAGGACCCTCATGGCCACTTTTGGTCTCATTTATAGAGTCTGAGATTTGTATTTTGGGACCCAGCCCCAGCACATCTTTTCCTTAGGAAGGGTTGCTGCCATCTTAGACAGGACCAACTGCTTATTCCCCTCGCCATCACACCTGGGTGTCTGAGGCACAGTGGGTTGTCCTCAAGTTGCCGGGTCTCTTCAAGCCACTTGTGTCTCCAGATTAATCAATGCATTTATCAGGCGATGCACAAAACTCAAATCAGAAATCTAAGCTTTCCTCTGTGTGAGCCTTAATCCAGTTGGCAAACATGGAAGTGGCCAAAAGCCAGAGGGAATTTCCCTCCTCCTGGTGAGAATGCTGAGTCACGCTCAGCTTGCTGGTGGTGACACCATGCACTTTTACAAAACCTAAGGAAAACAAGGCTTTCACCAGGCCTCTGTGAGCTTACCTCACCCGTCACGGGACACGGCTGACTCGGTGACTCATCTCCTTCTCTTCCTCCTCGAGGTCGGGGATTTCCTCCCAGCAAGCTTTTCTCTGGTGCAGACCTCGGACCTCCCTCTCCCTGCATTTCCTATTGCCCCAGCCCTGAGATGTGCCTCTGGGCAGTTTCTCAGCCCCCCGTTGAGGCCATGCGAGCAGCTGGGCTGTGTTCCCACAGATGTTGGGATGTTTTTCCTTCTGTTTGCTGGAGGATCCGGGTTTTGGCATTCTCAGCGTGAAGCTCTGGCTGTGTGGGTGTTTTCTTATGGTTCTTTATGAATCCCATAGCATCGCAGTAACCCCTGCTCAAAAAGTGGATTCTCAGCCCTTGGTGCTGAGCAGCCAGCTTCGCAGGTGGATGTGGCAAAGGAACAGCAAAAGGGGCGGGGGAGAAAAGCTGTTTGAGTTTATGACTTCAAATGTATAGAGGGAAGGCTCCAAAAAGGAGCAGTGAGCATCCCTGCAGCGCTCTGCTGCCTCTCTACACCCACTTCCCGCTGGGAAGCGTTTATAAATATTTGGTGAGGTTCTTGCTCTGCGGGCGCAATCACCAGGATGCTCCTTATGGCCACACTTCTCATGTTCACAGTAAAGCCCTGGCAGGATGAAGGCTGGGGGGTCTTTTCCTTGCTTGCAAATCACCTGAGAGGTGATGATGGTTTTCCAGAGGGAGTTCTTCCCTAAATTGTTGCTCCAGCCTGAGGCCCGAATCACTGCCCTGGCACTCCTGGTGAGGAGGGGAAGGTTTGCCATATGTGTAACCCTGGCTCTGGCAGTGATGTGTGGCGATGGAGGGACAGTGCAGAGCCGCAGTGGGTGGGTGCTCACCGGGCTGGACCGGGTGCTGCAGACAACATGCTCCTTCCAGATGCTTCTGGAGAGGTGCAGGATGCTCTGGACACATCACATCAGATGGTAGTGACTCAGCTTGATCCCATGATGGTTTCCCTCCTCCTCCAGCCCAGTGAAAACACTATTTGGTGCTCTGAAGCAGAAACTGCCCTTCCTCAACTGCGCAGGCAGAAGGGAAAGCTGGGAGGGTTCATTTTTGCTGTCTCATTTTTGAGGTTGAGTCTTCCTGAAGGTTAGCTCTGCCACGTCAGGTGTTTACACAGGCCCAGCACCACTCCTCATTGGTGTGACATGTAACTTTTAAGGGCAGGAAGCTCTGGGACAGTGTTTTCACTGAGACAGAGGAGAAGATAGGGAAAACACTTGGAAAAGAGGCACAAAGTACAAGCACACTAGGGGTGTCGTGAAAATACTTTTATGTTCCCAAAAGTGAGCAGGAATGCTTTGCAGCCTACACAGATTGCTTGGGGTGAATGTTGCGCTGAGAACTTGACATGTGGCTTTTGCCCTGCATTAAAGCATCAGCATGTCAACACATCCAAGGTAAACACCCTGTCGTGATCTTCAACTCTGGGGGCGCTAAGGAGAATTTGGAATGCTTCACAGCAGCCTATAAAACATATAGAAAACGAAGTTACTTTGGCTTATGAGACAAACAGCAAGTGCTGTTTGCCTGGGGAGGACTGAGCCCGACCTGCTCAAACTCCAGAGCCAAGCTCTTTAGCAAGCTAGATAAAATCAGCTACAAACCTGGATTACATTCCCTATCTAGGCCTAACAAATGTTTTCTCTTTCTAATTTCTGTAATGGCCTCAGGACCTCTGGGTTGCTTTTGGAGTGCTCTCCGTGGAAGGCCCCTCATTTCTGCAGCGTGCTCAGCATTGCCAACATCAACTGTTCAAAGATCGTGAGATCCCCTTAAAACAACCATGTTCCCGCTGTTTATTTGCTGCTGGGGTTTTGAGTCTCTGTAGTTCATATTTTAGACTTTGACCGAGGCTCAAAGTTTGCTCGTTAAAACCAGAATAAAAGCCAAAAGTGGGATAAAGGGAGGGATTTCAAGAATAAAAGGGAACTTTGCAGGTCTGAGGGGAAGATCACGAGTGCTGGCCGTTTTGCTTAGTCCCTCATTTTTCACAAGAGAGCCCAAGGTTTCTGTCATGCGAGAGTGCTATAAAGCTCATTCATTTCTTCAGGCTTTCATGAAGACGAAGTGTAACAGCAGAAATTAGATTAAGCTTTATCCTTGGGAAAGAGTCTTAATTAATTGTCTTGGAGAAATTATTAATGCTGTTCTGTTCTCTTCCACTGCAGACGCACCGCGTACCGCGGGTGGTAGGAGTGGTTTGCACCGCTGAAAATAAACCAGCCAACATCTAATGCTCTAAAACGTGTCATGTTATCTCCCTAAACTCTGTCACAGTGGTAGGGTTTCAGGCGCCTTTCCCACGAGCAGCTCTTACTTGTCTGCAACCTCGGGGGGGGGGGGGGGGGGAGGTTGCCATTAATTCCTGTGAACCCTCTGTATGCTCCTGCGTTTAACACATAGGTTTAGGTGAGAAAGCACTCGGGCTGGGTGGGACAGAGCCTCTGGGGCTTTTCTTTGCTCTGCTGGTGTGGTTGAGGTGTGCTCCTGGCTCATGTTCTGTGGTGATGGTCACTTGGGCAATGCCTTGTAAAATCCAGGGGAGGAAGCACAGATTCCTCATTCTTTTCAGTATTCCCAAGAGTGATGTTCAGTGCATTTCCTGACTCAGGGCTGTGCCCGGTGTGAGCCCTGCGGCTCCTGGCTGGTTTCTGGCAGTGGAGGCAGAAACCTGGTGCCATCCAATGGGCTCCCTCTGCCGATTTCCTTCCTGGATTTTCTAGTCACCGGGAGAGACCGTTTCAAGAGTTGAAGAACGTGTTTTGTTTTATAAACTAGAGAAGAGTCCAAGGATGCAGCAGACACAGCCATCCCCTGCAGACATGCGTGGTCTGTGCTTTTCCTCCTGCACGTGTGCCTTTCAGCGCCTCGAGGCAGCCCCTGGCTGCTGAGCTCCCTTTGCTTTTACAGAAGGAAATGGAGTAGAGGCCTAAGGACCCATTTGATGCATTTCTCCATCTCAGAAGGATTCCCTTGTCAGCTGGAGTGCTTCCTGGAGGAAACATGCCCATGGAGCATGGATGACTCCCAGCACATCCCTGCTGGCTACTTCAGCTCCAAGGCTGCAGCCGAGCATCTCTGAGTGCCCGGATCTCCATTCCCACCTCTGCTTCACCTTACATTACTCTCTAATTGATCCAAACATTTCAAGCAACAGACTTGGATCGCTGGATGCCAAATATTTACACATCTGAGAACTATTTACTCACTAAAAGAGCTCCAGAGAAGATGGCAGCTTTTGCTGGAGGAATGATGTACCCACATATGGAGCACATGGGCTGCCACCTCCTTTTTGACCTCACGGACAACCACAGGAACAAGTTCAGGTGACGGAGCTGTGTAAACTCAGCATTTCAAACCCAGCCGCCCTGTATGGCTCCTCCTGGTCTGCAGTGAAATAAGCCCAGACCCATTAATAGAAGAAAACAAGGGCAAAATAATATTTAAATCTGTTTTCTTCCATCCTTCCCCCAAGAAGCAGCTTGAGGCCATAACCTCGGTTGCCAGGTCCTTCGGAAGAGCGATGGTGTCCTTCCAGGCAGCAGTTTCCATTTGCGGTGTTCATCCGGCATCGATTTCCTCTCAGTAAACATTAAGTGCTGCTTCCTTGACCACGATGAAACGCTCCTGCAGAAATGGCAGCAAATATGCACTCACTGCATGGCCATGGGGGCTGCTGCCTGCCCCTCATCCTGCACACCCCCCTGCAGCTATGCGAGGGTCCTTATGCACAGCCCCATGCACAGAGATGTGTGCACCCCCGTGCGTGCATACAGGTGCACGTGCACACCCCCACATGGCTATATGGATGTATGGACCCAGGCATATGCATACAAACAGATATATGGACCTGGGTGTGTGCATGCACACACACACGTGTATAGACCCATGCAGGCACCCACAGCTATCTGTGTACCTCTGTACAGACACAGGGGGTGCACAAGTGTGTGTGTGGGTCTGTATGAACCAAGTATGTGTATATGCACAGACACGTATTCACAGACACACAGACACACATGTACAGACATATACACGCATGTGTGCACACACAAGTACACACACGTTTACACACACACCTATACACATGTATATACACACACGTACACATACACGTATGTACGTACACGTATGTGCACACACATACACACATGTACACATACATGTGGGGATGCACATGTATGTATGCACACATATGTACACACATGTACACATACACATCTGTACGCACACTTATGTACACACACGTATGTACATACACATGTACACACACGTATGTACACACACGTATGTACACACATGTGTGTACTACATACGCATGTGCGCACACGTATGTACACACACACATACAAATAACGTATGTGCGCACACGTATGTACACACACGTACACAAACACGTATGTGCGCACACGTATGTACACACACGTATGTACACACACGTACTTACTACACACATATGTACACACACATACACACACGTATGTACACACACGTACGTACTCCACACGTATGTACACACACATACACACACGTATGTACACACACGTACTTACTCCACACGTATGTACACACACATACACACACGTATGTACACACACATACACACACGTATGTACACACACGTACGTACTCCACACGTATGTACACACACATACACACACGTGTGTACACACACATACACACACGTATGTACATACACGTACTTACTCCACACGTTTGTACACACACATACACACACGTATGTACACACACGTACTTACTACACACGTATGTACACACACATACACACACGTATGTACACACACGTACTTACTACACACGTATGTACACACACATACACACACGTATGTACACACACGTACTTACTACACACGTATGTACACACACATACACACACGTATGTACACACACGTACTTACCACACACGTATGTACACACACATACACACACGTATGTACACACACATACACACACGTATGTACATACACGTACTTACTACACACGTATGTACACACACTCGCCCACAGCCCCGCAGTCCCCGCACGGGGGCGCTCTCCGCCCGCTCCCGCCCCGCCCCTTGGTCCCCGCCCGTTTGCCACGCCCCCCGCCCCGCCCCGCCCCGCCCCGCCCCGGCGCGGCCCGGCCCGGCGCGGTCGCTGCCTGGGGCCGGGCGGGCGGTTCGCCCCGCGCCGTTCCGCTCCGCTCCGCTCCGCCGAGGCCGCGCCGCGCCCGGGACATGCGGCCGCCCCCGCCGGCGAGGAGGCGATGAGGCTCCGCAGCGGCACGGCGCTCACGCTGCTGCTCGGCTGCCTCTGCGCGCTGCTCTCGCTGTCCTGGTACGGCGCCTTCGGTGGGCACAAAGGTGAGGGGCGCTCGGCTGCTCCGCCGGGGGGGAGCTGGGACCCGGCTGGGGTTTGGGGCTGGGGGGGGGGGGGTTCGGGGCCCCGGGCCCCGCTGGATCCCGGGGTCCGGTGCGATCCGGACCTGGGGTAATCCTGACCGGCGGGATCCTGCGGGAGCCTCTGGGATCCGGACCCGCCGGATCCGGCGCGTCCTGGCCCCGCGGGACCCCCGGTGCGCGGCAGGGCCGGAGGTGCCAGGGCCGGGGGTCCCTGCTCGACCCCGCGGGCGGGCGTCCGGGTCCCGGCGCGCTGGGCTCTCGCTTCGGTGATGCGCTTCTTGCGCCCTCGCGTTTATGGTGAACCCCTTCGTGCGCGGTGGGAACCCGGCGGGTTAAATCCTCGTGGAGAGGTGGCGATGGCAGCGACTGCGGGGAGCAATCCGGTACTGGGGGGCAAACTGGAGGTGAGAGAAGCGAGCAGCGCTGCCCGCCCCGCACGCTCCTGCGGCTCGATGCTGGGTCCAGTGACTGAAGTGCGCAAGGGACCAGTGCGAGGGCTGCCGGTCTCAGTGCTTCAATATCGGTGCTGGGTTTGCATCAAGTCGGTGGTTGTGGAGCAGGGGGGCAGGGTCTCGTCCCATTGAGGAACCCCACACAGGTATCACAGAGATGCTCACCCCTATTTTTTCCTGACAACGGACTAGTTGCTTTTCCCCATCCTGGTGCTCACTAAAGCAGTGCACCGGATTTAGCCTGGCCTGGAGGACAGTTGTGGTAGTTGCTTCTGAATTGTTTATCTGACTTGTGTATGGGTGCAGAACCTCTCATGTCCATGCTAAGTCACTCAGCTCTTTCAGTTCCTGCAATTTCAGAGGTTGTTTAAGGCAGGCAGTGTGGCCATCCAGCCCTTGACCCTTGCTTCCCATCACCGTATAAGCATCTCTCCCCGCTACAGGTGAGAAGCAGCTTTTGCCGAGCCTAAGATGTGACTTGGTGGCATTGCTGTCCCACGGCACACCACGCGCAGTCAGAAGGTGTAGCGTGTGTATGGTGCAAGGCTGGTGGCAGGGCTGGGGGCAGGTGTTTTGGCTCCAGTGGGCAGGATGACACAAGCCCATGTATGTGCCCATCCAGCTCAGCAGCAGGGCAGGAGTGCCTGAGTTATGCCATCTTCCCATGGCAGCTGTAGGCTGCTTGGAGTTCTCTGCCTTGTTGATCAGCTGAAGGGCTTTCCTGTTGTGCTACTGATGTGGTTTAAATCCCATTGGAGCTGCCTCGCGCAGAGGCTTGGGTGATGGGCACTTGTAGTGCAGGAGAACCGCCGGTGGGTTGGTTGGCTTCTGCGGGGGGCATTTTTAACTGGGCAGAGCATTTGCACAACCAGGTGTATGTGCTTTCAGCCAGGAATGTTAGACCGCAAGTGTGATGCTCAGAGGAGCACTCAGAGGTGCGTTCTTGAGGTTCCTTCTGAGCAGTTGCTTTACTTGTAGCTCCTTCCCATAAATGAAGTGAAACTGACGTGCGACACTGCATGAGCAGTCACTCCTGGTTTCTGGAGCAGCGCGGCTGGCCCTGTGCTGTCTGTACTGTGTCATCCTTCGACTCACTTCTGTTTCCTAACAAGTAGCTTTTCCCCATTGCTCAGTCAAGCGCCAAAATAACGACCTTGGTCACCACTGTCCCTGCCCTTGGTAGGACCCTCCCTGCGATACGTGTTTTCCTCTGACAGCAACAGATTGTGTCTTGCGAACAGCGATGGCTACAGCAGGTCACAAACAGGCTGGGTCAGGCTGTGTCAGCACGGCAGGTTTCCGGCTATTATGGTCATTTACGTATCAGGCTGTTACTCAATACAGAGCTGGAGAAGACCTTGAGAGGTCATGCAGACCATCTCCTGCCTCTGTGCAGGAGCGGTGATAACCGACCCCTTCCTGACAGATGTTTATCATGTTCATTCTTAAAACCCTCTGACGGCAGATGCCTGAGCTCTCTGGACAATCTGTTTGACATTTAGCAGCTCTGCCGTTCCATTTTTCCTGCAATCTGAACAGAAATGTCTTCTTCAGTTTGGTTTCATGGTTGCTCTTCTGTTTTCCATTTATGGGGCACAGGCAGAAAAGTTCCTTCCTTCTTTTCAGGAGCCTGTGGGACATTTGGAAGTTGCTGCTGTGTTTTCCCTTAGTCCCTGCTGCTATAGATTAAACCGTGATGGTTCCTTTGATCATTCTTTTTAGCTTATGTATTCTTGGTTTGCAGTCTCTCTTGTTCCTCTCTTCTGGACCACCACCCTTTGTGAAGAGTGATGCTTAACAGACTAAGGGATTACTTCAGGTCTTTCACGTGCAGCGATACTGTTTGTACATCCCAGTGTGTTTGCTTTTTACTTTTGCTGCAGACACTTGTGTTTCATTTTATGTTTAATCCCATTGACCCTTCAGCCATTCTTCTCCAGAACTCTTCCTGCTTTTCATTCCTCACCTTGTACTTGCTGGTTAATTATTCTTATCAAACCACATTACCTCACACTTGTCCTTGTTGAACTGTGTCCTTTTGTGTTTTTTCAGACTGCTCCTTCTAAAGTGTCAGGATTGTTTTGAATTCTCATCTTGCTCTGCTGCATGCTTGCTGTCCTTCTCAGCGAGGTGTAGCCTTCAAAGGCAATCAGTGTGTTTTCTCTGCCATCAGCCAAGCTGTGGATGAAAACACCAAGTGGTATCAGATCTGGGATGGGTTCCCCCGGAACCTGCTTCAGTGAAGTCCTCCCAGTCTGTGCTCAAAGAACATCAACCAGTTCACTGGTGGCCTTCCCACCTTCATGTGGCTCAGTGCAGCCCCCGAGTTCCCAGCTGTATTGTGGGGGCTTCCTATGAGACATTATCAGAGACCTCTCTGAAATCTTTGTTTCTCCTCCCCTTCCTACAAGTCCTTGCGCCCTGTCACAGAAAGAAGCATGTTAGATCTGATGTGATTTGCTCTTGGTAAACAGAAGTTGGCTCTTGCTCAAGTTCCCCTTGTTTTCTAAGCACTTCAACTGAACCTAAGCTGATTATTCTGTAATTTCCTTCATCCTCTTTATCCTCATCTCCTTGTTTTTCAAAGACAGGCTTTGTGTTTGCCAGTCCTCTGTAACATCAGCCATCCCTCATGAGTGGCTGGAGACAACTCCCAGCGATCCTGAGCTGCTCATGTCGCTGAGTGCTGGGGAAGGCTGTCAAGGTGTCTGTGTTGACTGTGATGGGGTAAAATATTATACTAAAACACATGTAAAGCATCACAGAACCTTCTTGTCTTCCTGCTCTGTGCTGGGAGGACAAAACAATTAGTCAAAAGAAATCAAACCAGGTCAAACCAGCTCTGGAGCTGCTTCTCTGTGACTGATGCAGGGTTTGTTTGCCCACTAATGATGTTTTGCTGTGCTGTGGTTATTAGTGAAGTTTTGACCTCGTGGTCTGCAAAAACAGATGCTGCATCTTTCCAATTATAAATGAGGTTTGAAATAGTCTGCTGGAGTAGGAAGAGAAGGGCAGCCTCAAATAGCACAACCAGTGACCCAGGCAGCCGATGTCCAGCATCACGGGTGGTTTGGAGGTGGACCACGTGCTGCGCATCGTGGTGGTGGGTGTCTTGGCCAAAGATTAATATTCTCTCTGTGCTGATTTTAGGTTTAAGTATGATATAACTTTCAAAACCGAACGGCTGCTTTGGAAGAAGCTCTTCCATAAACCGCTGTCATGAGGTGGACCTGTACGGTTTAACTGTGTAGGGCAACCTGTGCTCAAAGGATCAAGGCACAGGCAGGCTCAGGCATTAGCATGCCTGACATGGGAATTACAGGGGGTGTTCTACTGAGAGCTCAGTAAACCAGAGAAGCTTTCATGACTTTAGACAAGTCACAGGTGCAGATAGGATGAACGTGAACAATTAAACCTACCTGTAATTAAATTGTTCTGGTTTTTGATTTCCATGATGAAAACTGTTCAGATCTCATCCATAATGTTTGTTCTCATCTTGACTGACCAACGAGCTAGGTTGTCCCAGCACGCTGCCCCTTGGGAATGCTGCATTTTGAAGGTGGGATTGCACCTCCAGGGTATGGCTGCATAGCTCAGGGTGGGCTCTGTGCCCACGCTGCATGTGCAGGCTTCCCCTGGCAGCCTTTCCCCTCCTCAGATCGTAATGATTTATAGTTACCCAATACTAGCCAGCTCCACATTTCCATTGTAAAACCACAACTGCAGGCACCTCGGTGCCTGTAGGTCTAGGTGCACAGCGGGGTTGCTCTTTGCACAGTGGCTTCACACCCCGAAGATCAGTTTTGATTGCATGCTATTTTGGATCTCACCTTGTGGGAACTGTTCCTTCCATGGGCATTGTGGAAGCACTTCAGGATAGATACGCACAGCTCCTTGAAGGACTCGCCACTCGCATCCTGGGAGGGTACCTCAGTGCAGCTCTGAGTGCAGGGTCTCTCCTGTGACTTGTGAGCGTGGTGGGGAGTGGGGTGATCGTGGAGCACCAGCTGCAGTGTGGGCATTGCTCTGGTGCCCGTTGCAGCTGTGCAGGCTCAGACAGCATCTCTGTAAAGTAATATTGCTTGTCTGGTGCCGCGTACGGTGCTGGCTCTGCTCACTCGGGGTGTCCTTTGTGGGAAACAGACTTTGTCCCGGAGGGACATTTCTCTGAGCGTGTTTACAAAGTCTTCTTATATAATGCAATAAGAGCCGCGATCGCTAATCCGCTCTAGAAGCAGCAGAGTCAAAGCTTGTGATACTGCTAAATACGAGCTGTCCTGTGGCATGCGCGGCTTCCCGCTGCTATTTCATTTCTATTACCTGCAGCAGCTTGACTTCAGGATTCTGTCCTTCCTTTGAGGTCTCAGGCGCCGGCTGAAGCCGGATGGATGCGAGTGAAAGCCCTGGTCTGAGCTCGGATCATTTCACTGCAGCCCTTGGAAGCATTTAGCAGGATGAGAGATGCCGGCAGCAGACCCACTGTGTTGCTCCTGATGGCTGGGGAGGTGCAGGCAGGGACCTGGTTGAGGAGCCCCAGAGGTTAGAAACCTGTCATTAAAATGCATGGCCAATAAAAAGCTGTGCAGGAGCATTTCTGAGAGCCTTTACTTGGCCTGTGTGGTGCCCAACACATTGTGTGGAATTGGTGGCTGGAATGCAGCAGCATTTGCAAAATTACCCTGCATATGATTTGATCAGATTCATCCCAGGAGGGAGGAACACCAGGCAATCCGTCGATATGCATTTGTCAGAAGAACTCTTCCATTGTCTGGAGCCACCTGTGTTTCTGGTTTCATTTCTTTGCAGTTTTTATTATGGCTTTAAATAGGGCTCTTGCCATGTACTGCACAAACACTTGTCCGTGTCTCATTGTTGCTTCAACAATAAGAGCTGTGGTTGTGTGACAGAGTTGAAGTTACTGGAAAAGAGATTTCTCCCAGCCAGGACGGTGTTCCCCAGAGACTTGGATTCAGGTCCTTACTATGCCATATCCCTCCCAGTCTTGGGAAAGTAAATCAGCTGGTTTCATGCCTCAGTGTCCATCTGCTCTCTGGGGACAGAGACATCTCTTGTCACAGGCGTTTGGAGGACACAGCAGTGTCTGCCACCAGCATCTGTGTCAGTGCATAGTAGCAGAGCAGGCAGAGGGGGTTAACACACCCCCTGCATCAACCACTTACTTCTCTTGGTTTACTTTCTGTTACAGAACAAAACCCTTTCTCATTTGTGATTCTCTTTGATTCATCTAAAACAAATCATTGATTTGTGCTTACATCCTGAATGCTCATTGATTATTCGCTTAGTGTTTAATGTAGAACGCATTTATAGAGGGCTAGTTTAAGTGAAGCTGCCTGCCAGTCATCTCTAGAAAGCTCTGAAGCCTGCTAAGTGATGGAGAAATTACTTTAGTGATAGGCTGGGCAAGGCTGCTAGCAGGCTGCTGCAGGTAGGCATGGGTTAGCCACGGTTCTCCCTCTTCGCAAAACCCAAACCAGGCACCAAAGGACCAGTTTCTCAGTTCATGGATGAACAAATATGGGTCCTGGGATGCCTGGCTTGGCAGAGGCATCCACCACCACCCGGTGCTCTGCAAAGCTGGAGCTGAGCCACCTGCTGAAAGTATTTGGAGATGAAGATTCATGTTTCGTGTGAAGATTTTCCATATCGTAATTGTGCCAGTTCTAATGTGGATGTTTCGTTTCTCACGAGACGAAGCCCAAGAGATCATTGGGTGAGAAGGGCTGCGGCGTAGGCAGAAGTCGTTGGTCAAATTAAGGGACTATGGAAACTATTAAAGTAAACAAAGGGCTCCACCAGGGCTAGCAGGTTAAGTGGGAAGGAGGAGAGGCTTTTTAGGGAGTGCTGATCAAGCATCTGCTTACCAGCTTCCTGATTCAGGGAGGGGATTGTGGTCTTTGATGGAGGCAAATGCATTTCTTCCACTTTTTTTATTTGAATTGAAGTGTAGGGAGCTTTTTATTCAGCAATGGCTTTCTTGGGTTTGCTTTTTGAGTTCATGTCAGGCTTCTTTTGGAAAGCAAGACTTCTGTTTTAAGCCATCTCTGTCTCTGTTAATCTGGCACTGACCACTTCTCCTTCTGTTTTTGTCTCGGTGTCAAGTCATATTTGAGTCTCCAGTATCTGCATTAGCATGGATGTCTCTGATGCAGGGAGACAGCTTTGTAACTCCATTTTCCCTCCTGCCTTGGAGTCACTCCCCTGATATTTAAGTGTTCCTACTTTCTTGCACTAGGAACAGGATAAATACTTACCTAAAGGTTAATCTGTGTTTTGAAATGGCCAGACACTTTTGTGCAAGGTGTTTGCATTTCTCCTCATATTAAAGTGGACGGCATTGAAATGCAAACCATCATTGAAGAAGCTTCTGTGCTAAAATTAATCTCCACCCATCTTATTTTCATTATGAGTTTTGTTGCACTGCAGTGCCCATTTGCTTACAATTGTCACACTGGTGGTTTAGGGCTTGTTGGTAGTGGGATAGACGCTGAACTGGTGGAAGAGCACAGCGTTGGCTTGTGTCAGTGCCATTACCCAGTCTGCACCTATCCCCCAATGAGTTTTTAGACCATCCTGATGACATTTTCAAGGCTGTCTTAGAGCACATAGGTTTTTCTTCTCACTCTGTGATGGCAAGAGCTTTCTGGAAGTAAGGTTTAACCTGAAGACCCTTTTTTGTCACTCACTACTTGTGTGTTTGCTGCAAGAAATCCTCTATGTATTGTCACTGCTCTGAGGAATTTTATGGCTCTGGTACCAAAGCAGTTGTGTTGCCTCGTAAATAATCTAAGAAACTTCCAGTTCTGAGATATGGGCTACTTAAGATATGCGTAATATCACTACATGCTTGTATAGCCTGTTGTAGTGAAAACACAGTAGCAAGACTAACCCTGCCAGTACCAAGGACTTCGCACGGAAGAAGCTGGAGAAGTTTTCTGAGTGAGGACTAAATTGCTATATTCCTTCCCAAAAGATGGGTGCTCAGGGGAACAGAGCTGCTGTGCAGTGTCCCCATGCTGGATGTGAAGAGCAAGAACAATATTTGACTGTATGGGTTGCCTGGTGCATGGATGGACCTGGATGGTGTTCGACTCTCTCAGATTCAGCTCTTGCCACATGCAAGTATCTGCCAAGTGAATTGTTCAGTTAATGCTGGCAAAAGCAGTGTGGTGGTCCCCCCTCCCTCCTCTCTGTGCCCAGACTGTGATCTTTTCCTTTTATTTGATCTTGCCTTTTGTATTTTAACTATTCCTTTTTGTTGCCATCTCTCATTGTGTTCTCTCCGGAGCTGGCTTTGATATCTTTTCTCTTTGTCTTCAATTTCGCTCAGTTTCCTCCCTTCCTTCGTCCTTTGTTGTTGCAGAAAATGTCTGGGATGGACATCCTCCCACACATCTCTCCCTCTCTTAATCTTGTCCAGTTCAAGTTATCTGCTATTTGCGGGACTTTATCAGATGCTCATCCAATAGTGTGGCTTTGTTAACTCCAAGCAGTAATTTTGGGTAGAATCATAGAACAGTTTGGGTTGGAAGGGACCTTAAAGCTCATCCCCTGCCGTGGGCGGGGACACCTTCCACTAGAGCAGGTTGCTCCAGGCCCCATCCAACCTGGCCTTGAACACTGCCAGGGATGGGGGAGCCACAGCTTCTCTGGGCACCCTGTGCCAGCTCCTCAGCACCCTCACAGGGAAGAACTGCCTAAGAGCTCATCTCAATCTCCCCTCTTTGAAGGGGGTTGAAGTCAGTAAAGGTTGTCTGCCTGGGGAGGAAGTGGTGCTGGTCCTTGCACTCAGTGTCAGGGGTTGCTCCCAGTCCCTCCAGATCCCAGGAGTGATGGTGAGGCAGAGTACAGCCCCCCAGGATAAACCCTCTGGGTTCCAGAGTGGGGATGTGCTGTGGCACAGGCATCATGTGAGGCAGCTGGTTCTGCCTGGCAGCGGGAACTCATCCTGCACCTCAGGGATGGAGCTTCAACCACATTGAAGGCAAAGCAAGAATGGTGTGTACAAGCAGATTAATTTACTGACTTTAAGGAGAGAGAGGTATTTAGAAAAGAAAATGGGAATTGCAAATCCTAGCTGAGCACAAACGTCGTCGTTCGATGGCTGAAATGCTCTTCTCTGTTGTGCCAGTGGATCTGCATGAAACATGTCTTTTCCCTGGGCTAAAGAGCTGACCTGGGTGGGGGAGGTAAGTACCCGGAATGGTGGATGAGCATAATTAGGACATGATTGTGGGTTGGCTCCATATAGATCAGTTTGTGTTTCATTAATGTCTGGTTCCACCCTGTCTGTCTGTTTTATTAGATTAATTTCTTGCTCTCTGAAAGTGCCTCTCCAGTGAGCTAAAATATCTATTTACTGGAAGTATTTGGTTACCATGAAGAAATGTATTTGGCATGTGTTTGGCAAATATTAACGGCATTCTTCTGTTTCTTTTGCAATTTAATTGTCTATTTATCTTGGGTATTGATTGCAGAAGGCCTTGGTAATTATTTGCTGATTTTGGAAATAATGATTTTTAAAGGCTCGGATTACTTTTGTAATATTAATCATTAGCTTGGTGTGTTTGCCTCAGAGGATGGGCTCCCTCTGACGTCTCCAGTTGCAAGGTGGACATTTACTGTCTGAACCTATGCTTCTGTCTTAAAATAACAAGATCATTACCGGAGTCTTGTGCCTGAAACGAAGCAGAGATTTACAGAGACGCAAACCTGGCAGTCGCAATTAGCTCACAAATTTGCTGTTCCTGTTGGCAGGAGGAGTGGCCAGGCCCTGGAGTCGAATACAAAGATAATTTGAGTTACGTTCTGCTGTTTCACTCTTTTCCACATTCATTTTCTGCAGTATTGCTCTCAGCTCTGATTCGGGGTCGGTGCAGAAATGGGCTGCCCCTCTCCAGCGGCAGCACAGGGGCAGCGCAGCGTTGCTTTGCAGGAGAGAAGCAATACTCCAAAAGGGTGTTACACTTGCAAGTAAATGTGCTGCCGTGCAGCAGCACATCTTGCTTTGGGGGAAGGTGAGAAGATTGGAAAGTCTCCTCTGGGAGCTGAGTAATTGGCACCTGCTCGTATTGTGTCCCTCTTCCCACTTCTAATAACTTGTTTATAAAGATAACTCTCCCCCAGCTCTCATTGCACAGCCGTAAGCGGTGCTTTTTTAAAACATACATGCATTCCTATTCATGTCAGGTCTGAATACCTACCTCCTTATGGTTCTGTGAGGAGGAGGCATAGCTTTTGTGTCATCCAGGCATCTTTACTCACTGCTGGGCAGACTCACGGATGGCCATGGGGAGACAAGCTGTGTCCTCACCATACCTGGAAGGAGATGTAATTCTTCCATTAATACAAAACCTGGCAGGCTGTTAGAATGGCGGGGAAGGGAATTTTGTCTTCCTGTTGCTTTAGGCCTTGAAGCAAGGGATTGCGTTGGCTGTTTGAAGGATGTTGGCTTTATCAGTACTGGAGCTTGCATAGTGACATACGTTACTAGAGAGCACAAAACATGACATTCAGCGTATGCCCCTGGGATCTCCAGTGCAGTGAATTCCACTTCTTTCTCTTGCATCAAGTGATGTGTTTAATTGCTTTTAACAGTTTCATCTTTGTTCTTTCATTACTGGATTGTGGTGCAAAAAGAAGCTGGGGGGGGGAGCATTTTTGGATCCTGTCCTGGATAATTTGATGACTAAGTCTTGTTGAGCTTCATCTCTGTGCAGGTGCAATGGTACATCTCCTGCAGGGAATGTGGTGGGAAGAGCGTCTCCTCCTCCCAACGGCACATGTGGGGGAGGGAGAGGAGAGAGCAAAATCATGTCCATGACAATTGTTTTCTGATTCTCTCCATCACCTTATAGATGAAAATGATAAGAGGAGCCTCAGAAAAGAGGGCATTGCAGCAAGCCCTGGAAGGAATGTAATCTCTTTTCTTTGTACCAAGGTATAAAGATAATTCTGATCAGGATTGAAACAGCGGATGGCAAATAATTCTTGAGCAATCCGCTTATGGAGTTCCAGGATGCGAATGAAAGCCACTAATGGGATAAAGAAGTATCAAGATAATTATCTCGGTTGCAGTAAATCCCGTCCTTTCAGGAAAGTACTTTTGCATGGACACTCATTTCATGTGTATGAAATGCTAAAGCTGACTGGGCACTTTCAGAAGTTAGCTGATTCCAAAGTTGCCATCATCTGCCTTTTATCTACCTGGTTGGTCCTAATAAATCTGATTTCTGGTCTCTGCTAACCTGTTTCATTTCCCCCCTGCTCCCCGTAGCAGGTTAAAGCTGCCATGCACATTCTCTCCAGGGCGGATTTGAAACCTCCTTCGCCCTTTGTGTTTCATTTAGTCTGCTGTTCTGGGAGGCTTCCTCGGGCTTTTTTCCCTTTCATAGCTGGTAACGCTGTTGTTTTAAGTCTGACATAGGAGCTGCTCGCAATATTAAGGTATGCAAGATATTTCTTAATTTGATCTATTTTTTTCCCCCAGCAAGAGCTCTGCTGTGCAGTGCAGGGGACGGCACAGTGCTCCCAACCAAGTCCAGTTGTACAGGCAGTTAATGAGGCTCTTATTGTAGGGTCTTTGCTGCCTTTGTGTTTGAACCTAATGGATGCCCCATGGATGAAGTGGAAGGATGGCAGGAAGAGAAAAGAGCAGTTTGTATTGACATCATCCGTGACATTTGGATGGGGTTGGATCAGTTAACGGTGTTCAAAGAGCTGCGTTACAGACCTCTGGTCTCTACAACCAGAGGTCAGAGGAGCTCTGCTGTTCGGAGGTATGGGTGACAGAATGCACTTCTAAGAAGTGTCTGGTTCTTCGTTATCCCCCATTAGCTGCAGGCAGCTTCATTTGCCAGCTGTCAGAGAGTCATTTCTTTCCAGCCTCACACTTAGTGAACTGAGACACGCCTGAACCAGCCTCAGCATCCTTTGATGAGCCAAGCTGTGCATTCAACAGTGGGAGTCAGGTATAGGGACTTCAGCTGAATCGGCTGCCCATGAGGCATCCTCCAGCTGGAAGAGGAGGATTGGTGGCCAGCATCATCCCTTTGCACGTTGGAGGACAGATGTTGTGCATTGCTGTCTTGCTGGGGAAACACTCCATCATTGACCATGCGGAGAGTGCCCAAACGCAGTTTCTTAGTGGTAGACTCCCAAATCACAAGGTTCCCATCTTTTCCTGCTGACATGGCAATACAGTTAACGCTCACGTATCTTTTGGAAGTACAGAAGGGCTTCCTTGCTTTTGACAAGAAATCAAACAAATGCTGTCCTGTCCATGGTGGGCTTGGGTTTCCAATCTCCTTCATGTGGTACAGAGAGGTTTGAAGGGCCATTCTTGTGCTGAGATCCAAGGAGCTGGTATGTCTATTTTTGCTGTGGACTGGAAGTTGCTCTTGGCACCAGATTTGCCATTCCTACTACCATGAGCTGTCACTTGCCTGTCCTAACAGGAGGATGTCCTTAGAGGCACATGAAGCTCAGCCCTCCCATACCAGTCTTGGATTTGGGACAGGTGGGCTGTGCAAGGGTCTAATATACAATTAGGCACAAAACTGATAAGGCACTTGCCTAGCAGGGCTGTGTGTATAGAAGAGGGTTCATGAGATCCTTGCTGCCTCTAGAAGGCTCTTCAGGAAAGGAGATGTGTTTAAGAAATGTGATCACCTTTCATCTCAGTGACCTGCTTCTTAAACAGCAGTTCTTAAACTGAATTGCTTGCACAGAAGAACCAGTATCAAGGTTTCTTCACCTGGTCATGGTTGCTTGTCTTTTAGCTTTAGAAGCAGGGCTCAACTTTAACAGTGATGCCTGCTGCAGGGTTTTGCCCTAAAAACACAGGCATTGTGCAGGAGGAGTCTGGTGAGGTCTGGCAATTGACTGCTCAAAATTGATCGATTGCTGTGTAAGGCAAGATACCCATCTTATCTCTGAGAACCCCAGCTCCTATGTGCTCTTGATTCGCACAGAGATCTTGATGGGGAGTTTTATTTGGTTCTTGGTATCACTGCACACCCTTTGAATGGGCCACTCACTAAGAAAGTGAGTGCTCCTAGTTAGAGGCATCTGGTTAGCACAGTTGCGAGTCTCATTTCTTCAACCCCATCCTGTCATGAAGTGGTACCTGGGGCTGCTGTGCCAAGTTACCTCCACAGAGCATAATAAACTGTCTCCTGCCATCTCCTGCTTGGGTGAACTGTACCCAGAGAGAAATGGTGGCTTTTTAGTGGCTGGCTGCAGAGTTCTCTGTGAATACATCATTCAAGTTGCTTGAGAAAGGCAGATATTTTATGTACCTTTGGAAATCTGTCAACACAGTGGCAGATCGCTTGGCTTGAGTGGTGTTGCCTTGTCTGTTCAGAACTTCTAAAATGCAGGTCAAGAAGTATCGCTATAATAGTTAAAGGTCAGGCAAAATGACAACCGTTAGCCCTTCGTAGCAGCTGTGGTCATCAAAGGAGGTGTTTTACTGCTAAGATTGAAAGTTAACGCACTCCTCTGTTCCTCTGTTGCTCCACAGGGCTGGTTAATTTTTCTTAGTCTTCAAAGGTGGCCATTTCTGCAGCTACCTCTGATGATGACCCCACAGTACTCAGAAGCCCCATCTGAGAGCAGGATCCTCTCTGGTGTGCCCTGAACATGCTGGGTGCATGGGAAAGCTTTCCACAGTTCACAGTTTCGTAGTTTCACCATGGAAGGCTGGGGTAGAAGTGGGTCGTGTAAGTGAGGCAGTCGTCAGTGCAGAATTGGCTGTTTAAAATCCACATCTACTCACCAGCATCATCTGGTGACCAAGATTTCTGTAGTGCTGGGGATGACCATATGGGTTTTTTGCCTCAGACTGACAGACTTACTTTTCACTACAAGGGTGCTGAGGCGCTGGCGCAGGGTGCCCAGAGAAGCTGTGGCTGCCCCATCCCCGGCAGTGTTCAAGGCCAGGTTGGACAGGGCTTGGAGCAAGCTGCTCTAGTGGAAGGTGTCCCTGCCCATGGCAGGGATTGGAACTGGATGAGCTTTAAGGTCCCTTCCAACCCAAACCAGGCTGGGATTTGGCAGAGAGGAGAAAAGGGGAAGATGTTGGCAAGAGAGAGCCAAACAGTGCAGAAAAGGTCAAGAACTTCTTTTGCCTGCTGGTGTGTGGCATAGCACACAGGTGAGAAGGTGTGGATTCATTTGTATGTGTGCTCTTGTTTCGTTTCACTTCTAGAAGTCCTTATTTCTTCTCTGCTGCCAGCTTCCTCTGCGTTGCCCTCTTTCCCTCTGCTCTGCCTACATTTCTCGCTGTGATCTCAATTATTTATAGCATTTCTTTTCCCCTTAAACTACTCTGCTGTGTGTGCACTATTTAAGCAGCTGTCGCTTCCCAAACCCGTTCCGCTGACAGGTGAAGAGGCAATCCTTGTGCGTACAACTCGTTAAGAGCATTTCAGGGCTCTTCAGCATGGGCAACTATGTGAATGTAGAATTGCAATTGGGTCTCATCTTATGGAAGGTTTTGATTGCGGCTGAAGAAATAATGATCTGCTTATTAATGTAGAGTAACAGGAGGAAGCTGCTGAGGATAACAAGGGTAGTGGGGGAAGGATTTTGCAGAGGAGCATGCCCCCTTTTTTTGGTGAAACTTAAACAGCCTGAACCAAGAGGCATATTCTCCTCCCGGTTACCTCCATACGCCTTCAGAAGAACCTCATTATATTAACTTAATTTCTTTTCAGCATGGGCTGGTGTCAGTGGGAGGGGAGTCCTGGGAAGCAGGGAAGCACAGGTTTACCATGCTGAGCTGAATTCAGAGCCGAGGCTGGGAGAGGCAAGTTTAGCTGTTCAATTTAGTACTCCCTCATCTTTACCTCTGCAGTATTAAGCTTGGGGAATAAGCAGAAAATGTTTAAATCCCTTTCCTCATTGCTGCTGTGTTCAAACTGAATTAACTCTCATCCAAAGGAGTCTTGCGCTGTAGGAAACATCTGCCGTGGTCCAAATTGTGTTTGAGGTCGGAATTAAAATGTATGGAACTGTTCAGTGGTGAGCAGTGAATACACAAATCCTGCTCTTTGCCAACAGTTGTTTTGTGAGGCACGATTTGTACTCTTCCCTTGTACCTGTGTGGTTACATGAGTGTGTTACTGGAATATGAGCCAGCACAACCTATCTCAGGAAATAACGATGAGCAGGTGGAGTGGCTTGCTAGAATGCCAGATAATTTCTTGTTTCAAGCTTACATTTGTTTATTTGTCTTCTACAAATGGTGTTTCTGGAGTGTACTCGTAATTGATGGGAGGATGTAATTGTATTCATGGTGCATCTGTGTTGGGGCAATATTTATGTGCAGCGTCTGCTCTGTGAAATATTTGTTCTCCTCAAGGCTCCTCCATCCAAGGAGTTGACGTAAGCTCTCAGGGAAAGCACAGACAGTTTTTAGAGCTGTTCTAGATACAGTCCTTGCGCTTGTGTATCTTAAAAGAGCTTTTGCAAAGATAGAACGAGTCTCAAGTACAGACTGACCGGGGGGAGGCCGGTGCTTTGCTGTGTTTGATGAGCTTTCAGTCTGCTGAATTAAGAAAATCTAAGCCTTCCATTTGATTGTCTGAGGACCAGGGCTCTCGGGGTGTGTTTGAGTGCCCGGGCTTCCTTCTGGCTTCTTCTGGGTAGAGACCATTCAAGCTTGAACAAATTGTTCAAGTTCCTTGAATTGTGTCCTGTCTTTCAGGGGGAATTGCAGAGATGATTGCAAGATAAACTGAGGAGTAACTGACAAAAATGAGCGAAGCAGAAGTTAGGGCAGGACTCAGTGGAGTGTGCTGTACTGCTGTCCTGGTGCGCAATGGCAAATGTTGGTACCACATGCATTTCAGAGGTTAGTTACACAATACTGCCCAATTCCTGATGGATTAATGGATGTTCTGGTTCATACTGACAGCTCCTGAGACCCCAAAGCAGCACGGTGAGGGTGGTGGCACCGGACTTCTAGACATGGAAGTGGATTGATGCAAAGCAAAGTTGGCTGGGTATCATTCATCCTATTTCACAGGCGGGAAATCAAGGCACAGGAGGGGATCCTCACCTGCACCTTGGGGCCCCCCTTCTGACCATCCCTCCTGCAGCTCCTCAAACACAGAAGCCATGTCTAAAGAAGGATGGGTTTGCACTTGCCTGCTGGCACATTTGCTACCAGAGGAATGGCATTTATTGGGTTGCTCTGGAAGGTCTGTGCTTGTAGTGGGCCGGAAAGGCTGCGGAGCTCAGGGCCAGGACCTTGAGAACAGCCAGAAAAAGCATCCACGCTGCAGTTTCTCGCCCTGCTCAGCTGTACGTTCCTCAGCAAGACTCCAGTGCTAGACAAAATACGTGTGTGAGGAGGCAGATGGTGCCAAAGCAGCTTCAGGAAAGCAGCAGTTGGCCATTAATTTACTCAGAGGTTGGGCTGGGTGGGTTGATTCTGCTGCTGTGGAAACCCAGGCAGATGAAGGGGCAGGAGGACGGGGGGGGGGGGGGGGTGGGGGGGGGGTGGTGTTGGTCACACCAGAGTCTGCTGTCAGCGCAGAAGAAAGAGGGAGATTTTAGTGTTTTGTGGTGCCTCTTTTCCTACTTCGGAAAATGCTTCTTTGTTATGTGCCTGTGTGAACGCTTTATAGCCGAGTGCTGTGGCTTTGAGTAGTTCCTTGAAAACTGATGGGGAATTTTGGCCATGTACAGCCAGTGTCTTCAAGTTCTGAAGTTCTTAGGGATTCTTCTCTCAGTTTGTCATGTGTTTTCTTACTGCATTTATATGCGTGATTTTATATAACTTCTGAGTACTGGCAGGCTTACAATCACTTTCTCCCCCCTTTTTGGTTTACTTGGGTTTTGTTTAAGCTTGTATTTTCCTAAACCTTTTTGGTTTACTTGGGTTTTTGTTAAGCTTGTATTTTTCCTATTTATGGGGCTATGTCCTTCTTCCCAATAGGTTTCAAACTCCTAATCTCACTTTAGTCCAATTGGACCATGGTATGGAAATCCCAGAGGTGATCTACAATCCTCCAGGTACTTCTGGGGGTGGCCAGGAGAGTGAAGAGAGAAGGTCTATTTGTGGCTCTGCCAGAGGATAGTATGAGCTCCTCTGTCAGGCGTGGGTGAATCCGTATGGAAGGTGATACCTTCATAAAGTCCCAGCCACAAGAAATGCTTTAATCAAAGCTTTTGGTTGAGTGTGGACACCCAGATTTTGGACTCCCCCCTGCGGTGGGGTGGCCGTGGCCAGCACCATTCTCTGTGCCTGGTTAGCAGCTCAGCTGATCCCTCATAAAGTCCTGCCCAGTGCAGAAAATAAACAAGAGCAAGTTGGTCTTTTTCCTTCGCCCACCTCCAGCAAGGCTGGAAGTAACCAAGGAAGAAAATAATGCTCTCTTTTGCCGTGATGGGACCATCCGTTTTGTTCCTCCTACCTATGGCCAAGGCCTCATTCTCTGATTTTTGTTGCTCTGACTACTCTGCTTTTCCTTCTCTGCAATCAAGATAATGCAGCACAATATTCCACTAAGAATTTGAGGTATTCAGTTGCCTCTCAGAAGTTGACTTAATTGGCTCCTTAAGTGATAGCTCTCTATTGTGTGCAATCAGCACAACTCAAGGAGGGAGCAGGAAGAGGATAAGGACTTTGTTTCTAATCAATAAATAAAGGTCTTCGAAATAATGCTGCTTGCAATTTGTATCACAGGTTAAATTACACTGAAGATGATAGTCTCCCTGTTCCTTGTGGAGCACAGCTACGCCAGAGTTACAAGGCTTTGCTATCAGCAAGTATGTGGACTGGTTTACTCTGTGTTTCCAACAAATCCAATGCTCTCCCTTTGGATTTTTTTCCTCCCAAGTATTAGAGAAAACCAAAACAAAACTGCTGCAGAGCCCGGCACAGATGGTTTGGGGAAGTCGAATATGTAATGACTAATAATTTGTTTTGCACCTCATAAAGTATGCAAATGAATGTGATACCTGATGATAAATAATTAAAAATGGAGATGCAAGGCAAGGGGAGGTTGTAGAGGGAACCAATATATATTAAACCAACTTTAAAAAGGAAATAAGCAATCCCAAAAGCTTGAGCTGTTCTTACAAGCTGTGACCCATAGAAACAGACGCTTCTTGGTGGAGGTTTGCCTCTGCTGCTTGGGTCTAAGGGACTTTTGGCCAGCAGTCTGAGTTTGGCCAAAGCTGCAGATCTCAGGGTGCTGCTGCCCTTGCACAGCTCTGTTGCACGTTAGATCATCAGCGAGCTTATTCCTGCCTTGGTTTAGGCAGCAGGAAAACTTGGCCAAGCGCACCAGGTTTCTTTTAGGTGTATATGTTTCGGGTTCTTTTTTTCCTAGTTAGTGCGGTAAAAGTGCTTCATACTTTTTTCTTTTTTTTTTAAGCTAAAGTTACTAATAATTATTATTGATTTAGTCCTAATTAAAAATATTTTGCATCTAGAAAGGTTGTCTTGAGATTGCAAGAGCACAAGCCTGGAAGTCACCCTCAGTCCGCTGGTGCTGCCGTTGCCTGGGACAATTCCAGCTCCGGTCACCACAGTCCCATCCCTGAATCCATCCCCTTCCCAGGCATGGGGGTCGATGAGGGCTGCAGGTGCTGAGCTGAATAGAGCAACGGGTTTTAATGTTTAAGCATCCAGCATGTTCCTGGGTATGGTACATGCGTGTCTGCACTTCATTTCCAACACCTGCACTGTAGGGAGTTTAATTTCATTTGGGGGGCTGACCAAGGGATGTTCTTTGCAAGGATCATCTGGCTCAGACCATTAAAGCTGGGATCTAATTGATTAAAGATGCTTCTTCTTTTGCTCCCTGCCCCATCCCAGTACGAGGTGGATAATCACCCTTCAGTGCAATGTTCTTGCTGTGGGAGGGAAGGTGGTGGTGATCCAGGTTTCTAAACCCGCACTGAAGAGCAGCTTTCAGATCATTTCACGTGTCAGCTTGTAGGAGTTGTCATGAAACTGTGGAGGTGGTTTGAGCTTGCCCTTTTACCAGCTAGAAATAGCGATGCTACAGTGTCCTGGTCCAGCTCAGAGTTAACCAGGTCCTTTAATTGCCAGCAATCTTGTCCTGGCAGCCACTGACTGGTGTCAGGCGCTTTCGTGCTCAGACACCCCGACAAGGCTGTGTTTGTTAGCAGAGGGTTGGTACGGTCTTGCCTCAGTGGAGAAATACTGAATGGTCATTTTGTGTTGACAGTAATTGCAGCATCCATGTAGTTTCACCATCCAAGTGTTTTACTGATGATCCCAAGAGCTGGGTTGATTCCATACTGACATGCAGAGCGCTGTGGCACTGGGAAGGTGGATGGTATCTATTTATAAGATGCAAGAACTGCTGGTTTGCCAGTAATTTTGTCAGTGTTGAGTTAAGCAATATAGGGGAAGAAGGGAAAAGAAACAACTTCTTTGCTGTAAGTTTACTCTGTGGCTTCCTTTGCTCATGGGAGGGGCTGTCATGCTAAAGCCAGGTCTATTTTCACATCTGCCTGTGAAGAATGTAGGCTTTAGCTTTCAAATGAAATTTGCTTTGCTGTGCTGCCAGCAGGTTTTATTTTTTGAGTAGCTATTTTTGTGAAATACAACCTGAGAATTTGTATTGGCTTAACACGTAAAATGTAACCAGGGGAAGATGCAATATTCATCTTTATTGTGTTTGTCTCCCACATAATGAGACATTACTGTCTGTTGTAAAGGAAGCAGTCCCCAAGCCCAGGGAGCGTGCCCAGTTATTTTCTGCTTGCTCCATTAGATCGTGTGCAGACCTCCTGATTCTTTTATGTGCATGTGCTTTTCTACATGTTTAATCCTGCCAACTGCTCTTCTGGTTGGAAATCCATTTCTATAAAGCTGGGAATTACACAAATTTGTTGAAGCTCTTAGCGCAGACAACGGGGGTGAGGCCAGTTTGCCCAATCAGGCTTTGCCAATTTTCTACTTCCCATCAGTCACACAGAGGGCTTTACGCTGCCGCTCACCGAGGGCATAAATGCACGCAGTAAAGGAAAATGAAGTTTAAGGAGCAGCTGGAGTGCTGTAAACATTGCTTGGATTTTGATTTAGAATCACAGAACTTCTCTGTTTTGATTTATGAAGTCCCAGCTCAGCACAAATCGCATGGCTCGTCGTGCCCTGTGGAAGTCTGTCTTTGTATTCTTGTTTTATGAAACATTTCCGTAACTAGTAATCATGGGATCCTAGCAGAGAGCCCTTGTGTAAATAGCTTTTTGGTCACCACTGCTGTTTACTATTACCTTGTACAGCATGGTAATGGAAGCTCCTTATTCAGTACTCATAGCAAACTGCAGCACGGATGCAGGTGGTGGAGTTTTGCAGCCCCGGATTTTGGGGGTTTGCTGTGTTCATGATGCTCTGGGGACCAGAGCTGGGGCGGTGAGAGGCATCTTCTCTCCCTGAGCGCTGCGTGTGATTCACAGTGTTTGTGTAGCTGTTTCCAGCAGAACTGAGCACATCCCTGCCTGTTGTACTGTTCTGCTCGTTTTAATCTGTTGAATTTATCCATGGCATTTTGCCTGGTGGAGAGCAGTGGGAATGTTGTCAGCAGTGGCAGAGAAGGATGCCAGCCTGCTTTTTTATGGTTATTTGTAGTGAAGCCATAGAAAGTCCATCCAGGGCCTCATGGCAAGGGTTTAAGTAGCCCTCAAGCATGCACGTGCCCTTTGTTTAATCAACAACCTGCTTCAAGTTTGGTGTGAGTTTATATACTTGTCTTAACTCCTGACTTACCTATCCAGTTTCATTACAAATAAAAGGAATGAAATCATTCTGGCGCACTTTGATGGCTACAGCACTTGGAAACTCTTCAGCTTCTCTCTTTCCTGATTTCTTCCCAAGAATAGTTGCAACACTTTTCTTTTTTAGGACTTTGCCCTAATAATTACATCTGTGAAGATCCGCTGGGATGGGTTATCCCACAAGCAGGATTATGCCCTTAAATGGAAAATAAGCCACCGCAACTGCCAAAGTTTGGGGAAAAAAATAATGTTGTGGGAAAACTAAGTTGCTAAATGTATTATTCCATGTCGCGGAGCTGCACAGTCAGGAAATGCTTGTTAGCGTGGAGAGGAAATGCTCATGTCTCCTAAGTGCTTATTGCATTCTTTTTTAATTGTTAGACCAGGAAAACATACCTCCATTAAAATACCATTAATGCACCCTCTGTAAAAGGGAGGGAGCTGTGAGAAAGCATCTGAGGGAGATGGGGAGGCCAGGCTTGCTTTATGAACTCTTTCATTTGTTTCCTGGCTTCCCTCCCTTTGCTGTCCAAGCCGGTGGTGGGCCTGGTCCTCCCCTGGCTGCCCGGCTGGTTCCCTCTTGGCAATGTGGGCTAAATAATCCAATTAAGCTTTGCAGCTTATATAACTCCCTTGGCTCGAGGAAGCAGCCGGACTGACGGGGATAGAAAACACATCTGGAAATAGTGTACTAAACATACTACCACTGCCGGAGCCAAAGCGATTTGGACAAACTTGCTCATATGCACAAGATGTCCTTTGAACAGCAGGACGTGTGCGTACCGTCTCCTTGCTGAAGAAGCTGAAGCTAGAAAATGCTCCTAACCATAAATCGTTGCCCTGGCTGGGAAACTTAACTGGCTTTTCTTCTCTCCCTTTGCCTTTGGAGCATCATCTGGCTCTTCCTCCTCGGCTCCGAAGGATCAGCCAGTCCCCGTAGTTTGCTGATCATAAATAACACGTATGTTTATGTATTTCAAAGGTGGAAGGAACATCCAGCATCATTTAGACCGAGTTCTCATCTGAGTACCCGTCATAGGAGCTGCTTTTTATTTAAACTGAAGTGTAACTTGGTATATAACTGGAGCATAGCTCTGAAGAAACAATTGAGTTTTTTCCTGCGAATTCATTACAACCCTGGTAATTTATGTTAATGGTTAATGACATTAAGTATTAAAACATGTGCGGTTTACGTCAGCTTGAGGGCTGGGGAGAAAGAAGAGCTCTGCGATTCTGTATTTCAAGTAGTGTGCCCAGAACAAGCTTAGTGAAAAAACAGTGCACATCTTAGCACTCTCAGATGTCTGTTCTCCTGTTGATATCCATTACTCTCAGTAGGGAAGTTATGGGCATTAGCAGCAGAATGAATTTCCCTTCATGTGCAGTGATATGCTCTTAAAGCTTCTTTTTATAGTCTACTGTCTGATGTTAAAGGAAAGAATTTATTTGCCTTTGCAGGTGTGCAGGGCTGGTTCAGCACTCGCACACTGCCTGTTCCTGGGTGCTTGCATGGCTGCCTGCCCAACACCTTCCAGATCTATGCTGGGAAGGGGTGTGGAAACATCATGCCCATAAATCTGATATGCCACACACATATAGAGCTGCTGGGCTTGTCCTCAAGAAAACGTGCAGGGAATTGACTACAGTCAATGTGCTGGGTTCTGGGTTGCAAATGAGCGGTGTGAGAGCTGCAGGGGTGATGGAGGTGACTTACTGGATGTCACTGGGGTGCATTGATGCTGAAGCAGTGTTCTGTGGCATCCTGACCCCACTTTGGCTTTTGAAATGGTCCGGCCACTTCTGAATGGTGCCCAAAGATACACACCTGGGCAAACCCCACAGTGCCAGGGAGGTGGTGCAGAGCATGGGGCAGCTCTTTGGGGCTGTGCTTGTCTGCACCAACGTAGGGCTAATAAACACTTGACTCACATTGGCAGCATCCGGGATCCGTTCAGTATCTTTGAACAGGCAGGGCTTACTCTGGTTTGTTATGGAAAACTCAAGATTTTCTTCCACTGTTCTGATTTGTAAGGCTGTCAGAATGCCCCTGCTCTCACCAGGCTTTGGACATGGCCATGGGAGTCTTCTAGGAGTATCTTCTTAGTCATAACTGCTTACATATAGTCATGATCTTATAGTTTATACGTTTGGGTTGTTTTCCAAGATCATAAAACTAAATGATGAGTTCCCCAAAAGAGGCTGTGTGTCTTGAGCCACTCCTCCCAGCCCATGACAGCGTTGGAGCTCACCCATCTGCATTGCTCCTCTTCAGACAGCGGTTTGCTGGTGACGATGGCACAGCTCTGCCTCCACTTCTTCCACATTGCTACTGCATCTGACAGACTGTCTGCCCTCTCTTGATGTTTTATCCCCAGAGAAGAAGAAAATACGGATGTGCACCTGCACTGGTGCTTTCTGGGCTGTATAAGATGCAACTGTTCAATCATGGAAAACTCTCCATGGGCTCTGAGGATGTTTGCTGAGTGCAGCTCATGGGTTCCAACAAGGAGACAAGGTCTCTTCTGCTTTCAGCCGGCAGCCTGTCCATCTTGTGTTCCCCTTGCAGCACTTCAACATGTCAAACTGAATCTTTCTGTAACATAGCTTCCCTCTGAGTTGGAAAGTCAGGAAAGCTGAGCCACAGCATCCCACAGTGCAATTAGCATTACCTTATGTATGCCACCAGTAAAGGTAACAGTGTGTGAAACACTGAAAACCCAAATGCATTTAAATAGACATGTTCAAAGGAAATGAGAGGTGTGAACTGTGCATCTCGGCTCACAGGGAGCGTGAAGTGTCCTCTGCCAGGTCTAAACAGCACTTTAGGAATAGTAATGAAATTAAGCATAAATGCCATGGTCTTGTGGTCCCAGGCTACGGGAAGCATACCTATTTTTGGAGGTGGTAAGCAGCATGCTGTAAGGCTCAGTGCATTGCCTTTAAGCCATTAAGTAAACCTGACATTGCAAGAAAGCAAAACTTCTAGGGATGTTGTTTCACAAGACATTTGAACTGCTCTCCCTTTGGGCTGTTGTCCAAAAGGGCATCCTAGTTCCCATGTGCTTCCTTTGCACCACTGGCTCAGTTAGTAGGATGATCTGGCTGCAAATTAAACCCATAATGAGGATGCTTAACTTTCCAGCTGGATCAGCCCAGGAAAGCCATAGGGCTACATGGGTGTTGGTGCCATCCAAAGAGGCACAGCGCAGAGAGCACCCTGCCCATTTTGGCACTGCTGGCTTGAGGTCATTGAAAGCCACTTGTGAGACCCTGGAGCTTGGCATGGGGGAGTGAGAGATGCCAGTTACATTTAAGAGCAGCAGCTTGTTGAGAAGCTTTCAGGCATCATTTAATAAGCAACCAAAGGTCTTAGCAGTAGGACACCCACGTAGACAGCATCCTCCTCCCCAGCTGTTTATTTGCTACCCTTGAAATGTCCTGCAACCCTCACCTTGTGCTATGCCACCACCAGCATCTGTGTTGCCTCCTGCAGCGCCGATCTTCTGGAATAACACTGCTGCTGGCAAGGGGCTGGCAGGCAGCAATGCAACTGAACTGTTGTCGGATGTGGAACCGAGGCCTCCTGGCTCTGTATTAGTCCCTGTGTTATCAAATAGGGAAAAGTTAAATTACTGCAGGTTACAAGTTGGGAACTCCATCTTGTTTGTACTTCCAGTGACATGTTTTCTGCAGGGGGAAGAAATAAGGGTTTTTTTCACTCTAAAGCAGGCTGGTGTGGTTTTGTAGAAGGGGGTGTTGGTATTGCTTGATAACCCTTTCTCATGTTTTCATGGCTGCCGAATGGAAAAGGTAGAAGTGGGTCTCCCTACTCTTTTAGCGGTATGTTTTTCTTCCCCGGAATTATCCTGGCATATAAAATGAAACAAGAGCCCTCAGGTAGCATCAACACTTAGGGTTGGTCTAAGTGCCCTATTTAATGGCAATGTCTTGTTTTTTCTCTGGAGAGAAGAAAATGTACCCCATTAAGCGCTCATGTTACAAGTCCGCACCCTGGGGGATAAATATTTCAAATATTAATGCTGAGTAATTTTTAAAAGGTTCTGCGTGCGTTTTATTTTAAGCATCCTGCAAATTATTTAAGACGGTTAAAACGAAACGCATTGCGATCAGCTCATCCCGTCATCAGTGTGTGGTGACTGAAACCGTCTGCTCCTACCCACCACCAGCGCAGGCGTGCATCCGATCGGGGCACTGGTACGATAAGGAAACTGTAATCTGCAGCCGCGGATCTGTAGTTAGACAAGATGCACAATTTACATGAACACTGGAGCGAAGGGAGCACTCTAAATATCCTTTCACTCTAACACAGTCACATGCATTGCAAATGAGTTACTCTTTGGGAAAAAGAAGTCAAACCTGACTTTCATGGAAGTTCCCAGCTATTAACATCAGCTGAGCCAGTGACTCCAGCCAGAACCTCTGTGATTTCCTTGATATCCCTCTGGCTTAGCCCACCGCTCTAACTTTCCCATATGTGTTCTCTGATTTATAACACAGCAATACTTTATTTTGTAAAATTCTTTCATACACTCAGCTCTGCCAAAAGATTCATATGTTATTGATCAAACAAATTCCCCCTGTTCCAGGATTTCAGCTGTTCTGAGTCTGGTGGTAACTTCGGTGGAATGATGAGTGCGATGGTTGATCGTACAAGGTGGTAGAGAAAGACAATGTCCTGGCAGTTACTGCTGCTGATCAGTGTTATCCTTCAGTTTGCAAAATGGAACTGCTTTTTCCACCTGCCACTGCCACGTCTCATCCCAAGGTGGGCTGAGCTCATCCATCAGCTGTGAAGTGCTGGTGGCTCATGGTCATTTGTGGGGGTGATGATAATGATGATGTTGGATTTTAGTGGTGTTGGGAGGAGGATTAACAAGAATTTCATTTTGACTCCTTCAGAGGCAATTAGCGACAGCTGCTGCTGGAGAAAGGGCGTGATGATTAACACAGTGACCTTTGCAAAGATCAGCTTCCCTTCTTGGAGGGATTCCTTTCCGTTGGCCTCATGAGCCATTAGCACTAGGCACAGAGTGGGATGCACGGGTGCTCTGGGGGTTGGTGGAACAAGGCCTCTGTTTCACTATTAACATAATTAGGTTGTAATAAAAAGGGGTTTCCTAGTAGGCTGTGAGGCATTTGCTCTGCTTCAGGGTTTTCTGCTTCTTTAAAGCTCCAGAGTTAGGTTTTGCCAGCACCCACAGGAACGTGGTCCTGCGTGCTCCAGACATCAGCTCTTTCTTCAGGAGTGATTCGGTTCATGAGATCTTACTCACTAACTTTGGTATTTGTGGTGAGAATGAGGCTAAAGGGAAAGAAATCCAGTCTGGAGGTTTGCAAGTGGTGAGAGCCAAGCAAATCCAATTTGGGTTTTACTGCGTGTGATGGTTTGCAATCCAGCATGAAGCTGACAGCCACAAGTGACAAATAAAACAGCCCATGGCATGGTCAGAAACAAGAGCAATGTGCGTGGACCTGAATGATCCAAGACCAGCACTGACCACATATGCAAGCTCCCAGCCGTTCCCATTCCCCTTTCCACCCCTCACCCGGGTTTGCCTCTGTAATGTCTTCACTTAAAAATCCTGTAGAGCTGCAATTATTACGAGGCGTAATGACCCATGATTTCTGTAATGCTTTATTTTGTTCACTTTCAGCATGTTTTTATTCCCCAATCAAATAAATAGTATTAAAAAACCTATCAAGAACAAAGCCTTCGCTTCCCATTTGTGAGAAAAATGCTTCGAAGGCTCTGTTCGTGCTACACAGGTAAATAATTAGATTTTTAATGAATTAGCTTTGCTTTGAAGATGAAGGCTGCAGTGTTCCTAATTAGGTTGTGAGGAGAAACACAAATTTGGGGGGTTTTCACCCAAGAAAAGGGGGGAAAAGAGGATTGCCAACCCAGATGAGGCTGGGGACCATCTTGGCCTCAGCCCCATCTCGTGGGACCTCTGTTCTTGCAGCACCTTCTTTCAGCGTTGTTTGAATTCATTCTTTCAGTGTTTTCCCATGGCAGTGAATTCAGATAATATACTTTCTCTGTGCAACACATTTCCTTTTATCAGTTTCAAATTAATATTTCAACTGAATCGTTACTCCTGTATTTTGAGACAAGAAGGATGGAATTCTGTGATATATTTTCATTATATCAATCTGGTTTATATGCTTTCCGTCATGAGCCCTATTATTATACCCACCCTAAGATGAATAATGTCATATATTATTTCCTTTCTTTCTTCATAGAGCAGGGTAGGGTTTTTTTCAGGCCTTTGATCATTCTCATCACCCTCTTCTAAAGCCCCTTTTAAGTTTGTAATAATACTCCTTTTCAGATGAGGTGAAAACTATTCTGGGGTTAGCCAGCATCATTTTAATAATGTTATAATCTTCATACTATTATTCCCTGTCCTGTCCACTAAGCAGACTAACATCTTGTTTGCCTCCTTTTCCACCTCCCTTTTTCTCCTGGATTGCTGCTGCCTGAAGAGCAGCATCAAGATGCTGATGCTTTGGTCTCCTTCCTAGTTAATACTGTTAATTAAAAACCAGGTGAAAAATACCTTGCTCCCCCTGCCCCCAATTAATTTGTACCCATCGGCTTTGATGCCAATTTGCCATTTTGTTGCCTCTTCTGGTCCTGTGCTTCTTTTCTGGCTCTGATGAGTTTACCTCTGTGTCAGCTCTGTATTTGGCTACTTCACAAATTCATCTTCTTCCCCAGATCCTCACTAAATCTATTAGACGGTGAGTTTAATACCAATCCACACTGCTTCCTCCTGATAGGTAACCTTTTGCTATGATGAAAATTCACTATTTAATTCTGCCTTCTTTATCTTCAGCTCAATGTCAGTATTTGCCCTCTTCCGTTCTCCTCCTTAGCTGTTTTGCAGCAAAATTAATTGCCAGCTGTTTTCTCTGTCTTGTTAAATCCCTTGAATGTGTTGATAAAACCCCAGGAAAAATCAGGACTAGTTCCTCTTGCAGAAGCTGATGGTGGTTTATGCCTACCAGGGGTTTCCTCACCTGCCAATGCTTTTGTTTGCAGCAGGAAAAACCCAGGGGATTTACAGTGATCTTGACGCTCTCTGTATCATTCAGTGTGATTCATCCTTGGAGCTGGGCTGCAGAAAGAGATCCTAAACCTGTTCTGCAGGTACCTGAGAGCAGTCTGGCAGCTTCTGCTGCCTCCTCTGTCCTGATCCAAGATATTTGCAGCATAGGTGATGGACATCAGTGTTTGCTTTCCTAATTTCTGAGTTTCTACATCCTTGCTTTAGAGCCTGCACCCCTCCTGCAGCTCCCTGGGGAGCTTTTTGGGTCCATGCGTAGGTATCCCTGTGTCCTGCTTTCCTTCTTTGAAGGGGAATGATAATGTTACCATCCGTGTTGTGGTTCACCGTGCTCATAATGGGAAATCTACTTATCCTCAGCCCTGAAAACTTACTTCTTAGGACTTTGAAGCTTATTCTTGGAAGTATCTGTGTGGATGTTGTCTGAACTCGATCTCAGATGCGAACAGTTGCTCCTACTTTGAAATAATAAGGTGCAGGTGATACTTATTTTCCTATCTCTTTCTGATGGCATATGGGCTGAGACAACATTAAACTCCAGCAAGGAGACATGCAACAGGAATATGATCAAAACCTACTGCTGGAAAAACAAGAAATGGTGACTTAAGGGAGCCCGTGTTCCCTGGGTGGATACCATCAGTGGAGAGATGCATTGCATTTCTACCTCATTATGCAGAGCTCTCGAAGGTTGAAATGTTGTTAAATATACCACAGGCTCTTCTTAAATGGCTTTATTAGAAAAAAGCCCCCCCCACCCCCCCCCCCCCACCCACCAGCTTGCAGCTGGTAGCAGTGCTTGCTTTATTTGAGGATCATTTTGTCAGACAAGCTGACTTTTAATAAGCCTTTTGTGCCAGCTGATGTGTTAGTTCAGCATGATGGTGATAGAGTGGGGTGCTCAAATCCAGCAGCCAACCCAGGGCAGTGCAAGAGCCTCCTGCTTACATCACCCAGCCAGGCAGACGGCGCCTTTTACTGGGTAGGGACATTGGGTACCTCTTTGTAACATGCCATAGACCCTGATGCTGCAGAATAGCTCCATGACTGATCAGGGCAGTGCTTGAGCACAGGCTCTAGGTTGAAACACAATAATGGCACAGAGGAGTGCGTTTTGCTGGTATGATTGAAATACATAATGGACCTTATTCAGGGCAGCACACATGCTATCCTGTGCTGCCAGAATATTTATGATCTTTAAAGATGAGTCTAAGGCTAGGTACAATGGTCTGCTGGCTCATGGAAGCAGAGACAATGTAAAATGAGCAGAGACTCATCTTGCTCATCTTACATTTCCTCAGGTTTGAAGGAAGAGACCTGTTCCATCTTCATCCTGCCTGGAAAGGCAAAGACTTTGGTGGGTATTTTGGTATGCTCAATTATCCTCTCTTTTTCTTTCTGCTACTGAAGAGGACATTTTTAGTGTCACAGTTTAACCTGTATAGCTCCACGTACCACAGCAGAGTTGCTTCCCAGTGGCTCTTTGGAGACCGTGTTGAGGTTTAGTTCAGGGTGAGTCTCTAAAGTGGTTTTCTTCTTTCTACAGCCATAAAAGCAAAGGGCAACATTTTGCTTTTAGTGGTATAAAATGTTTATTGTGGAGTGACTGTGTACCTGTGTGTCTTAATACCTGTGTGCTTCACTAACCATCAGATTTCCATGTAAAGCAGGACTACGCTTTTCTGCTGAGTTTAATTCACTGATACGGTACAGAAACTCCTCTAATATCCATTTTAATGGTCCAGTGAAATTCTGTTAGCAAAATACTAATGAATGCTGCGATTCAATCAGGGCAATCTAGAGTGTAATGTGTGGAGCAGTGCCAGCATTATATCAATCATTAAACATCAAAATGTAAAAGGAAGAAAATCCCTAATCATCATCTAACTCCAGGAGTTCCTGTGAATGGCTGGGGATGAAGCCAGGCGTAGGCAGCCTGGGATGGGGACAGCGATGGATCACCAGCTCCATTCCCTGGGCTTCACCAGTTGCATTTTTGGATTACATAGATGCTGTAGCATGGGGAGAGGACTGTCTGTGTGCTCCAGAGTCCCTTGCAAGTCCTAGAGGGGGAGCGGTTACTTATTAAAGGGGTGCTTCAAATAAAACAAAGGAATAGTCATTGCAGGGCCATTTTCTGTAGGCAGTTAAGTTTTCTGCTCCAGCTCCCTTTGCAGTGTGAACTGGAGACTGCACTTTTTCTTCTGTCTCTTTTTGCCTTGGGAATTCTTGTAACAGACGGGTCAAAAGGTGCCCTTGTGCTCTCAAAGCCCAGATTTCATGAGGATAAACGGTTTAGTGGTTTGGGGGTTGTTTTGAGTTTTTTAAACAAAGTCTCTTGAAAGTCTTCCTAATGAGAAGCAAATCCAGCTAGCAAAGACTTTGCATTTGCTTTTGAAAAGATTGAATTGGAGGGAAAGCTCTGGCTTTGGCCATGGGTCTTGCTCTGCTGGGAGAGGTTATCTGCAGAGAACAAAACTACAAGTAATTGGTCCTGAAATACGGACACGTTTAAAATGCACTGCAGGTTCCCTGGGAGGTTGGAGTGTGAGCTGAAAGAGTAATGCAGAAGAATACAGGATTATATCATTCCTGACTGTATATATAAAGATATATAGAGAGACATAAATAGATATGGAAGACTGTGGTTTTATTGGCACTGGTCTGATTTTGTGCCCATCTGCTGGTTTAGGATCAGATTAGGTATTTGCTTTCACTCAAAACCTGAAAATGGATAAACTGAGTGGATACAGATGTCCCAGCCCTGACCTCTGCAAGCCTGGTTTGCGCTTTATAGTCACTTAAACAAGAATGAAGCCACAGAATTCTCCATCATGGAAAAATACTTGTTATTAAACAGATGCCGTCTTGGATAGATGAAAGCCTTTGGGAATGCTGCAGATCAGCCTTGTGGAGCTCCTATAAGGCTCCTGGGGAGCATCCCATGAGCCCTACCAGCATGTGCCCATCACTGCACGCTGCTGCATCCTGGCTGCTGGGGAAGGAGCCCATTCAAGCATCCCTGCCTGCTGCTTCACCAACAGTTCATGCTGTCACCCAGCAAACCCAGCACAGGGTTCTCAGCTGGCAGCCGTGGCGAGGCACAGCCGGGGCAAGAGAAGGGAGCAGAGGGGGAGCTGTGGGTCAGTGAGTGATGCTCAGCTGGACGCTTCCTATGGCCACTGCTTCTCCCTCCAGGGATACATCCCCAGATCCACTCCCATAGCGCTGGGATGGACAGATGGAGGCTGGAGCTCAGCTGTGCCCAATGCTGCCTTCTCTGGCCTGCAGAGAGATGGCCTGTTTGAAGCTGCTGGGTGCTCACTTGGAGCCTTAGAGCCAGCCTGTTTCTAAAGACAGCTTTGCAAAAGACCGTTAGGCGCAAATATTAAGCATGACAAGGTGAGAAATGGGTTATTTGCAGGGCACTGGGCATGCATGATGTGTGCTGTAAGTTTGAGGGGGTTTTGGTCTCCCAGCTCTGTCCTGCAGATGACTGCCTAACTGAGTTTCTTCCTTTATTAAACCAGTGTGTTTTAAGCCTGAAGCACTGTGTTATCTCCCAAGAAAAAGTAAGCTAAGTCTTTTTTTAATATAGTTGTAGCTATAGGAGTTTTTATCCTGCAGTGCTTGAGTCTGGAGATATTTTAAGAGCTCTGCTATCTTGTGCTGGGAGGGAATACAATAAATATGTAGATAGGGAGTGCTGCTGCTTTGAAAGGTAAAGGGCCTGCGCTGAACTGACACAAGCTGAAAAATTTGTTCAGCCTAATTAGCAGCAAATCAGTTCTGTGTCCAACCTTGCTTGTCGAGATGGGAACCAGATCCCTCCCCCTTTATCCTCTGATGCCCTTCGTGGCTTTTCAGAGAGCCCTGGCTGAGGGTTTTTGTGAGGACGGCAGATCCGCATCCATGTGTCTTTGCAGACCGGCAAGTGCAAAATGGCATTACTGGAAATCCGTGGGAAACTGTTACACCCATCCTGGGCTTTGTCTCCGACTGTTGGAGCTGTCAGCGGAACCGGTCACAATTGATCAGCTTTTAAATTTCATGAAATTTTAATTAAAGAATGGAAAGCCTCTGAAGACATCACAGGACAAGAGCAGTGGAAACAAGTACAATTTCACTTCCAACCATTAGCTAGAAAAGCAGTAAATGGTTGACTGCACATCACCATTGCTGTTCTAATGAAAAGTACAGCTCTTGGCTTTGGCGGGCAGGTCATTAGTGAGGGAATAATCAGTGACATTTCCCTTCTAAATCTGACACAAACGAAGTGCAGTGCTCTGGAAAAAGCCATTAAGTGCAAAGCCTTGCCTTTACTCCGCTCCCAGGTATTGCAGGACGAGATCTAATGGCAGCCTTTAGCTGTGATTTGGCTTTGATAGCATCCATGGGGTAGTAACCCCCTGGTATGCCGAGAGATAAATGCTTCCAGCCTTGCACAGGCACAATTCCTGCTGCCATCATGTCTTGCAAAGACAGACAGTGAGACTTGTTCCTTGCTGCTGTTCACAGATGCAGCCGGTGAAAGATACAAGTAGGAAAACCTATAATCTGGAGTGCTACTGGGAAGCTGAAAGGTTTAATCTTATGTCTGCGAGGTGCCAGCAGGTAAAGCTCTAGCTCATCATGGAGTCAATTTAAAGCCTGACATCCCTCTGTGAATCCCCGTGGCAGCTCCCGGAGCTGGGTGTTAACCTGTTTATGTGCACATTCTTCAACGTTTTCTCAATGGGAGTGGAAAGCGAGCGGCACCGCACAGGAAGAAGGAAGGACTGGCCTTGTTTGTGTCTGTACCTTGACTCTCTGTGAATAACGTGTTGTCAGATGGACGGAGTCATCAAATGGGTGCCACTTCCTCTGCTCGCTCCCCACGCGCCACTGGCTTTGAAAATAACACTGAAAGGTTAATAGGAGCAGGCGGCCTTGGGGGGTCCCTGGTGTTGAAGCAGGGGATCTTTAAGAAGGGGTTTTTTGGGGGGGAAGAGAATCCACGGGGGAAAGTTTTCCTAGCAAAAGCATGACTGGGAGCTGGATAGGGAAGCACTGTTGTCTTGGAAACTCACTGCTTTGGAGCTGGGGATGTCTGATCTTCAAAATTCCTTTTTCTTTATGGACCCCAAAATAGAAGCAGTCAGTGTGTCTTTTTTCAATGATTTATATTTAGCCCTGTGTTGGGCAGTTCCAGTGCAGTGGTTTTGGTCATTAGCAATCCTGGTTGTGGGCTCTCTCATTAGCTCTCCTGTAGACCCTGGGCTAAAGGTCTACTAGTCAGTGGATAAATCAGTTCTGGGTATAGTCCTGTGAGTTAAAGCCTTACTAAAAACACATGAGTGACCACAGATAAAAGTAGATTTTTGTAACGAGTAGTTTCATGAATAATGGGTTAAAAAACAGCCCAGGAAAGTTCATTAGTGGCTAACTGATTCCACTCCCAGCTATTGTGTAGTTAGTTCCAGCTGAAAGCTCTTAATAGTTTTACTGCTTAAAAAAGGCGTGTTGATAAGATGTTGGTTTAAAGAAAAAGCTTTGTTACCCTATCAAAAGTTTATTTTTATATATTGTATACGTGATGCATCCTTAAGGTATATATCCAAACACTTGGATTTATATAAGCATCCAGGCAGCTATTTCCTGACATTCGTTATCCTGCCATGTTTCAGAAAGGTTAGATTCCAAAAGTCCCTTTTGGCTGTTAGAATTTGGGACTCTGTTCCAAAGCTGGAGGAGGTGCTGCCTCCTCCCTGCCCTCATGTCCCTGCAGAGCGGCATTCCCCCTTCCCACTGTCTTGCTTTCCATCACTCATGGTCATCCGTGAGATGCCCGGTGCCGTCTGTAGAAGACCATTAATATGCTGTCCAGGGGTTCTCTGGAATTACCCACTTGAACACCCTTTGACTTATGCTCTTAAAACTCTTTCCTTTGAGTGCCATAAGGAATCCAAAGCGAGGAGCAAGGCGATTAAAAATATTGATGTTCCTTGGGTTTGTCTTTAACAAGCCATCACCACCAGTGCTCTCAGTTCTCTTTTCACTTGACTGATTCCCTGCTGCTCACTCCAGCAGTCACCGTCTCACACCCCAAACTTCCAGAGGTACAGGGAGATGCAGAATATTGCTTGTAAAACCAATGCCAGCAGCTGACTCCCCTTTCTGAGTATACAGTGAAGAAATAACTGCCATGCGACTTATTCTTTGCTGTGTGCTTCGATCACGGAGAACCAGATTGCATTTGTGTGACCTGGAAACCAAAGTTTAAAGAGAAACACAGGAGTAGCCTTTTAATTGTAGTCCTGCAACTTGAACTGCCTTCTCTCCACCCCTCTCACCACCCAGCGTGCTGGACCACAACTCCCTAAATCCACATGGATTGTGGAGGTAGGGGATGTACGAGTGATGAGCATCACTTCTGTGGCTTGAAACCCTTCGGAGCATGGAGGAGAAAGCTTCTCTCTTTCTCCATCTGCAGGTGACATTGTGGACATCTATCAGCGGGAGTTTCTCTCCCTCCGGGACCGGCTGCACGCAGCCGAGCAGGAGAGCCTAAAGCGCTCGAAGGAGCTCAACCTGGTTCTGGAGGAGATCAAGAGGGCGATCTCGGAGAAGCAGGCCCTGCGGGATATAAACCGGACCTGGAGCAGCTTATCTGGTGAATAAACAGAGACGTTGAGGATCTCGGGCTGTGTGGAAGCTGTTGCTAATGAGGAGGTAGAGAGGTGTGTGTTCGTGTGCACAGGGCTGCGGACAGGACCTGCTCTTCTCTCCCCCAGCACCAGCAAACTGGGGAGTTCAGAGGGGCTTGGGAACCCTTAAACTCCTGTTCAGTTAGAGGTGCACAGGCATCATTAAACACTGAGATTTGCCTCTGCCGAGGATTTCCCCGTTTGCTTGCTTACAAGCTTTTTATTTCCCTTGCAAGTCATACCTGCTTTTTCCTATGCCTTTATTGAATCCATGTGGAAAATGGCTATCCAAAGAGAGGGGGGAGGAAGGAGTTAGGCTGGCTGAGCACTCCTTGCCCATTTATTTGTCCTTTTTTCTTTAAGTTGCGCAGTTAAAGAAAATCGGATCTCTACAGAGAGATCTGATTTGACCTTCATTTTATCTTCATTCTCCCTCCTACTTCCCAAATATTTTGGGACCTCTTTAAGGCCCTCCTGGCTCCTGCTGAACTCTAATTGGGTTTGTGGTAGCATGTTAAAGGTTGGCCTGATTTTTTATGACCCAGCAGTAGTCTCGGGTGGCCAGGCTGCTCTAAAAAGGCTTTTTGCCTTGCAGTCTCTTCCTACCTACCGTGCCTTGCAATTGATTCCCTTTTCCTTTTTAAGACGAAACCAAGTTAAAACTGTGGAATATCACCAACAAGAATGTGCTGCACCTTCCCACCATCTTCCATCATTTGCCACATTTGCTGTCAAAGGAGAACAGTCTGCAGCCAGCCGTGCATGTGGGACAGGGGCGCACTGGAGGTAAATGGGAATTAGTGCTGCTTCTGGTGCTCTTCCTCACCTTGGTGCCTGTCCCTCCCCTTTCATCCGGGCCTGGCTGTGGTATGGATATGAGCAGGGCTGGAGGAACGGCTGCATGCATCATGCGAGCTTCCTTGGTGACACGTGGGGTGGGTAAGCCATGTCACGTCTGCGAGTCTATGGGGTAGTGCTGTGTCTGCTCTTGACTGGCACTGAAACATTCTTGATGCTTCTGCCAGGTATTTTTTGCTGCTTTCCATCTCCAGCGTGCTCTAGGCTTTGCCTGGGAGGTGGTCAGATGAAAACATGGTTTGCAGGGAGTCTCATGGAGGCTTTCAAGTCGTCATAGGCGACAAACCCCATCTGAAACAGGACTTTGGTTTACTAGACGTTCCGCCCTGCTCCCAAATCCCAACCCAAAGCCAAAGACCTGACTCTTAAACTGAGGTGCTTCTGGCCTTGTAAAGAATTTGGAGAACAAAAGTGATCTCGAAGCTACCATTCACAGGCTGAAAAGGCACCTAGGAGAGGGAGGGTTTGGAGATGTTTCCTTAGACACCAGACTTCAGGGAGAAAAGGAGTCTGTCTGACTGCCCTGCCAGGGGTGCCCTGCCAGCCTGGCACACTGGGGTGCTGCTGGTTGGTACTGGGCTGGGGGACAGAAGAATGGGAACCCTACATAGCCAAGGAGCCAGCCTGCTCATCACTGCTGGTGTTTAATGATGGAGCATGGCACCAAGCAGGTGTCGTAGGAGCAGCGCGAAGAGCTTTGTCCCAGCACACCTCCCTCTCTAAAATCTCTCCGTGGCCCTGGGCAGTGTCCGTCGTGATGGGGATCCCCAGCGTGAAGCGGGAGGTGCATTCCTACCTCACCGACACCCTCAACTCCCTCATCTCGGAGCTCACTCAGCAGGAGAAGGAGGACTCCGTCATCGTTGTCCTCATTGCTGAGGTAAGACAGAGCTTTGCCTGTTTACCCTGTTTCCCTGGCTCCCGTCCCATCCCATCCCATCCCATCCCATCCCATCCCATCCCACTGTCTGCCAAATTCAATGCCAAACAGGACAGCTGCTCACCTGCAGGTCAGCTCTGCTGCTTGCTGGGGCAGATAAGCCCAGCCTTGGGCTGCTGCCTGACCAGCATTATTAGGTGCATAGTGCCCAAAATGAAGCACTGGTTGGGCCATAATGAGTCAGCATGTGAGCAGGCAAACACGTAACATTAGCAACTGCTGGGGTAGCACGTGTATTTATCTTTTCCATCTAAACCGGGATGGCTTTTGAGTGGTTATTCCCAAAACGTGCTGGAGCAGCCCCGTGGCCATGTCTAAGGGAGCTCTCAAACCTGATCCTGAAGTTTCGTTTCTCTGTGTACCTGTGAGGCAGCACTAATGCCCTTTCAGAACCTAAAAGTCCACTGATTTGGGGCTGGGATTAATATGCCACTTTGTACTGGTATCTGGAGCCCAGAATCAGTTGCTGAATCCAAGGGCTAAAAAGCCTTGATACATTAATCCACAAGAGCTGCTTTTATGTATAGGTTTAGATGGTTATTTTTCTCCATGGCTTTCCCCTCAGGATTATTTTCTTGAGCCTGAAGTGCATTTGTCTTAATTTCCAGAAATCCAGTGAGAAAGATAAGCCTCAGTTTATCAGCATGTTACGGGGAGCGGAACACAGATAAATTCTGGGTTTCCTGCCTATTTACCCATAATGTGATGTTTTGAGTAGCATTTGGCCTTCATGTCTCTGGCTGGTATTTTGTACAAGGAGAAGGTGTGCACAGATGGGTGCAACCTAAAGTGCCTGAGATGAGGCTGAGTCCTGGCCATCATTTCCCTTTGAGCCAAGACAGGTTCGATGGCTGTTTTCACAGCAGGGGCATTAAAGCACGAGGTGTTTTAAGCAACTTGACCAAAACCATGTCCTGTTTTGGGACTGCAGCTACGTTTTTTGTAGTTGACTCAGTAATAAGGTGCACACTGTGATGTGTGTTCCTGGCTTTCCAGTGTACCTGTGATGAGGGAAGTGAATAATGGATACATTGATCCTGATACTGTGAAGTGCAGGAGCACACGCCCCGTATCCCAGTAACAGCAATGGTAGATGTTGCAGATCACCACCATCACCATTGCTGTCCTCTCTTGTCCAGCTTGCTCTTGTAGCTGCACAACATCTTTTTCCCAAGCTTTGACCGCAGCCGTGCCCACTGTGCCTCTTCCCAAAGTGTTTCTTGATGTACCTGCACTTGGCATTGCTTGTTAGAGTTCCTCACTCACAGGATAAAGAGTAAACAGTGGAGAGGGGGGTATGAACCTGGAATAGACACTGGATAATTTGGAGACTCAGGACAATAAGTGGAGCAAGTGAATGTCCTTTTGGGGATGGGGACTTCCCGTTTCCGATCCATTTCTAACCGCCACGAGTTTCATCCACAGTGGCTGGGCTGCCTGGGAGAGCTGGGGGCTCCTTGGCTGGTGGAGGGGAGCCCTGGGGTGAGCTGGAGAGCTTGGCTGTGGCCAACACATGATAACCATTGCAGTGGCAGCCGGGTGCTTGGAGTGGAGCTGTGTGTTTGCTCCCAAAGCCAGGAGCATCTTTCCTGTCTCTGTTTTTCCTGTTGCTATTTTCTTGGCAGCACTGGGGTAAGAAATCAACCCAGCACTGGGAGCCTGAGCCCTGTTTGGGAAAGGGACCTTTTTCCTCTTGAGAAAACCCTCCCTTGTCACCATTCCAGTGTGGAAACCCTGTCCTCAGCTTGACACGTACACCCCCAGCATCTCACATCTCACCTCTGCCTGGTGCCAAGCGCAGCAGCAGCTGGTCCCGGCTTCTGTGATGCTGCTTCTGCAGATCCACCCAAGACATGAAGTCCCATGATCCATACAAGAGCCCAACACAATGCCACCACCAGGAAGCAGGAACAGTTTTTGCTCCTGGGTCTCCTGCCCTTTGTTCTTGGACTTTGTTTTCCTGGTCACTGTGCAGATGGTTTCTGTCTGGTGCCTGTGCCCATATTTGTACTTAATCTTGCCTGCAGATAACAGCGTGCGGCGCTGATGACCTTTGCCTCCCAACTGTTACGGGTTGCCAGGTTGATTGTGGGAAGAAACTGTTTTTCTAGGAAGAAAAGCATCAAAATGAACCTGAAATGAAAAATGCACTTTTATAAATAGACCCCTCTTTTTCACAAAAGGGGGGGGAGCCTTTTCTGCCAAGGGTATTTGCTTGGATGAAAGCCAGCGTGGATAGAGAAAATAAACAGTCCTGAAGTTAACACTTTGTGCAGTCACTTGGTGCTGGCAGGGGCAGAAGTTACTGGAGAGAGCACGTGGGGGAGATGTGCAGGGTCTTGAGTCCTTTGGTGCATGATGCCTTTCGTTAACACTGGCCGTAAAGGAGGGCTCCTAAGAGTCCATCAGCATGGGGAGAGTGATTAAATGGGATAAAGGGAGACATGGAGATGGTACAGAGGTGCTGGCAGTCCCCCTGGAGTGTGTTGAAGGGGATTTCTGAGCCACAAGGAGCACAGGCTGAGGCTGATGGGTCTAACACTGCTTATCTTCTGTTTTCAGACGGATCCGCAGTACACAGCCGGAGTGGCAGAAAACATCAAAAACTTGTAAGCGGTTCCAAGTGACCACAGCAGTACGGTCTGTGCCTGACGCGGGGCCAGGGAACGGCTTCTTCAGGGAGAAAATGTGCACTTTGCTGCTTCCCTTTTGGGTTTTTTTGTTGCTTGCTTTCTTCCGTTCTAAAACTCCGCGCTGTCTTTGCTATTGCTGCTTCTTTCTGCTTGTTCTAATATGCCTCCCGTGTGTAGCTTCCAGTAGGCTGCTTTGCGCTCGCTTGCCTGTATGTAACACACGCAGTAATGCTGTTTCATTTTGTGCTCTCTGTCCTGTGGCGTTGTGAGAGGATGGAGTATTTAGATTTCCAGCAATGCTGGCAGTTGTTTCTGTGTCTCATACAGCCCTCTACCTGCTCTGCACAGTCAGAGCAACTGGGCAATGTGGGAAGCACACCCGGGTGCTCCTGCCTTCTTTGCTTTAAAATCCATGATCCGTTTTCCTTCCCGCTCTAGCCTGTTTGTTTTTCCCTTGTTTCGGGCACTAGTTACATTAGTCTCTCACACTAGCTCCTGTTTATGTCCTGGAGTCTTAGTGGCTTTTGCAGCTTCGTCTGTGGCTGTTTAAGCAAAAGCCAGTGATGGATTTTTAACCGTGTGCTGGTCCAGGCATTAATAGCGTCAGAGCTCGGAGGCAGAGGAAAAAGGTGGTGAGAGAAGAGGCTGTGACTCCCATGCAGCTCCTGTGATGATTGCATGTTTCTGAAAGACCACAGTCACTGTGAGGGGGAGATGCAAAAGGGCAGCACATCCTCCCAGCGCCCTGTATCCCAAGCCGATGACGGGAGAGGGGCTGGGGTGTGCGCAGGGAGGGTTGTGTTCCCCGACGCTTGCAGGAGAGCTGAAACAGAGCCCTCCATCTTGCTGTGCAGGAGCTGGCAGAGCTCCCCTCCTTCTGCTTGCTGGCAGGAGGACGCACTTATCGGGGGATAATGGACTGATTGTCCGATGGGTCCTGATGAAATTACTGGGCGCTGCTGCAAAAAGCGCCTCTGCGTCGAAGGCCTGAAACTTTAATTGACTTAATGATTTGATTTCTTGCCATCCCCCTCTCCAGCACCTCCTGTCCCTCCCTCATTCACTGAAATGATTTCTCTTCCAAATTGGATTGAGGTGGTGTGGGGCCAGGGCAGGCTGGGCTTGGATCACAGGAGGGAGAACGCAGCGGCTGCTTCAGTGCAGGTTTTATCAGCTCAGTGAGAAGCATCTGTTTCACTGCTGCCTGAGGAAGGGAGGATTTGATAATGTCAGCTGAAAATCTTGCCAGTCCCAAGGAGGGAATAAGGGAGGGAAAAATAAGTGAGAGTCTTTGTCAATCTCACTGCTTTGTCTCCCTCTGCCCCATCTCCCGTCCTCCAGGCTCTGCACAAACAAAGGAAATCAGCCTTGCACCAAATGTTCTCAAGAAGGCAGTGTAAAAATAACTGGTTTTCCTGCTTATCTCTCGCAGTCACAATAATCTCTGCTGTTGCATGCCAGGCTCTTGTAGGTACCCGTTTTTCAGATGGGTGACATTATTTTTCTGTTTGAGTTTGACTCTTAAAAGGGCTCTTAACCACATTATAGGGAAAAGAGATGCTGATTTTATCAGCATAAGGGACCAGGTAGGATTCCTGCTGGTTGTCCTAACTACAGCCCAGCAGTGATTTAAGTGACTTATCAGAAATGCATAACAATCTCTGCAAAATGGCTTTTAATGTCTGATGCATTTGGAAAAGTCTCTAAATGTCAGGAATGCCGGCAAGTCCTTTCTTTGATGCACCAGTCCATGTAGCCCTGTAGAAAGTTCATGGTCCTCTTGGCTGGTCTTAAGAGCTGCATGTGGGAGAGAGGAGGGATGCTGGGAGGGAGCACACAAACATGGGGCTATTGGACACCATGGCAAGGAGAGAGCAGCTTTACAACTCCATGGCAATCCCTGCTGATGTCCTTCGATGCGGCCTTGTTGTGCTGTAGCTGCTGGGGAGGTTTTCTCTTGGAGGCTGTGGTTTTTGTGTGGCTCTGCAGCTCGGTGTTTACCCAGTGATTTGGTCTATGAAATGATGTGTCAGACATGGTGTTTGTTTACTGCTGCTTTTCTCCTTCAGATTCCCAAAGGAAATACACTCAGGTCTCCTGGAGGTAATTTCCCCATCTCCGCATTTCTATCCTGATTTCTCCCATCTGCGGGAATCCTTTGGGGACCCCAAGGAAAGAGTCAGGTGAGAATCAATGGGCTTAAAACCAAGCAAGACCTGAATTAAGTAAATGCAGCATCTCCCCCACTGGCTCCAGCAGGGAAAGCTCATCTGCAGGGTCAGGCGAGGCCCTAAACTTGCTTTATCCAAGAGGTGGAAGGACATGGTGGGGGGGGTTATGAACCGGCACCAGCTTTGTAGGACTTGCCTTGTGCTGTGGTTATTTTAACCTAGATGATGGTCATTTTGGAAGTCCCTTAGTTACTTGAAAGTAACTCTTGGCTGACCAGTTTGAGACCAAAAGGGAGAGGCCATATGCCATCCCATGCTCCAAGAGCTGTGTCACCTTCCCAGCTTAAACCAAGCCTCAGTTGGCTCCCCAGAACAGCTCAGTATTCCAGGAGAGATTGGCACTCCCATCATGTTTGTCTCTTGCAGGTGGAGGACAAAGCAGAACCTCGACTACTGCTTTTTAATGATGTATGCCCAGTCCAAAGGCATATATTATGTGCAGGTGAGTTTGGTGCTGGGGGTGGAGGGGAGGTGGGTGTACCTGTGAGTTCAGTGTGGCTTGTACCCAGCTGAGAGAGGGCAAAGAGCATGTCCAGTTGTGTGATGCAGCAGAGTGGAAGAGGGTTGTAACCAGATTCAAAAGCTGGGTTTCTAAGACGCCTGTAACTTGGAGACCTCCCACCAAGGGAGGGCAGGAATCCTTGATTCATTTATTTGTTAAATTGGGTGACAAAAATCTGCTTGGAGCATCTTCTGAAAGAAACTAGGTCCATGCCAAAGCTTTCCTCTGGTCTACGGCGTGATTGCTCTTTAAGGAGAGGCTCTTACTGGAACCTGGATGGGTCATTGGCACTGAGTGTCCTTTCCTCTTACAGCTGGAGGATGATATTGTGGCCAAACCAAACTATCTCAGCACGATGAAGAACTTTGCCTTGCAGCAGCCCTCTGAGGAGTGGATGATCCTGGAGTTTTCTCAGCTGGGGTTTATTGGTAACGTTCTTCCCTGCTCGCCCCAGTCCCATCAGCCATGGGCACATGTGACTGCTGGTTCTTGCAAGCGCTTATGCTCGTGGCCCAAAGAGTTGTCCCACAAGATACTGAAATACTTGGACTTGATCCCTCCCTGGTTTTGCAATGACCCTTGTGTTTGCACACAGCGGGTACCGCTGATACGCACTTTAATGAACATAAACCTGGTCGTTGGCTCAGCCAACAGTTGAACAGCTTAGATGTGACCAGTATGTTTTAGGCTGGAAGGGATCTGGAGTTGCCTAAGAGTGTGCAAAAGGAAATTTACATCAGCACAGAACTATTTTGGGAACAACAGTACATGGCTGCAGTAGCAGCTTGATCTGTTATTTTGGATACTAGTTTGACTGGCTTAAAACTTGCAGTTTTCAGGGCAGGAAATGGCCTGTCTGGCAGCTGGCTGAACATTATTCATCCTCATTTCTCACTACTGAATAGAAGAGTTTTAGGCCTTTTGATACTGTTGTGACCTGTGGGACTCTAATGCTTTCTAATTCTGCAATGAGTATTAAATCCAGAACTGTATTAGCGATGCCAGCAGTACTGGTACATAAACCAGAGCTGCATGCTATTTCCTTTACGTAGAGAGATGGGCACATCCAGCCTCACAGCCCAGTCTCCCGAGCTTTTTTCTTCCCAGCTCTGATTCTTGACATTTTATACCATAATTGCTCTCTTTCATTCTTTCTTTGTAGGAAAAATGTTCAAGTCTCTGGATCTGAGCTTGATCGTGGAGTTCATCCTGATGTTCTATAAGGACAAACCCATTGACTGGCTGCTGGATCACATCCTTTGGGTGAAAGTCTGCAACCCTGAGAAAGACGCAGTAAGTAAACAACCTCTGTTGAGGGGAAACCTGTTGAGTGTGGGCAAGTGTACCCTTGGTCTGTGTGCCCAGAGGTTCTTCCCTGTGAGCTCTGGTGCTCACTGACTTTGCGCTGAACCATGCCATCCTGGGGAGTGTGCCGCAGGGTGTCCTTGCAGATTGTGTGAGCCAAGACCTGGGAGTTCAGGCTTTTGTAGGCTGCAGCTGCCAGCAGAGGCATTATTTCTGCATCTGAGCACTAACAGGGTGTTCCTGCTCCAGTCCTCGAGGAGAGTGGCCGTTCCCCATTCTTCAGTGCTGCTTTTCATTCCGGTGTGCTTCTCTCCCTGAGGCTGTTCCCTGCTTGCTGACTATAACCCCAGAATAACCCTCTGGCTCTGGGCTCGTGTACTGTACCTGCCTCAGCACACATGCAGGCTGCCCAGACAGCTCACCCCAGATGACCCAAGCGCAAGCCCATTGTGCATAGCGTCCCAGAATGAAGCCAGAGCACGCAAAGCTCTTGTCAGGGTTTCTAAGAGGGTGCAGAGAGGTGAAATGGGCTCCGTTTTCATGCTGCCATCTCGCTTGAGGAGATGTGTCTGCACAAAGCCTTGCAGGCAGCAGCACAGGACCCCCCCTGCCCTGCGGAGGTTGTGCTTGAGCTCCCATCGGAGCAGCAGCGAGGGGCTAAAGCGAGTGGGAATTGCAGAGGAGGAACGTGTGTGACAGTAAATGTGAGATGAGCTCACCACCAGATACTCTCCTGTCTTCTCTATGAACATATTGTATTTACTCATATGCTTGTTCACCCTCCTCCTCCGGCAGAGAATGAGCAGTGGAGTCCCTGTGCAATTGAAGCCAGTTGCTTAGGACAGAGCTCATGGTCACAACTACTTTGTGGTGGCAAATGGTCACTCAGCGGATAGATACTGTATTTATGTGTTACGGGGACAGGGCATCCGCAGAGCTCTGCAGAACCGGGGCAAAGATGTGATTTAAATTGCTCTGATCCCTGGCAGAGGCCATGTCGTCGGCTCCAGTCCCCCATGTGCAGCAGGACCAGTCTCAGTTCATGTCTGTTGTATCCTCCTGGGAGTCCAAACCGTGTGCTCAGGTGTGACAGAGCAATCCCCAGACCTGTCTGGCAGCCCCCAGGGTCCTCACAGCTATGGGTGAAGGCAGGATAATAGGATGCTGGGATGGAGCTTGGAGGGATGCTGCTGTCTGTGTCCCCCTGCCTTCAAAATCCTCAGCTTGAGCATAGATTAGATGCAGATCCTGCTGTGCAAGATCATCTTCTCCTTAGCTCATCTTCACTCATCTTCTCCTACCTGGCAGAGCCCAGGTTTTCCCAGGGGAAACTGCAAACCTCTTAAATGTGTTGCCTTTTTAAAAATTAACCTACTTTCCGTGTGGATTTCTGGCTCCTTTCCCCACTGTTTGCATGATTAACTCTGCCCAGCGCCCTTTCAAACACGACTTTCCCTTGTAAATCCCACTGTGCAGAATCAAATTGGTAGCAGGGAGGATTTATCTCTTTTGATTGAAATTTTGTTTGACCTGAGCCTTCGGTGAGTGCTTTGCCTGCTCTGGATATATTCTGCTTTTTCTTTTTCAACTAATATTAGATTTACCTGGGCTAGAGCTGTGTGAAAGGATGACCTTCTTACCACCAACAGAGCTATTCCCCCTCCTGGCTCAACTGAGACAACACTGCTTTCAGCAAGTGCTTCTTTAGCCCAAGGGGAAAAGGGACAAAGAGAAATCAAGCGATGCTTTAGCTCCCTCTGTTCCCCTTCCTCCTCCTCTCCCCATCCGGAGATCAGACCTGATGGGTTGCGTCTAGGGTTGCTGGCGATGAGTAGCCATAGCCATTAGCATGGCTAGTTCTAATATTTTTAATGTAACATGAGCTGGATCAGGGGATCATCTCCTCCGCAGCTCACAGGGGTCATGCCTGGAATTTCCCAGCTCCCGGTGCTGCCTGTGCAGGCAGCACATCACGGGGGCTCACTGTGGCTGGCATTCCCTGCTGTGCCCTGCCTGGTGCCAGGGTTTCTTTGTAGGCTGTAGGAGCAGATGGTGGCAGGGGTGTGCACACATTTCTTCTCATGGAAAAGGCAAAAGTCAGAACCTGCTCCCCCAAACCGGGAGAAATCAACTATTTTGAAACGTGACGACTTGTTTCCATGCTCTCAGTGGTTTTCCCCTTTGTCCTCCTTTTCCCATTCCATTATCTTTCTCCCTCCACCACACGGAAAATCGCTGCTGGATCCGAGTTGCATCTCCCAAGTTTATTTACATGGTGAGATGTGTGCGAAACAGTCAAACAGCTTTGACAATGGCACGTGCCAGACATCTGCTTAACAGCACCTGCCAACAAGCTGAAAACTGCCTGTCTGGAAAGAGCCTGTGCTTGCTGATGGTTCACTTAGGCTCTGAATATCCCTGGACTTAATGTACTTCAGACTTTGGTGATCCTGAGCTCCGACTTGGGGGAATAAGGTTTTCCCAATGAGCCACGGACAAAAGAAACTGAATTCTGTGGCTGTCCCTAGTGACAGCACAGAGATTTGCTCAGCTTTGCTAAACTATGCTTGGCAAGGAGAAATCTGGCACTCAAACCTGGGCAGTCCAGCTGCCTGGAGAGTGAGTGGCCAAGAGTCACGGTCAGGTTCCTACAGAGTGTGGGTAAAAGCCCTCTTACCAAATGAAAGCCAAAACGGCAAAGAAGGGCACAGAGATGGGGAGGAAAGGATGTCTGTCACTCCTCACACCTTGTCTGTTCCTCTCCTGGGTTGCAGTTGACTGCAGAGGTTTCAGTGTGGGGCACTGAGGGATTGTCTCGTTTCAGAAACACTGTGACAGGCAGAAGGCAAACCTGAGGATCCGCTTCAAGCCATCGCTCTTCCAGCACGTGGGAACCCACTCCTCCTTGGCTGGGAAGATACAGAAGCTGAAGGTGGGTACCAGCAGCCTATCCAAGCTGCGGATATGGCCTTTGTGCCAGGCCTGGCCTGCAGGCACCAAGGAACTGGCTGCTTTTGGGGGGGCGAAATCAGTGGCAGCAATCGGTGGGACGGTGGCAGCTGGATCATAGAATCATAGAATAGTCAGGGTTGGAAAGGACCTTAAGATCATCCAGTTCCAACCCCCCTGCCATGGGCAGGGACACCTCCCACTAAACCATGCCACCCAAGGCTCTGTCCAACCTGGCCTTGAACACCGCCAGCGATGGAGCATTCACAACTTCCCTGGGCAACCCATTCCAGTGCCTCACCACCCTTACACTAAAGAGTTTCTTCCTCATATCCAATCTACACTTCCCCTGTTTAAGTTTGAACCTGTTACCCCTTGTCCTATCACTGCAGTCCCTAATGAAGAGTCCCTCTCTGTGCAGTGGTTGTGTTTTATTCTGACTTACAGTGAGCTCATGTAGCTCCTGCGTCTCAGAATGGCAGTGACACGTACCAAGAGTCACTGCAGACTCCTAAGTCCTGGTTGCCCATCCTGAGTGCCAAACTATGGTCCATGCAATTGATTTCAAAGCATCTACTGGGAAACCCTGGAGACTTGACTCCTGGATTGGGTTGACTTCCTTCATACCCCACTCCTTGTTCCTGGGGCTTGCTGATAGGTGAGCTAGAGCTCTCTATGTGAGAGCTTAAATTGTGTGCGTGTATTTAAATGTCAACACAGCTATATGTGCAGGACCCATAGACACACATAGACACCGGTTGTGTCTATGTGCTCAGCCCTCTGTCTGCCTGATCCCCAGGTAAATGGATGGTGTAATCCAGTTTGTGTCAGTGCCCATCAGGCTGTGTGATCCAATCATTATATGCCGTTGTCAGCCTCACAGCCACCTTCTCCTCGTGTAAGGGCTGTTTGCAGCGCTCCTGGGGCAGGGATGCTTGGACAATGAAGAACTCTTTGGTGCTGGATCAGAGTGCAGAGCAGTGATGCTTCTCTGTGCTGCCTCTACTGACATTGTGTCCTCCTGGGATCCAGTCATGTGTTGCCTTGTCTGGTGCCTTTCCCAGATCACTTCCATCCCTCATCATCCTGTCTGTACAAACAGAGAGCTTTTAATTTGCAGTGCCTTGTTGCTGGAGCCCGTGTTCCTCACGGGTGAGAGCAGCTCATGACCCTTTTCTGCCTCTTTTCTTCGTGCCCGCCCAGGACAAGGACTTTGGCAAGCAGGCCCTGCGCAAAGAGCACGTGAACCCTCCCGCGGAGGTAAGCACCAGCCTGAAAACCTACCAGCACTTCACCTTGGAGAAGGCTTACCTGCGGGAGGACTTCTTCTGGGCCTTCACTCCCACTGCCGGAGACTTCATCAGATTCAGATTCTTCAAGCCGCTCCGCATCGAAAGGCCAGTGCTTGGGGGATGTCAATGGGGTTGGGCAAGGGACAGCCTGGAGCATGCAGAGACAGTTTCCTTCTGCTTTTTTGGCTCATGTTAAATGTTTTGCGTGTCTCCTGCTTGGCTGCCCAGGAGGAGGAAGTGGTGCTTTTCCAGGGGGATAATAACTTGATCCTTTTTTGGTGGGGCCATACTTGCTGGAGCCCTTTGCTTTCATGCTCTTGTGAGCAATCCATGATGTATCTGACCTGCTGCAGAAGGTCTCCTTCCAGACCATGTGCTCGTGGGCTTTTTGGGAAGGGCTCTGTTAGGTTGAGTTGTTTGAACATTCAGCTGGGGTGAAAGCCATTGTGTCGCCCCTCGCTCAGTGTGGGTTTCCATGGCTTTGGTCTCTGCCACAGGTTCTTCTTCCGCAGCGGGAACATCGAGCACCCAGAAGACAAACTCCTCAATACGACTGTGGAGGTTTTGCCGTTTGACGTAAGTGTTTTATTGAGGATGGAGCCGGGGGTGGAGTGGGAAGCACAAGAGGTTTGAGAGAAGGGAACTGCTCAGCGCCGACAGGAAAGTCTTCACAAGACTCGAGTGCCTTTGAGAGGTGCTGCTGGGGGTCACGCCTGGTGTGGTACCAGCTCAGGAGCAGGGATGCTGTGCTGAGCCATCACTGTGGGAGCCACCCCTGCCTACAGAGGGAATGCCAGATGGGTGGGAGGGCTGCGGGGGAGGGAATGGAGCCAGGATGGTGCAATGGAAGCAGCAGCATGAAGGCATCAAACATCCTCTTGTTTTGGAGCATGAGGCTTGAGGTGTCAGGCAATGGGACAAGGGGCTGGCAAGGGCAGCTCCAGGGTTGCTGCTGTTGCTTGGAGCTTTTGAGTGGCTCTTGCTGTGGCCTTGCACAATGCTCCTCTCCTTCCCACAGAGCCTGCAGTCAGATAAGGAAGCCTTGCAGGAGGGAAGAGGTGCAGTGTTCAAGTACCACAGGACGTCGGATGGCTACATCCAGATAGGTACAGCAGGGTGCGCGGTGGTCAGCTGCCCACTGGGTCTGATAACACAGCCCATAGCCTCACCCTCCAGGGAATGAAGACCCTCAGTGTGGTTCACTTGGCAAAGAGTTGTTTCTGCTTGTCAGGAGCCAGGTTGGAACAGGATTTAATTGTCATTTCCTCTCCTCCCCTGCTCTCCCTCCCCTCTTGGAGTAGGTGTCCTCTTCAGGTACTTTGCAGTCCTATATTTCTGCCCGTCTCTGCTCAGAGCTGGGGTCAGATTACTCAGATTATCCATTTGCCTAATCTGCTGTTAAAAACCTTCACCAGGGGCCACTTCACAGCCTCCATAGCCTGTGTCAGTGCTCACAACACTGGAAGCTTGGACTTCGTCTCCTGCTACCTGAGCTTGTCTTAGTGCTTGCCATGCCCTTGGACAAGAGCAAGTCATTGCAGCCTATGGGGAAATGCTGGTGCATGGTAAAGCTGACTTGTTCTTGCTGAGACTTTTTGGTTTAAATAGACAAATGGCACATGTGGCTTTCTGCCACTTTAGCATTCCTCTGCAGTGCTATCTGGTTTCTTCCAGCTACATTTAGAACACAAAAAGTAAAATCACAACCAAAAATGGGACATTATCTCCATGGTATAGATACTGAGCCAACATTTGTCTCTTACAGGACCATGCTGTCCCACTCTGCCCCGTTCCTGCAAGCAGTGATGTGTAGCCAAATACTCCCCATTTTGCTTTGTTTAGCTGATTTTTTGTTCCTCTAAGCATAGCATTTTGCGCTGTATTGACATCCGCACTGATGGTTTTCAGCCCACCTTGTGATGGGGAGCTGCGGGCAGGGGGCTGCTCTGGTTGTTTGTGGTCCCCTTGGATGGGGGCTGGATGCCAGGAGCCTGTCCCTGTGTCATCCCTGTGCTCTCCCCACCAGGTTCCTTCTCCAAGGGCGTTGCAGAGGGTGAGGTGGACCCATCCTTCGGGCCGCTGGAGGCCATCAGGCTGTCCATCCAGACTGACTCCCCAGTGTGGATCATCTTGAGCGAGGTAAGCCGGGCTCCATCACCAGCAGGACGTCCTGGGGCTCCTGCCCCGCTCCCTCTGATCCCGGCCCTCTCCGCTTGCAGATCTTCATCAAGAAGGCGGAGTGACCCTGCCTGCAGAAGGGTGGATGGACACACGTGGATCCCGTCCTGCTCTCTCCCCTCCCGCTCCCTCCTCCTGTGGCGCCTCGCCTGGGTGCAAGGGCAGCACAGCCGGCCTCGGCCATCCAGCATCGCCATCCCCAGCCTGCGCTGCGGGGCCAGGACATCGCCTGCTCCAGCAGAGGAGCAGATCCAGGCAAACCCCGGTACCTGGAGGGAGCAGAGGACGATGCCCCTCATGGGTGCAGTTGCTGAGCTCAGGCCACACAGACACAGGGGTTTGGGGTCGGGATGAGCGCTGGTAAGCGTGGGAACAAAAGGCACCTTCAGCCCAGGACAGGGCCACCTCTGGCTGTACTTGGGGCGCTTGGGTACCTGGAGTCCCGCTGGCTGACCCCATGGGTGCGCTGGGATGGAGACGGGCAGGGACCGAGGTCTGCCTTGGACAGTCCTGGCCACAGCTGAGGATTAAGTGAGGGTGAAGACTTGACCCTCCTTCAGCAGAGGAGGAATGAATCCAAAGGGGTTGGAGCTATGAGTATGGCAGGGAAAACAAAAAGAACTCTGAAATACGCCACACTGTGCCTGCCAGCATTGAACACAGCCCCTTCACTCACAGTGAAGTCTCCAGTGTCTTCATGCCTTGAGATTGAGTGCAGAAACCATGGTTTTTAAAAGAATTGTTTCAGTTATTGATTGGTGTGATTTGGGGGGGGGAGGGGGAAGAAAATTAAGCAGAAATAGCCCAGTTCAAAACTAGTAGGGATTAGTGTCAATCCCGCTGTCTCTTCAGCTATACACTGGAATGCATTATACTACTTTCATGTGCTGTATTTTTTATTATTGGATACATTTGATTTTTCAAGTACATCTCTCTATATAAATATATAAAATAATGTGCACTGTAATAAAAGCTAAATTTAAAGCTTTGGTGCGGCAGTGACAGTCACTTGTGGCAGGGAGGCACTTGCCCTGGCTCTGTCCTCCAGGGGACGGGTAGGTATCCCTGGGGACCAGGGACCAGATGTAGCCCCTAAACCCTAAATAAAGCTGTTCCTCAGCACTCATCAATAGCCGATGCTCCCAAAGCACTGCTCAGTCCCCAACCACCTTTGGAAATCACAGGTGATTTCTACTGAGAAAAGGGATTTATTTTTCTGCATATCGGTGGTGTGATCCTTCAGCATCCATCAGTACAGCCGTAAGGAGGAGTGACAACAGTGAGCGAAGTTACAGGTTAATCCGTGCTCTGTGGGGCAGAGCCAAAGGTATTAGAGGTTAGACAGCACGATGCTGCAAAACCTGGCAGTGAAGCTCCTCATCAGGAGCAGAAGCTGGGCATCATTTGCTTTCTAGAAGGGCGATTCTCAATGAGGAGTGGAGCTCCACAAGCAGAGCAGTGCCAGCATCCACCTCCCTTCAAAGGTAAGCACTGAGCGGGGTTTGGGAGAGCCACGGCCCCTCTCACCAGGCCCCGAGGTGCTGGAGGGGCCACACCAGCACTGCCATCCATGGGGAGCAGCAGGGAAGCAGGAAGTGTGCCAGGAGCCCAGCCACCGCCAGCCCCAGCAGCAGCCACAGCAGCCGGGCACTGGCGTACAATGGGCCCAACCTGCACAGGGAGAAAACACCATCAGACACCACCAACAGACCCAGGTCATGAAGCATAGTGCACTCTCCTGAGCCAGGGAAGAGGCCGCAAGCACATAGAGACAGGAGAGAAGCAGAAGGAGGTGAATATGCCTTTGGTCTCACCTGCAGTAAGGAAACCTGCCCCAGGGCTGCATCCCACACGCAGCTCCCTCGGTGTGTCTGGGGCTCCCACAGCCCCAGTTGGGTACTCACTGTCCCTGTGCAGCCACGGCGTATCCCTGGAAGTACCTGAGGCGGGTGTAGAGGTAGAGCATCCCGCACGCCGCAGCCACAGCTGTGGGGAGATGGGACTGAGTCCTGATGGGGCAGAGCATCCCCAGAGGGACTTCTGTTGCTACCAGCAGCTTTATGCACATTGGGGTTGGGCACCCCCCAGTCTGTCTGGGCAAAGGGGACTGCATTCCCCAAGCAACAGTCTCATGGGTACAGAAAGGACAAGCCCGAGTCACAGTGGGATTTAAATTGGGCTTTCTGCTTTGTGCATGTTGGGATTCATCCCTGTTACCTTGATGGAAGAAGATTCCAGCAACCCAGAGGAGCGAGATGAAGACTGAGAATTACTCTGAGCAATTCACCCTGGTGAGAGCCAGAGATCGGAGTTAGAATCACATCCTCATATATAGCACAGGCACAGGTAAAGCTTCCTTAACTGTATTCAGGGAGCTCATGCTGTAAGAGGGAACCTTCTGCCAGATCAAACTTAGCAGCACACAACCTGTAGCCAGGTCCTTCCTTTCCTTTTCCTTTCCTTCCCTTTCCTCTTTCCTTCCTCCCCGTGTCACTCCTCAAATGTTTCCCACACACTGGCAAGGACACGCAGCTGTTTTGTTCAGGATTTAGTGCCATGCTTGAGCTACCCTTCAAACCAGCTCCTGCCAATTCCTTTCAATTGCTTATGAAACAGAATGACAGATGAAAGATGGAATCTGGTGCTTGCTGGAAGCTGAAGTGATCTGTGAACATTTCCAGTCTAGCTCCAGCATTGCTCTCTCCATCAGAACAGTGCCAAAAAGAATCAGCCTCAGCACTGATGTTCATAGGACACGGGCTTAAAGAAGGGACAAAACCCAAAACATCCTCGTGGCTGATTCTGCCAGCAAGGCCCTTTGCTGTAGTTTAACAACAACAACTTACAAGCAAGTATCAGGGTATTCATTTGGAGGCAACATTAATAGTAAGCTTAATGATTATAATACATTAATGCGCCTCTTTCACGCAGCCACTAATGTGTAATGTGGCTGCCTCTCGCAGTGCCAGAACGAGGACTGTAATGGATGGACAGAAACACTGCAGCCAGAGCAAAGTGTCCGAATCCCCCTCAGACCTCTGCACACAAAGCATTTGAAAGCCATCATTTCAAACCCCCAGTATCAGTGGTAGTAAGCACAAAGGTGACTGCGGGGTGACTTCAGTCTTTCCCGGTAGTGACACTTGACTCAAGTCAAATCTAGGCTCACCACAGAGAAGTCAAAGTCTTACTGAGCTCTGAAGATCTGCTCAAATTCAGGGTGACCTGTTGTCCTGGGAGGGGAGATCCCGTACTGCTGCCGGGCATGGATCACCTGCAGTGCGAAATAGGCTGTAAAAGGAAAGAACACAGAAGGGTAACAGTCCAGCAGCGCTGCATGTAGCCAAGCTCTACCTAGCCTGGGATCAAACAAGTGGTTAGGAGAAAAGAGCTGGCACTGCTTAGGTTCATAGCCCAGGCTGTCACACACAGCCTGCAATAAATGTGCCAATAAATGTACTTGAAACTGCTGCTGTTTCAAGTGTTGAGGTGCACTACTACACTGCTGCCTCTGAAAATGAGAGTTTTCCTATAGGAGACAAATACATTATAAAACCAGTCACTTTGGTGGCTGTGGCAGCATGCTGCTGAGTGAGTCACTCGAATTAGCAAGGTCCTAATGCAGCAACGTTTCCAGAGCACTGAACTGGGAGCTAGGCTGCAAGGAATGCTTTGCGGACTGTCTCATTCTAACAAAGAGGATAAAAGCAGAACAGCAGGATAGAGAAGAGAAAGTAGGGACAGATGCTGCAGGATTAAAGACAAAACAGATACAACTATTTAATGTTCTCAGGGTCTCGCCCAAGTCACTGCTCAAGAAATGGACTGAGCTAAAGTTGCATAAGCCCGGCTGTGCTGGGCAACGATCTTTGTCCTGCTTGGTGCCATCTGCACCCCTCCTAAAGGAGCATGGCAAGAGAATATCAGATCCAACCTCTCCATCAACTCTATGCTTAACATCTTGCTTGTATACAGGGGCAAATATCCAGACAAATATCCAGCAACCAATCCCTTATGCTTAGGGCTAACAATATAAATATATACATAAAATAATACTAACCAACCCCCCAAGAGGAGCAACAGCCTTTCGGGGAAGGCCAGCTGTCCTCCAAACCTGGTGTAGGGGTGAAGCATTGAGGATGAAGAATCACCCTCAAATCAGCTTCTCAGAACAAGGAGTTGAAAAACCCACACTGTGCAAGCCTTCTCAGCAGGGACTTTGAGGGAACAGAGCTCAACCTCCTCTGCAGAACCTTTCAAACCAGTTTTCTGTGATTCATGTCTCCAGGTTAAATGCCTCTATAGATTCCCATGGGGCTCACACAGGCAGAGCACTTCCTGCACTTTGCTCCTCAGCCAGACCTTCATTCTCTATTTGATTATGTCCACAAACTTGGCAAATCATATTGTAGCTGCTAGCTGCCCCATTTGAATGAACCTGGCAAACACGCTCTGCGGGGACTGGCAGACAGTGACATTGCATAAGCTCTGCTTATTTTCTTTGAAGCCATAAGAAAGAGGAAAAAAACCCACCTAAACTTTGGTTCTGCTCTGACGCAGCGCTCAATACCGGGCAGGGGCATGCACCGCAGGGCACTAAGCTCAGAGCTTTGCTAAACTGAGCATAACTAAATTAGAAAAGAAAAACGCTACTTGAAAGAAGGTGGAAACTGTGAGCTCCCAGAAAACACAAAGAAATCTAAAAATCAACCACCACTGTACTAAACTCAGCCATCAAACCAAGCAGCCTACATCAGGATGAGATGGGAGAGGATCGTAGAGTCATAGAATAGAATCATAGAACAGTTAGGGTTGGAAAGGACCTTAAGATCATCCAGTTCCAACCCCCCTGCCATGGGCAGGGACACCTCCCTCTAAACCATGCCACCCAAGGCTCTGTCCAACCCGGCCCTGAACACTGCCAGGGATGGAGCATTCACAACTTCCCTGGGCAACCCATTCCAGTGCCTCACCACCCTTACAGTAAAGAACTTCTTCCTCATATCCAATCTAAACTTCCCCTGTTTAAGTTTGAACCCGTCACCCCTTGTCCTCTCACTACAGTCCCTCATGAAGAGTCCCTCCCCAGCATCCTTATAGGCCCCCTTCAGATACTGGAAGGCTGCTATGAGGTCTCCACGCAGCCTTCTCTTCTCCAGGCTGAACAGCCCCAACTTTCTCATCCTATCTTCATACAGGAGGTGCTCCAGTCCCCTGATCATCCTCGTGGCCTCCTCTGGACTTGTTCCAACAGTTCCATGTCCTTTTTATGTTGAGGACACCAGAACTGCACACAATACTCCAAGTGAGGTCTCACAAGAGCAGAGTAGAGGGGCAGGATCACCTCCCTCGACCTGCTGGTCACGCTCCTTTTGATGCAGCCCAGGATACAGTTGGCTTTCTGGGCTGCAAGTGCGCACTGCCGGCTCACGTTCATTTTCTCATCGACCAAGACCCCCAAGTCCTTCTCCTCAGGGCTGCTCTGAATTTCTTCTCTGCCCTTTTCTTCATAGAATCATAGGATCTGTACACACGGTACGTGTCATGCTTCAGTGCTCTGCCTTCTCGGAATGAACCTCAGATCTGTACTCACGTACAGAGCATCCTTTCATAATACACAAGAAAAGCCACTGCACAGCTCTGACTCAAGGTGACATTGGCACACATAGTTCATACTAGAGAGAGGGAAAGGAAACACACAGTACTTTGTAACTGCTTCTTCACCTCCCATGCAGAGACCATTAAAACAAGGCTACTTTACCCAATTTAACATAGATAAGAGGGTGCCAGTGCTTGTGATTTATCTGTTGGCTTCACACTTATGCGTGGTTTGCATAGCACGAAAGTTAAATGCCTAAGGCTGCAACCTGTAAAAAACCACCTGAAGCTCTCATAAAACGAATGTATTTGAGACAAAACTGCTACCCAGGGATTTGTTACTGAGGGTTTCTCAGTGGAAAGGGCTTAGCAGCATTTCCGTAACTCAATTTCAAGTTCTCTTCCTGTCTTCTCTTTGCACACTAAACACTCCCTCCATCCCCACTTGGTAACAAAGTTCATACAACAAAAGTATCTTCCATTTCTAGTTGCAGATATTTCCCTGTAAATTGAGGGGAAATTACGGATAACTCAGGAATCTTCAGCTCTGTTCTTCAAGGAGCCTGTGTTTTAAATAATGCTTATATTAAGAGATGGATCATCTGATGGCTAAAAATACCTCAGGCTGCTCAGATTCACATCCGTTTGTAAGCAGAGGTGTGATAGCTCTACAGCGAATTAATTCAGTAATTAAAAACCCCACAAACCAACCTTGCCTTGTTGAAATGGGAAGATTTTAGTGAAATGGGGGCTCTGTCCCCACCCCAAGCAGAAGGAATGTCCCCTTCCACCACCCTCCTCAAGCCCAGAGTGGAGGGGCCTTTGCCCAAAGGACCTACAATTAAACACAAGAGGCAGACAAAGGTTGGCTATTGCTTCTAAGTGATCTAAACCAAACCCACCTACGGAAATTACAAGAAGTTACAGAGTTTCTCTGAAGAGCCTATGTCTGATTCTGACCAGAAGGGCTTTTGCATTACATTCCAAACTACTGTGTGCTGTCAACTCATCCTGTCATCTGCTCTGTGCAGCTGAGCTGCACAAACACATAATAGCATTGCTCACAGAGAAATCCATACACTTTTCTATAGGCATACAATATATGTTTGTACACTGACCTCTTCATCAGGATATTTATTAACCTGCCTTTGTTTTAGCCACCTCCAACCACTCTTAAGTTACAAATTACCTGCTAAAATTCAATCACAGAAAATACTTTGAATGCATTCTACTGTTGAAATTGTTTTACATTTAAAAGTAAAACTTAAATCTCACTTCTTTCTAGGATGCTGCCTTTGAGGTTTGTGGATCATTCCAGTCCCTATTGAGTAGGGCATCCACAGACACAACACTTCTGCCATGAACAGCCAAACATTTGCATCTTTAGACCAACTTTTACCCCACAGTGACTCCAAGCAAAACACAGGAACCACATTCCACAAAGCTGAATACAATTAGTTTAATAGTACCTAGCATTATAGAAAGGACATTTACCTTGCTCCAGGACTCCTAAAACTGTGACGGTGGCCAGCAAGTCCATCTGATGCCTCACGTTGCTGATGGTGGCTCAAACCCCAGGCAGATGTGATGGGTCAGTGGTGGCCCAAACCCCAGGCAGATGTGATGGGTCGAGCTGCTCCCCAGCCCTCTCTGCCGGACAGCACTGGGGCTATAGCGCTCCTCTGCAGCAACACGTGTTTCCACCTCCATGCCTTAACTCCCTCCAGACCACAGAGTTTCCCAAAGCAGACAACAGGAAATGGTGATTTCAGACCAGTGCCTTTTGCTGAGCCACAGAAGAGCAAAAGTTCTGCATGCACAAGCTGCGAAATCCTTCCAGTTACATGTACAGACTTTGTGCCCTGATTGAGTTCTGTAGTGCTGGCAATGGAAGCACAACCGGGTATTTTTCAGCCCTTTTGCTGCTAGTTTCCATCAGCTCTAAAGCATCTGAATTATGTGCGAGGTTGTAAAGATTATTAACAAGCATTTACAAACTAATGGCTTGACCTTCTGCTCTTATTCCAAGTAATGGAGTTGATCGCATGAAGGTCTCTCTAGACTCCAGCTGAAGTAGCTTAACTCTGTGAGTGGATTCTGACTTTTTTAGAGCATTCACATGTTTTATCCTGTTAATACTGTAAGTTTACCAAATAAAAGTATGGTTCTTTTCTAGCACCCAGCCACCTACTGTAGTTTTCTGCTGTTGTTACAATTCTGCCATACAAACTAAAACTTCTCGGTTCCAAATGGGAGGCAGGAGAGGATGTAGAAACACGTGGACCCTCAGAAACATTGCCCTGACATTAGAACTGTAAAACGCAAGGTCTGAAAACCAGCAATATTTTAGCCATGAGTAACTTTTCTCCCCACTCCACAAAGGCAAAATATGCATCAGTTCAAGAAGTTATCCTGTGTTTTTGAGCAGCTTTATATGGGTAAAGCTATTCTGACTTTGAAGTTTTTAAAGCCAGAAGGAGAAGAAAGGCATCAGTCATTAACAACTAACATTTCCCTTAGTTTTGGTGAAGAGAAGGCACAGGACATGGTTGAGCCATCGCATTTCTCTGTGTATAGTCCCACCCAAAACCTCAGTACAGAATTCGTGCACAATATGGACAAGTAGTGACCAAGGCTCCGGTTTCTCCTTAGGATGCAGCGTTTGTTCTCCTGGTTTGGCTTTTCATCACCCCAGTGATCATGCTGAAAACCTAACTCAAAGAGACAACTGTACACTCTCTGTAAAAAACCCCCATGTGTGTAAATAGCAAAAGCGCTCCCTTTCTCTACAAAACACTCACATGATGGGACTTGAGAGCCTCCAAGCTGCTGACAGACCCAGACTGAAATAGAAATAAAGCAGTTAACCTTAACAGAACCTACTGGTGACCAAAGATTTTATCTGGGGATGAAAGTCAGAGGGGAAATACCACCAGCAATCTAATTGTGCTCACACCATTTCAGCAAACAATCCAGGCTTTAGAAAGCATTGCCACTGCAGATTTACATTTGCCTCAGGAAAAGCATTAACACCAAGCACTATATAAATAAACCTGCTCCTGAGCTGAGACTCCTTAAAATCTTTGGAAAAAACATACACAAAACTCCAATAGGGACAGTTTCACTCAACATTAAATACAAGGCAGCAGCTTTAAGGGGACAACAAAACAAAAGCTATAAACTATATAAACTTCACAGTTGCCCACAAACTAGAAGCAGCTTGACCTGGTATTGCTAATTATTACTGCATTTAGTTCTTTATAAGCTCCTGAAATCACAGGTCCCCTCCTGGCCCCAAACACAGCTCAGAACTTGCAGAGTACGAATATACTGAAAACAGAAAGTCAGGGTGCACTTTGTGAGGAAATCTGAAGGCAAACCCCTCTGCAGTCCCATCTCCTAGCTTAAGGCCTGCAGCAGCAGCAAAAAACCCAACAGTCCAGAAGCAGTGGGTGTAGCATCAAGCCTTGCTTTCAAACTAAAGTTTTCCAGGGCCTCATTATCCAATTGTGGCCCGTTTAAATGGACTGATACCGTAAGAATTGATAAGACACAGCAGAACAGGCTGAATAAAACTGTGTGTTAGGATGCAGGTAACCATCTCACTAGGAACAGCAATGCTGAACTCTGCCCAGCTACACAAATGTATGAAGTCACACCATGTATGTTTAATACACTAGCAAAATATTTATTTTATAATGATAAAACAGAAGTGAAGGATTTCTTTTTGGTGTGCACCAGTAATTGTAGTAAAAGAATAAGGGGATTAATGGACTCTTTATACATTTCAATGACAAAAATTCATAAAGGTTAGCATCAAATTCAACTGTTCTCCATTTACAAGCATAAAACTTACCATAATACCCCCCAAACACATATATAAAGAATTATAGTTTTAAAATCTATAAAAAGTAAAAAATATACAGTCAGAAGATCTAACTCTTATTCAAATCTTTAATATAAAATTGTAAACATTTATTTACACAAAGGAAATGTGTATAACAAAATTTTGAGCACCCTTTTCAATTGAATCGTGGTTTTTGGAAGGCAGTGGATGTTGCACAGTGACACTCTCACCTTTCCCACCCAGCCAAAACCGCAGTTCATAAATAAAGCCATGGGCGGCTGGCTAGGTACAGTTCAGGGGAGATACGTTTTATTGCTCTGAAGCTGCAGCAAATGGAAAGCCCAAGTGCATATATAGACAGCTACATGTTCAAGGGCACAAAGGCAAAGCCCAGCCCTACCTATGCACTTATGTACATCTAAACCACATGCTCATTTCCATTGAACTGTTTCCACTTTGTTACAGTGACACCGCCTTTCCAATGGTCTGATCGCATTAAGTGGACAGGGACCAAAACCAGAAGGGATGGCTGCTTTTCCTAGCAGGTTAAATGCTGTTTGGATCCTGTTCACGTATGAAGACCAATGGGCATTATAAGCCAGTTTGCCCAGAATTACACTTAATTTTACTTCAACAGTACCATGAAAAGGCCCTGTCATTGAACCTAGATACCTTCCTGAACAAACCCTGTGGTCAAGCAGGGCAATATCCACCTTAGCTTCCAGAAACAGTGGAGGAAAGAGCGCATCTGCATTTTCCTGGACATTTAGCTGGATTGCTTTTTTTGGTAGTAATAATGCGAACAGCAGATGCTCTTTTCCTCTAATTAAGAAAATCACAACTGGATGGATTGTATTTTGACAGACTCAGAACAAAGCCTGTGTGCAAAACCTACTGGAAAACACAGCAGATTTCACCACAGCCTAAACAGGGAAGAAAGAAGAGCTGAATCCTACTACCCTGTAATTTCTCTCAAGTGTTTGTAAGGGGGAGAAAAAAAACAGTGACACTGAAGGATGTCACTTGAAATTCTGAGGTCCCAAGCACCCCCGACAGGAAGGGAAGGCACACTGGTGCAAAGTTAACCCTTAGAAATAGAAATACAGCAAACACTCCTTCCCCTGCCATTGCTAGTTTATATCTATACTCTTCTAATGACACTTACCTTGGACCAGGTTTTGGCTTAACTGAAACAGTAAACCAAACTCACTAGCTCTTTTCTTATACTGCCAGTGTAAGAAAAGTTCGCATCAGTTATTTGCATCTCAACTACTTATTCTAGAAGATACCAGAAGTGTCATCAACTAACACCTTCGTCTTCCCATCCAAAGACAATCTTTACGTTATCAAAAGCTCTAAGAGGGATTAAATCTGATTCAGTGAAGTTTTACCCACTATTCAACGGTGGGACCCACTGATCAGCGCACATCTTTCACCCACAGTTCAACATGATACAACATCAAATCTGTTCAACAGAGCGTAAATCATCCACACTGGGTAAGTGTGCTGGACAAACCATGTTCCATGCAGATTTGGAAAGGGTTAAAGTATTAGTGTTAAAAAAGCAGTTTTTAAAAGTGCAAATTGTCTCAAAAGGAGCTGCAGATACAGTAAAATATTTTCCTTCTTTGAAATCAATGTTATCTTTCACTTCCCTTCACCCACTCTGGAAAAAACCCTCTCACACACATCTCTGCAGGGCAGAAAACTCCTGAAGCAGCCAGTCTGCGTCGAAGGAAATTGCTTTTAAATCACAATGCTGGGTTTGGTTGGAAAGTTTAAAGGAGTTTTCCAGAACAGTGGATTTTGAAAGGGAAGAGGTATTTGTGCATTTAAAACAAAAGCTTTCAACTTTATTTTCATTTTAAAATAAAGGTTAAGGCAAGGTGGTTTGTTGGTGGATAAGGGATTTTTTTGGTAGGAAGTAAGGACTTTGGAACGCTGACTGTTCCCACTGTGGTTTTTGTCCTTTCTGGGACTGACCCCAACTTATGGATAAGAGGTCTCCTCAGGCTGAGCTGAAGAACCAGCTTCAAGGAATACTAAAGAAGTAAATCCACCAGTCTATAGGAAGATTATCAAACTCGTAAGCCAGTCATTAAAAAAACAAAAAGGTATTTAAAGGGGGAGACTTCCATATTGGAGCAACCCTGATACAAGTATCTTCCCAGGCTGCCTGTGCTATTATTGCTGATAAGGACTTCCCACCTCTCAGCCAAATTCCTTTTTTCCTCACTTTTGTCCTGAAGCGACAAAGTCTTGTGCTCACTGCTAACCTTCGGGAATGAACTGATCTCAAAAGTTAGTTTTACTTTTTACAACAAAGAAAACTAGATGAGCTGTCATGAAGCAAAGCCTTCATTTAAATACAACTACCTTTGGAAATAAGTTATGAAGAAACAGGTGCAAAGTAAATGGCTTTACAATTCATGTTAAACCTACTATAGTTTAAAAGTTCTCCCATAAGAAATTCCCCCTTTAAACACAGCAAGGTGTAAGCCAAGAACTGTGCCTCTCTACAACAGAGTGCAAACTGCAGCTTAAAAGACTACAATCTATTAAGATGACTACCTAGACTAACTGGCCAGGTTTTAATACTTTCTTTCATCTATTACCAGCATCTAGCAATATTTACTGTGAAATATCACTTGCTTATTGAGAGTACAGGCACATGCTCCAGCAATGGGGAAAAGAAACAACTCAAAACATTTTGCAAGCATACTCAGGTGCATACAGCCTCTTCTCCATTAAGAAGTCAGAAGTTTGATGGACAGTACTACAACAGCATGTCAAGCTATGAACAAATAATTATTGCAAGTACTAGCTGCAGGAGACTAAGTCCTAAACACAATTTGTGCAACTATTTGCTTTCTTTCTGCACTATTTCTTGCGGAATTTTGTTTTTATTTTTAAATAATTAAAAAACTTTCATTTTAGAACACTGCAAGTGAGATTTCTGAAAGGCTGGCGAGGACACGCACAGGATTTTTTGACCTGTTCAAGTGTGTGACTCCTTAGAGACATCAAGACAAAGCAAACTACTCCTGCAGACCTGCTTGGTGCGCCATCACCACCTATCAACACTCATTGAGAAGCAGCTCCAGTCCCTTTCCCAACCATTTACCTCTAATGCCTGCAAGTCTCCTCAATGCCACAGGTTTTTTGGTCCAAGTGTTGTTTATATTTCATGAAATAATTATAAAAACCCTCACCCTCAGCCCCATTTTAATGAGTTCCTAACAACTCATCCAGATCATTCATCCACTCCTCTGAAGTCCTGTTTTTCAGCAATGAGTCTATCAGATCTGTGTCACCAGTTAAGTTCTGAAGTCCGTTATTGCCCGACTGACCGCTGTAGGCAAAAGGCAGCTCTTGACTGGTTGTCCTCACAGGGTACCCTTGACTACAGTGCAGATTACCTCTGTTGGGCATTTGCTGATTTGGATTCTGGTTGAAAGCATTCAGATCTGGAACAGTCTGGTTGATGCCAGGCAAGACTTGCTGTGAGGGTACCTGCTGTTGAGTAGCTGGGTTTGTCCGCTGCTGCGCACCTAAAGACGATGACAACATCTGCCCAGAGACAGCAGCATTCATAGAGGTCATCGGTCTGCTGGTGCTTAGGCTTACCTGAGGCATTCCTTGGGCAAACTGTTGGTTGGCCATCTTTAGATGAGTTTGCTGCATGTGGAAAGAGGAGTTGGCAGTAAATGGTCCTAAGCCACTGTTAGCTTGTGTCTGGTTGTTAATATTAGGGATACCTTGGTGCTGCCAAGATGGATTTTGAGCCCCCATAGCCGCTGGTACTCTTGCCATCTGTGGCTTAGATAAGGTTGGATTCAGAGCACCTTTATTGTGCTGCTGAGAAATACTTGAGTTTGCTAAGGTATTTTGCCCATACCCAGCAGGAACAGCAGCACCCTGGCCCAAGCTGCCTTGTCTCTGCATCGGTGGCTGTCCGTTGGCACTTTGAGTTGCATGTTGGGGAACCATCTGTGTCATACCAGAAGCTAAATTGTATAATCCCCCTCGCTGAATGTTTTGCATATTGGTATACTGAGTCACGCCCCGATCCTGCTGACTGGAGCCCGACTGGAGTGGAGGAACAGAACTGTGTCCAGGTCCCATCTGAATCATGTTCTGGCTCTGAGGAAACATCCGTGGACTACTGGAGCTGGACTGCCCCAAATTACTGACCCCAGGCATGGCTGAAGATGACCCTGAAATACAAAGGAATATTTTGTACATCAAATGCTTTGGTTCAACCAAGCTTGTGGACACTATAATCCAGAACAGAGGTACAGCTGCGTTTGTATAAGCCAACCACTGCAACCAATACACAGACAGTACTTTAATTAAAGAGTGTCAACTGTTGCTCCAGTTAGCACCTCCACCTTGATCACAAACACAGATATGCCAATGTCCTAAAAAATCTGAATACCACTTCTAAGAGTTCAGCATCATCAAGTTAAAAAAAAAAATAAAAATAGACTTTAAAGGCAGGACTCTGATACTTCTTTGTGAACAAAGGAACACAGACTTTGAAGTGCATGCTAGGCTGTTAAAAACTCCCACTTACAGCACACACATTGCCAGTTATTCTGTGCACACAGTTTATCACTTATTGCACAACTGTAGGGTTTCCACTCCTGTGTTTTCCCAATTCCAGACATATCTTTTATTTCATATAACTATCAGAAACTTTTGGTCAAGTATCATTTGGATTTCCACAATGAAATATTTCCTATGTTAATAGCACTGCTGATAACCAAGCAAGATGATTTGCAAAAATAAGTCTTCGCAGCAAAAAAAAAACAGGCAAAAAAAGTTCTTTGCTCTCATAAACAAGTAAAAACATTTCTCCCTATAAAAAAAACAGCTCCCAACTTAAAGCACAAAAAGAACAGAGAAGCACTGTTAAGTGCAATGCATAAAATCCCCCATACACTTCTTACAGTCAACCAAGGGAAATTTACCTACACCAGTACTTTCTCTACTTTCAAACCAAAAAGCAGCAGATATTTTTCATGTTTACAGATAGCTGAGGAATACTGCCTCTCCATCATTATTTTTTATCCAAATATAATTATTCAAATATATTAAAATACAAGTCAAATTGTATTGAATTCGTTGTTAGCAAAGCATACTATAAAAACACCAATGTTATGAGGGGGTTGGATGGGTGGGAGAAGAGCCTTACTAGAAAGCTCCAGTGAAGAGGTATGATTTAAGATGCAAAAAAGTAGTTATCATCATCAGAACAAGGGAAAAATAGATTTGATAATGCTGATGTTCATCATAGCAAAACATGCTCTATTTCTACTGCATTTCTGTAGAAAAATAGCAGGAGAAAAAAACATTTCCATGCAATATCTGAAGGATGCTACTGATGACTGTGCTAACACACAAGCCTTTTGTATTGGTACTGAGTTGTTTCAGTTTAGTAACAAAACCCAGTCATATCTCTGCATAGACTCTGGATAGTCAGAATTCTGTCAGAATGAGGGTATCATGTTTCTATTTGCATCTTTTTCCTTTGCTATTTATTTCTGTGGGAATATAGAGAGTAAGGAAACAAAATGTAGGGAATAAGTACTTTCTTGTACTCTAGGTTTATGAAAAAAGACAAGTGGCTTCTTGGTGTCTTGTCAGTAAGGATTTTTCAGGTAAGGAGATGAGTTTTTACTGTTCTCTACATTTATGAAGCTATTCCAGCTTAAGCATTACACAGTATTTTATTTATCAGCGTTAACACTGAAAACATACCAAGCTGCTTCTCCTACAAAAAAAAACCCAAGCAGGACACTAACACGTAATGAAGAGAATTCAAGTTGCATTCCCTTCTAAAGGTAAGAGGGGTAAAAATATTAGACAATGTTAAACTCATCCTAGAAGATGAGAGAAATAATACATCCCTTATTTTGCTTTAATGAGGGCCTGCGACAGATACAAACTTCAGGGGAAAAAAAAAAAAGAATCCTAGTATACAAAAGTCAGAAGAATTTACAACTTGTAAAAGCAAATATTGGTATAAAAAGGCTTTCAGAACAATGAAGGTACTTAAGAATTTTACCCACTTCCAAAGCAATGTTAAGAATCAGAAGCTTAAGTTGTCCGAGATATGTGGGACAGGGGAAGCTGTTACTTTGCAACAGAACCCCACAGTGACGTGGGAAGGTGTTGTAATAAATTAATTAAAAGCTATCCAACCCAGGAAATCTGAAGACACCTTGGTTTTTACTCCTGCTATTTCTAATGCCATTATTTCCATTGCCATGTTTACTCACCTGTGAACTGTCCAACCGGTTGCTGGTACGGATTCTGTGGCTGATCCTGATACTGGGGAGGCGGTCGAGTCAGATGCCGCTGCAGCTGCTGCTCCTGCTGCTGCCGCTGCTTCTCCTAAGAAAGGTCCAATGCAAGGCAATTAGAAAACAAGTCAAGCTTTTCCCAAGGGTGACTGTCTTGGATAAAAACAAGCTTTCTGCATACTTTCATGTGGAGCTGGTAATTAAAGAGGCTTCTCTAAGTGACTTAAAGTCAATTCAAACCTTGGTTCTCAAGGCTCAAACCCAGTTGACTTCATCTGATGAGTGACAAGACTAGGAACTCAGACAAAAGCATGCACTACAGGAGTTACTGCAATACATGTCTGAAGCCTTTAAAACACAGAAAAACCTGAGATTAAAAATCTTTTAACCAGTAACAATCAACAGGCACTTTTAGCCATACTCTTAAAGCCACTAACAGGTATAAAAAGAGCTGAAGAGTGTGTAGAAAAGAAATTTACACATCCTTTTTAGCTCTTTACCCCAGATCAGTTTATTTTAGACCTCTTTTTGGAAATCAAATAGAAGTTAAAGATACCATTAGAAAAGTGAAAACTAAACATTTAACTATTTTCTAGCCCTTATTTTCAAAACATGAAAAGAAATACAAGCCTAAATTCTTCTGCAGCACAGGTTTTTCTAGAAGATTACGGAAAACTGCAGCACTAAGTTTATAACAGAAGCGATGCAAGCTTTGCAATCATTGCTCAAAACCATCTTCTTAACGCACTAAACAACTGAAAGAAACCCTACTAATGGCTCAAAATAACTCTGCCTCTTTAAAAGCGCATTCAACCTGTACTTACTTGATGATAAAACCATTTGTAAAATAAAACAAGCTAATTTTCTGTTAGGAAATTTCTGGGGAAAATTAAATTCAAAGCCTTGAGGGGAACATCAAGAGTGCTTGTACATGCACTAATGGTGCACTGAGATCTTGAAAGTGTAAGCAGCCAACAGACTGCTTTTACAATACAAAATGTATCAGGCAAAGTATCTCTGGCTCTTCTTCCACAGCTATCTTCAACCAGACTGAAATTCAGGCATAACTAAGGAGGGATACAATGGACAACTGTCTATCTATCTGAAAAACTACACAGAGCACAGAAGGGGACAGAAAGTCCCTTCCAAGAGTACTGGTGTAAAGACACAAGCAATAAGCCCTTAAAGAAGAGACTAGTGCAATGTAACAAATAGGCAGAGACACATTACTACCATCCTTCAGAAACATCTACAACTAAGAAGCTGTTGAGACACGCAAAGGAATGAAGAGGGCAGGCTGCTTGACAGAAAGGACCTGCTGCCTGCAGGACCAGTCAAACCTGAAAGAGGCTGACCACAGAAGCCAAGAGATGCCATAGCTCTGAGAAAACCAAGAGCCGCAGAACCTGGCTCAGAAAAAAACCCAAAGGAAATATAGTAAAAATGCTAAAAAGTGCAGGATACCAAATGCAAAGACAGTTTCAGAGTGGCAAGGAATGCCACTGAAAACACCTGAAATTGTAATTCGCCTGCAAAATAGACGCCAAATGATTCGAGGATCTTTTGTAAAACTACATCCAGTATCATGTGTATGCAAAGAAATAAATATCAAATGAGAATGCTATCAAGACCTAGCCTGACTGGGCAGCAAAAGGCCAAGAAATGTGGCAAATTCAGTTTAAGTATGTTCAGCTCTAAAGCAAAGCTGCTCCTTATTTGGATCAGAGCCCCAGTATCATTGTCCAAAGATGCAAGTTGTACAAGTCAGAGTTACCACAACTAGGACAGGAATAAAATATTTTCATAATATTGATATTTACTACAACAACATGTGCTGGGTAAAGCAGAAGCAAAACAGGTTCGAAAAATGTATATATATATTTAAATATATATGTAATTTATTTATATATATTTGAACACTGTGTTTGAGATATGCTACTTACCCCCCTGTGACTATACCACCCCACTGTTAAGAGGTCTGAAGGCCACTGGGTCCATTACTTAGCTAAGAAAATCTACTGGGACACAGCTTTAAGAGCTCTAAATCACCAGTAACCAGTGGAGCAAAAGCACAAGCAGGATGCCAACACCCTGTATTTCCTTTCTCCCTACCTTCCTTTAAAGGGTACCCGTTTGTTAACATTTTGAGAGAGTTAACAGTCAAATGCCAAAAACTACAAGTCATCAAAACCTGAATTATTTACTAACATGTATTACATTTATTTATATAAGTTTATAGATCACAGAAGTCATACAGAAAACATTCTTTTACTGCGGCTCTGGGCATTTTTTGTCCTTCAGTCTTTGATAGTGAATTTCCACTGTGATATTCCCTTAGCCAAATTGTTTTTACCCAAGTATCAAAAATGTACCTTTACCAACATCCACACAATTTTCTTTAAAACACTGCCAGCCACATTATTAGCTACACTGGCTCCAGAACTGAAGGGGTGTTTTTATCCCTTCAATCTAGTCCTCAATTTTAAGAGAAGGCTCCAGGTGATCAAAACAGCCATTTGCTTGGACTTGGCACAGCTCCACTGATGCAATAAATGTTAAGGTTCTCCCTGGGTCTCAAACCTTCTTTGAAAATTCATTTTCCCCTTCCCCCACACCAGACATTTCTCTGTATGTACAGTGCCAGTGCCTGGAACATGCCTGCATGGACTTTTAAAAGTGCAGAAAAGCACTGATGACAGGAACAAGGCCCTTTGGGCTGATTCCCAACTGAAAGACTTGCAAAACGTTTAAAGCTTAGAAATGTTCACACAAGGAGCCTGTTGCCCTGAGAGAGGCTAAAGCAGCTTTCTGCAGTCTGATGGACAGCAGCGCTAAATTCTTTTGGCAGGATAAGATACAAGTTGGATGCAGATGTCCAATTATTTTCCTCAAATAAACAAGTCAAAGATGTTTTCAAATCTGAAGCATGAACTGCTGTGGATCTCACAGGGAAAACAGGCAGAAAGCATAATGAGCTTGCAGAATCTCTTTCTCATCACTTCCACTTTTAAAGCTCTATAGAACACATCAACAGTATCTCAACTGTATCTTTCGTTTTTGCCCTGATTCCATTTGCCTTTCTTCTTTCACAAATTACACCACTGCTAGTATGATACATTCTCTCCATGTACTGTCTTGTATTTACACACTAGTCAATTCTACCTATTTTATTCTTATCATTTACCACAGTGCCTTGTACCAACAGCAAAAAGAAGTCTTTGCAAGCAAGTGCTACATATTTGGGTTATTACAGACACATAAAATAGCAATTGTACTTAAGATACCAAAGTGCCCTGCAGTTTACACCCCGTTTTGCAACAGGATAAGTGTCCAACAAAATCTCAAATGCTGTTTCATCCAAGAAAGCAAATCAGTGCAAAGGAAAACAGACTGTTGCTCCCCTCACCTGCTCAGCCAGAAGATGTTGCTGTCTCTGCTCCATTAGGAATTGCTGCTTTTGTTGCTCCATGAGCAAGTGCTTTTGCTGCTGCTCTCTCTGCTTCTGCTGGTCCATCAGCATTCGGTGCTGCTTCATCACTACTGCTTGCTGCTGATTGCTGAGATAAGGTGGGTTGCTGTGGTTACCTGCCATGGAGACATTGGGAGCCTGGGCACCCACACCAGTGCCCGGGACAGAAACAGGAACACGAGGAACATTAGGAGAAGGGTTTTGATCCTGCAAAACATAGAAAGAGTGACATGAGCTACAGAAAGAGGCGAGCCATCCAGAATTGAATTTAGTAACTATGTAGTTACGCAGGCGAGGAAAGGCACTTTCATGGTGGTGACCATGATAACAAAACCTTGTAAATAAAGTCTACACAGGGAGGGGAATTATATATCTCAGAAAACCAGAAATTGCTCATTATTGCTTATTTGTACGTCTACACTATTTAATAAAAAATTAGATGAGACCCTTATATTTTCCCATCTTTATGCAACAGCTTCTTCACCCGCGAAGCATCTAATAGAAGAGGCAAAGTGTGATACGATTTCCACTTCAGCTAACCAAAGACAGCTGAAACCCCACCTTTAACATGCCAGACACAGAAATGAGAGTTCAGAGTTAAGTTCAGAAGCTCCACAATATTTAGGAAAAGAGGCTTTAATTTCAGTCTCAAAGTACTTCCCAAAGTCCAGCTCAAACAGGCGAGCACAGCTCTGTGTGCTTCTGCTTAGCCAGGAAACGGCACCAGTTACAAAGCACACCAGCTTCAGTTTATTTTGATAGCAGCTTTTCAAATACTACATTTTAAATTTGCATTATACAAAACATCTATTTAAATCCTGCCTCTCCTGTCAACATTTAAGTCAGCAGCTGTCTGTGCCTCCCCTCCTAAAGTTGATTTTTTTGGTATTGACTATTTGCAGGTGAAGGGGAAGAAGGCTACCACTGATCAAAATGAGCCTTAATGTATTTTAATAATATCAAACCATCACCATATTCCACAGGGAAAAATCCTTCTACAGATAAGCCTGTTATTAATTTTTCATAAGTCTGCTTTTCTGCAGATTGGAACTTGGGATAAGCAAAAATAACATGGACCAATTATAATCCAAGATCTGATACTGTCCTCTTTGTACAATCTGACAATTTTTCTCCTTTTTAAGCACAGTTCAGCTTCATCTCCAATTACACAAATACTACTTTCAAGATTAGACTTCAGCTAATGGGTTGGCTGCAGTTTCATTAGAAATCATGAGCCAAACAGACGTAACGCTGTGCTAAGTTTTTCTACATGCAGGTTTTGGAGGAATTCTCCAGAAGCATTCACCACTATCTCTGCTAATTCAGTACAAGCGGGGCAGTGCAGATGCAGGGTGACTCTCACAGTTTTCAGCGAGGGAGAGATGTGACATTCACAATCATCCCTACCCTTCCCCTTCTTCCATCAAAACGTTTCTAGATTGTTACTTTTGAAGCTTTGAAGAGATAAATCTTTTAGTGCCTTATGAAGCACACACTTATCTCAGATTGTTATTTGCCCATCAGTGTGGTCTTTATCACAGGCTAATCAGATCTTCTTCAGACGGTTTTTGTTTCGTTGAGGGAATGTGCAACTAGAGTTGGATCTCCAACAGCTTTTGATAGAGAAGCTTTAATCCTTACAACAAAGACTTTTTTTCTCTCAACAAGCCCTCTAGTATGTGCATTGTAGGCACATGTTACAGAATCCAAACTCTGTACTTCCATTCGCTTCATTAATTTTCACCTGCTACACACCTGTAGTAACAGTTCTACAGAAGGCAAAGAAGCACCATCTGTGATTTTCCTTTACAGGAAAACCTGAAGCATATTGCTTCAAGCAGACAAATATTTCTATTATTCACTTTTATAGGTATATTCCTCTCCTACTCTGTGCTTCCCCAACCCCCAGACTTAACCAATAACAACTCCTTAGATATGAAAAGCCCCAAGGAACACCCAAGAAATCAAGAATGCAGCCCCACTTCCATCTCTCTTCAAAAAAGCAGCAACTGAAGGCATGTCTTTTTATAGTAAGCCAACTCTGACACAAGTAGGGACTAAAACCAAGGTAAAGAAATCAAAGCTTCTCTGAGAACACTGCTGAACACTACAGTCTTATGAGAGTTATTTTAGGCAAAAGTTTACAAAGCATCTATTTATCTTTTTAAGTAGAAGCTTCTATGAAGTGTGACATAATTTGTCACCCACGAAGTATATTAAGCTGGAAATCACACATTACCACATGACCTAGAACTATTAAAAACTGTCCCCAGTGCAAAACGGAGTTCTTGATTCTTGTCTCAGCTCATTGCATATTGTAATTTTCTTGTTTTAAATCATGTGGCAGCTGTTTCGAAACAATACCAAGTAATCTGCACTTCAGCCTTACCTATCCAACACGCTCTTGCAAGACCTTAAATCTGCTCCTAAACAAAGGTTACAAACCCCAGAACATTCACCTGACTGTGCGGCAGTCTGTAGGCAATGTTTCCAGGCTTGGGTTTCAACAGGATCATCCCATTTTGGTCATCACTCACATGAGACAGAGGTGGCTGCTGGCGCTGTTGTATGTATGCCAACATCGGTGTCTTGTTCTGACCAGGTACCGTCACCCCCTGTTCACATTCTGCTTTGTAATGTGAAAGAGGTTTGGTGTTCCCATAGTCCAGCATAGAGCCTTGACTATTCACAGCGTTCTGGTTCAAGCTGTTTTGCTGATGACCCAAAATGTTCACATGGTAATTGCCTCCAGCTCTAGGTGAGCTTTTATTTCCCATGTTAGGCATCATGAGTTTCTGATTGTTGAAGTCAGGCTGGAAAACTGATGGGCTGGTGGGATTTTCCATGGTATATGGGACAGGCAGTGGACTATGGGAAGGCCCAGACTGTTGCCATGTGGACATCTGATTTGTTTGGTGGACTTGTGATGCTTGTTGCTGGTTCTGCAACATCTGGTCTCTCTTCTGCTTGGCAGCAATCTGCTGAAGTTGATGAGCAGAAGACATTTCTTTGGCACTTCCTGCACCCTTCCCAGGTAACAACACATTGGGGAGAGGCCTCTGGACGTTCTGAGAGTGGTTTGATGCCTGCATCATGGGTTGATTAGGATTTTCAGCCATTGACTGACTGGAAGGCTGAAACATAGCCTGAGAACTACCAACTGCTGGAGAAGCGGCACTTACAGGTACAGAAGCAGCACCAATAAATGCTGGACCTGAAGAAGTGGATCGAACCTGGGGAGATCCCATCTGTTCTTGTTCAAAGGGCGCTGGGGAAAACTCAGTCTTTATGTTAATATCTTGTGGCAATGGAGTCTGTGCAGCTGAATTTGAAGAATCTGCACCTTTTTTTTCTTCAAAATCTTCATTAAAGAGATCCTTCATGTCTTCATCAGGCACTGATCTATTAAGCTCCTCAATAAGTTCCTTCCATTCTTGCTCATTAAGATTGAGATCAGGCATCAAGTTATTCTGAGATATAGACCCCCCTGCCCCAGCAATCATACATGGAAGATCATCTACGGGCTCCTGCTTCAGCTCTTTGTTCAGACTCAGAGGAAATGAGTCATCAGCATCACCACCTCCGTTCATCTGTAGGCTGGAATCTGGAAGACACTTTTTGCTGATGCCATCTAACCCCATGGGATGCTTTCCGTTAAGTTGTAAAGTGTCTCCACCACCAGATTTCTTGTCAAGATGATGGAGCGGAGACACAGGAGGCATTCCATTGGAAGAACCACCCACTCCACCAAGGCCATCATCACGACGTAGTTTTTTGGACACAGAAAATACATCACCATAGCCATTCTGCTGGTCTCCATTCTGAGGGGAAGCAGCACTATCAAGCTTTCTTTTCACAGTCTCATGGAGCTGCTGAAAAAGAAAGGAAGGTTTTAGTTGTTAAGTTTTACATTTCATAGATCAGGATTTTTATTTCTTCCCAGAACATTGCCTAACCCTGAATAAAACATTTTAGGAAAAAAAGGTTAGAAAAAAAAGTTCTATCTTTACTTTGATAAGATTTGGTTTACAAGCCAGGGCATGAGATGACTTCCTTCCTATCAGCTCTTAAGATAAACTTTCAAAAACATAAATTATATCAAACAGAACCTGCTCCTTCCAAAAGCCGCCATATACTTTGACACCAACAGAAAGTTGAGAAATGCCTGTGAACTGGGATATATAAAGATTTTTCCTATTCAAAACTAAGAAAACACTGAAGAATGCTAAGATTCAAATTTTAGATGAGAATAAATAACTGTACAACTGTTCCGTAAGACACCTTTATAAAGCATTGAAATATTTAGAGAGAAAGAGAACCACTTCCCTTGTGATTACTATTTATAGAACTTCATACATAATTTTTGTACACAATGACACTTTTGGCACTAAAGCAAACCCAGTTTGTTACTAAGTGATCACTGCTCCACACTGATGTAAAATGCACTTCAAAGTTCAGTCAATTCTATCATATCTGAATTAGTTTATTCCTTCCCTCCTTTCTCGTAGAGTATTTGCCAGCGGCTCCTCTCTGCACTATGACCATCAGAGCCCCAACCAGCTCAACAGTTGGCTTCTCAGAGCTGGTGAATGCACATATTCTTTTTCTTGCAGTGCCACCTAGAAGCAACCAGAGGGTACAGCAACAGTTTTATAACCAGAGCTTTAAGAGTCTTTGTTCAACTTCTCTTTCCTGGCAGCATTCTCTCAAATATGAAGTTCTTCCCATGGACCTCAAAAACATCTCAAAAAGTATCTGAAGAGGGCTTATAAGGATGATGGGGAGGGACTCTTCATGGGGGACTGCAGTGATAGGACAAGGGGTAACGGGTTCAAACTTAAACAGGGGAAGTTTAGATTGGATATAAGGAAGAAATTCTTTACTGTAAGGGTGGTGAGGCACTGGAATGGGTTGCCCAGGGAAGTTGTGAATGCTCCATCGCTGGCGGTGTTCAAGGCTGGGTTGGACATAGCCTTGGGTGGCATGGTTTAGTGGGAGGTGTCCCTGCCCCTGGCAGGGGGGTTGGAACTAGATGATCTTAAGGTCCTTTCCAACCCTAACTATTCTATGATTCTATGATCTGAAAACAGAATTCACGCACACATCAAAGATCACTATAAACTTTTCCTCCCCTCGGGTGCATTCTGTAAGAAAAGCTGCTCTTTCTTTGTGCTGGAATGCTACACCAACGCAGACAAACCTGTAGGGCAGAGACACTGCTCCAACAGAGCAGGGCACGTAAAGAAGGAAAGCTCCCATCAGCTCCCCTGACCTGTACGAGATGCCTTTGAACATCTCAGCAGGACACAGGAGGAGAATCCTCACAAAAAGCCACCCATCTGAAGCGTGGTTCACTGAACAACAGCTCTCTCAGACGGGAGAAAAGCAGCTCATTGAACAAACCTCAAGACAAGTGTGCTTATGTTAATACTACTTGCAGTCTCCACAATGTAGTCCACTAACCCCTGCGGAAAACTGTCCCATCCAAGAAAAAACAGGGGAAACCTCAAGATCTCAGCACTCAAGCAAGAGGTGGTATGCAGAGCCAGCATAAATCAGAAGAATTTCACAGCACTTGCCTGGGCAACAGCATTCTCTGATTTCAGAACAGAGGGACTGGTTCATGGTTAATTCCTGGGATCTTTTCTTTTTTAAACAGCCTACAGTCAGCTGATCTCCAGAAAAAAACCACCATTATTTGTTTAATGCGTGCATAGGTAGCAGCAACATCTTATTTTTATCTGAGGGGTAGACTGCAGCTTCCCAGGAGACCTGATCTTCTAGATGGTTCACGGAAATAGCAGCAGCAGACCTAGTAGGACGAGGTGAGGTGTACATGTGGAGAGGAGGCTGGAACTTGAATTCTCTCCATTCGAACATTAGCTCCACAGCTTCGAGGAGCACATTTAGAGTGAATTTTTCAAATATTGACTTGAAAAAATAATGGAGATTTACCTTTTTGCAAGTGGTGAAACAACAGAAAGCAAGGAAGCCTCAATTCAATCACAGCATCTGTCTTTCAGCAAGTTTCTCGTTGTTTACTTAATACTCCAACCGGGAAAACCAAAGCTCAAGGTGGATGAGTAACTTGCCCAAGGTCATATGAGTCAATCACTCAACGTTTGGGAATGGATCCTCCTTAATTCTAAATCATTAGGGAGAAACATACATCCTGAAAACTGACATACAAATAACAACTTCATTTTGGTCACTCAATATATTCTTGTAGTTGAAGCAAATTTCTGTATTAAAACAGAATATAGGCCCACTGGGGTCACTGCTGCAATTGTAATTCATATAGACAACTCAAGGCAACTAGAACTTTGGTAGCATTATAGTTAGAAGTGCACACAGCTCTTCATAGGCTGCACAAGCCAACCTGGGTTGTGCTGGACAAATGCTCATAAGCTTACCTGTCCTAAGGTCTTTGCTACTGTACTGTGCCATTTGTAACATATGCAGCTCACTAGCCTAAGATTAAATCATGCAAACTTAGAAAGTACACTTACTGTAGTCTGGAAAAGTATCAACCCGCTAATATCCATCACAGCCTCTTCCTGTCAGCAAAAACACACAGGGACTTTGATATCTAAATGGGTTTTAACAGTCACAACACGCAGATACCCGATTCTTGGCGACATCTTCACTTCAGCTGCTCTAGAGAAAGTACTCCTTTCACCTACAACTATATTCCTTTGCCAAAACAAGGAGATTCAAGAAAAAATAACTTAAAGACTCCATGAAGTAAAATTTTGGGCTGACTGCCTCCAGCTGTGCCTCTCCTCAGGTAAATCTATTATTTGAAAGCTACCCTACCTTACACGATAGCCAACAGACATGTAGGAAGGAAGAAAATCTGCTGATCCTCTATTCATATCAGAAAAGATTGAGTCCAGCTCGTAAGCAGGACACTGAACTTCTGAGTTTTAGAAGCTACTCACCAACTGCACTTGCATCTTAGTTCTCTTTTCACAGTAAAAAGAGTCAAAAGCAATAATGCAACTTTCTCTTGTGAAGTTCCTTTCTTACACAGTACCTCAGCTCTCAATTTCCTAACAGAAAAAGAAATACTAAATTCAGTTCTTCCCCAGTTTGTCTGTGTCTATCCAAATAATCTGGTTTTGGGGAAAAAAAAACAAGGGGCATGTGAGACACAAGTCAGACTGCAGCTATCTACATATCAAGCTGCTCCAACGGAGTTCTCAAGGCAAGAAAAACCTGTTCTCTTCTGCCAAAATGCAAGGAGAAAACAAGAAAGCAGAAACACTGACAAAGTAAAGCACAGCCTGCTACTAACTGGAAAATCTGTTTAATTTCACTGTCCACTATCATTCCATGAGGCACAGTGGCCCACTGGCATCCTGTCCATGGTTTCCTTAGCAGAATCAATCCATTGGATTTGTAACACATGAGCCAATCCTTTCCATTATCAAAACTTCACAAAAAAAGATGAACCTCCAAGATCTTTGCTATTTAGCTTTGCCAAAAAGTATCACCCAGAAACATTTATCCAATGTGCTCAAACCAATACAGGAGCAACGCAAAGAAAGGGATGTAAGCAGCCCTCAGTCCTTTGGCCCAAAACAGGACAGCTTCTCAATGAGCCACTGAAGGGCCACAGGCTGCACCTCCTCCAAACCACATCATCAGAGTTGCATTTTATTCATGTGAGCAAATAGACAGTCCTCAACATGGTAATGAACACACTTACTGGGCACGAGCACACGTAAGTCAGGCCATAACTGCGGGCTCCTCACGTGAGGAACACAGACTGATAAATCCCAAGTGTAACCATCACAACAAAAGAGGTGTCCAACACCGTCAGCCTCTGACCACTTAATTCACAGCATATACACTTACACATACACTTTCCTTGGCTGGGACACGGGATCACAGTGCTGGAGATGGACACGTGCCCAGTCAAATGACAAGGCTTCCAGCAGGAAATGGACAGCACACAGATAGTTTTGATAAGCTGTATTCAATCTCTGTCTTAAACCCACTGGTTTTACCACTGTGGTGCCCAGCCACGCTGAGGTCTAACAGCAGGGGCATGACAAACTTCCTAAAAGCTGTCCACAAACTACCATGGAAGCCCAACATGAAGAAATTGGAAAAGCTTTAAAACTTCATCTTGGTGGGAAAGGGGCATGAACCACCAATCAAAACAGTGCGCAAAGCTGTTCTGTGTTTCTGTTGATTTTTCCAGGAATCTGAACATCAGCGTGAAACACTCAATACCTGAAACTAGTTTTAGATAATGATCTGAAACCAATGACATTTCAATGGGTTAGAACTCAACAAGCATGAAAGTTCAGTTCACATTGTTAGCTTGGACGCAAGAACTTCACACTGCAGAATTTTTAAGCTGAGGACAGTCAAACTAAACTTCTCTTGTAAAACCTCAGTGATTTGTTATACTTGGAGTCCTGTAACTGAAGACAGTGAATTGTCCAAGGCCAGGTTGGACTGAGCTTTGAAGCGACCCGATCTAGGGGAAGGTGTCTCTGCCCATGGCAGAGGGGCTGGAATGAGATGAGCGTTAAGGTCCCTCCCAACCCAACCCAACCCAACCCAGTCTGTGATTCTATCATATATATGTCTAAAAATGGAAACTGCAAAAAAGTTTCATTTTTTCTGGGAAAAAAAAAAATACTTAGCGGACACTGCAGAAACACAACTTTTTAAAAATCTGGTTCTATATTGCACCTTTCAGGCTCCATATAATGTTCTTCTTTAGTTTTATTCGAAGCATCTATTGCAGAGATTAAAATATACCTTACAGGACTAAACAGAGCTTTAATTTTTCGCATTTCACTTGGAAGAAGCTTTCCATTTCAGTCTCAGAATTATGCCTACAAGGATTCGTCATGAAATACCAACAAGAGAAATATAATGCTGGCCATTTGCAAAGAAGAAATGCTGTATTACTCTAGAAACAGAGTAACAATCCGTTCCAATGCGTCTCCTAGCTGGATAGCAGCATTCTCACCTAGAAGGGAAAACCAAAACATATTATATCTGGCTTTCTGTCATGGAAGTGGTAGCATTGCAACACAGATAAGCTCCCATGAACCAGAGTTTACAGTAGTCCACTACAGACACAGATTCTCCTTTCCTGTCTGGCAGAGGACAGAGACAACAAAGTTCACAATCTCTTAAGCTGGAACAACAATGCAAGTGTGAGAAATTGTAGTGTATAGGAAAAAAACAACATCTTGACTCTGACATAGTGAGAACTCCCCCTTTACTGTGCATTTGCCCACAGCTTCCAAAGCCGCACTCCCCCTGCAAGACAAGTGTTTTATTACCCAATGCGTTCCTGCATTCCACTGTGCTGTCAGAACCAAACTGCTGGACTAATTTTAATTCCGACTTTTACTTTAATTCCAGAAGACTTTTGTATTTGGGTGACTGCCTGCTGGAGTGAAGAAGGGCTGTGGATAGGCAGGTCTATAAATATCCCGAGCCTGCATTAGTCACAAGGGGCAGCTTCTGCTACAGGGACTGTTCTGCTGAATCAAAAAACACTGCTGTGCCTTCAGCTGCAGCGCCGGCTCTACCACCTCACTTGAACTTCAGCAGCAGCAGCACATCGGTTACTCCCACCTCCTTACAATTTAGGAAGCATCTCTGCATATCTAACTCATCTAGTAAGGGAAACGTTTCAAACATACAACAATACCTCACACAGAATTAAAAGGAGACAAAGAAAAACCTGTCTGAGTTGTTGGGCAACAAACTATCAGACTTGTCAGCAAAAACAAACAATGGTGGCAAGACTACACTGCACTAGAGTTATGTATAAATAACATGGAAATAATTTGCTATTTTTGTGGTAAAACATAATTTCACAACTTAACACCCCTGCACCACAGCTTACACAGAACCAAGATCTTCTGAATTGTTAGTGTTCCAGCCTAAGCTTCGTCAGAGGAATGCTATTCATGCTTGTCAGTACAACCCAGGCAATCTATTCCCTTTAATTTATCACTTTAGGTCTTTTTGACCAAGGAACATCACACTGCTGTCCTCACACTGAAACTTCTTTTTAAACTTCTTTTACTCAGTGGTTTTGCTTAAATTAGAACTTACCTATTATTAATGTAAAAACTACTATTGCTTCCAAATAGAATCACAGACTGGTTTGGGTTGGAAGGGACCTTAAAGCTCATCCAGTTCCAATCTCCTGCCATGGGCAGGGACACCTTCCTCTAGACCAGGTTGCTCCAAGCCCCGTCCAACCTGGCCTTGAACACTGCCAGGGACGGGGCAGTCACAGTTTCTCTGGGCACCCTGTGCCAGTGTCTCATCACCCCTACAGTAAAGAGTTTACAAATGCTAGTCTGCTCTTCAGCTTTACCGCAGCCATTCCCAAGACAGGCCACCAACTAGACCTCCTCTGCCCATTCCAGAAATACTGTTTGTGGGTTTGTGGCAGCCCTAGACCAAGCAAGCCACATGCACAACTGCTTCCAGGTGGGGAAACAACCTGTAAGACATAGGCAGCAGGTCTTCTTCCAAGAGACCACATCATAAAACAAGGAGTGGAGATGAAAATCCAGATCTTGCCATTCTCCTAATTCACATGTCAATGAAACACTCTCTTCAGTGCAGTGATACGCTACGTTATAGTCTACCAGAGAAATAGAAGAAAACCAACCTTTTACTGCTGAGAGCTTAAACAGCATTATTAGAATGAACTTTCTCAAATCAGAACCTGGCAACGAAGGAAAAGTGTTCTAAGGGACAGGTCCTCTCTCTTCACAACTTCCCTCTCAAAAACATAAGATTACCACAACAGACAATACATCATCCAAACATTAAGTATCTTCTACTTTGAACACAGTCTTAATAATGCAGTCTTAAACAACAGAAATGAAGTAAATTTCAACATTTGAATTTCCCATTAAATAATGGTTTTGAAATTTAAGAAGTTCTTCACCTCTGTCCTCAAATGAAGGACAGGCCTACGTGTCGCACAAGTCATCCAAAATATTCCTGTGTCAATACTGTATTATCTCGGTTTCTACGGCTCGAATTTTAGAGCTGCTTAATAAGAAAACAAAGGAGGAATCTACCCCTCACTTGTGCTTATAAGAAAGATCCATCCAGCTTCAGGATCTAAAACAGATAAAAGACTAATTGAAGAAAAAATATCTGATTCTAGCCACATGAAAAATCACAGAAGACATTAAGATGGCAGTGGCAGCGCCATCCTGCTCCCCACGGCTATTCTGCTACAGATGCTCTGATGTACAGCATGTGGGAGTGTACATACTGCCCATGCTTGTGGCAGTGCAGCCTCATGCCCTTCTACTATGAGCCCTCTGATGACAGATCACAAATGCTTTACCTTCATACGAGTTGTCATCTCTTTCAAGGATCAAAATAAACACTTCATTAACTTTCAATGCAAAGTACCAGTTTCCAAGAGAAGATTCATATGCAGTGCCATGGAAAACTCTGGACTGTAACAGCAATGATAGCTGATATAATGCATGTTCCACTGATATAGCAGCATTCTTTTGAAAGGAATGTGTCCAAGATATTTAAAACCAGGTAATTTTGGTGTTCATCCAAATTTCATTGAATATTGTAAACCAAGCCCCTGCCTTTCCTGTAGAAAGCACATGCTTGGTCTTGATAACAGCTACATGATTGCTAGAGGTAAATGTAGCTCTTCAGGTTGGTATTTTATGCCAAAGGAATGAAATTAGCAGCAGAAGTTTGTTGTTGTTGTTGTTGATGGGTTTGGGTTTTTAAAACTTGAATTACTAAGCAAACCAACTTTATACCCCAGTACCGAGATGATGAATCAGCAGCTGCAATTAAGCTTACAGTCATGTATCCCGGGAAGGAAACAGCAGGCCAGCACTAGGAAGAGTCATTCATACACTAAAACCCTCTTCTGTTGTGTAAATTGGCCACTGGCAGCAGCTTCCTGTACAAGAAGGGCTTCTCCAGATGTTCAGTGGATTTCGGAACCTCACTGCTGCTGAGAGTCCTCATTATAATGGATGCTAACGAGATCAAATCCACATCCAAGGCAATTCAAAAGAAACATCACCAATGAATTAAAGACATCTTTCTTTTAGAAGATCCATATGAAGACCTGTGGTGGCAGTTTAAGCAACTGGATTTGATATGCTAAAGAGCTCTGTGTGTAACAAAAATAAGCACTGTTAATGGACAGAGCCCGATAACGCAGAAAGCCTTGAGAGTCCAGACAAGAAATAAATGAAATCCCATCAAGTCTTTAGATAATAAAATACAATTCTGAGTCACTCTTGTTCTGATACAAGTTTACATTCAAGATCAGTCCACTGAACAACAGCTACCCGGGAAGTTCTACAGAATCACACGGGTCTCTCTCTTCCTCAAGTACCCTTCTTTAACAACCATCTGAAGTGCTCTAACTGTGTCATAAGCATCTTAGTCTTCAGAAAGTCAGCAGGTCCCAGATTCTCCTATGTACGTTAATAAGAACAGCTGAATAACATTTTCAGTTCATCCTGCAGATACTACAAGCTGCACACATGCTGCCAAGTGCTACTTAAAGTTACATCAACGCGCCCATGTTTCAGTATTTCACATCACGTCCAGTCATACCCAAGCACAGAGTAAGCTGTAAACTGAACTCACTGAGGTTCAAGAGAGCGGAGAATCACATCCTCCTTCCCTCCTAATCTGATCAGACACACACAGCACCTTACAAATATGATCTAAGCTATACATTGACCAGGAAACGTCTCAGGTCAATTCAGTATCCCCTTTTAAAGACACTTAGAGCAGTACTGTATCATTTGCAGACAGGCCACCATTTAGAAATAACTGGGTTTAAGAAAGACAGGTATTAAGGCAGGCGGCCCATAAAGGTTATCCTACTAACCTACATTACAAGTTAGTACACAGCAGTATATTTAAAGGGCTCAGAAAAAGTGAAGCAATGGCTATCTTGATATACAAACAGGGCTGTATGAATATATCCCGACAACCAGAAATGCTAGAGAAGCCAGAGAAACATTAAGATTTTGAGCTAAGCCAGTTTTCGATGGGTGGAGTGGGATTCCCACAGCGTTCACACCCACGAGAGCAAGTGGCAAATAAGCAGCTGTCTTTCCACTGAAATTCTTTCCAAGATGTACCGGAATTAATAGACACGTTATTTGTCTTAAAAACTCCCCCTCAGTGGCAAGCACATCCTTATCAAGTGACTCCACCAAACCCCGACCGCCTAAATTAAAAGACATAAGCAAGAAAACATCCAAAGCCACCGCAGTATTAAGGCTCCTCTGACAGTTTCTGCAGGAACGTTTTAGATTAACTGGCCAGAAACATCCACAGCACAGTCGTTCCGAGCACCACAACCACCACGGAACGCCATCCCCTACTCCTGCCACATCAGGCAGCAGTTTTTACGCGCTCCTCCAAAGCGCAAAGGTGACAAGAGAAGGAACAAACCAGCCCTTATCAGCTGTGAAGTTGTAACCGAGCAGCCAGGAGCACTCCCTCCACAAAGCAACACCAGCCTCAGCCCTCCCACCGCAACCATTGCACCAACCCCGAGCGCTCCATCTCCTTCCTCCAGCCGGTGCCAGCTCCGGAGGTCACAGTGCCAGCCGGGTGCAACCACCCCGGCCCCCGACCGGGAACGAGACCGAGCACGGGCCCGCGCCTTACCGCGATCAACGTGCTGCTGCGGCCGTGCTGCTCGCCGCTCGCCGCCTCAGCGTCCAGGCCGTTGGCTCCGGTCCTGTCGGCGCTTCCCGCGACGGCTGCGGCCGGCGGAGGTGGCGCGGGGGGCGGTGGCGCCGGGGGCGGCTGCCTGTGCTTGCCGGCCCGCTTGGCCTTGGCCTGCAGGCAGCGCTGGTGCAGGGCGAAGGTTTGCTGGCGCTCCAGCTCCAGGCGCTCCGGGGACACGGCCTGGTAGCGGGACTCGCAGGCGCTGTGGTGCCGCCGGCAGAGCTCGATGCGCCGGCGGAGCCGCTCCATCACCGCGCTGTGCCGCGGTACCACGAACTCCGCCATGGGGCAGGGGGGCAGCACCATGGACCGGAGACCGACGGGGGCGGCCGCCGCCGTTCACCGGCTCTCCACACCGGACCCCGCCATGGCGGGGGCTCCCCACGCCGGACCTTCCCCGCACTCCGCCGCTCCTCCCCCTGCCGCGGGCCTTCCCTGGGCTGCCCGCCGGGTTCGCCCCCGCCCCGGGTCCTCCCCCCAGGCCCGGCGCGGCGCCCGCTCCGCTCCCTCCCGCCCCACTTCCTCCTTCTCCCCCGAGGCCGGTGCCGCTTCGCCTCCCCCCCCCTCCGTCCCCACCTCCCCGTCAGCCCTGACCCGGCGGCCGCTCCCCCGCCGGCGCAGGGCGCTGCCGGAGCCCGGCGCGCTGCCCCTTGGCCCCTCAGCCCCGCGCTCAGGCACGGCCCGGCCCGGAGCCCCCGCGCCCCATTGTTATCCGCGCCGCCGCCATCTTGAAATTGTTTTTCCCCTCCGGAGCTGAGTTGAGAATAAATGGGCGGAGCTTCCTGGGTGGCGGGTGACGTCGCGAGCCGTGACGGACACCCGCCCCAGCCAATGGGAAGCCAGGGCTCGAGCACCGGAGGCGTGGGGGGGCGGTGCTGAGGGCTGGAGGCAGAGCCGGCGCGTTTAAAAGGCACGCGCACGAGAGGGGCGGGGCATCGGCAGCTCAGCCAATCAGGTGCGGCGAGGGGCGGAGCCAGGAGTGAGTGGCAGGGAAGGAGGGCAGTGGGTCCCTGCGCCGGGGGTCAGCCGGGAGGGAGGATGAGGAGTGGGATGGAGCAAGCCAAGCCGGGTTGAGTTTCGTTACCGATCAGCCTTTATATATATATTTATTTTCCACCGAAGTAGCACCTTTTTTGAAATGGAGAGGATGTTCCTGGAAGTGAAACATCAGTCCTTGTTCAACAGCACTAAAAACAACCCCAAACCCAAAGAAATCTAACCAAAAACCCCTCTCTGACGCCATGAGGCAAGAGTGGTAGTATTTGGGGAACAGTTCGGCATGGAGAGAGGGAACCGCAGCCCATGCTGAGCACTGTTGTTGAGGAAGGAGTGAGACAACCCACCACAAGACACACTCTAATAGCAATTAGCACTTGCAACAACCTCCCCTCAATACTGGAGTCAATCATACAAAGAGACATTGACAATACAGCCTACAGGCCACACAACCCCAGGCCCTGCTGCAGGGGGGTTAGGTGGTTAGCTGCATCTTTATCAACTCCTTTCACTGAGCACCAACTCCAGCAGGGAAACCTGGATTCAGCATTTCTACTGCTCCTACTCCCTGTTTTGATCCACCATCTCAGCCTGACATCCCCCCCATGCACTCATGGCCCAGTGAAGTGGAGCATTGTTTGCAAAAGCTGCTACATCAGTGTGTGCAGACACAAAAAGCTCAAATACACCTTCAAGTATTCACAATTCCAAACCTAGTTCAGTTACAACCAGTAACAGCACCTCAGTGCCCTGAAATCACAGCTATGCTTTAAAAGTACTCAGGATAAGGAGACAGCTCCTTTTTCTCCTCCAAGGCTTCACAAGTAAAAGTGAGTCTGAGGTTAAACCCAAGTCAGAAAGCAGGATAAAGAGTAATTTGAGTTGTCTATCCATTTTGGAAAGTCTTCATTTATTGTAGTGATTATTTAAGAAGCATACACTATGGTATCAAAAAAAGCTGTAACATGCAGACAAAGAGACCTTTTCAGGAGGTTTAAGCAGAAGCAAATGTAGATTTACAATTAGCTTGAATATAACACTATTTAAAAGCTGATAGCAGACCTTAAGTTCGCTTTTGATGCTTTGAAAGAACACATATGCACATGGAATTGTTTGGGAATTTAAGGCAATTTGCATATTAAGATAAAAAACCAACAGATTTTTATGTTGTGCTCAAAATGTTAGCTGAATTGAAACCATTTACATTATACTTCATCTCAAAGGACTGAGAGTCAATAAATAGCAGCTGCTCCTTGATAAAAATACAGTCCTGAGAACAAGCTAGTAGCAATGCTTAAGCTATGACATCTTCCATGTCAGAGTATAAGCTATTTTTGCAATAAGGAGCAGTATTTACCAGGTGTTAAACAGGCAAAGGCATTCTGAACATGCAATAGCTCCCAAGAGAAGTCTGAAATTATTTCCAGTATCTTGCTTACAATAGTTTATTTGCACACTGCAGAAAGATCAAGAAATCCTGCTATGCATTGGTGAGCACTGATATTTCAAACACAACAACCAAGGGATACAACATAAGGAGGACAGGCAGCAAAAGGTGTTTTACAAAAAAACCCCAAACCAAGAGTCTTTTAGTAAGTGGTTAGACTGTTTGCAAGGTAACTGCAACACTCTTCCCTCCCCAGCCCCTGGGAATCACTCCCCGAACCAGACCTATGCTACAACCAAACAACACTGGAGTGTTTAAATTCAGTGCAAGAAGAGTAGTTTTAGGACATTTAATTCCACTCTAAACAAAAGGCAAAAGTTTATCTATACAGACATCCAAATGCCAACATATTTGGTACAGTGTAATGAAGTTACATAGATTTCACTCTCAGAGGTATGCTCCTGTGGTCACCTGCATTCCACAAAAAAAAAAAGAAAGTGTTTGAAACAGTATAATATGGTAGACTCAACGCTTTAAAAAATTTTATTCAGCTGGAATTGGAACCCCCTAACATTCACAATATAATTTAGGATGCATTTGTTACATGAAGAGCAGATAAAAAGACTTAAACAGTTTCACAAACCAGTTAAGATATCCCACATGCTCCTTCCCCACCTACAATACTGACATCTTGTTTGTTTGGGTTTCTTTTTTTTTCCTTAACAAATACTCAGTTCAACTTGTCTACCCAACTACCTCCCCCATTCCTACAGGAGTAGACATACAGTGACAATAGTGAGAGGATATGGGACACTGTCCTATCCAGTGTTTGGACCCTGGAAAGGAGTAGACCTAGCTATAAAAATAGGGTTTGATGATGAGCTGAACATGAAGCACTTCAGCAACCGAGGCAAAGTTGCACTCAGAAAAAGCTGCATTGTCACAGAGAAAGGAAAGCATCAGTGGCTGAACAGAGGGGAAAGGGGGAAGTAGCCTAACCCCACCCCCCACAACCCATTAGCTTTACACAGAAAGAGTTCAAGAACTAACAAAATCCATTATCTGCACGGCCTGCAGGAATAAATGCCACATTAAGATGACCCACTCCAAATCCTAGATCATTTGTCAACACTTAACAGGGCTTTAGCCATGCACAGTATGCATATTCTAGAGACTAACCCCTTCCTTCCACCCCTCCTTCCTCTTTCCCCTGCCCCCAAAAGAATTAAGCTGATTGATTAGAGAGTTTCACTACTGGTTTCTCCATACACCCCACCCCAGTTTTCTTTTGAGGGCAGCAGAGGGGTTTGTCAAATACATTGCCAGCTTTTTGTGAAACAATTATCAAATTTTAAGGGATATAAAGACACTGGTGCATTTAGGAATTTACAGACTTGTAAAAAAACCTAGTTATAAAACTGCATTTGTATCACCTAGCACTTTCAAGATTCATTGTTATTTCTTCACTAATTAATATATTAAATTAAGCCAAAAGTTTGCGACCGGAAAAGTTCTACCAATCTACTTCAAAACTGAAAAGAACATTTAAAACCCAAACTGAAAAGGTTAGTTATGTTACATTCCAAAATCCACAGCCTGTTCTAGTAAATGCATTCTTTTCTACAGGAATGATGCTCTTTAAAACAGATGATTGCAAAGATTTTACTGCTAGACACTCCGTTACATTGGATAGTGTGACTGGAACCTGTGGATGGTGAAATCTTGAGGTTTGTCCAAGTTTCAATGTAAGGTGTCCAAGGTCCTATCCCAGAACCATGTTTGGAGAAAAAATTAAAGAAAAAAAAAAATTACAGATCAAGTTCTTACGACTTTGTTGTTTTTTTTTTTTTTTTTTTCAATCTTTTCTTGGCTTTCTGTTTCTGGGTGATCTATTCACAGTTTCCTCCTCCTGCAAGAAAGCAATGTGTGTAAACATCAAGGAAATAAAATCTGAGAACACCCTTAAATAAAACATTTTGAGCTAACCTCAACGAATTATCTACTTTCACTTCTACTTTAGGATTTCATTTCTGAAAGTACCTACCGCTGTTACATCCTGCCTTTCTATACATGGCAAACACAAATCCTCTGGTTTTCACAGTGGACATAACACTATTTGCCGAGAGTACGCAGCAGCTTCTGCTGCTGTGAAAATCCCTTTAACTTTGAGCAACACTCCACCCATTTTTAAGTCAACCATTATGTCAGCACGGAGCACTTAAGAAGTCACATCCTGGCTGCACACAAAGCTGAGTAAGCCTTTTGCCTCAAGAGGATGCATTCCACAGTCCCACTCCTCTCACAGTGCAGGGTCTAGGGCAGTGCTTTTAGCTTTGTGAAGGTGGCCACAGAAATTCCTATTCAGCAGGGTGATTTAAGTTTTTCAGAGTTCTGATACGAGCAGGGAGTATCGTGTGAGCCAGGTTAACTTTTAACATGTCAGTAAAGCTTGTTCTACACGACTTAAGGGAAACAGAAATGCACAAGCTTCTCTTCAAACATCAAGCACTTTTACCTCTGATGCAGGTTTCCTGTCCTCTTCCTCCTCCTCTTCTTCCTCCTCCTCTTGACTAGCATTTCCTATATCAGCATCACTTTTCTGCTTCTCTTCTAAGGGAAATAAAAATACCTCATTCTCATTTCTGACTTCACTCCACCATTGGCTTTACTCCATGTTTGCCAATACTGCTTGTTTATTTTATCAGAGAAAACACTCCAAACTGTTTCAAGAGAATTTAGTTCACCTACCTAGCTTCTCCTCATTTGCTTCCTCTTCTTCCTCCTCTTCCTTGTCCCCTTTGTCTTTTTCTTCCTCTTTCTCCTCATCCATCACATCAGGCTGAGGAGCATCAGTCTTTTTGTATTCTGCAGCACTTGGCTGTTTCTAAAAACAAAACATTGTCAAAAACAGGTAATTACTTGTGACATAAAGGCATAGTTTGCTGAATCTTTTTTTAAGCATACTACTACTTATTATTGGGCTAAATTCATACCTTCCCAGAGCAGCAGAAAAGGACAACAAGGAACACTGGCAAAGCCACAGTGAGGATGTAGACCACCCAAAGCCAGGGACGTTCTTCAGCAGCTGCCATCATCTGGCCCACAACACCAGGCTATATAATAAAAAGAACTGTCACATTTCATCCCATACAGCAAGTCACAACAGTTAAGTTTAAGCTCCATAGCTTTCAAGTAGGCTTTCTGCAGCTTTAAACATTGTATTTCACACCTCAAAAACTTAAAGCTAACTTGCACAAGTACTTTTTCCACCTAGTTTATGAATTAAGAATTAGGCTAAAGCTAACAGTCCAATTGCCAGAGCAAAAACATCACAAAAGAGCAGCAAGTACTCATAGCTACTCATAGGAACCACTACTACATTATTATTACAAATGGAGGTTCCAGTGCGGCTTAGGATAACATCTATCCTTGGTACATATAGGGATATGCTGACAAAGACCACAGAGGGAACAGCAACAATGCTCCTGCTGTCCAAGCACGCAATGAAACATTTCTTTCTCACCTCTGCAGCACCATCAGCTGCCTTTTTCAGTCCCCATCCATCACTGGCCCAATCATCAGCTACAGCTCTTTCAGTACAGATAATAAAGTTGTCAAAAAAGATGTCAGAAGTCATTGACCACAATTCAAGTCCCACAGCACTGAAGGGGGTCATCTTGAAAGGTTCCAAGTCTTCAAAGAAATCTGGGTTTGGGATCTTCCTAGGCTTCCAAATGCCCTAGGAAAGACAAGACATTCAGCCTCACCTACTATAATTCCATCTTTAGTTTTCAGCCCACTTTGAACAGAGTGAAAGACCAATCCATTGCACTTAATTACAATGTCTACCTGCAACTTGTCAGAGTTTGAGAATCAATGCTCATTTTTGCTACAAACAAGTGAAGCCATGAAAGCACTTTCAATGACTCCACTTGAAACAGTACAATCACAACAGATTTTTATTTGAAATGCACTTGCTGAATCTAAATCCTTCTGTTTTTTCGAAGAGAAATACACTGGCCAGCAGTTTAAGCAATGAAAACACCAACCTGATAGTTCACATTATCAATCATAGGAGGCTTCCATTTGCCTTTGTAGTTTGGATTGTCAATCATTGGTCGCTGCCAGGTACCACAGCCAGGCGCTGCCTCACATTTAGGATTTGCAATCTGAGGTGCCTCCCATTCACCATCCATGTCCTCATCCCTGAAAAGGGAAATTAGTTTTTGAAATCTACCTTTTCCCTTTATACAGAATAAGATTTAGACACAGTGTAGGTCTGTAGATACAGATGCCACAGAAGGAACAAGGATTTCAAGAAACAACTTGGAAGCATAGAAGCTCAACCAAAGCCAGTCCCCAAGCACAGCCTCTCCCGCTGCCCATTCCAAGTATGGTACACCTGCAAGGTGACCATCCCTGCCCTGTTCAGCTTACATCACAAGAGATTTGACAAGTGCACAGGGGAACACAAGAAGGTAAGGATCCCCAGAGCAACTCTGCCTTCTACTTTTGAAGCAAGACAGCATGAATCAGCAACTTTGTCAGCAAGCAACATTGAACTTGCTAAAAACCAGCACCAAAGCCATTAAATACTTGCTATCACTTGCAACAGGCAGTAAACATACCAATCTTCAGGCTTCTCAGCATCAGGGTCCGCTACATATTCTGGCTCATCATCCAGCCAGCCTTCTGGCTTCACAGCATTTTCATCCGCAATCTTTGCAGGAGCATCCTCATCCCTTGAAAACAGATTGTATATTAATACATACAAGACATAAAAGCTCTTAACTCCAAGGCATAACTCTACAGACTCCGAAGAAGCCCACTGATCTGGACTACCAGCCAGATTCATTGCTGGTAGGGTAAGGGCAATGCCATTATTTTGGACCAAAATCTCATTGCAATCTGTTACCTAGATGTGCACATCATGACACAGTCATAACACCAACTGTAAGGTAATACCACTGATTTTTTAAAGCCAACCTAGAAAGGGTGTAGTACAGCAAATCCTGTATCTTGGTCCTTGCTGCAACCACGCATCTGAGCTTGAAATTGAGTCTGTGGTTCACAAAGCACAGGTCCAAAGACAGAAACCCAGTGTCAGTTTCTGATTTAGTACGTCAGATACTTCAGTCGCCTGCAACTATGTAGTGCAGAAACAACCACAAATACCTCAGTTATATTTTCTGCAGCTCATTTTTTGATCTCGCCAAGGATGAAAGCATCAGCTAGCACAGCTCTTTCAGCAAAACATTTATCTGTGGCCAGCACAGCAACAGGAGCACTAAATAGTAATTTCCAGAGGACATGGCCTCCATTTTTTCCTACCAAACTGCTGCTCGGATGCTTAAACTGACTGTGGTTTGATTACAATGGTGAGATTCAAAACCTCCTATAAGTCATCTGAGAAAGACTTTTCGATCAGGACTGAATTATCAAGATAAGGTGTCCTTGAACTCCACCCCTCCAACAGCTTACCAGTCATCTGGTTTAACAGCATCTGGGTCTGGGATTTTTGGTCTCTCATCCCAGTCCTCAGGCTTCTGGTCATTCGGGTCCTCGATCTCTCGGGGTGGATTCACAGGAGGGGACATGTCATTTAGCAAATTCCCACTGTTAACAACCGTTTGATCAACCAGGATTTCAAAACTGTTATCAGGATTCAAGACTGGAAGCAAAAAAGTTGATGTAGCCATTACATAGATGATACAAAGCATGCATCCTACAGCGTCACTCACCTCCACTGTACAACTAAAGCTTCAGCAAACCAAGCTACCACCTACCCAGCAACTGTTTTATACGAACCTTTCTCCTTATGCCAAAGTGTAACTAGTGATAAAGAACCACATCTCAGCTTGTGAGAAAGGACTCATTACAGCGGTCCTATGTTAAATACGCTAAAAGCACAAAAATGCTTCTAGAGCGATTTACCAGTTATCACCGCAAGTTGACTCTGGCACTGTTAAGTACTCCCCTAGTAGCAAGAATATATATATATTCACATTCTACTCAAGAATAAGGCTCCTTACTACTGACTCACAGGATTTTCATCTCGCTCCTCTTTATCCATTGCTGCCTCTGTAGTACGAGAGGGTAGAGATTCTCCTGAGTATTCCTTGAAACATTTCATTCATAACTAACATACCAGACCAGACACTGTACTTCAAAACGCACTGAGTTTGTCTAGTACCATAAAAGCAGCAAGAAAAAAAAAAAAAAGCATAAATCATCGCTGTAAATCTAAAGCCTAGCATGTCCCAAATTACTAGGAAGCAGCATTCAAGCAGTTTTATATAAATGTTGATAGTAACTTTGGATATACTTAGCAGATCAAGTTACTTGCAACTGTTCCTTTAACTCCTAAGTTCAAGGTCTCATGACCATTCTTACACGAATCAGGATTTCTTGCAAAGAAGAAATAAGCCTTTGTAAACCAAGACCAGTTTTTGCATTCAGAGCTTTCAAGTGGTCTTTAGCTGTATGGTGCGTCAACACAAATATTCCGTTCATCTGGCTCATTTTTATGAACTTTCAATTCAGGAAACAGTAGTAGTTACTATGCATGATGAGCAGTCATCATACCTAGAGTGTAAAGATGGGTCTTCTTATCAGTAAAGTAAGTCTTCAGGTCCGCATCTGGACGCTTTGCGTGCTTCTCCTCATATCTGCCAGTCTTTGGGTTTTTGTGCCGAAAGATGAAGTGCAATTTATAGTCCTCTCCACATTTGTCAGGGCCAAACATGATTGTATATGGAGTTTTGTCATGGAACTGATCCTTTAAAAACAATGCAAGACTTCATTACAGTATTCTGAAATACAGCTTAAGTCACTGCCTGGCATGAGAACTCTCAATTCATTAGGGATTATTCTGCAACTTGGCTATCAAGCAGTGAAGAACCCATACTAAAGCTCATATGAGGAATACAAGCCTCTAGAAAAAACACACTAGCATGATCCCAGCTGCTTGATTTTGCACCTTTGGATGGAAAACAGCAGCTATTCAAGTGCTATCAAAAAGATAAGTGTAACAACCACAATGTTGCAAGTATATCTCCACATTATAATAAAGCTTTTTAAAAGCTATCAGTATAGAAATATCATTTACTAGTAATAATGAATGAGTAGTTAGTCCAGTGAGTTTCTTCCACACAAAGTGATAAGCAGCATTAGAAGTGAGGCCAATTTTTATTTTGTTTATACTTAGAAACTGGGGTACTGTCTCAATCTGAAAGCTAACTGGATATAATTTCACCACTGAGCACTGCAAGCAAGTCTATTGTTCTTCCTAATGGTAGCTTAAAATTCAATGCACATAAACTGGTTAAACAAACAAGCAGTCTTTTGGGTGTCCTTTCTTAAAGGATACCTTGGAATCTGTATTAATAATACACCTCCAATGAGGCTGGAGAAGGAAAGGAGAAGGATGGGCAACAAGTCATAAAAGGTACTTCCTATAAAGTCTGGGAAGATGGCTAAAGAAAACCCATAGGCTACAAAAGCTTCTGCAATGCAGTTAAGCTTTGTCTGAACAGGCTAAACCACTTCAGGTGGGTATATGATTGAGAGGAGAGAGAATGATTCTTCTTAGGAGTTGGAACATGGTCTCTTTCATTGAGCACACTTCTAAGACAATGCATTTGAGGGTCATTTATGAAGCAAATGGTTCTATATAGCTCGTGTGTATAGCTGAACACATGATATTGCACTCACACCAACCTCTCAAGACCATTTTTAAATATGCCCAGTAACTCACAAGTGGGTTCACATGTCAAAAGACAATAAACATAAAGTGTATATTTCGTTATTTGCATTAGTCTGTTTTAGACTATAAGACATGGGATCTTCCTTTTGTGCCAAGAGCTTCCCGAGGAGGTTTCTCCTCGCACACTGGCTACTCTCATGAGACACATCCTCTTTGGTCCTAGAACCTAGGGAAATCTGAAGGATTGCAGACTTTAGTAAAGGTCTATAACTGCTCAGCTACTAGAGAACTCCAGAATTTTCACTCAAGCCAGAAGATTTCAATATTTATCCTCTCCAACTGAAAAGAGCGGGGAAAGTGCTGAGTGCAAAGTATTCTGGTGATCAGGCCCTAAATAAGCCCCACTGCCTTTACTGAAGGGGTTTCTTTAGGCAGAAGCAGTATGAGAAAGTTTTTCGCAGCTAATACCCAAAGTAACAGCACTACTCACCAGGTTCAATTCAGGGGTTTTCGAAAGCAATTTCACATAGGCCCCACCACACTCTATTCCGTTTTGGAAGTTTACTTCATACCTAATTTTAGTTTTGGATAGAGAAGTGGAGAACATGTTATACATAAGGAAAAGGTACTTCCGAAATACACGATTTCAATTTCCAATTACAAATTAAGAGTAAAACTGTTTTGTTGGTGCTTGCTTTAAATTTCACAGTGAATATTAGAAGTACACACCGCACCCTAAGGACTAACATTCATAAGGGCCTGAGAAACAAGGAAAAATAAAGATTCAGAAGACTTAACCTGAGAGAAAAGATTAAAGGAATTGAGTACTGGTCTAGAAGATCATGATCTAGAAATACAGAGAAGGAAGAAAGAGTTCCAGTAGTAAAACACTGCAACAAAGATTAAGGCAAGCCAATTGTTTTCTCTAGAACTCCTACGGCAGAAAGACAACTCAGTTTGCAAGATTACCGAAGCGACAACAACTGGATCCTAGGAGAAGCCCCTTTAGGGTTATAAGTATGCAACAGTATATTTAGGGATGCCAAGGAGTCTGAAAATGGCAAAACATCCCTGTCAGGAATAGGCTAAGTATGCCTGAACCTCTCTCAGTGCCAGCAGCTGGAGCAGATGACCATTGAGACTTATTTTTAGTCTAGTATTTTGAGCCAAAATTAAAAAGTCAAGCGAAGCAGAGTGACCAATTCCTCATCTTGTTCATATGTGAAGTAGCTTACTCTTGGTTTAAAACTGATGAAGTTCTCACTGAACTATTTCCCCCCCCTCCCCAAATTGCTAGTCCAACATATATGCAAAGCAGATTTTTCTATATCAGTCATGGCCAGAGGCAAGCTGTTCATCTCTCATGACAGATGAACTAAGACAAAGGAAGGACAAGTGTGCCTTTATCACTCTGTCCACTCCACCTTAGAAACAGGGCAGTTTACTGCATAAGGAAGAGCACTGACCTACATACAGACCAGCTTCTGATCCAAAGGACAAGGACTTCCACAATTAGCAGTACAAAAGTCAGTTGTCTGACCTTGTTACTACAATTAAATCAGGTGAATTCAAGTCCCAAGACAGGTTACCAAGTCTAGTTTTTATGGACTTCTTTCCTCTTCAGGGTTCAGAGGGACTATCCCGTTCTTAACTTCCCACTTTGGGAATCTGGGTTGTTATTTTACTCTTACTTAAACAGTGTAATAATAGGTTGCAGCATCATGTGCCATCTAGACCTCCAGTCAACAAAAGCTCAGTTATGGAATTAACCTCAGCCTCCTATCATGTCACCCTTGAAATAACAGAACCTGGAGTTATCCTTTACTTACTGTATAATAAGGGGTTTGGTGTCGAATACAAAAGGCTTTGCAAGTTTGGATGAAATTGCATGGTGCTTGGCTCGAGTTACCAACACAAGCCCTTTGTCTCCTGGAAGCTTAGTGTCCTTCATGTCTTGGACTTCCCATTTACCTGAAGAGAAATTAACCAAATGCTATCAAAACTTGTTCAAGACAGTCTTTGTTTAGCCCAATTTTGAGCAAGATAGCCAGCATTCTGCAATAATACCCTCCAGGGTATATTAGCAAATTATCAATATAACATCTTCACTAGAAGTTATTTTTAAATCTCCAAGCGGATATTTTGGCTAAATCAGAACTACATTTATATTGCTAGCCAGGTATAAAACCCACCTCTCCCATATTCTTCAGTGAATACAATTTTAACTGAGAAACAGAAAACAAAGACTTGCACCTCTTCTTTAGATATGACAAAATACATCAGAAACCATGTGTTATCCAGACTTGGGCTGGACTCACCATCATATTTGGCAATCTCATCATCCGTATCATCCTTTTTGGCTCTGGAAAGGATCCACCTAGAAGAGAGACATCCAGTGCTTGGAAAACCATGCTTTTCCTCACACACACTAAAAATCCTGCCCTTAAAATAAGACAGCCCTTGCTGTCCTAGGATTACACCCCAGAGTCTTGATCCACTGAGGAGTTCTATCCCCAAGCCTGCAAAGCTTTCTGTAACTGCCACTCTCTGCCCCCCTTCAAAGTAGGATCATGGTCTCTATGTTCTGATCTTGTGAAAAACAGATGTAGTACCTCAATAAGTTAGTACGTACTTACCCAAGTAAAAAGTCAGATGAGGATTAAAACATTACATGTATGGCTCACCTCCCCCTTGCTGCTAGAACTTAAGGTAACGCTAAGTTAACTGAGTACTTTAACAGCCAGCCTCATCTAGTCACAGCTGTAATCCTCACCAACCATAGCCCTTCGATTCAATTTGGGTAATACAGGCTCTAAAGAGGGTTTCATTTTTAATTATTTGCTGTACTGAATACTTCAGACAATACTCACCCATCCAGAGTTCCTTTATCAAAGGACTCTGCAAAATACACCTCGCCGGTTGGGACTGGGGGCCTGTAGGTAACCTGTTGGAGAAGAGGAGCATTTACACACCTTTCAAAGCACATTCTCTAAAGAAATACAGACACAGAATTCACATTCCCAACTTTACACTCAAGTAGAACACCCTGGAACTACTGGAAGTACTGGAACACCCTTGCAGCATAAGTATAGAAGTTATGTAAATATTGCTGCTTGAGCCAAGCCACTGTGCTCTTGTCTGCAACTAGAAGTTAAGTCTGGATCTAGCTGGAAACATTAGCACTAACTCCTGATAATCACATCACAGATTTCAAGGGTGAATCCAAGTCTTCAGGAAGAATGTGCGGGACATGAGAATAGGAACAAAGCAGCTAAGCTTAATTCCAAACCCTACTTCCAGATAACATCTTTAATAACATCACAACATATTATTTGGTAGCAGAGACAACTCTGATCAGACTCACATTAACCACAACAGAACCAGTAATTTAATCTTTTAAAAGAAGTCCCATGCCAAACCTTGGGAGTTGGAGGAGGAGTGCTCGTTTCAGGCTTTGACTCTTCTGCCTCCTCAATGCCATCGTCCAAGTCATCCTCAATATCAACTACATCATCACCATCATTGTCATCATCCATATCATGCGCCTGAACAGCAAGGGTCCCGAGAGCTAGCAGGGTCACATACAGCAGCCATTTCAGCTCCATGATCTGAGTAAGACAGACAAGGCAAAGAGGTCAAGCCAGCACTGCAGGCAGAGTGCAGGATTGCTTCTCAAAACCAAGCACCCAAGACAACAGGTAAAGTGCCTGGTCATACCGCTGACGGGAAAGTGCAAACTAATCTTTTCAGCTGTTATTTACTGCATCTGGCTGGCTGAGACAGCTCTAAAAGCCAGAGAGAAATACAGCATAAAGCTAAGTACTTAATACAAAACAGACATTAACTGAGCAGAGGGCCACTTGTACAAGTCCTGCAGACCATGCTGCAGAAGAGTCTATTTTGTTTACACCGCAACAAGAGGCAAGACAGCAGCCATGTGCACAGCATCACAACCTCTGTAACTGTAAAAGATTAAGCAGAAAAACCCATTTCTTACTTACACAGGACTTTAAATGTATCATGCAGCAACTGGAATTTCCATTCAGTTCAGAAACCAAAATACAAATAGCTAGCTCTTTCAAGCAGAGAGTAATTGATCCTCTATCTCCTGTTAAGTATTTTGTTTGTCCTTTCAACCATGGGATACTTTCATTCACCAGACCCTTTCCCAGGTTTTATCATGGTCTTACAGCCAACAGACACCGATACTACTGGCAGATGCCTATAAGCAGTTGAGGCTAGTGAGCTAGGCCCAGGAGAAAACTTCTTACTATTTAACAGACAATTGCTTTGATTCCCCTCTTTCAATCTCTAATTTAGTAAGATGACCAAATAAAAAGAGTATCTGTTAACTGAGGCTTTACAGAATTAAAATATCACACTTAGCTTATCACACTTGTTTATAAGGTGCCTACCACATTATCACACCTGAAATATGGTAGACATTGGCAAGCTGTAGCTCAAAAGATCTTGTAAAATAGGCTTCAATTTGACTTTCTTGCTACAAAAACTACAAGATCACTGCACCTTTCTGTTGATGCAGAACACTGAGCATGCTGTTCATAGCTTTATCTGCCACAATGACCTGTGCCTTGTCACCTTTTCTCCTTTGAATCACATTCCAAATCTTTCTTCAAAAAACAGAGTTCTAATACTTTTTAGAAGCCAATACGAAACATCCCTCCTTCCCCAACACTCTTGCCTCAGGCTGTACGCCTGTGGACTTACAAACATAACTCAAGCAGAGTTAATGGTGCTTGTAGGGGAATAAGATCATGCTAGAAAACAAACTTCAACTTCCCGAAGCATGTTTAGGCAACTAAACGAATTTACACTCTTCAGTGTTTATCAGCACTATTCAATGCTCCAAAATTACACTGCAGACCAGATCTACTGCCCTTAGATTAGTCTTTAACATCCAATAACAGAGGGGATGTTTTATAACTACCACAAAACTGTATTTCAAAGACCTGAGCTGAGGTCACGTCCAGTTTGTCACTACAGCAACTGCAGCCAGTTCTCTAACAATAGTGATGGCCTTGAGGATTATTGTCTAAATGCATGTTCACAGCCCTCCCCCTCACAGCTCAGGCAACTGCACCCAAACACCTCTGAGCCCCATGACCCCATGAACACCATTCACAGCTGACAGAAGCTTTCAAGTGGTGTTACATATAAACTCATTTGCTTAATGCACAGCATACAGCCAAGATTCAAGTTATAGACATCAGAGGAGGTCAGAGTTTTCACTACTGGAACCCCAATACAAAGCCAAGGAATGAGAACTGCCAAGCAGTTGGAAGTTGAAGCCCCTCACGCGCAGATAGCAGTCTCTGAACAAACTCAAGCTCACCAGCATAAAAGCTGTTACAGAACACAAGAGCCTGAGATTCCACTTGAAAAAGTGATCTTCAGAGCTCTGACTGAAGCAACTGCAGGTGAGATGGCACAAGGACACCCTTCCAAGGGAAAGGTTGAATTTTGTCTTACCTTACCTACAGGGTCTTGCCAAATACATTTTTCACAGAGCTGAACTGAGGATGATTTTACCCCAGGTTTTATAACAGCTTTCAATTACATTATGCAGATAGAGTGACCACTTCATCATTTGCAAAGTGATATGAAGAAATTTATCTTAACAAGTATAGAAAGGCTAAAAATAAGCCAATTCTCTCCTAAGAGGAGGGAGTTTCTGCATACCTCTTTCCTAGCTTGTGCCAACACTATTAATGACTTAGCATGCAAATAATCCCTTAAGTAATCTCACCACTAGCAATAAAGTTTTGGTGAAAGAATTAAATCATGCCAGTACTGATTCCATATGTAATAATCAAGTACTTCACAATTCCACTTCAACTACAAGCCTTTGGAAGTATTCACCAGCAGCAAATAGGCTCTGCTAAATGCTAACCCTGAAACAGCAAAGCCACAGGGCCTCATATAGCAGGCAAAGCTGCTCCAGAAATTCTTTTGCCAAAGCCCCCTTGTGAAACCAGACAATTCCACCAGTATCCCATAGAGCAGGGCAGAAGTTATGCCACTTTTGCTCCTAATACAACCATAGGTATCCGCCCTATACAGATCTCATTTATCTGTTTGTGCTTTGTCTGAACTTAAGGCCTTACTGAACCTCATCTCAAGGTAAAAAGGTAATCTGTTCAAGTCCCCAAGAAAGCTTTTTTCCCCTCTTCCAAAGACAGCTACATGCATGAAAAGAAGCTAATACAGTTTCACATCTTTGCCTCCTTCTGATCATTGGCAAGCAGTATTCACAAGTTCATATCCCTACAAAAAGCTGTTTAGGACACCTCCTACATATTAAATCAGTCCCAAACTCAACATAAGCTACCACTCGTACACCTTGAGCGCAGACCAGCAGCATCTCCTGCAAATGTCACTTGTCATTTCAAGCGCCCTATTCTGCTGATCTCTAACAGCATACAAACCACATTAGAAGAAACAGAAAACACCATGTTCTCAGAAGAGCAATTTAAATACTGTAAATGTGTGCTTTGCTGAAAAAGCTCCTTCTGCCCATAATGGATGTGCAGCTACAGGAGAAAATTTCAACTTCACACAATCCTTAGAGACACACAACGTAAACACAACTATGCTCCAGTAATTTAGGTTGTTCCTAAATAGGAGATAGAAAGGGAGAGAGAAGAAACTCGGGTTTTGTGTAAAACAAGCATGAACCCATTTTTCAGTGGGGTTTTAAGCTGCTAGCAACTACAGGTGTTCAATTAGTCACCTCAGCTGTAGTCTAATCTTCAGATGCACAGCCACCCACTCCATTATGACCAGATTTCTCCCGTGAAGTGTCCAATTTCCAAGCCATCATCACCATTAGCCATTGCTGACTCTGCCTGCACTTCCCTTTAGGTTGAACTGTGCAATATTTCTGAAGGTTAGTGTATTTCTGACCATGCAACAGTCAAAAGCCTTTAACAAAGGAACCCTTTCATAATAAGCAAAAGCTTCTGACATCTCCATTCTACCTTAGTGCAACCCTCATTTTCACAATAAAAACATTTCAAGTTAGAGATGACTAAAACTTCCATCTACTTTTCTTTCAGCAAGGTATTCAGACACTTACAGACATTGGCACCACCTGGACTGAAGGAAAACTACTGCAGTATAACACCAAAGTACTAACTAGGAAAAGAGTTTGAGATTGCCAGGGCTAACAAATCATTTACTCTCTTCCATGTGCCCATCCACAGTCAGCTTCTACACCAGAGAACTCATAACTGACATTTAAGCACTGTTCGCCTGATTGTCAAAAGGCTGAAGCATTTTCCCTTAGAACTGACAGAGGCTGCACCAGAGCAATGAAAACAGACACCTGGGACAGCTATACTACAGACTTTACAAAATAAGAACTAAACCAAACTGGACTCAGATTCAGATACAGGATCAGCTTCTTGCCATAGAAGAGGCACTCAAATTTGGGCTAAGTGATTGCTACCTCTGTGTTTCAAGGCCTTCAAAGGAAGACATGCAGCTTCAGTGATTTATCTTTATTCAGAATTCCTCTTTCACTGGGCATAAAGGGGAAAGTTCATCTTAACGATTAGCATGACCCTGCAAACACTTGACCCATACAGCAGACAGTTGTCTCCATTCTCTCCAACATACATGTCCTGGGGAAGGACAGGCAGCGAAAGGGCCCACACAAAGAATGTTTAAGTCCTTCGCTATCATACTTACAGAACATACTATTTAGAAAGTAACTTCCCTGTCAGGTCAAACAGAGCCTGCAAAACCAGTTTAATCCTCTCCTCAGTTACTCATCCATTTGAGTGGTTCATCAAGCCGGTCCTTAACACGACATAATTCAGAATGAGTAAACTACATTTTAATTGCTACTGGCTATCTAGTTTACTACTTCATTTTCTTTTTTTAAAGAACTAACAGTCAAATGAAATAGGCCTTATTAAAAATAAGCTGCTATAAACTACACCCCAACAATTTAACTGGAAGAACATCAGTGGTTTCTATTTCAGCAGCATCCAAAGCAATAGCTGAATGCTGAATGAATTCAAGTATAGGAAGAGCAAAATTTGCTAGTAAAGTTCTGTGTTCCAAATACTGGATTTCAGTAAGGTATTTACAGTGGAAGCACACCAGTAAAAACAAGCACAAGGCACCCTCGCGCAAGGCAAGAATCATGGAAGAAAGATTTAAAGACATAAAAAGAAAATTCATCACAACACAAAAAAAGCAAGCAAGGAGACAAGGACAGAAAGGCTGAGACACAGATACCCATTTTCCCCTCTCAAATTAGATTGGTATGGTTTCTGAGCAAAGGCTTGGCCACCCAACTTGGCAGTTCACTAGTTTCTCAAAGTCAGAATTAGTCAAGAGCAGAGTAAACCTCTTCCACATCTCACAATCCCTCCACCTTCCACATCCCAGCTCCTCTGCGGTGCCTGGGTAACTGTTTACACAGCCTCATGATGAGCTGCAGCAGGTTTATGATGGCTCAGAAGCCTTCCGCCATGTTATTTTAACCCTGAATCAATACCCCAGTCCAAGCCACAACACAAAGGCAGAGTTGTAGCAAGACAAGTGAAAGTGCTGTGAGATAAAGCAGTCCAAGGATAAAAGAAATAAAGCTGTTAGGAGCACAGCTGGGTTAATGCCATAGTTTCAAGCGCAGTCTGTCTTTAGGCAGACTCTGAAGATGGACACTCTACAGCAAAGTTGAACAATTTTGTGGGCAAACAGTGTAATTTCAGCAACCAGTACATCACCTCCCACCCCTCTAAGGGGGTATAATAAAACTATGTTCATATATATGCAGCAATTCATATGATGTAGAAAACACTTTTCTCCCCTTAAATGCTTCATTTTGCAGCTAGACAGCTTCCAGCATTGGGGAGATTCTGCCTTTAACATCATACCTCAATGAACAGCAGGCATGGCTGAATTCAAACCACCCTGCGTCCAACAGGCCCAAGGCAGGAGCTATGTGGGGAGGGTGGTTTCCTCCTGTCCCTCCCTCTTTGTTTTTAAAGGATGGGGTACACTACTACATCAGATTTGAGGAAATTCTCCAGGAGAGGATCAGCCTGACCTCTCCTGGAGAGCTCGACAGCCCCACAGAAAAAGCTGCCTTCTGTTTCGGTTGTAAGGAGCACAAACCAGGCAAGAGATTAGGTGTGAAAGGTGGCAGCAACAAAGCCTGGTTTTAATAAATATTTCAGATATGCCAGTTTCTAAAATTAACATGCAACAGCACAAATACAGCAAGGGAGAAAACGCCATGTACCGTTTGTCAGCAGAGAGACTGTTCCCTCAGAACTGGAAGTCCTTGGAGGGCAAAGACAAGAACTGCAAGGATTTCTGGCCATAAAACAGATGGGCTGCTAGGAAAATTACATTAAGTGGGGGAGATCTGGAGGTGCCTCAAGATCTTTCTGGCCATCATGCCTAGAAATCAATTTAAGTTTGCCCTGTTACAGAATTGATTCCAGCAAGAACAGGCTGCCACTATGATCACTACTAGAGGCAGAAAAATGGAAGCCCAGAAAAGGAAGTAAAAGGCAGGGCTAAGAACAAGTCATAGTCTATTCCCAGTAAAGGATTTATTCATTTACTTACGGGGAAGTGCTGCAGCACATCGAATGAGAGGGTAATCTAACAGAGACCGCAAGCTTTCTTATTGCTTTGCACTAGGCTTTGCTTCCTAGGACAGCAGTTGATACCAGGAAGCAGTTTGTGTCTTACACATAGCTTGTAATGATGTCTGTGAATCCCAAAAGCATTCCCTTCTGTTAACTAGAAATACTGATACTTACTATAAACATGAAGTTCAGCTCAAAGCTTTCCCTAGTTTTAAGTGGTTTGGATAAACATGCGTAATGTGACCAAATCAACAGTAAGGAGATTTTTTTAGAGTCACTCAAGTGCATCAGAGTGAATGTGGCGCAGCCTATTTCAACCCGCATTTAACCAGCATTTTATCTGCATTATCTCATACATTATTATAGTTCCCTATCTCCTTGCAATATTTTAGCAACAACCCAAACCACTGCGGGTAATGTCCCAAAAAACCTGTGTGTCAGCTCTGCTTAATTTACAATGTGAAGTAACCATACTGCTTTTAGAAATACATTACATTCCTAGAGACTAGTTTTGAAACATCTAACATACTCTAAATAAGCTTCAGACAGTTTTCCATAATGCTCTGCAGAAACACTGCAGCATTAATTAAGTTAACACTAAGAATAAAGAAGTTCAGACTTTTACTACTACTGCCATTATTGCTAATCCATGTCTGCCTCCCTTCACGACCAAATCACCTGCAGCATTTCCCTTCCTACAGCCTAGAAAGTTCTTAACCACAAAACTGCATGGGAAAGTTGTCTTTAGTCAGTACAGATAAGAAAGCATCAGGCTACGCATGCTTTAATTCACAGGTGTGGAGCTGTTTGTTTTAAAAGCACATGATACAATCTTCAGAAGAAAGGGAGCCAAGATGTCATCTATACACCATTTTGAGGACACCCAACACAAGTGATACTTGGGTGGCAAAATCCAAAGCATGAACTGAGGTCCCTCAAATCCTGAGACATTGCTGCCGCAGACTCTCCTCGTCTGCACTTCACCTGTTGGGCCCCCAGTTCTGCACCTTCAACTCCCCCGTTCCAGAGACTTCTGCTACCCCTCGTGCAGCCCGAACCAGGCCCGACGCTGAGCTCCACGCCCGCCTCCTCTCCCAGCTCCGCGGGGCCTCCCACTCACGGTGAGCATTCTTAGGGAGCTCAACGCTATTTCCACGCGTCAGCGGCCGACATCTGAACAAGCAACCGGATAACCCCCACACCACCCACCTCCCTCCCCACAGAAGCCGCTCCCCGTCCAGGAGGGGGGGCACCGAAGCTCCCCATGGCCCCGCTCCGACCGCGGCCCTCCCACACGCCGCTCCCCACCGCAGAGGTCCCAGAACTTACCAGAAGCCCTACCGCTCCCCGCCAACCCTCTCAGAGCCCTACGGGCGCAGCAGCAGCCCCATGCCCGGAGGTGGGGTATCCCCGGGCACTCCCGGCGCGCACACACACACACACACACGCACCCCCCCCCACGGCCCAGCAGCCTCCCGCCACCGCCGCACACCCCCCGCCGATCCCCCGGCATGCCCCGCGGTGGGCCCGCTCCCCGCACCGCGGCGGTGGCGGAGCTACCCCCGGCCCGCAGCGGCTGAGGGCGGCCCGGGGGGGACGGGGGGGACGCGGGGACAGACGGAGCGCGCGCAGACGGACACTCACCCGCCGCAGCCCCGCGCGCCCCCGGCCGCCCCTCACCGCCGTCACGTGCCACCGCCCGCCTATCTACCGCCCAGCCAGCCCCGCCCCCGGCCCACACCGCTCCGCCTTCCCCATTGGCGGACAGCGCGTGGCCCCGCCCACCCCGCCGCCAGCCCGGCGTTCCGATTGCTCCGCAGCGCCGCCAATCAGCGTCCGGCCCGCCTCAAAACACGCCCCAACGGCGCTGCCCTTCGTGGACCGCTCTTATTGGTTGCGGGGGGTGGAGAGGGTTGCAGGAAGTGCTGCGGGATTGGCTGGTTGAGGGGAGGCCGTTGGAGGTGGGCGGGGACGCGGCGGGGGCTGAAGGAGCGCGGCGGGCGGGAGGCGCTGAGGCGGCGCCGGGCTGAGGGCGGTCCCGGACCCGGTCCCGCTGCTGCTGCCGGCGGGCGGGAGGCGCTGAGGCGGTGCCGGGCTGAGGGCGGACCCGGTCCCGCTGCTGCTGCCGGCCCTGAGCCGTGGCCCGTGCGGCGGGGGTGCCCTGGGTCTGCCTGTGCGGCGGGGGGTGCTGCGAGCCTCACCGCGGCGCTCTGAGGAGGTCGCTGCCCGTCCTGTGTCTGAGTATCACAGTGCTAAACAGCAAAGTCACCTTTATGTCTGCCTGCACGATCCTTAGCTCCTTAGAAAAGGTTTTTCAAGTTCTTCTGCCTATGCAGAAATTCAGTGCCTTTGAAAAGGCATTTATCAAAACCGAGTGTGTTTTGGTCAATTACTAACGGAGGGTTTAAGAAAGCCATATAATGGCAGGGAGCTGCGTGTTTAAAGGCCTTGTAACATCAGAAAGCTTTATGATATGCTCTATATCCAAAAGTAACACAATGAGGTGCAATAATGTGTAAACGCTGAACATTTATAAATGGAAGAAGTACAGAAGTGCAAGGGAATGAAGAAATATCTGTCCCTGCTGTCATGACTGGGAAGTAGAAGCCAAAGGTGGTAACTTCTGTGCACGGGGCCAAGATTAAGCTTTGTGAGTCCCTGCCTCCTGCTGCACACACACAGCAGCATGGGACAGCAATGAACAAGGGCCTGCAATGGGGAGAGCAGACTCCTGTTACCCTATCAGCAACCTCACTTTTAAGCTGTATCTGAGCTGCTCCAGCTGGGAACAGTTCAATGGAAAGCTCTATCTGAACTGCTCAGTTCAAAGCAAGCTCCTGTGTGGTCTGTGTGCCACAGCCTGTTCCAGCAGATAGGAGGTATTCTGTTGGAATACCAAATTCAATACTGCTAGGAGGCGCAGGAAGAAAGAAAAGGTTGGGTTTGGGTTTTTTTTTATAAACATAAATCTGTTTTGAGTTCATGCAATGAGTCAGCAACATAAGTCTCCCCACAGAGAAAATTCCACCGTGGTTGGACAATGCAAGCAGGGCCTCGGCAGTCAGAAATAAGGCTCAGCAGAAACGAAATCAGCAAATCCCTGTTTACACTGAAGGTTGGAATAAAACACTTTTTTTTTTTCCAGAAAGCACCCAAGCTGGGTCCTAAACCTCCTCACTGACTGAGCTACACCCAGAGACAGAAGATGCAGACAGATAGGCAGCACAGGAGATACCGAGTGCTTTAAATGAGAAACTAAAAGCAACACAGAGGAATGGTTCAAATGGAAACAAAGCAGTATAATTTAGCAGGTTCCCTCCTCAATCTAGGCAAAATCCATTTTTCCACTAAATATATTTCAAGCCCCTCTTTTGAAACAGGTTGTTAACTCCAACATGACTCTCAGAACAGTGTAATACTGCTGCAATCACATGAGCATGGGGAAGTCAAACACACACATGCCTGTCCTACATGCTTTCCCTTTCTCTCCCACCCTTTCCCAAAAAAGAAGACATTCCTTCCTTTTACAACCTGCTGAATCATGGCACAGGCAGGCAGCCCTGAAGCCCGCTCCTGCCTGTGCTGCTTTGTCATCGTGGGGAACAGCATAAGTTAAAACAAAAAACTAGACGCTCTTAAAAGCATACCTTACTCTGTGAGTTCTGAGATGTTTGAACTTAGATAAAAGGAATGCAAAATCAACACAAGAGAGGGAAATAATCCAGAAGGAAACAAAAAAGGGTGATAAAGGGAACAGAAGAAACATGCACGGATTTAACTGCTTTGGCAGCTGAGAAGGTGATATTTTTAGACTACGGAGTGACAGGGCAGGGGCAGTGAAAGAAAGAGGGATGGATGGCAGATACCACACAGCAAACGTGATATTGTCAAGGAAAACAGTTTAGGTGTGTTCAGGCTCTGCTGAAGGAGATTTGCCTTGCTCCACTGATAAACACTTGTGGAGCCTTGTTCTCTGATTTTGGCAGTACATTTGAAGGCAGTGTGATGAGGCTGGCACAGCCGAACAGGCAGAATTCGGGGTGAGAGACAATCCTCATTTTATAAGTTTATAAATCATCAGTTTATAACCACAGCTTTGTATAACTATTTTGGGGAACTTTTCTTGCCCTAACTGTTACCAGACAGAAAAACCTCTGGCACTTTTAGCTGCTGCTTTCCATTCTGAATTCCCTCTAACCTCAGTCTCTGAATCTTAATCTTTGCAGGGCACTGCCGCGTCGCCAGCGCTCTCCTTGCATGTCAAGCATTAGGATAGTCCATCTTCTCAGTCTCATTCTTCTCTGGAAAACTGGCAAGGAGTGGAAAATCAAGCAGGTCAGACTGGCAGGACATTAGTGACACCACACTGAGATAGCAGGCAGCCAAGGCAGATGACCAGCAGGAGAATGTTGACTTTTGCTCTTTCAAACTTTGAACTGCAGGAGGGAAGACAAGCTCACATCTCCATATGAGCAATGTCCATGCTCCCTGCTATTCATGGAGAACACATTACAGTAACATCTCTGGAGAGCACTCCTGAGGAAAGGATGGGAAAAGATACACTGACATTGTCAAAATGGGGGGCTAGGTATCTAAAGGAAATACTAAAGACCAGCTGTTTTCAAAGCTAATAAATTTGAATTTTGGAAGTGTTATAGATTAATTGTAATAAGAGGAGGCAGATAAGTCTAAGAAAGAGGAAAATGCAACAGGGAACCAGAAGCAGAGCACTAGCAGATAGATGAAAGGAGTTGGGGAGACACAGAAGATAACCCATCCTCTTGATGCCATTAACGCAAACTAGGAAGTACCCCTGGGAACAGGAACTCTGCAGAAAACTTCTGGGATCCAGAAGTTCAGAGTTATTGAAGACAATGGGTGCAAGTTTGGCCTGGATATAAGATAGGGATATCCTGATGGTTTCCCTGGGTTGTACAAAGCTTTTATGGCACTTCACCAGCTCTCTGCACACCATTTGGTTTCCACTGTGCCCCTTTCCACCACTTCTTTCACAGGTCAGATGTAGGTTTGCTTGAGAGTGGCCTTCAGCTATCCCCACAATTGTGTCCTCCCTGAGGGTCTCACACTTGAGGCATTTTTATCTGAACACAGTTGCAACACATGCAGAGGAGTTACAAGGGCAGTGCAGATGACCCTTCAGATGCAAACACAGCAACCCCAAACAGCTAAAGCCTTGCCAGCAATAGCAGCAGGCCACCACCACCTTAGCGTCCTGAGTGCATCAGCAATACCCAGATTTTTCTTCAAAGGACAAAATGCTCGTTCCATTTGCAGCCTAATGAGACCCAGAGCACAGAGAAGGGCTGTGAGTGTTGTAAGGCCAACAGAGAGAACACTGTGCTGAAACAGAAGGTCTTTCCACTTTAGCTCACGTTTCAGATCAGTCAGGGCTGACAGTGACTGACAGTGGCTGCTCTCCTCCAGCTGCTCACGGCTCTGTGCTATTTCCTCTACAACAGTGTCTGTACAGCAACACAGAACCTGCCCGTGAGTCAGTACCTCCTTGCATGTGGCCAGCCCACGGCTGTCTGGCTCAGCACTGGCCCGTTTGCTTGTTTGGAAGCAATCGTTTTGCAAGGAAGCGTTTGTATTTTGTGAAGAACCAATCCGATTTTAAATTCTCAATGGTCAAGTTTCCAAATGTCTTAAGTTTTGACAGACTGATGGGGTGTAATGAATAGCAACCAAAATTCCACTAAAATGTAGAATATCACAGAGAGAAAGGAAAGAGGTAAATGGGTTCATTGTTTAGGGGAGAGACAGGAAGGACGATGTCAGGACTGACTATGAAGAAAGGCAGGAAGCTTCCCATGCCAATATGTGATTGCTCCGGGGCACAGGGAGATCCCATGGCCAGGATTGCCTAGGAGCCCCCCATTCACACCCCACTGACCCTTTGGCTTCAGCCTCCAGCCCCACACCAGAAGCCAGGCATCTGTGACCACATGCAGCCCTGGGGTAATGGAGCTGGCTGCAGCACAGTGCTCTCCCTTGGCACCAGCCTGTTTTCCCCACCATGCTCTCTTCTTAAAAGACAGGCAAAAATCGTGGTAGAGGAGCTGCATTCCTGACATGCCATGTAAACAGCACAAGGCCACCTCACACCCCTGGTCCCTCCTAATCCCAATTAGCTGAAGTCAATAAACAGGGAATTCACAGCACTTAACTTGGTGATGTCTCCGGATACACCACTCACGCTCACAAACATCAGCTCCAGGAGCTGCAGAGGCTGGATCACAGAAGACAAATATTTCAGTTATTCTGGTGGGCCTTTGTGTCTGATCAAAATGCCCTCCTCACTCTTCTCCTTTAAGGAAGACAGAAGGCCAGATGGGGTTGGTAGCGTACATGCTGGCTTTGGAGCTTTATTTTTTCACACTTCTGTACTGTTTTCACTTAAATCTTGCATGTGATTTCACACTGAGCCTGTTTCTCTTTGTATTACCAGCGTGCCACCCTCCATGTGGCTTCCTCCTTTGTGCTTATGTGGTTGCACCATGGCTGGAGTTGGGCACCTGTCCCAGCTGAAGGCAAATCAGCTAAAAGACATGTGGTTTGATCACAGCTGGATTAGTGGGATTGGACTTTTTAAGAGCAGCACAGACATATATATGCTTGGACAACTTGTGACATTGAATCTCCAACACCCAATGTAATTGCTGATGAAGTTCATGCTGAAACACTCCACTATCAGTCAGAAGGGCTGAGATGGTCCTTGCTGTTGGGCATCATTTTTTGGTACATGGCACAGGTGGAAAACTGAGCTGGGCAACCTCTTAAAATTGCCATCATGGCTCTGTAAGTCAGTGATGTTCAGGAGGGACTTGCTTCTGAGAAACACCTCACAGGGAGAGTCATGGCACAGCTGCACTGTGGCCACTGCAACCAGCCAACAAGGATTCCATGTACACTCTATCCCTAATAACCACTTGGTCACACACAGGAGCTGCAGGGCAGAGTGACTGTGCGCATTTAGCTTCCTCTCCAAAAACAACAGAGCTGCAGAAGCCCTGCTCAAGGGGGTTTTCCATGCCTGTGCTCACCCCAGGAGGGTTTCAGCAGATGGTGGGATAAGGTATGCCTGTGTGTGCTGTGGATCTATGTCCATTTCTCAGTTAGACTGTGAATTTGTTATTAATCAGGTGAAAATATTTCCCTATAAATGGAAATTACTTATGAGCTGTTTCCAGATGCCGGCTTCGAACTAAAGCTCACACGCACCAGAGTCCCCACAGAAGCTGCAGTCACCAACAGCTCCGGCCCCTGCAGCACCCCTTGGCCTGGCCAGTGGTTCTCCCTTCCATTGCCTCGTCAGGACTGGATTCATATCCCAGAAGCACAGCAGTGTCTGTGTTTCCTTCCGCTATTGGGATACTTCCTGATCTAAATGTGCCTGGCAGGAGGGTATCTTGTGCAGCCACAGAGATGTTCTGCCCAAGGAGCAGAACGTTCATCCCAGGCTGGGATCCCTCCCTTTGCAGGCAGTACACAGCTTGATGTGCCGGAGGGGCCGTAACACTCCCAACTAAAGCACCACCGATGTGGCTGCTTCTGCATCCTGGCTTTGGGAGCCCATCGTCACCTTCCCATTCTGATGGGTTTATTTTCCTCTCTCACACGCCTGTTACTCAGAAAAAAAAGGCTGATGCACATTTATTTTCCAAATAAAATGACAGTGAGACTCTCTTTGTAATCTGCAGCCTCCTGTGCTTTCCTAAGGACAGCTAAATGGGATGAACGAAAGCGTATAACCAGGCGCAGAGGAGGGAGAGGCTCCCTCTGCTCAACACCCACTGCTCACATCGGCAGCTCCCCACTGCCTTCTGGTGGCAAAAATGCATTGAAACCTCCCTCCCGGCCCGGGCTTCTCCTCTCAAGCCGGAGCCAAACGCTTGTGCTGAGCGTGTGGTTTGGGGCCCCGTCTCGCGCCCTTCCTGGTGTCGCCTGCAGTCACTCTGACATTCCTCCTCTCTTCTGCAGAAAAAGGCTCCATTCTGTGCCAGAAAGGAAGGCTGGGAATAAGCAAAGCCTCTGTTTCTAAGGGTCCGGCTCTGCCTGTAGGGATTGGACGTGTCTCTAACGTTTCTCTGCCTCGCAGGAGCTCGCAGCTCTTAACAGCCCTCTGCCAACGTCCCCCAAAAGTGCAGGCACCTCCAAGGTTCACCCTTGCTCTGGGTGCCCGGTGTTAGCTGATTGGGAATGGTGAACGGATTTCCCTGGTTGCCAGGAGCAAAGCACCCAGGAGTGAAAGGGTCTCTAGGATTTGCTGCTGCATGTATTTGTGATAGTCATCTCCTAGGAAAGGATTAGCTGCTGGGCCTGGAGGTGGGCCCGTGCCTGCCTGGCCTCTGAAGTCCAGCAAGAACAAAGTGTATATGAAGGATTTTGTCCCTGCTGGAGCGACCGGCTGCTGTAACCAGGGATGGCAGCAAGGGCAGCACAGACAGCAGTAGGATGAAGAGGAGGACCATGACTTCCAGCCCCTTGTGTGGAGTTCTGTGCAGCAAAAGCAGCCTCAGAGGGTCTAACCTGGTCATCTGTCAGGGTTTTCCATGGGAACATGCTGCATTTTCATGCTTTGCTGCAGCTGACAAAACCAAGATAACATTATGGTGCTGTATCCATTCTTTCCTTTGAATGGTCACAGAGAAAAATTCCCTTTCATTCACTTGTCAACCTGGACTCTTGCCCAAAAGCATCTGGAAATGGGCAAAAGGAGTGCACTGTGCAGAGGTACTGGAGGTTTCTCTCATGAGAACATCTATGTTTATATTGTATAGGAGCCACTTGCTTCTGAGAGCTCCCTGAAGCATAGGGTGAACCTTAGGCACAGCCTGGGGTGTCCATATTGTCTTTGGAGACATCTGGAAGCCCTTTGGATGGGAAGCTAAGGCTGTCCACATCACCCATGGGAACTCCGCAGCCCTCCGGGCCTCAGCATGAAGGCTGTGCTTTGGAGCTGCTCATACATGACAAAGAGGAGAGAACAGACCCAATGACTGTTTCTCCCTGTATTAACATCAGCATTTCTGCTCATCCTGATTTAGACCAAGGGGATAGTAGAGCCTGTCCTATATGCTTCCTGGTTTGGGTCTTGCTGCCACTGCTGTTTTAGGGGGGGATGAAAGGAAATTATGCCAAGTGTTATTTCAGAAATCAAAGACCCTTGTTAAAACCAGATCTAGGGAAGGGCATGTCAACCAAAGATGTATGTGAGAATCTGGAATTCACTGGGTTTTCTTCTGGTTTGGAGTAAAGAGAGTGATTACTGTGGCCCTAAGGGTATGGTGTTCTCGCTGTCCTTTACTGTCCTGAGCTTAGATTGACCCCAGTTTTCAGTGAAGCCACCTGAAAAGCTGGAAATTGTTAAAAACCCCTAAACACGGCTGTTCTAATAATGTCTCCAGGGAAAATGGTGAGTCACAGATGGAAAAGCAGCACTGTGGCTGCATGCAAGCGCAATATGCTGTGCAGTATTCTCTGTAGAGTTAGAAGATGCAGAAGCTTTCCAGTGTCTAAACCCAAGGGAGTGTGGACATGGGGGACTGTCTGGCTATTAACAAATCAAGCAGAAGCTGGGGGATGAGAGGGTTTCTTCGATATATGGGCTGATAGGAAAACAAAGGTAGAGTCAGTCACAGAAAATGTCTGCTTGGCACCAGAGTGGAAGGAATGGTTAAGGTTACACAAGTGAAACATGACAACCTTTGCTCTCATTTTCAAGTCAAGTAGCTTCGAGTTAGATTTTTATCACTCAAGGCTTGAATTAATCATGAGGCGAGTGTTATAACTGAAAGAAATAGATCAAATTATAAAGGCAAGCTGCCACCAAGCTCAGTGGAAACTCATGAGAATGAGGAGGAATGAAGAGACAGATCTGATGAAGAATAATAAAGGTATCAGCTGTGCTTCAGGGGATGTTGCTGTTCTCAAACACAAATTCCAGAGTCAAAAATATGGTGCTTTAGTTTTCCATCAGGAAACAAGGCCAGGTAAGAGCTTGGATTCTTTCAGAGCATGCTAACCCTGCCAAGGTGAGGAGGTTTGCAGCTGAGCTGCCCCCATTTGCCTTCATAGAAGCTGGATTACCACTGTCTGGTGCATATCAGACAAGTTCACTATTTTGCTTTTACATTTCCAGTTCATCCCTTTCATTTATTCTAAACATCTCCTCCATTAGACTCTGCTTTTTGCAGGTGTGCACCCATGGAACTGGGATCAGTCACTGACTTTCTAAAACCACATCATCAGCTTCCTTTGGTTTTTCTGGGACATTTTATTAGAATCATAGAATAGTCAGGGTTGGAAAGGACCTTAAGATCATCCAGTTCCAACCCCCCTGCCATGGGCAGGGACACCTCACACTAAACCATGCCACCCAAGGCTATGTCCAGCCCAGCCTTGAACACCGCCAGCGATGGAGCATTCACAACTTCCCTGGGCAACCCATTCCAGTGCCTCACCACCCTTACAGTAAAGAATTTCTTCCCTATATCCAATGTATTTTAATCGAAGATGTTGTCCTGTGAACAGGTACATTTTCAATCTGTCCATCAACTCAGTGACAAGGGTTTTCCTTTTGTTCCCACTGGATAACCCCCGTCCAAGGTAAAAGTGGACTGAGCTGCAAGCTGTCTGGAATCCCGGATAGACTTTTGCTAGAGGTTGTTTCCTGATAGCCTTTTACAAGGCAGCAAAAAGAATCAAAGGGATCCTCCCCCTTTATGAATATGAAGATGTAGATCTGAGGCAAACTCAGAAAAACACCCAAATTAAATTTAACATGAAAGCTGTTTGTAACTGGTTCCTAATTTTCTTAACTCATTACAAAACCAGATCAGTCTTAAAGCTCTTCATAGGTGTTATATATATATATATATACACACAGATTAAAAAATCTGCATCTATATGCATAATAAAAAGTGTTGTGCAATCAAAATATACATACTAAATATCTATACCCTGTATCTAGGGTTAAGAAGGTCGCTGGTACAAGAAAGGGGTGATCATTAGAGGACCTTGGAGGAATTTGAACTCATTTTCACTGGAGAAAAAAAAGTGCTCTGCAGATAGCAGCTGCGCATGTAAACCTGTTGTAAATATTGAGCCTCTGGAAATTATGAGCTGAGGTTTTTCTGTTTGCTTTAGCAATAACCTAAACATGCTTCCTGATAAGTCCTGCACCAGCAGCCTGGGTTGTGTATTCCTAAATAGGCACCTTCTTCTTTGACAGAAGTGAAACGTTATAGAAACTAGTAGTGTCCTAACAAAACCTCCCACAAAGACTTGAATTAAGGATAACTCTGTAAGGATTTTATTGTCTCTTTGACATCCATCCTGCTATGTATCAGACAAAATAAAAGATTCTTTTCTGCCTTGCAGTCTGTTGGCATTTTATAGGCAATTTCTTCACAGACAATTTCCTTATAGAAAAGGTGAGACTGATCCTTAAAGTCAGCACACAATACATGCCCTTGTAGGTGTGCATCCCTGTTCTCCTCCAGATATACTGTTTTTCCAAATGGAGGAGCACACTGATGTCCCAGTTCTTTTGCCCATCTTCTTCGCTGCAGGTAACCCCCTCAGAAGGGGTTTTGCTTGCTTGGCTGCTTGTAGCCAGTCCCAGGGCTCTCTGGTTGCTTCATAAGTGTCCCTTCTAGTCTCACCGGCACTCAAGTCTGGCAGACTGGCAGTTATGAGCAGCAGGCAGTTACTGATCTGGTGATGTCAGTGAATTAAAATCCTATTTGGCCACCCTGGCCCAGGCAATATCTTTATAGCATTGGATTATATCAGCAAATTATAAGCAGTCATACAGGTTATTGCTAATTCTCTTTCTGTGGCACGTGGCTTAGCAAAAGATCCTTTAAATAGACTGTGAGACACCAGTGCTCCTCTTGGGCAACTGCAGGAATTTGAGCCTGAGCTCTCTTAAATCCCATTCTTGCATAATCTGCTTAGATTTGTAATTTCCAATGTTGCTATTCCTGCTGCCAAAAGCTCAGTTGTCACTCAGATACCAGAGCTCTTTTGTCCAAAGGGCAAGGCAAATTATCCTTTGGTATTTGCAGAACTATAGCAACGGCCAAAAATTTAAGAGGGGTATTCAAGAGAAGCCCAAGACAGTGAATGAAGTGCACAAGCTGTTACATGTAGACACTGAAACTGTGCAGGGCATAGCATCCATTTGGGATCTCGGCAGGTGCTAAAAAAAGGATTAAATTGGGATGTAAAACTGCAGTGTCGAGCACTAATAACAGAGCTGTCAGACACCAAAGACCAAGCTCGTGTGTGCTGCGTTCAACTCTGCTTTGTCAGACCCCAGATAAAAGCCTACTTGGATCATGCAGAGGCAGCGGATGAACGCTGACCTGCAGACTGAACTCTGCATAGCCAGGAGGCATCAAGCACTGACTTGGGCATTGAGAACTTCCCTAGTGGAAGTGGCTACCATCAGGACATGCAAAGTTAAAAGGCAGCATTCCAGTCCTGCGCAGTGTGGAGCAGAGAGAGGGATGATGGAAAAGGTGTTTCCTTAAGTGTGATACAACAGGCAGCAGGATCCCTGTCCCAGTACTGTCCACCTTACTTATTGCTGTTACAGGCAGAAATCAATAGAAGTATGTCTACAAGGTCTGCAGACAAGGTATTGAAAGCATAATGGCTTGTGAGGGGTTTGTATCACTGAAAAAACAAGCTTTCCTTAAAATAAACTTTGAATGCACCTCACTAGAAGAGGGCAGTGGAATTATGTCAGGAAGCTGGAAGCAGTGGAATACTTGTGTAAGGGCTACCAGAACTCCTCAAATGATGGCAGGTTCTCTCTGCCCTTTTCCCCAGCAGGTACTGGTAGTACAGCTCTAACCAGGAACTCAGTAACTGCCCCTGATGAATTCTCTTATCAGAGCACTTACAGACACCATCCATCTCACCTCCAGGCTTTGGGAGGCAGATAGTCTGCAAAGTAACATCACTTCAATTGCCACTTCAGCTGCCCAGTGGCTAAAAGCAAGGGTGTGCAGGCAAGGTTGGTATTCAGCACTGTTTCTGGACGTTCTATTCTTTCACACAATTGCATCATGCAACCATTTCACACCCTAAAAATAAACCCATCTGGTTTTAAAGCAATTCCTGTGTCCCACTGTGGGATTGGCTTTGCGAACGATGAGAGGCACTTCCTTGCATTTTGCAAAGGCTCCTTGTTCCTGATGAACTCAGAACTTGTCAGAGGTTTCTGGGAAGAGCAAGATTCTCTGACTTTGACCCCTGTCTGTTTGTCCTGGATCCCCATGACACAGCCCCTAACTGCCTCACTCTGTGGGCCAGCACCCCGTAGCTGGAGAGGCTGAAGTTGCCCTGAAAGTGCTGGAAGAAGGCGGATGCCAGGATTGGTGCCTGGTCCCAGTGGTACCTCTGGGACTCCTCTTGGCCTGGCTTTGCAAGCCAGGAGCAGCGATAGAATGGGAAAGGCTCAGAAGGAGCCTCGGCTTCTGGTACCTTAAATGGTGTTGCTCAACTTGAGACTCTGGGGGTAGGAGTCACCGTGGCGGTGGACAGCAGAGCTGTTCATGCAATGGCTGGGCTCCACGGGAGGCTGGAGGTGTCACACTCCTGTAGCACCTCTTCCCAGGACAGTCCCCAGCCCTGCTGTCCCTGCAGGTGCCATCACTGTCAGTACACGCAGCTCAGCCAGGCTCCAACACACAAAGGCTACAAGAAACAGTGGCCAGTAACCAGAAACCAGAAACCTGTCCTCTTGCAGACCCACATCTGCCTCCCGTGACCCATAGCTGCTCCCGTCTCCTGGTCCTGTGCCAGCAGGAGATGCGGACCTCAGCTCTGTTTAACTTCTTTGGGGGCAAGAGAAGGGACAGAGCCTGTTTGCATTCCTCTGGGCTCAGCTGTTTACATGACCCGGGCAGGCTCTTCACACTGCTTACACTGCGCTTGTAGCCTCACCTCACAACTGCAGCACAGTGTATGTATACCTCGCTGGCAGCATCCCACCCGTACCCAGCATCTGTTCCCTGCCCAGCTGTCCCATGCACTCAGAACATCACTCCGGGCATCTTCTGGGGGCACGAGGGCAAAAAAGTTCAAAGAACAACAGTCCAATAGATGACTGCTCTCGTGCACAGCATCTGCCCTTAGATGCATTTCAAAACTCTTTAATCCCACTGATGTCAGAGGAGCTTTACAGAAACATCTGTCTGTCTCCTAATGCGTCCCTTGTGCTTCTGCCAGTGCCTTCTGCCCTCACATAAGCTCCTCTACAGGCCTCATCCTGGTCCCATGCTGATGGCTGAAGACTCTGTGGGCTCACCGTTCCATGTTCATCCAGCTCGGCTGCAACCCAGGGAGATGGACGGGGTGACACAGGGCAGGACACTTGGCAGGACACAGGTTCACTGGGCAGCTCCACACCAGCCCGTTACAGAGGGCTGAGGAAGCCGAGCTCAGGGTCAAGGCATACAACCAGGTGCTGGTAGCCATGGCAAAATACAAGTGGGAGGGCTTGAGGTTAAATGCAGCTCCTGACTGAGCCTGGAAGGTTATTTGCAGCTCATGTGTCTCTTCCCAGTGGCATGGTCCCTGCTCACAGCGTTGGCCTCCAGCCTCCCGCCTGCATCTCTGTTCATATCACATCTCACCTACCACAGATCTCCCTCAGAACCACCTCCTTTGTCTCCTTGAAACTCTTCCTTCCCCCTAACCCCACATGGGAGAGGACTTTGGTGTGAAAGGCACTCACCCCCTCTTTGATGCTGTGCCCAGCTCTATCTCATAACAGGGTAGGGCTGACCAGCATCCGGCTTTCTGGTCCGAACAAGATAGAAAAGCTAAAGAGCTCTATTTCTTCACCCCTGTAATTTAGGGAAAGGGAAGCTGCACTCCATGGCCACTCTTCAGCCTTTGATGTATTCTGATGTGCCCTTTGGCCTTGCAATTTTTTCCCCACATGGTTATAGGATAATACTAAGCGTGTGTTAACATAATAGCTGCCAAAGATGTTTGAAAAGCTTGTTTGTCCCTCTGCAAAGGGAAATCCTCCCCCTCCCTGACACATGCACTTATTGCTCCAGAGAGAGCACAGAGAAGAACCGTGGCCTTTCTGCCATTGTTCTTTTTTGTTTATTGCTACTTCTGACATTCTGATGAAAAGGGAGTAGGAAAATTGGCAAAACACATGGAAAGGAGTTTCCTCGTGTGACAATAACACAAGACAAGGCAGGGCAAGAGAGGGGTTTAATTTGCCTGGTTTGATACTTTTAACAAGATGCTGACCATAACAGAAGAGGTATTATTCATTTGCACGGATCTGTGCCATTTGATGATGGGTTAAGGGGAGAATTTTGGCATTGCTTTTATACTGATGTGCCCTCTAGTCATTTTAATGAGCCTAGATAAAGCTCACCAAACTCCTTCAGAGGAAAGCTAACAGCAAATCTCCAACTTACCCCTAACTAAATGAGTATATGTGCTCATTTGTATTGTTTCCCAAAGACTCAGCTCTCCATCTTGGTTTATAGAAAATGGCTTTGAATATTTTACCTGTTTTAGCTTTAAAGTGAACCCTTTGGCTTTACTGAGATGCTGTCAATTTGGGTTGTTAATTGGACTGTCAATTGGAGCACTCAGCCGTAGTCCTGCTTCATGCAGTGGAGGGGTTAAAACAAGGGGTTAAAGAGGGTTAAAGCAGAGCCTGGTTTGGCCCTCAGGAATTCTGTTATAACTAATCATTTGAGAACATTTACTTGACCACTTTGATACGCCACAGACATAGAAATCTCAGGAATATGTGTCTGAAATGCACCTAGATGAAGAGGCTAACGTGCTTCTCCGATACATACTGAGTTTGTACTCCAAGGGATGCTTCACATCATGCCAGCCTGGATGTTGCTGATCTAGTTGAAAATGTCCCTGCTCGTTGCACTAGACTTGGACTAGATGACCTCTGAGGCTCTCTTCCAACCCAAACTATTCTGATTCCATGCCTCTAAAACCAACCACCTACTATTTTATTTTCCGAAAGGAGAAGCCTCTGTGTCAATGCACCCTTTAGGAAGACACACTAATTCCTGACACGCAAAGCTTTTATGGCTATGGCAAAATGCAGATCCCAGGACGCATTCCAAAATCCTCAGGGGATCCGAGCCAGCCAGGAGCCGCGGTGGGAATTGCAGAACAGAAATCCTCTGCAGCTGACCTCACTTCCTAGGAACAGCCACATGTGGCCAACTGCTTCTTTGTAAGGGACCAAATCATGCTTTGGCCACAGTTTCAGTCCATCCTTCCTCTTAAAGCTGCAAAACCCAAGAATTCCAGGAAAATTTCAACACAAGTTGGTCTGAGTTAACAGAAATCTCCGCATGGATGGGAGGTCCAGGAAGACACGTCACTACCTCCAGTGTCCCAGCCTGAGTGAGCATGAGTTGAACAGACAGAGGCACTTGTGGCTGAGCTCTCTTTCATTCTCCTCTTGAACTAGAAAAACTCCTTTTTCCCTGTGTGGCTTTTAATTCTTTTGACTGAAAACCCCTCTCTTTTTTGCTGTGTGGCTCTTAGAAAGAGACCAAACTGCTCTTGCAAGCAGCGCCACGGGCACAGGTTTGGACGTGCTAAGGCTGCAAAAGAATTTGAAGGGAAAGGAAGCACAAGCACCAACTAGATCAGAAAATACTTCTGTACTTTTACAATGCAGTTGGAAGGATGAGGCGCCCTCCGTGCTGCACAGCTGAAGGGTAAGTTGCTCAGCTGCAAAATGTTCCATTTTCCACTAACTTGGCCTGTTGTACCCTCAGGAAATACATCTGTATGGGGATGTCACTGCAAGTAACGGTGGTGGACTCAGTGCTGCTGGCTGCTCATTGTCCTGCTGCTCCTGGGGGGAAACAGGCACTGCAAACTCTGTGGATGCTTAAAACTCCTCCAGAGTCCTCCAGATGTCTTCTTCCTTTTGCGTTGCTTATTTTTCTTCCCAAGTTTATTTTTAAACCCTATCAGTGTTGCAGCTCAGCTCACTGTGTGGCCCTACAGTGGTAATTAGGAGGCAGAAAGGATTAATAGCTGCAGGAAGAGGGGCAGAAGCAACCATGGGCACAGAGAAATGCCTCTCACAATGAATCAGTGGGAGCTGCGAGGAGTTTGGACTGTACCAGATCCAGCTGCTCCGTGATGCAGGGCCATGTTTAGATCATGCAACCCGGAGAGCAAAGTACACGCTCTGGAGTGGAAGAGGACAGTGTTTTGTTAGCTTCTGCTCAGTAAACCCATCCCGAGGGATATGGGAGCCATTCAAGCCAAGCCTCCTGCAAGCAAGTCTCCCTTTGTCTGTGGACCAGAGTTTTCTGTCTGATCAATAGCATGATCTGAGTCACTGCTCGCTTGTGTAGTCATTAGGTTGGATGGAAGGTGGCTGAGGCGGGGGGGTGTGAGGGGGACCATGTCTGCTGGCTGGAGCCTGCCATGGCATCTCCTACACAGGGATGCTAATGGACACTGTGGTCTGCAGGATGCTGAGTCCATCCACTGGTGATAGTCCCATCATTGAAGGGCATTTGACGCTAGAAGGAGGGTACTTGTGTCTGCTCCTTGCAAAACCAGCATGAGAACAGAAAATAAGGCAAGTTGTGATGGTGACAAATAGGGACAAGAAAAATGTTTTGCACTCCAGGAGGTAAAGACAGCTTGAAAAATTATGCTTATGGGGGAGGAAGAAGGAGGAGAGAGACATCTGTGCTTGTGTACTCATTCATGTTTCTACTAGCCTTTATTATATTTAGACTATGCTAGATAATACTAGAAGTACTTTGCATCTAATGATGATCTGGGGAGCAGGAGTGCTCTGTGGCAGCCTTTAAAGCTCCTCCTGGCCCGGTTTCCTTACACATATTTGACACTTTTGATGCACGTTACGCTGCACTGTCATCTGATGGAGGTGTAAGCCCAGATCTTTTTTGTTCAGTTGTTTTGATTAATGTTTTCTTTTGCTAGCAGGCTGTAATCTCACCCTTAGCAGAGGGAAATCAAATGTCATTAAACACTGCAAGACCTCCGCCCTTTCTGGGCTGACTCAGCTGAAGGCTGAGGCTGAGTCCTTCATTTCTTTCAAAGCTTTCAAAGCTGAAGGCTGAGTCCTTCATTTCTTTAACAGCTGCATGGGAGATAAACACAACGCCCCTTGTATTTCTAGAGTCACTGGAATGAAAAAGAATCAATTCTGAGATGAAAGAATTAATCTTAGAGCTGGTGCTTGGAAAACGGTGATGTCTGTGTTTGATATTTGGAGAAATACTAAGCTGGGACATTGCTATAGCCTCCTCGAGTGCCTTTATCCCTTAGAGAGAGGCAGAAAACCAGAACCAGCTTATTGCTCCTCAGAAAGTCTATCAAGGACATCAGGCATACAGTGTAATTTCTGTAAACTGCTTTAATGTGATCTCATTTTCTATAGTAGCGATGTTTAACAATCTTGTCTTAACCCGCTTTCCTTCTTCCCTGTCTGAAGGGAAAATTCTTTGGATGAAAGGAGAGGAAGGAAACAAAGCCAACAGTCCCAGCAGCTTGCAGCCAGGCCAGCTTTGAGCTGTTAAGCAGGAATTAGCCAAGTGCATCTCCCCTGACATGGATGTGTCTCTCCTTTTGCTATATCCTGATGAATTCTGCAGGGTTCTATCCACAGAGAACTCTCTGTGGTGTTTACAATAGGAGTTAATTTGTCTGAGGACTGATCAGAAGCCTTAAATGCCCAGCTCCCAGCCTTGCCAGTAGAAGGAATGACTCTAACACCCCCTTGGTGTCTGACATTTTTGGACCCATCCCCAAGTAAAGTATCACCATGAACAACAGATCTATACCTTGTATACTTTATGACATCCTGTCCTACCATTGCAGAGGGGTTTTCACTTGGGCTTTATTCAATGCTCTCTCAGAGTCTGAGTTGTATTCAGTGTCTAATGTGTGCTTCCCAGCTCTGTGCACGCAGTGATGTGTGCTCTGAGAAGCTGCCTGTCCTGGTGCTGAAGTGGAACAGGACAGTCCAAGTGATGCTGCAGTTTCTCATGCAACATCAGCAGGATGGGTGTGCCTTGGCCTTTGTTAGAGGCAGTTTTAAACCAGATGCCTCGGGGGGGTGGATTGCTGGGCTGTTGAGATCTGTCCCCCTCTCTTGCCAACTTATCTCTTATCAACTCTCAGTTCCCCTCTCTTATCTCTCACATGCTCACTCTCTGTTGGCTCTCCCACTTCCTTGTAACTTATTCCTTGAAAAGGGAGGATGGGAACAGAAATAACCCCATTAGGCTGGTCTCTGCCCATTTGCATTTCCTCAACGCATATGGTAATGGATAAGCTAGACTCCTCCTGGGTTTAAACACCATGTACAAACCTTCCCTGTTCCATTACAGCAAACCTATGCTGCCAGCTACTACTGCCGACTGCTGCATCAGCAAGGATTAAACTTGCTCAGAGGAGATTCTGATCAAGAAATCAGATTTTCTAGGGTCTGGAAGAGTCAATATGTTGGATCAGATTCATCTGCTGGCTGCCGTGACAGTCCTGGGAGTCCTGGAGCAAGGTAGGGACCATCGGATGCCTAAATGTTTCTCGAGTCAGTCTACTGTACCTCCACTCATTTCCTTTCACTCACATGTGTAAGTTCTGCTGTTGCACTGCACTTCCCTGGTTTTCAGACAGTGGAGCAATATCTTGTGTGGGTTTTGAAAAGTATACAACAAAACAAGTGCCTGTGAAGCCCTTGCTCTGAACTGACCTTGGCAAATCTTCTCCTCTGCAAACATGCAGAATTTCTCTCTTTGAAAAATGGGTTAACAGCAGTTCCTGAGGTTTTTCAACACTCAGAGAGCACTGCAGTGTGGAAAGGCAGAAGAACAGGCCATGGTGGGTCACACAGAACACCTCCCAGCTGTGGTTCCACACTGCATGACAATTTAGTTCAGTGTCTGGGTGGTTTATCTGTGGCATCAGTCCCCTCCTTCCTCAGCTATCAGGACTTTAACTAAAACATTAAAGATTGGAAAAAACTGAAAATTAGCAGTAACAAAGTATGTCTGAACCGTGTAACCTTTTCTATAGGTAATAGATGATCTGTTAATTACACAAGAGATAAAGCAGATATCTGGTGGTGGTACGTGACTGCATAGTCCTTGCTTCCCTGTTGTACTGGGCCATTCCTTTTCCTTGTCTGAAACATATCTGTGATTTTCATCCAGCTTTCTCTGCTATGCAGGGGCACAGCGTTAGGAGGAGACCATGGATCTTTTGTCCCTACCTATGGTAGTCTCCCTGCCCCACCATACCCAGCCAGAGGACTGACCACTGCTACTTTTCTCTCTTTTGCTGCAGCCTACTTCTTCCTCCAGGTGATCTATGCTAGGAGGGCATTTGGCATTTCGCCTCCAAAGATCTCAGGCCCACCTGAATTTGAGAGGATCTTTCGAGCACAGTAAGAAACTCCTCTTACAAGATGCTTGCCAGATCTCGCATCTAATGGCACTGCCCTTCCCCTGCTTCGCTGTTCATTTCTCAGGACTGTAATTCGTAAGTTACCTCCCTTGGGGTTAAGTTAATGGGCTTAAGAGTTAGTCTAGGGACTCTCCTGATATGAGTGCTAAACACAGCAGCCACTGCTGATAGAAATCACACAGGAGTCTGCTGCAGAGTGAAGGGCTGCTAAAGACAGAATTGTTGGTGCCTGAGACTTAGGCTGGTTATAGCCAAGCAGCGTCAAAGCCTCAGGAAGCTTCAGCCCTGCCCTGAGCCTTCCTCACTGGCAATTACAAGCTCCCAGAGAGATCTCAGCTGGGGCTGGGACTGGGATAGACATGATCCATCATCTCTGCTGTGACTTCTGTGCTAGGGTTGCGGTAGGAAGGGAAGCAGAGAGAGAGGAAGCTTCCACTTCTGCTGTATCTGAGCACTGAAAAAAAAGCAACCAGCCAACAGGAGCAGGATGCCCTCAGCCACCCCCTTCTCTGCTCCTTTGCCAGCCTTGACTCAACCTCATCCAGCATCTCCTGCCCATACTACTTTGTCTTTGGGGGGATGGGGCATGGCCTACAGTGAACTGCTCTCTCCTGCATAAAGCCAAGCTGCTCTGGCCTTATCTGCTTAAGATGCACTTCACCCTCAACGTGTCTGCAGCCTGCTGGAACAGACCTTCCTTGTGGCTTTGGGGCTGCAGCACTTGGGAAGGGGCAGCAGGGGTGGTTCATAGAGCCCTTCTGTGCACAAACTGACCTGGGCATCTTTGACTTAATTTCTTGTGCCCTGGAGACCCAGTTTCTTCCACTGTTTAATTCTTGTGAATAAAGGTGGAATGGGAGCTGTGTGGAAACATGGCAACATCAGCTCTTAAAAAGCAAGAGCCTCCAGCATCTTGAAACTGCTGGGGGAAGCAAAACCAAAAGATCTTCCTCCTTTTCCTTGTTTATGACCTTTCTCTTTCCTGCCAGGGTGAACTCCTCTGAGTATTTTCCCATTTTCCTGGCACTTCTGTGGCAGGCTGGACTCTTCTTCCATCAAGGTGAGAATAGCCCGTTACCTGGTTTGTCACTGGATCTGTTCCCCTGAGCACGGCCCCAGTCCTCAGGTCCTGCTCACCTTCCAAGCAATAAATCGGGCAGTAATTCTGTCCCTGATGGGGTGGTAGAGCCAGAGGAAACAAAGCCTCTGTTCCTTCCCTTTGGGCTACCTGCTTGGATCAAAGCAGCCCTAAAAAGTCTCTGGAGATGGTTACTGTGACTTCTCTCAACTGCAGGTCTGGCTGCAGCCTTGGGTCTGGTCTACCTCTATGCCCGCTACCGCTACTTTGTGGGATACAAGGCATCATCCTCAGAAAGGTGAGCACCTCTGCCAGCCTGGAGTATGTGGTAACTGCTGGGGTTTGCATTTGGGAACATAGTGTGCTTCAGAGAAGCTCCAGACTCCTCCTGGCTGCTCTGGTGTCCCTGCATGACTCAGCCTTGCCAAGCTCTCCCTGGGGCATAACGTGGGCATGGGTACAGGGCTGGGGCCAGAGACACAGACATGGTGCAAGGCCAGAGCTGCCCTGAGCCCTTGCAGGTATGTGTGTGCTCCTTCAGGGTGGGAGCAGGGCACAGGACCCCATGCAGGAGGCAGGGGACAGCCAGGGGCTGCCTTTCCACCCTGTTCCTGAGTGAGAGCAGCAATGCTTGGCCTCAGCAGGCTCCCTCTCTCCTACCAGGCTTGCGCCGATATACTTTGGCACTGGAGTTCTTTGGATTCTCGTTGCAGCATCAGTCCTGGGCATCCTGCATTTCTTCCTCTCTCACTACATGGGGCTGAATATCCTCCACCTTCTCAAAGCGTGACTCACTGCTCTGTTCCTCATCAGTATCCTCGCCTTTGAGTCCTGCTCCCTCCTGCCCCCAGTTACAGACTGCCTGCAACCAACACAGTCCCCAGCAACAAATCCACCTTCACCTGAGTTTTTAACATCTCCCTCCTCGTTGCCAAGCACTGGCATGAGCTGCTGGGCTCTTCAGGAGGTATTTTTCCCCTGTGCCACTCTAGGTGTCAAGTGCTCCATATCTGGCAGCTCCATCATGCCTGATGCAGAAACAACAGTGCTCCAAAACGGGGGGAACTGTAGGAAAACCAGACATGTAAAAGCAAACTCATCTCAGCCTGAGCTTCCCAGTGAGTTACCCCATGGAACTGCCATGTGTTCCCCTTCCTCCAAGGGCTCTGCCTCCAGCCCAGGCACCAAATGTGGGTTCATTCCAGTTTACCAAGTCCCACACTCAAGAAAGGCATTTGTTTGAAACCAGATGTGGGTTGAGGCATAACAAAAGAGGTGAGGAATAAACAGGAGCAGCCACCAACACGTTGTGCAAAAGTCTATTAGTGCCCTCATAATGGTTATTAGCCACTGCCCATGGGCGATGCTGTAAATCAGAGTGCACAAACTCCTAACCACTACTGCATATCCCACTTTGAATACTGCTGAGCAACAACACGCACAAATAAAGAGGCAGTGAGCTTGCTGTGCTGGGTGTCTCCTGGTGGGTCTGCCGTTAACAGAGGAGTAAAACATGAACGCCTGAATGCAAGGTGGCTGCCTCAGTTTCCCTGCTGTGCGGTGCAACACAGCCTGCAACCCTACATCCTGCGGGAGGAGAGTTCTGAGTAGAGAGAAACTGATTTTCAGAGGATCTGAGGTCTGAGACTGGCGTCTTTGCTGCTCAGCACTAAACAGTGGTCCCCACGGGGTGTTTTTCCCAGGGCTCCAGTCCCCCTCTGGGCTTCCTGAGGCAGGAAGGGATGGATTTACATGGAGCCCTGCATTCACAACACTGATGCTTTTGGCCATCAGTCTACTCATGTCAGCAGCACAGCTCAGAGAACGCCAGCAGTGCTCTGTGCCATCATCATGGGGGGGGCCCACACCAAACCCAGAGAGCGAAAATAACTGCATTAACATGCTGCCAGTCTAACCACTTTTCAAAGCCCACCGTCCTCCCTTCCCAGCAGTGGGCATATCTACACTATGAGAACAAAAGGCATGTTTCTCTTGGAAGAAGTAATTAATTTTTTACATTGTTTCATTTCCTTCCCTGCATTTTAAATTGCCTTAGCCAGCAAAGACCCCCGTCCATTTCCCTTTCAGACTCTCCTGCCTTGGAGCTGTGCTGATGCATTGGAAGTTGGCAAACACCGCAGGGAAAGGCTTAAATCCGTACAAAAATAACTGTAAACCAGTTGTCTCTGCAAAGTTTTCAGTGCAGCAGGGCCCCATCCTCACAGGACCCCCCGGGTGTCACCACAAGACAAACAAGGACAGAACAACTTTTCTTCTAGCATCTTTGATAATACACTGAGGAAAAGGCTGAACATTGTTTAACCCCGGCTGTGCTTTAGCAAGGCCAGGGAGGGACAGACATGCCACCTGCCCCCAGTGAAATTTTTCTTAGCCTTTACATGAACACATCCCACCGTCTCCTGAAGTCAGGTCTCAGTCCTCACCTTTTTACCAGCATAACCAGTCACCTCCCAGAGGGTCAATACAGGAGGACTAGCCCCAGCTGATGGTGCAGATCCTGGCTCCGCTTCAAACCTGTGATGTCTCGGGTTAATCCAAGCGGGTGCTCAAGGGCTCTGCAGACACAACCTCCATCTTCCACTCTGCAACCTATAGTGTCGGCCTGGAGTCTCTTCCCACCTCGGCCCAGCTTCTGTGTGTGACAGGGCTGCAGAATGACTCAGAGGAGGGAAGTTAATGATTCAGCAGGAGGCTGGAGCAAGCTGGCTTCTCCCCTTGGATGCACAGAGGACCATTAAAAATCCTGTCGCGGCACAGCCAAGCTCTGGCCTTGACTGTCCCTGGTTCTGCTACAGAGAAACCAACCCTTCAGGCGATTGTCAGAGGGGTCGTTTCAGGTGCCTCTAGCAGAAGGAAAGCTTCTCCTCTCCACCCAGGGATGCTGTCAGTACTCTGCTACTTCACAACTGTAATCCAAGGAAATCACCTTGCCCAGGGCCATGGCTCAGCAATGCAGGCAGGATTTACCCAGTTCAAAATGCCACCACACAGCACATTGCCCCGGCACTGCATGAACCCTCTTTGCCCACTTACACCCGTGGTGACGCTGAGGGACCAGGTTTGGTCTGGCAGGGGGTGTGTGGGGGGACATGGGGTCTGCCCCTGCCACCACAGTGTGAGGTGGCTCCGGGGCCACCATCGAGCTGGTGTGAAGGCCCAAAGGCTGCTCCCTCAGCACCTTCTGCGCTGCTCCTGCTGTGCTGGGGCTGCCCCATGGAGCCGCCTCAGCTCCCCCATCCCGGGATTGTGCCCTGGGTGAATGTTATTTCTCTGGTGAGACCCCACCTGGAGCGCTACGTCCGGCTCTGGAGTCCTCAGGACAGGAAAGACATGGACCTGCTGGAGAGGGCCCACAGGAGGGCCTATAAAAGGCTCCAGGGGCTGAAGCACTTCTATGAGGAACGGCTGGGCGCTGGCGTTGTTCAGCCGGGAGAAGGCTCAGGGGAGACCTCATTGTGGCCTTTCAGTACTTAAAAGGGGCCTATAAGAAAGATGGAAAAAGACTTTCTAGCACGGTCTGTTGCAACAGGACGAGGGATGATGGCTTTAAACGAAAAGAAGGGAGATTCAGGCTGCACTTTATAATTCTTTATAGTAAGGGTGGTAAAATATTGGCACAGGTTGCCCAGAGAGGTGGCAGATGCCCCATCCCTGGAGACATCCAAGGCCAGGCTGGATGTGGTACTGAGCGACCTGATCTAGTAGATGTCCCGCTCAATGCAGGGGTTTGGACTGGATGAGCTTTGAAGGTCACTTCCAACCCGAACCATTCTATGATTGTATGATTATGGTCTGCCCCAGTGAGCGAAACCGGCTGAGGGGGAACCGGCGAGAGGGAACCGGCTGTGGTGGAACCGGCTGAGGGGGAGCCGGCCGAGGAGGAACGGGCTGAGGTGGAACCGGCTGAGGGGGAGCCGGCTGAGGGGGAACCGGCGAGAGGGAACCGGCTGTGGCGGAACCGGCTGTGGCGGAACCGGCTGAGGTGGAACCGGCTGAGGGGGAGCCGGCTGAGGGGGAGCCGGCCGAGCAGGAACGGGCTGAGGTGGAACCGGCTGAGGTGGAACCGGCTGGGGGGGAGCCGGCTGAGGGGGCCAAGCTGCGATGCGGCGGAGCTGAGGCCTGCCGGCTGAGCCCACAGCTTGAGGCGGCACAGAAACCGCGCTCCGCACCCCACGCGCCCCGGGCCCTTCCGCGGCCCCGGCAGGAAGTGCTGCCCGCCCCGCCCCGCCCCGCCCCGCCCCGCTCCGGGCTCCGGCCGCCGCCGCTCGGGAGAGGGCGCTGGTGCTACGCGGCCGCGGGGCACGGGGTGTCTGAGGAGACCGAAGCCCCGCTCCGGCCCCGCCGCCGCCGGTGGCTGCGCCCCGAGAGGCGGCCGGGGGGTCCCTGGGTGCGCCCCAAGCCAGGCCCGGCGCAACGCTCACACAGTGCACGGCCGCGGCGGCACTGGGGCACAAACCTGCTTCAGGTTCTACCTGTGCTGGGCTGGGCCCTGGGGTCAAGGTTATTGGGGAGGGGGAGCCTTGGAGCCTCCCAGGAATCTTCCTGGAGACGCCTTAAAACAGACATTAAGAGCCCCCATGCAGGAGCTCCTTCCTGCTTCCTCCCCTTACAGCTGCCAGATCGGTGTCAGGAAAAGGGAGGAAAAGGTTTGGTGTCTGAGAGTTGGAAGCAAATCCACCGTGATGCTGCAGCAGCCTCCCAGGCAGAGCAGGCAGCCAGGCGGGAGGCCAGCGGAGCGCAAGGGAAGCCTGCAGAACCAGCGAGAACGTTTTTATCAGGAGAAAGGCAGATGTTGGACTTGTAAACAAGCTCCAGCGCTATGGGGCTTGTTCCCACGCGGCAGGGTGAGTGACAATGCCAATGCAGAGCCCTGTTTTCCCTGACGGAGCAGCTGCCATCTGCCGGCACGCACGTGTTCCCATTTCTGTCTTCGCAGGACCCTACCTGGGTTCCCTTTTGTACCGCAGTACAGAAGTTTGTGGCTTATTTTTATCTTGAACACTTCAAGGGCGCCCACATGTACTTTCCTACCCATCATGTGGTGGCCTGTGCAGGTACACGCGGAGACAGGGCTGGTGCACAGACAACAGTGGGATTACATGTGCGCTGTGCCTTGGGACTGGGGGAAAAACGCACCTGAGCCCAGGGAAGAGCACACTGGTCCCTCCAGAGCACGGCCTGGTGGGATGGATGGAGCACATCCTTGAATTTCCCTGGGAAGCAGCACCACTTTCCTTGCAGGTATGTTTGGCAGGGAAGGTCCTGTGGGGCTGGGAGAGGAGGGTGCAGCTGGTGGCCCTGGCTTTGTGGCACTCGCATGTCACCCAGGTTTCCATAGCACCAGCATCCATAACACAGGGCTAAGGGGAGAGAAAGAAGTAGGTCAGACAGGGCTAACAATACCCAGACGTGTCTATCTACTGCTCAGCCTGATCCAGGAAAGGGAGTGAAACCGAGGAGAAAGGGAGAGGGAAGGGAGGGGGGAAAAAAAGAGGAAAGCACAAAGTGTCCATAGTTCAGCAATGCATTTCTTTGCCTCAGAAAAATAATGACCTTTTAAAGCCACCTTTGTGTATCAGTACTGAGAGACTAGTACCCACCTCCTGCCCATCTGACAACTGGCTGCAAGGGGATTCAGATGCTAATTTGGAGCCAGACTTCTCAATGGGTCTTTATTTCTGCAGCAGCTCCAGGATCAGAGCTCTGGGGAACCAGCCGGCTGGCGCTGTGAGGATGCTAAAGACCAGTACTGTGGGACACTTTCCTTTCCCCTCGCCATTCCTCATCTGATTTTGTTACCCCTTGTCTTAATTTTACTTGTTTACATTCAGATGACTTCAAGGGCAAGGAAAAAGAAAGGTAGGCTGGAGTTGTGTAACAGAAATAACCATGCTAGTGACCCATTTTATGTGCTGAGTCTGCAGAGGCCTCGCTGTCAACATCACAGCATTTTAGTGCTTGTCTGCTTGCAGTGTGGTCATATTGAACTATTATATCCATCAATGCCAATGCTGAGAAGGCCATTACGGGCAGGAAGATCCAAAACCCTCTTGATCTGAGTAAACATACAGACACTCAGATCTGCCGGGTAGGCAACAGAGCAGGAGCAGAGACAGGAGTGCTTTGTTCAGGGGAATTGAGGGTGTAGGTGCAAGAGCACAGCCCTCACTGAAGAGGCTGCAGTGGGCTGAGGTGAAGAGTGTGACTGTGGCTGACCTGTGTCATACCTGTGGTTTGTGAGCACTTTTGTTTGGCTTGAATGCCAGTGTTGCAGCAGAGATGAAGCCCTGGCTGCACTACAGGGCGCTTCAGACAAGCCTGTGAGTGCAGGCCCCTTGCCCTTTACATTACCACAGGCCACGGCCCTATGCAGTAAAAGTCATTCTTGGGTTAGATAGCGGGGTAAAATCCAAACAAAACCAAAGCCATCTGCCACTTTGTATATGGGGTCAAGACAGGGAGGCCAGGAAAATCCACAGTTTGCCTTATCTTCATCAGTTTTATACCTCCCAGAAATTATCTCTTGTGAGAGAGTACTAAGAATTTACCTTTTTCCTGGTAAGAGCAGAGCCACGGTGTATAATACAAGGTGGACAGGGTTTAACGTGCTCTTTCATGAAGGCACTCTCTCCAATGGAAAACTTGCATATTTTCTGTGGTAGCTTAGGAAAGAGCTTGCCCAGCTCCAGCCCTCACTGATGCTGTGCCTGACTGTGCTCAGGGATTTCCAGAGTCTAAGAGCGATAGGTAAAATAGGTAGGAAGAGCAAAAGCAGGGTCAGCAGTTGAGGACTCAGAGCACTCAAAGAGGATGTGTGCCTAAGCATATGCATCAGCTTTGACATTGTACGACTTGACAAGAGAAAGCTGGGTGACCCCAAACAGCTATGACAATGTTACCTGCAAGGGGTGGAAGTCAGGGATCCTCATGTCGGCAAGGACAAAAACAGTGAGTTGCTGTGGTCACTGCTCCTGGCTAAAATAGGCACCATTTCACAAACACAGGTGGCTTAGAATAACAAGAGCTCAGGCACTGTGTTACCTGCTTTGCTGCAGATACCACAGCAGCTCTCTCAAGTCTGGACTCAGTCACCCCACTGTGAAGTATTCATAGCTTTACAGCTCATTCTCCTTCTGGGAGGGCATAAGGAAATGCAGACAAGGCTTATTGCAAGGGATGCAAATGGACACGTGGCCACCTCTCTCCTGGTGGGTACAGGGATGAACTGCCAAAGAGCTATAAACCTTCTGTCTGAGTGAAGAAACCTTCTCCGAGAGCAGCCTGATGAGCTCAGTACAGCACTGCACAGCCAGATGGCTTCCAAATCAGAGCTGACTCATGCCCACCTAGCTCAGAGTCAGCCAAAACATGCAGATACCTAAAGTGAGCTGGTAGAAGACACTTCTACAGATGTAACAGCAAGATAGCTAGCTCTATTGGTAAAAAGCAAAGGCATTCTGCCAACTGCCTTAATGATAATGTTGCAGAACCAGAACAGTAACAGGCCTGTGTTACCTTAATGAACAGAAAAGCATCACACAGGTGAAATCCCAAGGGAGCCCTGTGACCACCAAGGGAGATGAACAGAGGCAATCTTCCATTATTGCAGTGACAAAGGATGGTGAGCATAGGCTGTGGATAAGCTGGTGGTATAAGAGAAGGATGATAGGTTCAAACAGTACAACAGTGGTCTCAGAGAGGAGGAGGGACTTGGGTATCTGCTTTTTCACTAGAGCAGTGTCCATCAACCTCTCCAATTGGTTTTCACACTGGCTTGGTTCTTAATAAACTTAAATACAGCTTAGGAAATGTGGGAAGTACAAGCTCTGCCTTGTCATTGCTGCAGACCACCATTTTTAGAGTAATGAATAAAGAGACAAAAAAGCGAAAATTAAGAAATAAAGGTGAAGTGTAACCAAAAAACCTCTTAAATTACACAAAGCAAAAGTAAGAGGGAGGGTGCATTATCAAAACTCGGAATTTGCAGTATAGCAGATGATGAAGGTGGCCCTGTTATCTAATATGGTAGAACACTCATTATACATATTTAATAGCATTGTTTAGCTTGTATTTGTTGCAGTATCACACCTAGAGGCTGTTTCTAGAGCCATGGGTAGTGACAGAAAGGTTACGATTGAATTCAAGGGCTTTTGACTGGCAGTCACATGTACAGAGAAACTTAGAAACCTATTGGTAGTATAAGACTTCCCCGCATTTCCTGTTTTCAAATGTCAGATGATAAAGCAAGTCAGCTGCTAAGTTATTGCTAAGTTGTTAAGTTAATCAGGTTTGCAGATTACCTGCAAGATCCTGAATTATGCTTATATGCAAAAGTGATTATCATGCAACATGCAGCTGAGAGATGATGGATGAAGCTTATGACAGAGGCAGAGGAACAAATGGATAATATCTAGTTAGGAAAGAGAGAGAGGGAAGGTGCAGATAGCGATGGGGTCAGGGTGATGGACAATGAGTTCTGTCATCTTTTCAGAGCAGGTATTTAAGCTCTGGTCACTGTTCTCTTCTCCCTGAAATGTCAAATGCTGACCCATATGAGAATTTTTAGTAATTATTTTTTTGCATTGCAATATCTCAAAAACCTACTCAGAAATCAGCATCTGCATAATTTCCAGAGACACAAAGTGTCTTCATACAATTAGATGCCTGTAAAACCCTTAAATCAGAGCTGTAAATACTCTCCATGATTTTCTTGCCCCCAAAAAAAGGAACTTAACCAAAGAAACAAATCAAGATTTATGACTGGTACCAAACAGAAATGTCCTGAGCAGGGAGGGGAGCAGGCTTCAAGGAAGAGCTTTACTTCAGTCCAGCTTAATACTATACAGGTTTTTCTGTGTTCAGCTGTGACAGCTATTTTTCTCCTTCCTAGAGGCTGGTGCAGTGCTATGTTTTGGCTTCAGTCTGAGAACAATGCTGATAACACACCAATGGCTTAGTTGTTGCTAGGTAACATTTACTCTGATCAAGGACTTTTCAATCTCATGCTCTGCCAGTGAGGAGGGGCACAAGAAGCAGGGAGGAAGCAAAGACAGGACACCTGACCCAAACTTAGTTTTATATTCTCTCCCCTTATTATTTTCCTTATCATTATTATTAGTAGTTTTGTATTATACTTTCGTTATTGGATTGTTCTTACCTCAGCCCATGGGGTTTACATTCTTTTCACTCTCCTCCCCATCCTGGCTGGAGGCGAGTGAGTGGCTGAGTGGTGCTGAGTTACCAGCTGGGCTTAAACCATGACACATCTGTACTCAGCTTTACATATTTCTCTGCAGGTTGGACTGGTGCTCCTCCTGTCCTGGTGCAGATCTCTGCCCACAGCCCCAGTCACCATGAAGTCTGAGGGAATTGGGGATGTTGCACAGGGCCTGTGCGACTGTGGCAGATCATTTCTCCAGCAGATTTCTACCCAGGAGTACCTGTCTGCACATTTTTTACCAGATGGACCACACAGAACCCAGCAGGCTGAGCTCGGCTTAGGTTACAGCCCTCCCCAGGGCTGAACAAGGTGAAATTTATCTTCTGGGAATGCAGGTGGGAACATGAGAGCAGCTTCTGTCCCCAGCAGCCTCAGTGGCAGGTGTTCTCCCCTTCACAGGAGCAGGCCAGTGAAATTCTGAAGTAGAACAAAGCCCTTTCAGAGAAAAAAAAGTACCTGAAGCTGCAGCGTGAGTTGCTGACAGATGTGCTGACAGACACACCACAGCTCAGCTGTGTCTGCTGGAGAGGAAGGCAGACGTATCAGGCTGGCACCATAAAACAAAAAAGCCATGTAAATTAAAGATGCCCGAGTCCTCAAAGAAAACATGGAAGCAAGACCTGGAAGTTTACATGTGTAAATGACACAGTAATTTCCTTGCTCAAGAAACCTAACAAAATCCTGCATTAGATGTTTCCAGCAACATTTTTATTCCCTATCTCACACGTTGCAAGTGTTCACATACCACCCAGGACTGCCTTTACTTGCAAAACCACTAACCAGAGATGGCCTCTCAGGAGAGGGCTGCTACTGTTAACAGTAACTCCACTTGAATTGCTAATTATTTTCATCTTTCAAGCACTGCCTATACGTTGGCTAATTATAAGTCTACTGGTAACTATTTCTGTCTTTGCTCGCTTCTGTTCACAGTCACATTCTTCCCGGAGAGGTGGCTGTACCCAACATCCTGTTGCTGTGCTGAGCTTCGGAGCAGGCAGGTATTTTGCCTACACTTAGTAGCAATTACGTATTTGCAAAGAAGTCATATGATCTTTCCTCTAACACTGGAAGAATATGCCTGCAGCAGAACTTCATGCCGGTGTAAGCACAGGATGATTTCCATTTCATAAGAGGCCTCTAAAAAGAAAACGTGTCAGAATGCTGTTTGACCACAACAAACATACGGTTGAGAAAGTATCGGGCAAACCCGGCTTTATTTAGATAAGAAAAATAAGAACATTAGATAGCAAGAAACCAGCCAGTACAGCCCACTTCAAAGCCATGAATCACGTGGATCTTGGTGCGTAAACAACAGAGAACCCATTTTCGGTCATTATTCAAATGCAGTAATGGGGACTAAAAAGACTAATCGGCCTAATAAAATGACACAGAGTAGAAGTACCTCGGTGTATGATTATTAATAGACGTTAGAAGAAGACAAAAATTAACTCACTGTTGGAAATGAAAAGGCTTCAACAGGGATCAGCAAAGGGATTTGCTTTACACAAACCACCCAGAAACAAAGCTGTGAAGAGACGCCACACCTCCACAGTCCGAAGGTCACCGCTTATCTGTTCCATCGCACTGGCTCCCTTACAGTTTTTATCTACAGCTGTTTTAGCTAATGATTCTTTGTGGCAACATTCTGCAGAGGGGACTGGTCTGGTTAGGCTCATGGAGTGGGCTGCAGGGTGCCGCAGCCATTCGAACCACCCTGCCCGGTGATTCCCAGCTGGAGATCCGACAAATAAACCCGCCCGAGCCTGAACCCACAGACAGCCGCTTCGGGTCAGGGTCTAGCAGGTTTTAACCGCTGCGGTCCTATCCTGTCAGCACTGCGGGGCACTCCGAGGCAGCCCCTCGCAAGGCCCTCCCGCAGGCCGCGCTCCTTCCGCGGCCGCCTCCGGGGCTGGCAGTGACCCTACCCCCAGCGGAACGGCCCGAGACGCCGGGCAGACCCCGTCGGGAGGGGGCCCGCGCCCCGCCGTGCCCCTGCATCGCTACCCCCCCCCCCCCCCCGCTCCCCCGGTGCGGCGGGAGGCGGAGCCCGGCCCACCTGACGGCGGCGGGCGTTGCTGCAGTGCGCGGAGCCGCCGATCGCCGCTGCTCGCCGGAGCGCCGCGGCCGCAGCCCGCCGTGAGCGGGGGAGCTGGTGGGGGGGTGGGGGTGGGGGTGGTGGTAGTGGTGGTGGGGAGCGAGCGGCGCGGCGGGGCGGGCGGCACGGACAAAGCCGCCGCCATGTTTGCGGTTTGGGAAGCAAAACACCCGCGGCGGGCCCTGGGGGGGGGGGGGGGGGTGTCAGGCGTGTCCCGGCGGACCGGACCGCGGGCACCGGGGTTACCGGGGGGGGGGGGGGGGGGGGCGCAGTCCGCGCCGCAGCCGTTGCGGGACCCCCCCCCCTTCCCTTACGCATCGCCCCCGCGCGCGGGCGCCGGACGTGACTGGCCGGTTCAATTTGTCACGCTGCCATTGGCTGCCAGGGGCAGGGGCGGGCGGTGGTGACGTCAGCGCGCCGCGCAGCGCGCCCCGCTGGCTATTTATAGGCTCGGAGGGGCCGGCACGCAGGAGCGAGCAGGCGGGTCGGGGCCGGGGGGCCGCGGGTTCATCGCGCCGCATCCCCGTGAGCGCAGGGAGGAAGCGACCGAAAGGCTTCGATCCGGGCTCCCCGGAGCGTCCCTCGGGCGGCCGCTGAGCTTTTGTTTCCGTCTGCGCAGCGCCCCAGCGCCCCGCCGAGCTTTTGTTTTCTCGCGGCCCCTGTGGGGAAAGGCGCGGCCAAGATGGACCCCTGTCACACTGAGGAGACCGAGGGCGAGATCCCCGGCTTGGGTAAGGCCCGGCGGGGGGGGTGCGGGGCGGTGGCGAGGGGGGAAGCGGGAGGTGGGGCTGGGGGGGGTGGGGCGGCCCGTTCCGCCCGATCCGGGGCCCCGGCGCCTTCGAGCCCCCGCCTTGGCGCCTGCTGGCGGCGGGGGGAGGCCGCGCACCGCGCCACCCGCGCGGCCCCGGCGGGAGGGGGGGTGCTAAGGGAGGCGGTTCGGCCTAGTCTGGCCCGGCCGCGTGCGCCGAGCCGCTCCCCTCCCCCCGCCGCGTGCGTCGTGGCGGCCGCGGCGCTCGGCGGGGCCTCGGGGCGGCGGCTGCGCTCGGGCGGGGGAGGGGAGGGGGTTGCGGGGTCGTTGTCCTGCCGCCGCCTCCGGTGGAAGCGCCGGCGGCTCCTTCCCCGCCTGCTCCCTGCTGTTGGGTGGGGGGGGGGGGGGGGGGGGGGAGTGAGAGGAAAATGGAGGGAGGGGGAATTTGTTTATTGGGGGGGTGGTGGTAAACAGAGATGTGTGAACTGCAGTTCATTACAGGTGTAATCCTTGCGACTGCAGTAGCGTCCACCACTAAGTAGTGCAAGCGCTGTGAAAAGAGCCATTCAGTAAAGCAGAAGTTGAAAGTAAAGCTTTGTGGACGCCATAACAGTCTCGTTTTAAAATGGTGAACTATGCCATTTATTGCAAAACAACCCTGCCTCAGCGCCTCTTGCCTGTGTGCTGCCGTGTCAGCCGCTGGCAACAGCTTAACTCCTCTCTTATTGAAGCCAGTTTTTAGTCGGTATTAATTTAAGATCTTTATTATAAACAGCAAGAGTAGACATAAACAAATATGGAATAGTATATTTTAACTATACAGAAAATTATGTCAAAACCTGCACAAGTAAGACTAGCAAAAATCCCGACCAAACCACCCTTGTATTTCGATCTTGCCTTGAAACAAGCTATACATGCAATGCATTCAGTTTAAATAAGCATACTGATTGATAAGTTTAACTCTTGACCTTCAAGGACTTGACATTCAGATTAATTTTTATCATCTTAAGAAGTCAGGAAAGACTTGACCTATGAAAACAAAAAGCAAATATATTTGCTGCATTAGAAGAAAAGTCATTAGGCTTTTCCCAATTTCTTCTTAGTGAACAAATGGTTTGTTACAGTCCCTGGTGCTGTTTTGCTCCTCTGTATAATTCATGACATGAAATGTTTTTCAGTATAGCATGTGACTCAACCTGAGATTTGTCTAGGTAGAATTGACTTTAATTATTCTAAAATAACAGGTATGTCTGAAAGGCAGGTTCTGGAATGCTTTATGGAATGTTACTTCATTAAAGAAAAATGAGTTCTACTTCATTAGGTAGTTCTTGCCTACGAAGAGAGGGATTGTCTGAAAACTAAACCAAGTACCTGGCAGCACTTTAACCATGGTAGAGTACCCCTGCCCCAAACTGAAAGTGGAGCTGACCTTTCATATACTGGGTGTGAGGGGAGTTTGGTGGAGATGCCACCTGTGGCCTTAAAGTGGGGCAAATAAAAAGATAGCATGTAATGAGTGTAGTCTGGCTCATAACTGTAAGCTGTTAATTGGTAGTGCCCATGAGGATATAATGTAACAACAAATACCTCCACAACTGAACCTTGTGCTCCCCTTTCCAGTTTATATAGAAATATTTAATTGGAGGAATTAGGCTTGACTTGAAGGAGTCATTCTTCAATAATCTCAAATGGATGACACAAAACAAGATGGAGAAGATGGTTTGTACAGTTCGGGAGAAAGGTACTTCTGTCCGTCTTACAAGAATAGTCTTGTTGGGGTAGTGGAAAAGAAAGGGTAATGTATCCGGAGGGAAATAACTAATGTTGCAGCTCTGCTTGGAGAGTTGGAGATGAGCCCCATGGCTTTAAGTGTTGGGAGGTTGGGGTTTGATGTGGTGTGGTCTAGGTACATAGCAGGCGCACTCCTTTGGGCACTTAGTTCCTAAGTCTTACCTAGTAAATATTGAGTCAAGTGATGTAATTATTATCACCTTGTTTCCTGAACTGGCTGTTGACCCTCCCTCCCAGCTCTTCCTGGAAATGTCACTTAAGGCATTTAAAAGTATGTACAAGGTTTGGTTATCTCTGCAAGTCAGACGTATTGCGCTCAGTCCAGGAAGAGCATAGATCCCTGGAGTATAGGTGGGGGCATAAACAGCTCTAAGCTGACTGCAGGATTCTTTGAGGACATCATGGCTGACATGTCTTGGACAGTCATTCTGTGAACTATTTAATGAACAGTGTGGCAGCACAGACTTGGCAGGGAGTAGTCTGACTGCTGTGTACATGCGTCCCCTGCCACTGCCCCCTTTTAAAACAGTTTTCCCTTGAGTTGTGAGGATAATGAGGTGGGGTTAAACAATTCCTCTTGAAGAAAAGTGAAAAGCCTTTTCTGCAGCCATGTAGCCTCCTAAGTCTGTGAAGGAGACTGACTGTACTAGCCCCAAAAAAGCACTTCATCCCACAATTCAAGAATGTAAATTGATAACCTGCAGCTACTACTGCAGATGAAAAGCAGATAGGAGGAAGCATTATTTAATGCTCACCTTATCAATCAGGTATTCCTGTTTAATCTTGTCATTCTTAAAATCTTCATTAACATCCAAAACTAGAATGGGAATCTCCTTAAGGTTCTCAGAGTCAACTCTGTTAAATGAGAGACATAATGCTAGTAAATGGTATAAAGCAATCTAGCTCTTTGGTTGGTTTCCAAGTCATCCTAAGGGTGCAGCATTACTCAGATTACCACATGTACTGGATCCCTGGACTTAAGTATAAGCCTGTCCTTAATTGCTCTTATACAACCCACTCAACATTGTATCACTGTAACTTTAATGTAGTTCACAAATCTGGCCTTTTAATGTCTATTTTTATTGTACAAGTAGGGTAGAAGAGACTGTTTATGCTTCTTACCTTCATTTGCTCCATTCTTTTTGTTATGGAATCAGTTATCAACCTTATGATTTTGGTAAGAGCATTTTTAAAAACTAATATTGCCCTGTGTTTCTTCCACCCCAGTCTAGTTAACTGACTCCTAATCAATTTACTAAGATGTAGTTTTAAAGCTTCTTTTGTGGGGGTGACCTCCTAAACAAGTTCAAAGACTGGTATTTAGAATGGCTGGGAGATAAATGAAACCATTTTGGCTACAGGCTAGGAGCAGATGGGAGCAGTAGCTGTGCAACTGGATGGTTGTTCCCTTAAAGCAGCAGTTATTCTCTCTTCGTAGGTGTGAAAAGCATTTCTAAAGTGCAGTAAGTGTGCAGAGCCATCATTCTATTCTAACTTGTGTTTTCAGACTTAAGTGTTCCTAAAAAATACAGGAAATGCTTGCTCATGAGTTTGAAATGAGTATACAAGGTAAATGTTCCCAGAATTTCACAATATGCAGTGCCTTCTTGTCTCCTAAGCATTTGGGTCATCCTACATTAAGCTTAGGAAAGTAGATGTGACTGATAACATACTTTTCCTGGAATTGTTATGCTTCCCATTCAGTAGAGCATTCCAGTCTCCTCAAGGGAGAAGTATGAAGTCTGCTTTCCTATTTGGAGATGCCTTGGGGGGGGGGGGGGAACTAGTAAGTGGTAAGGCAGCTGGGCTGGGGAAGTATATTGAGATGACTTAGTTGCTGACTGTCTTGCAGGTAATAGTGCCTGCCAACAGCTTTTCTGCTCATTGTTTATTTTGATGCTATGATTAATAATTAACCCTTGTTGAAATATACTTGCTCTAGTTGAAAGCTAGTTGGGCCCTTGCCCTCCCTTACATTGGAATGGGAACCTGCTAAGTATGTAACTTAGGTGAACAGTGACTGAACACCCCTTCAGCTCTGTTCTGTTCCTGTGTACTTCCAGTTAACAAAATTCATATCCTTGCTGGAGTTAGAGCTACATAGCTTTCTAGTTGAAGCTAATGCTTAACTAGGCTTTAAAGTAGATGAAGTTCCATCTCTTGGCCATTTTTACTTCCTTGCCAAGATCTTCCCTCTGCATGGAACCTAGAACCAGCATTTCTGTGGCAAGAAACCTGGAGTGGGTCTAAATTTAGTTTTATCCCTAATCAACTTCAGCATAAAGCAGGGAAGAGCCTTGCCTGTAAGCCGAAACTTGCCTGTAGAAAATGGATTCATACCTCATAGTCCTTTCGTGAAGCCAGGTTTCATGTTTATAGTGGAGGTTTTCCAAATACTCAAGTTCAATTCGTTGCTCCTCCTCTCTTCCCCTCAACTGTAGCCTTCCCATGCATTTCTGGGGGGAGGAAAAAAGTGCAAGACCAAATATTAATCATGTGTTGAAGATTAAATCAACTGAACAGATTAAATGGTCCTTAAATTGGAAGGAGTAATGCTAGATGTCACAATTGATTTTAAATGCTTGGCTGAATATAAGTTACATCTAAAATAACTTTTAAAAGCAGCCAAAAATAAACTTGAGCCACTTCAGCTAAACATCTAGTTCTTATTATTTCATCTTTAGTGAACATACCTCAGGTGTGGTTCTTAGGTAGATTATGCCATCCAGTTCTAGATCTGATTGAAACTGATTCAAAAGCCATGAGTGCCAGTCCTGGTAAATAGCCCACTCTGTTTCATTAATGTTTCCAGACTCAAACAGGTTAGAAGCAAATACGTATCTGCAATGAAAGACATTAGTGTGAGGCCAGGAATGACCAAAGGGAGCTACTGAAACTTGACTGAATCAGAGTCGTGATACTTAAATAAATGTAGCTGTCATTCATCGAGTACTCCGAGTCCCATCCACCTCCCACTGTTGAATCAGACCTGCTCCTTGCAGATAATAGTTTAATATTGAGTGTTTTCCCAGCTCCAGGTCTTTGTCAGAAAGACCTGGAGCTGTTAATCTGAACCCTTGTGCTTTGTGAGAGTAATTACCTGTCACTGTACACAGATCTCTCAGAGAACTGCACTGGGTGTTCTGCTTCCCGAAGTTTGGCTGAGACAGGTTTTAACTGTGCTCTCACTCGGCTCAGGCAGGCATAAGTCTGGAATGTGTAAGCCCATCGTGTGGGCTTGTCGTACAGCATTTGGAGTAGATTCCCTCTGCTCTTCTGAAAGGTTGAAACTTCCTGGGGGACAAGAGAAAACTTAATACCATCCTCTTGACAGGATTTTATCCTTTTGCCTCTAGTAAGGGTTATTTGGAATTGGATTCAGTAGTATCTTCCTTTACAGTTTGAATGTCTGGCCAATTGGTGTGTGATAGTGGGGATGACTCTGGATAGCTAAATTCTGGTACGGCTCCCTGGCTGTTCACTGCAGTGTGTGATCCATCTCTGTGCCCAAGCTCCCCAGTGCAGCACACCTACCTCGTGCTCTTCATCTGTCTGGATGTTGCACCACTCGGCAGTGGGTTCGGGGATGATCTCCCACTCATCGCTGTGTTTCTCTAGTAGCTTGACAAACGTTGACTTCCCTGCAGCTGCAGAAGATGGGAGAAGCTCACTGGGGGTGCAGGTTAGGCTGCTGTTAGACGGGCAGTTGGGAGGTTTGTGAAGGAGGCTGCAGGCAGTGCGGCCGTGGCGTTTGTGGCGCGGAGCTGCACGGCGCCCCGGGCAGGGGCTGGAGAAAGGGTGCTTGATTTGCCTGCACCGTGCTGCTGGTGCGCGTTCCGAGGAAACGGCTCTAATCGCCGTCGCCAGGAGGCCGCGGCGCGGCCTTGCGCCGCCATCTTAGGAGCTGGCGCGGGGCTCCGTGCGCGCCATCGCCGGGCAGCGGCGGGAGAACGGCTCCGCGCATGCGCGGCGCGTGTGGCGCGGTGGCGGGCTGAGGCGCCGCGCGCGGTCCCCGAGGGGGCTTTGTTTGCCCTGAGGCTCGGAAGTTACCGCCTCAGAGCACACCCAGCGGCCGGTAACGGCAGCGCTGCGCCCGCGCTTAACGGACGCTCCCGTACCCCGGGCCATGGCGCCGGCGTCCCAGTATGGCCGGGAGCCGGTCTCGGATCAGCAGGACCCCCCCGCCTTCCTCTAGAGGTGGGTGGAAGAGGTCCCTCAGCGCCCCTCCGCCGCTGCCCGTGCCACCTCAGGGCAGCCTGTCCTGGGGTCCCAACGGCCGCTTGCACCGGCTCTTTCCCTTCCCCGTCTGTGTGCTCACCGATGTTCCCCTCGATGGAAATCTTCTTGAGGCGCTTCTGGAAGCTGGAGTCGAGGGAGCCAGTGGTGCGGTGGCAGTGTTGCTTGGCCGGGGTGGACATGACTGCACCAGCCGGGAGCACTCAGTGTTTCCGGCTGTTCCAGCCCACTTTTAAGTCTCCCCCCAACTGGTGGGCGGGATGGCCCCTTCCCGCCACCACTCCCGGGAAGAGGCGGAGGCGTTCTCTGTCCCTTCGCTGCCGTTCTCGCCCAGCTACCTCTGCAGAGCTCCTGCTGCCTTCAGGGCTTTTCAAACGCGTTAAGGGAGTGAAGTCAAGCAGAGGTGCTTTGTTCAGGAAGTTACCCTAGAGAGGTCCCACTTAGTGATCTCATTTGCATTAACGACTTCTCTGTTTGATTTAGAGACAAACTTGAGAATGTGCCTCCCTCCCCCTCTTCCAAAAAGTCTCCAGCTCTGGGGGAGGGGAGGTAGCTGTTGCTGACCTGTATTGATATGTTAAACATTTCACATAATTATGTAAGAGGTGAGGCCTCAAGGTTTAGCTTAGGGCTGCTGGGGAAGGGAGCTCAGCCTGCGCAGTGCAGGGTTAGATGTCACACTGGACAGCTTTGCTTCCCGCCTCCAAAATCTCCGTGTTGGTATGGGCATGCCTGATCGGTGGAGTCTACTCAGCTGGCACAGATGGCTTCTGTATCACCTGTATGGGCAGGCTGAAGCTGTGTGTTTTTCCCAGGGTAAAGAAAGGGGATGGAGGATTTTTAGGCGAGGTTTAAGGTGGAGGTTGTGCTGCTGCAGTTGTTCCTGTACCTTCATGTTGCCTGTATGATAATGAGGCTCAGGGTGAAGCCTAGTTAGGTCTGGTGTGTCTGGAGGAGATGGGAGGGAGTTAGATTTTCCTTTCTCTTATGATAATTGTGACCCATGTCTCTTCTTTCCCCATCTCCTACAAACACACCAGGCTTCAGTGACCGAAGCGAGCAGATTGTTTCACGTGGGGTAGCGTCAGCATTTGAAGCTGGTAAGTGCTAGTTCCCGCACATCTCTCTGTTCAGCCAGACTCCCCACTCGCCGTGCCGATGGCGAGTGTCGGTACCGGCCCCCCCCCCCCCCCCCCCCCCCCATTTCCTTACCCCCTCTTTCCCTGCGCACCGGCGGCCCCGGAGGGAGGGCGGAGGGAGGTGGGAACCGCGCGCAGTGTGTAGAGCGGCGTTGAGGCGCGTGTGCGCCATGGCTTTGTTGAGAGCGGGCAGGCAGGTGACGCATGCACACGGAGCCGGGCGGAGGGGTGGTGGACACAGATCAGTGAGGACGCATGCGCGGGCGGGGCAGGAGCCCTAGGTGTGTCTCCGCGCGGGCGTGCTGCGCCTTGCCCGCAGCCCCGCTCGGCAGCCGGTGGTCACCACCGGCAGCCCGCAGCCCCGGTCGCCGCACGCCGCTCCTCTGCCGGCCACGGTGCGCGTCCGCGGGGGTTGTGAGTCGTTGGGCCCACCAGAGAGGTGTCATTGACTGGGGTTCTTTGTGCGGTGGAAGGCCCGGCCCAGCGGAAGCGGGAGTACCCGCCGCCATTTCCTAGCGCGCTCTCGCCACAGGCTCGCCCGCTCGCTGCCGCCTGACTGGGACTAGGCGCTCTCCGGACAGCGGATCAGGCTCGGAGCCCTAAAACCACCGCGGAGCCCCACCATGTGTGCGTGCGGGGACGGGGGCTGGGCACGGGCCGGGGGAGGGCAGTGGCTCTGTGTGTGTGAGGTGGGCAGCGGTCCGAGGTAGAGGAGGATCGGGAGTGGGTGGGCACAGGTCAGGGGGGCCGCCGGGCGCTCTGAGGGGGTGCGGGTGGCGGCCGTGCTGTGCAGCATCTCAAGTGGCCTGTTTTGCTCTTCTCTAGCAACCACTGAAGCCGAGGCAGAGCCTAGCCTCACCCCCAATGTGATGCTGAACACAGAGAGCAGCGAGGGATATGTCGTGAAGGTCAGAGGGCTGCCTTGGTCCTGCTCCACTGAGGAGGTGCAGAGATTTTTTTCCGGTAAGCAGAACTATGAGGGGATGACGGGCTGGGCTCTCTCAATCCTGATTTCCTCCTGGGGATGCTGTGGCAGTGGGAATGCTGCAGTGAGCAGTTCCAAGAAGCGTTGGGGGAATTTCAGTAGCTAATAAAGTTTGTAATGCAGCAAGAATGCAGCAAGTGCTGCAGCTAGGACCTGGTATGGAAAGCCATGCTCTAGATAGCAGGAACTAGACACAAAGGAGCTCAGTCATCAAGTCACTGGGCTATGTGCAGCTGCCTTAGTTTCCTGAGCTGCATGAAGAAAGAAACTTTCAGAAAACTTTGAAATTCTTACTTTAGATTTAATTGATCAATTTAGTCCTTGATGTTGTCTTAATAGGATGTCTTGTGTGTGCAATGTGTTGTGCATTTCCCCCTAATTATTAACATTCTATAAATGCCTAACATTTTGCAGGAGTAAATAGCTGTGATAAATACATACTTTTCTCAGTGGCTGGGGATCTTAAAATGCTTCATGAGTTTGGTGTGTTGGACTTCGTTCTGATTTAGTTCATTACACTTCTACTGATAGTTATTACTCCTTGCTTCAGTTCATGCTGATGAGAAAGTCTTAAGTCAGCTATGACCTACACATCAACTTGACTTGAGGCAGCAAACCTTTGAAAAAAACTAATTTGCATTTATCCTTCATGTTTTGCTGATTTTCAGAGTCTGCAAGAAGAGTGACTTGATTTCAGTTATTCCTTTTGTCACTCTTCCTGGTCACTATAAAAATCAGAACTAGATTGCTGCTGCCTATGTCTTCTTGGTATAACATGGTAACTGGTAGTCTTTCCCTTACAGAATGTCCGATACTTGTAACATTACAGCATGTAAAGAACATTACGGTGTTCCTGTAACATTTAAATCAATTTTGGCCTGCCTTTTTCACTTCCAGATTGCAAGATTCTGAATGGGGCTTTGGGAATCCGTTTCATCTACACCAGGGAGGGCAGACCAAGTGGAGAAGCATTTGCTGAACTTGAATCAGAGGAGGATGTGAAATTGGCTCTTAAAAAAGACAGAGAAACAATGGGACACAGATATGTTGAAGGTTTGACTCTCAGTTGGTTTTGTAACTGACTAAATGTGTTTGTGCTCAATGGGTTTTTGGTTGATTGCCTTTTGTTTCTTTAAAATGCATGTGAAAGGACAGGTGGACTTGTATGTCATAACTTGACTAGTTTCAAGGCAAATGGCTGTTACAACTGTTGCATATTCCAGAATGCATTAATTCTAAGTGCCTTTTACAGTTTTCAAGTCAAACAACGTTGAAATGGATTGGGTTCTGAAGCATACTGGTCCCAACAGCCCTGATACAGCTAATGATGGTTTTGTACGTCTTAGAGGACTCCCATTTGGCTGTAGTAAAGAAGAAATTGTACAGTTTTTTTCAGGTATGTGGGATAAAAGTAGTAGCTGTAGCAGTATGGGTTTATGTTAAAAAGAAACCACCAATAACCAAGCAGCCATGGATGCCCAGTAGTATTTCCAGCAGTAACTGATGGGTGTTAAATAAACAATTCTTGTTACTTATCTGGGCTTGAAGGCTCAATTCCTAAAGTACTTACTAAATAATTGAGGGAACTCCAAAAACCAGCTCTCATTTATACTTAATGGGACATACAGTCCCAAGTAAGGGTAGCAGAAAGCAAGTGTTTCACTTTCTAAATTCAAAGTGAACAGTTCAGGTGGGAGGATATTTCCACCCACAGTCTCAGGTGCTCATGTTGTTCAACAGAGGCTGTACAACACCCCTAGTGTGAGTTCAGTACAGGAGCAGGGTCTGAGGAAGAGCGTGCAGTGTGCCCCATGGCCTTTCAGAAACACAAAGTTAGTATTAAGATTCCAGAAAAACATCAACGTGCTGAACTCTGCCCAAGTACAGATCTTCCCCCTCCACTTCCTGGGGAAAAAAGCCCAAAACAGTCCTTGTTTTTGTCTGAAGTTATCTCATCATCCATAAAAACTTTGTTTTACATTGACTCATTCTCACTTTTTTGCAGCTGTTGTATGTTTTATGAACTGGAATACTACTATAAATGCCTAAGAAAGAAATCTGTTGATTTATTTAGGGTTTAACTTTAGTGTTTTCAAAGTAGTAAATTTCTAAATGTGAGTGTTTAAAATTAGCTGAAATGTTTTGCTATAGCAGGATATGACGGAGTTCGCTGTTTTGCTTTAAAATATGGTATAAATATTTCCAATTTTACAACTTCAGAGCTTGTTTTTTGTTTCTGAATCAGTATAGTTTGAACAAGAGCAATTCCTAAGCATGTGCATTTTAAGTTGTTTCTTTCTTACACGGTTAAATAATTCAAGCTTTAAAAACTGTTAATGTGCTTAATATACAAAATGTGCCTCTTCTGTTCAGAAACTAATACTTTGGAAATTACTTCATGATTTTTTTTTCTTAATTAAGCACTCCTAAAGATAAAAAAGTTAATGCTGAAACTGATGTTTGCATAAGACTAATAATTTTACCTGAGTGACTTCTAGTAAAAATACTTGTCATATATAGAGCTGTTTAACTTGCTGTGTTTGAATTTAAGTTAAAGTTCATCTTAAATACTTTCACAGAATTGAAGGTTTGTAATAATATGTGAACTTCTTAATGCATCCTGCATTAGATGCCTGGTCTGAGGAGTCGACCCTGACACTCAGAACGTTTTCTGTGCTCTGCAGGGTGCGTTAAGAACATAAACTGAACGGTATGTTGTTGACATGCTTTTTCTTCTGCTGTTCTGGAATCAACATACCATTCACTTACAAGTGTTAAAATTCTGGTGTATTTAAAGCTATAAGAACTCATGACTGGGCTTGTGATGTTAATATTGCCCCCCTACTGGGGTTATTTGTCCTTGGGTTGAAGGGTTGGAAATCGTGCCAAATGGGATAACATTGCCGGTGGACTTCCAGGGGAGGAGTACGGGGGAGGCCTTCGTGCAGTTTGCTTCACAGGAAATAGCTGAAAAGGCTCTAAAGAAACACAAGGAAAGAATAGGGCACAGGTGGGGATGGATGGTTGGTTGGCTCTGTCACTTTTCTTATGGTAAACCATTAAATCCATATTCTCTCTTCTGAAAGTGTTAACGTCTCACCAGAAACACTCTTCTGGTCTCTAACTTGGCGATAAGTAAAGCTATTGCTAACGTGCCTGTGGCGCAGGCTGTTTGGATCTGTCCAAAGTGAAAGATGAAATTGGGCCAAGCTGAAATGTGCTTTGGAAACTGGGTAATAATGGAGAGTGCAAAACTTGATAGCTTGAATGTGACAAAGTTGAGAGACTATGGCTTTAACTTCTCAAATAGCACCAATTATGCCTTTAGCTCTACAGACATGCACAGTACTCTTACTACCATAAGAAAATGTGATACTTTCTAAACTTGTTTTATAAGTTGAAATGTAACAAATTTTACTTACTGTATTAATCTTCAATGTAATAAGCATAGCTTTCAAGAAATTGTCACAAAGGGGTTTTATTCTATTTGACTTGTGACTATTTTTCATTGAAGCATGCACTTTTTGCCTACGCTGAGTCTCTGAAGCATAGGCTGGGTTCAGTAGCATATGTTGAGCTTCTTGTAGCATCCTGATGGGTTGAAGTCCTGGTGGAGGCTGGGTTTTTAACCCTCTATTTCCATTGCCATGTGAGCAAAACAGTGCTGAGTTGAGTGGACACAGTCCCTCCTATGGTGTTTCTTTTTTTTTTCTGACTAACCCTTTAAATTTGGGGGGAGGAGGGTTGGGAAATCAATATTGCTCCCCCACCCTTAAGGTTGGGATACTGCAGAGTATGTTAGGAGCATGTAAACCCTTCAGTAATTGTAATTTCTTGAAAATACCCTGATTTGGAAGTAATGTCGTGCTTAAGATAGTATGTCATTGCCTACATAATGTAAAGAAACCTGGCTTAAAATACACTGCCAGTTTCAAGGCTATGACTAAATGGCTTGTTTTAATGTAAAGCTGTGTTTGTGGAAGGAATCAAAGCCTGACTTCTCTCTGTGGAAATGCTTTGTAGGTACATTGAGATCTTCAAGAGTAGTCGAGCAGAGGTGCGCACTCACTACGACCCTCCACGCAAGCTGCTGGCAATGCAGAGACCTGGTCCTTACGACAGACCTGGTCTTACACGTGGATATAACAGTCTTGGTAGAGGAAGTAGCTTGGAAAGGATGAGGCGTGGAGCCTATGGAGGAGGTAAGTAGATGGTGTCCAAGAGGGAGCTGCTCATCTGAGAAGCAGCAACACTTGGACCTGGTAGTGTCCTCCATACTTTGTAATTGCTGGTTTGTGTATGTGTATATGTTGTTGGCTTTATTTCTTCTAGAAGAAAAGAAACTTCCTAATACTAGTTGTCTGCAGTGTGCTCGTGTGCCTCTGGATTTTTCTGTAGTTGAAATGAACATGTTGTCCAATCTATTTATAGGTTATGGAGGTTATGATGACTACAATGGGTATAATGATGGCTATGGTTTTGGTTCTGATAGATTTGGAAGAGGTAAGAGATCTCTAATAGGAATAGTAACTGAACTTACAATACGTCTCAAAAGAACCTAAAATACATCTGAAAGACCTAGAATGGACTCTCTTCTCTGCAGGGATGTCGGACCACAGATACGGCGACGGGACGTCCACCTTCCAGAGCACGACTGGCCACTGCGTCCACATGAGAGGGCTGCCCTACAGAGCTACGGAGAATGACATCTATAACGTGAGTCCCAGAGCCACCCTTCTCCCAGTGCATGGCTTCCACGTTCCATACCCGTTACTGGAGGTGCCCATGACACAGCAGTTAACAATTGCTCTGTTAGAGTAAGCAGTTTGCTGTGGGACTGAGCTCTTGCATTGGTGCGTTTTAATCTGTGTGACTGTTCCGTGTAGTTCTTCTCACCTCTGAACCCCGTAAGAGTACACATTGAAATCGGACCAGACGGCAGAGTAACTGGAGAGGCAGATGTGGAGTTTGCTACTCATGAGGATGCAGTGGCTGCGATGTCCAAAGACAAGGCGAATATGCGTAAGTGCGCCTGTTCTTCAAGGGGGAGCAGCGCTGCTGTGCCTCTGCTCTCACTGGAGAGCTGGCGGTGTTCCTGCAGCCCTGCTCATGGTGTGGCAGACTCTGGGATCCATGTGAAATGCTCTCATAGCAAATTCTCCTTCTTCTTCCAGAACACAGATACGTAGAACTCTTCTTGAATTCTACAGCAGGAGGAAGTGGTGGTGCCTATGGCAGTCAGATGATGGGCGCAATGGGTATGTGTAGACAATCTTAAGTATGCTTCTGAGCCAGCACTTGATATTTAATGAAGCTGGCTAATGTTGTACAGCTGCTGCTTGTTGTGTGCCTGGCACAAAAACTGAAATTCAACATTCTGTCTTAATCACACAGTCAAGGAATCGGAAGGGGTAGTCCAGGATTGGAACACTAGCACATTGGCAGGTATTATATCCCTTTTTGGAATACATTCAAACAATTAATAGGCTGAATAAACTGTGAATGCTGGCTGTGGTGTGTGTAATGGGGTGAGAGGCTCTTGGGAGGGGGGTGGTGGTGTGAAAGCAGTGTAGGGGATACCTGTACTCTTACCTTACTTCCCTCTCCCTTGATTTTGGAAACTGGAATGTCATCTGGTGATGGAGGGTGTATCTGTGGCACCATCTGTGGCACCACCTGTGACCTGCTGTTCAAGTCTGGGCTTGGTGGTAAGGGAAAAATTGATTTGGAATTTGGAGAGACTGCCTGGATTGCTCTAGCAAGCTCCAGTGTTTGAAAATCTGAACTGTGTTTGCAACATGAGTTAAACAAGCAATGCCACTCTGTAGAGCAGATACCCTTCTTGATACCTGACTTGTCTGGTTTCTTGGAGATCATAGTGGTGGTTGGGTTTTGCGGGGTTTCTTGGGGTTGGGGTTGTAGTTCTGGGATAACAAAATGCTTGAAGTTAATGCTGGTGTTTTAATGACAAGTGTTATGGGAGCATAGACAAGTGATGAGGTGAAGAGCAGTGGTTGGTGAGCTGAAGTAGAGGGTCCCCTGTGTGGTGGGCTGTTGCACTGCCATGATTCCCAACCAGTCTGGAACAGGACTGAGTCCCTGCCAGGGAATGTGATGGGGTGACTCCATGTAATGAGTCAGCGTGTTGCTGACAGCTGCAGTCCTGTGTCAGGGCACTAAAGCTGAGTTCAAGTCTCTTGGGGTGTCTGTGGTACACAATAGCAAATTGATCCCACTACCTATAGCCCCTAGAAACTGCAGAAGTAAGCCCTTACTGAGCTTGAGGTGAGGGGTAGATTTGCTCATGATGAGCAGACTTGGATAAGCAAACTCTTACCACTCCTATCCTTAACTCCAAAGGAAGCCAATCCAGTTATGGTGGCCCAGCCAACCAGCAGCTGAGCGGGGGTTACGGCGGTGGATACGGTGGCCAGAGCAGCATGAGTGGCTATGGTAAGGGCAGCTTTTGTCTGGGTCAGAAGGTGCAGCTGGCTGAGCAGGGCTTATGGTGCTGCTCGCTGGCATCTAGGGGTTGTGCTTCAGGCTGGGCAGCGCTGCAGGCTGACAGCTTGGCTGGTGTGAGCCTGCACTAACGGGGAGCTGGCGGGGATATATTCAAAGCGGAAACCTGGTGCTGGGGGTGGGAATGTGGGAAACCATTCTGAAAGGGGTCGGCAATGCTGGTCTCTGGGCTTGTGTTGCTCTGCTCGCTTTCTTGGTGCGGAAGCTGGAAATCAGCCTGGCTTCAGTGCAGCATGAAGTGAGGGGGGCGGGGGGACACATGGGAGGCTGGGTCCTCCCCGCTTCCATGGGGCAGTTCAGCTGAGCTCGGAAGCGGGGTGAGACAGAGCTGGCTCTTTTCATTAACAACCAACAAACTCCATGACGTTGGGTACGGAGCTGTAAACTGCCACTTTGCAGCGTTGGGCACAGTAGACGGTATTTACGAGGTGGCCCAGCAAGGACAGGCGTTGGGGGAAGGATGCTACGAATCGGCCTGAACCAGCTGTGAACCTGCTGTCGGTTTCCCCCCCAGACCCCGGGAGCCAGGGCGCCATGAACAGCAGTTACTACAGCAGCGGGAATCGTGCGTCCATGGGAGTGAACGGCATGGGCGGCATGTCCAACATGTCCAACATGAGTGGTGGCTGGGGAATGTAACCGAGCGCTGACTTTTGGTCACATCCTTTTTTTAAAAAACAAAAAAACAAAAAACTAAGTTGAACAGTTTTGCGATGCGAGCTTGTGATTCCTGCTTGACTGTCAGTGAGCCTGAGACTGGCCTTTTAAAAACCCTTCAGGGCAGTACTTTTGAACATACCGAAATCGAACCATTCACCTAGGATGTAATAACCGAGTTGAGTAAAAGACTATTACTGTTAAACAACTTTGGGCGTTTCTCAAGTTAGTTTTGTTGTAGGAGTGTATTTAAGCAGTAATAAGCGTATTTAGGTTAAAGCTGTTTGAATTATGTTAAATGTTGCTCTTATACCATATTACATCCGACACTGTTTTGAATACGTGTGGAAGGAGACGCTTCTTTTTGTAAAGAACTGATGCTATAGGAGCTGTGTCTGAAATTCCAAGTGAACATTTGGCATGTTAGTTCTAGTTTCTTTCTTTTAATACCCTGTAAGGCATGTTAAAGCTTCTTCATTTTGGTTTTTTTTAAGTTAATGGGGAAACGTGTCGAGACGCAATACGGCTACTTTAGGATTTGGGTCTTGGTGTTCGTATACAATTCTGAGGCCTTGATTTAATCTTTCATTGTATTGTGATTTCCTTTTTAGGTGTATTGCGCTAAGTGAAACTTGTTAAATAAATCTTCCTTTTAAAAACTGGAACTCTCCCTCCTTCTTGTTGCTGCGCCTGTAGAGGGGGGCCTTGGGGACTGGAACCCCTAATACGTGCCTGCCATGAGCAGTGTGACTGCTCCTGAGGAGCATTTCCACCCCAATGGGCCAGTGGTGGAGACCAGCACCCACAGGGTGGGATTTGGGTCAGAGCATAGCATGGCTGTGCTGGGAGTGGGGCAAGAGGCAATGCTGTATGGCCTCATCAGCTGCAGTGCTGCAGCAAAGGACAGGGCAGCTGTGCTCCAACACAGAGCTTGTTGAAGGTCATGCTTACTAAAGATGGGTTTACAAGCAGCTTGGGCCCGGCTTTTGAGCGCTGGAGCAAATGACTTCCAGGCATTTGCCAGTGAATATACTTGCCCTTTCGAATTGTTCTTCCCGGAGGGCTGCACTGAAGGAAACCTCCCATGTTCTGGGGCTTAAAATGGGATCACTCCATCCCGTTGCTGTAGTAAAGCCCCCCGTTTCTGGGCTCAGGACAGCTGTGTCCCTGCTGCTCCCATGGGAGGTGGCTGCAGCAGCAGGGTTTGCTCTGGTCTGAATGAAGCCATTGAATGAACCTCTGCACCATCACGTGCTTGGCAGCCGCTGCATCACACGGCACTGATGCAGCCGCAGGGGCACTGTTGTGACTGTGGCGCTCAGTGCCCTGACACCAGCAGCAGAGCGGTGATCCATTAACAGGGTTTATCGAGCGCAAACTGGACTTTGGAACCTGCCTCAGGCACCTGAACGGCTTCGCTGGTGAGCGGCCGGCAGCAGGAGCCATTGGTGCTGGCGGAGTGAGGTGGTTGCCCGGTGTGTCCTGGGGTGTTACAGCGAGCTGGGAATGGAAGCAGTTAATCCCATGAGGCGCACTGCAGCAGCTCCAGTTGGAGCCTTTGCTATGTGGGGCTGTACACAACCCCTCTGACAGCTGTTAAACATCAAAACTCGATCTCACTTTCTGTTCTTGCAAAAGGCTTTATTGTGTAACAGTGACTCAGGACAGGTACAATGTGTAGTTTCTGATGGCAGTGACCAGAAGGCACCTTCATTGACACCATAAAGCTCTTTTTAGAGACAGCCATAATTTGAGTTTTCCTCCCTGCACTGGGAGCAGACATGGGCGGAGCACCAGCCCATGGAGGAACAGAAGCACCTACAGCAGCGTAGGGAGGAACTACCGTTAATGTGCAGAGCGACAGTGATGTCTGTGGGATCAAACGGACGTAGAAAGGCCATATACAAATTTTAATACAAATACCTATAAAAATCAGAAAAGTGAAGTTGCATTTTAGTTTCAAACAGAACTTTTGGGGAAGTTACAACTAATACAGTTTCCTTAACTATTCCAGTGGGAGAAACATGAGCTTGCATCATCCCTACACCTTGTTTCACACTCCTGGGTACAGTGGAAAACGCCAGAGAGCAGCACCCGCTGCACGGACAATGCCTGCAATTCAGTTACAAAAATAATGGCTGCTTTCCATGGTCAAGGGCAAGGTTCCGAGAGCCTTAGGAGGAGTTAGAGGAACACCGCTGGAGGAGTAAAGTGTGACAAGTGTCACAGACACGGACGGGTTTAGGGTACGATGGCAGCGCCAGTTCGTTACTGGAACAAGTGTTGCAGAAGATGTCCCCGCAGTTCCTGCAGTGGTGCTGCAAACACAGGGTTACAGTCAGCACAACTGCCTGAAAACCCAGCACGAGGGAGAGCAAAATCAGACCTCCGAAGAGCTTTTGGAGCAGACTGACATCACCCTCCGCTCCCAACAGGCCCAGCCCTCTCCACAGCCCTGCTCTGGTGTGATCCCTGCACAGCCCGGCTGCCCGCTGGGGCCGGAGGAGCTGCTCTGCTGCTGTTCCGCAGCTCACCAAGCGGGCAGCCCTGCTTCCAGGAGAGCTCTACGGCAGAAGAGCTGGTGCCTGCGCTGCTGGGCGCCCCATGCTGCCACCTCAAGCTGTCCCATCCCACCAGCAGGACCCCAGCACTGAGGCACAGAGCACCCAGAGCTCCAACAGGGAGGGGAGGAGAACCACAGCACAGGAGAATGCAGCCCCCAACAGCTCCCTACCAAGCACAACAACAGTATTTTTAGCATAGGAAATGCCGAATTACTTCTCCCTGTAGTTATCATGCCAACCAGATCTGGAACGGAAGCATCTTCCCCAGCACACAACAGCACAGTTTCTGTTTTCCATGACGAAAGGAAGAAACAAGCCACTGAACAACACTACCTTCCTTCTGGAGATCGAGAACTCCTTGTCACATTGCTTGCAGTGTGTGGCTTCATCATCCTTCAGCCAGGTATGACCCTAAAAATGGGAACAAAAAGTCTGTAGATACCAGTTAATTTCTAAAGTACACTTCAAGGGCAGTTTGCCAATGGTGGTGGTGTTTTTCCACAGCCGCCTTTGGGAGGGGGATAACCAGGGTGAAATGTGAAGGTGCTGAATGAAATGTGTACGTTCAGTCAAATCACCCATGAGATGTACCTTTAGTGCTTTATTTACTTCTTTAATATCTTCCATCTTCAGCTTCGATCTGAAAAATAAATAAAGCACAAAAAGATTTCCTCTGCATGACTTCACCTTCAGGCACTTCCCTCTGAACCTGCAGTCCCACCGCCCGCCACTGAATCTGAACTGATTCTTCAGTCGGTTCCTTGCTCAGTGTCACCAGGAAACCTTTGTCGTTGTCACCTCGGGGTTTACCCCTTTTCAGTATATTCAGAGGAACGTGGGACGAGTGCAGTTCCCCTCTGAGAACTAAGCATTTCCTGTACTGGTTCCTGTCTTGGCCATCTTAGTCACACAAAGATCTCCCCTTGCTTCTATTTCATAGCTGTCCAGTTCCCTGTGCATAGGATCTGCCTCCTGAACTTCTCAGGTTTATTGGTTTTTACAAGTGGATGTGTTCCAAAATGATCTGTGTCAGTCTGGTTCTCCCTCCTCCATGCCACTTCCAGGAGTTCAGTTTCTAGGACTTACTGGCTGAGATGAAGTCCCATTTCCTGCAGAGCTTGCTCCTGCTCCTCACAGACCTTCTCTAACTGCTGCTTCTCATCTTGCAGTTTTCTCAGTTCCTACAAAATCAAGCACAAACCCAAGTCTGACCTCTAACCTCAGTCTGTCCAAGCTACCCAAGCACTTCACACGAGTGAGCTCCCTACACCACCACCTATTTCTAAGGCTTGATTTTTAGAATGACGTGGGTGAACTATGTGGGCTCTGCACAAACCGTTAACCAGATGTACCAGAGAGAGGAAGATTTTCAGGCTTTAAAGCTCCTTGAGCATTGCTGGAGTGCAGCAATGCTGTGCCTGCACATGAGTGACACACAGACACTGGGGTACAATTGTGTCTTCAAAATCTAAACTGCCAGAGACAGCAGCAAATGCTTGAAAATGTGTTCTTAGATTTGTTTAAACACAGTTGTAAGACCTCCCACAGTCATCGAAAGCCATGAACGTGCCACTGTGCATGAACAGGGCTGTCTCACCAGGGGACAGCAGAGGAGCTTTGTGTCCCCAGCTATCCCATCTCAGCTGCAGCTCCTGACCGGTCGCGGCTCACTCATGCGGCTGAGGCAGGGCAGGGATCTGGAGGTGGCTGAGGAGGCTGCTTGGCTCTTGTGAGGCCTGAGCCCTGTATTAGCATCTCATGTGCAGGCTTGTCTTACATCAGCCAAGCTTTGGAAGCCCTCAGAGGAAATGCTCTACTGCAGATATAAACACAGCACTGGTGCTGAGTCAGCTTCAGCCCTGAAGTTGCACTGCGTGTACCTTTTTCAGTCCTTCCATTTGCTGCAGTTCTGTTTTAAGCAGGGTGGTAGCATCCTTCTCCTGGTGTAGTTCTCTTTGCAAAGTCTGTCTCTGCTCCTTTTCAGACTTTAATTCTTTTTCCAGAGTTGAGCTATTTAAAAAGAATTCATTCTAAGAAATCCTATAGCAGAAATATACCTCACAGCACTTATTGATGGCAACAGTATGAGAAGCAAAAACCTAGTCCACAAGAGGGCAAAAACTTCAGTGGTGTTCTGGGAAAGAACAGGGATGCTATGGCAGCAGACATCAAAAGCTGTATTAGCATCTTCAGGTCACAGAAAACAAGCAGCAGTGAATGGCTACAATAAGAAAGGAAAAAACCCAAACCAAAACCCCAAACCCAATCCCCACAGGTACATACTCGACCCCGTGTTTGAACTGTCAAGTTTAAAAATGACACTCTACCATGAAGTCTGAGCAGTGAAAGAAGCATTTTCTATAGGTATTAGGAATTTTCAGAGGATTGACATTCCCTAAGAACAACTCAAAAACCACTCCAAACCCTCAGTCTGTTTGGATGCCAGACTACAACCATGACTATGCCTATCTCCTGATTTAGTGAAAAAGCAATGGAGAGCTCCAAGGCCACTCAGAATGGCCAGCCTTCCACTGGCATTTCGTGCTCTAAACTGGATGTTCTGGGAAAAAAAACCCATTTCCAACCCCTCCTGCTACCTGTGCTATGCAGAAGGGCTGTGCTTTCCTAGGTCAGTACTTGCCAAACGCGGTATAATTCGAACCTGCTCCTTTTAGACCTGAGTAGCACAGGACTAGAAAGCACTTCTTAAAGCAATGGCAGAAGGGAAGTTAAAAACCACGACAAGACTAAATACCATTTACTGTCCAGCTGGGACATCTGCTGCCGGCACGAATCAAGCCTCCCCGCGAGCTCTTGCTTCATCTTGTTGCACCTTTCTTCCGCAGCCTGCCTTGCCTTTTCTGCATGTTGCAGTCTGCAAAGGAACGAACATGTTGTCAATTCACATACTCCTCACCCCCGCCCTCTCATTCTGCTCTTTTAGATTCACCACTCAGACCTTTCTAAAAGCTTAAACTGAAAATGCTAGTGGTGAAAGACCCCATAAACCACCACCAGAGAAGCCTCCAACTGTTCCTGCACACACTCCCCCCACCCACCACAAAGCTGGAGTCCTACCTGTCCTTAAACTAAAGTCAACATGTTTTCAAAACAGCCTGCCTATGGAAAGGGCTATGGTGTCTGAATGGGTCAATATGGACGTGTTTGCCTGGGAAAAGAGAACAGGCAAGTGTGGGGGGTGACAAGGAGGAGGAAGGAAAAGGAACGTTGTGCTGACACACATGCCCAAAGGTCTATGGGAGGTGTATAGAAGGTCATCCTATAAAGCTTTCAGCTGGAAACTTTCTACTGAGTCCAGTGTTGACTTTTCAGCCTCTAAATATTACCTCTTTTCCATTTGTTTCATAGAGGACATCATCTCGTTTGTTTTTCCTTCAAAGGAGGATATTGCTTCTGTTTTCTGTTGTAATGAGCACTCTGCATTCTGTAGGAATAAGGGAACACACATTCCAGACAATATATTTCAGTTCTCTAAAGCACAAAGTGTTATGTTTAATGAATGTCTGCTACTAGATAAAGAATGTTCAGCTTGTCAGAGGCCATGACTGGGTCTAACTGGAATGTACAAACAAAATGCTGATAATGCCAGAGCAGACACTCTTCAACTTGTTTTTGTAAGAGCTCAGCAAAAAACCTCTTAACTGTACTAAGTTCTGACCTGTGAGATCAGCTACAATCGAGAAACCTTCCCTTTAGAAACAAGCCTGAAGAAAGAAATTCTCAGGTTCAATTGACAGGGTCAATTATGATTTGAATGTAACAACTGTACCCAGTGGGCATGGAACTAGAAGCCAAACAAAACAAGTAATGCTTTGGAAAGCAAAGGCCTCGCTCAGCACTGGGGTTCCACTGGCCATTGCCTGGCAAGCTTCTGTGCATCTCTGGAGCAGCCAAAGGCCTGGACGAGCATCGGGGAACAGTCCATAAAATTGAGAGAAATCTCTTCTGCATTTGTGCCCGAGCTATGGCAGGGGAGGTTTAACTGAGCTCTCACTTCATTAAGGGAGCCGAGCTCTGCATGTTTTGCGTGAACACTCCTCCATTGCTTCCCTGCCTGTCAGAACCTTATGTCCAACTGAAAACACAAGACTAAACACCACAACCCACCCAAACAACAGAAAGACACAAAAACATCCCCAAACCCCTGCAGTAGATAAGACAAAGGAAAGTCTGAAATCTGCCAGGGCAGGAAAAGACTGAGGAAGGGGGACATGCCCAGAAAGCAAGTTTTCCTCTTCTCTAGTCATCTTACCTCTGGAAAGCCAGCTCTCATACTAATTTGTTACACCAACAAAATACCTAAACCCATCCAAAAACCCAGAGGCCAGCCTGAGCAGAGTTCCTCCCTGCCCACATCCAGTGTTGCCTTTCTACTGCCAACAGCACTCAGCTGACCATCCGGGTACAGACTGCAGGAGATGAGATAGACAAAAATACCCAAGTTTTCTATTGGTTTAGGGAGGCCTACTGTTGGTGTAACACAGTAAACAGTGTTAAATATGGTGCAGGTGAAAGGCAAGACAACACAACATGCATGGGAAGCAGCAGCAAGGCTGTTCTAGGCTGCAGTAAGTCAATTTTTAAAGACTAATCGTTTACTGGTTAGGACAAAGGACTCTTGTGAACACCTTCTCCCCTGGGAGAGCTCTCCATTTGTCTCAGCATTTGTTGATGATCCTGGGCAGCATACCCAAGGAAACCCCTCTTCTTTCCAAACGTACCCAATATCATACCAAGAATGAAGTGTCAAGAAAAAATGAAAGAATTCCTTCTACAGTTTTAAAATATTCTTAAGAAAACTGTGGCGTCTAAGTATTCCTTCAGGTTCACATAAGCGCATTTGCAACCCCAGTGCATGTTTATAATGCAAAGGTCACCACTACAGCTGCTCTTTCTTTTCTCTACTCTGTACATACCTGAGATTTGTGAAACATCTGCAGGTTTATAGCCTTCACTTCTTCTAACTGTTGGCGAAGTGCAACTAAAGTGTCTTGTTTTTCATGAGTATCTTTCTCCAGAAGTTTCATGGCAATCTCCATTTCTGTCTTCATTCCAATTTGCAGTTCCAACTCTTTCTCTAGTTCCTTACAAAGAGGTTTCCCAGTTACAGCTATGTAGTCATATGTCAGAGATTAGCATTTCTAAAGCCTATATAACCAACCCCATACACAAACGATGTATTACTCTGAGTTAACACTGAACTATGACTTTACAGGTCTCAAATGATACATTAAGTTAGTAAGACCAAAATCTTACTTCAGCTCTCCAGGTGAGGGCAAGGCATGAAGTGTAAAGCTCAGTATAATTTAGCAACAGCCTGTCAACTGAAGCATTTTTCCTGGCAGCTGGAGTTGGGCTGTACTTAGATCCACTGGATCCAGCAAGCCTGGGCAGCCTCTTCACCAGCCCCAAATTAGCAGTCACTGTGCAAATGACTGTAGTGCATGTACTGTATTTCCCTCCATAAAGACAGCTGCCTCTCTGTGTTTTGATCTTAGCCTCTATTATAATAATGCTGGTAGGTTCTTAAAAAGCAAAAGACCTTTTATTTTCATCCTTCCAAAAGCCCTGATTTCCAGATCCTTACAGACACTGTTAATGAGCAATGTCCAGCACCCTGCTTGCAACTCCTTTATGAATTCTGAGTAGCTGCAAAAAGTGCACAGCACACATCTTGTATTTGTAATGCTCCCTTAAAGCATGCAGAATCCTGGATCTTTCATTTCAATTTCTATAGTTAAGTTTCCTTACCAGCCTAATTTTTTTTTCTTCTTTTAACTGCTTCCAAACATCACTGTACATTTCATCAAGGCCCTGGCGTGACTGCTTGTAAGTATCCAACTCTACTTTTGTATCCTCCTTTGTTACCTACAAGAAACATCATCAAAAAAGCCACATACGATCACAGAGCTATGTATCTAAAGCATGCCTTAGAAATACTGTGTCACACACAAGAACTTAGGAGTTATTCCAAGTAAAATCCCACTATTTTACAATTACAAGCTGGCAAATGTTAATAAGCTGAAATTCCAAAGAACAGAGTAAAAATAAAAAGAAACCATTCTAATACTTTTGATGTTTTTTCCTTCAAGTATATGTTAAAATGTGTAGTAAAGAACAGCAAAAGCTAACGGCTGTACATACAACACACAAGAACAGTGATCTACACAGCAGCATGCCGAACTGTGCTTAGCATTGCAGTTCAAAGCCCTGTTGAGAGCTCTAACTACAGCTAATCAAGAGATCACTTGTTTTAAGGATCCATCATCTTTAACTGGGTGTCCCACCTCTACGCTTTTTTCACTCCGTTCACGAATCAATTCATTCTGTTGTTTTAGCTGCTGCTGCTCCTCCTGAAGCGATCCGATTCGGTCGGTGGCTGCTGCGAGCTGTTTACAAAGAGCACACACCTATATTTAATCACTGCGCAAGCATGCAACATCTGGAGGAACTGTAAAATGAATAGCTCAGCTCAGCTCCACTGCTCACTTCCCCTTTCATCCCTTTCATTCTCCCCCAAAGCTGCCTGGCCCTTTTGCAGCCATCTTCACTAAACAGCCCAAATTAATGGGCCCACCAACATTTGTTCACTTGTCCTCTGCTTCACTCCCTCATCAATTAGTTTTAAATATTAACTGTGCAAAGAAATGCATCCCAGTGTAAAAGGCTAAAATCCACCAGAGATCACAGATCTGTGTATTCATTCTGGTATGAACTAGAAGTCACGCAGCAAGTCAGGGATGACATGCACTGGTGGAACCTTATGGCATTTTCAAGTGGAGATACCCCAAAAAATACCAGAAACTGGACTATACAGATACAAATATATGTGTGTATCTATATACAGATACAAATATACACATACATGTACATCTATCTCACCCCCCGCATCCACCCCTGTGGATGGACTCTGTACTGCTGGACTCTATTTTAGTTCCCAGTTAGGAAAGATTTCCTAATTCAAGTGTGATTCTTCTCTTTTTCCAAGTTCTGTTAACTCACATAAGCAGAAGAAAGAGGGACAAGTCATGTTCATTACAGTGACAGTTTTGGGTAGGGACACCATTGCAAGACAAAAACTTAATTAACGAAACCCTGTCTACCAATAGCTGTCCCAAAGCATTTTAACAACTAACATAATGTGGAAGCTCTCCACAGAGCCTTTCCCACGTGCCAGCCAACGCCAGTCCTACCAATTCCCCATATTCCACCAGTATCAACTCAAACATTTTAGGTGTAAGGTATATTCTCAGGGAGTTTTGCCTCAGCTGGTAAAGTGCTATGAGAAATATTTAACAGAGGAGACACAAACCTCTTCCTGGAGTTTTGAATTGGTCTTTTCTAAACAGTCTATTTTGTTCTGAAGATCTGCAACTGTGCAACTGCAGCCAGAAAAAAAAAGGATGCATAAAAACAATAGAAGAAGTGCCAATGTTCAACATTTATTCATTCCTACCCTCAACCATACTTTTACCATCTTGCATTTGTTAACAATGAAATACTTTGGTGAGCTGGCAAAAAATCCAGAGGAAGGACAACTACTCCTCTTAAGCACCAAGAGGACTGTGTATTTCCTGACATTTGGCAGCCTACTGTATTAACTGGCAGCCCTGTTCTGCCTTAGCTTTTATAGTCGTAACACCTCTCATGCTCAAGAGGGTAAGTAAGTGAGGCCTGCTCATCCCAAAGAGCAACCTACGGCAGAAGAATAGAGACTCTTTCTTTAAAGAATGAATTTCCAGATGCACTTGTAATAGTTTCTCTTGCAAAAGTAGCTCCAAAATCTCAAAAAAGTCAACTATTGTTACACAGACTTTTTGCATTTCATATGTCATCGGAGGAGTAAGATTACAAACTGAAACTAAGACTCTGGGAAATAATCAGAAAAGGCATTTCAGTATCAGACAAAAATCCACAATACTGACAGCGGGGACATTCAAAGCCATACTGGAAAACTAGGCAGGACAAGTGTCTGTACATGAGAACAGAGGAAAATCCCACCTTAGATGTCGGTTCAGTTCTTCCACATAATGCTTCTGGTCAAGGACAGCTGTAATCCCTCCGTCTCTAGTTGCAAAAGTGAGAATTTACTGATTAAGAAGAAATTCCTTCATTCTAAAAGGCTAGTCTGTACCAGTGTTTTCAGCAGACTTGCAAACTGAGTGCCAGAAGTACACAAACTACCAAATCCGCTGCATTCATGACAGCGCTTCTAACAGTTGCAGTTTCTAACCCACCTAATGTTTCACCTAAAACTAGGATTCTTCCTCTGTAACTTATCTTTCCCACACAGCTACTTAATTGAGAGCATTTCTGAAACAGCACTTAAGAAACAAAGCAGTGATTAAGTAGCGGGTGACTTGGCATCTTGTAAAACCAAATAAAACCCACAAGCTAAAAGCCTGGGTGTTCTTAATTTGGTCCCAGCTCAAGACACAAACTCTCCACGCTGTATTGTTGTTAGAAGTACCATGGGCTCAACTTTAAAAAGTTAGCACTTTTGTTTAGCTAACAAAATCTATTTTGGATTCTTTTTTTTTGATGATCAAAAGAGTTTCAGGTCCCAACGCTTGTGTGCTGCCACAAGCTGACAGGTTTGTTTGACAAAAACCATAACAATTTACAGTCACTCATTCACCATACTTACTGTTTGCCATCGCTGTCCTGGGTTTCCTTAAGGTACAAGGAAAAATCAATCACTCCAACCTGAAAGAATACATTTAAGGTATTAATGCACCTTCCCAGTGCAATTCTGTGTAGCAGCAGGATTCCTTTGTATTTGGAAAAAGGTAAAAAACCTGAAGTTTAAGTGTAGACAGGGAAGATAACACCTACATTCTTCAGAGCTGAAGCAAACATGTAAGCATTAAAATAGCCGTATCTGGTGTGCTCGGTTTCCTGGCAGTTATTTGAGAGCATTTCCATAAACTGCTACTTAGGGATGGACACTCAGGTACTATTTTGATTCAACACAGGCCATTTTGGACAGAATTCTGGACCCATCTCAACAAAGTATTTATGGATGTGCTTAATTCTACTACAGTCTTAAACTGATTGATCTCATCTAAGTGTTAATGTTTACCTGAGAATCCAAGTCTTCTCCTTTTAAGCAAAGGTTTGCATCAATAACATTCAGTCCAACCAGCAGACCCACAATGACTGCTCCTTCCTCCTCCATCATCAGTGCATCAGGTTCATAAAATTCACTAGAAGAAATATTATAAGACATCACTACACATCAAGATTATGATGATATTTTCATCACTGAAATCATACAAACAGTAATGTAGCCCTTATAAAGCTCAGCTGATCAGCCCCTTCTCACTAACTTATTGTACAAGGCAGAAGATGCAGAACTCTTACAGAAAATATTCTGCTTGTTCTGGTAGGTTCACTGCAAAAAACAATTAACAACTTGCTCCTCTGCAGGTTGCAAGAACAAGCTTAAACTGATCAATTATTGACCTGTTACTACAACAAAACAAGGTTTCAGTGAATTCCATCTACCCATGTCTGTACTGTTACCTTAATAGATGCTTATGGTCCAAGAGTACTTTGAGATAATCTGCCAGCTTCTTTTGCATGAGTGCTAGATAAAGCCAAGCCCTTCCTCTTCCCACAGCAGTCCTAAAAGGAAAAGTTGCACGTTTTGGTAAAAACAAAGCAAAGGGAGATGAAGTTTGCTACTTACTGAAAATAAGAAAATAATAATAACAACAAAAAAAATCTTGGGGAAATGAAATGCTGTTTCCAGAACACAAAGCAATTAAGTATAACCCATTGCTTCATCAAAGGGAAAATATATTGTAAAGTCTTCCTAACTTGGAAAGACATACATATTTTCAGCTACCAGCATAACCCAACTATTGATGAAACCTAGCATTGAAACAAGTCTCTTTGCATCATCCTGAATTACGCACATTGAACGTGTACAAAGTGACATGAAGTTATAAAAGTGAGGGAAAGAAGAAGGAAAATACACGTAAAGACTTTACAGGTATTTTTAGCAAGGCGATAGGAGCTTCCAGATGCTGTTTTTAAACTTGCAGCATTATCTGAATCAGAAGCACTGCATATTTTGAGGTATCCCCTTATTTCTTGAAAAAGTAATGCCTCCTACATATCCTGTTTTTCTCTTTGGGCGTAAGATCTCATTAAGGAAGGTGAGAGGCTACATGAAGGAGTCCTTTTTCCCAGAAGTATAAATGAAACGCGTCATCCCCAACAATCAACTTACTTCAACTCTGGCAGATTTTTAACACTAGTTGCTATATCTGATGCTTCAGGACAAAGTTTTTCCACTAGCTCCAAAGGACCAAAAAACGATTTGTTCTGCCCAATAAAAGTCTTCTTCACTAGAGGGAGTATACAGAGAAGTTTGTGAGGTAAAGTGACAGGTTTCCCACTCCAAAATTATAGATTTTAGTCTTCCTTTTACTTTGTCTTACAGATCCTAATATGTCAATGAAAAGGGGGCATTAAAAATACCTTGACAGTTTAGGAGGCACAAAATACAGGGCATAGGAGAAGGGAACGGCAGGCAGGGACAGGACAAGGTGGAATGGCTTTAAGCGGACAGAGGGGAGACTGAGATGAGCTCTTAGACAGAAGTTCTTCCCTGTGAGGGTGCTGAGGCACTGGCACAGGGTGCACAGAGAAGCTGTGGCTGCCCCATCCCTGGCAGTGCTCAAGGCCAGGCTGGACGGGGCTTGGGGCAACCTGCTCTAGTGGAAGGTGTCCCTGCCCATGGCAGGGGGTAGGAATTAGATGAGCTTTAAGTTCCCCTCCATCCCAAATCATTCTATGATCCTATCTGTAATACTAATGAGCGCTATACAGGGTATGTGATTAATATCAGCATCATACAGGAGTCAAACTGGCGACACGGGGGGACACAACACAAACGCGTGTATTCGCCTCTCCTGGTGTGGCAGCCAGAGCCGGTGTGGGGAGCGGGCGCCCACCTTTCAGCCCATGCTTGAGGCAGTGCTCCAGCACCACGAAGAACTGCTGCAAGGGTGGGAAGTCCGAGTCCAGCGTCCGGCCCAGGCTCAGGGCCGACTGGATCAGGGTTTTGATGCTGAGCTTCATCATGTTCATGAGGTTGGCGCGCTCCTCCATGGCGTGACACCGTGCACCTGGGTGGGGAGACACGGGTGGAGAAAGAAAAGCTGCTTTTAGAGATGCACTCCAGAACCCCTCAGCGCCGACGAGAGCGATGCCTTCCCGTGCCGACCTCCATCTTGCGGAGATGAACGGTTTGGGAAGAGCTGGGTGTAAGGCACGAGTGAGCCCCCCCACCCAACACCTGTACGCGCGGATCGAGAGCGGTCATCGTGGGGACCGGGGCCGCTGCCCGAGCCCCGGGGGTAAACCGGAGCCCCGGCCCCGGGCTCAGCACCACCTCAGCGCCCGCGGGCGGGGGGGCCCTACCTGAGCGGCGGGCGCGGCGCCGCAGGGCAGGCCCCGCCCGCGTTACCACGGCAACGGCGCACGCACCACCGCGACCACCGACCCCGGGAAATCTCGCGAGACAGAACGAGGCGAGGGCGGGCCGCGCGCCGCGCCAGGCGCCATTTTAGAAAGCGGCTGTGGTGGCTGAGGTGAGGGTGGGTGATGTTCGTCCTTGGCTCTGAGGAGGGCGAGGGAAAACCAGGCTGCCAGCTACCGCTTTGCCTTCTTCAACAACGGGTTCGGAGAGACACTGCCGCTGCTGACCACTGGCTACCTAAACGGTATCGCTGAGCCAACGCTGTTGCATCAGGAGAGTCTTGCTGCCACCTGTGGATCAAACATGGCCGTACTCCCTTGCAGAAATAGCACTTGTGGAAGAACCAAGGATTAAAGGGTCTGTGATAGAATTTTGGTGCCGATATTGTGATGTTACACATCAGGAACAGGAAAAAAGCTTGACTGTGGAAACACAAAAGTTAGAGACTTTCTTTGGGTACTTGGGTGTTTCAGTGGTTAATGCCAGCTTATTTTGATGGTTTCCTTAATTTTTTACTTAATGATGGCTTGTAAGCCATGCTCAAGGTACGCACATTGTATTATCCACAAGACAAACCAACAATCCAACCAACCAACCAACCATGAAATGTGCTTTCTGAATATAAATTTAAGTAAGCGTTTGTATTAAGTTAATTCCTTGAATGGGCTTTTTAGACAGATGCAAGTTTACACGGTCAACCACATCTTCCTGTAAAACTGTGTACAAGTTGGTACATGTAAAATAGACAGGTATGTAGACAAAATAGACACATTACCAAGCCTTATTACAAAGCCAAGCCTCAAAGATTAGGAATTGGGTTACCCAAGTGAAAAGATCACAGACATGCTGCAATCCTTAAGAATGAAGTCACAGAGACTTGTATCTCATTGAATTCAACAGATTCGTTTTAACATCTTTTTGAAGCCCCATGCCTTGATTGCTGTAATTACTCCGCACACTTTGAAGTCAGAAAACACTGAAGCAAAGCTAGCAGTTCTCCATCTCTTGGTCTTTAAGGCTACAAGTCTTTCTGGATTTGTACTTAGATTTGTAGCTCCCTGCCTTCTCTGCAAGGCAGGACACAGTTTCTTCAATGGCCGCCTCTGGTTTTAGGATCTGCCTTTCTGCATGTCCAGCTGACTGCATAGTGTGCAGCACAGCTTACATGGGATCAACAGAGCTGAAGTAGCAGGTAGAGGTTATAAGATCTCTGGGGAAAAGATGGCAGCAGAGAATGAGTTGCTGGTTTTCCACACGTGGTCTTGCAGGCCTCATCTTATTTCTTAAAAATACCTGCTTTAAATTGTATTTATAGTGCTTGGGGAGGTAGTGTTTTACTGTCTTACTTTATAGATAAGAAGCTGGCAGATTATGGTAAAAGTTCTGTTAAGTGTGGGAGCTCCATTTCAGGCAAGAGAAGATGTTATTTCCCTTTGCCAAATGCTGCATGTTGTTTTGAATTATGTCTATGTACAGCATTATTCCAAATGCAGCTGAATACAATGGATATTCTACACATTGTCAGGCTGAATCCCAAGTGCTCAAGATGGGCACCCAGGAAACAAATCTGAGAAGTTTGGTGTGAGACTTAAGAGATGCAGGGAAAGAAAGAATCTAGGGTTTTCAGGACAGAGTTAATCTTAAACTTTGGCTATGAGACACATGAATTTTCACAGAAAATAAAGAATCAGTAGTAACTTATTTCACCATGGAGAAATAATCCATCCCCACAGAACTCCAGCTTGAATACTTAATACCATTAAAAACAAAAAAGTCAGCACCAGTTAGCAAAACTGAGCTCCACTGCTCCAAAACCATTATACACTGCACTGAGACCCTGGAGAAGAAGACTCCAGGCCCAATCACTGCTACACTTAATGTTTTTGTTCCATGTTATGAATGTAATTGAGATTAATAATTTATAGGAATTTATGATTAATAATTTGCATATGAATTCAACTAAAGCCCTTTTAATTCAGTTCAAAGCGACTGGTTCCATAAATCTGTGTGGCTGCTGTATCTGTAGATACAGACATTTAATAAAGCAAGCTGTGCTTAAAAAGAAGGTATTTTTTGTGTGGTTAAGAAGAAATTTATAACAAATCTGTATTGTAGTTCATTTGTCCCTTTTCTGACATGGAAACTATCCAAGAAGTGCAGCATAGCTCCTTCTCTGAGCCAGCACACCCAGAAGGATAAGGGACAGATCCCTTATGGAGCAGTGAAGCTGCTGCTGAGATGAACTTTAAGGGAGAGGGGGAAGAGGAACCAAATAGAAGCTGACTGCATAAAACTAATGTCCATTTTCCCAAATATATTAAGAGTTTAGGATTTTTCTGATAATAATAAATTCTGTTAAGTTCTCCACCTGTGTTGTTTTTCCAGTTTTGCTTAAATAAAACCCTGCAGCATCAGATTGTTAAAAATAAATTAAAAGTTATAACCATGCATCACTGGCGCTAATCAGCAGCACTTACGGGAGCAAACTTATTTGCGCACCATTAAAGCAAGTTTACTAAATAAGCATAATCATACTTGTTTTTGCTGTGCTGTCATTGCTGACTGGTTTGGACATGAATCCTACCAAAGATGCAGACTTCAGAGCGTGGCCATAGCTCAGCGCTAAGTTTTCCGAGGCTCTCTTGGCCAGCGACAGGATGGGCGCAGACCACCTCCCTTCTTCCGTTCTCCCTTGTTCCTGGCTTTTCAGCTCGGTCGCGTTTGGGATCTGGGTTTTGTCAATGATCTCAAAGTCTTCCTTTCCCTCCGCCGCAGATGCGGTGCAACTCTCCCCTTCAGCCATCTTTACCGTGTCATATGACACTAGTCGTGAGCAATCGAGCCGCGGCCCCGCGCCCGGCCCGCCGCAGGTACCCCGGGGCGCGCTCCGGCTTCGGGGAGCCGCTGCCTGCATCAGCAGGGCCGAAAGGCAGACCTGCCCGGCACCCAGCGGCTTGCTTGGTGCGCCGAGCTAAAGGCTCTGGGGAGGAAACAACGGAGGGGTGCGGAAGAGCAAGAAAGCTTGCTTTAAAACAAGTTCCGAAAGTAACGAAATTGCGCTTCACATCGTTTTCTTGCTGTGTTCTCAAACTTCCGGTTAGAAAGTTTGTAGTATCTTCTGACATCACAGATCTATGCAATTAATTGTGCCAAATTAAAGAAATCTCTACTACTTTGCCTGCAGTTCAAGTCTCTGTATCTTGATTAGCATAGTGAGTTGGTGTGACAGGTTCACTATAGTGAAAAGCGCTTGCTTGCAGCACTGACATTACAAAATGGCTGTTGGCAGTAAGGACACGTCATGATTTGGGCTGCATTTGGTAGAAAAGATCTGCCGTGAAGGGGAACTGAAATTATCCTCGTATGAAAATTTGATCTTGCTGCATGTCTTAAACGTTGATGGAGTCTACTGATGCATGACTTATTATCTGTTTTTCCATCCAGCAGCTCTATGTGCTTGAGATAGGTCACTCATTAGCTGTATTAGCTTTTTTGCTACATAAAGGAAAGGATTTTGTTTGTTTGGTTGTGTTTCTTTGTTTGTTTGTTGTATTAAGGAATGTGAAAAGGAGAGTTAAAGATCAATTTCAGTAGTTTTGCAGTAAAATAAATCTTCTGGTCTGTATCTTGTTTGTTCTCCTACTGTAAGCTATTTAAAGAGCAATTCTGTGGTCTTGGCTTCTCAGACACTGAAAATTTAACAACTTTTGTTCCTCAAAGCACAGGGAAGTTCTTTTATTTTTGTTGAGAATTCAGAGATCAGCAGCCTCTTACTCACCCATGATTCATAGGAGCTAACTATAGGTTTTATGCTCCTTTTGTTCAAAGGTTACAAAGGTAAGTTTTGCTCCATCTTGTGGACTCCAGCAGTATTTGGCTGTGTTTATAAGGAAGTAGAATCTAACAGCTTTGTTAGATTGCAGCTATCTTGTGGCTGCCTATGTGAATATACCTCTGTTTGACCTGGGTAAAACTTGACATTGATTTTCTGACTTTTGCTATCTGCCATTAGAGTCAGGGCACTATTGACTAGAGAAGCAAAGCAGAATTCTAAGCATTAAAGTAACTTTTCTTTTTCAATACATCTGCAGTATAGGGCATAAAAGTTTTGTGACTGAGAAAGTAAGAGCAAACCAAATCTCCTATTGACCTCTTAGTGTTGCTTCCATAAGGAAATGATGTGTCAGATGCCCCTTTACAGCCTTATGATTAGCTACTTTGTAAAGATGTTAAGTGAAACCACCGCATAGTGGGTGATCATTGTTTCCTATGTTACTATTGAAGAAATATTTGATGATTTTATTTCAGGTGCCTGCCGAGAACGAATAGGAAACTTTATACTGTTCATAAGAAATTTCCCATATTTTTTGCTACACAGCCGTATGATTTGATTGTACTTCCTCATTACTTTGGTCAAAATGACTTAAGAAGTGAGCCACTGAATGTGTTAAATGCACTCTTTCCACGCTCTTCTTATTTTAAAGCAAGCAGAAAGTCTTGTAACCTTGTAAGTGAGCCCTAAGTTAAAGGTTTGTTTTGTTTACCAAGTGTCTTCTTAAAAAGGGGAGAATCACATAAAAAATATTTAAATAACAATGAATTTGAAGGATATAGAAAGATTATTCTTGAAAGAGTCTCTTTTAAACGGGAAACTGTCCATTTAAGACAAAAGTCTGGCTAGCCAAAATGGAAGATAGTTCATTTTAGAGTAGGAGAAGCTATATCATTTGCATTCAGTGGTATTGAAAGGAATATTAATTTTCATGCAATGATACTTTGCAATATAATTTATTTGGTTAATTCTGCTTTATCTTTGATTTTTTTTTTTGGGGGGGTGGTTTAATGGTTTAAGAAACTTTTTTGCCATTTACCATTTCAAGTGAAACACACACTTTAAATATTTAAAATCAGAAAAATGCCACTGTATGCTAAAGGGAGAACTTTCATGAGTAGCTGTCAGTTACACCTTGCATTCCTATAGCATTTTCAATCAGCAAAACATAGATTACATTACAAATGACCTAGTGAAGTTTTTGACCTTTAAAAGGGTAGTAGCAGTAAATATCAAATGTAGCTGTAGTTAGAATAACTTTTAAAGAACTCCCAAACCCAAGCGTGTTGTGTGTTTAACAGCGTGTTACAGAATGTTCACATGGCAATGCAAGTCACAGTGTTCAGTGAGAAGGATTCAGTGGTTGGCGAGTAGAGCTGGAACCTCCAAGTTCTGATCAGCCACTTTGTGCTAGGATGAGGGCAATAAGCTATATATTAGTATAGCTGATAGTGGTGCAACTATCAAAGGTCATCTTCCAGTGATTACAGCGGCATGAAATACCAATAAAAGTGTAGTATATGTATTGCTCTAGTCTGAACTATTACCTGCTTTTATAGGATAAGACAAACAAAAAGAAAAGCTTTTAGTTGGAGTATAGTGGACTGGAATGTGGAATGTCAGAAAGCAAATAAAATCCACGCCGATTTTCCATTTTATTGTTTAATATGTTTGTTGGTACTGTAGAAGAGAGGCAGTAAGCAGAGCTACCCACTAGGTGACAGCACGGCACTACTTTATTTACAGAGCAGCCTCTAACATACAGCAAGGCCGCACCGAGAGCAAATGCCACGTTGTGAAGCTACCTGGGAAAAAACAAATAGCTCACAAGGTGTCACGTTCCCAGCTGGAGCTATAAACACCAGATCTTTGTGCCAGCCTTAATAGACCACGTGGGTTTAGACGTGGTCTTTAAGTGGTCCTCTGTTGAGAAAAGAACTGATGACAGCCCAACAACGTCTCCTTGAAAGCTTTACTTTCTTGGAACAGAGTTTGTAAAATAGGAAAAGAAACGTTGTGGTGCTCTGTTATACAAGCTGTGCTAGCAGAGACCACTTGAGGAAAAGGAAGTAGTCACCCGCCAGCTTTTATAAGAAGTTCAACTTGTGACTGTAGAGTATCTGTCCAGGACTGTTCTCTAAGGTAATCCTTGCTGTTAATGAATTCAGGGTCATTTCCCAGTTCTAGAGTTTCAGGGGGGATTATGAAAGGATTAGTGTTTTACAAAAGATTTTGATATGTTGAAAGTTGTTGCAGAACGTTCCAAGCACTTCACAAAAATCAAGAAGTTTGGATAAAGGGTATAATTTGTTTTATTCTACACACCAAATCAGAAATCAGAGCACATCTGCTTGCATAGTGTAATTTAGAGACTTGATGACCTGTGTGATTTTGGGTTACATTTTTCACAGCTTATGTGTTTTGGGTTTTTTTTCTTGGCTCTCACTAGCTTGGCTTTATTCTGCTATTGCAATGCAGACAGTTATGGATTGAGTATAAATTTGAAGGTTTTATAGAAGCACTGTAAATTGACTCGACTGAGGGGCATAGGGTCAAAGGAATTATAAATGTGATTACAGGCTGAATCCTAATAAGAGATGAATGCAGCATCTTTGAAATGTTTTGCTACTTAATGCAGTTTTCAACTAACACGCATGAGAATACTTATACGGGACTTAATTAGATGAAGAAATGGGCTCATATCACTCAATTAATGTGACAGCAATGTTGCAAATTGCAGAAGAAAATGTTTTTAGATATACATATATATATGATAAGCCGTTGAAATACATTATATAGTCCCTAGACAAGTCTAGAAAAAAAATGTTGTTAGTTTAGTCATATATTAAAAGAAAATAACTGGAAGTTCATTAAAAATCTATTATCCACGAAGGTTGAAAAAAATTCAGACTTCAACTTAAAAGACAATTTCTGCCTCTTCCAGTAACATGACATGATTTGCTATATCATGGCTACAAAAATCCTGAGACAATCACTTTATCTGTGGTGAGTGGTTGGTTCCCAGTATTTTCTTTGGCATCCAGCTACACTTCCAGGTTTTTCTTCTTCCCTTCCTGGCCAACCAGACACAAACTTGATTCTAGGCTCCACAGTTACTTACTGAAAAGCTTTGGAGAGTTGCAGGTTCACTGGATACAATACAGATGTATGCAAAATGATTTTAAAGTTACTAAATAATGGTATTATAGGAATAGCAGAGTTCAAGAGGAGTTTAATTTTTTGCACATATCAGATAACAGTGTTTTGCTGCACCAGTAAAAAGGAGAGAATAGAAATTTGGCAAGAGGATATTTAGTTTCCTACAATATATTGAAGTGGTTTCTTCTTCAAAAGGAATACTGAAAGACTCTTTTCCATTGAAGTTTCTAAAGAATATTTAGGTGCTTGCACACAATTCTGGTGGCAATGCACTTGTGTGTCTGAGGGCAGAGTGTGGCACAAACTGGCTAGGCCTCCTCCACAAGTAGCTGAGGTCTTAGAACTGAGTCACATCTGTAAGATGCCGTGAACAGGCAGCTGGAAAAGATTGCAACACATAGTGTGAGAAGTGCAGCTCCTGGCTTTCTTGTTACCTTCTAAGTGAATGACGCTGCATACGAATTAGTAAGATATCTGAAGAGCCTAAACTGAAGTCAATGCATCTTCATCTAGATTTTTTCATTGTTTTAAATAGAAACAATATCTTCTCTCCGTTGTTTCTTTTCTTTTCTCGGAGCTTTTGTCCTTGCAGAGCTGTAACTAATAGTTGATTTGCCACGCTTAAGGATAACTTCCAAACCCTTTGATTCTGTAGGAATTTTTATGGGGGGAAAAAGGAACTGGTGTTTTACAGATGTGAAAAAGCACCTTAGTTATTAACAGAATAAAAGGGAAACCTAAGCTTTTGAATAATGCAAGTGTGTAGCTCAGTTAGCTTTACTGTTTCTGTGTTACCAGTTCCCCCTACATTACAAGTTAGGCTAATTTCTCTTAAGGCCTTTCCATGCGTCAAGAGTAAGATGGAAACTTAAGTAGGCAGGTTAGATGTTAACAGTTGCTTAGCACTCTCTCACCAAGAATCCTTTAGGAACATCTTCACTGCTCCGTTTGAGGGAATTAATCATACATAAGCATCTCACCTTTGGAAACAGAACTGAAAAACGTAGGGCACTAGTGACTCAAGTGGTTTAAACTAATCTAAGCCAGGCCACTGGAGTGTTGCTGTTCTCCTTTTCCTCCAGCTGCGTGCTCCCATTTCTTTACACCAGTGCTGCTCCCCATACGACCTCTTGATAAGCCAATCAAAGGTAAAGAATGTCAGGAAATAAAGGCTATAGATCTCTAGCAGCCTAAGAGAATGTAACTGCTGTCTGCCTTCTTGCTATCTCTTGCCTCTGGCCAAACCTTTTCCCTGACTCCCTTGGTCACTGGGTTGCTGAGCCATTTCAGTGCACTGACTTGGCAGAAAACTGATACAACAAAAGTGAAGAGTTTTTGTGCTGATTTAATGTACTGAAATGGCTCATATTTTCCAAATTGTGTCTTGGAAGAACTGCTCAATATACGAATGTCCTGTACAGCCCCCAGTTTTCTGCCTGCCCTGAGTTCTTCACAGAGACTCCACGTGGCAGATTAGCAAAACAGATGACAGACTTACTGCGGGAGTGTTCTTTCTTAAACATCCTCCTTTCCATCTTTTGTCAATCGTAGGAGCATCGTACCAGCAGTAAATCCATAGGGAAAAAAGATCAGAATCAGAAAGCCAAATCCTTACCTTGAAAAATCCCCAAAGCTTCTAGTGACCAATGATTAGGGACTTTGTGATTAGGAGTTGCATCTGAAGTAGCTATCTTTCGATAAAGAGAAGAAAGAGGAAACATGATCTGAGTATAGAGTGAAGGTTTATATGCCCAGAACCAAGCCCTCCCCAGAAGCCAACAGATGATTATTCTTTCAAATCTGTTCTATTTCAATCCTCAATATATACTCTTCCTGACTTATACTTTTAACCTTGAACACTGGCATATGTAATCTTTTTCCTTAAATCCTGGGAAATGTAGCAACCAAGGAAGCACTGCAGATTTTTCAGCTAGAAAAAAGGAGTAAAAAATAGAAGGGTCTAATAACGCCAGTTAGTGTGCTACAGGTGTCATTAGCTACAATTGCACACCATGGCCAATTTCTGTTGACATCTCACCTCCTGTAATACAGATCTCTCTAAACTATCTCATATGATCAAGAGAGTTCGTTTTATACAGAAAGCCTCTTTCTTTGGGGTGGACTTTAAAAGCACACAAAGATGATAGTTACAGAATTTATCAAATGGTGAAAGTGCCATAATTTATAATAACAAGGGTGGCAATAAAGAAGCATAATAATGGTTTGAATGAAATGAAGTGGAGAACATTAATCTTTTTGGGTGAAAGTTGTTTGAAATTTCGAGCTGTGTGAAAGGAAGAGACCTCTGATTGAATTGCCACTTTGTGCAGGTGGGGAGACACAGACACCTCCGGTAGATGGCTGTGTGCTGTTAACAGAGAGCAGTAATTGGCACCCAGCTGTTCAGATACACTGTGTTGCCATCTTTCCTTTTCCTCTTTGTTCTATTAATTCTAGAAGATACTACACATCGCCCTGACTGCTGCTTGTAAATGGATGTTACTAACAGTAGCAATATTTTCTAGTCACGTATTTAAATAGTCTCTTTTAAACCAAACCCCCAAACCCTCATCTGAAAATGGCCTTATTGACTGGAGCAGGGAAGAAATACGCGAGGCCATAAAATAGTAACAAAGGCTGAAGTTATGTTTTTTCAATAAATGTGAACCAAATACATTTATTTTTAAAAAGTATAATAAGAGCAATAAAAAGTCCTGTCATTCTCTGCCAATTACCGTTTCAGGCTGTAATCTTGTCAGATTGCATAAGCTCCAAACGCCAGTACTGCCAGGATATGCTGGTATCGATCTCCCTTGGGTCAATGCTTTCTAATGGTTTAGGGCATAAGGCCACCCAAGTCTCTATCACATTATGCCGAGGCCCTACATTGGTCTTTAACTGTTTCATGGTTGCCATATGCAGCCTGTAAATAATGAAGGAAAAGATCTCTTTTGTTTCACGGTATTGTATTGGTGTGTTACCTCTGCTGTCTTGGACGTCTCCAAAAAAGGATGGTATTTCAGGTGCTTCTCCAACTGCTCTAAATATTATGGTTCTTGCCATAATCCACTTGCCAGGAATCCACTTCCAGGATGAGCAAATCTCAATTTTACTATTAATGTTTTCTTTATTTCTGAAAAATGCAGAAGTAGGTTTAGGTAAAGGAGAAAATCTGGACATGCTGTTGAAGATGAGTAAATGGGATATAAATGCAGTCACGGTTGCATGTTAGTTGTAAATTGAAAAGTCATTAAACAGTTGCATGGAGTCAGAAAACCAGTTGGGTTTGGTTTTGGAGAAAATATTACGTTTGTATGTAAGACAAATACTACTTGATTAATAAACTTCACAGTTCAATACTAAGTTGTGCTGCATTTTACTCATTTGGAGAAGCCTTATGGCTAAGACATGGGATAGGGACTTACAAGATCTTTGTTCTATTCTCAGATCTGTGGTAGTTTATTTATATCCTAATGCTTATATTGTTTATGATTCAGAATTTGCCTTAGCTTGCTTTCTATGGAATAGTCACTATCTTCCTTCATTTTGTCTGCTCAGACTGCAGGCTGTTTGGAATGGGGATTTCTTATTGTATTACTAAGTACATACATCATGCCTGGTACAATCAGAGCTAATGTGGTTTGGGTAAGTAGATATCTATTCAATGCTACTGTTTAAAAAATATGATTGTAAAGTGCTGCTGCTGAATTGGAGTGCTTCCAGTTAAGGTTGCTCTTATGTCTGGTCATAGAGAAAATGTTTCACAGTGAAAGCTATAAATTTTCATTAATAAAACCAACTACATTTGCCAGAGGCTTCTAACTTCAGCTCATGACACATCTTTGAAAGTAAAGCATCTTAGTTATTTGTTATGTGCAGAGGCTTAGCTGCATAATCCATATGTGCTTGAGAAATGATGTAGGTACGCTGGATCCCAAAATAAGAAGGAACAAAAGGAAAGACAGCAGGATTTTGTCCTGAACAGACTGGATGTGAGAAAGTAATTTGAACATATTTCAACTTTTTGATAGTGCAGCTGTAGAGTACTAGGGCTGTATGATGACAGAGGAAAGTTTTTCCTTATATGACTGATTTATTGTTCTCTCACCATTGTGCATGTATTTTATAAAACCCAATTAAAGAAAATCCACTTTTATTGCTAATGCAGGCGTTGCCACAATTTTAGCATGAAACCTTTAGCTTTCTTTCAGGCTAGTCTCACTTTAGTGCAGATACAAAAAGTAACGAACTGTGGATCTAGGTGGCAAGTTAACTATCTTAAAAACTCATTTCTGATACAGATCTCTCTTCATTTGACTGATACTCTGTAGCGCTTTCTAATTTCCAACTTCTTTTTAAATGCTATTTTAGATCAGGATCGGAGCAGTGAGCTGTTTGGATTCTGATTTTGCTCATTACATAAAGTTTAACTTCTAGAGCAGATCTGAGATGCACTGAGCAGAAAGTCCAAAGGAAAATACCTGATTTGTGGCTAAAACGTCTCTGACATTTACTAAATCCTGTCTTGTGATAGACTGGAGGTAGATCTGAACTTTGGGCCGCAGAATACTGACCACAATTCTGCTTTTTGTGTTCATCTTACTCCTTTGTGTTCCGTTAGTGAGCAGTTGATGGTGTTATGGTCACGTTGTTTTCTTAGCTAAAATTTATATTGCTTCCTGAAGATAAACTTTGCTGGCATTAACTTAAGTTATGATGCCTGCTATTAGAGGAGGAAACAAATAAACATAATGTGACCAAGGGATTTTAGATCTTGCTAGTCAAAATTTCAATCTCTGCAGTGGCTAATGGATAGGAGATCTCAATCTCTTTAAGTAACATTAATTTATACTCATGAACAGGATAGAAGCTACAGAAGGCTGGTAAGAACTTGCTTTGGGAAGGTTCCTCAGGATAAGAACCTTCTTCATGATCATAACTGTGAGGCTTATCATTACTTTTATTCAACATTCCAGAAAACCTTTATTGTCCAGGCTGGATGTGGAGCACTTTAGGTACTAGTAGTGGAAAAACGGAATGTGATCAACTACAACATGCACTGCTATTAGGGACCATAGGAAGCAGAGATGAAATTAGGGCTGATAACAAATTGTAAGAAATGAAAAATCCTCAGATGTTTTCCTGCATAGGTTTCTGTGGTTCATGTTTTGTATTAAATCCTGTATTAAGCCTGAGCCAGCATGCTCCTCCCTTCATTTTCCCTCTGTTGTCTCAGCTGCTCATCTGACACTACCATAAGCTGATTCATCTGACTAAGTGAGGAGAGAAGTAACCCCCCAAAAAACCCTCAGGATTTATCTTCTGGTTTTGAGAGCTGAATCAACTCACTGAGGGTCAAATGAGTGGCAGAGTCAGTGCAAGGCTGAGAACATGTAGTTGGAAGAGGAGCTTTTTCTGTCCATGGGAATATACAAAGCACTTCAGTTGCAGGGCAGGATTTTTTTGTTATGAAATCAAAAATCTAAGTGCAATCCTTTTGATTTTTTAGTAAGTCTCTCCCCCTCACAAATTAGAATCCTTTCGAATCTTCCCATATGCATTCTTTTTAAAACATGTCAAACATTAATTAGTTGGGATTTTACATTCTTCTCCGTTTTTAGGAGACCATCAATACATAAATCTAATCTTTGTGAATCATTCAAGCTGGCAAGCACAGCTTCTGTATTTGCTTCAGTTTGAGCAAGCAGCATTCCATAGGTGGCACTTAACAATATTCCTAACTGTAGCATATGCTTCGTTTTGCTGATTTATGTGGTTTTGCTTAGGAATGAAATGGACAGAATTTGACCCTTGACAAACAAAAAATGAGGCACCTGCAGAAATGCCATGTTCTCATTTTTGCCATTAGATCTCATTCTGCTTAGCTGGTTTAGGCCTGTTCATGAAGTGTCTGATTTTCCTGTCACTGTCTACACAGACCCACTTGTCTTTCTCCTTTAACTGTGGTAGTTTCCTGCTATACTGAAGAGTTTGATGAGAATTCAGTTGCTGTGAGGAACATGTGGCGCCAACACCGTGCCGTGACTCAGCAGCTGGCAGGTAGCCTGACACATTTGCTGAGTAAGCTGTTATTCCTGAGTTTGCAGTCGAATGGCTAATATTTTGTTGGGAAAATTAATACAGCAATGTGGTTGTGGCTTTTTGACACATTTCTCATACTTATCATTTCTCTGCTGTTTTAGTACCACCCTAGTGTAAGGATTTAAAATCAATGGTCTCCTTTTCACTACCTGAGAATCTCGCATAGACCTGTTTCTCCGAGGTATTTCTGACTGATACACTGAATTATAAAGGACAAAGAAATAACCTGATGTTATTTGGTTTGTTCTATTATGATAATAGGAAATAGGAACTATGCCTTTATAGAAGAAGCAGGTTTTGCTGGACTGAATTTTTGTCTCTCACAATTCCCAGACCTTTCAGTATTAAATAGAGCAAAATTTATTTTGTACTACTTGCAGAAACACTATGTTATAAAATAGGAAATAAAATACAGATGTTACAAGGTTCTACATTTTCTGTTTACCCTGATACATTCAATTTTAATTTGAATTTTGACATGCTTTAACAAGGCATGGGAATATCTTAAAAAAAGCTCAGTCTGCTGCTACCTCCCCATTGGCAAAGAAACTTAGGAAACGCAACCTAGGAAACTTTATTTTAATATAGGTCTGAGTATACAGTTCATTACTGTCACCAAGACACTCAGTTTTAGCTTGACTTAAATGTCAGGAAATATTATTCAGGTGTGGAATACACCAAAGACCACAGCTAACGGGTCTATTGAATCTTAATTAACAAGGAGACCATGTAAAACTCAGGACTAAGAAAACAACCCTGACATTCTCTGCTTGGCTCTGGGCATCTGTTGCTGACTTTGATCTCCAGTGGTAATCTCCAAAGAGCTCTGATTCTGGCTCGCTTAAAACTTGGCTTTACTTTCAAACATTGCCTGGTCAGTCATTATTACCAAATAACTGGAGGGACTACAACCTCATAAAAGGCACTTTATTTCCCATTATGAGAGTTAGAGATTAGGTAACGACATTACATAAATCAAAGCTCGTTTCTCCTCTGCAGCTCCGTTCACTCAGTGTTAGATATATTGTGTGCATTGAAACTGTAGCCTGTATTTTTAACAATCAGCAGGTTTATGTTTAGGAAATAGCACAATATTTTTAAAAGACACAATTAACAAATAGTTGTGAAATGGACTAATGCAGCAGCCTTTGCTTGAGGTAAGACCACAGTCCACATCATAGTTAACGGACTCATCTGGCAGCTTTTTCTTCTAGCTCTTCTTCTTTGATATTTGTTCTTGGCAGGATTATTTCTAATTAGATTGTTCCTGTTCCTAATCTTAGAGGGGATACACACAGGGAGTGAACAAGCAGACTTCGTAGCTCATGCATCTGAACTGCAGCTAATAAAGTGCAGGCTCTTTCTGAAACCAGAGCTAATATTACCTTTTGAAGAAGTCCATTGTCACCACTAATTACACAATTTCCCTTTATTATATGAGGACTCTATGAGAGAGATCTGTGAAAGGCTGCATCAAACTTTACATTATTGGGACATTCATTGTGGCAAAGTTTACGAATTTATGGTATGACCTTGAAAAATATTTGAGGCACTCAGAACTCTGTGGTGGGTTCAGCTTTTATTTGAGACAGACACGTTCAGTGTTATCACATACTTCCGTGACGTTTCAGGGGCACCATATCACCTATGTAATAAAAAATTATTGGGATACCAGACTCTGTCTCTTTCTTCTGACACTTCCAGAATAAAGTATTATGAAAACCAAGGCTGAAATCTTATATCAGACAAGATGGAAAATACACTCATGCTGGTATTTAAACACAAAGCAGCTCTAAGCCTATTTTTTCATTTCTATCTTAAATAAATGAAATTATTACTGGTGTTTTCTAGGCAGTTAGCTACGTAAATAAATGAGCTAGAATACAGGTTTGCGTGAAGTGCTGCAGAAAAAGTGCCCCAGGGAGCCTTCCTGAATATGTACATGATGACCTTGTTGGTATGCATTCTGTTGAAGTGTTATGTTCTGCTAGGACAAACATGATAAACATTCATGGGATGATGAAAGTGATGCTTGGGGAGGATGAGGCCCACTTACAAAGTTGGTTTGTTAACATTTTGGTTGGCTGTCGCATACAAACTTTGTTTTTGCTGCTGAAGCTTATATAGGAATAGGTGTGGGAGATTTGGGTCAGTACTGAATTGGTGTTTTTATGCAGAATGGAGCTGATACAAACTTGTAATTTTCAGTCTGTAGGAAGTTCTGAGTGCCGTGGCTTGTTTTCAGCTCAGGATAGGAAGCAATGCACTTTCAAAAGCAAGTCCTGAATGCAGCTTTGGTTAAACTGACACACTGCTGGCAAAAATTGCTTATGAGAGCACAACATAATTTTTCCAATGGCTGCTTTGCTATGTAAGACTTCATTATGGTGCATTCTGGACGCCTTCAGATATGTAACTATATGTCCTCTGTCCTTTGGGAAGCAAAGTAATACCATTGTCACAAAATACACAGAACATTATGAATACCGTTAATTTTACTTGTAAGGTTTGGTAACATGGTGGCAAATAGTCCTTTTACCTTGGACTCACTTTCTACATTTTGGAGTGTAGACTCCATTTAATGGTCAAATTGATTTATTTTCATAACCATTTTTTCAGTGTTTGCAGGAAGAATACGTAGGAGTGTAACACCTGCATCATGATCCCACGCTGGTAGGTCTGCTCCAAAGGGGAAAGAAAATAGGTCTTGTCCCAAAACTCATCATCTCTTCGGGAAGTTGTGCTGTGGCACCGCTGACAGAGAGCAGTCAGTCACACTGTTCCTGTTACAGCTTCCCGGGATTTATAGTTTATCAGTTTGTTTGGGCCCAGCTTTGTGCCTGCAAAACCTGCTGAAAACTGCTGCCCAGTGATATTTCTCTGATCCATTGTCCTGTGCAGTTCTTCAGTAAAGTGGATGTGCTGAAGCCCTTGTGGTTTGAATAACTGTGGAGGAGCAAGCATAAATGAGTACTAATTATTTGCATTTCACTCAGCTCAGAGCAAACACAGACTGGATACTCTAAAGGCCTCTAGAGGAGTGTTAACATAGCTGTTAATGACTTACAGAAAGCTTTGTTAATTGTTTTCCAGTTAACTGATCCAGGAGATTCTGAAAGAAGGCAAGAAATCACACTCTGTGTTTGCACACACAAATAGATATGGCAGGAGCAGATGACTTAAGAGGATGAAGGAAGGATGAGCAACAGGAGGATACCACGTGTGTTCTCCAACTTTTTAGAGTTTGAATACATTTTCAGCCAAATAAACAGAGTCTGAGACTTATTTATACTAATCAGTGCATGGATTCTTGTGATCAGATTCCAGCTAATGCCAGTTCATCTCACTGCATTGAAATCAATAACATCTACCTTGGGGCAGATCTTCAGATCAACTCAACCAGACCAATTGCACCAACTTTCCTAGAACCAGCAGTTGCGTCAGTGGCCCATTTGTGTGGCTCTATGAACCAGCTGTTGTCTGTGCGCTTCCTTTTCACAGTGACAACAAACTGGTTTAGTGCTTTGAAAAGAACCACATCAGTCTTGTGAGAATGCATCTTAGGAACCACAAACAGTGAGCTGGCCAGCAGATCAGATACAATTATGTATGTAATATTGGGTTGGCTGTGCTATATATTAAAGAAATATATAGCATGGACTTCAATAGGTTTGATTTTGTTGGGATTTTGTTTTTTTTGGGGCTTATATGGTTTGAATAACAGTTTTGACAGAAGAAATTTGATTATAAACCAGAGAGAGGCAGTTATAGGCCAAAAATAGATGGTAAAAGACACCTCCTTGCTTAGATTATGGGTTCTACTGGTTAAAAAAGATTCTTGATCTTGTAGTCTCTAACTTCTGTTTATCTGGATTGGACTTCTTGTGCTTACATAGAGTAAAATGATTGTATATGGTTTTGTTTTTAAAGAAACTAATTCCTTTCTTAGCTGCTTCCTATATGATGGGATAATGTGAGTTATTATAATGGTGAGAAAGAAACAAGAAGAAAAAAGAAGATAGATGTGCTGACTTGTATGAATTTTTTGTTGCTAAGGCAATGATTCACATTATTTTCTATGACATTTTTATCAGTAAACATTATTTAAAATTCTGTAACAGCTCATTCTGTGGCACTATACAGTAACTACTGTATTTCCTCTGGCAGTGAGTGTTAATTCAGCTGTGCATTAATCTACCTGTACTCAATAGGTTTGAATGAGAGCATAGTACTGTATACATGGTGATTTTCTCCAACACGTTGGCACATTCATTCACTGATGTGTGTCTCAGCCTCTCACAGGGTGCTGTAAGAATAAATGTCTATGGAATGTTGATGGACATTCACCAGTTGCCATGATGATCATAGAAATATGAAATTATCCACCTTGTGAACTTAAGGAAGAATTGATGCTCAGCACTGTTTTTCATACATACATGTTAGGATGGAAGAGTCAGAGTATCTCTATCATCTGCTTGTGCTAGAATTCAAGCTTTGAAAAATAAGATTAGTGAGAAGTTTCTCAATGACTATTTTTAATGGCAAGATGGGTTTTCAATCAATTTTTTTTGGTGACTATTGATTATCTTCTAATTCTCATTGATAAATTTTAGGAGAATGGAAATAGCATTTGTTCAACTGGTGTGCAGGAAGTGTGATGTGGCATGTCCAAGTGGCTCTTAGGTGGTAGATGCTTATAAATAATTACACAAGAGTTACCTTAACTTAATTTTACTTTATTTAAGCAACAGTGTAAGATGTACATACTTTGTCAACTGGCTTCCAAGGAAGAGGAGATGTAGGGCATGTAATACGTTACATTCATAAACCTCTGGAAGCATGGCTTTTCGTTACAGACTTTGTTTTCCTACTATTGCATATATTAATCTTCTATCTTCTAATTTCTTTTGTGTATTCTGTCTGTATTTATAGAAGAGGTTATTCACTTTAGTCTGTGACTGCCAACTGTTGCCTTTAAGAACGGATTATTGACCTTTTTCTAGTGCCTTCAGTATTAGAAAACATTTCTTTAAGTTTGCTCTTGTGAAATAAAAGAATTAAAAAATCATTTTAGTAGGGCTGGCTGAAGCCTGTAAGTCACATATTATTTTAGCTTTTTATCTGATTGAATTCAGGAGGTGAAAGTGACAGTAATGAAAAGTCAGAAAGGGGAGAAGTGGATCAATATATTGCTAAATTCTTATTGAAATTCTCATGCTTAGACTGTTCTGCGTGGTTTTATTTCTGCTTAACATTTGCTGAGTAAAAGTCATTACCCCAGAGATGCAAGATTTATTGACACACAGAGATGAAAATGATTAGCTAAAAGGTTTCTGCACGAAGAGAATCAAAATCAGCTGAAACACTACAGGGTGTCTTATGTACAGGAGTCTGAGCTATTTGAAATAAGTTATTAATGTTCAAGGCTATAAGCTGAGTTTGTCAGTATTAAAGCAGTTCATTCTTTGTTTTCTTTGCAGGAGACCTAACGTTCTGAAAGAAGCTTTCATTTGTATATCTTGATATTTATATATTCTATACACAAACACTTGGCTTGTTGGAGTTCCTAAGGGCATTATTGCATTTTTAACAATTTCCTAATTTAGTACGTGTTTGTTTATTTGCAGATTGCAGCTTTCCAAGGACTGACTTTATGGAATGTTACTTCAGTGCTGACACAGTTAAAGCTGTGTGGCTGTATATTCTGATTTGTTAGGAATCATCCTCATTCATTTTCCATTTTAGCTCATAATCCACAAACTAGGAGTATCGGTAAATCCTGTTTAGCTTTTCAAACATCTGGAAGGTGTTAGCACGATTTGGCTTACAGTGCTTCTGATCCTGCGGGAAGCACTAGGCAGAACTTCGGGTTTTTGGCCTACTGAAGAGCAGGTTGTGTCTTCAGACTTGACTTTCTCTTGATTTTGGACAGGCAGAGTATAGCAATGCCTGCAAAGTTTAATTGACAGCTCAAGTGGAAATACATGCGGTTCAGTGCTCTCAGAAGTCAAATATAGGGAAAAATTTGTTTTCTAACTGGGTGGCATTCAAAAGAACTTTCTGATCTCATTAATGCTGCTTACAGTTCATGTCACTACACTTTTAGTGGTAAACTCCAGTAGGCAGCACCTTTGATTCCTTCAGCCAGTGGCTGAATGGACAGTCATCCTTACACATGGTCCTGAAGAGAATCTGTGGTAGTCTGTAAGAACACACTGTTACCACCCCTAAGGGGCACAAAGGCTCCAAAGGGGCTTCTTGTTGCAGAGGCTGGGATAAGAACAAAAGGTGCTCAAAGCTGTGTTAGAGCTCTGGTGGTCCTCAGAATCTGAACTGGGTTTCAGGAAGGAGATGTTTTGCTGTTCAGCTTGTTGTGATCAGAGGATTGGGCTTTATGTGTCTCACTGTTTTTCCTTATTGAATCTGGAATGTTCTAAGCAAAACTTGCTAAATAAAGAAGGTTGAATACAACTCACAATTCAGAGAAAATGAGCTAAGAGATTACTGAACACCAGACAAACGTGGAAGTATTGAATAATTATGTAGATTGTTGCAGGAAATGTATGAAACATAATTGCAGGTTTCATGCACGTTTTAAAGCCCTGAGCAGGTTTTATTTTCAAATAGAAATGATTAAATATAATTCTTCAATACTTTCACATGATTAATGTCAGGCTGATTTTTCTTTGAGTACGTCATAAATACCATCTGCATTGGTGTCCTAATATATGGAGAGTTTTATTGCTGCAGCGCTTTATGAAATTATTCTTTGGGAAATTATAGATAGTAAATGAATAATTCAAGGGAAAGAATAACCCAAAATCTAATAAATTCTGTGTGTGATTAAACTTTGACATTATTCCGGTAACGTGTATATACAAACCTCGCTGTTATTCTGGAAACATAATTCAAGTAGAGCTTGATTTTTATAAGAAGAGATGTTTTTACACTTGTCTGAGAAGAAAAGTGACAATTATTAACTAATAGATAACCTGAACACCCGTCATCCTTTCTTCTGTTTCCAGAGAAGTAAAGAGTAAAAGATCTAAAAGATAAATTGTTGAGGAAATACTGTGGTTTTACCAGGGATTCAAATTATTACAACAATTTCTGGGAGTTTGAAAACACTCCTGAAAATCAGAAAGTGAAAACCCTTAAGGAAAGCCATGTCTTATAGGATTGTAACAACATTGCTGCGCTAGGCACAAAGAGATCATAGAAACAGACGTGGCAGCAAGTATGGAATGGCCCAGCTGGAATGGGTAAAAGGAGTAGTATGAATCCTAAAAGCAGCCATATGCTTCCCTCCCTTTGCTACTGTGGAGAAAGTAGAGGAGTGAGGCAGAGGTGGCTACCTCTGGCAATGGGAAGAATGGTGTGGTTTTGACTGAGCTGGGAAAAACTGGGGCAAGTAATGAGAGAGACTGGGGAGGCATCATACTTATGTTTCTTTTGTGTACAGCTGCAACACTTGGTTTCCTGTTTATGCTAAATTGCTGGGCTATGTAAAATAGTTCCTAAACTCCAATGCATGGTGTAGACTGGTGTGACAGTCCGGGTCCCTAATGTCTTGTACAGCTCCTTACGGGAGGGTTGGGTAACTAGAAGGGGCACAGAAGTGTACAGCCAAAATCTTAGGAGTAGCTTTCACACCTTTTTACAATCTCACAGTTATAAAGGAAAAGGGAGCAGGGCAAGAGAGGGGCATTTCCTCCTCCTGAGGGTTAAAGCCTGGTTAGCACCAGACTCCTGCTCTGAGCTGCCCTCAGGATTTTGTGCTTCCTACTGCCTACCTGCACAGGTGCCTTCCTAGTTTAGTATGGAGGTGATATGAGTGCCTGCAGTATCTTCATGTTATGCAAGCTTTGACTTTGAAGACAGATAAAGGGAAAAAGCCTTATCATTTCAATGGTCCTTGAGCCTGGGAAAAGGAGAGTCAAAATCAAGCCCACCTTGTATTTCAAACAGCTACAGCAGCTTCAGGCTCTCCATGTTGACAAAGTCCCGAAGCTCCCCTCCCAACAATTTCCTACAAACATATCCCATTTTTCTGTTTTATTTGATATATATCATGGCACCATTTCTTCAGTGCCTGTAAATTGAGTAACATCATTGATTTTAGTAGGAATAAATGAATTGATTCCAAGTGGTAGGCTCTTGATTAACTTCAGTGGTCCCAGAGAGGTTTATGTCAGCTGGAGGTCGCTCCCACTGATTTCAGTGGAGCTGCCCGGCTTCCTCAATGTGCGAGCTGCCTTAGCTCCTACTCTGATTTCTTTCTAATTTGGTAAAAAATAATTGATCACAGGGCACAGAATTAAGAAAAACCAAATAATTATGAGTTTGATATGTTGATGACTGTCATGGAATTCCCTCAATATGAATGGATCTTTAGGTTTAAAACTGAGTCTCCTTCTGCTTCTTGTAGATTCCAGCTCTTCAGTTTGTCCCTAACTTTAAGTAAATGAACAACCTGACTGAAGCTGCTAGACATGTGCCATAATACGGCGATGCTGTTAGACAGTGACACAGTACTGTAGAACTAATGTAACTGAGAGCTGGATCAAGCCTTTTTCTGTTCGTGTTTCCTTTCATTAGAAAAGGAGAAAATAAGGGAATGGTGAAAAATCAGGTAAGTGTTCCCATTTGTCTGGAAAAGTCGTGAGCACTTTTCGGAATTGCCTCCTGGTTTGTTAGGAAACTGTAACATTTTTGTTTGTAGTTTAAGCTCATGACTGATCTCAGTTTCACAGTATGGAAATTTATAAGTGCGTGGGGACTGATGGGCACTGATTTCTGTTCTTCCCCCTGCTCAGTTTGGGGATCTGCATGTTGATGTATTTCTTTTGAATTACTGTTTATTTCAATATGCTGAGGGAATTGGTATGATTATTATGAAAGGGCCTGGTATATATGTAAATGAAATGCAGTGGAGGAGAAGAAAGGAGCTAATTTGCTGTTGGAATTCAAGGATAAGTTATCTTGGCTAAAGCTTCTTGGTAAATATTATTTCATATATCAGACCTGCTTCCTCCTGCCTTAATGAATTCTTGTACTGTAAATTTGTGTAAGGGAAATTGATTTGGAATACCAACATTAGTTTAATCACGGTCACTTTATATGTTACTGGAATATTTTCAGTTACAAGAAGTGTAACATGAGTCCCCCTACTTTTTAAGGAATGCGGGGAAACAGTTGCTCTCGTCAGTGAGTGATGGGGAGATGTTTTAAGACTCCTCTTTGCAACAAAATGTAGGTGGTTGTCCGGTGGCATTTCTCAGAGTAAAAGTGAATACTGAGAAAAAGACATCAATATTCATTAGATGTCTCTCTTAAAGTGTTTAAATGGGCTCTTGAAATAATATTGGGCTGTGAGAAGTGGCTGATTACTGTTAACTCTAGTGAGCCTTGATGGGTCAGATAAAATAGAGTTACTGTTATCTGCTGAAGATCCAGGTTTCAAAGTGTAACTATTTTTTATTTCACTTTATTTTGCTTGCAAGGATTTTACTTTGATAAATTGCATAGAAATGTGGTGTTAGGAGACTTGGCTCTTCAGTTATTACATAGGGAATGTGCATCTTTTTCATTTGAGGGAGACTTGTTTTTATGTGAATTCCTTCGGTACTTGCAGTATATACAACACACAGTGGGATCAGTTATCAAAAAGGTGACTTTCCAATGCAAGTTAAAGACTGAAATGATGAATTCCACATCTGTTAAATAGACTTAATTTCTGGTGACATTATAAACTGAAAAGGGCAACAAGCTCCTTTTTCATCACATGCAGATCTCTCCAAAACAGATTACAATTTAGAATGTGTTTAGAATTGAAGGTAAAACATTCCTCAGTCACTGCTGAATGCTCTGAAGAATGCAAGTTACCCTGTCAGGGGAATACTTGCTGACTTTTCAGGATACATTTTGACTCTTAGAAGAGTTAGAAAGATGGGCTCTCAGGGCAGGTAACTGGTATCAGTAACTTTCTGTGGGAACATGAATTATATTACCTGCCAGAAGTTAGTTTCATATTCTGGTATGTTAATCCACTGCATGGTTGAAGGATACGAAGATGAAAACCAACTATTAATCATAATTTAGCATTGAAGGATGCAGTCAAATTGTGGTCTCATGGCGAGCTGTGGAATTATTGCTGCTGTAGAATTTGAAGGAAGCATTGAGAAGGCATAACTGACTCCAATACTTTTTATATATCTGTGTCCAAGGTGTAAGGAAAAAATTGCAGAATCAAGTTTGCAATGCAGCCTTCTTTCAAGGATGCTGCACAATGGAATACCTGCAGGTTGGATACCTTCTGTATTAATGACTTTGAAACAGGCCTTCCTAGTGCCGTATGATTTGTTTTCATGGAAATGTGCCCATCTGCTTCACAGATACTTGTTTCAGTCCATTTCCCTCCCAAACCCTTTTCTCTCTTCAAGAAAGTGATCTTAAAGTTACTATTTCTACTTTTCTGATGAGTCTGTTACAGAACACACCGAATCTTTTCCTTCAGTGCTTATATGAGATATAAAAGATATATCCTGTATATGAGATATATTCCATTAAATATGGCAGTTAAAATGAGTTTGGAAGGTAGTTTTTATAGCTGATGATTATTACATGAATTTCTTAACTATAATCCACATGCTACTAGTTAAAACACTTTGTCATGCACAGACTTCCAGGTCTTTGGCTTAGTGGTATTTTCGAAGAGATTACGATTGTTCAAAAGCTTTCTAGCAAAAAATACAGTTCTGGAATAGGCTTAAGCCATTTGTTTATCTTGTGGTTTAAATAATCTGCACCAACTCCGTTCTACATCTTTAGAGAAGGTTTTTCTCTTCCAAAGAGAAACTGTCTGTTTTACATAAGAGCCAGCTCTAGACTCTGAACCACTGGGAATGAACAAGGCGGCACCTGGGAAACAAGCGCGCATCCTTTTGAGTGCCTACATCTCAAGTGTTACTGTTGCTCTGACCGTGGGGATACACAGGTCAGGAAAACATGGTCATAAAGGCAGTAGACAATTACCTTTCCAGAGCTGCGTAGCTGAGAAGTATAACAAGAATTTGCACAATAAATGTGCTTTTTAATACATTTCTACTAAATAAAAATACTCTACAAAGTCAGGGCTAGGAAAAGGATAGAAAGAAATGCTGTGCTCAGGGTAGCTGACTTATTTCCAAGCATGGTTATTTTGTCGTTCTCCCACTTCATCTCAGCAATTTTCTTCTGAGTTATAAAATAACTCCACATCCTCACAATTCCTTTGTAAATATCATTCATGGTTAGCATTCAATAAAGGGCAATTTGTTCTTGACATATGTCGGTGAGGGCTCAGTCATGGACCTGGCATTGCTCTTACAGAAAAATGACTTCAAGCTGCTCTGTAGATTGCAGCAAACTCATCGCAACAGTTTAAAAACAAAGATTCAGCAAAGCTCTAATATAACTTAGAGGAATGTGCTGAGATCTTTGTGCCTTTTGAGAGTGAAGATGTCATCGATGGGGGAAGCTGAGGGCTGTGGTATTACTGTGATCATGGATTTTCCCTAGGAAATGATTTCTTCCTTGTATTTTTTATTCTTCTGAGGATATTAGTTCTGCCTTTCACCCTATACTTGTGCCTCGTAGCTTTTAATTAGAACCCCTTTCCCAGAATGGAAGGGAAATTATAAAAATTTAATGAAATGCTTATTTTTATGAAATATTTATCCTACAGTTTCCACTGTCATTTTGGGACAGCAGGTGCTTGAAGGGCTCCTGTTTGCTTTGTATTTTCAGTGGAAGTTTGATGTTATTTGATGTAAATAGCTTCTGACAAGCTGAGGGTATGGCTGGGTCATGCCAAAGGTAGTCACCCAGAGGACAGCTTCTCTGAGAAGTGCTGTCAGGCTTGTTTCCCATGCATACAATCATTTAATAGGCAAGATGGTATCACTCTTGCTTAATACAATGGATTTTACCTTAAAGAAGCAACAAAGAATCTTGCAGTATTTGACATTTACTTTTAAAGCTGAGAGAAGAGTAATGCAGTTGCCTCAAGTCTGCGTTTTTACCACCAGGTGTCCAAGACCCAAACATTATAGCAACAGGTTTTTTGCTCAGTTCTAATAATTCCATTTCAACAGCACATTGCTGAGCAGAAGCTGATGTCCTTCTGTTCAGGTGCACTTTTGAGAGTCCTGAAGAGTTTATTTCTGAGAAAGTCCCTTTTCTGTTTTCTGGGCAGGCTGGTAACATTGCAGGCAGTTAGGACTTTATGGCCTGTTTTAAGTACGTACTAAATCATGTGTCTAGGAGGAGCAAGAAGGGTTTATATGCACAACACAATGAGGCAGATGATTAAAGAGAGTCTCTTTCAGGCCAGCTGATGGGAAGACTCTTCTCTTGTAGCCAGCCCCACATCTTGACTCTGTCCTAAGGGTTTATGAGTAGAAGTACCTTTATAGTGTTTGTCCTGGATTTTGCCATAAAAAAAAACCCCAAATCAGTAGTGTTAAAACTGACCAAGGCAGAGAATTTGTGTCCATATTGTACTGGATTGCAAGTGATATCTTTTGAGTTGGTGCAATCAGTGGAGGTGCACTAGCACTCTGTCATACATGGGGACTGCAGTATGGATTTGTAGTAGCATATCCTGAGAGCTGCTGATGTAAAGTGTCACAGTTTCCAAAAGAAGTTGTTTATAAGCAAGTTTACAAGTGAGCTCTGGTGTGTGGTGCTCTCTCTTCTTCATACAGGTCTAGCTGCTCGGTTTTCAAAGCACTGCATCTGATTCTGTCATAGCTGTCTTTGCTGCTTCTTAGGCCCTGTCATGCCTTCTGTCATCAAAGCAGCCTCAGCCGCTCTTGCAGCTGCTCTCAATAATGTCAAACAGTAGTGGAGGGGATGGCTCAGTAAAGAGTGGAATGTTTTTATGTTCAGTGAGAAGGAACCCCATGGAACATTTAGCCAAAGTGACTTCAAAGTGAGAAATTACAGTACTCATCTTTTAACCAGAAAAAGGCTTGCTGATCTGATCAGGTGTGAATGAATGGGAGAGATGCTTCTGTGGGACCAAAGCAAAGGTGAGGCATGTGTTTTCTAAGAGATTTTCTCCTTTGAGAGCATCGGATTTCCTCTAATTCAGGAGAAAGTGTAGAGCTCTGGGTTCTTATTTAGTTCTCACTTTAGAAAATACTCATCCAAGCCTATGCCAGAACGGAAATCTACAGCCATGGGATTGCTCTCAAATCTCATACAATGCACTGCTTCTTTCTCTCATCATATCAAAGCAGTGCAAACATCAATGCCGTTTCATGAACTGTGATGCCAGCTCATTGGTTCCAGGCAATAACATTTTACTTAGCTCTACTATACAAAGATTAATATTAGCATGGTCACTTCATCTGATTATTATTTTTTAAGCTGTCCCAATTTTATGGACGTTGTATGAATAAATTGCATTTGTTCTTCTCCTTCCGCTTGTAAGCGCAGTTCCCTAATATTAAATCTTCCAACATCCTGCATCCTTTCTATCAGGGTGTGCTGTTGCTGAGCAACACCAGATTTGCTCTTTAAAATTATCCAGGTTTCTTTAGCCAGCTTTGTGAGTTGGTGCAGCAGAGAAGCAGTAATATATGTCTTAATGCTTTCAAATTCTATGCGTTTTTTGTTACCACTATTTGTTAACATCTCTTCTATTTGGGCCATCATACATGGGCATGCGGCTATGCATTTTAAAATAATACAGTTTCACATCAGTTTTTAGTTCTGCTGAGGGGATTTTTTGTCATTATATAACTGTACTTATATAACATACATTAAGTCCTTATACATAGGTGCAAGAAGAGAGAAAAATTAGAACATACATCTCCTTAGGAAAGTCCTTACTAGAAGGATTTTTAATTGAGTTATGCTTTAGTGAAAAAAACCCCACGTATTTCTGCTTTCTGAATGTGTGCGAATTCTTCATAGTCGGAGCTTTAAGATGGTTCACCCTTCTGCTGAGCCCTGCTGACCTTCCACTGTCCAGGTATCATAAAAGTTGTCAAAATGTTCCTTTTGACCTCAAAACTGAGTGCTGGAGGAATTATTTCTGTGTAGCTCAAGTGCTATTTCAACTTGGGCTGCAATTTTACACCTTGACCACAGGAACATGTAATTCCCAAATGTTTCATTCTTCAGTGTCCATTTTTAATGACAAGAGCAAAAAATCCTCACTTGTAGCACTCCATTTATTGAACTGATCCCATGAATGATACAGCCATTACTAGCAGGTGATAAAAGGTGTGTGTGAGGTTTGCACATATGGTCAAGAGGACTCCCCTGACCCTTTAGTTGAGTTAGGATAGATAGGAACTTGGAGACTGAGCTCACAGTGTGGAGGCATCTGCAACTTCCCCAGACTTGCACATCTCTATAGAATGGAGCATATGCAAAAAAAAGGAAGTCTAAACTGGACCCAGGCTGTTACAGGATTTGGCCTTGCAGAACTGATTTTGCAGCAGTGTGGCAGAGATAGTCAGAGGAAGCGTTTTCTTTGGTTGGAACTGGAACAAGATCAGAGTAATTTTAATGGCGATAGTTGCTGATTTTGATGGAACCAATGATTGCTGACGATTTTAAAACAATTTTTAATATATATGAGGTCACGGATTATATTCTGTTATTGGATCCTTTGCTTTGATTCAGGATCCTGTTGATTTTTATGGGAGCAAACAAGGGCTCCTTCTGGCTGCTATAACGACTTTTCTGTCGTTCACCACCGTTTGCAGTAGTTGAGGTTTTGATGATGGGTTAAATCCAACTGACCACTTGCATTTTCTCAGTTAATTGGGAAAGAAGTATATGTGTGGCAACCAAGGTTAGTGGTTTCTGTGCTATTCATTTCCTAAGACATGAAGATGACAAGGTTGTGTCTTAGAATGTCATTAGAATCGAATAACATCGTCAGTATATTTTCTTAGGGATCAGCTTTCTTAGGGATCAGCTTTTTGTCACTTGCTTCGGTCATGTGGTTTGCAATGTACTCCATTTTGTTGGGAAAGCAGCTGGGAATCCTCACACTGAAGAAAATGGGAAGTTAATTTAATGCAAACATCTCAACAAGCCGTCTGCTGAGACTATGCTAAACCTGCCAAGCCTCCTGCACCAGGAGGCACATGGCTTGGCTCTCTCCCTGGGCCATGTTTCTTCTAGTTTTGTATCTCAACCAACACTGATGCCTCTTCATGGCTCTGTGAGACAGATTGGATCTGCTTGACCTGACTCAGGACTTGCATCTGGCTGTGGGGATGCAAAGCAGGAGAGAGGCTGAAGTCTTGCTTACATGGTGGAAGCTCAGGCTCCTAAGAACCCTAGTGAAAATGACAAACCTCAGCTATAGCAGAGGGCTGTGAGTGCTTTCCTTCTCCCGTTGCATGCCTGAACACAGGGCAACACTTTGAGAAAGATGAGTCTTGAGCAGCCTGCAGTGTTTGCACATTGCTGGAGAGCTGTTTACCAGGAGCTGAGTCTGTTTGAAGCATGTTCTTCCCTGTGTTCAGCAGAAAGTGGTGTTAGCATGAGTTCTAACTGTGAGTACAAGGAGGTGAGAGGACAAACCACTGGCAATAAGCTTGGAAATGGAGCTGCACTTTCAGGCACAAAAAGGAAGCTTCATACTTGCTTCTAGTTGAGTTTCAGCTCACTGCTACTAAACAGAACAATATCTGCAGCCTCAACACTTCACCCTCAGCAGCATATGTCCCCTGTTCTCCAGTGCTGGTGCTTATAGAGCTACACAGTGAGTTGGATCAGGGAGCTAATTTGACCAGAAATGAATATTTGGGGGGCTGTTGTTGGGTTAGTTTGCAGTTGAGACTGTTCCCTTATCAGACTCAGTGTGCAGCCCTGGGAGAGCTAAAGCCATCATTAGAAAGGCAATGAGAAAAACTAGTTTCATAGAGAGGGAATTTAGGAGTACCCCATTTCACTGGCAGACTGGATTTATGCTGGATTAAAGCAGCTGTGTAACCATGGCCACAGATCTCATAGGATAGCTAAAGGGTTTTGCAGGTGCTCTCTGCTTTTCTGCAAAGCTTGTAAATACCTGCTTTGCAGAGGAATAGTGCTGCAGGAACCTTGTGTGTGAACTTCTGGAGCTTTACGGGACTTTTTCATTCTGTGTACGATAAAAGAAGAGGGAGCTCTGGGAAGATATCTTTGCATAAACCAACTGTATAGCCACCAGCTGAATGTGGAAGTGGGAGAATCTTGCTTACTCTTCATCTCAGCTTCCTTCTTACTGACTCTCTCGTGTGCTCAAGTCAAGATATTGATTAGAGATCAGTTTTAAATTAAAAGGAGATAATATTCAACCCCCAGAAGGTATAATGAAGGAAGTGCTTGAATGCACATGCAGGATACAAAGAGTTGGAAGAAAGGCTTCATCAGTCATTGCGGGGGGTGGGGTGGGGGGGCAAAGAAGATGAGCACAGCCAATAATGATCCAAAAATGTTGATTACCACATTTTTAAAGCTGTGAGATCTCCTCGAAAATGTTGACTACGATTCTATGATTCTATGACCCAAACAATAATTCCACCTAAGAGAAACAAAAGGCAATTACTTAGGAGCTAGTAAATCCAAGAAGTAAGACAAATAAAGTAGCAGGGGAAAGTGTTAAAATGATGTGCAAAGGATGAAAGAGTGTTCTAAGTCCAGATGTTTCTTGATGAATTTATGGGAAATGAACCTGCTTTTGAATAACACTTTGGAAGCTCTCCAAGGAGAAAAAATGCATTCTTAAATTCTGTAATTCTAATATAGCTGGGAGAAGTCTTTTCGTTAATCAGGTATCAGAAGGATGTCCTCAAATGAAACTTTGTATTTCTCTTTAGGAACCTCATTTCCAGCAATGCTTGTGCAAGGAGTTGACTGCACTTAGGTTGCTGCTGTACTGACACCACAGCTTATGGCACTCACAGGTAGTTATGTACTTGCTTCACCGTGGTCTGCTTGCGGTTACTTCCATTCACGTCTCCTCTCTCTTTGCTTGTATGAGATTAAGGTTTCTCTGTTTTTTTTCTGTTCTGTTTAAGAGATGTTGTTTTGATTGTGCTTTGCTACCCACATTGCGTGGCTGGGTCCTAACCCTTGGCTAAGAACCCTCCGTAGTGCCACAGCAAGGATAATGTCATTCAAATACCACTAAACTTTGCCATGCTTCAGAGCCTTCTCACCTCTAACCTGTGCCCATTCCAGTGAATCTCTGTTGCCATTTCAAGGCTAAGTTGGACTGCTTTGAGCTCCTGACCTTCACTGTCCCAATTTGTCAAATGGAGTGACAGTAATTCCATTAAGCGGAACAGCTAGTTGGAGAAGTAGACTAAAAAGTGAACCATAAAGACTCAAAAAGCATTAAAGCAAATGAAAATAACTCAATGTTTATTACTGAAAAAATTGTCTAAGATGTTTTTGAATTGATATCTTTGTAAGATATAAACCATAAGCAAATGCTTTACCGAACCATAGCATGAAAGGGGAAAAAAAAAGTATAAATACATGTGGTGAGTCCAAGAATTGCCACTGGTTGTGTTCCTCAGGGTGAAAGACAAAATTTAGTATACTCTCTAGGTTCTAAAACAGTGTTTACAAGCCAACTTGTGTTTACTTTCCTTCTTACTAGCATACAGAGTCCTGAAGAATGATCATGGCCAGTTAATAGCAATGTAGTAACTGGAAGGGTTAACTGGGAATGGAGGAAAAGGTGTTTTGTTAAACAAGGCTGCTGTTCTCCACTCATTTGTTAGAGGGATTATGAAGCGTATTATTATTGTGATGATTATTTGGATGTATTGATGCACAACCTTCGGCAGGTCAGACGAGTAGGTCACTAGTTTTGCCTGGTGTACTTCAAGTCTTATGAAATCGAATTGCATCCACTCACCTGGGTGAACTTATGCTTAACTTAGATTACAAAACATTCAAGAAAACATTTTTTTTTCCCAATTACATGAAAATGAAGCTACCAAAAGCCATGAGCAATGAAGGGTTTTTTTAATGATATGCTTGATATTTCAGAATCTCTAATTTCAGTTTCTGAAAGTCGCAAGTAGCTCCGAATGCTGCACATCATTATCTAAAACAAACACTTCATGATTTCCCTTAACACATCCTGGAAATAATGATCAGTTCCTGCCTACAGAGGATAACAAGCAACAAATATTGTACTGTAGAAAGAATGTCATTTTGCAAGGAAGCACTTACCCTGTGCCTCTTCTAATTTGCATGTTATTCAGGTCGTATCTAAAAGAAGATTTATTTATACACCAAAAGTTCAACTCATTATAAAGTGCCACCACACAGACAAGTCAATGTATATTTACTTTCCAAAATCTCATTACGCTCAGGTACTTGTTGTGCATTTCCTTTCTTAATAATGAAGCACATACGGACTCTCTGCCAACACTGAACAAGGAAGTTATTAAAGCAAGGTATACTATTCTTACATGGGAAAACTGCTAGGACAATGTATTCTGCCTTCCCTTCTGTTTTTCCTTTAGTGATCTGCAAAGGAATCCAGCACCTTGCCAGGTCCACTTCTTCAGATATAAGTACAACTTGAACATTGCGTAAAAAGTATGCATTGTTAGTAGTTGGAAACAATAACAAAGGTTTCAAAGTATAAGGGTGCTCCTTGTATTAGTTTCATCTTAATGTGGAGTGTTTTGGGGGTTTCTATAGTTCAATATGGCACTAGATCACAGAAAGGCAGGTTGGGGTTTGTCAGTCACATTACTTCCTCCGCAACATCACCATTTCACGGTCCTGCCTGGGAGGTGTGTGCATTTGTCTGCACGTGTCAGTAACTGCTTAGTAGTAAACCTGCACTAACAGCTCCACACTGTGAGTTCTTGCAAGTAAGTCAGCTCATAATAACCTTGCATTGCATTGAATGGTCAAATGCTCAGGGTTAAATTTCAGGGCCCCAGACACGAATGCTCTGATCTAGGAAAAGAGTCCTCACTGATAGAGCAGCTCAGCTGCAACTGGGAAAGAAAATGCCCTGAGGAAGGCTTCCAGATTATATCCCTTATTTTCTGCTGCTTGTCTTTAGAAACAGTGAGTCCTTGGTTAGTTTTAGACCTTCTAATTGTCATGTAAAGCGTGCCTGTTAATCACACTCCCCTCATAAAGTAAGAGGGAGTTTAAACTATATGAAAAGTGTAAAATTGTTTGATTACTTCATGTCCTTTACTCTTGGTGGAGTAAGGGAAAGATAAAGTTCCTAGCACATGGATGTGCACAACTTTTAACATGTGAAGGATGAAAATTACACGGAAGAGATACTTTTCCTGGACCTTACTTTTTACCCACTACCATCAGAGTGAAATTCCCGTAGCAGAACTGGGCCTCAGATTTCCTTGTCACTTTTTATCCTTAAATACTTTTAAAAATCATCCTATAAATCCATTAGTGATTGAGAATATGTCTGATCTTTACATACTTGTCTTATCTAAATGCTCTGGCCTAGCCCCAAGGCTCTTATTTTTCAAAGTTGTTTTACATTGGAATGACATTTTGAATTCCTCTTTGTATGAGTAACCCGCCTAACGATGGCAAATATTTGTTACATTGCAAAAGAGATAAATAAAGGGTGCAACTTCCAAAAGGTTTTTTTCCTTTTTCTCTCTCTCCTGAAAGATTCTGTATTTTAATACTATGAACAACATGAGAGAAGAAACAAGTTAAATCTCTCCTTCCTCTCTTCTTACTTTCAGGGACTTGTTAATGTGATGGTAATATTGGGTTTTGGCTTCTTGAACTCTCTGCAGAATCACCTTAGTGTCCATTTATGACAGTCCTTTAAGCAGCTGTTCAGAATAGGGGCGTTTAATGGAAATGTGTGATTAATACAAGGTCCACCCAAAACGTCCTGGAAACAAAAAAACCTACTCTCTGTGCCTGTGATTAAAGTACCTCTGTAAGTTCTGCAGCAAGTTTGCCAACATTTTATAACTCAGTCTCCATCGCAGGGGGAGAGCAGTGGATTAAGTAGAGGGAGTTACACTTCTTTATTTTCATTATCTAATAAGTATGTGAGGACGAATTCAGAAGTAGGGCTTGAAGACTAAAGAAAACGTTAACTTTATAATCTCCCTAGCCTTGCCATTTCTATGTTCCAAGAGCACTTAAGCAGGACCATTATGGCAGTTCCCGATTCTCTTTTCCCAAGGGAGATACCACCAGCTGACATCAGCTTCTGGAATGTAATGGAAAAAGTTGTGTCATTATGTACCATGAATGTCTTTTACCATGACCAGCCCAGCACCTCTGCAGTATCAAAGTGTACTTCAAGTAGTGAAGTATACAGAGTATCATGAGGCACTGGAATATTAACAGAGGAGTTGTCACATGCGCAGGAGATGGCTCTTTCTCCTCTAGATTTTATTCCCCCTAGAAAGAGAGTGACCTAGTTTTACCAAGATCATCATCCTGTAACAAGAATGTAGTGTGGAGGGCTCATGACCTTTGCTTTAAAAGATGTTATTGAGTTTCTTTCTAGTGATGAAGTATTCAATGCTGAGAAACAATGCTGAGCATGATGATAAAATACTGCAAATGCTGTGCTGAGGATGTACATCTGTAAAGGTGGTATTTTTTATAGCTGAAATATGTTATGCTGAAATACTCCCAGTTGGCCTAATTAAAACTGAGAAGCAAATGAATGCCATATTTGCCATCTTCATGTTCTCACTCTCTTAACTTCTATGACGTGCATTTATGCTTCAATAAAGCTCATTAAGGACCACATAAAGATAAATGGCAGAAGTGGCAATCATTGGATTATAAACTCATGACAGTGTTTTACAGGAGGTATAACGAATTTCAGAAAACTCCTTTCCATACCTTTGGGTTTAATCCAGAGGATATCATAAAGCATTAAATGATTCTTTATACTAACAAATTTGAGTTTTCTCCAAGTTGTACATATGAGGTACTGCATGCAAACTACAGTGACCAGAGAATCCTTTTGTCAGAGCATTGGAATGAACTAAAGAGAGTTGGTGATCAGGCATCTTCTTCTGTGTGTTGTTCCTAATCCAATTGCACTCTGTTCCTAAGAGAAGTCACTTTAGAGATGTGAAAGTTACCATGTCTTGTGGTGTGTTTCCAACTTCTTATGACGTGACAGGCACATGATTTAGGTTTATTTCTGTGGCATTGCAGGAGCAGCATGGTGACACATTCACCATGCAAAAGATGGAAAAGGAAGCAGTGGCTGATAGTTATTAAAGAATTAAAACTCAGTGTTGAAAAGAGAAGCATTTTAAACACAATATCTCTTTGGCTAAGTAGTTTTCTTGATCATAATTTTAAAACCATATACTTAATACCTTATCGGACCTTTAAGAACAGAAAATTGTCATCGTCTAATAGATATTTGTTATTTTTCTTGATGATTTTTCAATATTCTACATGATTTGTACATCAAAAAGTTTTTTAAATGTTGAATTAAGGAAAGGCTTGTACCCTTCCTGTTTGTTAGGCTCTAGAACGCCCACCCGTTTGTGTACCACATCTTCCTAAACTGCAAGGTAGCTAATAGTTATGTCACCAGCAGGACAGTGACCTCTAATGGTAAATAAGCAACTCACATGATGAGTTGCTAAGGCTTTTCTCAATAGAATTGGAATTGAGCTGTATTTTCTGTACCTCCCCTCAGGACCCACAGTAGGCACAGCACAGCAGTAGTCACCTAAGGCAGCGCGACAATTAGGGGCAGCAAAAGCCAGCCCTGACCCACTGCCAGAGCGCTGATAAACTGGCTGTTGTTGATGCCTAAGGAGAAGCCAGTGTATGTAACGCTGTATATGTATATAGCAGCATCACTTCAGGTGTGAACACAGTAAACCCCTCTGAGAAACCTGTCACCCCATGTTATATTATCTCATTCCTTTGTACAGTGCCAAGTTGTGCTCCATTTCAAGACCTCTGTCCAGTCTTTCTGCTGCATCCTAGGAAAGGTGTGACCTGTCATTTTTCCTTCTGATGCCAGTACTTCCTGCCTGTATGGCTGTGCTGAGAAGGCCTGGGCCAGTTTTGCCTTTACTGAAGATGCAAACCTGCATTTGAAAAGAGCAGGTACTGTGTAGAGTACAGCTGGGAAACAGACAGACATTGATTTCCTTGATGCCAGAGAGAGCCGAGAAGGGAAGTAGAGTTCTGATAGCCTTTCCCTTGTTTCTGGTTCAACATGGAAGAACCTTCACCCTTCTTTATACAAAAATTTTTGCTAACACAAAATCAACTCTGAAACTAAGGTTTAGAAATAACAGTTTTGTGATAATTTTTAACTTTATATATAATATTTCCCTTTAGTCTTCATAATACTGGATAATTTTACAAAGTTATCTATTGCTATTTGAATAGGGATAGTGCTGTTGTGGTAGATCATGTACAGATGTACTACATATGGAGCTTTCAGCACCAATTGCAACCTGGTGCCGACAGTACTTAGCAGTGCCAACACTAACATGGTGTCTGTTTTGCACTTGTGGGGTATCATCATCAGGTCAAGACGAGAAACATTTGCTGAAGTGGAAGCAGATCAAAGTAAAGGAGCACATTACGTCCCGGTGTAATCCTCAGCTTTCTGGGCAAGAGACTTTGAGTTTTTCACTTTGAGCTGTGTGGGAATCTGGAAACAGTTTGGCCAGGAAATTTCCAAGAATAGCCTGCCCAGGCCTGCTCTGCTCTTCAGCTGCTTTGGGGAAACTCGCACTGTCTCTCAGGAATTCGGTCTTTTGTTTTTTGCTGCAGTTTGCGTTTTGAGTATTCTCACAGTTGTGACAAGAATATCAGCGTTGAACCTGCTGATCTCGTCAGTGAGGCTTTCAAAGTCAGTCAGAAAATCGCAAATCTCTGCCTGAATAATCGTTTCTGCGCTGAAGTCAGAAGGGTTTTATTATTCCGAATTCTTTTGCAATATTTGATATTGAGGATTTTGCACATCCTGGGTCAAAATCTTATGAAAAAAAAATCTGTGATTTGAGCCTTAATTAAAAAAAGGATCTCAAAGAACAGACTGTTTCCTGCACATGCAGATAAGCCATAGGGAATAAGTCAAATGCTTGCAGCAATATTTAAGGCTGATATTTAAGTATAAATAAGGAATCTAGCTGCATTGGGAAATGATAGTAGACTGGAGAATCTTCACCAAAATATGTATTTCCATAGAGTGGATATTTTTCCTGCAGTAACAGTAACTATATTACAGGTTGATGGTGCTGTACCAAAAAATGAGACAAAGGATGTGGACTGATCCATGGCATTCCAGATTAGGATTATTCTGTTTACCTTGATTAAAAAGGAATCCACAAGTGTGGGATGAGATTCTGAAGGATGGGACTAAAATGTGGTTAAATTCACACTTCAGGAGTATCTAACACTTCTGATTTGGAGGAGTTTGGGTGAACAGCTGCTTCTCCTGAATGTCCTGACCATGGAGTTGAAGTATCTTCTTACTGCTGATTTTGGACTAGTATTGTTTGATTTCTTTCTAAGCACTCTAAGTCCTTTTTCTCCTGAAGTTTTCTGTCCGAGTTTACAGGTACAAAGACACTTCTACTCTCAAATAATTTCTTATGTTTGACCTGTTAAATGTGATTTTTCTCTCTGATTTCCTCACTGATTATGATCCATTGTTTATAAAGCCACAGACTTTACAAATCTTGAATAGTTGTATCTTCAGGGTGTTCATATGTGTAAAACTCGCTGGTGCCATAATGTTCTGCAAAGGGCTGGTGATTTAAACTTCCTGCATTTGTAGTCCCTCTTCCAGATTAACAGCTCTTACATTTGAAAACAATCTGAAAGCAATTATTTAAGCTATTTCGCATGTTTAGCAAAATTATTGACATTTTTCCGTGATGGAATATAACATAAAATAAAATTAGAGAATAAAATAAATATATGTTACTGGAAAAGGTAAAGGAAATGAACCATGTGCAGATAAATTTTTGGTGGATGGTGGTTTTGGAAGCAAGGTTTGTTTAAGAATTAGTTTCTACAGCTTTAAACTGATGCGTTCCATGGAACTGTAGCGGATGTAGTAACAGCAGCCAAAGCAGAAGGTAGCAGAGTTTATGACTTCCTAAAATGTATTTCTTGGTGAAGCCAGAAGGTAAAATATTTTAAGATTTGTATGGTGGCAGAGAATAGCTTCTAAGTGTGCTGCGTGTTGGACGCTGGACCAGAAGGGGTGGATAAACCCCCATTTTCAGTAGGGTTCAAAGCAGCTCCTGAATTACCTGTGACAGAGATAATGAAAAATGTATGCTATTATTCTTTCCTGGTAGCTGGAGCATTTAGAGCCAACAGGAAAGCATTATTGTAGGTCTAGGTCGGGATGCAGGAGTACATGTTAAAATGCTATGCAGGAATAGTTGTCTGCGTGTGTTCTATCACTGTGAAGCTGTGGCCTTGTTCTGTGGAAGCTCAGAACCTGAGAAACAAACTTCATCCCGTTAACAAATGCAATTAATGACAGTCTTAAAGGGCTATGGGTCTTCAGAAGGAATCTATACATTTCAAAAGCTGTTTTCAGGAGCTTCTAGGTTCCTGAATTTGAAAGTCTTCTCTATTGCAAGCGCGGATATGCACTACTTAATAGACAGAGACAATCTGTGGTAAAACTTTTGCATGGCCTATACCTTGAACCACAGGGTAAGGGCGACATGTGAAAAGCAGTGGAGTCCAACTTCAGGACACTAACCACTTCAAAGCTTAAACAATGAAATTCTGCAATTAACCTTAAAATCTGCCTCTGTAGCACTGCAGATTAATCAGTCTTATAACTCAATCAACCATGAACAAGCGATATAGCGCATTGAACAGGAGAGCAGGTTTCAGCACAGCAATGAGTTTAGATTCGTGGTGTATCTGTAACAAGAATTTTAATCCTGTAATTCCTCTGTCTCACAAGCTTGAATCTCTAGGTCATAGTAAATGATCTCCAAGAAACTCTTATCTGTTCAAAACCTGTATCAGGTAAGAGGCACATAAATATCTTGTTTGACAAGTGCATATTATTTAGAATCACTTTTTACTTAACAGTAAACACCGTATGGAACAGAAAGGAAATATTAGAATTGATTATTTCAGGGTTGCTGGTGGGTTGGAGGAGCTGTTAAATGTGTCAAAAGCAACTCTGAGAGATGTTGCATTGGTTTATTGGTACATGCTTTGGAATTTCAACTGGAACTGAAAAAGAAACTTCTTTGCTGGATCATGGAATAGTTACACATTCTGCATTGTCCCCACTCAGTCATCGCTCAGGAAAGTAGCATTGGTTCTCGAAGGAGCCAAGGATTGTTTTGTTCCTCATAGTAACAGAAATTCAGGAGTGATGACTGAGGACATTTGGAAGGGTCTTTCCCATTGTTCTCATTCTGTGATTTAAAAGTTTATTTGATATAAATGTGCAGAGAATAATGAGACTAACAGGACAACGTTTACACTTTTTCATTAATGACATCTAAATGCCACCCATCATGAAGGCGGTATAAACCACAAAGGACAATAATAAAATAGAGACATTCATATGATTCTGCCTGAAATAAAGTGCTGATAGAGATGTCCCAAAAAGTCTTTCTGTGTAGCTCTGGAATCAAGCCGTGTAGTTCAGATAAGACAATCTGAACCATTGCATTCCAACTACATGTACCATGGCATTCTGTGCATTGCAATGCTTCTCTGCCAATTCCCTCAATGGCCTAACTGGTGGAGTTATACCCATAGTTGGCAAATACAGGTGTACAGAAAACTCCAAATACAGTTTTGCTTTTGATCTGCCCCAACTATTAGTACGTCTGAAAGTCCCCTTGACGAACCAAAGGGAGCAAAACATTTGGTGATCCAGGTAGATGAAAAACTACAACTGACAAAACAGGGAAAAGATTTTCTTTCTTAAAATAATTTCCAGGAAGCCATCACAGGAGCTGCACTTTAAAATAGATGAAGCCAATAACTGTGTTTTCATACACAATAACTTTAAAGTTATACTGAATTCCGAGGTGATGCATTTGAGGGTTAATATTGTTTAGCATACCGTGTCCACTGTGGCTCCGAAGTCAATCAAATATGAAGTTGTATGTCTCACATGCTGAAGCAGAAGTGTGATGTGATGTGACTCTTTTTCTTCTTTCTCTTTCTCTTTCTTCTGGACACAACCAGCTTTGTTGAAATGGGTGAGCTGTTGTGTTCAGTCTGTTCATAGTAGCTCTCCCTTACTTCCACACTGAGCTGCCATTAATGTTAACAGGAGGTATGCACAGGGAAAGGAAATTAAATGTCTTAATTTTCTTGCATCTGCTATACAGCTGTACTTTAAAAGCAGTGCCATACAAAAGAGTGAGTAAAGAACAGCACTTCCTTTTTTATGCTGATTCCTACTATAACAAATACAGGCTAGGGAATGAAGTATTACAAGATCCAACTACTGCTGAAAATGTTACAGATAAAGCCCTGCGCAGCATGTTTGACACAAATTGGCTGTGATGTATCCCCAAACCACTCTCTTTCTGTTTCTCTATGCAAATTACTATTCAAAACTCAGTTTGGGCAAATTCAGATAGTACATTGCAGCTTGGAAACATCCCAACAATACAATCATGCAGAGTTAGTCTGGGAAAAGATGTTTTTCTTCTGGTCTGTTCATAGTGAATCCATGGTGTTTGTGTTTGTTTCTGGAAGTGGTCAGCATCATTTTCCCAAACCAAGCCTTTACCCAAGAATCTGAGTCCAGTGTAAATAGACACTGCCTGTGACAGTGTCAGACTGACAGCACCAGCGATCAAGGTGGTTCATAGAGAAAACCAGGTTCAACAGTGAGCTGGTGATGTTCTAAACTGCAACTGATCTGCCCACAGGTGGTTCAGAGACACATGTATCCACACAAACACAAGTTAACAGAGTGATCTGGGACCCAGTGAAGTTAGCGCTGGACTCATTTGGTGACAATGCAGTTTTAGATTGGCTTAAACTGGTTATGAAGCCCCATCCTTACACAGGAGTCACGGTATAATAGGTAGGTGGGAAGCAGCTTATTGCATTGTCGTATGAATGAGCAAGTTATTTTATCCAATGAAGATACCAAACTTCAGTTTATCCCAGCACATGTCCTTCCATGTCCTGCAGGCTACCATTCACCGTAGTACAGTTGCAGCAACATTCCTAACATTCCAGCCACTACAGATATATAATAAAACTTGTCTTTTACCCCAAACCCCCCAATATCTGATTAGCAAAAATAAGCTTCAACCTCAACTAATCCTTTTCTTTCAGCTCCTCACTAGGATTAATATGTGCAAATTCCTTCACAGGATCCCTAATTTCTTCTAAATTTTTCCATCTGTGGATACAATTTTCTTTCCTTTTTTGCAGTGAAAAGCTCATTTTAGTGTCTGCATTTTCAGTAGACACAAACAATCCTCATTATTGTTCCGTTTCTGTGTATGGTTTTGAAGAACTGACAATTTACAAGTGGTCAGTTTGACTTTTACTTCAGACAGGAGTCAGCATGTGCTATTCCATCTTTATTTGCAAATTATACTGTATGAAGATGGATCTAAAATGGAAAGTGGGCACTGGTGAGGCCTCAGAGTGGTACGTGGCTATTTTTGCTTTGTACTCAAAGAGGCTGGTCCTGAGCCACAGTGGCAGAGAGATCATCTGAGTTACACAATACGTTTGTTACTCTTAATTCCGTTCTAGGAAAGATTTATAGAACTTAGGGCTTTATGATTCAGGGCTCAGTCCATAAATGGTGTTCTTTTTGCACAGAAGGAGGAATAAAAGGTTTTGTTTTATGACCTGGCTGGTTCTCCTGCCTGGGATAGTTTTCTCCATTGCGTGTGTTTTCCTGTAGTAGAATCAGGGATGATAAAAGTGAAACACAAGTAGCAATTGCCAAATGGCAACTTGATTTTAAAGACCTGAACTGACCGTAAATGAACTGAAAACTCTTCCTGCACCTGGAGTTATTCTGTCCCGTGGTGTTAACCAGAATAACTCCAAGAAGCGGTAGTGATTCAGATGAAAAGAAAAAGGATGTAGCAATATCAATTTTTTGCTGTTTCCAATACGGTGCTGTGTTTGATGGGATGTGGTAAGTGATGTCAGAATCAAGACTTTCACTATAACAGCAGTGGGTAATCTCTAGAACTGAATTTATACAGAAGTACAGCCCCAAAATATCTCGTTCCATTTGGAAGATGGAATTCTCTGTCTGTTTAAGCTTGGCTGTGCAAAATCTAGTTACCCCTGAATAGACGTTTGCCATAACAATTTTGCTGAAGCTAATTGGAGTCTCTCTGAAGCAGTTCTCAGTTGGCTTTTCTCACTTGCCCTTGTTTGCACCAGACATTTTATTGTCCTGTCTTGTTGGGTGCATAGTCTGAGAACCACAGTCAGCTGGCAGAGATTCCTGCCATAAACATAACTCTGTTTCACTGAGTTTCCAGAGAGTGCAGCACTTCACTGCAGCAAGAGAGACCTTCCTAAAGAACAGGGCCCTGCAGAGATCAACAGTATAATAACTTGGCTGCTGAGCACCTGAATGTTTCTGCAGGGATTTGGAATGCCTTGACATAAGGTGGAGTAAAACATAGGTCATGTTTACAGGGTGTTATTATTCCTCTGTAATGATGCCAGTCTGCCTCTGCCCTCCTGTGGCAATGCTCTATTCCAGAATAATCCTTTAAATCCTTTATTCTGAAATAGAATATCTGCAGAAAGTAGATACATGACAATACTTAGGGTCTGAAACTTGTTTGTTTGTAGTTATCCTGGTCAATATAACCATGTAGACAATATTTTAAACAGTGTGGAAAAGCCAGGAGAGTTTCTTTGTTCTGAACTTACAGACCTGGATCTGACAAAGGGTTTCTCCCCATGTCAGAGTATGTGATGTAGTAGGCAGTGCTCTTTTAACAAATACTCTTTTGCATTCTCCCACATGCCTAATTTAAAAAAGAAATCTTACAATAAAACCCAAAGCCACACCATTACATCTTCTCTCTCTTCAATCTCTCAGATTCTTTTCAGCCTTGATGTATCTTCTGGGCACCCAGAGCCCACTGGTGAGCTTTGACTGTTCTATTCACTCTTTGCCTTCTTTTACTTGTACCTCATACAGGCACCTAATTCTCCATGCCAGCTATTTGTAATAAGTCCCTATTAAGGAAACAAAACCCAGCAGAACAAGAAGCATACTTCTTACAAATATACTTTAACTTTTCATGCTGTTCATGTACCTGCATGCTATCACCTTGTACCTGCTTCTCTGTTCACATCTCACTTGACACTAAAACCTTTTGAGGCAAGACTGGGTTTTATTCTGCATTTGCATAGCGCAGGGGTAATCTTTCCTTGCACTCCAACTGCTGCTATCGTATGCGTTTTCACAATAGTAATGAAGAAAGGTTCTACTACTCCAGTGAATAAAGAAAGAGGAAATATGTAGCTAACTGGACTGACTGTAGTGATGGAGGATTTGTACAGACTGAAAGTAGAGAGATAGCATAATATGCTGGACTTCATAAAACTCCACCGTTAAATAACTTCATATAAATTTCAGAGGAGTGTGAATCTATGTCCATGTCATTATCAGATCATTCTTCTTTGGTATTCACTTCTAATTAAAAACAGAAAAAAAAAACAAACCCCTCCAGAAGAGTCTATTTATCCCTGCAGAGATCTCTCAATAAAGTTAAAAGAAAGGTAACAGCTAAATCAGTATTCTCTATCTGTCAGGTCTGCGCGGGTCAGAAAGAGAAAAGGAAAAAAGTGGCAAAGTAAAACTCTGATCTCATTTTACGCTCAGACCTCATTAAGGTTTTACATAAGATGATAAAAGTCCCAGTCACTCTATACAAACATAATCATGTTGAAGACTTTTTATGGGCCTAATAAAGAGACTTCTTAATTTATATTGCAATGAAATAGCCACTCTCACTAAAACATCCCCCTGGCTGAGATTCACTAATACCAGATTAAAATCTGAAGTAAAATCAGTAGAAACTAAAACAAAAATGGTGTTTATTGCAGTGGGAAGGGACAAACACAGTTCTTCTAAATGCAGCAGAGCTGCTGTAGGGTTGTGACTTGCTCTGGCCAGGAATAAGTGAGCAGTGTTAACTTTCATTGGAGTTCACAAAACACATATGGGTAGATCATTTCAATCAGACGAACTCACCTGAATCAAGGTCTCCTTTCCATCCCTTGTGAAGTTAGTAAGAAAAGAATAAAAATAATGGTGTGAAATCAAACATTTTCAGTACATTTGCCACTGCAATTTATGCCTCCTCTAGCAGAGGAAGTGCCACAGAAGTAAGAAAGCCTGTCTGCTGATCCCATCGCACTTCTGAGGCTGGAGGTAAAAGTCACTGGCAGGAACTTCATTGACAAATCAATTGGGTTTGGGGAGAAAAAAGGAGGACAAGGATAATTCCGTAGGAATTTTGTTACTGTTCACTAAACTGAGCAAATAGTAGTCTTTCGGTTGACTTCCATTAAATTTTGGATCTGGCCTTATGAAAACATAGTTTTTTATCTGGGCATCACAAAACACTTAACTAGATCTGTCTTTGTGAGGATGATTATACTGCTGAAAATACACTACTGACAGAAGTACAGACTGAATTATAGCTGCCTTAAAATTGTCTGCATCTTAATTCTTTCCTTATGGCACCACTTTACAACCTTCAGTGAAAAGCTCATCTCTGTAAGTTTTTTGAAACATCTTATAAATTTTAGTGAGGAATTCTGTCCCTATCAAATTCCATTGGCAAGTTAAAAGGCCCACTATAAACACAGAATTCTCTGGCAAAATCAATAGTCATCCAAGTACATTCTACAGAGCCCAGTAAAGTGTCCATGAAACCTTGCTGTTCCATCCTACTGGGAGATCTTTGGCAGGTCTATTAACAGAGGAAAAACTCTAGTGCAACGCTTGTTGTCTTTCTGGTATCTGGAACCTGTGACATAAACTGTGGAGCTCCAAGGCAGGAACACCACCGTGGAATTCTAAAGGCTTTCTCTGATAGTGGGTGTCAGACTGAAGGCCTCAAGCAGCTTTGAAAGCTACTACTCCAGTCTTTAAAGCTCTTTCTTCTGTAGGAGCTAGAGCCTTTCCTGACATAACTAATTTAGTATAGCTACATGTTCTTCTGTAATGTTTCACTGCCCATTTCAGGTTGGGTCTCCTGGATTACAGGTTCTGATCCAGCTACAGAAATTCTCAGAGTTTTCTTACAGAGAATTTATTTCTTTAGAATAGAACAGAACAGAATAGAATAGAATAGAATCTTTTCATCAGCACGGCTGGAGATGCCAGCATGGAAGCAGAATTTTACAGCACTTCTCCAGGTTGGATAGATGTTGATTTGCCCAGAACTGAAGCAATGAAATGCATCAGCATAACCAGATGTTCCATCTGAAAAGGAGTGTAATACAACGTAAAATATTGTCCTGGTTGTGCTACACAACACCTTTGAAAATCGGGCAGTGAACATAAATTCTAACAGGCACGTGGAAAAGGTGATTAAAGGTTATCTCATTTATTTAGTTTCCATCGTGGGGCAAAATACAATTATACCTGAGTGTGACTGTATCTCTGCTGTGATGCTTCCTGTAAAAATAGTCATGGATCAACTTGATCTCTGGTATAATCACATAGTATTAAACTCTGTCATATACTCTTAGCACACACACACTAAAGGACAGGAGGTCATTTACAGTATCAAAGCTTTATAAAATGCTATCCCATTCAAGGGGTGTTATTTCATTAAAGTGATAGTTGTCACTTCAGTAGCTCTGTTGTTTTCCAGACTTTTGGTTGAAGCATCTGAAGCAATTCCTTGCTGGGCTCAGTGCTGTTTATTGACTGGGGGATTGAGTGAACATGCTGTTGCTGGGAAACTGAGAGTGAGAGGCAGAAGTAAAGCATGGCAGGTGGAAGCAGCTTGTGGAAATGGTGGTGTTCCCTTTCCTCTTTAACACATCTCCCTGGTTTTTAATTCATATCTACCTGTCGTAGCAGTCGGTCAACAGAGGAAGGAGGTGCTTGGCTGTCATTGGGAAGTGAGAGTGTGGTCAAAGCATAATGAAGTGATTTTAAATAAAATGTTATATGATTGCCAGACTGTTAGGGAAGAAGATGAACTATTATGAAACATTAGGGAAGAACCCAACATGAAATGGCAAATTACAATTTTGGGTTGGAGCCAGCTGAATTTTCCTCCCATGTCCCTCACTAATGTAGGACCTATATAGAGTATGCGAAACCATTTGTTCCTGCATTTGGAATAAAACCAGCAGAAAACTGTAGGAAGGATGAACTTTAATTATAGGTATCCATTCCAAAGATAAAAAGCTTTACTATCTTCCAAGGGACAAACTGACCTAGGATGTTACAGAAACTTTCCTCCTATTTTTTTTAGCTTACATAATAGTGAATGAAAAGTTCCTTTTTTCAGTGGTGGAGATTACAATAAAAGAGCTGAGAACTCTCACAGGGGAAGGAATATGTTATAGAGCAATTTAAATGTACCATGACTTACTTCATGTGTTGTCAAAGAGGGAGGCTGTTGTTTTTTGTCTTGTGAGAATGAGGTAGTATGGGGTAAGCTGACTTGCTGCAGCTCATTGCTATGGTTAGATGATCTGAGATGGTATTTATGCCAGCATGTAAAATATAGTACTATGTAAGAATTATTCATTGAACTATATAATTAATACTGGAAATCAAGGATGTGACTCTGAAACCCAAATTAATATGTGCATCAGATTACAAAGATGAGTATACTTCTAGATATGGTATTAAGCCATGTTGGAAGTACAGCTGAATCTGTAATAAGGAAATCACTTAAGCAAGGATCATAGCAGCAACAGATTTGAGATTAAAACCAAAATGGAAGTGAAGAGTGGCTGCCAAAAAGTTGAACTTGGAAAAGAAGAAATGTGCCCTAGAAACATGCTGGGGTTTATATTGCAGAGCTTCATTAGAAGGAAATATTTTATTAATGAAGTCTGGGGCAGAAAAATGGTGAAATATGCCAAAGATGAATATAGCAGGCAATAATACCAAGAGAATAAGGGCAAAACTCTGCCTCATGGAAACCAATGAACTTTTGCTATTGATTGAGTGGGATCAACATCTTCCAACAGAAGTCAGTGGGAAATAACAAGGAAAAATGTCCAGACTGGGTGCACTGGGGAGATTTTCATTTGATTTGAGAGGAGACAGATCCTCCTTTAAAAATAATGGTTGTCAAACATGAGCCAGTGAATATAAATTAAGAAAGGAATTGCTGTCCATCTGCAGTTGCTAAGTCCCCATTCTGCCAACCTTACTCTGAACTAAAATCAATAGGACTATTCAAAGGGCAAAGTACTGCTCACCACAATGCAGTAGCTTGCTAAAATACATTAGAAACTGTTCTTGGAGGCCTGTTTAACTTGTGCAAGAGCTGATGACGGATAACTTAGTGAATAAAATGTCATTTTACGTACATTTACTGGAAGTCATTCTGGGTTTCAAGCTTCATTTGTGTAGTTTCTATGATTCCTTTGCATATTGCAAATATGACTACAGTTTAGTGTAGGTACTCTTATTCAAACCTTCCATTTCTATACACTAAGAATAACTGCAGAACAAGTTAATATCCAAAATTCATGAAATCTTATGAGGTCATATATAGTTGAAGTGATGCCCAGCATATGTATTTCAAGCTTTCAGTATATTGGAAGTGCTAATACATGTAAAATATATTCCATCAGATTCAGCCAAGACATGCCTATGAGCACAGAATGATGCAAAAAGAAGCATGTGCCAATTGAAGCTAGTAGCAAGTTACTTCAGGAGAGGCAGCATGCTGCTTTCTTCCAGGTGAAAACCCAGCTGAATGGCATATCGAAAAGTCATCTGCTCATCAGAAAGGATGGCAAGAGGAAATCTGGCTTGTGTTGTGATGCATTGGCAAAATGTCTGCAGAAAGTGAATCAAAGTAGCATAGGCAAGCATCAATGGAAGACTTCCGAGTTTCCTTTGCTTTGGCTTCTGAAACAGTGCGGCCTTGAGCCATGTCAGGGAGTGCATATCAGAAACATCATTGTATGTGATGTGGGAGTGGATGTAATGCAGTGCTATACAACCTTTCGGTGCCATCTAGCAAGACCATTTGAAGAAGTTAAGTTGTTCCAACAGAAGCTCAGTGCCAGGTTCAGTGCTGTGTCCCCTTCCATGTCCTGTGACCCTGGACACACGTGCCTGGCAGATAAAGGATACATGAGGTCAGAGAGTGGGAGAGAGGCTGCGCTACCATCACTTGGAGCTGCCCTCAGTTGGTGTGACTCAAGTAGCTGACAGATCTTGGAAATGCAATTTTAAATTTAAATGGGCAGATATTTGAATTGCAAATATTTGCATTCTATTTTGGGGACTGAAACAATATATAACTTTACCTGCCTGCTTTAATGATGGCTGTTGTCCCTTTCAGAGGGAGATAGCAAATACTTGTGAAGAAACTTTAATTATTGAGCTGTAAGGAATCAAAAGAGTTGCCCCCAAAACTTCCAAACAAGGGGTTATAGAAAGTCATCATCTTTTTAGAGAATGTTTTGAAGTAGTGGAATTTTTGACCATGGCATGGGGTCTTTCAGCCTTACATTATTCTTTTAACAGAGAATTCCACTTAAAAGCTTTTGTTGGTAAAAGGTGAGAGGTGAAATGCCACTGTCTACATTTTGCAAATGGAAAACTAAAGAGTAGAGCTCAGTGGCTGGATTTGCAAAGTTACTTTGTTAGAATTCCCTGGGGTCAGATGTCCAGATGCCCATAAAAATCTTGCCCTGAGTGACTTGCGTAAGGTCGCAGGGGAAGTCTGTGGCAGAACAGGAATTTAAATCAGGTCTCCCAACTCTCTTAAACATCATTATATTGCCTTTGAATTAAACCATACTTTTTCAGCTACAGATTGCTGAACATTTCTGCTTTGATGAAGACCTCAATTCTACAGTAAAATGCACATCTTTGTCAGCTTCCTGTATGTCAAACCCAAGAGGTTAAGGTTAACCTACTCTTACCATCCAAATTTAGATATATAATTCAACTGCCTGCAACAGGCCATTTGAGCCTGTATATAATCAGGAAATTATACTGTGAGGGGAGTTAAGTAGTGAGGATGCTGTGCTTTACCCTCTCCAGGCTCCATTGACTATATACTGGGTGACCATAGTACTGAATTTGCCTGTTGTGAGACAGTTGCCTAAAATGAAGAATCATCAGAAGTGTGGGAGTTGTGATACGGGTCTCTAAAGGAGAGTGAGGCAGAAAGGAAACGAGATGGTCCTAAAGCAAAATGGGTTTTTACCCAGCCAGTTTTGGAGGAGCTGCCTCATCTGCCACGCTCACTATTGAAAAAGAAAATAAAATCATAAATATTTTTGAAGGACTAAAAGAATTTTTGAAATGGCACTTTGTGGAGTCAGGGTAAAAATCCATTGGAAGTGTTTATTAAGTGATTATTCTTTTAGATTAATACTGATCAGAGGACAATTCATTTCAAGCTAAACATAATTACCTTAGTAAATTATTGAATACAAATAATGGGAAAAAGCCCTCAGGGAAATCCCTTTTAATGCTAAGAAGACATTTATTCTAATATATAAGATATGCCTTTATTACAGATGGATTGTACTAGATGTTGAGCTTTACTCCCCATCTGTCTGTATAGGTATGCCATAGTGTGTACTGTATTTAAATTGGGGTGGGTGATTCAGATAAGTGATCAGTCAGATAATTTGTTTATAAAAGCTGTTTTCCAAACTGTGAGAAAAAGACATGAACAAGGAGAGGGTTTTTTTTTTTAGCTAATCCTTAAATATTGTATTTTTGAATGATCTTAAGGTCCTTTCCAACTGTAACTATTCTATGATTCTATGATTCTATGAATGAGGATGCTGCTGTTAAGGGAGTGGTAAAATTTCCTCCTCTCTTTTGTCAGTAAAGGGGGCATTTTACACGTAGTCCTCAGTTCTTTAGTACTCTCTTTCTAAGCTTGTTGTCAATGGATCAACATCTTTGACTAATTTACTCAGACCAAAACTGCGGCCAGGGTAAAGAATAAGAGCGAGGCCCTAACTGGTTATTGCCAGCTGAGGAAGGGATGAGCACTAGCTTGTCCCTCCCAGTTATGTGGTTCTGAAAGAAGATCCTGACAGGCATTACTCCCAGCAAATTCCTCACTGAAGTTTGTTTTTTGCACAGCTAAAGTGGTACTAAGAAAGAGATGGCACCTGAAATCACAGTTGATAGGAACACTGATTCAGTAACTCATATTCCTGTTTGGACTAGCAAGAAAAAAGTGGCATAAAAACCCCAACTGATCATTTTCTGAATCAAATAGATGAAGGTAGATTTTTGGGAAACATTTTTCTCAAGGCAGTATCATGAATTCAGTGAAAAGCCACCTCTCTTCAGAGTGAGCTAATGTGCATGTTTTAAACTCTGACTTTCCTCAAAGGCAAGCAAAACCAGTGCACTGCACTAGCAGTACCCAGCTAGTCACATGTATAGGAACTCAGTGCTCCCTGGAGATAGCTCTCATTATTGTCGTTTAATCACCCTGGGATCTGCCACGGGAAATAATAAGACATGGGGAGAACAGTTAATTCTATGTAAAATGTCATGGAAAATCTGAACATGTGGCTCCAGAGAAGTTAAAAATTCACAAAGCGAAAGGAATGCCTGCACTCAGTGTGAACAGGATGTCCCAAACTTGTAATCCGTGTGCTTCCATTTCAAAGCTGAATATCAAGGGAATTCAGAACATCAGTACCAAACTTACAGGCTGTTCCATTTTTCTTTTAAGTCCTAAGCATCCAAAAATGTTTTAACATCTGATGTACTTGAATCATAGCTTCAAGGGACTGCCTTGTAGCTGAGTGCTCCCTGAAGCGGAGGCAGCGGGAGAATGCAGAAGCACACCGATGTATGGGCAAGTATTTGTCAGTGTTTCCTGGCTAATGAAGAGGCTTCAGGTCTCTCATTCCCGGGTAAAATCACACTCTGGCAACTTCAGTCAAAACGATGACAACGGACAGCCTGTATCTCTTTGAAGCAACGCGGTCTGCCCTTCATCTGCACGCAGGTTACTTTAAGTGCTGGCTCAGCTATACCTGTTCCTGATGCTTGCTTTCTGCCATGGGTGAAATCCCAAAAGTCGAAGCCCCAGTATTGCATGGAGTTTCCCCAGGGCACTGCGGCATTGCCTGCACTGCTTCCTAATGGTGCAGTCATTCTCTAAACTGACAGCTGTTGCAGTTGTAAGTAAGCAAGGAGAAATAATAAAAAGGGATCTAAAGGGCTCAGAAATACGTGCAGGAAGCAAAATGAGATTCAAGCTGGAGAAGTGCAAGTTAATATGTCTGGAGGAAATAATAAATTCAGCTCTGACCAGCTCAATAGCAGAAATGTGAGAGGAATTTAGAGACAACCAACAAATTATTAAGAGGTAAGACAGAGCTTCTGCAGAGAGGTGAATGGCACCAAGTAGGCAGTCCTGAAGGCCTTACTCAGATAATGTTAGGTGATCATGGTGTTCTAGAATCTATTCCTGTTCTCAGCCCAATATAGGGTATAATTAGTGCTCAGATGAACAGGTAATGAGGATAAACTGAAGGGAAGTGAGTTTGAAAGATAGGGACTGCCCAAACTCAAGTGCAGTAAGCCACAGGAGACACAGTATTTCCCATGGAACAAGTCTGCATCAGTGTCAGGACGGTCTAGAAAGAAAACCGAATATTTTATCTCTAGTTTCTTATTCCATAGGTGTTTGGGCTGCCTGTGTGCTCTTTACCTACAAGTGACTTTCTTTCTAGTGGCTGGAGAAGATAAACGATTGTGAGTAAGGTAAAAGAATGTGAGGAAAGTGTGGGGTTGTGAGACAGAAGGTAGAAGGTGCGCGTGTGATGAGAATGGGATGCGTTTGTTTGACTGCAAGATATTGCTTGTATGTGAATGGTCTAAAGAGGTTGCTGCATTTACATTTGATATCAGATTAAAACGGACATAAATTAATTCCGATTTCTCATATTAAAATTAGACTGTATTTATAAAATGTTTAATAAAACTGAGCACAATAAGAATTTCTATAATCTTGTCTATTGAGTAATTTCCTGTATTTTAAAATTGCATAATGACAGTGGAGAAGTTTAGCTGCCATGGTCATTGTGTAGTTCAAGACGAAAACTTGGTGAATTGAAAGATAACATTTTCCAGCACACCTGAGCCTTGCAAGGTATTTCATTTGAAAATTCATTTACAGCTAGTACTTTCAATGTATATTTCAGTATCAAGAGTATATATTTCAGAACTATATTTACTTTTTCACTATGATTATATACAATGTTCTTGACATCCTTTTTTCTATCCCTTGCCATTAAAACCATCAGCAATTCAATGTACTTTTCGACAATTTATTACTAAGCACATAGATGCAAAAGTAGCAATCGCCATTTCGTGTGTTGTGAGCTATTTGAATCTGTTAATGATTGCACTGTCCATACATGATGTTTAAAATACAGGCAGCTAGATACAAATTGTGTTCCTGGAGGATGGTTTCAGGTGACTGGGAAGCTGAGCATCTGTTCTGTAGGTGAGCAGAATGGCAGCTAATCTCGTATTGTGAGAAATCAACTTGTTTATTCCCAAACTTTTTGTTTGGTGCTTGGCTGTGTCTCCATGTCGATGATGCCAATGGCATCTCCTGAGATGTAAGTGCACGCAAGTGTTTGAAACACGGGCATGTCTGATTTAAAATCTTTTGCCACAAGTTGATCATGCCAGCTTTTGGGAAGTGCTCACCAGTAACCATATGTTGCAATCAAGATAAGCAATTACTGTATGTCATATGTGCTTTAAATCGGACAAGAAAAGCTTGTGGTTTTAAGGTAGAACTGAGGAAAAGTACTGTACCACTATTCAGTGTCTGCACACCAGCTACTAGAGAGCACTGTTGCTAATAAGTATTAGCAGCGCTACTCTGCAGTAATACTTCTTAGTCTGTGAGAGATCACTAAGCCAATTGTAACCCTTGGGTTACAGCTCCATGTCTCTGCAGCGACCACTTACCCCAGCAAGCGCTGGATGGGGCTGTGTTTGTGTTATTGTTATTTCTGCTTCACAACTGTTGTTTTAATTGTGACTGAGACCTCAGCCATTTGTTAACGCTTTGCTTTCTTGTCAGAGGTGTGGCAGTGTTCGTGTGAGTTGTTTGGGAACAAAACAGTTGGAACAAATGACTCTGATTGCTCTATAGAATTAATCAAGATGCCAATAAAAACAAGAGTCCAGATTCAGACTGTTCCTGCAACAGTGGGAGGTAGGACCAGAGTGTCTTGGTGGAATTTTTCTCCATGTTATTCTATGGAGTTGGTGAAAGCTGTGAGTCTCATGCTGTTGCTCCACCAGCTCCAGTAAAATGAAGCACAGGCTTGCTGAACCATTGCTTCCTGCTGTTTGTGAGCCTCTAACACCCTTTGCATGAATTTTATGTTCCCTCTCTTGCTGTCCTGACAGTAGTGCACTTCTGATATATAAAATGAAATATTTTGGAGCAGAAAGAAGAAACTGCACACAAATGAAATCAGTCTCGAGGGTGTGTGCACATTTTTAGCTAGTCCTCACCTGGATCTCCCTTTCTTCTAATGCAGAAATGTAAATCACCTTCATGAGAATGTTCTGAAAGCCTTGAGCAGCCACTTGAGTTGAGAAAATACGGGGAAAGCAGTTTTCTGCTTGCTTTTAATTAGGGACATAGGATTTGGGATTGTAATGTGGATGTTCTGTGTTATAAAGGATATCTAGCAACATTCCCAGTAGCATAATTTTTACAACAATAGCTTCCCACAAACAATAGAGACTGTATGAACAAATTGTTTCTGTAAACACTGCAGTATGGACAATACATAGGTTTAAGAATCGCTACTTGGTTGAATGCAATTGTTAACAACTGATGGTGAAAGTGGCTGTTCTTATCCTTCAACCCTGTCTATATCCCCTTTGAGCCAAAGAACTTCCTGTGGTTAATATGCAAAAGCAGGCACGGTGCTGAGCTGCCTCTAATCTGTCTCATGCAAGGCCATGGGCCTTGCAGAGGATCGCTGCAGTACATACGCGCTGACTTCAAGAGCTGGCTGACCATACGAAACAGTTTCAGCTACTAAATTGCATCCAGAAGATGTATAGGTGTTTTTATTTGTGTGTGTGTGTTGGAAGAGATGTACAGAATGACCTTAAACAGAATAGTAAATACTGATGAGACCCTGTGGTCCATAAAGCCAACTGTGAAGCCTCATGTCTTTGTATTTTCATAAATGGTGAATATTTCCCCCTGCAATAACTATTTGCATCTGGTGTGCAGTAAGCTTGGGACTTGTTTAATAAACAGCTCAAAGAGCTGATGAATTTTGCATTTTGCATTCACAGTATTTCTTCTTAATTTTCAGATAATCACCTTAGATATTCAAATGGATTAGGGAGGAAACAATGGCTTTTCAGACAATCTAATCCTTCGAATGGGTATTTTCACTGGAAGGGATTGTTTGGGGGCTGCAATCAGTCAGCAGTGCCTGGATTTGTTGTATTTTGATGAAGAGGAACTGGATTGCAAAGCAGTTTGCCATTGCCTTGGAGAAGGCTGAGTATGTCAGGGTGCTGGACTCTCCAGATAACATGGGAATTTCGTTGGGACTCTGAAACAGGAGCTGAGCTATGCTGAAAACTTAGCTCCCTATGTAGATGGCTATGAACTGCTGGAAACCAGTGCCAAAACAGACCCCAGAATGGGGGCACATTCTAATCACAACACCCTGAACCCCAGCCATGATCAGATGAAACACTTCTGAGCTGTTACGTGTGGTCCTGTGTTAATGCATCTGATTACATTTTATTCTGAGGCTTTAGATAAGCAACTGCAGAATGGTTGAGAATGAGAAACTAAAAGTGCTTGTGTCAGGGATAGCTCAGAAAGCTTTTTTAGATAGTTACAGAAGAAATTCCTGTCCCACCCTCCTGAAATGTGATCATTACAATAACATATATTGCAAAAGAAAGCATCTGTATCAACACCTCCCAACGTAAATGGACGGAAATAGTGACTTTGCCTATTATTATTCTAAAGGTTGTTAGTACTGCTAATAAAATGTTTCTTAAGCTCCACAGCTAGATGGGTTTCCTGTGGAATTGTCTAAAGCCTTCCAATGCTAACTGTTTGCAATATTAAGAAAAGCATTTGCAGAGCTGCTGTACCAGAATAAGGCCACCTTTCCCAGGAAATACAGCTCCAGTTACAGTTGTATTGACAAAAGGCCAAAAAGGCCAGAGCAGTGCACTTACAGACACATTTCCTTGTCATACATGGAATGCTGACTTATTGCTGATGTGCAGCACTTGTGTTTAGAACTGAATTTGCAATGGGAAGCTTGCAGCAGCAGGACCAAGAGCCACAAATGCGAACTCCTACACTCTTTTGCCACTCAGAACCTTTCTGCCCCATGTATCCAGAGCACTGTATTTGCTCTCGGGTTCTGGTCTCTTTTCCAAAGCTCACAGGCTGCCTCACCCTTCATCTTCCTGAATTCTTTACTGTTTTCTGGCAGCCATCCGCCGTGTCTCAGTCGGAAATGTCTGCTCCTCTGTCTTCATTTAAAAAGCCCAACATTTTCTTCCAGTTCTTCTGGAAAGGAATGTACGTCATCAACTGGTGCTCGCAGTAAGCTGTGCCTTTGTCTCAGTAGCTGTCACAGTGTGTGCAGAGAGAATACAGGCAGATGCAAGATCAGCTTGCAGAGTGAAAAGTGGATGAGCCTCCAAACAATCTTGTATTGGAACCCAAATTGATTGCTGAACTTTCAGTTCAATTTTAATTTCCCTTGATGCCATGTTTTAAAATAAATATGCAGGCTTTTTTTCATTAGTATTATCCCGCCGTCTATTACTGCTGCTGCCGTGATGTTCCAATCGGCCATGCGGTGTGTATGTGAGAGGTCTCAATATCTGCAGATTGGTTACAATTACAATCTCTCTGGTCCCTCAGTTTAAACAATTTAAAATGTCATGTTAGGAATGAAAACATATTAATCACTGCACACCTAAACAGAGTTCCTAGGAAGAAGACAGAAATTGTGGATTCAGAAGCCCATTGAATGAGATGGAGAAGGTGTTAAGAAGATAACCTTTGCCTTGAAATCTCATGTCATGTTAGTGTGATGTGAGATCCTGTGGTTTGTGGGTGCAAGCCTGTGGAGCTCAACTTCTAGTTTGTTTTGAAAAGGAAACACCATGCAACACACAGGCACATTGGTATAGAAAGGGTAATATTTGGATATTTTGGGACCACTGAAATATGAACCTAAGCAAAATAATTTCTTTTCATTTGGACATAGGTGGCAATTTGTCTAAGAAGCATTTAATGATTATAACAGCAGGGACCAACTTTTCTCTTTTTAATTAGCCCTATTAGAGGGAAGACATGCACATGGCTGACCTTGAAACCAGAATCAATAGTTCTGTTTGCTTTTCTCAGTGTAAAAGTATTTAGCAATGTATATGTTACCCCTTTTTCATTTCTTGCATCATTTGAAATACTGTTTGATCAACATCTAACACGAAGTAATATCCAAGAAAGAATTGAATGCAGATGTTTATTGTAAGTCGTTCTTTCACTGTTCTGATGTACCAAATTACCAAACCTTGCAACAGAGAATGTGTTCATCCAAGTGTAATGCAGATTCATTATGGTGATGTTAGATTATGTTCTGAGATAATGATTACATGGTCCATTGAGACTTGTGTTGTATTCTTGATTTTTCAGCTGACCTGCTGTATGAATATGGGCATTACTCCCTGCCGGTGATTTTCTTACGATGTATATCATATCTTGTTTATGTAAACAGTAAGATATTAACAAAAAAGTGAGTAATTTACTGTGTTTAATAGGATTTAGCACAATATGATCTGGTCTTGTTTGAATGTGCTTGGCATTACAGTGATTCAAATAATTACTTATAATCACGGCTCTTAATTCACTGCAGTTGCCAATGGCACATCTTCTTTAGGGAATCTACATTAATCCTCTCTTGTCATTGTTGTAATGATTTTACAGTTGTAAGAGGTTGAACTGCAAAATTCAAACCTAGTTAGTTAATGGCCTCAGAGAGCTTTGAGAACCAGTGGATTTAGGCTTCAGTTAAGAGCTAGCTTGGGTTGTATTCAGTCCTTCTTTCAGTGTGAGGGCAGAATTTTTAAGAACCCACCAGGTGTTGCCCGCCCGTTGGTTTCCATCAGATTTACATGTTATTTTGAAGCTTATTTCCCTTTTCCCCTCCTGCTTGAAATGTCCAGTTAAAACCGGAGAATATCAACTTCATGAGAAGCTTCAAGTTTGTACAATATTATAGTAATGCCTGTGCTAAATGGCATTAAGGAATGAAGGCAGGCGGAACACCATCAGTAAGCAAGAGAGGTGTAACACTGCAATAGGGAAATGTCTAAAAAAACTTGGAAAACAGTGAAATAACTCTTTGTCTTAGTAACCTTGGGAAAGAGCATTTTAGAAAGGCTTAGCCTGGTCATAAGGAGCATTTGCTTTTCTCTCTTCTCCCATGGAACATGGCAGCTACCAGCTATTCTACACTGCCAGCTGGAGGAAGAAATACTGCAGCTTTCTTGAATTCACTAAACTCAACTGTTTTTCCCTTGTCTCTCAAAGCCAAAATTGCTCATATTTTTGATTCATACATATCCAGTAGCAAATAATGTTTCAGTAGCAACTTAGAGTGAAGGGATGAAGGAGTCATGGAGATGGTATTTGCAGCTCTCTAGGAAGAGATTCATTTTCCATGGGGACAGAGTCAGACCTGTGTATGGTTTGTGCTATAGCCGCATTTCCACTTTTGTTCTCAATGTGTTTCCTAATCAGCATAATTTCTGATCAGAGTTATTTCTTCTTAAGACAGTGAGTCAGGAACCTAAGAAACTATTCTCAGTGACAGTTTAGTGGTGGTTTTGGCAGTCCTAGGGTAATGTTTAGACTTGATGATCTTCAAGGTCTTCTCCAACCTAGTTGATTCTATGATTCAGATACTACCTCTAGTATGGCTCTGGGGTTAAGAAAAGGATTGCTACTAGTGGTAATGCCTATATGGTCTGTGAGATCCCTCAATTACAATAAACTAAGGAGAAGATTTTTGAAAGTCTGTGGTTTTGATTAAAGGTTCTATTCTATTCTGTAAAATAGAACAGCTGTTGGGCTTTAGCATTATGAGGAAATGGCTGTAATACTGAAAACTGTAAAGATCCTACATGTATTTTAACGCTCTGTGTGTATATGAGAAGTCTCATGATTACCATATTAATTATTAGTTTAGCGCTGCCAGTTAACATGATAAATATGACATTTCCATTCTAAGAGAGGATAAGGTTCAGAAAAATATTTGGCTCTTGCTGAAACATTTAACTGGAGTCACTTTTAGAACCAAATCAGTTGATGTCTGTCCCTTAGCTGTGAATCTGTGTTTATGTGTACACAGCAGCAGCGAAGGCAGGTTTTACAGAAGGGAGGTAGGCAGATTAAAACCTGATTAGTTTTAAGAATCCTCTCCAGTATCACGTACATCAGTCCATGCATACTCTGCAGAACATGTACTTCTTGCAAAACCTGTCAGGCACAGAATAAAATCCCTCTCCTGAGGACAGCTGGAGAGTTATGCAACTTCAGGAGGATTATGCAGATGTGTATATGCTGTGAAGTTGCCTGATGGATTATGAGCCTGTGTAGGTTTGATTTAAAAAGAAAACCAACTTAATTCTCTTCTGTAGTGAATGGAATGTTTCCAGAGAGGGCCAGAAGCCTGAAGCCTACAGAACTGATAGGGTCTGACTCATGGACAGGCCTGTTTTGGTGTCTTCACTCAAAGCAGCAATGAGAGACTGACCATGTTTAGGCAGGAGGAGTGTTATTCTCTATTCTATTTGATGAAAGTTGTGTTCTCAGTCTCTACAGAACTTGCCAGAAGCTCAGTGTAGAGAGATTATTTGTAATTTAGTCCTGTTTAAATCCTTTTGTAATATGCTATCTAATGATGATGAATATTTTACACAGTTTTATGAAACTGTGAATCATAAAGTAGACATGTTCTATCAAGAATTGCATCAGTTGTAATTAAAAGGCAGATGTCATTTTACCTACTATTTCACTGGCAGAGTTTGATCATCTTTGTACTCAGGCAGTGCCCTGGCAGAGCTGCATGCTACAGTCTTTACCATTTGTAAATGGGAATGCTGGAAGGAAATATGCAAAGTGAAAGGCACAGCTATTCCTGGTGGCTGATGGCTCTGTCCACTCAACCAAAACATGCCTTCTAGCTGGAGAAAGCTGCAGGTCTGTCCTGCTGCTTTGGAGACACGGAGAGGCCTTGCACTAGTGAACACAGACAGATGAGAAATTAAAGAGTTGTTCCTGCTTTTAAAGAATTCATCTTTGACATAGACGAGATCCCTGGACTGCTTTTGAAGTCCAGTAATTCATGTATAGCACTGCCTAAAGCACACAGAACCCAGAAGTTATCGGTAGAGAAGGTTGTCAGGGAATGCAAAGCATATGCACTTTGATCATTGATAGAGTATCCCTTATGTAGTATGACAGCATTACTGTGAGCACGAAAACAGATCGATAAAGTACTCCACTGCAGGCAGTTAACTGTCTTGAAACTTAAGCAGCCCCCAAAGCCCCAAATTACCACATGATAGCTTAGGAAATAAACTCTTGGGTATCACATTTAGTAGACAGCTACTTCTGTATTTAGGGATTCTTTGCTGTCTGACTATGAAAGGCACTTAAAATAATTGTCAAAACCTACATGTTAGAGGCTGGGACGCTGCAAGCACAGCAGGCTGGAATAATTCAAACCCGTGTTGTCAGTAGGTGATTCTGATTGTATTAACATCCATTTCACATGAGGGTCACAGCTCTGAGTTCAGTGAATTTACTCTTGATTTATATGTCTATAAAGGACAGGAACAATCATAAGATACTCCCTATGATACTCTGAAATCAATACAAAGAACCAAAGAACAAGGAAGGCTGCTAACAAGCTTTCAGGTCATGTACTGAGCGCTGCAGTCTACTTGTCAGCCATTGGTTGAAAGTAGAGCAAAAACCAGCTATAAATTTGCTAAACATTAGATATCTGTTTGAAACCGATCTCCTTACATTTGTGAAATGAAGAAGGTCATTAGAAACATCCAGATTTTCCCCTCAGGGCACTGAAATGCCTAATGCGTGGTTTGCATTTGCTGCCTCAAGCCAGCTTTTCACAGCTTTGAATTTGCAGGTGAAAATTGTTTCGTATTTTTCCTTCTGAATGTGTTTCCCAAAGTTTCCGTTTCTGTGAATTTGCTTTATTATTTCCAGTAAACCAGACTTTCTTAAGCTGCAACAACTTTTTGTATAACCTGGGGTTTATTTAGTTTATAAGGCAAACATGCAGCATCTGTACCCAAGTTAGAGCTATTCAGATTGTGAACTAGACCCTAACATGGCATAAGAATAAGCTGAAGAACAGCCAGAAACATTTGGTTATTTTACTGTATGTGTTTCAATAATAGCCCTGGGCTTACTAGAGTTTTTCCATGCTATTCTCCTTTGATGCCAGGGAGACACAATTTATAGTAGACTCTAGGAGTGCCAGCTCACACTCAAGGAAGTTCTGTTCTGGGGTTAAAAGGAAGGCAGGGTTGGGATTCAGTTTCTGCATTATAAAGGTGAATAGGAACTATTCTAATCATAGTACTTGTGTTGAGATTTTCTTAGTGACAAATGATGCAGAAGGCTTGCTTTCAAATATTCCTAAAGAATTCCTGCCCTCATTCCTTCGTCTGAATGATTGAAGGATTAGGTAGAGCTTCCATGTGCAATGTCGCATAATTTGGCAGGTTTGGAGACTGGAGCTAAAGGAAATGCAAAATTCACCACTTCAATATAAATCTCCTTTTGTAAGGTAGAAAATGCACATTCCAAGAAGTTTTCCATCTCCAGACTGCCTGAGAAGTGTTTTCCTATATCTCTCAGGCACTGTGGCTGTGACCTTCCCCCTGAGTTGGCAGTTCTCACCGAGGCAAATTCCATGAACCCTCTGAGCTTGTTTGACTTGAGGCTGCAGATATTCCATATTGGACAAGATCCCAGTAATCTGCTGTGCTTTTCCTTCTGTGTTACTTATATACTTAAACGGAAGCTACAGAAATTCTGTCATTTCTGTGACTGATGAAAACCCTCTTAAAATACAGGATCCTGGACAGCAGTACATTTCCCTTAGCCTAATTTGTAAGGACTTCTTTGATCAAGCAGGGTGTGAGCACCTGAACTCGGTATTTCTGCCACTGCTTAAAGCTTAAACTCATCTCTGAAGATGCAATTATTTACGGTTTTCTCCCTTTCAGCTTTATGGCTCCCAGAAAGCATGATTAAGTTAAAAAAAAAAGGAAAGCTGAGTTGCAAATGCTCAGCATCTCTCGAGGTGGTGGGTGGGCGGTGAGAAGGGAGAAGGGAAATAGCTTGAGACTTGTGTTGTTAAAGGAAATAATTATTCAGATAAATTGTTTGTAAATGTAAGGAATAAATACAAGTTGAAAAGTGCATCTACGAGTAAGAGAGAGGGGTCGCAGGGATGACTTTTGGAAGCATTCTACCACCTGCCTGGATTTTGGGATGGAAATCCTTATTTTTCTGCTTGTTTGCCAAGCTGGTGTGTTGAACTTTGGACTTAGGCAGGTCACTTTCTTCACTGTCTCACTAACTCAATAGACCTCAGTCTCCACGGGGCCTTCTAGGCATAACTTCAATACAAATATACAAATAATGATTCTGAGGCTGGAAAATCTCCCGGTCTATTTTAAATGGGTATTTGTTTTTAGCGAAGATATAAATTACTAAGATGTCCTATTATCAGAGTTGCAGCTGTGAAACAGGCAACTGGAAAGTAGAATTTGTTTTATTTGAAGAGAGAACTGAATCTGAAGATCTTGATAAGGCTTCATTTAAAAACTTCTCATGTTTCTTAACTCCCTTATTTTGGGGAAAAGGCTGGGTTTTGTCTGTACTCAATTAGATTTATAAATAAGTATTTCAGAGACATTTTCCAGTAGTTGTAAAGAATACTTTTGCTTTATTTCTTAAGATACACTCTTTATGTGCATGCACTCTTAAATGTATACTCTTTATGTGTATACACTCTAAAATATGTACTCTTTATGTGCATATACTCTCTGTGTGTCCTTACTAGCTAAGACAATGCCCAGACCGAACAAGCGATGAATGCTGTCAGCAGTGGGTGAATCAGTGAAAATGAGTGGTGTGGTTTTTCTGGAGGGTGAAGAAATCTGCATGGCTGAAATGCTTTGGAGACCATTTCTTTCTAGCAGAACAATTTGCAAGTATGGCTGGTTGAAACTGCTCCGTTAAAACTGTTTCTCAACAATAAATTAGGATGTTGACTAGAAACATGTTTTTTTCCTCCAGAAATGTTTCTTCTGGAAGATGTTGAGTCTTCTCTTGTTAAAATGTCAGGGTGGACAGAGCCAAAATATTTCGGCCAAACTTGCTAAATGTTTTTCAGGGGAAATGATGTATGGCTACGATTGCACTGGGAAAAAAAACCAACCCCTTGACTGGGGCTGGGTTGCCGTAAGCTTGTGTTATATGTAAAGCTGACAGGGAAAGGGATGCCCCAGAGGGTGATAGATCTTAGGGCCATCTAACCTTGGTTCTGTCTCCCAGATCTTGCACAAATCTGAACTTGGTGCCTTGCCCAATTTTGTGCCATAATAAGATGTTAAATGAGGTCTGTCTTTCTGTAATGACTGAAGCATGTTGATGGGGTAGGAATGCTTTATTGTCACTGCTTGTGTATGTGATGTTTCTGAGATCTCAGACCTGGGAGAGTTGTTTTGGCACCATGTTGATGTGAACGATATGAAGAAGGGTAGAACAGTTTGCAAAAGTGGTTTGTTCAGTGACTATTTTCTCCCCTGAAAATAGATCTCTCATAAACTGGGAAGGAACTGGTTAGTGACAAATGAGAATTCTTCAAGAGGGAAATCAAATGTCCCAGTACTAATTAGTTGAAATTAAGATCATTCAAATATTTATATAGAGAAGGCAAGTATTCCGGGAACATGCTGGGATAAATCACATGGCTGGAATATTAATAGCGAGGCAATAAATCTGCACAGAAAGAATCAAGGTGAAAATGTAGGGGAGGGATTGTACTATTTATCAAAAGACAATTATAACCAGCAGTTAAATACAGATGGTTAGTGAAAGAAGTGGTAACAATGACATTTTATATGTTATGCTGACAGAGAAAATGTAAAGGGGAATTAGGATGGAACATTCACTGTGGGCCACAGAATCAGGACCAAGTGGCTGAACCAAATACAGAAGAAGCTGAAGGAAACTTGCATCCACCCCCCTAGTTCTATTCCTTCCTTCCCTGCATCTGAGTACAAACTGGTGCATATGTACAGTTCAGCTGCAAGCCTCTGGTCAGGTGGGAGCTTAAGCCAGTGCAGAAGGAATTTCAATCTGTGCTATCAACAACCTGAGAGGATGTCCACAGCTGGCCTTTCTGTGGCCAAATTAATCTTAAGGCTGTGTGATTTCAGGCAGCCTCCTCACCTTTGGTATACCTAACACATGGGTAGCACTGACATATGGAGCGAGGTTGGGAAGAATGCTTGCTGCTCCATTCTGCCTTGGAAGACTGTACACTTGAACCTTAGATAGCTAAAATGAGAGTTAAGTCCCACAGTCCAATAGTGCCAGGCTTCAAAACTACTGTAGAGAGGCTTAAGTTTTTGTCAATATAGCTCCTTAAGCCCCTGAAGTTGTGGGGCACATCCTGTGCTGCTCCTGTCTTAGCGGGATCATCGAGGTCTGGTTAGGACCTGCCTGCCTGGGCACTCTGAATGTAACTGGCAAGGGCTGGGGAGCTGGCTATTGGAAATCTCAGGCTGAGCCCACAGAGGAGATGCCCCTGCATACAGTCAGTAGCTCTCCTGTTGTAGGCAGGATTTTATTAGTTACCAATCAAAGATGTACATATTCTTTGTAATAGTACCTCATTTCTTACTCCAGGAACCAGAGAGTAACCTGGGTATTACTGCTTCAATTTAGTTTCTTGTCCCTTTTTTTTTTCTTGGAATATTTCTTTGGCACTTTCTTTTGTAAAAAGAAAAAAAAAAATTGGTAATTTATTAATTGTTACATTGGTCTGGTTTTTGTGTGATGGATCACTTCATTACTGTGCTCATGTAAAGGGGGGAAAGGCAGGACTGTTCCAGCTTTAGTTACTGTTCTTTAGCATACATAATGCTACTTCAAAGTCAGCATTAAATATAAGCATTCTTTCTAGGCAGCATGTAACACTGCCATATAATGGCAAAGGGTTCAAACAATATAGAGCTTGGACATGGCAAGTGTGGAGGGAATGAGCTGCATGCTATTTTAATTTCTCTTTTTTATTAATCCTTATAATATTGCATAGTCACAAACGCTGCGTATCAACCAGGTAAGCATGAAATGTCTTCCTAAGGAATATACTGCAGGCAGCACACAGCCCTTGTGCAGAAAGGATTCATGACCATAGGGAGGTCAGACATGAGAACTCTTTTTTCTGGGAAGCCTCTTGCTGAAGAGCTTGGAGTGCTCAGGCTCATGAGGGCTGGGAGCAGCCTGTTACCTGCTCAGGTGATGGTGTGCCCTTTGGAGAGGGCACAGCGGTGCGGTCCTGCCTCTCTCCTCACAGCACCACTGACACAGGGAAAAGATTGATGGATCCTCGAAAACAGAAATCTCAGAGACAAGATTTCTCCTTGTCGTGTGCAGTTCTGTGTTTGGAACACTTTCCTGGCAGTAGCTGGTGATTTAAGCTTAGGATCTTTTCATTTTAGTATGCAAAATTGAATGTTGAGAGATCATCTCCTCAGGGAAGGTCTGGCTGCAGTTTATACAGATTCTGCCCTTGCTAGAACAGGAACTGATAGCACAGACTTGGTGGGGACTAGAAGATCTGTAAATCCAAGTAAATACTTAGGCAACCTGTGCGGAACAATATAGTGGTTCAGTTACAGAACCGTTTGTACCTCAGGTACCTTGTGTAAAGCTGCTTCGGGTATTTTGAGCATGTGCTGCTCGAACACCTTTCCTTTAGCCTGGTGTTCATGCAGGGGACACAGTATATTTTCTTCTTTCTATAGGCCTGCCACCAGCAAAGGCACCTGCCTGTGCATGTGACAGCAGCAGCACAGGATACCCTCACATCAAATTGTGGGAGCACAGTTGCAGTATCTAGCCCTCCTCCCTTTATTCCAGGAAATGAAACATGACGTGGCTTCATTCGCACCCATTAATGTAGAGGTTAGTGGGCTCTGAGTAATGCAGCAGTACGTACATTCCATGTTGAGCTTTTCTAGTTTATTCTAAAACCATGGGATGTGTCCTGCTGGAGGCAGCCGTGGCAAGGCCCTGCCATGGAAGCCAGGCAGCACCTCGGCTGCCCGTGCCAAGAATCCTGGGCAAATACTTTAGGAAATGGGGAAGAACTGGTCTTGTGGAGGGCGTTCCCCTGAACGTCTCTGCTATAGTGGTGTAAGAGCAAGGAAGGAAGAACTGTTCTTGAATTGCACTCGTTCAGGCTCTGTGGTGGTTGGTGTCCTTTGGATCCCCTCCTCAGGGTCAAACATGGATCCAGTTTTGCTGTGACAGGATAATGGGCACACCCTCAGTCAGTCTAAATAGGCCTCGTGAATCTGCGGCAGGAAATCTTGGCTCCTTTGAAATCAATGGCAAAACTCTCTCTGACTTCAGAGTGGAATCAGGATTTATTCCAGTGAGTTCTTACCGACTGCAGATCTGGCTCTGTTGTTTGACACTTGTTCTCAGTTTGGTTTTAAGATTTTAAAGAAGGTTGTAAAGCAGCTCCAGGAATCCCTCGAGCTTGAGGAGCTTTGGGGTCTTGGCCCCATGTAATGAGCTAACATGTGTACATGGAACTTGGTTTCTGTATAGAAATGAACTTCTACGTAAAGGCAGTTACTGATGCTTTTTGTTTATATCATTGCTTTGCAGTGCAGCTGTTATCCATATTAAAGCATATTTGCTAATCTCCAATATTTTCAAGAGTAAAAATCCATCTTAATTAGTAGAACCATTGTCTGGGCTGTTTTGTATTTCTATAATATACTCTGTCTCTTCATATCTTCTGGATGTATCAGACACAAATAAAAAGTCTGATTTCAAATACAGGGCCAACCCCTCTCCCTTTCAAGTTTATGAGCAGAAGTTATTTCAATTTCAGCAGGATGGGATGGATGGAACATTAAAAAGCCACATCATCAGCTTAAAATACAAGTCCAATAAAAACGAAGTTGGAACTTTACCAGCTGTGCACTGATGAAAGTATATGAGATTTTAAGTAAGAGAAGCTGCTCAATATGGACTCACAAACAAAACAAAACCAAACACAAAATGAGCCAACAGAAAAACAAAGCAAAAGGAAGAACTGGGAAAGCCCGGTGCAGAAGCAATCCCCACAGAGGACATTTGAGAAGATAAGTGAAGGGATGTTTGAATGTAATGTGCAAATTGATCTATTCCATTATTCAGAATAATCTTTCCCTTTTTATCCTTACCCTAAAGAAATGGGAAAACCAAACCTGAATAACAAACTAAGCAAGCAGAAAATCACATACTGCCCTAACTGATCAGGCCAGAGGTCCATAAAACCCAGTCACCAGTGTGGGCAGTACTAGCCAAATGTTATTTTTTCTTCTATACCCTTCACTTGTGTCCATAATATCGGGATGGAAGGTTATAACTGGGCCCTTTGTCATAAAGGAGCAAGAATAGTCAAGGATACCCAGGAAAATTCCTTGGCAGAGGACCAGCTTCCCCGAGGAAGCCATCACATGCTCGTTTCCAGCATGGTTCAACCCATGCTGATGCAGCTCCGCTCAACCTGTGGTGGGTGAGGCCTTGGAGCAGCGAGTGCCCAGGAAGGGATAGAGGGCTCTGCAAGGCTGAAGGGAGGAGAAACCTGCAAACCTGGTAAAGGAACAGCTCAGGAAATACATACAATATGTGAAAGGAAGAAGCAGGATGGCATTTATCCTGGCCATATGGAAACAAATATAACTTGTTTTTTTTCCATGAAGGCCGCACTTGGTTATTGAATTATTTTAAAAAATCTTCTATATCATATTTATAGGATTCCTTTCGTTTTCCCGGCCTCTCTCTCCATTTCCAGATATTTAGTCTCAGATGGCTTTGCAGCAAGAAGTTTCGGTCTTACTGGTGAATAGTCCAAACAGTTATTCCTGTGAAATGGCTGTGTGGGGTCACTGATTTTGTGGGGTGAAGATCTCTGATGATGGTTTGCATGTGTTGGTGGCACTTTTCCCGTTTGGGTCCTTGCTTTCAACGGGAACCTGAGGCTCCAAGGGAACTCATCCCGAGGAGCCCAGAGTTGGTCCCGTCGGGCTCGGGTTTTCCAGGGAATTCCATGTGAATTCCCGGGCTGGAGCCGGGACCGCGCCTCGAGGTCCCAGGGCTCTGCCCCAGCTCCGGGGGGCTCCCGACGAAGGGGGGGGGGGAGGGATATATTCGCTTTTGTCCGCCGCCCCCGGGTCCCGTCCGAGCGGGGCAGAGGCGGGTCGCGGCGGGGGGTGCCTTGCGGCGGGGCAGGCGGTCCCCGCTCCCCTCGGGCCGGCTGCGCCGTGTGGCAGCGCCTCTGTCAATCAGCCTGACTTCACTCTCGCACGCCCTGTGTATCCAGTATTATACCCCCGCCGCCTCCTGGTGTCTCTGCTTCGCTGCGAGCCGGGAGCGCGGCCGCCACTACCGCTGCGGCTGGGCGAATGCGCGGGCGGCGGGGCGCGGGGCAACGCTGAGCGGCGCGGAGAGGCGCGGAGCGGGGCTGCCGCCTGGCCCGCCCCGGCTGCGGGCAGCCCGGGCACCGGCCCCCGCGTCGGGCCGGGGCCACCGCGATGGACCCTCCCGCGGGCATCGCCCTCGTCCTGCTCTGCTGCGCTCTCGCCCTGCCCGCCGGCGCTCTGCGGCGCCCCGGAGACAGAGGTAGGTATCCGCCGAGACGCCTTTGGGCTGCTGGCTTTGCCCCGGTGCCTCGCAGCCCTCCCGTCCGAAGTGGCGGCTCGTCTCCCCGCGGCTTTCCGCTCCCCTTGAACTTCTTCTGCGGCTACTTTTGCCGGGTTTCCAGTTGTTTCCTGCAAGCGGCAGGCGGGGACGGGGACGTGGAAGGAGGCACCCGGCACAGCCGGCGGGAAAGGGACGCGGGAGCCCCGCCGGCAGTGACAGCGCTGCCACCGCAGCCTGCCCCGCGGAGGGGGCGAGCCCCGGCGGGCAGGGCGCGGCGCCTGGAGTTCCCCATGCGGGATGAAGCACATGGCAGCTCGTCTGCCGCCTCCGCCTTCTCCTGCCCCGGCCATCGCCGCCGTCCCAAACTCGGGGCTCCCGCTGAGCCCGCTGCCGGTCGCTGCCCCCAGCGTCCGTGTCGCCACCCGGCACATCCCCGCCGCGCCGAGGTAGTTTGAGGGACGCGCCTTTCCCTTGCAGGCTTGCCACCTGCAAACCGATCCCCTACCCCTGTCCCTCCCGGCAGTCCCGAAGTGGATCACGGTCCCCTCATCATCGCTGGCCGCCCGGGTTGCCCCAAAGTCCCGGGGGCGACCTGAGCACCCTCTGGGTGGGCAGGGGTGCGGGGTCCCGGCGGGGTGGGCAAAGGGTAGTGGGACCCCGTTGCATGGGCAGGAGTGGGGGTCCCGGCGTGCTGGGGAGACTCACGCTGCCGTCTGGTGTTTTGGGGAGCAAAAAGCAAGTTTGAATGAACTCTGCACACTTCATGCCCATGCCTGTGCAGAGTGCAGTGTCCATCTGCCTTATGTAAGTGTCTGCTGTGCTAATGAATAATGGAATAAAAATCCCGAGGCATCAGGATATGCTTAGTTCTAGTGTCTCTTTCCTCTCCTGCTTTCTCCCTGTAAAGATCCAATTCTGAGGAATGTAGAGGAGTACAGCTTTGTCATCCCCACCAGCACCGATTCAGAAGGCAGGTTCCTATCCCACTTAGTGTCTGGACCGCCAAAAGCGCGCTTCAGGAGAGCCACGGAGGACTTGCAACATGAAGCAGCAAATGAGCAAATATTTTACAATGTCACTGTTTTTGGAAGAGAGTTTCACTTCAGGCTGCGGCCAAACTCCAGGCTCGTGGCCCCTGGAGCAACAGTTGAGTGGCAGGAGGACTCTGACGAGACTCACATTGAACCTCTCTATGGGAATTGCCTTTATGTTGGGGATATCACTGATTTGCCAAATGCTTCAGTCGCTATCAGCAATTGCGATGGGCTGGTAAGTTACTTTTGTTATTCTATCAAAGATAATTACATTAATTTCCTCCAGCCTTTAAATATAAAATGTGTGGACTGTCAGAAACTCGCACCTCATATGGTAACTGTGAATGCAAATTAACTGATGTTCCCTTGTGTGGGAATAGCTGCGCTGCACCAGGCGCTTCTTCACAGACAGTGGCACTAGAAGTTTGAGCACATGCTCTGTGGTAGCTACGCTGGAACAGAGCAGCTGAAGCCAGGATTTATGTTGATTTGTGGGGAAGTTACTTGAGGTGCCTGATGCTTTGGAACAGGATGAATTAGCAGGTTCTCAGCAGCTTCTTACGCTTCCGACTTCCAGTTTGCAAAGGCAAATTTTAGAAGAGTTAACCTCAAATAATGGGCTGGGCTCCCCTGGATACACATCTGAGAAGTAAAAATGGGTTTGCCCTGGAAAATTTTAATGTATGCAGAGTCTGTTTTCATGGATCTTTCACTCTGGGAGTTTCATTGCCTGATCAAGTGATTGATGGAAAGTCACAAAAGAGTTTGAGTTTTACAAGCAAAGCAGCTCCCTGTGATGCATTTTGCAAAGCTCTGTGTTTAAAACTTGCTGCAGCTTTCTGCCCTGGAGTGCATGTTCAGCAGCCAAGTTACAACTGCTTGTTCCTGACATCCAAACTGTCATACCATCATTTGAACAGTGGTTACTGCACAGCAGTCTCTTTAGTGAGAAAAGGGCTGTATGTCTGGTAATGAACAGTTTATCCAGCCAATGTTTTCTTACTATACCCTTTAGAATTCATGATTCTGAGATTACTTAATTTTAATGCATTCTGTTCTCTGCCTAAAAAGCCAGTGTGAGTTGTATTTCTGTTTATTGAATCACAGAAAGTTGTTCGTTTGCTGTGCCAAGAAGATAACATGTATGGAGATAGTGTGTTGGCTGCCTGAGAATAGAAGGGAATCAAATACTTTTCCCCTTACTCTTTCCTTTCCTGTGGTTTCTCCTAGCTGCATGCATTCCTCTTTTGAGGAGCACGTTTTAGTGCTGCAGTTGTTTGATGTGGACAGCTGGCTGAGGGCAAGAGGAACATTAGGACTGAGGAAGGAGAGCAGTTCAGAAAGCAGAGTGTGAGCCTGCAGACCTGCCTTTAGGGAGGAAGCAGAAGTGCTTTGTCCTCCCCACACCTAGCGCAGATCATTTTGTCTGATCTAATTGCTCTGGACATTGCAGAACTGGGGTGGAGCCAAAGCTCTTCTTCCTTGTCCATCTGTGCTGAAAGGTGGAGGAAGGCCTTGTTGATGGCTGCTGCTTGCCTTGTGCTCTCTCATCAGCACAGCTGTTGGCTATAAGGGCAGTGGGGAAGCTTGTTCCTTCCTCTTCCCAGTGTTAGCCGGCTCCTTATATTTGGAGAAGAGCTTTATGATAAAATACGACAGGAGTTAAGGCCAAAGTATGGATAAGACTCTAAACAGTCAACGCCTCATGTTGCATGTGTAAATGACTAAGTGTTCATGAAATGCTGCTGGTTTTGCATTTGAAAGGAACTTCTCAAATACAAGGGAATGAAGCCAGGCCTCAATTCAATGGCAGTCATAAATGGCTAGAATCCAGAGAGCTACCAAAGGAATTCAATTTTCAACCTGTATCCATAGCCTGTGTGTCTGCCTCTTTCCAGCACTCTTGTTCATTAGAAGCAGGAGAGTTGGTCTAGTATAGGAGCCGCTGTGTAATAACCTGGCTGTCACAGTGGTTCTTGCATGGCACTGCAACTTCTGTGGTTCTGCTTATACACTTGGAAATGGCTTACTGTTTCCTCCAGCGCATATCTACATTGTAAATGCTGCAGGGCAGAGACATGTTTGGGTTTGCACAGGTCACTGAAGCTTTCCTGCAGGAAGCATTGCCTCAATACTTCTAAGCATCTCCCCATAATGATTTCCCTGAGATTGTGCAGTGAATCTTGTGGAACAACAAATTGAACTCCAATCCCTTGGGTACTATGTTCCATCTCTAGCCATTCCCTCTATCTCAGCTTCCTTCTTTCTTGAAGCAGGAGAGTTTAGAACAGATATCAATAGAATGACACAGACTCCAAGAAATTATACCAGTGGTTCCCCAAAAGCCACTGGTCCATGGACAGCAATGAGAAGCTGACCCACTCTAAAGTTTATACTGCACTTAACTGTCTCTTGGTTTTCCTTTTTATTTCTGGTGTTTGCAGAGTATTGAAGAGTTTCTAGAGCAATGTACTGGCAGCAAGACATTCTTAGAGATCAGTGAGCTGTGTGTTGTTCTCAGAGTCACTGGTATTTTAGATGTGCCTGAAGACAGGGACTAGGCTATTCTCAACTAGGTTTCTGTGTCCTTTTTTAATTCACACCGAGGTTGTTTCAGTGGAGAAATGCGTTAGTAGCATGGATTTTCTCTCAGTTGCCTACAATATGCACACCATGACCAATGTTCTAACATAGCCCAAGTACTTCTGCCTCCTTTTCTAGGTTACTCTGGAGATAGTGATGATGGAGCTCTCTGATAACTGAGCTGTAAACTGATAAGTGTTGTTTGTTAGAAACTTGCTTCATTTAATTCCTAGTATTTTCTCAAAGTGTTCGCTTTTGAAGGTGGTTTGACATCTGTCTGTGTTTCTGGTGGGCTTCCAGCTTTTACATCCAGTTATTAGGGCTGAAATAATATTTGAATTGAAGTTTCATAGTTTGATCTTTACATTGCAAACTTTTGTTGACTGAATCTGGTTCAAGTCAGTGAATGCATCTGCTGCGTTGCCAACTTGTGATGTTATTTCCTCTGAACATCCCCTTTGGTTTGCACTTTGCTGCCAACTGTGTCTTATTTTCCAATTATTGTCTGAGAAGAGTCTGTCTGGTGGTGTTGGTATTGCCAAAAGGAGAAGTTGTTGGAAGCATTTGCATGAAAATAGTAGGTCTGCAAACAGATTTTGAACTGTGCTATAAATGGTGAAAGTTTTTAATATGCAAGAATTCTAATTGAAATCTAATTCTAAATGAAAGAGTACAGTGAATGCAAGTACAGAATGATCTGCTGCCCTGACTGAGGAGTTTGGGCTCTCCCACTTTTCCGTGACAGAAGTCAATGACAAAATCAGTTTTATTGATCTAAAAATCAAATCAGAGACAGATGAAGAGAAATTCCGAAGTATGCAATCGAGGTGTGTTTTCAGAGCTGAAATGGGTCTTTATGGATCATTGGAAAGTTAAAGCTAATCAATAGCTATTTTAACAGCTCTCTTGAGTCATGGATGTGATTTTTACCATATTAAAACCAAAGTTTTGTAAAGCTTTCCCACTGAAGATAAAACCACTCTGGACAACTCGGTGTCACTGTGGTTGGCATGATAGCATCAAACTCATTTTCTACAGAGTGGCAGAGCCCACATGATCAGCTGCCTGTGGCCTGCTGGCTGTCGTGGAAGGTATTGCACTTTGAGTATGTCCTTGGTCCTTGGCCAGATCCTTACTTGCGGACACAGTTGGAGGATGAGGGGCCTGGCTGTCCTCTCTAAGGGTTAGCTATAAAGGAAAAGTGGTTGGAGGCTGTGAAAATGCCATGAACTAATAAAAATTAGGATTATGGGAGTCCTTCCAGATTATTGCCTGAACTATGGCAGCTCCCTTTCTTCACCCCAGCAGATGAGCCTACTATTGTAGAATAACTCTTTATGTGCCTCAATTTCTTATTGTGACAAATACCTCTGCAGTGCTTGAGGCAGATATGCCCAAGATGTCTTCTTCAGGTTGACAGAATGGCAGTATTTGGTTGTGGAACTCCAGAGATAGAAACTCTCTCCCACTCTCCTCATAATATTAATTGTTTGTGGGCTAGAATGAATGTGATTAAACACAAGCAGATTCAGGAGAAACACAGTATCAGCACCACATCTAGTATGGATAATGAGCACATGATTAAACTAGGCTGCAGGGCAGAGTCAGGATCCTAAAGGACAGAGGATCACAGCTCCATGTAAGAATCTGTATGATGTAGCACCCAGAGAAGCAAATAGAGGAATAGCAGTTTCAGTAACAACACGATGTCTCAGCTCTGCTTCATTACTATAATCCTCTTCCTTTTTAGAAAGTTAAAATATCAGCTGTCAAAAAATGTCACTATATTGTCATTAAAATGGATAGTTACTACAAGTAGACATCTATAAATTCTATGATTTTAATAGCTTACTTTCTATTATTGAGGACATCTGTGGCTGTATGTTTTCTTATGGCACTGTCTTACATGTCGGAGGGCACCAAGCCATAGTCACTTCACCAGTACAATGGACAGAAGTGTTTCTTCTTATGTGATGAAACAGGCAGGTTTTGCTGTACAACATCTCAGTCTTTACTGTGTGCTGTAACAACCCTCACAAACCATTGGAAAGAAGCCTGGTGCCTGGCTGCTTGCCCAGATGCTATTTCTTCTAGAAATGCTTGGGCCGCCAGCAGTGCTTTGTAGACTCATGCCCAATACTAACAGGAACCGTAGTAGTGGGCTGACTTGGGTGGGTTTGTGGTGATCCATTTACTTTACTGGCCAGTCATGAATCTTCAGGAGTTGACTGGTGCTTTGGTGCTGTCAATGGAAGTGCACGTCTGTCAGTTGTCCCAAGACTGTGTCATCTGTTATTTGTATTATTCATATTTTATTTACTGTTTTTAAAATCAAATAATGGAATAATTTGATTTTTTGAAGTCTTCAATTTACAGGGGTGTATTCATATAACCTGTGAATTGCAAATGTGGCTTCCAGATTCAGTCAGTGGTGTTTCCTAAGAGCCATTCCAACTACCCAGGTGAAATGCCCGCCTCTCTTTCCTGGGGGAATATTCCCCCCTCCTTCCTGCCATGTTCCCTGCATTCCTGAAGACATTTAAACACCTTATGAAATCTATCCTTGCTTAGTGTAATCTTGCTTCACTGTGAGCATGAGCCTGAGCTCTTTGAAGTCAGTGAGTTTTAAGGTTATATTCTTAAATACCTTTCTGACAGAGATGCTCCCTTGGAGCTGGCCATAGGGCTGAGGCTGAATTGAACTTACCTTAGGTGGGTCATGGAATTTACCTGGATAAGAGGGTGAAGGTTCTACTCATGATGAATATGCCAGGAGAAGACAAACATGCTTATATAACTGTATTATTTTTCCTTTTAGACATCCATCTCCCTCTTTTATATGGATTTACAATTTAGTTTTGTTTCAGTTTTATCTGGTTTTTGGATTACACCGGTTTGTGATGTAACAAAAAAGCAGAACTCAAGGTAGCACAATATTGTCTTCAAAGTCTGGTCAGGTCGAGTGCCTGACGGTTAAAACAGATGCCTGCTGCAAATAATTCCAGTAATTCTTTTTTGTAGGCTAAGTTCTTAGCCTTTACATTATGATGGGCTTGCATCCATTTTTAGTGGATTAAAATTTGGCATATATAATCTCTTCATTTGGGAGCATTTTCTCCTCAAATTAAAGCCAAATCAAACCAAAGTTGCCATCTGTTTTTTGTGCCATGGCAAAAACCACTGTGAGCTTTTTGCTTTTTGGACACGTTGAACTATAATAGAGTGGCAGAAGAAATGCAAATATTTCCTGTGGCAGAATATAGAGCACAATTTAAAAGCCATTCTCTTTAAGAAAACAGCAGCTCTTCCTCTGCAAATGATCAGAGTGGGGTTTCCATTAACCCATATAGTCCTTTGAATTCAGCTGGGGTCTCCGTATGTTTAACCTAAGCATGTATGTGCATTTTAGCACAACCAGGGCTCGACTGCACATAAACACTTATAATATAAAAGACCTGCATTGCCTGACAGAAAGTGATGGAGCTGTTTTGATGCCCAACACTCAAGCTTCTTAATATACCTTTGCAGGACAGAGACTTTGCTTCATGACCCATTCTCTGGGTTTCTGCTGTTCACGTCCCTGGGCAGCAGTAGCCTGGTTGGACAGCCCCTTTTGCTGTGTAAACTTCAGGGACTTTCCCTTTTACAAGTTGTAGTATGAAACACAGAGAGTGTAAACACTATGATTCAGCCTCTAACTGGAGTAAATTATCCTCATTTTGCTGTCCTTTAAAGAAACTCTGTCATCAGTGAGTACCGTTGTTTTTTTCTTTGCATCTTCTGTGCATGGATCATCTCACATTTTATCAGAGAGCAGAGTAAGTAATTTCGTACATCATACAGGTGGACGCCATCTGGACAGAATATCCTCAAGCAATCAGAACTGCTATCTTTATGGTATGTTGTAGGCCTTTGGATAAAAGATAAGCATTTCCTTATGTTCTGCTTGACCTTGTGTTGCCTTGTCCTCATTGTAGTAGTTTCTCAGCTGTACTATTCTCTTTGACCACACAAGAACTAATTTTCTAACCAGAATATTAAACCATATACACCCAAGAAAACATACCTAATGGCTCCTTTTACTTTCCATCTTGGAAGATCCAAATATAGCGACTAATTCTGATAAGGTCATAATTACTTTCTGGGGTAAGCAGCACATCTATTTTGAGAAGTCTGTCCCTTTTCAGCTTCTAGAGGTGTCCCTCAAAAGATGCTCTTCTCTTACTGAGCTACCAGCTCACTGCTTCCTCCTAGTGCAGCAAGGTGTTCCAGTGTCCCCTGAGGATTTAACAGCACAGATTCCTGCAAATGGTAAGGAATTCCCACATTGTGAGTTATTGACATGTTGCTACAGAAGGTGGGAAAATAGTTCTTTGGATCAGTCCGAATTCCACCTGCTGCATGGAGCAGACGCATGCTCCACAGATCGCTCTAGTATTTTATTTGACCTACTTGTGAGCCCTTTTTGTTAATGGTGACTGCTGTTTGGTAAGCAGGTCATACCATTACTCAGTTGTATACGAGGACATTTCTCATTCTGGGTCTGTTTAAAACAGAGAATCAGGGAGTGGGTCTTCAGTCTCCTGTAGGGGCTTTGCGACCTTGCGTTTGCTTCCCGTGAGCAGCCCCAATGTGCACACCCTCTTTTTCAGATCATCTTCTCCCTCTATTGCTTTCCTTCTTCTAAAGTTCCAGTAAGTTCTTTAACACATCACATCTGGTTTCTTTAGCCCCTTTATCTGTGTGTATTTTACATTCATCTTTGTTTGCAGAGACTTGACACAGCGGGTTCCCAGTTTTAATAGTCTGCAGAATGAAAGGCCCACATTTCACATGCTATTTTCAGCAGTGTTCTATTAAACTGTAACATTGAAAAGAAGAGTGTCCTCTTCAAGTGCTGAAGAGCATGTTGCTTCCTCATATCTAAATCACAGTCTCAGCTATAGATCTTCTGAGTTATTCCCGGGTCTCAAAATGTTTGGTCCTTTCCTCAGATCTGGGGGTCCTGGAGTCGTAAGTGTGAATCTCAGCATTTTTTTTTCTTTTTCTTCAAAGTAACTGTTTTCTGTTTCAAGTCAGTATTTCTAAGTTAGTTTCCCTCAAGGAAAAGACAGAAGCAAGTTGTGTTTCTTGAAGTCTCAGAAATCACCAGGTCAGCGAAAATCATCCCAAGTATGTCCATTTGAAGGTGGTTTAGAGTACAGCTGAGTCTCTCTTAACACCTCATGGCTGCTGAGGGGGGTAATCCTGTTCCCTTGGCTGCTTCCTGTTGTGTGCTTCCATTCCTCCCTGCTCCTGCACCCTGCTTGTCTTATGTTAACCCAGCAAATGAGCGGCCAGACCAGTGAATTTATAGACTCATAGAATCTTGGAATGCTTTGGGTTGGAAAGGACCTCAAGATCATCCAGTTCCGGCTCCCTGCCAGAGGCAAGGACACTTTCCACTAGACCAGGCTGCTCCAAGCCCCATCCAACCTGGCCTTGAGTGCTGCCAGGGATGGAGCATTCATAACTTCCTTCACAGCAGACTAAATTGCTGCGTGCCAGTTTAGCTGCTTGAACTAGCTCTCTGTGGGGTGAGATGAACTTTTTATAGGCAAAAGGATGAAAGTGGGAATACCCTCAGCTGGGCTGGAGGAGAAAAGTGAGATTGCTCCTTCAGTAACGTAGACTCAAGCCGTATTGTAAAACCACATCCTTATTCTCATGGTTATGAAATGGGTCTATTTAAGGGAGCTTGACTTGTGCCTTTGAGAGTCAGAAGTTGGAACTGCAGCTTTGGACAACCTTTTTGTTCTGCTCAGTGAATGATGGCTTTCCACTTTGTAACTCTGCTTGATTCTTTCTTTTTGTACTTTACAATGAAATTGCATTTCCATTGGAGGGAAGTGTGATGGAATCAGAGAAAGGAGTGGGGTTTGCTGCCGTGGGGAGGAGAAGAGATGTTCTGATAGTGGAAGGCAGGGTGAGAGAAGCAGAGGGTGGGAAACGCAGGTTGCTGAATGGTAAAAGCAAAGCAAGAGACGGGTTCTCTCCTGTGCTGTATGTGCTTCTGAGAGAGTTTGTCTGCTGGTGTGTTATGTGGGCTCATGTGCTGAACATGGTAACCTCAGTATCATTTTAGCCTCTCTGATCCCACAGAGAACCTGCCCTGGCCAATAACTTATATACTTGTTTTTCTTTTCCTTCCTTCACCACCCTTGTAGGACTGTATCTACTCATCTGTTTGCTTTCCAAAACTTTGCCTTGCTAAAATTGAAGTCCTATTTGTACAACTTCCTGTTGCTCTTTGGTATTGGTATCCTAAGTGTGTTATTTTTCATCAGTGTTCTTTTCAGATTTATATTCTTTCTTATTCCCTTTATACTGCTTTATGTCAAACTTAATATTTTGCCTCTTTATTGCTGCTTTTGTGACCTTTATCTTCAAAAAGAAATAAATAGAATTAATTCTTCACTTGTGCAGCTCTCCGTGGGGAATTTGGAGGTTGAAATTACCCAGCATCTGTGGTACTTTCTGACTCTTACACCTGCAAAGCACAATATTATCACTATTCTTTTGATGTGGTGAGCTGTAAATAAAGCTACTTGAACTACCTTCCTGCTGTCATTCCCTTTAACAATTCCTGTAGTTGCCATCTCTGTGTTTGAATTTCATTATATGATCAGACCACATTTTCCCAGAGTTTAACCTCTACCCCGGTGGACCTCAGGGGACAGATTACAACCTATTTGCTACTGAAATTAAGCATGAAACCTGCTAATCCTTTGTTGAGAAAGAGTCAGTGGATATAGTTGGTATCTTTGTGGATAAGAAGAGCTCCTTCTACCTGTAACTAGATGAAGCTAACTTAATGCATTCAAGTTATTCCTCTTCACTAAGTGTATTGACTATAGGTAGCTGCTGTTACTGCCCTTTAATGAAGATGAGTTATTTCTACAGGACCTTTGAAGCAATAAAACTAGAAGTACCTGACATATGGTCAACATTTAAACTGGTCTTTAGGAGACATAAAAGCAAAATATCTTTCTGAGTTTTTAGGACAGCACAGTGCCACGTCTCGATGTAGGCCCTGAGTCTTTAAGCCTTTATTAAAGTGTTTTCTGATTTACCACCTCTGTAAGAATAATGAAGATGATGTGTGGAGAAGAACCTGCATGGCTGACCATCTGGCTTGCCAGCAGCTCTTCCTCACCTCTTTGCTTTTACCCCATTAATTCCAGTTCTTACAGGAAGTGGTCCATGAAATGGCAGTGATTGGATTTTGTATACAATACAGCTTGTTCCTGCAGAAGCCTCTCAGGCTGATGTTGTGCTTGCTTCCCTGTGTCTCTGGGTAGTTCTTTCGTGCCTCCTTCTCCTACTGCAGAGCTGCTGGGTTGCAGATGATGGAGCTCTGAGCATGGATTAGACCCCTCAGGCAAAACCACCCAAACGCACCTTAACACTGGGCAGGGCAGGGACTGCAGATTCACTACTACTGTTGCACAGTTCGCCCTACTGGAGAGGTTTCTTTTTCAAGCTGAGCTTCTGAACATGGGCTTTTTGCCATGATATCATGAATATTGTACAGTACAGGATGGAGGAAGTCAAAATAATACGTCAAGTCCAACAGGAAAGAAAAGGCTTATTTTCTTGGGAGTAAAAATATTTCAAGAGCTAAACATAGTAATAAACCATTTAAATTTTAATACAAATATAGTAAAATTATAGAATTTGGAAAGGAGAAGGGGAAAGCACAAGTTTTACTCCAAAGACTTGTTAATTTTGCTGATACTTCCCCCTGTGTGTAAGAGACAAGGCTAACATCCAATACCTGCCCTACGCAGATGCATCTTGCAAGTTCTCCCATGGTCAAGTGTGTCGCTCCCCAGGCTGGGACAAGGGCCGATGTTCATGGCTGTTACATCAGGTGAATGGCAGACCTGCTTACAGGACAGAGCTCATCATTCCGAGGTGGAAAAAGAGCATGCAGAAAATGCAGAGATTAACCAAGGATAGGTGGCAGCACAGGCTGTGGTTACTGTTTTAATAGTGGCTTTATTTGTTTTAAATCACGGCTTTTGTGTAAATCATGTTCGTCCAGTTCATATACAGAAGAATATATACTTCTTCATTCTTCAGCGTGTTAAAATTGCTGGGCTTTTTTCTTTCCTGAAGCAGAGGGGCTGTGGAAGGAGTGTGAGAGATGTTGTTTGGAAAGCACTCTGCAAACCAGAATGTATTTAAAAAACGGTCCTTGAGAAATAAATCACTACCTGATGATGAAGACAGCTGAGCTGGCCAAGAGGCTTCCACGTGCCAGCACTCTCTCATGTGGCAGGAGTTAGATTGGAAGCTGGCAGGCTTAGAAGCTTGCAAGGCTGAAAATGTCTACAGATTTTCATACACTTGAACAAGGTAAGTAATAGATAAAAATACAGCTTTGAAACTTCTCAAAATGCCTCTCTGTAGAACAGTGTGAGCCTACTGAAGGTCACAATCTTTTATCTACTTGGAATAATAAACCCGCCAAGCCTCAGAAGCACAAATTTTACATCACCTCAGTTCAATGCCAATAAAGAGCTTAGGGAGGAAGATGTTCTAAGGATGAATTTGGATTGATTTCAGATTTATAACAAGGCTTGAAATCAGAGTTTCCTCATAGTTTTATGTTTCATTAGGATAATGGCAGATCCACCATTCATCAGTAAACCAAGCATATTTATTCCCCAAAGGAATGACCTCTAGGCATCTGTCAATATTGTGTTTGTTTGCAAAGTTATGGCACATTAAGGCTGACTTAAGTGTAGGAATGTGATTAATCAAAGGCTGGTTTACCACTCTGTAAGAGGAATATGAAGCTCAGTCTCATAAGTAATAGCCAAGGAAAGAAATACTTTAAATTCATTTAAACTCCTCAGTAGGAAAGGGTAATGAATTTACTATGAAAATAAAGCTGTTAGTTCGCTGCAGTCAAAGCCAACAATAGTCATATATAACTTATAAAATAGAATAAAAATGCTGAACCTATGAAAATATAGTATAATACATTTATCTAAACAGGGAATCAGACAGAACAAATAGATCTATGTTAATGTTTGTGTCATGGTCCAGCATCATTTTGCATGAAGGTCAGGAAGGTCCATAGCAAGTAGCTGATCTTTGGGTTTGTTCCAAAGCTGTTGAAGAGGGTATGTTTAATTTCACTGGCTTCATTTGGCTTTGTATGGGCAGGTTGATTAGCAAAGAATTTGGGACAAAAAGCAGGGCGTGGAGTATTCCACATCCTGACCTTGTATTTCACCTTGTTCTTTGTCCCTGCTGTGTGGTGCTGGGGAGGGAGGTGAGCACGGGAGGCTCAAGTGCAGCTTTTCCTATTGTAGTTTATATCCTGTATGCTGGATGGAACAGGACAGAACTACATGCTCCTAAAACTGAAATAGCTCTGCTAAACCTTTTTCCGCTTCTGCCTCACACCACATCCCCACCACAGAAGAGGTGATGCATTAAGCAAGGGGGAGGGATCAGGAGAAACCCTCCTCTTGTCCATGCCAGGAGGATGAAGCAATTCCAGCTGCCCTGAATTTGCAGGCTCATCTTGACAGCTCTTCTCTCTCCTCCTTCCTGTGAAGATGGGGCCAGGAAGGAGAATAATTTTCCGGCTTTCTGAGACTGCCCATCCTTGCTTCTGCTCCACTGGAAGTGTAGAGGTGGGAAGAGCTTTCTCTGCCTAAGATACTCGCTCTGACCTCAGTAAAACTAGCATCACTTGCAAAAGCCCCCCCCAAATGCCAAATATAACCCCCCAACAAAAAACCCAAGTCATAAGAGAGAGCAACATGAGAAAAATTCTAATTGCACGTCTGTTCCACAGACTTTTGTGCTAACTCAGCAGCAGCTAATTGAAACTCCTGGATTGTAAATATGCTTTCAGCCAAACTGGAGTTTATTTTCTCTGATGCAATCTCCTTTCTACTCCCCATTGCCCTCTGAGATTCTGGTGGTCAGGATTCCAACAATCTGTCACTAGATGGGAAAATGAGAAGTTGGGTCTATTCAATTATTATGAGCCAAACCTCTGCTAATCTGCATCATCGTGTCTCCGTGGATTTCTGGGAGCTCTGTCACTTGGCATTAGCTGAGGACCTGGCCTTACGTAATTAGATGTTTTCACACTCTTCTGGTGACATGCCTTCCTCTGACAGTCTGGAGTACAGGCTACCATGGTTTGCAGGGAGATACACTCATTTTTGGAGGCAGGAAGGCACATAAAATCTGGGAATGTGTATGTGCTGTTCATGTGAGATTTTGTTAAGTAACGTATTCAGGATTTGCTTGGAAATAGCACAATGCATTGGAAGAGGGGACCAGGGGTCCTGGAGCCTCTCAGAGTCCTTGGTCACAAATGTGCAGATGGTTTAAAGCCGCAGCTGTGGTAACCACTTGTTCTCATGCAGAGTTTAGGCTTGCAGAGGGCCTCATGGCATCCTGTCTCTCAATTACCATTCTGATGTGATTTGTGTGACATTTTCATGTTATCATGCAAGCCTGAAGAAATCATGACACCACTGGCAAAACTATTGAATAAATACAGTGTTAGCAGTGTGAAATTGATCCGTGATGGATATACTCAGGTCTTCGAAGGGTTTAGTTGCTTCTGGCAATTTTGTGTTCCTTTGTAGTGATGGAAAGAGGTGTTTGCTTTGACTAAGAAATGTTTGTGCCTAGGTAACACTTTCATAGAGCACTTCCAGAATGAACTCCATACAGTCTTTAACCCAAGGATGTAATTTTGGAGTATTGAATCACTGCCTGCAAGTCCTGCAGTACATTCTAGCTATTCTACTTTGGGAAACTGTTGGTTGTTTCTCTTTTTAGTCTATATTTGTTTATATTAAGATCACTTTTCACTGATATCAGAGACCTATCATGTCAAATTTAATCTTCTATATATCTCTTCTGTGCCACTGAGTCCATTGTTTTGACATAATGCAATGATAACACCTGAAAGGAGTCTACTAAATCCTTCAGTTTATTCTTTATTTTGATGTTAGAACATGACATTCTTAATTAAAAAGGCAAAATCATAGGCAGAACCTCATCTAGAGAGGCTGCTTGGTGAGCTATGCTATTGGGAACGGATCCTGAGGTGCTTTAAAGATCTGCTTTCTCCTTGTGATGATGTCCTCCCTGAAGCCTGGTCTAGGTGATAGTGAGCCTGTAGGTTCTCACTCCTCACCTTCACGGAGCCAGGGACCTTGTCAGCATCACTCCTTTGCTGAGGAATGTGGAGCAAATGGCCATCTTTGAAACTGCTGCCAAGAGGTGGTTAATGCGTTCCACCACAGTTAACGGGTTTGAATTCCAAAGCCACACAGATGGTTTGGAAGTCTACCTCCCCACAGGCTGCTCATGGGCTGGTGGGCAGTGCTGCTCTCCCTTTCATCAGCTGGAAAGACCGCTTTCACTGAAGAAAAATGCGCTGTGGTTCCTGCGGAGGAGCACAGTGTTGAGAGCAGTGAGATGACTGTCCCTGTGTGCAACCTGGGGGAGAGGAAGGGATGAGTCAGAAAAGAGGCCAAAAGAAAGAGCAGTTAGAGACATCTGATCGGTGAGCCCTGGCACTGGAGTGCTGAGGTGATGAGAATAGCTTATGAGTAGCCCATGCAATACGAATGAGCAGGAAACGTTGTATTTCTTGGCTATTCACAACAAAATCTTTGTTCTGTGAATATTCTTCTTTAACAAGTACCTCCAGAAGGGAGAATAAAGCAAGAAGTGATGTCCCCATTTATCCTCAGTGCTAGTCTGCAGGGCAGGGCTGGAACACTGACTCCATCTGAGAGCACACCGAACTTCTTGCATCTCACCAACCAGTACATGTGTCTGTATGAGGTGAGTCAGGGCTGCCCAGGGCACTGAGTAGATGGGAGCAGAGAGCTGGAGACACGTGTGCACATAACCAGCGTGTCCCCTGTGCTGCAGGGCAGTCCCCTCCAGAGCTGCTGTGATTGATTCCATGGGAAGGGTTCACAGCTCCAGCCCAGGAGGGACTGAAGCACCTCTCATCCTCATCCTGAATTTTCTTCCTTCTCTATTAATATTCTGCCAAGGCTGATTTCAAGGAAAGTTGTTTCCCAGCCTATGGTGCTGCCAGGATGGATTAGTATGAACTAAAAAAACCCCATCCAAACCCCCGGTGCAGGTTTGGTTCTTTTGTTTGGGCTTTTGGGAATTTAAACTTAATTCTGTGGCTCTGCTGCTGAGTCAGTGCTGGTGGAATGTGATTTCTGTGGTCAAACTTCGCAAAAAGCTATAATAGTGAATGTGCCAGTCAAATAATGCATGCTGCTATGCAAGAAATGATTCAGTGGCTTTGTGTGGCTGGCTTGGTGTTGCCAAAATGGGTCAGAAGTACCAGAGGAAGGTTTAATATCCCTGTTTACCTAGTATCATCTTGCTTGCTTTGTGGTTCGTTAATTTCTGCAGCATCTAGGGTATAGTCCAAGAGCAGAAAGCCTCCTCACTACTCTACAATACAAATAGCTGGTGCTTTCTCCAGCTAATTTGATTAAAGTAGATAGAAGTTCAGCTTCATACATATGATCTGGTATGCTCCACTGAATGGAGCTTTCTTCAGCTGGGCACTGACTGTCTTAATGTCACTCGGGCAGGCTTTGCTGTTGTCTGGCCAAACAGCCTTAATGGGTTGATCATGGTGAAGCTTCCTTCAGAGCAGCCCAGCGTATGGCTGCATTGGCACAACTGAAGTGGTGCCAGAGAAATAACAAGTGTCCTGGGGCAGGATCTTGTATTGCCACATCTCTCCTCCTGCAGGGTGAATCCTCACGTACTTGCACAATGTAGGAGCCTCAGGAATAGCTTCAGGAAGATGCAACCTTTTGCTGTCCTAGTCATGGGGAGATTTCTAATGGGAAGCGGTGCATACATTTAGATTCCTTCTGACACTTTAATCAGACTGGCAGAAAACGGCTGTCCACTGCCTGTGTAAGATGTTCAATTTGCTTTAAAGCAAGTAAAACCTTAGGAGGGTTTTGAGGTTGTACTTTGAAATGTAAGCTTGGTGTATCTATTCTTTTCCTAAGGGTGTTTCATTTGATTCTGCTACTAATTCAGGACTTGGTCCAAAGCCCATTAACATAAATGAAAAGAGTTTTATTGACTTTGATGGGGTATGGATCATGGTGCAGTAATTAAATAGTAAAGTATCCATTAGCAGTGAAGAAAACAGAAGAGAGGAGAGCCAAATACTGTTGTGATGAACCCTGTGAGGTTGAGTGAACTGTAGCCAGAGTTTCAATATCTTTACAGATAAGCTTCAGTCCTTTTGAAATAGGTACTGATTTTTTAAGGGAACTGAATTTATAAAGATTCTTACATTTGTCCTCCTTGTTTACAATGTAGACACATTTATTCAATGAAGCTAATAATAAGAAAAAAAGGGGAGTGAGGTGTGAGGAAGGAAAAAACAAGCTTTAAACAATATTGAACTCAAGTGCTAATGATTTGCACTTGGCGTAAGTATTCTTGTAAGGTCTTTAAGGAACACAGAGTTTCTACATTCCAAAGAAAAGAGAAACAGTTTTTCAGTGTTACTGACGCTATAAATAGAAGGCAAGGGGAGAAGTGCCTATACTCCACATCTGGAAGGTCTACATAAAAAGTGGGTTACATTTGAAACTAATAATAATATTTTTAAAATATGCTATTATGGAACTAGCCACAGAATCAATCACATACAGATAGGTTCAACATACAGGAATAAATTAATTTATATGTGCCGCTGGTTGGATGCAGAAATGGTCTGGCATTTAAACCTCAGAAATGCTGTTCTTCCTTCCTTTTGCTGTGATCCACTTTGCCTGGGTGGCAGCAGTCGCCCTCAAATTCAGCAGCTACAGCACTGGTGATATGCAGGTCAGCACTCACAAAGAGCAGTTATGGAGTTTCCTTATGGCAGTGGGATGGTTGGAACCCCCCCACATTTTAAACAAGTGGGATGTGTGGAAATCAACTGTAAGCATGTGAGTGCTGAGGACACCAGGTGCCCATCTGTGTTTGGGTGTCAGTTCTCCTTCAGCGTCTTTGAAAATACAACCCTAAAAGAGAAATTTGCTAAAAGCACCTTTCTGGCATCGTTTGCCTGCTGATGCATTGGCAGTGAGGGGTGGTGCTCCCATGCCAGTTCGCAGGGTTATTCTCATTTCAGATGTTAGTCTTCAGGCTTGCTAGAGTCTGCTAAACATCATCTGTCTTAAATGTAGTTAGCAAAAAGGAGGTTATTCACGCCTTTGCCGCTCAGGTATTTATGAAGAAACAGCACCTGCAATTTGTTTTATAGTTTTATTAAAGTTATCAATCAAAAAGGTTGATATTGACATGGTGATACTGTAATTCCGTCTGCTGTGTTTATAAGCATATCTTGGCCTTTTGCTTGCAAAAATCCCAAAGGTCTCATCAGCTGTGAATTGGAGATAAATTTCAGTTGAATTGTTGACCTGTGGATTTGTCACTTTTGTGACAAAATCCAAACCAAATAAATGCCCAGTAAAATGGAATTTTCTAGAATACTCAGGAGAGGATGAAAGGATCAGTCTTGGGGCTGATCAACAACGCAGACTTTCTTCTGTGCTTCTGAATATAAAGTGTCTAAAGTAGAACCCCACCTCTCCTTCTTTTAAATTCTTCCCCTTCAAATCCAGTGGATACTTACTAGAAAGTGCCTAGAAAGAAACTTCTGTCTACTTGTTTCATGTGTGAAAGATGAATCGGAAAGAGCGGTCTTTTTTCTGTTGAGGAAATGGCTGCGTGGGAATTGTGTCTTAGATCAGGCTTTTGATGGAGCCTGCAGAGTGAAACTGTTGTTTGGGGAATTTAACACTGTTCCTGCGCTTGTTGAGAGAGCAGGGGGTGAAGCGGAAGAGACGGTGACTGAGAAGTACCATAGCACTGCCATAGCCCAGAAGGGCAGGTGTCACCTTGCAGCAGTGACAGGTCCTAAAACAGGGTTTTATAGAGCAACTAAGAGCTGCTCTACTGTCCAATGGTGCAATCTGTACATTAGCGATCAATTCTGCTCTTACATTAGCTCTGTTGGCCAGCGTGGGCACGTACGTAAGTTAGGTTACAGAAGAGATGCAGGATTAACTCCTCAAAGAACTTGATTAGCCATTAAAGTGATTTTATCACTTATAACAGGAAAATTAAATGGAGACTGCAGCACATGGGAATATAGGGATGGATTTGCTATGTATGGACTACAAAAAAAAAAAAGTCTTTCCATGTGCAATTACTTTTTGTTCTGAGGTTCTGAGGCAAGGGAAACAATCCAAAACATAATGTAAATGCTGTCATCATAATTAGCTTCATTGTTTCTGTATTAAAATATTTCTGCTGAGAGCAAATGACAAACTAATTTTTCCCTGCCGAAAACCTGATTTGGCAATTGTTGGTCCATGTTTTCATTCCTGTATCTAATGTAAAATGTTGTTGTAGGTTCCAGGCAATATAACGTGTGTTTCCATAGCAACTTCTTCTTCTGTCTTGAACTTGTCACCATCAACACATGACATTTTAAACTGTAAAGCATTTACACGAACCTCTGCCTCTTCGGACCTGAGGGAGGTTTGCCAAAAGCTGGGCTCTTGTAGGTAGTTGGAAGTTAGGGAAGGGTGATGGAGTCAGGTATTCTTCATACCTCCTGCTTGTTTACAAAGAATATGAGAACTTACGTGTGTACCAGAACTTCACACTGGCACAGGGTGCCCAGGGAAGCTGTGGCTGCCCCATCCCTGGCAGTGTTCAAGGCCAGGTTGGATGCGGCTTGGAGAAACCTGCTCTAGGGAAGGTGTCCCTGCCTGTGTCAGAGGGTTGGAGCTGGATGAGCTTTAAGGTCCCTTCAACCCAAACCATTCTGTGATTCCATGATTCTGTGAACTCCTGTTTCGCTGAACCCATGCAGAGGGACACAGATTCCTGCTCTCAGCTCAAAAGCTGCTTCACCCAACAGCTAACTCAAAGTCTAGTTTTTCCCTAGGGCTGTTTGTCTGTGGGTTCTGCGTCTGATTCTCTTCACTCTGTGGTTTTGGGCTGTCTCCGACTTTCCTCAGGTGCGCCTGCTTCTCAGTCTGTACTGTGGTCAGCAAAGTTGCTCCTGACTGTGGACACACAAGGCTTTGGACAGTAATGTACACCAGGTCCCTCTCTGTTCCTGTGTTGCTTCATGTTTTAACGCAGTGAATGGTGAATGCTTTCCAGTTTAAGTGCAGTCTAATCTAACTGATAGTGTATTTGCAAAACTGTGAAATAAAAGAGGTGAGGAACGGGAACAGAAAAGACCTCATCGGGTAGGAAGGAATAGAAGGGATGGTATTCCAGTGAGCAGTAAAGAGGAATTAGTTTGAGTGGCTATTATTATATTTACATAATTGTAAAATGTTTTCTTACAGGTAGGAGAGAACACTATATTATTCTATGAGATGTGCTTTCACTATCTTCCTTTTTCTGTATGTAGCATGGATTGGCTGCTGACTTGAGCTTCTCAAACATGTATTTGTAGATATAGGCAAGCTGCCAAAAATGTGACTAATAAAAAATGCCTATTGATCTCTTTTTAAAGCCTATCTTAACATCAGTTGTCACTTACTGTAGTATTTATACAGACACCTTCCTGAAGGATAGCTCTATTTGTTCCAAACAGAGGGTACTTGTATTGGGTTTGCGTGGCAAGTTTTTGGTAGCAGGGGAGGCACTATGGGGGTGGTTTTTGTGAGAAGCTGCTAGAAGGTTACCCTATGTCCAGCATAGCCAGTGTCAGAGGTGGAGCAGATATCCACCTACAGCCCATGGAGAACCCCACACCGGAGCAGGGGGATGTCTGAAGGAAGCTGCGACCCCACGAGGGACCCACACTGGGGCAGTTAATAAAGAACTGCAGCCCATGGGAAGGACTCATGTTGGAGAAGTCCAAGGAGGAGTGTCTCTCATGGGAGGGACCCCATAATGGAGCAGGGAATGAATATGAGGAGTCCTCCCCTGAGGAGTGGCAGAGACAACATATGATGAACTGACCACATTCCCCATCCCCCTGCACGGCTGGAGGGGAGGAGGTAGAGAAGATTGTGAGTGAAGTTGAGCCCAGGAAGAAGGGAGGGGTGGGGGGAAAGTGTGTCTAAGATTTGTTTTTATTTCTTGTTATCTTGCTCTGATTTGACTGGTAATAAATTAAACTAATTTCCCCAAGTCAAATCGGTTTTGTGTGTGTTGGCAAAACACAGTGTCCTTATCTTGACCCTTGAGCCTTTCATCATATTTTCTCTCCCCTGTCCAGCTGAGGAGGAGTGTGATGGAATGGCTTTGGTGGGCACTTGGCTTCCAGCTAGGGTCAACCCACCACAACACTGCTCTTCTTTTTTGGTTGTCAGTGTGTATTTGGATTTATCTTTCACATAATTATATAGGAGAGAGATGATTTACCCCGAAGTACTTGTCATGGCATTAAATCTTTACTCTAGTGGTATATCTCCATGTTAAAACAGAAACAGGTTAATGGCTTGTTTTGCTTTGATTTGTGACTTTATGGCTTGGAGCAGAAGATTCCTTTCATGGATGACTGTGCATTCAGAAGATGTGGGTGTAGATTCTTTCCTCTGTATTTACTGAAAATAGATATCACAGTGATGTTTAGGAGTTTGCCCAAACATCCCCCCATACACTGCTCCTTAGAGGCTGTCCCTGTGCCATTAGCTGCCCCATGCACTACACAATCCGTGTGTGAGCTCTAGCCCTCCAGTCCTTGTTGTTCTGGGAAGAGAAGTGATGGTGTAATGAACTGTTGTGATTTGTCCTCCAGGACTGCTCCAAAGCAGGGCAGGTGTTGTTTGTGCTGAAGGAGCAACAGTGCAACAAGAACCAGGTATAAAACTACCCCAACAAGTATCTGGCCATGTATTACATATGAAGCCTATGTTTAAATTCCAGGGTTGATAACTTTATCAAGAGAGATGAGAAGTAGATGCTTGAATTTCTCCTGGACTTTCTCAATAACTAAACTGGTACAGTATGTTCTTGGGCCAGTGCTTTGATCCAGCTGGGATATAGCCAGGGGGAAAATAATTTCATACTTTCAGTTTGCTAATCAGGAAATGAGATAATTCATATAAGAAGTCTCTTTTTTTGGAAAAGAGAAAAGCCTCTGGTCACTTTGCAGACTTTAATTTTCAGATAAAGAAATTCTTTTTTTTGCTTCTGAACCAACCAAACCCTTAGTACAAATCACATAAAGCTTTGTGTTTTCTATGTTCCTTAAATCCAGTTTTAGACCAGAGAGTGGCCTTTCCTTCCTTTCGAAATACAGCTGCTTCCCTTGAAATTCTAGGTGTGTAAACACACATATTGCTCTCCTCTGTTAGTTTTCTGCATCTTTTGCTCACTGAAGTGCAATCCAATAAATGCAACCTTCCAATCCTCTTTGAGGTCTGGGAAGGTTCTGTTCTGTTGTTGCTGAGGGAACTACGGAGTTTCAGAGCTCCCTTTTTTTGCCCCTGGTTTGTAAGGAACATTGCCTGTTCTCCTGAGTTGTCATTAATTGAACTCTCCTAAAATGTTTGTCCTTCTTTGATTCATCTCCTTATTTCATTTATGCCTCTTCTGTGTCTTGTGTTCCAAACTAAGTATAACATTACCAGCTGCATTCACTGCTTCCCGGTTAGAGAAATCAGAGTGCCTCTTCCACAGCAGTTCCCTATCCCAGTGTTGGTGTCTGTTACTGTGTGTCCGTTCCCCTTCTTCTTAGTGGCACTGTAACCCTCTGAGCTCCCTTTCCCTTTTCTGGAAGATCAGTTGAAGTGGCAACACAGCACTGGCTTGAAAGAGGTGATCTCAGCTGAGTGTCTGTACCATTATTTTACTTACATAAAACAGCAGCCACATCAATTCTGAAATTGAGAATTCCTCAATTATTTGGGCCAATTAAAACTAACAGATGAAAGTGAAGGTAACAATGGTTTTCTTTTTATCAGGTGTCAGGTTCATGTTTTTCTTCTTGTTTTTGTGGTTGCCCTGGGCCACTACTACTCAGCTGCCTTTCAGAGACTGCTATCAGAGTAATTTGACATTAAGAGAGACCAAGAAGAACTTAAGAGAGCATAAAAGCTCCAATTCAGCAATGTATTTGCATGCAGCCTTTATTTTAATCCTCTGCATAGTTACCTTACCAGGTATATATTGCTCTTTTCTTTGGAAAAAAGTAATCTTTTTCATTTATGGATGAAGCTTTATGGAAACTACTGGAAAAGAGAGGTTTTCTGGAGTGGTCTGTGGATATCGTTATATTTCACTGTAGCGTTATATTGTATTTTTAAGACAGTCCAAGTACCACCTTCTGCAAAAGACCTGTTTGTGGAGCTCACAGAGGCTGAACATAAAATATCGATTAAATGAAATTTGGGCTGAATAGTTTAAATTATTGAACATTCAAAATCCCTAAAATACTTTGAAAATAAAATAAATTGGCAAATGGTGCTAATGCACCTCTAGAGCATGTGGGAAAAATGGGTAAAATAAGCAAATCGTTCTTACTTTCAGTGCTTACAGGGAACATAATATCATTAAGAAAGGAAAATGTAAAACATGTGATAGCAGATGCCAGACTAACCACAGCACTCAGGCTCTCACGAGGAGCCCCCTTTTCAAGCTGTATGAAGCCATGGCCAAAGCATTCTTTTTGGACTGAGAGATTTTCATTCCTGGTCTTAGGCCAAAGGTAAATTCTCCTCTGTGTGGAAAGTTTCAACAAAACCCATTCAATCAGTGTCTGAATTCTCCCTCTCAGTGGTGATCCTGCCACTTTATCCCCCCTGTGTAAATGGTGCCACAGCGGAGAGAGGTCCAGTGGGAGTTAGCTGCTTCTGTAGAGTTTGTGCTGACCAGCTGAACTTAGTTCAGTAGTTGTAGTTGTCAGCAATGAATGTTTTTGCACATGTTCAACAAAATATTGCTATGGTCTTTTACTAATGTCGCCAAGAACGTTTATGACACTGATGACTGATCTCTTGTACAGCACAAACTGCACCATCTCCTGTAGTTGTGCCTGTAGCCAACCTAATAAAGTGTCTGAGACCCAAATCAACCTTCTCATAAAAATAAGGTTTTGAAACTTCCACTGATGCCAACGGCTATGGTGGATTTTCTGACCTACTCCATGTATACCTACCCTCTCCATAATCCAGTCCAAAGTGTAAATCTTAGTAGAGTTATGTAGGGAACTAATAAAGATATGTGGTACCTAGCGAAATTTACACATACATCTAATCTACGGTCATAACTTCCTAGTCAAACTCCAGTGAGTTTAAAGTATCCAACTCACTGTGGCTGGGGGGCTTTGCATATCCTACTAGTTGTCTCTTGGAGATGTAAATACTTTTGGATATATAACCTCAAACAGCTGAGTTGCTGAATACTGAGCTGTTGGCTTTTGTTGGATCTACTCTATAGACTCCTGAGGAAGTGATTTTTCTAACCAGGCAAGAATGGTGATGCCGAATGGGTCAGTTTGGGAACCTTGGTAGGCTTAAGTGTGTATGAAGCTGAATCTAAGGAGTCAATTACTTGCTGTGGCTTATTTACTTCCACTCAATTTTTTCCCTACTGATAGTTCATAAGGTATTCATACCACGTTTTGCCTAATTGACTTAAGTTAACTCTTCCTTTTCCAAAACGAAATATAGCAAACTATACAGTTTCAAATGAAGACTGTAGTCACATTGACATTTTTGTCTCATCTTGATTGCAACATTTAGTAGTGGAAAAACTGCTGATAAAACTACATGATAAAACTTTATGAGACTCTTAAGGAAGCAGAAGTTAAATGGAGCTGGCAGGAGGCAAATCTGGCTACTAAAGAAGTACATCTCGTGGCAAGTCTCTGCTGTAATCTAGGTTTCCATTCATGGAATGGGTAATAGATAAAAAATGATCTCTTCTTCAATGTAATAAAGTATTTTTTTTGGGAATTCAGTCTCAAGTTCTGAAGAAACAAAGACTTTATTTCAATTTGGCTGCATATTTTTTAACTTTCAATTTAAGAAAGAGAGCCTTTTAATCTAAAGAAATAAATGCAGTGTTTCTCCTCAAATTCAGAGATGAATTTACTCTTGCTTTTTCTTTGTTTGTTTAGGTGGGTTTTTTTGTCTGTTGAAGGCTGTAATTGGCTCTGGAGAAGGCCTTTTACTCGTGTTTCCCAGTCATGGATGTCTGCACTTATCTCATTCTTGGCATCCTCCCATTTCAAAGTAAGACGTGGCAGTAAAGTATTCTGTGGCTATGCCAAAGAGCAGATTGTTGTAGGAAAAAAAGTGTTTCTTATATGTTATGCTGAACTCTTAAGCTTCTGTGGAACTGGACTAACCCATTTTCCCTATAACATGAACGGAGAAGGCAGTTACCACCCAAATAACAAATTGCTTCCTGGTGCCTGTGAGTACAGCCGAGTACAGAGGGTGAAGAGTAACTTTGGTCTGTGCCTCTTTACTTTACCTTCCCATTCACAGAACGTGGCTTGGTTGTGTTGGAAGGTCTCGCTGCAGGATGCAGGGAGGTGTCTGACATCACCCAGGAGTGATGATCTGGTCTGCTTGGACTCCAGGACTGGTGTGAGAAAGGTGGTCACCCTGTAGGAAACCCCGTGCAAGTGAGATTTCCTTGTTTTAAAAAGATTTGATGGTTTTGGGTTTTAAAAGCTGTATTGATGAGGTAGCAATGAAAATGAATGAGGGGTAAAGGAGGGGGGAATACTGCTGATTTCAGACGTGGTAAGTGTAGATCAGCTTGCCTTACCAGCAGGGTTTTGCAGAAGAAGCATCCTCTGCTAGTTTCCTGTAGGATGGATTAAGGTATTAATTAATGAATTTGGAAGTAACTCTAACATAGTTCCTGTAGCTGAAAATCTGGAGTGCAGTTACTGAAAGAAAGGGCAAAGGGAGGAACTTCTTAAGTTAAACCTCCGTTGTGTTGATTCATAAATCCACATGTATCAGATTGTGGGAATCTACTTTGGAAATGGGAAGGACTAGACCATATTTCATTGAAGTGTTAAATTTGTGTTGGAACAGGAGGAAGTGGTGGAAAGAAGCTGGCAGAAGGAGATTGCTTTGCTTGAACGTCACGCGGACTATCTGCAGAGCTGGGTATAGTGCTGCAAGAGGGCAAAGTGGGACCATGTACTCAGAATTAAAGCAAGAGATGAAGGGAGAACAGTATTTTTAATCATGTTTCATCTAAGGCATGTGTTCATTGTCTCAAGGCAGATTTTGAGATTTTCTCCATATTTGAACTGGCACAAGAAAACAGTTTTTCTCAAGCTTTGGATCTCACTTGCATCCAAAGCAGATTTGGATGGGCGCCCCACCTAAATTGTTAAGGACTTGGAAGAAATGTTTTAGTCTTGGCCTATTTCTGGTTAAAATACATTCTTCTGCAATGGAGCAAAAGTATTCTTATAAAAAACCTCGAAACAGAAAGGAGGAGTTTATAATCTCAAGAGATGAGATGAAGATTTTGAACATCCTTTAAACTGACCTACCTTTGATAGGCAGATTACTAATTGTTGACTGTTGGGCAGGTGTATTTAAACTCACAGTATTATCTGCTATTGAGAAAACTGTGCCGTCAGTGCAGGGAAGGATGAGTGCGAGCACAGCCTCTGCCTGCTTTCCTTGAAAAACCTGGCAGTGCCCCCACTGCACAAAATGGTTCTCCTTGTGATTATGTTTCCTGTTCTGTTAATTAGGATGTCTTTGCTCTTCCATATTTCATTTCTTGAAGTAATTTCTTAATGAGTCAGTTGAAGATGTTTCAGGCATGGGAAGGGATGGGAAATTTGGTGAACTGGCTAGCGCTTTCCTCCCATATCTGTTTTGATATCAATTATGATTCAGCTTCCAATTAAGCAGGTCAGAGTGTGTTAGCAGGTCTCCAGTTCACAGCTAAATACTGCATAGAGAGGTGGCATAAGGCTAAATTCAAGATTATCCAAAGTAATTAGGACAGAAAATTTAGTTTGCCTTGCTGGAAATAGCCTGACTTATTGCTGAAATGATGCCCGCCTCAGTTCAGTTCTTTCTGTGGTTCCAGGCACAAGAAAGCCTTTGACAGATTGTAATTGTTAATAAGGTTTCCTGATGCAAGTGTGTAAACTGAGGAAAGACTGGAGCAGAACTTCCTGAAGTAGTCTGGAGTTAAAATGCAAAAGACATTAAAAGGCCCAAATTACAAATGATCTGTTGGGCAATAGGCTCTGATGTTAGAGAATGGTGGCTAAGAATGTGATTTGGGGGAAGAAAACCAGACATGTCCTATACTACTGGCATTGTTGTTGTCCATGTTTTGTCCCTTCATTTCTACATCTTCCTAGTAGCATTATAGGCAACATTCATTCCTGTCATATTGACTTGCCAGGGCAAGTGAAAATGGTGTCTGCTAAGCTTTATTAGAGATGTTAATTTGCCCAGGCTGTGTAGGATGTGCTTGGAATGTAGCAATTTGTACACTAAGGAAAAAGATCATTTTTTCAAATTAAGTTATGAAATTTGGCAGCATTTCTTCACACAAAATGTACGCTGAGTTGGATCCAGAACAAACCCATTCCTTTTAATTCGAAAAAATGGCTTTGCACCTATCAGAGGTGCTTCGTACATCTGGTCATCATCTGAATTGATCAGAACAAAAATAATCTGAAAAGCAAAAGTCATGCTGTAAAGTTCCAGAGTCTCCACTGTCTATGTTTTTACCTTATTTTTGTGATGACTAGAATTCTGCTGAGTTCCTGTTCTTCTCCTTCACTGTACTGGAGCTCTCCAGACCTCGATCACTGATGTCAGGTGAGGCTTTCCACAGTTGCCTCCAGGCAATGGACCAAATTCAAAACCAAGACAGCGAATTTCTTAACTACTTATATAGAGGTTTCATATGTATGATACCTTTTTTGTGCATTTTTTAAAAGCTTCCTTTTAAAACCTGGGCCAAACATAGAATCATAGAATAGTTCGGATTGGAAGGAACCTTCAAAGGTCATCGAGTCCAACCCCCCTGCAATGAGCAGGGACACCTTCAACTAGATCAGGGTGCACAGAACCACATCCAGCCTGGCCTAACTGGTCTTTGCTGCCTGGTGGTGGGAGCTCTAGAACAGGATATCTCAGTAAACATGTCCAATTGTACCTCCTTAAAAGCAAAGGCCCTGTTATGCCCATAGTAAATCACTGGGTGCTGTTGTACCAGATGTGTATGCACCAGTGTCTCCTCTTCTGGAGTCTGTCTTCCTGCACATCTGACTAAAATCTCTGGACCACAGCTGTCACTGAGCACTTTGGAATTGAACCATCTTTCATTACAGCTGGTATTTCTGATCTTTAAGGCTGAAATTCTGAATGTGCCCCCTTGTTGGCACTGTGGTTTATGCTGTGCGGTTGTTTGCTGAACCACACTTGCGCTTTCCAAAAGCCATTTTCCTTTTGTAATTAAAAAAGCCTTCAAAACAGAAAGCTGCAAGGAAAGTACGGTATGCAGTAGATTCCTAAAGCTTTTGGGTTTTCTCTGAATTAGGGAAAGGTTTTGGATAAATCTTTATTTCTGGGGCTTAACAGCAATAAGAAGTGAGATAAAATTTTATGAAACATTGATATAACACATGAGAGCCATGTACTGAACAAGGTGTTATCCTTAATAAAGGAAGCAGTTCCCATAAGTAGCATAACTTGATGCTCTGTGTAAAGTCCTTGTAACATTGCATGCCTGTCACCGTGTTGCTTAATTTTCTTGTTCTTAAATGGTCATGGAATAGAGCTTTCTATGATATCCTGGTGGTCCTGCTTAGCAGATACACTCATGCACAGCATAACTGTGACTGGTTTTGCTTGGTCTATGCTTTGCTGTGTGAGACAGGGTGGTGTTATTTTACTCAGGGATAAAGTATCTAAGGTCTTCTTAAAGTCCCTTAATTGTCTTTGAAGTGCTGCTTCAGCTGTGACACCAAGGCTGTATTCTCTTTGGGCTGATGATACAGGTAGCTGCAGTCAGCGTAACTGTTAATCCAGCTCCACAATTTTCAGTGGAATGAAAGCAAGGTGGGTGTTCAAGTAGCTTTTAAAATTAGGTCATTTTTAAGTGCTCAGATAAGGATTTGGAAAGCCAAACTTACGCACACACACAGAGGGCGTTCCAGTTTATTTTAACTGGGGGTTATTGTGTGTGTTTTATTTTCCTCACAAGATGTGAGAGGATTTTAAACCATTGCGGCTTTTGTGAAGAAGGGAGCAAGGGGTGCTCAGGATATCGAAGTACCAGCAGAAAAGAGAGGGGAGCAGGGATTTGTCCAAGGAATGTAATGTTCAGGGTAAAAGTCATTGTCCTTTCCTCTAAGGATGAGCCCTTCTGGACTTAAAAGGTTCCTTTTTGTTTCTTGAAGCAAACCTTCGCTCAGGTGGCAACCTTCTATTTCTTGTGCTAATCTAAATCTGTGTCTTCCCCTGTGTGGTCTCTTTGCCATCGAATTTTTATGCCCCCCTGAGTAAAAAGGGAAATTAAAAACCATCTATTCGTTTATTCTAGTCCCGTCATCTGGAATAAGTGTCCCAGTTTATCCCAAGCCCTGCTTACACTAAGAAAGTTCAGTTAGCTGATGGTAAATGAACCTGGCTTTGTTACTCTCTGTTGCTGGACAAGGCTTTCTGCTCTTTTTTTCCTCTTACTTTGATATTTAAATGCTCTTACTTGGTCAGGATGGGTGTTTTGCTCTGTTCCCTTAGGCCCCTCATGAAAATGAGATGTTGCATTGTAGAATATCCTGTCAAGCAAAACTGCCTGAATAAAATACAGTCCCATGTTTTATGACAATAGCTGCCTGTGCAGTGGTGGGAAATGTGGGTCCCTAAGGACTTGTACACTCCTTTACCTTCTCCTTTGATCATGATGAAACAGATGAAAGCTTCCTTTTATTTTTAATTACTCTTCCCTTGCTCTGCTGTAGTTTGAAAGAAGATTGCAGAAAGACTTTAAAGAAATGATATTAAAAAGACCACATTGAGGCATTGCCAAATCCCTGTGTCCCTCCCATTGCCTGGGGCTGTGTGGAGCATCTGTACTATTAGCAGAGGGAGCAGGAGAGCCCCAGCTCAGTGACCTGTGCAGGAGGCACCGGCAGCAGCATCGCTGGAGATCAGTGCTGGAATTTCTTCTCCTCTCTTCTCTTGGTCTATTTCCCTCTATGGCTCCCAGAAGCAAGGTCTACCTCTTCTGTGAGGACGATGCCTCCCACTGTCAAAGCCACAAGCAGATGAGAGCCATTTGTTAGTTAAATGTATTTTCGTACCCTGCAGATACGTATAAAAACAAATGGGACACCCAGGAGCGTGGGAGGAGCATGGGAACTGAAATCCTGTTATGTTGGGATTAATTTATGGCTAGGGCAGAGAGCTGTGGTAGTCTCAGGCAGTGGGCTTGCTGTCCCAGCTGATGTATTTGTGCCTAGAGCTGTTTTGATATATTCTGCGGCTTCCATCATGATTTCAAATGCACCATCTCTTTCTTCACTGCTCCCAGCCTACAATTAAAGTCTGCCTGAAACTTAGGAGAAGATGATGAGAGAGGGAGGGATTCTTCTCTCCAGTTATCCGTTAGCTTCTTGGTTTTATGTGTGAGGGGTTTTTTTTCCTTTCCTGTTGCGCTGAGTTTTGCAGGCAGTTTCTCATCCCAATTCCTCCTCCTTTGATCCGTTTCCAAACCCAAAGCAAAAAAAGAGCCACGTTTTTTAAAATGCACTTTTGTAATCCTATGGTAATAATTTAATAGGTTCATAAGAATCACAAACTGAGATTTCACAACCTCCACCATTACCTATTTCATTGTACCCGTTAAGACTTTCATCTCAAGATATTTCCCTTCTCTGAGTTTTGGAATGGGTGCTGTTATGGCCAAATGCTGTGTATTAGGATGCTTCCATCCAGGCTGTGAGGGTGACTCGCACTGCACAGAATGTTCTCTGGGGTTTGGTGCCTGTCATCCTCCAGCATGAATGCACGGAGCTTGCTTTGTGCTGCACCCAGGAAGTTTCCTTGTAAACTCCTGAAGCTGGATTAGCCCAAGCTGGCCCTGGCTTTTATAGCGAAGCAGCTGAAGGACGCTGTTTACCACTGTCTCTAAATGCTAACCTCTCTGCATAGCTCAGTTTACTGCGATGGAACGTCACTGAAAACAACTGATGATAGCAAAGGCTTGGAAGTGGCGCCTGGAGTAATGAGAGGCTGTGGATATATCCATCTTGGGTTTGGTTGGTTGGTTTTCGTTTTTAGAACTTAACTTTGTAGTTACAGTTTATTTTGTATGCCTACACTTTTCCACTGCAATAGAGTACATACTTTATTGGTCTGCTTTGAACAGGGTAAGTCTGGATAAAGTTAAAATAGTAAGCACGTTAGTCAGATTATGCACTTATTAATGATGCTTCTCAAAATTATTTCCTTCAACTTTATATTTCATAGGCAGCTGATACAAAATGCCCTATTTAAAGTGCTTCAATCAAATAATGTTTTTTTAAGGGCCTCAAAGATCTTTACATAAACTACAATTTTTTAAGAGCATGGAATGTAAGAAACCTCCTGAGCTGCTGTGTGTGCTCTGCATGCAGACACGGGCAGTCACAGCACATGAGCCTTCTCCTTGCAGTACCCATGGCAAGACCATGACAAAGCTGGGGGTTTGTGTTGCAGTTACGCTGCTGCCCTCTAAACAGAATATTCACCCAGTGTAGAAGACCTTGAAGGTTGTAAATAGCATTGGATAATGTCAGTCATCTTTCTTACTTTAAATTTCTGAAGCACATGGAATAATTCAAATGAAATTCACTTTGTGATACACATATTTGTCTTAAACAGTTTGAATCTGAAAACAGTCTTCAGTACTTCAGGATGAAGACATTAGAAGGTACAATTCTCTGCCACATGCTAATGAAAATATGCAGTAACTCTGCTGTGGTCAGTGAAATTTGTTACACGAACATGAAGAGCTTAAGGGCCCGTTTTATGATCTCGTGTCTGTCTAGGACGTGGCGAGCTGGAGGATAGAGTTCTGTCTTGTAGATGTGAAGCCACAAGTCATTATGAGTTTCCTGCTCATTCAGAAGCTGCAGTAACTGAAACCTGCTGCTGGGTTGGTTTTGCAGACTCTGCATTGCAAGAATTTAACAGAAAGGGAAGATTAAATTGAAGTGGCATCCATTCTCCTTACAGGTAACTCATTGTTGAGAAATAGCAAAGAATAAATACACAAAGACATAGGAAATGTTGGCAAACATCATGGAAAGCTGCAAAGAATGAGAATGAGCATGCAGTGATAATTACCGGCTGGTGTCCTGGTGTCCTTTCAAACCAAGAGATTTACTTCTTCGTTAGTTGGCTGCCTCTTGGGCTATGGATAATTAGCAAATTCAAGAGCAAAAGAAGGGGGAGATAAGAATCTTTCGTAGTTCATTTGTTCGTTACTGCAGCTTTTGGAAAACAGCTGGAAATGATGATAAATTTTTGCAAAGCATTTAGAAAGTAATTTTGCTGAAGAACTTCTTTTTCACAGCTGGTTTACCAGTAGGTACATGCTCTTTTAACAGCAGTCAGAGCTATTGGTAGAGCTCCCCAAAGGGTTATCACCCTGATTTGTGACTTTAGGTGGATTGCTAACCTCACAGCACAACACTTGAGTAGCATGGAGCAGGCCAGAGGAATTTCCTTACTCTCCAAAGGTATGAATGTTGACATTGGACCTGATTTGAGGAAGTGAAGCACTCTGAAATCCCGTGGTTGTTAATGGAAAAAATATGGAACAGAATTTCTTCTCTTCCTGCAGATGGTCTCTCTATGCTGAAGTCGAGTGGAGCTGATTGGAAATGGGCCTGGGAGGCAGAAGGGGTATGTCAGTTCTCCAGCATTCTCACATTAACAGTAACATGCCTTTTCAGGTGGCACTCTCACATGATCCTCTTGCTTGCCTGATATCAGCATAAAGATGTGATGAAAACCATTGTGCTTAAAATCCACTTGGATGAGATTGAAGTGGTACTGAGGAATGTGAGTGTTTCGTGTGGTCAGCAGGTAGGAGGTATGAGGAGAATTAAAAACTGGAGGGTATTTGCCCTTTGTGGAAGGCAGTTCATTTTACAGAGTGGTTTGAGACTGTTGTGGTTTCATTCATCAGTACTGGAGATTACATGGGAAGAAATAGATAAGATGGCTGGCCCTTAGGAAAAGGTATCTCCTTTTCTCAGTATAAAGAAGTTTATTGAATATATAAGTGTTTGTGAAGTGCATGTGTCAGAATTATGATGTAAGAGTATAGTACACCTGTTAATGTATACATACGGTATAGTAAACGAGTGGCATTGTAAATTCTAGGGCATATACAATGAGTTGTCCCAGTGACCTGAATAATTTTCTCTCGGAATGCTTCTTGCCTCATACTTTTCCAAATAGTCTGTAGTAAATCTTCCATGTGTTTCACATCCTCACGCTATTTACCCCTTAAGGTTGAAAGCTTGAATTTAAGATAAGCTGCCATAGAAAAATGCATGTTTCGGTTCCAGACAAGCCAGCTGCACTTAATGCTTACCTAACTTCATGGGGAAGGATGTGGGAGAAAGGATACTTTGGCATTAGGCTCCATAAACATATAGTTAGTGCCATAAACAGGATGTTTAATGTTGTTCTCAGTTTGTTATGCCTTGGCAGGTGTATCTGATGGAGTTCTTTGTGCTATGACCGTGTCACCAAGCGAGTGTGAAGAATAAGTGATCAAAATTCCAACAGAAATTACTATTGTGGAATAAGCTCATTGTGGTGTGCCGGTATTATTGTAATTAAATATCCTTTTAAAGTATGCAGTTTGCATGGGGTAACAGAGGTCATAGACAGGAGCCAACTTCATGTGCATGAGATATTCCAGTACTCAAGCAGAGCCTAAAGGAAAATATGCTTAAACAGTCATCATTTGGTTGCAAAAGAAATGGAAAGATTAAGAGTTCTCTGCTTTGCTGGCACAGTGCGAAATCCACTAATCCCTTTGAAGAACTGAAAAAAACACCATTTCATTGCATTATAAACACTTTTTATAGGCATCATCACTGTAAACAGTTTTTTTGCACAGAATTTGGGCAGAACCTGGTATCAGAAGGGTCCCATATATCGAAGGACAAATGCTTATGTGGCCTCATGGTGTCCTCTGTAACCTCTGCTCCATTCAGCTGCTGGGGTAAACCCCAGGGCTTCTGCTCTCATTTGCTGTGTTAAAATCCTCCTGGTGATGTGTTGCATTAAAACCAATTTAAAGCATTCTGGCTCAGTCCTGCTCCCCTCCCCCTCCCCATTACAGGATCATGTTAAAACAAATAATAAAAGAATCATTTTTTATAAGTTATTCACCATCTCTTTGTGTTTCTTCACTCTGAACATACTTTTTCTGTTGTATTTTCAAGTTGTTGTTTACACACTGTGATTACTGCTTTAATTAAATTCTTCTTAAAAGCCCGCTGTATGAATATCATCGTATGTGTTTATAACAGGAACTAAAAGTTGATCCTGTGAGGCTTTTGGCAAAACCAGGAGAGTAAATGCACAGTTGCCTACAATTAAAAAGACAATAGATTTCAAATAATGAGAGATTGATTTTAGGTCTGGGAGTCTATTATCTGTACCATATTCTGGTCCCCGTGGGAACAGGAGGAGCAAGCACTGGTTGATACGCAGTTCCTCAAAATACCCCTGTGATTTGAATAATCAGTAAGGGCTGCAGAGAGTTCCTTCAGTGTCATCTCCAGGGTGTGCTCCCATCACTGGCTGCCGAACATGGCTCAGAGCTGCTCAGTGCTTGACCCTGCAGGCAAGGTCCTTGCACTGGGAGTTTCTCCCTGAAACAGTGATCTGTCAGACCTCCCAGAGCTGTGTTTTGTAAGAGCCCATCAGTGGAGAGTGGCACTCCTCAGCCTGTCAGCAAATATTTGGGATGTGCTGGGATTTTTCCCGAGTTCTCATTTGTTTGCTGTGAATGGACAGCACGCAGAATGTCCTTCCATAGTATGTTGTTTAAATATTTAATGAGGCAGAGAAAACAGTCTGCTCTTGAATATAAGTGTTTCAGTTCACTTTGTGAGCTCAAGAGGAGAATCCACTCTGCTTTAGGATTTTGATGGCTGTCAGGATCTGGAGTTTGGGGATCTGCAGTTCTGATCTGTCCTGTTTGAAGCCCAAGATTTCCTTGTAAATTTTGGAGTGCTTAGAAATAGTGGTGTGTTAAGCAGCAAAACCTGACTTAATGGTGGGAGAACGGAATGGCTTCATGCTTGGATCTCTCCCATAAATGAGACATAGGAAGCATGCTTTTTTTAAAAAGCACTAATAAGTGTTGCCAGTATAAAAACCCTTTAGAGTGGATGTAATGGAGCTGTAGGGTAAGAGCTGTACATTGTGCCTAAAACTGTGGGGGTTTGTGAATGCACTGGAAAAGTCTTTCTCTCTCTGCAGTCCACCATCCACTGGGGCCTGTGACCTGTTTTGAAGAGGTTCTCAAAGGCACTAAACCCTTCAAACCTATGAGCAGGAAGATTATTTCTGTGTCACCTTGCCCCTGTTTCCCTGGAATTTTTTAGTTGCACACATTAGAAAATATATTGATAATAATGGTAAACCTAAATCAGTAACCATCTCAGCCTTCCCCTGACACTGAAGTAAGTATTCTGTTCTTTTTGCAGGCCTTTGCTCGTTAGAATTGATTTTTCTGCTGGAGTGTGCTTGCCGTGTAGCATTAGAATGAATTCCTGCAGGCTTACAAATTGGCTAGATTAGAAGGTCCGGCTTTACATGTCAGGAGTTGTTGTCAGGTTCTCCAGATTAATGGGGTACTGCCTGTCTTGGGGTTTTGCCTGGTGCTTAAGGCATATCTGTGTATGGAGGGGTGGGGTTTTCTTTCTGCTTTTTTACTTACAGACTTTCAGGTAAATGAATAAAAACTGTCAGGGATCATAAGTCATATCTGGCCACTCTGGATTTGATTGCTTTGACTGCAGCTGACACTTAAACCAGAGCAGTAGCCCCCAGGAGCGTCAGCTCTGACAATTGTGGAGGATGGATGGGAGAACTCTTCCTCTGGTACCTTCAGAAAGGCACACTAGAAGGTCCTCAGGAAAAGATGTTCCTTTCCTTATCCTTTCCTACCTAGCAACTCCATGAACATGACTTTCTCGTTCAGAAGAACCAAACAGACTTTAATGTGGTAATGGTAGACTTCCCTTTCCAAATACCGATTTTCCCTTGACATCCCATCGAAACACCTTCTGGCTCTGGGGGTGGATGCTGAGAGCAGCCACGAAATGCTGAATGCTCCCCTTGTCTGCTTGGAATATCCAAATGAAATGTGTTTGAATACATGTTGTACAACAGCCTGGTATACTTTTCAGGAGTCTGTGTTGGTATGAATTCGCGCATGGTATGGAGGACTGAGGATCTTTTCCTTACGTGAAGGATGGCATTTTTATATTCAGTTCAAATGATTTGGTAGTCCTATTTGAAGGTGCTCAGCTGAGGTCCTGTTCTCCTGTATGTTTAGAAGCACACATGATTCTCCACCAGTCCATCTACCTGATTAAGGCACTGTCTGTGGCCTTACTTTATGAAGAACCACATTTGTGGAAATCCCATGTAATGCCATCTCTGACCTGCAGCATCCACTCATCAGCTCATTTGCTTTAATGATATTTAATTTGATTTGTTTTTTTTCCTGGAGAAGTTATGGTCAGCTGCCAATTCAGCTTTTATTTCAACATCCTACCTGTATGTATGCCTAAAGACTTTCTTTAGGTTATATTACAAAAAATAAAGCAGTCTCCATCAAATAGTGGAAAGGCTTCATAAAGACTTTTTAATACAATCTTAATTGTTGTACATTTGGTGGCTTTTCCTGGTGAGGTGCAGGCGGGATGCAAATGATCTGCACAGTTTAAACTGCTAGTTATAGCCTGTGGTTCCATCATGGCTTTCTTGAGTCTAGGCTGCTTGGTCAGTTGCAGGGCACTGATGTGTGTTTAAACACACAATATTTAAAGTGAGGAGAAATAAAACACCTTTGTTTTGGCTGGAACATATAGAGTGTAAAAGTCTGGTGTGAGAATAGGAAAAGGAATTGCTGTGTCATGGCTGGAGAAGCTCAGAGAGCTACCTTGAAACATCGGAGGGAATATCCCAAGAGCATTTGTGAATGCGTTCATATGCGGTTGGAAACCAGTGAGGCCTGAACGCGGCGCTGGGGAAGCGTGTCAGTGCTCGAGAGAGTGAGCAACAGGCCAAGAGTTTGCCAAGTCAGAAGCCAAAAGCAAATTAAGGGAGATGGGAGGGTCATTCCCAGAGCTGGGTGCGAAATGGAGCTGGTGAATGTGCTGCTGTTCTTGTCGAGAACGACCGCAGAGCAATTTTATAACACTGAATGTCTGAAGCTTTATATCTTCAAGCTCTGTGGTTTTTTTATTTGCTGTAAGTAAGTTTTATACACACCAAGATTGTCAGATAAATGCCTGCTTCATTCAGGTAAACGTGCCTTTAGCTGACTTCTGAGCCATTTTGTTTAAGTGAGTGCATATTGCATTTATATTCTCAAATTGAGAAGGTGATTGTGAAATCTGACTTCAACTTAACTCAGTCCATGACAAACTTTTCCTGACAGTGAATGTTTTTCGTGTTATTTGTAAAATGATCTGTATGTTTTCAACATCCTAGGAAAGCTGTTAATAATAATTCAGAGGAGCTTTGGAAAAGAGGTTCTGAATCAAATGTAAACAAACTGTAAGTGAATACCAATTTCCTAGAGCAGCTCTCACCATTTCTAGGTTCTCAACTTATGTAAAGCCTTAAAATATGCAACAATTTCATATAAATAGACAAGAATATGGAGAAGTTGCATACAAACTACAACATGAATTTCAGAGTACATGTGAGTTTATTTTGTAACGTGGTTTGATGTACAGAAAGAACAAGATGCTTCAGTTGTACTCCCAATTGTGTAAAGCAGTGGAGGGAATCTCTGAGCTGCTGATCCATTGTGGAGTCCTCCTGAACTCAGTTTAGGTGTATCACCTCCAAATCAAAGGTTTGATTGCAGCCTGTGTAGGCTACGTGCTTTAAAATAACTGAATTGAGTAGTGGTAATAGTATTGCTGAGGCAGCAAAAGCTTGAGGGAGAGGCTGCAACCCCCCCAAACCAACCTGTAACTGCAGCCTCCCTCCTCCCCAAAATGTTGATAAGCCTGAGCTGAGCTTCATAGTGAAATGAATACCTAAGGAGCCCATTTTAAACTTGCTCAGTCTTAGCCTGCATGAGCTGTCAGCACAACGTTAGGAAACAGACAGTCCATAGAGTGTAGAGAGAGGCTCATGCACTAAATCCTATTGCTCAGAAAATGAGATTTGGTTCAAAATCCTCAGATTTGTTGTTTAATTTCTCATCATGTTTGGATTTGTATCTGCCACCTCCTCTGAGCTACTAAAATTGCGTTAAGGTTCAAACATTTCTTTGCAACCACAACGGCTAGAGCCGTTTTGTTCTAAGTGCAAGGGCAGAATCACAGGGAGTTATGCTGCTGCCAGAGTAGGCTTTAAAAGAAACCTCTGCTGGTATCATAACAACAGTGATAAAATTGTGAAATGAGTTCTTTCCTCTAAGCATGAATTGCTTGAACTTTATAGTGGTAGAAGAAAGACTTCACTGGATAGAAGAGACTGTGGTTGTGTAAGATAAACCACTGCTTTTGCTGTTTGCCACTTTTCATCAACTACAGTGTTTTGGTCACCTTGAATTATAGAATCATAGAATAGTTGAGGTTGGAAAGGACCTTAAGATCATCCAGTTCCAACCCCCCTGCCATGGGCAGGGACACCTCCCACTAAACCATGCCACCCAAGGCTATGTCCAATCCGGCCTTGAACACTGCCAGCGATGGAGCATTCACAACTTCCCTGGGCAACCCATTCCAGTGCCTCCCCACCCTTACAGTAAAGAATTTCTTCCTCATATCCAGTCTAAACTTCCCCTGTTTAAGTTGTATTCAGATTGGAGCTCCATGTTGAATTGAGACTAAACAGGTAGATGGCATCTTTGCAGTGGGTTTGCAGGAGGCATGATGTGTAATGACCAAATGATATGAAACAAAGCTCTGAAATGCAGCGCTATTAAAGAATCCCAGACTGGTTTGGGTTGAAAGGAACCTTAAAGCTCATCCAGTTCCAACCCCCTGACAAAGGCAGGGACACCTTCCACTAGAGCGGGCTGCTCCAAGCCCCTTCCAATCTGGCCTTGAACACTGCCAGGGATGGGGCAGCCGCAGCTTCTCTGGGCACCCTGTGCCAGCGCCTCAGCACCCTCACAGGGAAGAACTTGTGCCCAATGCAGTTCTCAGTCGCTTTCCTGTATTATATTGTTCAAATATCCCATTGCTCTCCATGGATTAACCTTCCTCAGTTTCTTATCATACTGCTTCTCCCGTCTTCTGTTAGTTGGCATTGAAGCTTTTCAGATACTGGAGAAAATGTTTTCTTTCTCTAACTCACCATTTGCTTTAGCAGTATAGGGGTTTTGTTCCTTGGGATATTTTTAAGATATTTTCTTGACATAATGACTGATTTGCAAGAAGTCGAGAAAACACAGAAAAGCCCAGGATGGGAAATTAAATTTGGTTCCATTTCTTGGCAATGTGCAAATTCATTTCCCTGGTCCCTCTAGTTAACAGTGCAAAAATTCAACCTGTTCCCAAGCTATCAACATCTTTGGGTCTCTTTGTGGCTGAAAATCTGTTTCTCATGATCCATGTCATCGGGACAGGGTAAGAAGTGACTATGTAGGCTGCTCCATCCTATGCTTTTATTGCTGCCCTGACTAATGGATGTTCAGAGACCTCTTGCTAATGGGATGTTTTGCTTATTCATAAAATCTCATCAGTGCCAATTTCTGAAGGAATTTCTTGGTCTACGTGCAGTGTTGTACCAAGAGGCATGAATTTGGCAGGCCTGATAATAAGTCTGAGTATTGAGGATTGTTATGTCTTCCTCACCAATATGTCTAAATAATGGTTCATAATTAACTCTGGCAATCTCTCTTGTCCAAGCAAAATTCATCATTCTGTAGTTCCCTGGGGCTTTTGCCAGCTTTCCCGCGAGGAGTGTTTGGACTGTGTGTGAAGAGGTTGCAAGGCCAGCTAAAACAGACGATTCTTCCAATTAGAGTTCAGCAAGTGTGGTGCCTGTCCTTGCTAGGAGCATGACTTTTCCACTCTGGCAGTGGGGCAGTCATCAAAGAGGCCCTGTTCATAGTAAATAGCGCTTGGCCTCAGTGGAAAATGAAGCCACGAGGATTTTCTGATCTTCCTTGGGCTTTGTGGCATGCATAAGGCTTGAAAATTCAGCAGAGGTGGATGTGAATATTTTCCTTGAGGAATACTGACCCTACATGCAATTCCCAACATGGCAGGATTTTTCTTACCATCTTTCTTACCATCTTATAATGGTAGACTATTTGCCATCTCTAAAGGAGTCCTTCCACTTTTATTCCCTACATTGGGAATGGAGTGGATAAGGTCATTTACCATGCTGCAGGAGAAATACCGAGCGCTGTGCAGGGACACTGGCTTCAGACTGAGAAGACAATAAGTGTTTCTCAGGATGGTTCATAATAGCTGTATATTTCCATCTGGTCCACATTTTTCCCAGGCTTGCTCCCATAAAACAGTTACCAGTCCCACATGTCTTCAGAAGGGTGGATTGAAAAATAGATTGCAGTGACTTAGGGTTTCTATCCCCCTTCCCAGAAATCACTGCTACAGGAAAATGCTGGACCCAAGTTCTAACCTGGGATGGAAAATCCTATGCACTTGGGTCATATGCAAAGGATTTGTGAGTCACATGGAATTTACACGTCACTTGCTGAACTGAGACCTTGGAAAAGAGTAATCTTCTATTAATTTATGTAAACAGGAAACTGTGTTGAGCACTCAGATGTTCTCAAGCTGCACGCTCTACCCTCTTATAATGTTAGTTTTCCCTAGAGAATAACAACGTCCTGTCAGCGTGCCAGTCCTACTTAGTATTTCATACCTGTACATCGGCTTTGCCTGCATGCCTAATTCTTCTGCCTTGGTTTGCATTATTTTATCTTTCAATTTGAAAACTATTTACATCTGTAAAAACAAAGTGTAATATATAGCAGTGGTATGCTACTGTATTCATTTGAATTAATGTCCCTTAAAGTGCAAAGGCTGCAGAATTCATGTATCGTAGGATGGCAGAGCTCTGTGCATATAAAGAAAACAAATCTTGGTTTTGTAAAGATCAATTTATAACTGGCTCCAAGTTCATGTGATTTTAGTGGTGGAAGGAGAAGAAACATGGAAACAAAAGCTTAGGTTGTCAGTCTGAATTCACAGACTGTACAATATTGTTTTTGTTGCCTCTCCACCAACAGGAATTCTGCATGTTCACGTTCTTGATCCTTCTCCTCTTCCTTGAGGAAACACAGCTGTGGAGCAGGAGCAGGGATTGTACTGCAGTGGGCTGCACTGTATGTAGATGAGATTGGGTCCTTAATGCGTGTCAGGAATAAGTGCTTTATCACTTCAGTTGACATCTGGTTTCCCGTTAGTCTGTTTTTTGGCCAAAGCCATGTGCCCCAGTTGCAGGTACATGAAGATCAGTAGCAGGCATAAAGTCATCCCACTTTGAAGCTGTGAGTTGTTGCTTTTCGCCTTGAAAGATGACGATTTATTTACTTGGTGTAGTAGCCTTAAGATTTCTTTAACAATGCTGGAGGATTGTTTATTTGAAGAACCTCCAAAAACGATCAAAACTCACTAAAATTTTGAAGTTGCCAGGGATTAGTTAGAGTGTATCAAGCCTCTGCCAGAATGGTCCTCTTTGTCAGTAAAGGGAGTGTAGTTGCTGTATGTTCATCTGCTGGGTAGGATTAAGTTATTATGAACGAATGCCTGTTCCAGAGGAGTTTAATGAGCTTTTTAATTTATATGCATCAGCTTTGTGGCACCAGTTGATGCATTTACCTCTGCTTATTCTGCTCACCCTTCCAGCTTTGGATTGTGATGCCTCTTTATCTGGTAGGGAGCCTGCTAAGCCATGATATTTTTCCAAAGTACTCCAAGTGCCTGCAACATCTCATACAGATTTTCCCCTTACACATGTTGTGAGATCTCCTTTCATGACTGGTGCCCACAGCCCTGTTTTTAAATCAGTTGCAGCAACATCTACATGGTGCAGTGAAGTTGTTCTCTAGTGTGGAGAAGAGACCTGAAGGAGTGAGTTACAGGGTTGATACATACCGTGACCTGGAGTATGTGGTACATGTATGGGATCCCATATGTGGTTTCAATTTATATGGTGATTTTCTTCTTTTTATATATTTTCCTCTCCTTTTGCTTTCAATCACTATCTTTTAAAGTTCCTAGAAGAAGGTAGATGAACCATTTTCTTTGGATCCAACAGCAATACCATTGTTGTTTTTGCTTTTGGCAGTCTGCTAGTGCTTTGGATTTCCATTTCCTTTGCCTACTAGATATATTTATATATGTAGATATTAAAATAACACAAAATGTATTTTGTCTGCTTCTGTTCATCTTTCAAACAATGTGCAGCTGTTGAACTTGCACGAGTGTTCACTTGCCATGGGTCATTCCTGCTGGATGTGTTGTACTGCTGCACCCAGGCAATGATCTTGGAGAACAGTGACATGGGCTTGGTTTGCTCTCCCTCTCCTTTAAAGAAATAAGAATAATAAGAAATAATTACAGGTATACATATGGTGAGGAAGAGACTTTGCATGATGTTCTTGGCTTCTATTTCATCAGCTTGTATTTCCTGTTGTACAAATTTCTTGTTTCTAAAATTTCACTGGTGGCAGCTGGATAGGAAACCACTTGTGACTGTTCAGTTGAAACCATGTTCTCCTCCTCGCTGCTCAATTATTTTCTGTTGGACCTTTTTGCTCCTTGCTGGAGGTTCTGCTTCTCTCCTGTTCTGCCTTTCCCATCTCTTCTTTCCTCCCTTTGGTGTTTCGAGTCGTGGGTCTTCCCATTCCATCATTCTTCCTGCTCACAGCAAATAGAGGATTTATCTTAAGTGCTTTTCAGGCCTGCTGAGACTCCAAGGAAAATGCTTTCTGGACTGTTAGGCTGACATGGAGTGGACAGAGCAGCAGGGACCAGGTCAACAACTTGTGGGGCCTGTTTTCCTTTTGCTCCTCTGCCTGCCTCTGCTGCCTGTCCTTGTTCAAGAGGTACATGAGCTGGCAGTAGGTCAGAGTGTGCTGTGTTCAGGCTGCCTCGGAGGTCACTGTCAGAGTTTGAGTCATCACATTACTCCTTCAGCACGTTAGTCATGCTTCTTGGATGCAAACCAGAGGCTGGGGCTGTGTAGGGTCAGAATGGTGACGTAGAGGAGGGAACACAGCTGTAGATGCATAAGGGTTAGCCGGAAGGTTTTGGTCCATTTTCCCTCTGAAAAGAACACTCCCCCCCCGCCCAAATCCTAAATTTGCTCAGAAGTGTCTATATAAAATTTAGATTATCCTTAAAAATTGAGAAACAGCAACTTGGCTTTGAGAATTGTAGAGACTCAGACATTGAAAATGGTTTTATTTAATTGAGAACATTTCTCAGGAAGAGGATGGGGAACCCCTTTCCAGCCTTTCAAAGAGTCACCCTTCCTCTCTGCTCTCCCCTCCTCTGTTTCTCCATCACCTCTGCACATGAGCACTGAGCAGGGCAATGTCACTTGTCAATCCTCTGCGAGAACAGGCCTCCCCCTCTGTCATGGGGACCTGGAGGGACAGAAGTTGCTCTGAGGTACGTCATCATCTGTACTGGACCCTCTTGTTTATCCTCAGGTAATGCAGAATCCTGTTTCTTTTCCTGCTTTTATACACTTCCATGGGTTTGCTCAAACTGCCAACTGACAATCTGGTAAGATTCTGCGAATGAATGTAAATATGAGGTTTGCACTGTGGGTCTCCTTCCAGTGCTGCCGACATTTGGGATCCGAGTGTGCCCAGAGCAGCACACACTCAGCTTCCCAGTAGAGCAGAAGCTTCTTTGCTGACGTACGGCGCTGTTCTCTGGTACTGTATTTTGTTCTCAGCTGGGACTACAGCAGTGCTCTGTAATGTGCTGATTTGCAATTGCCTGACATATGCTAGTTACAATGAGACATTAGGTTTTCGGGAAAACAGCCCTCCTAATGTACATGGGAGATAACACACCAGATGAGTGTTATGAGAGAGATCTGAGACATCTTATTTAACTTAATATCAAACCAAATAGAGGAACTTTGCAGCAATGACTGCCAGATTATCCTCTGAGGACCACAGCCTGGCTATTTGGCTGCCGATAAAACTACATATTTTCATATTTACTAATTGGGGAGAAGTGAACTCTCTATGGTGAGTAATACAGATAGTGGCAGCTCCAGCTCCTCTTCATTCATCACTGTACTGCTTTCCCCAAGCAAAGGTCAGTGGATATATTTGGTTTTTGTGACTCCATTGTAGGATTTACGTTCATGAATCACCAGAGGGTCTGTGATTGCATCCTAGCAGCATGGATCCAGGGAATTGCTATTTCAGGAGCCTGTGCACTTCTTTCCTGCTCTTGTTAGAGGACAGACCCAGGTGGTGATTTAGTGCAAGGGGAAGGTCAGGACGTGGACAGTTAACTCCCTTAGCCTGTGATTTGCCTTATCTTAGGTGTGTTCTTTCACATGGCAAGGGAAAAGGTCTATGATGAGGGCTTCATCCTGGTATTTACAACACCCAGGTACTGCCAGGAGAGAGGCCACGGCCTTTAAGTATGCCAGTGATTGTCTTGAAGTAGGCCAGTAGGTCATGTCCAGATATCTTTAGTTTCTTTCGAAGGATAACACTTATAATCCAGCTGTTGATACGTCTTTTAAACTGCAGGTAAGATAGCACATCCTATGTTTGTGTAGAACAGGCATTTCAGACGCAGAACGGTTGGCTGTAATGACCAACCCTGTACGCTTTCCTTCAGGGTTCACTTACGTTAAGTTTATTTTAATGAATATTATTGAACTTTTCACAGGTGGGTTTAGTGAGCAGATTGGAAATTCTGAAAAAGATCTTAGAACTGGGTGAATAATTCATAGAGAGTAATTTATTTTATGAATGTCACCTTTTCCTAGTTTGAATTGCCTGGGAATAAAGCGTGACTTGCTGGAATTCAGTTGTTAATTAAAATTACACACCAACTAATTTCTGCCAGCAATCCTTACTTTGTAACTCGTTCCCAAGCGATTTATTGTGAGCAGTTGATGTTCAGAAGCTCAGCAGTTACACTGGACACAGAAATTCCGGGATTTATTTTTCCATTTTTTGATTACATTGTCCTGACTTGCTGATCTTTGCTTTGTTGAAAGAGTTGTCTGAGATTCCAGAGTGTTCCGATTTATGAGTGTATGAGGATATTGTAGTATTTGCCAGAATTTCCAGTTCTGGCCAGCTGTTCTGCCAAAACATTATTTCATCAGAAGGCAGATGAAACAATTTCATTAACAAAAATAAGCTGCCAAATTTACTCCTGTCTTCTACCAGCTCTGAAGCTTAACTTCCGATCTTCATAGTAATCAATATAAAAAGGCTGTTTCCATCATGGCAATGTCACCAGAATCTAGTGTTGACTTTTTCAGGCTTAAGATTGCAGAGTGAATGAGGAGGAATGCTGACATTTTGTCTGTCTCTCTGTTCCTAATAATGGGTGAGAACAAGTCCATGTCAGGCCCAGAGATTATGAAGCTTTGCAGAAGTAGGTGGTGGCTTTGTGGTTGTTTGTGTGAGTTTTGTTTGTTTTGAACAAATTTGACTCAGTCACACAGTAGCATGAATTAGTTACCTCCAAATATCTTTTCCATAACTCTCAAACCTCATCAGCTAATAAGAACCATGTATCTTTGCACTTTTCCAAAGCTTCAAGCTTATCTATTACTTCTCCCAAGCACGCTGATCTGTAGAAACTGCTCCAGTCTTTCTTTTGCCCACGACAGTAGGCTTTATTTATGCACCAGATTGCAATAAACAATATTAAAGTCATTAGACACATATGCTGCTGCTTGCATGACAGTGTGATGTGTGCTGCAGGTTTGCTGGCTGCAGTCGCTCTGGCTGCGTGCTGTTGGTTACGCTGCGCTGAGCTTTGGGACTCCTGCAAGCTGGGAAGTGGTGCTGACCTTAGGAAACACCCTGGTTTGCTGTCTCTCCTTTTAGTCTGCCTCAGTGATCAAGTTGTCATCATTAATACAGGTAAATCCTATTAGAACTTCAAGAAATGTGTGTTACTCACCCCAGCTATATTTTATGTTTTTGGATGAGCGCTGAAAGTGCAACTTCAGGACAGCACAGACTGGCAGCCTATGCTTCTGTACTTGGCTGCTGCCCTGCCAGGTAGACACTTCTTGAAATAGCATTGCCCAAGGGTTTCATTTGTCACATTTGAATTGATACCTGGCAATCTGTTGTACCTGTGATGTTTTTCATCGTTTCTTGCATGGTTGTGCCTTCAGCCTGACATGTGCCTCCCATATGGAGTCAGCCTCCAGGGCTTTGTGCCCTGATCGTGCATATTACGGTTGGACTCGATGATCTTAAAGGTCTTTTCCAACCTAAATGCCTCTATGCTGGATTCTCTATGCAAACTGCAGGAGGCAGGTGCCTGAGCTGCGTAGCCCTGTATCACTGAGCAGTGCAGGCTCTGCCATGTGTACCTGTGTAACCACGCTTCACTTACACAAGCTCAAGCTCTCCAGCTGCTCTGTGTTGGCAGATCATAATTCTTTCTGATTAGCTGATGTTTACCCCAGTCCTGGTTTGGTTTTTGTATCTAGTCCTAGTGTGCAGGGCCTTAGTTTGATCAGAAGCAGTTTGTGGGTTGTGTATTCCTGTGATGCCCAACTCTACTCCTGTGCTACGGCAGTAAAAATAAATACTAATACTGCATGTTCGATATTTATTCTCCCTTTTCTACTGCAACAGAGAGCAATATAATAGGCTCTATTTATCATTTGCTCATTTGCTTTGCAAAGTTCTCCCTGTTTTTTGCTCTGTTTACATAGGTGTCCAGTATTGCTCTTCACTGTAACTTGCAATGTGTAGTTTTTACAGAGTAAACATATGCTGAAATCTGTGCAGAAAATTCTTGGTTAATAATAGATGAGAAGAACATAACCTGCTTTGATTTGACATTATGCATCCCTAAATGGGGTGTGTAAGGGAAGCACATTGGGCTGTCTGAAATGCACAAAAAGAGAAAAATATGAATAGCTATATATTTTATTCAGAGCAGAGTTCCCTACACTTGGGCCAAAGGAAAGAGGAGGAACAAATTCCATTGTTAATGTGTGTATTATTAATGAGCATTAGCTCTCTCGGAAGGACCTAGCTCTTACCTGTCTTGCTCAACTAAAAAGATGCAAAACAGATTAGTGGAGAACAAATGGAAAAACTCAGCAATTATGTCCTTTCCAACCCTAACTATTCTGTGATTCTATGATTCTATGTCACTTGTCTTTTTCTGTGTAGCAGTAGAATGTGAGCGGATACCCATATGTGTGTACTGCCTGAAGGGACGTGCTTTTTTAAGCACAGTATCCCCAGTCTTTGCTACAGCCGTGTGTCTTGATAGTAAGAACATTGGCTATTCTGGTTTAGGCATTTCCAGCAAGAGTATGGTTAATCACTTCCTTGTCAGGAAGAGTTGCAGGTTCAGCACGACTAGTGGGTGAGACAGGAGTTACTGGAGGAAAAGGTGGCAGATGGGGGAGTCTCTTTCTAGGCTTCTCTATCCACATGTTTTCCATATGAATCAAATGCTTTAAAAGAACATTGTAGGCACATTAGATAGTGTGATCGCATGGTCTGTGCTGATCTGAATATGTATTTACACTGCAAAGCTGCTCTGTGGTACTGATATTCTAATTTGATGATATTTTTTTCCATTAAATCTACAGGAGCCTCCTAATTTCATCCCCTGGCTGTCGTTTTAGAATTACATGCACATGCCAGCAATCTGCATGTGTGCTTCACTGAGGAAAGATTAGGTCCCGTTTGAAAAGCAAGTTTACTTCCTTTTTTATGCATCCAAATATTTATTTATATTTCAGCTCTTTTTGAATGAGTTCAGAGGCCCTGCATGTTAATTTTAGTCCCCTATAGAATTCCTACAAGCACTGAACCAAAACGTACAAATGCCCAAGTTTGCCTTGGCAGAGAGCAAAAAGGAATTTGAAAGTAAATGGATCTTTCGGCAATTTTTCCCCTATGAATCACTTGTAAGATGGGAAAACCCTCAGTCTGTGCACATCTTTCACCTACGCCAAGTATCTTCATCGCTGCAAAGCCACAAGCAGGTCTCGGAGAATGGAGTCCCAAGGACCAGCTGCTGCTACCTGGATATGTAGTTCTCAAGGCTTTGCGTTTTATAGCCCCATGAGTGTTGGGGCACAGAGCTGAGCACCAATAGCTCTGGCCATAGCGAGTGACTTTGCATTCTGAGAGGAAGCATTAAGGAGAATTTTTAAGGTGTGATTTAATTTCCCCCATGAGAGAGAAGCAATAAAAAAGGATAGTGCAGAAGCTGCAGAAATGTTTGTTTCTTAATTGATTCCTTTCCAAGGAAGTTTAAAAGGAAGGAATTTGAATAGCTGCTGAAAGAAGAGTTCTGTTATCTGTGTCTGTAACCCTTATTTTCCGAGGTTCGGCCAGTATTTATACATCTCTCTGCTGAGCTGTATTTTTGGCACCAAAATATTGGTTGTGCTTTGCATAATCATGTGATTCACTTCAGGAGCTGCTTGCAAGAAAGCTGAAGTTATTCTTATTTAAAAAATGCAATTAAGTATCAAGCATCATGCTAATTTTTAAAAATCTCTGCAAGATATGAAAAAAAAAGGGGTTTTCAATTCCCATGAGATTGAACCAAACCGACTTCTTCTTTTCCTGCAATACACTATTAAAATTCAGTAGAAACTCTGTAAGAAAATCCTTTCAAAAAATGGATATAAAATGTTGACCTTCACTACTCTGCTCTCTTCTCTTCCTCTTCTTCAGCCCAGGTAGGAAGTAGCTACCAAAGATTGTTGCTGTCAGAGCTGGGGTTAAGTGTCATTAGCTGCAGTGGCCAGTTGTACAAAGACAATACACTTGTGAATATAGAAGTTAGTGAGTGGATGAACAAGTTGGTTCATGCTAAAAGCACTTGGTTCCCCTGAACATACTGATGTGTTTATAACTAAGGATGCATTAGTACATTTAAAACTGCGTCTGTATTGATGGTGGCTGATAAAGTGAAGACATCCCAAATGCAGCACATTGAGGATTACAAGCCCAGTGTAAAACCAGGAGGAGTCTGAGCTCTGGAAGCACAGAGGTATTTTTAAAATCCCTTTCTTTGTGTGCTGTGTTTCTTTCCCAAAGCAAATTTACCTTCCTTGTATTTTCTCTCTTCCTTCCCAGGGGTTATCGCCATGGCTTGAAAAATTACATCTCCTTCTCATGGTGATTTAGCGTATTTCTAAATGGGAATTACCCCAAATGGAAAACAAAAATGGGTATCTGAAAATTCCTTAGTGAATTGGAGTGGGCTGAAGTACTTCCCAAAGCAGGGGTGACATGAAATGTTCTCATAGCTTAGACTTCTTTCAAACGCATGCCTGGTTGCTGACGTGATCATTTTGAAGTATGAATTCATCATCATCTTCTTGCTTATGAGGCACTTGTGCCCAGAAGAAATCTGGACCACTAAGTGAGGGACATCCCTGGAGATGCTGTTTTGGGCTCTGTATGTTTGTGCTTTGTAGGCATATGAGAGCCCAGTTGAAGAATAAGTGGAGTCCTCTATATAAGCATTTTTAAAGACTGTTTCATCCATCACCAGTCAAAACCTTCAGGGATGACTTGCTCTGTGTGTGTGCCACCACAGGAGAGCACTTGGCAGGACAGGGGTTAATTCCTACTGCCCCGTGCTCTCTGCAGGAAGCTGGGTCTGATCACAGTCTGCTGTCATGAGACTAAGTGGCCTCTGGCTTTCCAAGACAGAACAGGTTCCTTCCACATACTGTAATTCTGACTGATGGGAGATTGATTCAGAAGTTGAAATATGGCTAAAAATGACAGTGCTTGTCCTCAGGCTCTTCTAAGGGAGTCGGTGTATCATGTTCTTTTGTGCTCTTCTTTTTCCCTACCTCCCCTTGTGCTTTAATGCTTTCCAAAGGTTTGTTAGTCCTGCAGATGCTGGGGGAAGGTGACCATTTGCATTTGGTTCTTGTGCTGCTGACTGGGAGATGCTGTGTCTGTACCCACCCATGCTGCCCAAGAGCTGGTTCGGCTCCAGGAGATCGGCAAGTGCCTGGTCCTGCCCCACTGCTATCTGGTGGTTGCAGCATTACTGTCCTTGGCTGCCTGCTCACAGAGGCAGACCTCCACCGAGCACAGATGCGAGGGGAGAAGAACAAAGCAATTGCATTTGTCCGTTTACTAAAGCAAATCTTAAGTGTTATGCCATCTGTTCTGCAACTACAAGAAACCCTGTGAGCTCTTTGGAAAAGGCAGAAAATATGTTCAGAATCTGGAGAGAAGATGGATGTGAAAATAAGATGATGAGAATTGGTAGGAGCCTGGATAACACCAGAACAGACTGAAAGTAACAAAACAAAAACTTCAAGTAGAAAATACAACAAAGAAAACCTGCCCTGAAATGGGGGGAAATCCAACATTCATTAGATTTTTCTCCTGTATCTTCCCCATTGCCTTTCATACATGTATTCATTTTTCACATTGATCCTATTCAGGAGAGCAGATCCAGGTTGGTATTTAGTAGTTCGGAGGTGCTGTGGTATAGCAGGAGCCTGCAGCACTGCAGGTGAGCGGGACCGGTCCCTCCTCGGTGACAAGAGACACAGGGAGGCTCAGGGTGATGCTGCCTGCCCCAGCCTCGCATTGGGCCTCCTCTGCCTGCTGCCAGAAGTCACAGCCCTGATCCAAAGCACAGCTGTGTGCCGTTTTTCAAAAGCCAGGAAGGAGAACTGCAGACTGTGTGAAAAATGATAAAATCTGGAAAACTTTTTAAAGCAACCTTTATAGCTGTGTGAAATTCTGGCTCCCCCGGGGTTCAGATGAATCCCATGAAAGTCTAATTGTGTTAAGCTCCAAACTGCGCTGCAGCCACCGGCCCTGGGCTGGTGGCCCTGCTGGTGGTAAGCAGGTAGAAGAGAAGGTTGTATGTTGACCAACTCTTTCAGGAGAGTAGCAAAGGCACCGAGAATGTAATGACTTATCCCTTGAAGCTTCTGTTTTGTAAACTGAGAATTGTGGTATGGATGGAAGTGACTCTGATGCTGAGAGCCACTTGGAGCATGAGGTTTTGCTGGTAGGAGAGTAAAGAGTATCTTGTGGTTCGTGCTCTAGCCTTGGCCTTCAGGACATCTGGTTTCCCATTTCTGCCACAGAGTTCCTGGGCAAGTCATCGTTTTCCTGCATCCCGTTTCCCCAGGGAGGGATGCAGGATTGTTTTCCTCCGTCACGGTGCTGTGAGGCTCCGTAGGGTTGGCAGTTACCATAGAGATGAGGTACCTAAATAGAATATGAAACCTGTTGAAGGAGAGCTATGAAACCTGATGGTGTTACCAAAAGAACAGCATGGCTTTGGTTGTTTTGAGTGGGGCAGCTACAAGAGGTTGTAAAACTGTCGCAGTAGGTGTAAGTACTCTGAAACCAGGGTCAGCTGGAACACAGACTTGTAAAAACAAAAAGCTACCAGTACAAACTCAACCTGTAAATACGAACTAATATCACTAGTTAAACAAATAAACTAAAAGAGATTTTCTTCTTTAGGATCCTCTGGGCATTTTCATTTAATAAAGTCTTTTGGTCTGGCAGGAGTCCAGGGCCAAGAAGTCCAGACCTGCTGCTGTTCTTTCTGGGGCACCCTGGAGCTTCTGTGGCTCCTCACTGTTTGTATTAAAGGTCTTTAATTTGCTATAGGATGTTAGCTGGAGATTGAAAGCTGTGGAGTTACTCTGGATTTGTTTTAGGCAGAGAGAGGCAGGGGAAATCTTGTTTTAATCTAATTGTTATTCTGTTTGTGTTTACTGTGAAATGATGACTTTCAGGTATTCCTTATTGCACCATTAATTGTTTTCCTCTTTCTCAATCATATTAAACCAAATACTTAATGTATTAATACATTAAAAAAATCCCAAATATTTATCCCTACTAAAATGAGGGTGGTTTTGAGGTCCTGGTTGTTCTGCTGCTTCGGAAGCATTTCACTTTGGTTGTATTTGCATCCTGAATCCAGTGTTTTCAATGCAGCTTTGCCACTGACTCGTGTAGCAAAATAATAATGCCATCTGTCTTATCTTTTTTTATCCCATATTTAAACATCCTTTTATTTATTTATTTATTTTGGTGCTGGCTGACTTTGGCTGTGCAGTGAGAGGAAACCTTCATTGAACTGATTGCAATAGTCATCCATTCCTCATGCAGCTAATTAAGGACCTTGTAAGATATGTAGGTTGGTTTAATGCTTCTGCATTTTAGTTTTCTGTCAGTGTTAGCCTCCATTTGACAGTTCCCTGTGCATTCATTCCCTGATCTGCCTGAATTGTGCTATCTCAATTGTGTAGTTAGCAGCAAATTTAAAATGGAAAAGTGAGGACTTTGTTGACCTCCTTTGTAATTTTTCAGAGATGTCGGAAGTTCATTGTGAAGCTCAGTGGCTCAGCAGTCACATGGCAATGTCCTTCCACCAGTGTGTTCATCCGTCTGGTCTGGGATGCACATGAGTTGGTTGGAACCTCTATTTCCTGGATGAGGGAGGTTTCACTGTCAGGCCCTACCATGTCACTGATCATCCTCATCAGCATTCGGGATGCCCCTCAAGAGACACAGAGCGGCCAAGTTTTGCCCACTGCTGGATATTTGTTCCCCCTCTAGGCAGGATTTAGAGACATCATTGCAATACTTGACCTTGGTTTGGATGGTGGAGCTCATACAGGTTATCTGATAATTCCTTTTGAAAACTAACATTTTTGTCCATTTGTAAGGGGAGATAACTACTTTTCTTACTACAGTATTTCCTCTGGTCCAGATTCCTGGCTTGTAGTTCTGGTAACTCTATTTGAACAGTTGACTTTAAGAAGTTTGTAAGTGTTGCTGGCTCAAACACTATGAATGGTTTTGTTTCTTTTTTTTTCTCTCTCTGCCTAGTGGTATAAATTTATAATGTCTGTCTAGTTCTATCTCATGAGATTTACAGGCAACTTTAAATAAGAAAGCCTCGTTGTTTTATAGAAGACATGTAAAGTATGGAAACCGCCTCCTGAAGAACTTCCTTAATATCTTTTGTGGTAATAGTATTGTCCAAATAAACACATGCTACTTGTAAACTTACCAGAATGTGTGGTGGCACTAACCCAGCTCTACTGGTGTGAATATACTAGCCCACTGACATATGGTATGTAATTTGATTTCTAGTAGTTCTGAAGGATTTACAGGCTGATTTATATTTCTTTCTTTGCACTTATTTCCCATGCTCTCTTATTTTCAGGGAGTGCATCCTTTATACAGGCTTCATTTGACTCAGTGTATGTTGTGTTCAACTTCTATCTAGTGGATGCAACAAGGTTGGAGCTTCATTTCTATTTCTTTGAGGAAACAGGGACTTTTATTTTAACTTTTGCCCAAGAGTAGAGGTGCTTTTTTCGTTTTCCAAAATAAAATGTTATCAACAGTCTACACTTGATAACTTTTTATGTTTCTACAGTTATTATCTAACTGTGGTTGTATTCTGTAGAATGCATGTGAGTATTTTAAGTTCTTTTGTGCTGCTTGAAGACTGGGGAGAAGTTTCTGGTAACTGGAGCCATAGTGTAAGGAACAGACAGAGGGAACATTCTTGTTCTTCAATTCAGGCAATATTAAATTGTTTTATTGGTAGTTGCAGCCTCAGAGGGAGCAGAGGGGAAAAATATCAGGAAAAGCACAAACAGAAAAAAACCCATAAGAAACTGGAGGTATGAAGATGAGGGAGACAGTCACATAGTCACATGCGCCATACTGTGTTGGGTCAGATGTCCATGCAAGTCCTTATTCTGTCTTCAAAACTGGTCAGGAATGAGTGATTGCCTGGTGTTGTAGCATTAGTGGCCTCCTGTTTTCTTAGTAGACCCTTTCCTATGGCAAGGGGTTCCAAAACTGAAATGTGTATTGTATGAAGCTGTATCCCCATTGTCTGTCTGGCTTATTGGTCTTTGTACCCAAGGGTGCTTTGGGAGCTCTTTTTAGAACCTGGCTCTGCCTTTTCATTTGCAATCAGTCCTTTGGTTCCGAAGCAGTTTTGAGCAAACCATGACACATGCAGTAGCTAGATGGTTTCATTTCTTAATTTTGCCAGGATGAAATCCTGCAACCTCTTTGTTGTAGATTTTATGCTATGACCTCCTCTTCTGATTTTTCAGTCTGATGCAGACCCTTCAGTTCAACCTTAGATGGGAAGAGCTCTTATAAAGGGGCCTCCTCCAGGTTCTCTGAGGTGGGCATGGTTTGAAGAACCTCATTTAATTTTGCTGTTACAGTACTGTCTTTGAGTTCTTCTTTAAACCTGCATAATCTGTTGGCCTTACAGATACCCTGATGAGTTTTTAGGTCATGATGTATTTCAGAAAGGTTTTATAATTAGTTTTTATGCTTCCTGCAAGTTACTCAGACTCTCTTTTGGCATGCCTTATTGTGATTTTATCTTTAATCTGCCAGTTTATGGCCCTTTCAGTTTTCCTTTGGTAGGATGCCTGTATGCTTCCAACAACCCTCCCTTGCCTTGCTGTTCAGCAATGCTGACTTTCATTTGCTCTGTCTGAACTTGTTTGGTGGATGCTTACTCTGGGACTTCAATACACTTTCTTTAATGCTACCTGCAATGAGGTTCTTTTTTAGGTGTACATTTCATTCTTCTCTTGCAAATTCTTTATTCTTATGTAGTCATCCTTTATGGAAGTGAACACTGCAGAAGTATTACAGGTTTTGTTGCTCTTGTCAGGACATCAAACACGATCATGATGTGGTCAGTGTTAATGGGTATTCTTCAGTGGCAACAGTTAACTGCACTAGTCAGGCAGTTGAGGGCTGCATCCCCTTTGCAGGGCTGGATCTCAAGAGCTTTGTGAAGCAGTCACTAATGATACATAAAAATCCATCCTCAGCTGCACTCCTCAGATTATATTTGCTCTGTCTCCACAGAGGCTGTACACACCTTCCATTACTATGTGCTTTCTGTACTTCTGTGTCTCAGCTGCTGTTGATGTCCTGGTCAAGCAGTTAACAGTATCACCCTATACCTATCTTTTCCTATATGCACCTAGAAATTTCATCTAAAGGGATTCTGGAATCTTCTTTGACATAGTTAAATGGTTAATCTGAGTTAATTCTAGGCTCTCTTTTATGCTGGAAGGCTGGTTTGTTCCTCCGTGCTTTCTGTCCTGCTGTTAAATGTCCCCAGACTTGTCGTATTTCACTGAATGTCTGATATGTTCTTATCAGTATACATCAAACTTGGCCTTCTGTACCCTTCTTCCTTTAGTTCAAAGTACTCTTTACATCCTTTCCAGTATTCAATAGTGATGATGCGGCAGAAACTGATCTCTACTGTACTGACTTTATCCACTCTTTAGTTTTCCCCAATACCAAACTCCTGTTTCCCTATCCACTGAATCCACAGCTCATTTTCTCAGCACTGTCATAATGAAACCCCTGTTTCCAACTTGCAACTTGACATCCAGTATCTCTGTCCTCCTGCCCATAATGGCCACGGGCACCAGCTCATTCCCCAGTGCTTCTTAAGAGACCTCTAAACCTCTAGGCGTGAGATTCACCACATTTGCTTTAGCAGTCAGATTGCCATATGGATGAACATACATTGCCCTTAAGAAACGTTATTCATTTTTGTGAGAGTGCCCTTTATTTCACTTGCAGCAGTGAGGAGGTTGCTTCAGGTGTGTCTGGGTGGTCTGTCTGGCTTCTGTCTGTGGCTGGCCTGTGAAGTTAGCAATGAAGAGCCTCCAACTTCTTTACAGCTACAGCCAAGCTCCCACTGCCCTGAAACTCCCCTTTGCCATGCTGGATGGGTCAGGGCAAAGCGAAGCCCTGGGACAGGCTGGGCTCCCTTTGCTCAAGCAAGAGGCTCATAGAAGAGGCCCAGCTCATGTTTCATTTTACTTTTCCAAGGACATGGTTCACCAGCTACAGCTGAGTTCCCTGATCTGGGTTTGGGCTCAGCTGATGTGATTTCTTCCTCTGCAGAAGCCTGCTAAAATGTGTTTGTTATTGTGCAATGCCTAAAGTTTTTTCCTTGAACTGTACGTACTAGTGCCATGTAATGAATAAGGGTTGTTGATGTGAGGATTTTTAAGCTGCACAAGACTGCCTATAACATCACAGGCTAACATTTCTATCAGTTTCTTTTTTGTTTGTTTCCTGATATGTCCAGGCTTTTCTCATCAGCGATTCGTATTCTCTCTATGCTTTCAAATCTTGGAGAGTTATCATATGCCTCCCTTCCTTTTTGTCATATAGACAAATAGTGCACATTAATTCTTTGATTTAATCCTTCTTAATAAGCTTGTTCCTCCAGGGATTAATTATTTTAGTTTTTGTACTGAATCTTGCACTTTGTTGACATCTTGTACTGGGAGCCTGGATCGGAGTGCAGTATGAAATGTAAAGCTCATCTCTCATTAGTTTTTCATGCTCTCATTTGGATAACTGCTTTTCAGGTTCATTCCTCCAAGGGCAAGAGAAGGAAAGTTAAAATAAGCCTGGCTATAGGACGTGGAAAGGAAAACAAGCCCCAGCTGTAGGAAGTTTGGTATTTTTGTTTCCCTTCACCCTTACAGGCATCCAGTTGAAGTCAATCTTACATTTAGCAGGGAAGGACCCTACTTCATTTCCACATCATGCATAAAAGCGTTGGTCACCCCTGGATATGTGGCTGGATTTAGAGCTGTTGCATGGGGTAGTGTGAAGTAGGTGTGAGATGCTCTATTCCAGGTGGGAATTTTTACCTCCTGGGGGTCTTGGTCTCACTGATGTCAGAAATTGCAGACCAAGAGGACTTGGATCTGACAAGGTGAATGTCTTTCTGGAATGGTGATTTTAGGGTGAGCATCCTGAGCCTGCTCACTGTGTGGCTGCATGGACACTGGGGCTGCTGTTTGAGAAGAGTTGGTAGAGCACAGAAGAGGAGGGAGAGGTGGGAATAGCCCAGGCCAGAGCCGGCTCCTGCTGCCCTGCAGCTCATGCACCACTTTGGAACATGAAATGTTGCTGCAGTGACATCTTCCAAAGGGAAGATTTGGGATTTCTATAACATAATTTTAAATGACTTTAAATGTTAAGTTTCAACTCAGATTAATGTAATATATAAATTTTTTTCTCCAGTTTGTGGTCTGGATCCTTTTATATTGTTTACCATAGCAGAGACCTAGACTCTGTTCCTACCCATTAATGGATCTGATCCAGCTCTGCTGAATTCAGGATGAAGCCTGGTTTTGGGAATCATTGCAGCAATGCTTTGGTGAGAGCCTTTGGCCTGTGTTATGTAGAAGGTCAGACTAAACTGCTTTAATATTTATGATTCCATTTATGAATCCTGACCTTGAGATTTATGAATGTGACACCCGTTGACTTCAGTGGGTGGTGGTTTGTGCCTTAAGCAAATATATTTTTGTAAAGAAACTTGTGTAGCAACTCTCCCATTTTGTGAGTTTGAGTTGAAGAACTTTCCAGTCAGACAGGTTTTGTTTTCTTGCAGAATGTCAATTCAGCCTTACCGCTGAGGGTAGGACTCAACTATGCATTTTGTCAAAGGGACCTCAGAACTGCTTTACTTCGAATGGTTCCTTGTGTTAAAATTGGGAAAGTTAATGCTTTTGGATCTTGCTGTTAGCAAATTCAAGGACTTGATACTCATGCTTTTCCTCCCTGAAAGATTAAAATTGAGAAACTCTGTTGCAGGGAACAGCAATTACTATTCCCTGCTTGCAACAACAGCAATCAAATTTACAATCCCTGAGTCTGCAAGATCTGCTGCATTTATCATTTTCATTCTTAACAGCTATTTAATAACTCACCTCTTTCCCACTTGGAATTATACATACCCGTGGACGTCAAGCCTAGCGACTTTCCGAAATGTTCTTGCTTAAGCATTATTTTAGCTAAAAGAACTGTTTAAAGGGCTACAGAATTATAATAGCTGCAGCAGCTGAACTCTTTGGAAACGAGGTTCCTTCTGGTGGTGATGAAGGCACCTGAAAGGCAGAAGTCAACCTGTATCACACTCTGAATTTGCCTGCTCCAGAGTCTCCATTATACTTTTTGCAGGCTGTACTTACTCTGTATTTGCTGCAGGTACTCATTTTGCAGAAAGTCCTGGTTTTGTGTATTACCTAAACCTTCTGAAAATGATATTTACCTCTTGTCATCTACCTGGATTCAGAGGTGAGTGGCTGCTGGCATGGGACAGGTTGTATGGGGCAGAGGCAGAAGATTGATCATGGTCCTGGTCTCCTGCATGGCTGCTGGCCCCAGGCAGGCAGTGAGTGACAGAGGTGAGACTCTGGGAATTTCCTTTGAAGGCAGAGAAGTTGGAAGCAATGTTTTTAGCATTGTCCACTGGTAAAAGCCCAGGCGCTGTGGCCAGGATGCTTGTCTTGAAATCTGCTGGCATTGCTTTGTGAAAGCACTTTGATTGTGTCTGTTTTCTCGATGGTTCAGTGGGAACGAGACGCAGTCTGTCTGACTATTGTGTCTTTAAAAACCGCAGAAAAACCTTTTGAGATTCTAAAATGAGTTATACCCTACAAGATTTGGGTCCAGATTCTCATCTGCTATAAACTAAGGCAGTTCTTTTAGCTTCAGGTTATACTGGCTGCAGATTTGTCCTGCTGCTATTATTAATCACACCTGCAATTGTGTGGTGACTAAGCTGGGCTCCAGGGACAAAACTTTATTTTTGGTAGCAGAGGAAGCGTATAGATGCATGAATGGATGGATGGATACCCATCCTCCCTTGAGCTACAAGGACTGTGCAGAAGCAGCCCATCATGAAAGCACTCATCATACAAACAGCTCTTGGATGGTGCTTTTCATTAGTGGATCTCAAAGTACATTAAAAATGTGACCTTATCCCCATTCTGCAGAGGATAAATAGGAGCCTTAAGTAACACACAGCTTTCATAGGGCTACCGAGCAGGCTCTGCCCCTCTGTCAGTCTGTCTATATGATTCCTATCTTTATACATAATTATTTCCCTCCATATCTTTTTGAGGCTATGTGAAAATAAATCAGCTTAATTGCAAACTGACTTGAAGAAAAGATAAAAAATACTCCTTTAGATTAATGGTAATTAAAATCTATATGCTCAGTTAAAAACTTTCGTTTTCTCCCCTTTCCCATCCAACGTGGGAGTGAATAAATCAGTGTAGCTCTAGGGCAGCAGCATACAGCACAGTAAGTGGCAGCCCGTTTCAAACGTTTGCTACAATCCCTTCAATACCTCCATTCACTGTAAAGAAAGATGAGTTTGCAGCACTGCACAATTCTTCCTCTGCAATGCTTCAGTAGTTTGAGGTATGTTCTCACAGAATCAAATGCAAATTTGACATAAGAAGCTTTCTTTTCACATTGTTATCTATATGAATGAAGCTGAATGGAAATAAAACGCATCTGTTACTGAAGAAATGTACTGTGTGATTGGGAATGAATTGTAGAACTGGAAATGTTGAGAGATCCTGTATGGGCAGGGATGAGTTTGGAAGGTCTTTGTTATGTCCGAAGTTCTACTGCAGACTTCCCGGGTGATCCTGCTCCAGCCGTCAGAGCTCCTGGTGCATCAGGCCCATTCTAATGTAATTGAACTAATAGTATTTCCGTACTTGACTTTAGCACTGGGAGGACACATCTGTTGTTGTTTGGGAAAAGCATGTTCCTGTGGTTCTAGGACCTAGGGAAGGATCATAAATAAAAATAACATGGAATTTGCTTTCAGCTTCTCTGCTCTACTAGTGCCAGTTTTGGTCAAACATAATAGCAGTTGTGTATTTAGGGTAGAGGCACTTTGATACAAAAATAGAATAAGACCTTGTCCAATAAGCTGTCCTGCAAATATAAATATTTTCTCTTTCAAGTCATCTACAGAGTATTTATTGGCATCTATACAGTGAAATGCAAATGTCCTCTCTGTGCTTGTCTGAACTGACTGTTGGGAGCATCCCAGATTGCAAATTCCCCTTTGGAGACTTCACTGACATTGCAGGGAGTGCAGGCTCCTAACGCAGGCACTGAGGTTAAGAATCAGATAGTTTGAACTTCCCTTTGATCTCAAGAAAACCACCTGAAATTCAAGACTGTGTTTAGGATTTGTTTATGCACAGGTGTGTCCTGTGGCTGGTAGCCTTTTTCAGAATCAAATACTCAGGAACATAGAGCTGTCTCTATAGAAATAACAGTTTCTGAAACACTCTGGTTTTAGGTTACTAATTTCATTACGCAGACACGTGGATTTTTTTTATATTAATTTCAGGTTTGTTCACATTTAATTTTAGCTTCCTGTCTGTATCGTGCTTGGAGCTTGAGAGGTAAATCTGCCTTTATATGGCAATGAGAAACCTTGTAAAGCTGTACTAATGAGGAAGAAAATGAACAATAATTAAACTTGTGGTTACAGAATGGGCTGAGGCTCTGGAGTCCTGAAGCAGCAGCTAGGTGGGTTACTTCATTACAGCCTAGAACAGGGAGCTGTGATGTGAATGGGAATGAGGAGACAATTAAGTCGCTCACCAGCCGCAGAGCCAGTGAGACATTTAATTAGCCACAGGAGCTAATGCTCTAAAACCTGGAGCTTTCTGTAGATCTAAATATGCCAGGCAGGTTTCCTGTCAAATTAGACATTCTAAAGAATGTCTTTAGAAGTGGAGGAAGGGTTGAGGATGTTGAAAAGACTGGAGAATAGACCTGCTCTTCCACTGGGCTCTGCGCTGGAGAGGAGCTCTCCATCCTGGTGGATAGGACTGGGCAAATTACCTTGGGCTGAAAGCCCATGTGGCCACTGCCACTGCCAGTGTGTGTAGATCCTGTGGTCTTTAGGGAGCCCCAGTATACCCAAGAGAGATCAATGGAGCACTAAACCTCAGCCCTGTGTATTGCAATGGACTCATTTGAGCTTATCAATGTAATTCTTGTCTTAATTAGACAGGACAGTCATTCCCTGCCTTCCTTGTGATTTTTTTTCCAGTGTGTCTTTCACTTCTAAATAACAGCCTTGCTAACCTTAGCAGTGGTTTTGATTCTCTGAACTGCAGTTTCCTTTTGATTAAGTGTCTTCTGCTTGAGTCTTTAATGCATATTAATGAGTGCTAAGCAGTGCTTGACTTGAGTAATTTGCAGCTGGGATCTAAAAGCCCTTGGAAGCAACGCCTGGGGATGTCCCATTTAGGGAAATAGCGGGATATTGCAGGGTCTTTGCTACAGTTCGGTGCATTCCAAAGGCAAACAATTTCTCAATTAATTTATATTTTTATTAGTCACAAGACACAATTGCCGCTGCCATCATTATTTGGCAATATTCCCATATTCGCTTTAGTTTCAAGTTAAAAGTCCCATAAGAGGAGGGGAAGAGGTAACAGCTCAGCATTTTTTCCAGAACTGGAAGTCCTTTCCATAGAGATGCCCTGTCCCACATCCAGTTCTGCATCACACAGCCCAAGTGTGGCTGCAGGGTGTACTGCAGCGGGAGCACTGCTAATCCCAAACTCCTGCAAGTACAGCAGCCCCAGATGGGTGACGAGCAGCATACGACAGAAAAATGCCGTTGATGGATGCTGCTTTTAAGCTCTTAGTTTATGAAAGCAACTACTGTTCTGTTCAGAACTTGGGGAAGCTGGTAATCAAAAGGCTTAGTTCTGCTTTCACATCCCCTGGAGTGAATGGCCTGACAAAGGCCCAAGAGCTTTCTGAAGTCATAGAATCCCAGACTGGCTTGGATTGGAAGAGACCTTAAAGTTCATCTGATTCCAACCCCCTGCCGTGGGCAGGAACACCTTCCACTAGGCCAGGTTGCTCCAAGCCCTGTCCAATCTGGCTCTGAACCCTTCCATAGTTTCTTTGGATGACCTGTACCAACTTGTCAAGACCCTCATAATGAGCTTCTTGGTGGCTTTTTGCGGCTGTTCTGAGTGGTATCAGGACAAATGCATTAGGTAATTTATCTCGAGCTTTTCATGTTCCAAGCTCTTGGCAAAAACATAACAAATAAGGCCTAGTAATTATCCTGCAAGACTGTTGTTATGCTGGTTCAGAGGTGGAGAAATGGAAGTAAAGAGGTTAAATGTCTTGCTGAAAGCAGCAAGGAAATGTGTGGTGGAGACATTGAGGAGCCCCACATATTTCTTAATGAATCATTTATAACTGTGTGTGTATTATTAGGCAGATGGCTTGAACCGTGGATTGCTGTAGGAACTCTGTCTTGCCATCGAAATAATTTTCTTCTTAAAGTCTTAAACAGCCAGTTTTTCTTTTTTTATTTCATAAGAATAGTGTTGGCTAAGTCAAGGACTATGTAGGATATACAATATATAAAAATATATAATTCTTTTACAGTTCAAACACAAATGAACTGTTTCTTAATAATTCTCTCCAAAAATAATTGATATGTTTCTTAGGACTAAGGGAAAAGAGAAATTCCAGTGTAGTCCAAGATTAGAATGAGAAAAGAAATATTCAGTCATGTTTGAAGGTTAAATTCCTTCTTTTCTACACTCCAGCGGAATTAGGGAGGATACTGCCATGGGAATGTGCAGCATGGTGTTGTGTCTATCCCAGAAGCAGTGTGTGAAATAAGAGCATCTGATGGACGGCCTGCTATTTAGCAGTAGTCAGTGCTACATGAATCCCTCTGCATGCAAAAGGGCCAGCACCAGGCATAATATCTGCAGGGAACATCAGTGTTTGGCCACTGGTTTTATGTCTTGGGAGCCAGCATTCAAGCATCTCTACTGTTTAGTCTTAACACCCTGTCCCAGGCTGTCGCCTTCACGATCTCAGCGGAGGGGGGGGGGGTGTCTTCACTCTGACCCAGATGTTTGCTTTCCCAAAAGGCCACCATGCCCTGGAAGCTAAAGTTCACCTATGAAAGTTGCTCTTATGTCTAATCAGTTCAAGTGCTGGTTGTAGAAGTTGCTTATCTGTAAACCTGAGGAGATCTAGATTCTCCAAACTCCTAGCAGTGCTCCCTGCTGCATACAATGCACAGCAGTGTCTTCCCCAGGATCCTGAAGTATGGTTTGCATTTTAAACTAAGATCTGGCATTGTCTTCTTACTTAATACTAAGTTTATAAATCCAGGAATACATCTGAGCATGTGCACAACCATGGAGCACACTTGTAATGAGCAAAATCCCATTTTTTAACTTCTGACAGTCAAGCTATCTGTGTATTTCTCCTGGGTCTATGCATGGTGTGTGGATTGCAGTCTGTGCAGCTGAGCATGCAAATGCTTGTTCCTGCTTGATCTTTAGTTGTGCATTTCTTATAAAAAGGCTTTAAAATGCCTGGGTATAACATTTAAGATCCAGAAGTGTGTGTTCATACAATTAAGATATACCTTAATAGGAGAATAATATCAATTCTGAATTTTTCATGTATTTTTACAGTAAAAGATCAGTTGCTGTCTCTGGGTTCAGGACTTATTTTCTTGCTTGTCTTAGCTTCCTTGAGCTGCTGAGCCTGTCTCACCTTTTTTGTGTCTGATATGGAATCTAAATTAGATAAGAAGAAACAGGACAGGATTTCAAATTCAGTTTCCTTTATGCAGGCAGAATGGCATCGGTTTAAATTGCTTCGATGTAATTTTGCTTCTTTAATCCTTCCCTTTCAATCTGTTTTTGTGTACATTATATATATGAAATCTGGGACTGGAAATCTTGCCTAATATAAGTTAAGACATGACAAATGAACCTGACATTTTTCCAAGGAGGGAACCAAAGAACATACTGTATTTATAGCAGTAGGAATATAGTTTGCTGCTTGTAGAAGAAAAAATGTGTTGTATGAGAACTTTAGTGCTAGGATATGATAAGAGTGTTTAGATGATGCTTGTTTCAAGTGAAGATACTGGGTTCAAAGGACTCAAACTGGTTCTCATGGAAGCTTGAGGTAGGCCTTCACCCAACAGAGGATTTAGGCTCCCAGAAGCCCAGGTAGCAAGGTGATGTGTGTCAGTGTCCAGATACTCTTCTGTGCCCAGTTTGAAAGTCTGGTGACTCCAGGATAATCAGTGGGTAGAATGGGAAAGAGCAGGATGAAGTAGCTCTGAAGGTTGGTTCTGCATCTTCTCTCAGTAGTAATCTAAGCTATTTCTCTCACATGAATCGTAAAACTTTCTGCTTACAAGTGAAGAGTTCATTAGTTTAAGTTCTCAAACACAGATGTGCAAACATATGCAGAAAAATTGATTCAAGCCAAGCATCTCTGCAAGCCAGCTACTGGCTTCTGTGACCTTCTGCAGTGGGGCAGGACTGCAAAAGGAGGCAAATGCCTTGGACCAGGTGCCCAAGATGTTCCACCTGCATGAAGATGCTGAAAAGATGTTTTCTTTTGAAAGTTTAAGTCTTTATGAGGGCTTCCCCTGAACGCAGTGAGAATTGCTGGGGCGCTTTCCTTCCGGGTGCTTTGTAGAACTGCAGATTTCTCTTTTTTTCCATGCCAGGGCACCTGGTCCGGTCTGAATATGTCTTTATTTCATAGCAATGCACTACTGACACCTTTTCTGAACTAGTTGTGCCTAATTCTTGAAAGAGCATTTTGTAAAGCTGAACCCTTTGTGTCACAAAGCTCAGCTGCCTGAATGTAAGATGTAGTACTTTTCTGTCTTGCTTCTGAAGAGAAGGTCTGACGGTGTTTTTTTGGCTGTTGAACTGCACATCAGGACCAGCTTATGGTGCTGAACTGATCTTTTATTTAGCAGAGAGAGTAAACACTGGATCACCCTGGGCCTGATGGATAGCTAAGGTTGTAGTAACTTTCATTGTAGCCTTTTGCTAACGGGGAGTGTATTTCCCAGGCAGGTCCTTAGACCTGCGCTTCACTCCTGTGGTTTGAGGAGAAGTCTTTTTGGTTCAGGGTTGTACCTTCTGTCCTTTCTTGTCAAGTTGGGGAAATGATGCTTGGTTTGCTGTAATAAAGGATTCACCTGGTTTCCTCTCTGCATCCTAATTGCTCTCTAGAGAGCACTAAAGTGTGCTTAAGCATATTGCAACTGTTTACTCACAATGTCTGCTGTATGTGCAGTAATGCAAAATGGTCGATCTCTGCCCTATTCGCTGCAGGCTGGCATGATCCGCACAGACAAGGACGAGTTCTTCATTGAACCTCTGGAGAAGGGGGCCCAGGAGGAGGAGGAGGGAGGAGGCAGGACGCATGTGGTCTATCGCAGAGCAGCTGCCAAGAAGCAACTTCTTATTGAGAATGTGGATACCTTGTATGAAGGTAAGGCAGAGGTGTTAATGCCAGCTGATGCATAGCGTATAGCTGAAGGCATGTGGCGAATGTGATCTGCTGTCTCTGGCTTTTTAACCTTGAAAATGGAAATGTGTTCTTCTCCCACTGTGGATGAAAAGATAGGGAAGGAGTTGAACACTTTACCTGTGCTAAGAAAGTGCTGCAGCAGCCAAAACTATCTCCAGGGTGGTGGAAGTGTACTGTGTCCCACTGAGTTCCCAGGTTAGAGAAGAACAAGGGAAGGATGGATGAGGTGCTTGTGCCTACTAGGGACCAGTTGGAAAGACTGTGTTGGAAGGCTGCAGCAAGGACACCAAAGCTGACGTGGTACACAGGCTTCTCATTGACAGCATCTTCACTGGGCTGGATTTAATCCCAGCAGGAAAATAATGGTATCTTAAGATATGGACACAAACTTTCTTGCTTTATGTGTTTCCAAGTGTGGAATTGGCCTTTTGGCTAAGATCAAGTGTAGTGCAGCATAGTACTAAGTATGTGATAGACAGTGATGGAGTAACTGAAGCTAAACATAAACACCTGTGGTAACTGCTTGGATGTTGCACCTTTTTTTTCTGAATAAACAAGGGATGTGAATCTGCTAAGGGGATGTTTTGACAGCCAGTGTTAACACTGAGATTAACTGGGTCATTTGAGTGGAAACAGCAAAATAGCTCTGTGTTTGTTCCAACTGTGTCTACCAAACTGAAGAGTTATTTGCCACTCATACTTTTCAGTATAATATGTTTTCAAGTAGAATGCAGTGTGTTAGATTGTCCTTTGTAGAAATCTTCCCAGTGATCCCCATCCCTCTACTATGCTATCTTAAGCATTTTCAAAAGACTGTGAGTATGGTACCTGTTGTAAGAATTCTACTCTTGCATATAGTAATGCCCCAAAACTGCTTGAAGGAACAGTCACAGGGATGAGGCACTGAAATTAGGGCCAAGTGATCCATATACGTTTCCCAATGTGAAGTTGAAATGGGGAGAGAAAAGGCTGCAAGCAAGAGCATTCAACTATTTTTTTCCCCACTTTGGCCATCAAAATGACCCATGAATTTTTGTGGCTAACGCAGTGCTCTGTTGGGCTCTCCTGGTTGCCTTCCACTCGTTATGGAGCAGAGGTGGGGGATGCAGGAGTCTGAGCACCAAAATCCCAGGTTCATAGGATGGAAGCTGCTCTGTTAGTAGATGTTTATAAAATTATTGCAGTGTTGGAAAATATCAGCCAGTCACTGTGTTTCCTCTTAAACAAAAGAGACTTGATTTTATTCACACCTTATGGCAGTATTTTTGTTTTGGGATGGTAAATATTCCTCAGGAGTAGGAGTCTGGTACACAGAAAAAGCATAAACTGTGCACCAGCTCCAGTTATTGGCATGTGGTACCTGCTGGAGGAAGGCTCTGACAGCAGTAGCTGAAAACACCTCTCTGAAATGCAGCACTGTGCTGCGTGGCTTCTCGTGGAGCTGCCCACAGGCTGCCCACCGTGCCTGGCAGCAAAGCTACACGCTGTGTGTGATGCCACTAGGCTTCTGCATCTGCCACTTCACTGAAGAGCTGAACCTTGCAAGCTCCAGTACAAAGGCACAAGGTAATAGCCAACAGCCAGTACTGTGGGATTAAAGAGCAAAAGCCAGGCTGAACTCATGCAGGCCAGGCTGAGATGTGGCACTGACCATGTCTGAACAGCAGGTGTTGGTGGTAGGGAGGAATTGTTGTGACTTTTCATATTTCAGATTTAAAATTAAGGCAGAAATGCTGAGAGGAGCAATATTCCCTTCCACCCACCGTCTTTTGATTTGTGGAATTGATTAAGGATTAGTTTTTATTTTGGAAGAAACCCTACTGTACTGTACCGGCTTTTCCCTCCATGAAATTCTCTTTGCCTTTAAACAGAAAAGTGAACATCCACTTCAAAACTGGTCTATTCTCCTCTATCTTTTATTAAACCTGGCTTCCCACCTCTGCTCTGCTCGAGGCAACAGGCCTGGAAAGGACATGCTTTCAAAAACTGTAATTTTATTTCCCAGTTTGTCTTTTTCAGGAAGGCATCTAGTTTTGGTTAACAAACGTCAACATATTTAGTGACTGGGCGTTAAGCACGTTGTGCTGCTGTTTCCATAGTGCTCTACATTAATCAATGGGCTTATTTGGGACACACTTAGTAGGGCCCTTTCAGCATGCTGTATCCATTTAAAAAAATGAGGTTAACCAAGAGCACTCCCCCTCTTCCACCATCCCTGGAGACATCTGCATTGTTGCCAAGTCCCATAAATTTACATGTGATGAATTGTAACACTTGCTCTATTTTTAAAGGTCCAGCCTCCAGGAATCTTATGAATATGTGATGATGATTTTTTTTTTTCCTAGGTGAGCTTCTGTCTCTTTTAACTGTTGATAAGAACTTTGCAGTTTCTGACTGTGTAAACAGTTTAAAGTAGCAACACAAAGTATATAGCGTTCCATAATTTTTAAGACGGCATCTTTCAAAGTCCCATGATATGTTAATTTAATCCCATGATTTGGGAGGGGATTGTGAGTCATAATTTTTGAATGTTTGGGTTTGGATAGATAGATACAAATTCCTTATAACTATTCCTATCTCTGGCTCTCTTCTCATGAGGAACAGGACAAGCTGTTCTCTCTCCAGTGAAGCAGGAGGTGAATGAATTGAAAGCTCCCTGAGCTTGGAGCTGGGTGGGTTAGTCGTAATTTCAAGGATTTGGGGTTTTCACAGTGGTTGCGCTGGACCTTGCATCGCACAAGGGCTTTGGGATTTAGTCCCACTATCAGCTGGTCCATTAGGATTCTGCTGTTAGGGAAATCTGTCCACGTTCTCCTGTGCTCCTTGTGGAGCTGGGTCTGTGGAGCAGAAATTCCCAGCTGGGAGCAGGGGACCCTCCTTGTTCTAACTTTAATTATTCTCATAAGGTGTCTATATGGGGACATAGTCTCCTAAATGCTGTTCTTCTGGATGGTGGTCTGTTGGAGATCTCAGTGCCTTGAGTCAGTGTGCATGCCCCTATGTCTGCTCAGGCCGGGAGCTGCAGGACAGCAGGAGAGAGGTCCCTGCAGCTGGTGGGCAGCTGATCTTCTCTGAAACACAACTAGGAAGATCCATTGACCTGTTGTAAGGGTGGATTCATGCATAAAGGGGAAAAAAATGCATTTTCCCAACTGTGGAAGTAAGTTCTATGTTGCGCTTGCAGGTACAGTGAGGTGGATCTGACAGCAGGGTTTTTCTAGCATTTTCTATATGCTACAACCTGGACTAGAGGAAAGTGTCCCTGCCCATGGCAGGGGGTTGAAACTGGATGAGCTTTAAGGTCCTTTCCAGCCCAAAGCATTCCATGATTCAATGATTCTATTATCTGTCATTTATATTGTAGTAAGGGGAATTGAGGTTTTATGCCATCTGTTTAAAAAATAGGAACAAAGGAACCTCACAACCTCCTAAACCCCGGGGAGCTCAAGGTATGCATCTTCTTTTATGAAGGCTCTGCTGACGTGCTGGGTTTTAAGAAGTGGAATGTGCTGGGAGGGGACGGACGTGAATCAGGTCTGATTTCAGGCCCTACCAGGTTTGCTTCTGCGTTTACATAAATGCTATCAGATCCTGGGAAAAGTAAGCACTTGTTTTGGCAGTATGAATCGTTGTGTTTTGATTGGTGTAGGATTATCTGGTGTTTATGAGAATCACAGGGTAACGGGTGTAATATTTCTACTTGTTTTTCCCCTCTCAAATAGTACTTTTACTTATATTTGTTAATATACTGGAAAAATGTAAGCATCATATTTTAGGCAACTAATAATCTGCAGCAGAGTAGTGCTATGAAAGTCTGTGCGAGCTCACTGCAGATTAGGCTTAATTGTGTTGGAAAGAGAAATATTTTCATTTAGTGGTTAATGTATTGCAGGTATGGTAGGAATAAACCCTATTTTTTCTGGCAACTGCTTTTACTACTTGCACGCATATTATAATTTATCTGCCTCTAGATAAAAATAAGCAGCATGTTGAAAATATTTGAATATTTCCAGTTGAATTCCTTCTTACGAAGATGAGAAATGTTGCTTGACAGCAGTAAAACTTCCTACATGAGAGAACCAGAATTAAACAGGCAAGTTAGAGGAGGTTGCTTTTTCTTGAAACTGCTGGGGTTTTGCTTAAATGTTGTTTAGATGTTAAGTGAAGAGATGGCAAGTATTTAATTAATGGGTATGAAAATGGTCTGGAAAACCAGCTTGAATTTTGCCTCTAAAGACAATGTGATTATCATGCTTGTAAGCTTTAATATCACATTTCCCCAGCTCAATTATGGTGTCTGTTATTGTTGATCAACTGAAAGGAAATGATTATACTAAAACTTCCTTAAAGGTTTGCCTTTTCTCTCAAAATCATTGTCTAAATACACTGCTCAGAGTTTTATTTTATTGCTTGAGTGATGAGAAACAGAAACTCAACTTTAGTTGACAGTTTTATTTACTGCGCAGATGAAAGATGACCTTAGCCCAGAACGGTTTATGACTGAGGAAGACAGCAAGGTAACTCCGAATGTGCTTATATGAGGCAGACAGTTGTTTCTTTAGCTGCTAATTAAATCCCTTGGAATGGCCAAACCCAATCTGACGCAAGTCCCATCACGAATGTGCTCTGGCAGATGGGATGGAGAGACTCACAGGCTCCCAGCCTCTGCTGAAGACTCATGACCCTTTGCCACAGCAATACCTGGGTTTGCTTTTGGTCAGACTTCCAGGGGGTGGTGGCTTGTTGCTGGAAGATGTGCTCGTTTTGTGTGACCCCATGATGTACTTCTTGGGGCAAATGCCATTATGTTGTGTTTTGATTTGTTTGTTTTAGGTTTTTTACTGTCTCCTTTCGTTATGTGGAGGGTGGGTAACATCCTCCAGCCATAAACACTACCAAAAGTCAGGTAAAAGGACAGAAACAAGTTGCCATTTCTAGTCCATAGAGGCAAACAATTCCTTTCTGACCCAAAACCTCATCAGAGCAGGACTGCTCCTCAGTCCTGTTACTGACACCTCCTGCCCCTCCATGATGCAGAAGGACAAAAGCCTTTCCTCCTCCTCAAACTGATGGGATGTTTGGGAGCCCTGAGGGGTTGGGAGTCAATTCAACAGGAGATAAATCCATGTTAATTGAAGCTGAAACAACCAAACACCAGAAGTAGTTGGAAAAGATGAAAATACAATAAAGTTGTAACAACTCAGTTGCCAGAGCTTTGCAGGTTTTAGAGATGATATTTCAAAGACTTCTCCATAGTAGTCCATCAAGCTGTCAATGCCATTGATTTACTAATGTATTTAAATTACTTTTTAGAAACCAACAAGCATCTGGTGTATATTTTTCTGTACTGCGTGAAATGACACTGAGGTTGGCTGAGGGCTGGCTGGTTGCCATCCTAATTTACAGCAACTTTCCTGGTTACCTTTGCAGGGGAACAGTTCCTTCAGGAAACTGAAGTTTCTCCCAAATTCAATCAATATTTCCTCTCAGCATGTACTCGTGCTGATTAATTAATGTCCCCTTATTTTGCAGTCCGTAAGGCACTGATGACAATATTTTTTTGTCTCGTTCCTACATCATCTGTGCATGATAAATACATCTGTCTTTCTCTCCTGGCTTGGGTGTTCTCTGAATTTCACATTGCAGATTCATGGGGCTTTTCTGGGAAGAGAAAGATTGAGATTTCAGTTGCGAATCAACTTCTGAATAAGAAGCAAGGTTATGCACTCCTGACACAACAAGTCTCCAGGGAGTGGCATTAGGATGTCACCCTGCCCAGCTAGAGGCACAGCTGATGAAGCAGTTCTGTGCCAGCACAGGCAAATAAGACCCTTGAAGCAATTTTAATATGAAACTTTAAGGTAAATCTAAAGGTTTTGATTTTATAACAGTGCAATAAATCATCTGGGGTGATTAGGTGAAAGCTAATGAACAGTGCTCTTAGATGTGCTTGGTATCAAATACAAAGGAATAGACTCTTTTTTCCAGAGTTTCTGGAATTTTCTACCATAAGACCTCCCCCGTGAGTGGCCTTAGCTGGGTTGTGGGATGGTGACATGGACAGTGGGATTGAGTGTGCCCTCAGCAAGTTTGCCGATGACATCAAGCGGTGTGGTTCGGTTGATACGCTGGAGGGAAGGAATGCCATCCAGAGGGACCTTGACACGCTTGTGAGGTGGGCTGATGCCAACCTGATGAAGTTTAACCATGCCAAGTGCAAGGTCCTGCACCTGGGTCTGAGCAATCCCAGGCACAGCTCCAGGTTGGGCAGAGAAGAGATTCAGAGCAGCCCTGAGGAGAAGGAACTGGGGGTGTTGATCCATGAGAAAATGAACATGAGCCGGCAGTGCGCACTTGCAGCCCAGAAAGCCAACCGTATCCTGGGCTGTATCAAAAGGAGCGTGACCAGCAGGTCGAGGGAGGTGATCCTGCCCCTCTACTCTGTTCTTGTGAGACCTCACTTGGAGTATTGTGTGCAGTTCTGGTGTCCTCAACATAAAAAGGACATGGAACTGTCAGAACAAGCCCAGAGGAGGCCATGAGGATGATCAGGGGACTGGAGCACCTCCCATATGATGATAGGCTGAGAAAGTTGGGGCCGTTCAGCCTGGAGAAGAGAAGGCTGCATGGAGACCTCATAGCAGCCTTCCAGTATCTGAAGGGGGCCTATAAGGATGCTGGGGAGGGACTCTTCATGAGGGACTGTAGTGATAGGACAAGGGGTAACGGGTTCAAACTCAAACAGGGGAAGTTTAGATTGGATCTGAGGAAGAAATTCTTTACTGTGAGGGTGGTGAGGCACTGGAATGGGTTGCCCAGGGAAGTTGTGAATGCTCCATTGCAGGCAGTGTTCAAGGCCGGGTTGGACAGAGCCTTGGGTGGCATGGTTTAGTGGGAGGTGTCCCTGCCCATGGCAGGGGGGTTGGAACTGGATGATCTTAAGGTCCTTTCCAACCCTAACTATTCTATGATTCTATGAATCTATGGTATCAGGTAAAAAGTCAACATTTCCAGTGCTTCTGGGACACAGTCTTCTTTTGCCTGGAAATAAAATTATGAGAATAAGTGAACATTTTTTTTGTTAATACTAGTAGTTTTGCTGTGTTTTTTTTTCAGGGGGGAAATGCTCATGTAGCTGAAGACACGTGGTGATGCACATGTGTGATCAGGACCACAGTAAAGCTGGGTGGGCTACTTTTACAGTGGGCTTTTTTGACTTTTGGAAAATATAGTCCATCTTCAAAGGATTACTGCTTTTAATTAAACATTTCCAGAATCTAAAAATCACTTTCAGAATGATTGAACAGTCATTAAATACTTTCTCATTATTATTTCTTCATGATATCAAATCTGTAGCCCCTGAAGCCTTGTTTTGTTTCACCAGTAACATAAATCCTCTTATAGTAAGTAAAAATTGGTGGGCTGATGTGGAGTCATTCCTGTAATAAACTGTAACTGAACATGGAGTATAGAAACATAATAATAGTGTGTTGAGAAGCTCAGTTTCTGTATTTATGCCTTCGTTTCTCGTTAGGTAGTTTGAGACCTATATAGACTTTAAGGAAACACCTCAGTGCATGCTTAACTTTGAGCACAGTCTTAAGTCAAATTGATCTCAGTGGGACTCAGCTACGTACCTTAGGCTGAATGCTTTGTATTCTGAATGGAGGAACTGGGCTCCTGGGTTGCTGATGAGGAAGTTACTGGAGCAAGTTACTTTCATTAAGCTATGCATGAATTAAAGAGAAACCACTTCATTATTGGTGCGTATTTAAATATCACTGATTTGCTTGTACCGTTAGCTAATGTAAAAATAGAATTAATTTCATTGTTAATTGTTGAGTTCATTTCAGCTTCTCCACTGATTTCAAAGGCTATGATGATGCTCTCTTAAGTGAATGTTCTGAACAGTTTCCAGCTGGAGTTGAGCATTACCAAACACTGCTAACTACAACAAAACAATAATAAATCTGATGCTGGTCTATAAAGCAACAGTTTCCAGTTCTCATACACATAGTCCTGCAAAACTGTTCTGCGAAGCTCTGATGAGAGCATAGGGGAAGCGCTCATTTTATCTTTCGCATTCTTCTCTCAATTAATTCAGCACTAGGGGTGTGTGAAACTAAGCTTGATGAATCAGTTGTTTGTTGATGTTTGCATTTAGTTAACACTTGTTTGTTTACAGATGCATTTAGGGAGATAACAGATTTCACTGAGGTTCATTTTAATTCTTCATTATAATACCTATTGATCTCACAGTCCTTAATGAACTTAGTCACTCAGTCTCCTGGGAGGAAAGAGAGAACAAAATATTTGCCTTTTGGACCAGAGCAACATAAAGCTTGTTTTTACTGAAAGCTGATCCTGTTTCTTGCTGGTAATAGCCCAGTATCAGAGCAGAGTTCATTGGAGCACAGGTCGTGAGTCCAGCCTTGCCTTCAGAGCCCGTGCAACTGTTTGCATGCAGGAGTGTGCGCAGCCACCCACAGGCATGTGAGGAGTTTCTGCTGATGAAAATGTATGTGCACACCCACATGGTTTCTGCAATTCCACATTTGCTGGTGAGTTTTTCCACAAAGTGTCATCCGATTGGGGTTTGTTTATTTACAAGCTGTGTTCATGTTGTCCAACCTGCTGAGAAAGACAGAGGATGGCGATGAGCCAGCGGGTTCTGATGTCTCTGCCAGGCACAAAGAGGGAGAAAAGACCTTAATATTCTGTCCTGACAAACTGAAAGTGTTCCGCAACCCGTATCTCCATTTAGGAAATGGATTCTGAAACTGAGAATGCAGAAATATGGGTAGCATGTAGTGTTTGCTGGTTTGTACCATGGGATTGAGGCTCTGTGTTTAATAACAATATGCAAAATAGCATCTGGTATGCGTCACCGAAAGAAGCTCTAGTAGAAAATGTCGATGAAGGTTTTCTGTTTAAAATGTTTTCTGAGTAAATGCAGCGTAAATCTTGTCTGCTGTTCGTGATAATGATGATACAGTGGTTTGATCAGGCTGAAAGCTCCAGGCATCACCGAATGAAAGCAGTGGGCAAGCCCAGCATTGCAAGGGAGATGGATATCCTTCAAACATGTAAATTTCTGTCATTTCTTACAACAGAAGAGCCACATGTGAGGCCTTGTGAAGTGGTCCAGGGCTTAAAAATGTATTCCAGCTGGTTCTGACTATTCTCAGCTGTGTGAAATCTGCTTCTTGGTGGCTGGCCAGTGAAGGAATGCTGTGTGCTGCTGGTATCTCGGTGCTTGCAGAAGGGGCACTGGAAGGGTCACTGCATTTATAGCAGTGCAAGACCCAGCTGGAGAATGGGAAACAAATGTCTTGGTCTTTCTCTTCACTACTTGGATTCATGGTGGCTGCTGCACACCAAACATGTCCCTACCAGCAAATGCTGTGCTGCCTGTGAGCTCAATGCTGGTCAAAGGAAGCATATTTAGTGTCTCAGAGCTGGTGCTACATAGACAGTCAAGCTAATGCCTGAGCTAAAGGTCTGTTTTTTTTAATCTGACTGTGTATATAGAATCATAGAATCATAGAATAGTTAAGGTTGGAAAGGACCTTAAGATCATCCAGTTCCAACCCCCCTGCCAAGGGCAGGAACATCTCGTACTAAACCATGCCACCCAAGACTCCATCCAACCTGGCCTTGAACACTGCCAAGGATGTAGGTGATGCATGATATAATGCATCTTACCACGCATTATGTACTGTTCCCTTTAAAAGTCCTTCCTGCTGCCCTAAACCCACCTCCCAGTATAGCCACAGCTGATTCTTCTGCCTCCATTCCTGTTCCAATTATAGCTTCCACATGGGTCTGCTAGTAGTGGCAGTGCAGACAACTCCTGCTTGCAACTGCTACCTGCTGGGTGAGCTGGCCAGAGGAAGGGGATACAGAGCCCTTCGCTTACCTTTTGTAGAAGAGGTAAGAGGGGGATGCAGTTCTTTGGGCCGGACATTTCCACCAGGATGAGCAGAGAAGCACATGCTTCTTTGATGCTTACATTAGCAAAGCATGTGTTACACTCTGTGGGAGGCTGGAGTACACCTGTAGTAAGCCGGTGGTTGGTATGAATTAGGTGCCTGATCCACAGAGCCTTGGTTTATAGCTAGAGCCTGTGTTGGGTAATAACCTTCCGTAGCTGTTTTGTAATTCTTACTTATTTATTTGTGTTCTCTGCATTTTGAATTCCCTGAGCAGTGCTTGGGGGTGCCTGGACTTTTTAGGTAAAAATAACTTTCGATTGAGAAGCAGCAGTGTTAACTTTCATTTCAGCTGGTGCAAGTCTCCTTTCCCCTGTGCTTTCCTGCAATTATAAAGCAAGAGGATCTTAGCCCAGGAAATAAACAATAAGATTTCTGATTTCAGTTGCTTTGAATCTGCACTTTGGTACAGTAGTAAATTAATTTCCTCTTGGAAAACTGTGTTCTTCTATAGAGCAGAAACACTGCTTTGAAACAGTGGGATAAAGCGGTAACAGAAGCTGTGTTACTGGATACTAGGAGTGCAAACTCTGTTTTTTCTAAGTTATCATGTTAGGTATGATTCCTAATTATTTTTCAAAATACTTTGTCCTAATATTTGTGTGGCATAAAGTTTCACATGTGTGTTTGCTGGTAGTAGGGTGAATTTCATAGAATCACAGACTGGTTTGGATTGGAAAGGACTGTAAAGCTGCCCCTATAGGTCCTTGTCAAAAGCCCCTCTCCAGCTTTCTTGAGAGCTCCTTTAGGTACTGGAAGCTGCTTTAAGTGCTCCCCAGAGGCTTCTCCAAGCTGAACAACCCCATCTCTCTCAGCTTGCCTTCATAGGAGAGAACATCCATCCCCATGCAAAGGGTGAGGTCTCTTGCAGACCAAGGTGTTCCTTCTACTTTGTCACGTTGCACAACTCTTGGAACCGCAGTGCTTGTTAATGGGTTAAATACCTTGTACTTTCTTTTCCAGCAGATTCTTTGATGAAAAGCCTGGTATGCATCTTTGCTCTTCCTTTTATCTGGGAGTTTTTGTGCAGTCGCTTACTTGTTCCAGCTCTCTGTGTGTGCTCGGACCATCTGGCATGGCTCGCCTGCCCGTCAATGTGTAGTGCTTTCAAGGGGAAAAATTATTAATCACAATCTGGATGGCAAGGGGGTTAGGGATTGGTTTGACTTCAACTCCAGAGCTGACAGCTCTGCAGGTAGGTAGCTTTGCAGCGGAGGTTTCTCAGCAGCCCTTTGCAGTATTGCCTGATGGGTGTGCGAGGAAGAAAAGCGGCCACAAATCCCCAAGGACCAAGCGTCAGGGAGGAGCGGTCCCGGGCGGCTCAGCCTCTGCAGTCTCTTGCTGCTGTCATGCTGCAGGAGCCTGGTGGCGCTTGCTTTAGCACTGCTGAGCTTCAGACAGTTGTCCTTGGAACATCGTTCATTTCCCTGGGCTTTGCTCCATTTTGCAGGCTTTGGCCATTACAGACTGGCAATTTGAAGAGACATGGATTATTTTTGTTTGCTTGTAACACTAATATTTGAAAACATTGCTTCAACAGTTGTAGCTTTTTGAAGGTTGGAGTGGTGATTTACAGAACTCTTGAGAAAGGACCCTTTTATCCAAAGGAGTTGCATGTAAGACATTCTCAGTCCTAAAAGTGACTTCAAAGAGAAAGCCGAACAGTGGCTTCTATGAACTGCCATCTGTGGGAATGTTTTAAACATATAATCTTGTCAGGTATCTGTGCACTTTGTGACCACCTCTGTTTGTCTGTCAAGATAATTTTCCTCTTGTACATATGGAGGCGTATTACAGTTGCTGAAGATACTTGCTGACTGTGAACGGGGAGAGACACTGAGAAATGTTTTATGCTTGAAGCAGCTGCCTCCAAAATGCCCATTCCTCTAAAACCACCTCACGTGCTTAGCAGGGAAAGTTCACCTTGGTGGTGTAGGGATGTTTTTTTTAACTTTTAAAGAAATATGAACCATTAGTTTGTTTTCTTTGATCTCCTTTTTATGAAGTATCTTCAGAATAACTTGGCAGTGTGGTTAAAGTGGGTTTTGAATAGGTTTTTGGCTGTGGGAAGTGGTGATGTTTTGGAAACATCCTTCTTCCATAGGTCAGGAAACCCGGGTCACTTCATGAGCAAGCATGTGGCATGGCTGGTAGCAGCAGTAATTAATCAGTGACAAGAGAAATTGCCCTTGACTGATTATTACTATTTATGAAACCAACAGGCACTGAGGATTGCATCCTATGAGCTGTGTGTTTTGTTGTTGCTGAGTGGGCAGCAGTCCTGTTTGTCTAATTGTACTTCACTATATCGTAGTGTTCAGAGTTCATACATCTTCCTGGGTTTGCTTCTTTCTAGGGTTTTCCTTCTTTCGAGAGGCATGGTTATATATAGTAATGAGCACCTCAGTCGTGTGTGTCTCTTTCCCTGTGGAGCAGGGCAAAAGTTTGGTTCCCATTTTACAGAGATCTTTGTGTTTCACTGCTCTTGCGCACATTTATTCATGTGAAAGCCAATCCCTGGATATTTGGGGCTTGGATATAAGTTAGGTGGTTTTAAAGCAACTTTTGTTTTCAATACATCAAGAATTGGGTTTTGTGGGGGCTGGGGAATCTGTTCTTTCAGGGATCCGAGTTTAACATGATGTATACACTGAAGTCACAGGTTAAATCTCGGCTTGATTCCTTGTTCACAGGCTCACTGGACATCCTTCCTGCCAGTTCTACTTAGCCTGTTCCCAGTCCATCTTAAAGTGCTGACTAAAGAGCAGGCTGAAAATCATACATTTCAACTTCATATTCGACTTGCAAGCTGAAGTATTTCTTGCTTTGTTTTTCTTTAAGCAGAGCCACTGGAGACTTGTTTAACTATGAAATGGTTAGAAAAAGGCAGCTCATAGGCTGTAGCTAAGAGTATTACATGTCTGAGGCAGCCCTGAAATGCTGCTCAGTCTCCTGTGTAAAATATAACAAAGTGGGAAAATCTGATTTTGAGTCACCGTAGGATGACTTGAATATAATTTCTAAATTTCCAGGTATTTTTCTTCGATATCCCAATTACATGTGTGCAGAGAAGTGGATGGTATTGACATTTCCATAGCAACCCATTGCGTTGTTTCAGATATTGACCTGCAGGTCATAAATTACTGAAGCAGAATATGTTTGGAAGACTGGCAAAATCTATCAGTCCGCTGCAAAATGCATGGGCAACAGCACAGCAACAAAATGCAGATGAGAAAACACAGGCTTGGGAATAAAGTCTGGGCTGAAAGTTAAGTGGAAGTTTTGTCAAAGACTCCATTGTCAATGAGTAACATCAAATGGCAGCCCTGAGGGGTTGGTTTCAACCAGTTCTTGGCTATGGATCTGGTTTGTATTTGTGGCTGGATGTGTGATAGAGGTAGGATGATTGTAAAAATGTTGTAGAACTCCTATTGTACTTTTATTAGAGGTGCTAACAGACTTCTAGAGAGCCTCAGGTGACTGCTTTCATGCTGCTGTTGTAGGGACTGTTGGTAATGATGGTAGGATGTGGGTGGGAAGGGCACAAACCCTGAATTAGTTAAGCCTTAGATCCATGTAGAGGTGTTTACTGGTCCATAATAACTAATTGGCTGCTGTTCCATTTGGGACCCCTTTTATCAGACATCCTGAAGAGGATGAAATTGTATTCTGTGCTGCTGAAACCCTGGTGGAAAGCACAGGCAAAGGGCATGGTGTTCCTTGCAAGGAGACTGGTATGTCTGAGCTCTGAGGATTTGCAGCAGGTAAGATTGATTTCACTAGTAGGATTTACAGTCCTTATGAGTCTCAGGTCAGACAACTGGAAAGCCTGATTGTCTCTGAAGTGATGGCGGGGCATTTCCAACAATCTCTGGAAGAAAGAATCCTTTAGCTAAAAGGCCACATTTCTTCCTTAGGATTATTTCTTTTCTATTTTTTGAAGTTTTTAAAGGAGAGCTCAGAGTCTTTGCAATGTGAGGTGGAGCTGTACTCCCACCAAATAAATTACAGTGTCTCTTTCAAAATCCCTGTAGGCAAGGCATGTTATGTGATAGCTAATTCTCACAGACCTGATATGAATGCGTTTTCTGGGAACTGCCTTTGTAATAATAAATTACTGGCTGGCAAGTGGATAGGGTTCAGCCAAGCCGTGCACTTGATCCCGTTCACACTGATTGTAATGGAAAAGTTCCCAGTGAGTTTAGTGGGGGCAGCCCCTGTGCAAGGCTGTGGGAAATTGCATGTCTGAATTTGCCTCAATTGCAAAGTGTCTGTTCTGATTAATTTTGTACCTTCGGGGTTTCGTGATTTACTTTGAGATCCATTTGAACACATTGGAACTAATCTGTAACTTGAAGTTACAGTAAGAATTAAGCATTAAAAATATGGCTTGTGTGTTCCCAATGATGGAGTGTTTCTACGGATGTGTTGGGATGGATCCAGGTATTCCTAATGAAGCCATACCACACGGTTTCTCACTCTGACACCTCTTCCATGTCTGTCTAGAGACAGCAACAAATTCCATTGTTCATGAAAAATATTAGAGCCCCTTGGGAAATACTCTTATTATTTTACTGGTTTTCCACTGTATTGCTTGCATGCATTGAATTCTTTAATGTGCTCTTTTACAGTTGCAACAGATGTGCTTTCACCCCTTAGCAACTTGTGGCAATATCCTATACATTCACATAATTTGCTCAGAATTCAGGCAAAGTCATTTTCTGCCTTCAGGAGCTTGGCCACCATGACGTGATTTTTTTTCCTCCCCACTTATAGTTTGTCAATGCCCTTCCTCATGTCAAGAAACACATCATTAGTTTCAACCAGTTCAACCAATTTGTCGTTAATGAATCTCATAAGGAGCCTCCAGATCATAAGCAACCAAGTTATGTGTCTTGGGATTTCAGTGCAGGCTGCTCTTTTTTAATGAGCACAGACCTGGTCAGGTACACCTTCTTCCAGTGTTTGTTCCAGATGCATTCAGATCTGGGATGTGATTTCATTAAGCTCTGTCAGTAATAATGGTGCCTCCATTCCTTAGGTGCTTTCTGATGAAATAATTTTTTGAGTTTTCTTTGAACAGCCCTCTCTTGGGATATGTGCTTCACTGTGCTTAATCGTATTATTACATTCAAACTTTGGTTTTAATCCAATTTGAAGGGCATGCACAATGCCTTCCTTTCCCATAATACTTTCCCCAAATCACTGCTTTGTGCTCTTGTAGCAGTACCTTCTTCTCATCCCTCTGCTCCAGTTTTCTGACTACTGCTCAACTGATATCAGTAATTTGGCTGAATTCGCATTGGGTTGATTGGTTCTTCCCTGTGCTTCTTCAGGTCACCAAAACTATTGAAATTTTGTAGTGTAACTGTAGGAAGTCTGACATTTTTACTCCTCAGCTCTGTTGTTACTGGTTTGCTCGTCCAGTTCCTCTCGTTTTGTCTCATCCAGGTAAGCTACCTATTTTCATTTTCACAACAGTTAAACGGTCTAATTTAGGTCCTAGGTGTGATGTCTTGGTGATTTCAATCATTCTCGATATCCTAAAGTCCTTCAGGTTTCTCATCCACATTTTTCAAGGAACCAGTCATATCCCTTCAATATGCCATATACCGCCATATACCACCATATACCAAGATGTCATTTTGAATGTGGCCTTTGCTGCTCTTATAGTATTTTCTTCCAATTTATAGTGAAATTCTTGGAATAATTTGATACTGTGTTAGTAGTTAGAAGTTCTCATTCATGGAAAAATTTGGCTGGAGACACAAAACCAAAAGGCAATCCTTGCTTCCCAAATCCTGAAATATCCATTAAATCTAAGCAAAGCACCTCTCAGTTCTGTTATGGCTGAATAGGTCAGAAACACCCTTTCCTGTGCGCTGACACCAAAAGCAGCGTTGATCTCTCCCCATTCTTCTAGAAGTCACTGTTATGTGCAAATACCTTCCTCTCTTCCTCTATGTAAATGTAAATAGTTCAAAACAGGATTCAAGTTCTTTAGATACCCAGGAGAAATTAACTGTCTGCAGCCTCTGTAGAAAAGAGCTTTGGTTTCAGGATCTGAAAGGAGAATCAATAAGGCACCTGCACACTTTGAAGCTCTTGCTCTGACCTTTGTATACCTGTTAGCCACTCACTTGTTTCTGCCCCTCACAGCTGCCTTAATGACAAAGTCAGGGTAAGCCCTTGGACTTCATTTCTTTTCACTTTTTGCTCTTAAAACCACAAAGTGATTAACAGGATGTTTCAGAAATGCTGCCAAGAGCTCAGGGTGAATTTCCTTCCCTTGGAAGTGCTGAGCTTGGGCTGGAAGTGGAGACTGCTGTGCAAATCTGGACCAAGATCTGCTCTCCCTTCACTCTGGGATCTAAAGACACACACCACTGCTGCAGGTGCTCTCATCGCTCGGTTATCTTGCCCTTTGCCAGGAGAAAACTTCTGTGTTTAGAGTATAGACCTGTAATGCCCTGTCCCTTGGCTCTTGGGCACTGGCTGAGGACAGCAGCACAACTGCCCTCATTCCTGGAGAAGAGCAGCTCTGGTGCAGCCTCAGTGCACTATCGTTTCCTGCCAGGATGGTTGGTAGGCAAGGTGGAATGGCACGTAGCAGAGTGAGGAAGTGAGGAAGGAGTGCCATTTACTGTCTAGTTGTAGAGAGAACTGTATGCTTGCAATATGTTTTGCCTTCTGCTGGCAGTCTCGGTGTGAAAAGCAGCATAGCTTAATTAAGCGGTGTCAAGATACTAGATTCTTCCAATCTGCCTTCCAGTCTGAAGTGTTGTTCTTTGCTGATTTAGCTGTATCTTGCAAGTCTATATCCTTATAGCTAAATGATCGAGTTACATGAAGAGCCTCAGCATCACCTGATTTTTGACGCATTTTAATAGGACTTGGACAAATATGTTAAGCCTTGTAGATCATCATTCTGTCCAGGATTTTCCAAACAGACCTGTGTGTGCTTTGACCAGAGTGAATCTGTGGTGTTCAAGCTGTGTGGGACTTAATATGTAAGATATGTGGGACTTGGTGTGCATATCCTGCACCAGTGGTCCACCTACACTCTGTAAACCCAGTACATACTGGTTGTACCCTACTTGCTGCATGTGCTCAGGAGAATTTAGGGCATGCTCTGCACATGTAAGACGGTGCTAAAGGACCTGTCAAATTTACTGGGTATTTGTGTGGCTCACTTGTTCCAGTACTTTGCAGCTGCACTGGATTTATTGCACTTACGGAGTTGGTTACCTCATGATCAGTGCTGCTCTTCTTTGAACCACTCTTCCAAGAGTGTTCAAAACACCCGTAGCTAGGCCAGACATCTGGACATCCAGAGGTGTGGGACAAACAGGCAGTGTTCTCCAGTTCCACCTGGGCAAAATTTCTGGGAAGATAAAGAGCCGAAGTAGGAGGAAACCAACTAATGTCAAAACCTCAAGTCTAAAAGATGAACTGTTCTTAAGAGCTTTGTTAGGAGTGTGTTTGACAAGAATCAAGTGTCAGTGGTTTTTGGAGTATGTTGGACAAGATGAAGCTCTTCTTGCTAAACTAAAAAATAAAGAATACAAAAGGAACTTGTTATTGGGTAAAGAGTTTTTTCCTACTGGAACCATCTTCCCCTGAAATATGAAAGATCCTTTCCAAATGCAAAAGTTATGCAAACATGTCTGAATATAGAAGTGAAACTGGAAAGCAGTGGGTTCCTTTTGCCAGTTTTGCAGGAGGCCACCCACAAAGGTATATCTTCTGGTTTTCTGTTTCTGGTTTTGGCTTTTTTTTTCCCTCTGGAAAAATACAATAAAATTTAGCCAAAACCAGAGCCTATTTTGCATTTTATAACCATTCTTATCAAAACAGGAGTGAAACAGAGTTTGAATTTTCCAGAAAATGTATAATTAGCTGAAGGAAAAAAATGAATTAAAAATGAAGTTGAAAATTTGGTGTAAATGATGTATCACCGAGGCTTAAAGTTCTGATCAGATTTGTACATACTAGCCTTTTGCTATGTGAGCGTGGAGAATCATTCACTCAGACCATTTGGTTGAAGGCATCTTCCTTGCCATTGGTTGGGTTTGGCTGTATTTTTCTCCAATCTAAGAGCATTTGATAATGGTTTGCTGAATTAAAATGAAAGCCCTGTTTTGACTTTTTGATATTTCTAATATGTTTCTTGACTGTTGGTATTCTCAAATTTTACTCATCTTGAGCGGCTGTTGCTTCCCATTCTGCATATTCACTCCCTCTGACCAAATGGGCAGGAAACTTACTTAACTTCTGTGGAAGCAGGAGGAAGGCAGGATTCCCTGCGGAGGGACGCTTTGCAATGGTTACAAATGCTTCCTCTCCCCTTGCATCTGTCTCTGCCTCGCACCGCTCTGCGTGCCATCTGATGTATGATTTTTCAGTGTAAGCAAAACCTTGGAAATGTGGTTATAATGAGAGATGTTGATCATTCTTTATGATTCAGAAGCCAAAACCTCCAGATCTTTGAGGTCACTTGTATCAGTATCCTCTGTCTACTATGGAAATAATCTCTTTGGTCCGTCGGTGCACCCCAAGCCCATGTTCCACTGCTCCCTCCTGTGCACAGTTCAGACTTGTATAAAAGAAGTCCAGAGAAAGGAATGCAACATTTTGCACTTGGAGCCAACGTTGTAGTCTAAATGATCGCATTGCTTAAAAATGCTTTCTTGGGTCTAGGTTTAATAATTTTTCACAATCTCTCCTTTGTAGCTAGCCCTCCCCCACTTTCTTCTTAAAAATGTTCCTTCCCTTCCATGTGCCAGTGTTCTCTAGACACATAAGCTGTTATCAGGTTGTCTCAGTCATCTTTCAATCAAGATGTACATTTTAGTTCCTGTAGATGATTATTTTTTTTTCTTCATCTTTATGTAAATACAAAATTCGTACTAATGTAACCTCCTGTAGTTAAAATGATGCAACCTCGCTTGCGGTGTTGTGTAACTTAGTTCTGTGGGAAGACAAATTCTGCCTGGGATAAGGCACCTTTATCCCAGTGCCCATGCTTTTGCTTGTACTGATAATCATCACCCAGAAGGTAAGTGATCTAGGACAATAAACCAGAAGGATGCCTTTAAGTGAACAAATATTTCCACACCCTTGTGAGAGAAAAATAAAGCAAAGGGATAAGCAGCTTGGCAAGATAGTCATCAGCTGAGTAAGCGTGTGTCCTCGAGCAGAGTTCATGTTCTGCTGTGGTTTGATGATGTTTAGAAGGAGGGATGATGCTTATTCATATGATTGTATTCCCGAATATGTCTCAGTGATTAAAACTTCCTGACTGAGCAGAGCTGGTTTTTATAAATTCAGAATTGGGACAAAACAATAATGAAATTGGAGGACACTGTTGTTCCTGCAGTGGTGACACTGGGAGGTTGTTATGGATACTTTTCCACAAGTGTTGTGGCTGTGTGGTGTTAGAATGGCATCTGGCATTCTCATCCTGACTTTGAACTGAAAAAGGTTTCAGAGTTAATCAAATACAGTCACAAACAAAAACTTTGGTGGTGCAGGTGTTGAAGTCCTAGGCCTGTGTCATACCAAGGCTTTTTAAGAGCTACTGAGTCAATAACTTCCTTCAGTTACACTGGTGATGGTCCAAAAGTCTCCAAAGCCATTGAATTAATTGAGATCACACTGAATACCTATCAGCACAACTGAGGGTTGACTTTAGTCCCACCTCTTTCTTTTCCATGTGCTAGATTGTCTCAAAAAATAGGGAGAGTATTGTTCTCTGCAAAGAGAAGAATAGGTCATTTAATGTCTGTGCTGCAGTATATACTAACCAAAACACAGAACTGATGCCAGAAAATTCCTAACTACTATATCCAACCTCTAAATGGTTTGTTCAGCAGTTCCCTGCAGCCCTTGCCAGTTAAGTCATCAATGTCAGGAACTGGTGGGAATTTAACATTATAAAAATGGAACTCCACTGCTTAAGGCAGTGAAAACTCCAGAAGCAAGTGGCGCTTGCTGACATCCACACACTTTCTCTCCTCCAGCCCTGCCATGTTGCAGCAGTTTGGCATTGGGGATAAGAATGAATCGATGTGAAGCTCAAAACGTTAATGTTGTTCACCCTAGTGCTTTGGATACCACTTTTTACTTAGTAAAATAATTGGAAAGTCAGGCATCTCCAGAGGTCTCTGAGGGCTAAGGGAACAGGGACCATTCATAACAGGGGAGTTAAAGGTGCTTGGTACCTCACAATACCAAAGTTTCTCTCTTTTGTTTGTCTCCTATTACTCTCTTTCATGGCAGATCTTTAGCAATGCCAGAAGTGTTCTTGAGGTCAGCATGGAATAACCATACTCAAGAGATCAAGGTCAGCATCTTAATAATAGTTCTGCTGTCCTCAGCCATTCCCAGAACATAGAGTAGGTTACTGTGGCCTCCAAGGAGAGAGAAAATACCAGTAGGGTTCTAAGGCCTGTGAATATCTAAAAGCCAGTCCAAAGTTATAAATCCTTTCTTGTTTCTAGAAATGACACAATGAAAATCTGTGTTCAGTGCTAATCATGTTTTTAGGTGTTTTTATGTAAGTACCTTCTGGTTATCTTTAACTACCCTGTAAGTGGCTCTGTTGCACTGGCACCGAGAACAAGATGTTCATTCATGTCGCGTCTGTAACTTCAACATTCCAGCATAAATACTCTTTATTTTCAACAATGAAAATAAGTATGTGCAATAACGCTGTTAGTGCTTCATCTGCATTTTCTCCCCATTAAAGGTTTGCACCAGGATGTTTTTACCCAAGGGTGGGCTCGGTGGTGCAGACTTGGGCACCTGCCATCCATGTAATCCTGGAGAAATCTACCTAAATCCCTCAGATCAGAATTCCGTGCTCCCTGCATGAGGCTGGGTGTGAAATTTTAATTTGTTCTTGTCAGTCTGAAGTCAGGAAAAGGGAAAGCAATGAAAAATAAAAGGCATATGATAAATTTCACACTCTCCCCCGAACAAAGCACCGCAGAACTTTCCTCTGGGCGTCTCAATGAATCTCTGTGTGGGCAGTTTGAAGCTGGTGGTTTATCTTGAGAGGTGGCAAAGTTTGTAAGCAGAGTGGGTAGTATCAGCTATCGCTGAGTTTACATGATGCTTCCTCTTATTGAACTTGGATCTCATTTAATTTTGTTAAAATTTTGCCAAACTTTACTGGTTTGGGCTGAAGTTTTTTTGTGTCGGGGCCAATTTACACTGGAGACTTCAGCCAGCTTGGCTTTTGGCAAAGCTATTCAGTCCTACTTGATGAACAAAGTAAACAAGGCTCTCCAGGGGAGCATCTGCTCAGGATTTTGTTTTCTTTTTGGTCTCCAGGGTATCCCTTCATGCCTTCATTCCTGATCCCTTTTCAGACCCTGCTCTGATGACTGGACTTCCTTCTGATGCTAATCACTGCTCTGCCAGAATGTTTCACAGTCATTAATGCATCTGTTTTCTCAGCCCTCCGTGACAAGGGTGTTTTTCCACATCTTACAGAGGAAAGAACTGAGTAGCCAGCAGTTATAGCTTAAGCTTTCCTTGTATTCTGGATGTCCATTTGAGACACCTTTGTTTAAGTGATTTAAACATTCAAAACACGCTGAGGAACAGTAGTGCCCAGTTGCAGGTAGAAGAGCTTGAGGCTTTTGAAAATCAAATGCTGATGTTTCAAGCCAGATGGCTAGTAAATGAAGAGCACATACCTGTGGTACCTGCAAAGAAAAATGCTTGTGGTGTGTGTGATAGAGTGGAGTTGTGTGCCATGGGGTTCAGTGGAAAAAAGGGTATGTGTATCTTGTTAAGATCTGCATCATGGTACCTGAGTGATGGGGACCAGGGTTAAAGGTGCACAGCATTAATTAAGGCATTTCCAGTAAGCAACCTTTGCAGCTGAGGCAACCTTTGACACTGCTGCTGTTTAAATGTAGGTTTCCTATTTTTTGTATTAGCTGAAGGACAATCTGTACTTAATGCTGTTTGCTACTGGACTTGCTATGAACCAAAGTGTTTTCTGATGGATACTTGGGCAGTGATTGATTCCTGAAAGACTCCTAGTGGGAGTTAGTCCAAAGCTCCAAGAAATCATTGGTATTCTCCAGCACCAGACTGCTGGAGAAGTCTAAATCATCTCTAAGTATGCTATGGATAGGTAGTATTTAATAAATGCCAGTCTCGGCTCTTTTGACTGATTTTCCTTATTGCCAGAAATGTTATTCCCTAAAAGGAGGTATCAGGAGGCTATGCAGTAAAATACTGAGGTTTTTCTTTGCCCTTGAGGACAGGCACTGCTACAGTCCTGGGGTGGGGCAGATATTTGTCTTCTGAGATTTGAATTATACCAATTTACATGAAATTTCCATGATTTTAACAGAGTCTAGGATTTCCCATAAGACAGAGCTTACTTTTCACAGCCTCTATCTTGAGTGGTGTGATGAAAATGTGCTGAAAAATAAATCATGGCTGCTGTGCTGGGCAGAGTGAGGCATGTCAGCATACAGATGTTAGCTAAATGACACGCTGCTAACTGACCAGCAGTTTCAATGAGTTGAAATGTGCTGGAGTTGAGGTTATGGAAACATTACTGAGCAGAAATATGGATTCTGGTTAAAAAGAAGTGATAATTGAATCTTACTAAATATTCTTGGTTTTGAAAATATACTTGAAATGCCTTGGCATGTTTAAAAGGGCAAATACTGCTTTCATAACATAACGCTACAGTCAAACACACCATTGAAGGCAGCAAGTCACACTTGTGAATGAAAACAGTTGTAAAGTACTAATGTCTGTGTGGTGAAATCAAACAGGGGCTGGATAGAGATCATCTGTTCAGCCTTTTCCCTTCTACCTCCCATTTTTTTGCTTGTAAAAACTGGGCAACCATTGGGAGCTCTAGTGCTTGTGCAGAAGTGGGCTTAGTTTTTCACAGAGAAAATAATGCCACTAAAGGAACCTCGGAGGAACTTCTCTTGTGTGGAGGAAGCTTTTGAGACTGTGGTAGGGGATGGTTGGAGTCTGTTTTATCCGTGGTGGTGCCTCCTGGAACAAGCGCTATCGCATGAGCAGAGTTATTACATACAGACTCTTTGAGTTTGTTTTACAGGAAAACATCCTTCTATGCCTGTCCCCAAGAGTTTAAAATGGAGGTTCATACCAGGTTTTGCAATCACTGTAATATGAAAGCACCCTGTGTAGCACCCAGCTCTGACACACAGCCACCCACCCCATGTCACTTGGCTTCCATCTTGCACAATCAGCAGACACAGAGAAATAGAAATTCCCCTGGAAAAGGACTCGGGACATCTAGGTTGTTGTCTTTTTCTGACTCACCGTCTGGAGATGCCAACTATTTATAGGATCTAAGGTGAGCAGATTCCTAAACAGCGAGCTGCATCAGATGCTAAAGTTGGGCACAATGACTCACTCCATGGATAGTGGCCTAGTTCGAGTTGTCTGCAGTGGAAGGTGTGTGAGAGATGTAGGGAGTGTTGTAAGGACAACAGGAGCCACAGAGCTGGGCATGTCAGGGGAATTCTACTATATCTACATAGTATTTTCATAGACAAACCTTTTGTAAAATAGATGCCAGGATGGAAAGGAGCTCATGAAAGCTAAAGCTTCGTACATTGTGCACAACTGAATTGGCCTTCCTACTGGATATACTAGGTGCATGATTCTTAAGGATGCGTTGTGCTTTCAAGTACAAAACCACAGAAACCTGCTTTCATGGTGTTTTTTTCTAAAGTTAATTTAGTTTTTCCAGATAAAATGTATTTTCTCAAAGTAAAACAACATGTGTCTAAGAAATGAAGACATCAAAAATGCCTCTATTTCCTATAGTTTAATCAGTGCAAGCAGTGTGTGCTGTATGCAGGGAAAAGAGAGATGGTGATTTTCATGAGTGCTAGTAGCTGCAAGATTTGACAGCTTGGATGTTGGTTACAGAGTTTCAGTTCATTAGTGATCAGGAAAGCAATTACAGTTTCTGGGAGTCAGGTGAAGTCTCCAGTGGCAGACTTTTAGGTTTTTGACTTTTGTCACTCTGGATGGGTGAAAGACTTTCCTGGATGCATAGATATATATAGAATAAAGAGAACATCTTCAGAGAGAGGTAAGTGCACAAACTGACTACCAGGAGAAGGGATAAGTGCTTGCTTTGGCTCCCTTCATTATGGTCACTTGTGACTGCTAATATTTTAGTGTCATAGTTGCCATTCAGGGACTAAATCTGAATTCTTGTAATCATTCCCTACTTTCCCCACTACGAATATAACAGCTATAACAATTGAGATTTTTTTTTTTTCCTGTTCTACATGAAAATTTCTTTGAAATATATTTGATGGGAATGGAAACTGTCTTATGCCTCAGTAGAAAGAGGTTTCCTTGTTGATCTTTCAGGCACCGATGAGCCACAGGTCTTTTTTTGCTGTGTACGCTGCTCTTCAGCTTGTCATCCTACATCTCCTATGCATAAAACATGAGGCAAACTGCAAACACAGTTTCCAGTAGGATAACCAGCATGCTGCTATTGAACAGCGCTAGAGGACAGGGCTCATAAGTCTAGTTCAAACTGCAGACACTGGAGCAGACAGTCATGATTTTGGCTGGTCAGGAATTCATTACAGTATCTCAGAGCTTTATCAGTGTGTGTACACTGATCCTGTGTTTTCTATTTCATCCACTGCCACAAAACACCAAGCTGCATCACTTAAACTTCCCCACACACCTTCTTTCTCCCTTCAGCCCCTGAAATACGAATATACTTCTTCGGATCTGAATTCGGGCATAGGAAATCCACAGTGCATTCTCTTTCATGGAGAACCGTGGCCTGGGATGTACTTGTGGTTGAGTCCCCTTAAGCTGTTCTTAGCATATAGTCTTTCCTCGCAGAAGCAACTTCAAAACCGAGCATCTCTTACACCAGACAGTTGACTTTGGCAGTCAGCGGAAGGGAAATCATATTCCACAGCCAGTTTGGCTTGCTTGGAGGCTCGAGAACAAGCATCCTGATTATTTTTCCACTGAATGCAGCAGGTGTCCTATGTTTCTGAAGGTAGCTGCTAAAATACAATTTTTAATACTTTTTGCAAAGGTTTCATCTTCAAAAACTGCTGAGCCATGCTTGCTGCAGAGTCAGGCTTATTGAAGACATGTCAGGCACCAAAAAGCATTTATTGCTCGAGAAGATCCTAGCTATTGAGCTTCTGTTTGGATTTTGACAGATAAAACTATTTCACCAGATACAGTGGAAGGCACCAGAAAGGCTTAAATATAATTGGTTTAAGACTGAATTATAGCATAATGATGAATTTGACTGTCCTTTATCATAAGAAAATGGGTTTTCATTTCTGTTACTAACACGCTTAAATTCATCTTAGGTCAGTGGTAGGTCATTGGGTTTTCCATTTAGATGTTTCCCAAACAAGTTTTAAAGTACTGTAACTTTGTATTATTCTTAACTCTCTGAATTAAAAGGAGGCATAAATCAAATCTGAATGGGCCCTAAATACACACTAAAAATAGTCTGGGGTGTGCCTGACCTTTTCGCAGTGGGTGGAAATCTGCCTGGTGCCAACTATTTATGCCAGCGTTACTCTTCTTCTAGCAAAAGATACCAGGGGTGGGTAGGGAGAGCTGGCAGGATTTCACCCATAAGTGTATTAAGCTGGTATGTAGCAGGATATTGAAAAATAAACAGCAGCACCTTTGAATGGTGAAGGTTTTGATGCCTGAAGAAAATGACAACATTTTCACTCCCTTTCAGTCTGGGTGCACGTGCCAAATCCAGATTGTTACAGAAGGAGCTGCACACTTCTCCTTGCCCTGGAGCTGGGTTATCTTGAACCAAAAAGGGGAGAGACCTCCTGTTCCACCCCATCCCACCACCCAGTATTTGCAGGAGAGCTGGCACCTGATAGCTTTAGGCCCTTCAGCAGGATACCTATTTACCTTTTGTAGGAAACTTTACCTTTTTGGCCTATATTTGAAGGCCTGACCTATTTCCCAGTGGAGTCAATGAAATTTTCTCCCAGCTTTATTAGGAACCAGATTGATTTTTAAAACTTAATAAATAAATAAGTTGTTTTATTAAGTGAGTGTTCCATTTTTAAAAAGCAGTGATATTCCCCCCCCCCCCCCATGTAACAAACAAATAGCATTAAACAATGTTGGTGAAATGATGATGATAAAAACTTACGTGACAATGAAATGAACTGCATTTGACATTTTCCATAGAGCCTTGCAGTTCTGATATTTTATTTGCTCGTGAATAATGACATCTGAGCCTCTGACCGTATAAACCTTTATATATAAAAGCATCACAGCAAGTTCTGTGGAACTCCATATGTGCCTACATATAAGGATGTTAGTGAGCACTGTGTAGTTTTAGATCATATTATGGCAAGAAATCCACTTCAGGATTAGCTTTTTTCCTGTGGAGCAAGTTCTGTGCCCCACAGAGTCTCGTTTCAGTCTTTTTGAGGTCTTTGGTAGAGCTTAATGGAGGTAGTTCCCATCATAAATGAATGCTGCATGTATTGTATATTGCATCTGTGTGCATTAGAGAAAAGATTATGCAGGTACGCTGGGTATTTGCCCTATCACGACCAGCAGAAAACTGTAAAACTATCTTGTGGAAAAACTTTGCAGCTTCAAAAAATGTTCGTATTTAATGGAATGGGCATTATTATAATATCTCTTATCAGTGTTCAGATGTATATGAACAAATTGAAATTGCTGAAGTGAAGAAGTAAGAAGAAAGCTGAATTCAGTTTGCTGGAAATGGGGCTGATCAGTGGCTGTTTGTGCTGAAGTTGGGTAAACACTTTGTGTCTTAGAATTGACTTCAAACTAAACAAGTGTTTGTTCCTTCTGGAAAACTTTGTTGGCCTAAGGTATGGTTCACCTTATTTCAACTCAAGCTTAAAATAATCTTGTGGACTGTTGTTCTTGGAAGCTAATAGGGAAGAACATATGCTAAGCATTGGTAATGTCAGTTAAGCCCTTAATTAGTGATGAGCGAACCTTAGTTTTTCCCTGTGGTTCACTTCGGATGCTGCTCAAAAGCTCAGCAGTTCTCCAGGTTTTAGCCAGGATTTTTCAAGCATCTCAAGGTTTGCAGAATTGGGTTTGTTGCTTTAGTAAAGTTAAGATTTTTCTCAGATTTCTAGATTGGGACCAAGCTGTAAAATTCCCAACCATTCTCTGGCAGTGTTTTCATAGATTCACATACTGATTTGGGTTGGAAGGGGCCTTAAAGATCATCTAGTCCCAACTGCCTGACATAGGGGTCCACTAGACCAGGTTTTGGCACTTTGGGATGGGGATGAGGAAGGTGGAACCAGATGGTCAAATATAGAAACCTGTTTAGAGCAGAGATTATATTCTGTGTCAGCTCCATACAGTCTTCTGAATGCAGGAAAATCTTAGCTTGCATTTGGAGAAGATCAGCATTTGCCTGTGTACAGCAAAGCTGTGTTCCTCTGCTTTGAAGACAAGTAGATATGGGTTTGGCTGAGCTAGTGTGCACTCCAAAAAGGGACTTGGGCTGTAGGACCTGCACTGCTGGAGCTCTTGGGCAGGTCTGTACCCACACCATTGCAAAGCAACAATGACCAGATTTCAAATTAAAAGATGATTTACTCATTGCTTGTCTTTTTAGTAAGCAAATAATGGTGAGTCAGGGCACTGTGCAGCTTCTTGGTAACAGTGGGTATCTGGTGTCTGATGTGTAACTGCTTTCTGAATGTCTTCAGAGGTGGAACAGGGTGCTGAGAGGAAGAGCAGGATTTGGTCATTTGCCTGTCTGCTCTGTCACCTAATTAAATGTGGTGCAATAAATAGCACTGCTAAGGACAGTGGAACAGGCTTGTCTCCATGTCTGGAAGAGGGGTGAAAAAGCATCTTCACAGATGTCTGAAGAGTTAGAAAACTGTGATTAAAGCCTGGGTTTACAAAAGTGTTTCAGCTTCGTTTCAGAGCTTTTCTGTGGTCTGTTTTCAGCAGAGCACTTTTTAAAGCAAGACAAAAGCCTTTAGGTCTGGACTGAGAGAAGCCGAGCTCCTGGTGCATGACTAGGCCACTTTCCATGTTACCTTGGCTGGCCTTTGCTGCAACAGTTTTTCACGTCCTCTTATAGGCACAGAATTAAAGGTTATTTCCATTCCTGTTTCTTATCGCTTTGATCTTTTGCCAGTTCTTAACATCTCCAGCAGATTTGCTCTGGATCTGTTATTCCCATACCTACCCTCTGCCTGCGACATTCTCTGACATTTCGGATTCTGCACCACCCCTTAGTTTCTTTCTCTCCCCATTTATTCTTTAAGATCTTTTTCTGTTATTTACCTCTTTTCTTCTCACTGGAACAGCTATATGAAATTATTGCTATTTGCAAACATTTGCTACCAAATGCACAAGTCTCGCCCCATGGATCCCAAAGCCATCAGACTGCTCAGAATATTGTTGCAATTTCTGGGTGCTTAGCCAAAAAAAGAAATACAAAAAATTGCTGTTTAATTCTTCCTGCAGCACATCTTCCAGGTGGCTTTCCTCTGTGGCTTCATTGTGTATTAGTTTCAGCATCTTTTCTGAAATTAGAGAGAATCAATCCAAGGCCTGGCAAAGATTAAGGCTCAGTAATGATGGTGCAACTCTTTTCTGTCTTTTATCTGGGCATGAAAAACCCAACAACAGGGAAAGGATGTGTTTAGGGAGGGAGAGGAGGAACAAGCAAAAGAATGAATGAAAGAGAAATGAAAAAGGAGTAAAAAGGAAAAGCTCCTCTGTTGTTTTTGAGTTACCACATGTCTGTTTCTCTGCTAAATCTGTTTTTCATGGGTTAAACAAAAGAATGGAGTGTCTGAACCTGTTGTAGCATAAACCAATATCTTGTCTAATGGTCCACAGCCATGACCAGGAGGTAGGAGTCCCACACTATTCATTATCCCGCTGTTCCCCCTTGCGTGTTCTCAGGCCAGTCATTAATGGCATTTATCACTCTTCTTCTCCTGCATAATATTCCTTGTGGTGAGCTGGGTCTGATAAATCACGTTTGAAGAAGACAGCACCCAAAGTGATACAATTTACAGCTTTTACCCTCTGGTGTACAAAATACAATACAATGTTGTATCTGAGGCTTTGAAGGAGGTTCACAAAGCCAGTGGAATTAGAAATTAGGAAAGGGAGTTTTATATTCTTTTCCATGGGGCAAAACAGACACTAAACTTTTGATTGGATGCCCCATCCCTGGCAGTGTTCAAGGCCAGGTTGGACAGGGCTTGGAGCAACCTGGTCTATGGAAGGTGTCCCTGCCCATGGCAGGGGTTGGAACTGCAGGAGCTTTAAGGACCCTTCCAACAAAAACCATTCTATGGTGAGTTCTCTTATGCCTGTGTTCAGAGTATACAGAAAATTAGTAAAAGCTGGTTATTAAAGGTGGAGGATAACTAGTGGGCACCTTCAGAGGACATGCAGTGGTGAAGGTGGGGATGTTGGGGTGGCACTGGGCTGGGACATCCACTCTCCATTTGGTCACCTCCTCTCCCAGTGCTGCATTTTCTCCTTCTGTACCATGGTGTAACAAAACAAGTCTTTTTGAGAGCTGTAGATTATACAGTTGGCTGCTGCTTGTGCTTTCACTGCTGCTGCAGATGTGATTGTTAAATCCACCTGGAAGCTCAGGCACAACATTACTGACTCCTTAAAAGCCCGCTGCAGCACGGTACCATCTACACAGAGCATCCCTGCTGGGGCAGATGGGCTGTCACCTGGTCTCGGGGCAGAGACCCCAGCCCTCAGAGCTCATCTCTGCAGCAGTGTTTGGGAACTCCTCACTGAGGCTTGTCTCTCACCCGGCATGACGACATGGCAGGGCCAGCTGAGCTGCAGCTCACTTGATTTAGGAGTGAGATTTAAGACTGGCTGTCTAGACGTTCTCTGCGGTGGATTTTCAGCTTCAGACTCAATGTGTTCCTTTTTTCCAAAGTCATTCAAATCGACTGACCTTCGGGCCTGTTTGGAAAAGAGTAATCTATCTTTTCTAGAAGTTGTAGTGATATTTCTTTCGTGTATTTGTAAAAAATAGCTTTAGCCTTCTCTTCTGTCTTGTTTATTCTTATCTTAATTCTTAAATTTATATTACCTCCTACTGTAAAGTCAGTGTTAAGGATCTTGTTGACTGTTATGATGAATATAAAAATCTGTTGCTTTAGGAGTGCTCTGACTGATACATGGGTATTCAGGTCCTAGAAGAATTTATCCCTGCTTCTGTAGCAGAGTATAGTTTGCAGGCACAGAGGTTTGGATTCAGGTGTCTGGCTCAGGAAATGGTGCAGAATATGAATTGCTGTTGGTCTTTGGGTAAATGTAAGTTTTGTTGAAATGGCTGTTGAGCAGACTGAGGTCTTCCCCAGCTCTGCTTGCTGACAGTCGGTTTAGCTGCCTGGTGTTGGCAGGACAAACCTGTGGCTTTATGAAACATGTTTTAATGGAAATGTCTCACAGCAGAGATTAACAAACTTTCATGCAGACAGCTTTGCTTTATGGCGATGGCTCTGTGTTTGCGCTCCCAAGGCTCGTTACCTTCTGTGCAGAAACAATCTCTGTTACTGCACTTAACTGTAGGCCATTGCTACACTAAACAAAACGGAATGCTTATGCTATTACTGAGCCAACTTTTAGTTAATAAATGGAGTTGGGATAGCGCAGAATATATTCCGCGTGATAGCGTCTCATTAGCCATGCAGACAGCATCTTTCTGCATTTTGGGTTAGAGAAGTTTCACCTTGGTTTTCCCTAGCACCAATTTAACTATTCAGTTACTCTCAACTCTGGTAGAAAAGAATCAGAGTAATTTTTGATTGGTAATAACATATTGCCAAAAATGACTATGAATATTGATGTTAGGATTGGGAGTAATGTAAAAAATATATTTTAGGGGTGATGCAATTATCCCTATACTAGGAGTAACAAATGAGCTGTGTCTGATATTGAGATTATACTTAGAGAAATCTTAGCAAGGGAAGACAGAGATGTAAAGGAAGCATAAAACATATATTTTCCATTGGAACAGTACTTGGAAAAGCAGAGATTTCTGTTGTGAGGTGCCACCTGCCACTTTCCTTGGAACTGCTGCTTCAATTCTCATCTCAAGCAATGAGATGGGCACAGTTCTGCAAAGCAATCCTGGTGTCCTGCTGAGAATCCACTTGCCAGGTGTCTGAAGGTGGCCCATTATACTGAGGACTTGGTCCTGGACAGTGGTGAAGTGCTGGGCTGGTGACAGGATATAATTTGTTGCACTTGATGACCTGATGTACTGCCACAGATACAGCAGAAATTTCCATGCTGTATGGGAATGAAACCTTTCCTGAGGATGTGGGTTTGTCTTGAGATTACCTGCAGTAGCAGCAGGGATATCCATCGTGCTGCGGATCAGTCTGTATCAAACTGCTGTATAAAGGAGATTGGTGTGATGGAAAGTGTTTGCTTTAGTTCTAACATGAGAAGAATTTTGTCTCTGAAGAGGAAAAATGGCATAAGATGGGAGTTCTATGTAAGTGGAAAGGCTGAAGAGAACAGCACAGTTTTTCAGCAAGAAAGAGCAAATATCTGGTCCTGTACGTGGTGCCAAGGGTCTTGGAGGGCAAATTTTTTATTACTTTGAAATTGCAAGTTAAAAAATAGATTTGTTTCTACATTCTCAGGGCAGGATGCTGTTCTTACAGATCAAGTTGGGTAACTTGGGGCGTGACATACTGTAGCCTTCATATGAAGGTGGCTGGAGCTTTGCTGCAGCTTAATGTGTGGAATTGCAGCTGTGACTTCTGAAATGTCCTCCAGTGTGCAGGTACACACTGAATGCACACAGCATGATTACCCAAACCCCATACTGATTAGGTCATTTGCCCTTTGCCAAGCCTGGGAAAGTCTCTTACTTGGTGCTTGTATTCCTTGGGCTGGGAATAAAGCATCCATACTGCCTGGGTTGCAGAATTTTGCTTGAAATTCCTTGTAACAGTTAAAGAGAGAAGCTTCACTTGTTTAATTTACTGACTTGCATTCCAGGATCCTGAATGTTCCTCCAGCTTCTAGCAATTAAATAACAGTGCTGGTGTCTGGACAGACCCAAGGGGCCCGGCTGTGCTTTTATGGGCACAAAGTTCTCTCCTACAATGTGCTCTGATAAATAGCCATTGTGTTGCTTGCTCTGTTCCCATTACCAGGAGTTCCACAAGAGCATCACTCTGTGTTGAGCTGGGATCAAGCTCTGAAATAATCTGCTCAGAGATTTAAAATGGTATTTAAAAAATAGTGGGATGTTGATTGTGAGCTGCCCGCTTCTTCCTAGCAAGTTAGAAGCAAAGATTGTGGTTGGAGTTTTGAGCTGACTTGTCTCTTGAGTTTGAGACGGTTGAGCTAATGATATCTCCAAACTAACAAAACACTATTCTGGTGGTCTTGGAAAGCAAAAATATGAGATAAATACCTCACAGTCCTCTCAGCGACAGGATTATCTCTGGCACAGATGATGTCTGCTTAGTAATGCTTATGTTCTTCGTTGCATTGTGGTTATTTTGTGAAGATTAAGATGAAACTGCGGCTCTCTAAGTTAGTGGGAAAATCTCTTATTAGTGTCAGGACTTGAAAATGTGCTTCTAAATTTTGGAGCAGAGATTTTGTTTAAGGACTATCATGAAACTGGGCACAAGACAGGACCTGGACAATAGGAAGGAAGAGAAATATGAAATACCTTATGGAAACTGGAAAGCCTGAGCAACCCATGAACATCTCTGTGATAATGTCCATATAGACTCTCCTACTCCATCAAATGTGTTTAATCTTTGGCAGTGTGTACATAATCACCTGTTGCATCTTTTTTCCTTTCTTGTGCAATTTTATCCTGGATGTCAAGCATCTCTCCAGGATCTCAGTCTTTTTAATGTTCAGGATACTGGATGATGGTTTAGATCTCTACATGAATACTCAGCTGTGTCTGCTTGCAGACAATTGAGTTATATCTTTATTAGCTATTAAAATAAAAGGATGGATAACAGAGTTGTGGATATTTTCCGCTGATGCATAGTTTCAGTGTGACTGCAGCTCATGCCTTATGATGTTTGAAATGGCTTTGGTGTGTTTTTCTGCCTCTCTTGCTCTGCTGAGCACATACCCACTTCTCAGAACTATTGACAAGGTTACTTCAATTCACCCACATATTTGGATTAGTTTTTCACTGGTCTCCATGGTAAATAACAGAACTAAGGGCCTTGGCCGCATGGAAGCTGGAAGAACAATGCGAGAACATCTGTGCTGCCTGCACACGTTGTTTGAAAATCCCTTCTGTCTAGGTACCAAAAATGTGTGACAGCTGTGAAGGACCTACAATTCCTTCAGTGCGACTAAAAGATTAAAACCCCCAGAAGGCTGGAATTGCATTTAGAGCAACCGCATCCAAGAGACTTTCTGAGGCAGCTGCCGTGGAAAAAATGTAAATGCTTTTTTATGATATCTACTGGAACAGGACCGTAAAGAAGTTAGGCTGGGACTCTCAGAAATTAAATCTCTCTCTTGCTTGCCGTGGGTTGCTATCCCAACACCTGCCTGCCCCTGGGAAGATGCTACTTTGAACACTGCTGTACTGTGGGAAGAGGGCTGAAATCCGCACTGGGGTATGGAAATCACTGTGGGATATGGCTTTCACCTTGGGCAGTTTGGAGGCTTTCATCTCGATCCTGACGAATCAGAAATACCATGGAGAACAGTTGCTGACCACGGTGGTTGCTCCCAACTGGGCAGGTCTCTTCTCCTCTGGTGTGGCAGGTTAGATCCTTGCGTGGTGGGTTGGTGCACACAGGGATGCACAAAGCCCAATTCGCTGTGTACCACAGTGCTGTGACAGACCCTCAGGGGGATTACTGGGCTTGTTTCAGCAGGTGTCTGGTCCAATGGATACCAACTTACTAAAGATGATCACCTGAATTACACCCTGTGCAGTTTCTGTTTTTTGTTTCTAGCATGGAGACCAGGTGAGAAACACATTTACTGAATATGACTGCTTCAGTGTGTCACTGCATCTTACCCACTTGCAATAGAGTGTGTGTGAATATGCTGTAGTTAAAAATATACAATAGAACCTGCCTGATTTATATGGTGGTTTGTTTTTGGGTTTTTTGGGTTTTTTTTTGTATGGGTAATAAACTCACTGGAAAATGTGGTTTAAGTTACCTGTAATATCCACTAATGCATTGAGCAGGATGAGGAAGGCAACTCCCAGTGATGACTTGTTGGGGTAGTGAGGCTCTTGGGATGTGCAGGGAGGGTGCTTGGTGTCCCGCTTAATCCATTGCTGCCCTAAAGGTGGGTGAGGGTACGGCTGGGAACACATCCACAGGCACTGTGGCAGGTCTGGGAAAGCAGGTTTCTCTCTTTTGGGCACCCGGTGTTGCTGTCTCCAAGTAGAAGGCTCCTCTGACCCTCACTTGGTGGCACAGAGGCTCTAGGTGTGATTGTCTCCAGGCTGCTGTCAGCCTGTCCTTCTGAAAGGCCAGCTGGTTAACATGAAATTTGCTGTTATTTGATATACAGCATCTTCTAACAAAGTCTAAAGAAAGATGTGATGAAAGGTTTATATGTAAGTAATTATAATGCTGCAGTATTCGGTGCAGGCAGAAATTAATATATGAGGTGAAAATGTCAAAATAAAAGGTCAGGAAAGTGAATTACAAAGAAAGTTGAACATTAGCTAAGAGGCAGTGTTTGTTGGCAGAAGCTCCCTCCTGTATAAAAAAGGTTAGGAAGCGGCCTTATAAAGACTGCATATTTCATACACAATTAAAATTCTGTGTCGGTTCTCTTCAAGAGTCACGTTGCACAGTTAAACCAGGCCAATTAATGCATAGCTTCTGGCTTTGCTTGGGGACACTTCATAAGCCAAAAGTGACCCTTTCCCTTAGAGGTGATTCCAAGAGCTTGACATGACATGGGTGGGGCAAGGGAATTCTGTTCAAAGAAAACAGAATTCTTCAGTAATAGCCACCGATTATAAACATGACTGAGAGATGTTTAATAGCGCTGTTCTTCATAATAAACCAAGCTATCCCTTTATATAAGGAGAGCAGCTGTGCAGCATTAAATAATGATTTAGTAGGGCAGAGAGTGGCGGAATCACCACTTCTATTTTAGCAATAAGCAATGATAATAAATTGTTTAGGAGGATGCTACAGAAAAAAGTGTTGGAGGAAATGCACAATGATTGATTTTTCAGAGCTAAACTGTACAGGCATGCTGAAACAATGAGCTCTTTCTGCTCAAAGCTTCACCTACTCCGGCTGCTGGAACTGGAAATTTAAGTTGTCAAAAACCCCATAATAGCTATAAATAGCTACATTAGTGTCTTAATCTGCTTGACTACAGTAGGATACTGATTGTTTTCTGGTTTTCATAAGTTGCCTTGTAAATTGAGTTGTTTGAATCGCTGGCTTTCTTTCCAGCAGAGATTTGCTATTAAAGCTGTCGTCCTACTGTATGTAGATTTCAAGGATTATTTATTCATTTACTTGATGTATTGTCCCAAATTACTTAGGCAAAGTAATGGCAATGGGATGGTGGAGTTATTGATCATTTTTGCTTTTGTAAATGTACTTTGTGAAGGCAGATTAAGTGAATCTTAACAAAATCTCAAGTTAAGTACTAAAAGGATTTCTGTTTTGGCAAGTTTCTGTAGGAAGTGTGCTCTAGACCTTGCATAACCTGGCACGGATCAATGGCAGTTAGTGAAGCACTGACTTCTGGGGGTGCTTCACTAGCAAAGGAACCGTGTGTGGTATTCTGCTTGGAAGACTGAAAGTGGCTCTCATCCTCAGGTGCACAGAAACCTCTTGCACATAGTATTCACTTTTGACCATCTTTATTGATAGCTGTACCTGAGCCTTCATGAATTTTTTAACACAGCTGCACTGTATGCAATGTAAGAAAATGCTGTCTTCTCGCTAGAGGACCTCAGTAGATGTGCTGGCTGCAGTGAGCCTGCATCCTGCCCATGTAATGGAAGTGCTGCCCACAAACCACAGATGTCAATACCAAGGCTTGTCTGTGGTTTCACACCAGTTGCACGTACAAGGTCCAAATCCAAAATGGATGTACCCATGCATTTACTGTGGTGTAATTCATTTATCTTGCACAGAGCTTCCTGTTCTCCAGACCGCTATGAATGACTATAACTATCCTCTTATTAGATCCATTGCTCCATAAAGTAATATCTCCTGATTTTTTAAATCTATTTTAAGGAGGATCAGTTTGGCCATGTGTATAACTCTCCCTTTCCCATCTTTCCATCATTAGCCGCCTGTCTCCTTCCCCATCATCCAACCCTCTGCCTCACTTTGGTATTCTCAGCCAACCAACCACCAGCAGCAGGTGTAAGAGGAGGTAGTTTCTTGAATTATTAAAGCATTAATATTAATTAAAATTGTATTTTATTTCCCTCTTCTGCTACTCCTGTGTTACATGAATGGGACAGCTCTGGTATGACCAGCTGGGTTTTTATTTGCCTGACATTCCTGGGCTGGGTTGCAGTGAAGGAATTTTTTGATGGCATGGTTCAGCTGTGGGTGTACTTCTCTTCTGAAAAATGACTTTGCAGAGTTGACACTGTGGAGTTCCATACGCATTGCTGTGGAAATGCTGCCAGATTTCCCTGCACTATTAGAAATAGAGCATTTCTTTGAGTGCTGAGCTATGTAAAGGTGGGCTTGGATCACAAAATCAAGTTGGTCTCTCTTCTACTCGCTCATCAGCAACAACAGAGTCTTGGACTCGGAATTTATGTGACGATCCTGTTTCATCAGTTGAAATACAACTCAGATAATTTTTTCTGTATGCATCTTGATCCTGGAGTAAAACAAACCAACACTATTAATTATGAATAGGTCAGCTACAAAATACAGCTAGAAACAAAAGCATGACTTAATGTAGTTTTTTAAGTCAGGCATGGGATAAGTGTAAATCTTCTATCTCCTTAAGTTGTTTTTTGACAGGATTAATAACCTGTGCCTTCCATTACCTTGCTCATCTTGTTTGGATGTTATACGCTCTGTGGCAAGCTCCTGAGACCAAGGATGCTGCTGCTGTTGTGTTACAGCCTCACTAAAGTGGCTGTCAGCTGGAGGATTGGAAAGTAGCTCAGTCTCTGTCCTTTGGCTGTTCCCAGGGTTGCAAAATCACTATTTCCAGAGTAGTTGACCTCTAAGAGAAGGTGTTTCCTTCGAGTGCCAAGGCAGCCTGTGCTGAGCTCTGCTGGGTGCAGCTGGTGGCTGCAGGATGCTCCCACACCCGCTCAGCCTGGCAGTAGATTTAACACTAATTTAAGAGGGGAGTGGGCTCACTCAGGGTTGTTTTTTTCCCAGCTTTTTATGGAATTTGGAACATCTGAATCTAGAACTGCAATATAAAAAATAATTATCAAATGATAATACCTTTGATATGATTCTCTCAGTTATGAAAGCTGGAAATTATTCTATGTAGGTACTTCTATTATTCAAATCGTAAGCAGAGTCAGTATTTCTGATGCTTTTTCTCTTTTAGCAACTTAGATTATCCTTGTGATAAGACATGTTCTGAATGCATCTTCTTGGGATTGTACTCCATGTTCACCACCATGATGTTTGAAAATCTTTCACTTCAGTAGTTTAGTGAAGTGCTCAGCATCTGCAGGTCTCTGTTTGGGGAGAGGCACGGTGACCACTCTGTTACTTATTCTTTGTGCGCTGTCTTTCTGCAGATACAGAACTATTCCTGCCTTTTTCGCTTTGCTTATCATTATTGCTGTTTAATGATAGACATTCCAAGGGAATACACAAAATGGGGAAATCTTGGAAACCTCTCCTCAGGGTGTTGTGGAGAGTGAATATGAGAAAGCACAGTTTAATTAAGACTACCTGGCAGACATTCAGGCAAGGGAGGTCATGTTTAAGTAGTTTGCTAGAGTTGTTTGAGAATAAAATTGCCCCAAGAGATAAGGGGAAGTCAGTGAATGTGGTATATTTAAATTTTGAAGGTGGTTCCTGCATCCAGGATGAGTTTCCATGCTGTGGCCTGCAGGAGAAGCTCAGGGCCGTGGCCAGGAGGGCACCAGGTCCATCAGGAAGTGGTATAGGAATAGTAATGATTCTGATCTTATGTAGTAAATCCCATCTGGATTAGTGTTGTGGAAGATGCTGTATTGGAAATAATGCATCATGTGGTGGCACAGCTGAGGAAGTGGAGAGCATCCATGGATGTCAGTGGGAGAAGAAGAGGGCACCAGTAGATGGCATGTTCAAGGAATTGTGGAGTCAAGGGGACCTTTTAACCATGGCATGCTGCCTGCTCCCCTTCTGGTGTCTGGTGATTAACTCACATGTGTGTAATGCAGTCAGCCAGGGAAATCCCCTCTCCCTTGCAAAGAAATGGAGCAAACAGACAGTGTAGACACACCATGGTAAACGTAAAGTTTTTAACCAGGTATTTGTGCTACATATATATGGAGTGGGTTTAATCTCACATAGCAGGAAATCGTATAATACCTATGCAGGAGGATTAACCTTGATTTAATGGGAACATTCTTTTTTTTATTGCTTTTAAATAAATTGACAGGTTAGTGCTGGATCCTTAAACATGGCAGCACTCATGCTAAGTCTGAATGACAGAAGATTTGAGTGGTTTCAGCATTAAAACATCCAGAGATGCTTTTCACAGCCCTGGACCTAGCTGACATGATGCCAAGAAGCCCCCAGTTTCTCAAATCTCAAAAGGGCTGTGAAGTTAAGCATGGTATTCCCCAGCTTTGGGTTTAAACTTTTAATTCCCAACCTGCCAGGCAGTCAGAGTGGGCCTCTTCTGAAGCTGAATTACATTTAGCATAGGGTTTTATTAGATGAGACTTTTCTCAGCCATGTTAGGCATGAAAGACTAAGTACAAATAATGGGTTTAAAGGCTGCATGGAACTGCTGTGTGTAAAACAGTGTGTCGCTCTGAAATTGCCAATTAGAGCTCCTGTTTGTTTTGTTGTGTCAGACATGGGCTCTGACATCTTATCCTTTTTTATTTTCAGATTAGGAAATAGAAAATCCTGGTTGTTTCTCACATTTCTAATTGACATTCTAAAGAGGCACGTTCAGTGCTGAGATGTGCATGAGCTACTGAGTTTTATTGGGTTTTAGTTATGGCTAATAAAACCCATTTTCTGCACTGTTATTTAATTTGCATCTGTAATTGCTGCAGTTGTACATAAATTAGACATGCAATCGGAAGCCTAATTCAGCTTGTCTGCTACTTATGCTACAGCCATAATTACGGAGCTGTGGTAACTTCATGTTAGGAGGCAGAGATTTACAGGAATTGGAGGAAGCAGTTGGCTCCAGGGAAGAAAAGGCTTGTTGCTATCAGCTGCTTACATGGTCATAGAATCATGGAATCCCAGACTGGTTTGGGTTGGAAGGGACCTTAAAGCTCATCCAGTTCCAATCCCTGCCAACACCTTCCACTAGAGCAGGCTACTCCAAGCACGGTCCAGCCTGACCTTGAACACTGCCAGGGATGGGGCAGCCACAGGTTCTCTGGTTCAGTGTATATGATAGTTATACCTAGTGCCAGCCTGGACTGGGAATCCCTTTTGATAACAGTGCCAGCACGGAGTGGGTGACACTCTCTGCCCTGCAGAATTTATGATCCAAGCAGATCTGGCATGAGCTTTGGCAGCAGCCACATGTCATGGTCTGGAGAAGGGGCAGGACATCGCTCACAGACCACTAGGCATGATTTTGGCCTTGATGAGATCGATAGCTATAGGTAGTGTCTAGGTTGAGCTAGATCCTGGCCTAGAAGACTGGGAAACAAAGACAGAAGAGCTGTATTTGCAGCTGGATGTGAAAGTACATCTTTTTTACCCTCTCTTTGCCTTGGCTAGCGGCAGCTGAGAGTTTCTGCTACAGGCATCAGTCTCCGTGGGTGAATTCAGGACATGTCTGCGAGACCACATGCAGTACTCTATAGGATTTCTTTTTAAATCTTTTCACAAGGAAGTTCAATCGGTTGCCTTAGGTTCTCTGTTGTGAGACTTCAAATGGGCCTGAAATTTGTGACGTTAAGGAATAATCCTGGCAGGTTAATGCTTCAGACATTTTATTCTTTGCTAACTGTCCTTGTACTTTAGGTGATCCAAATACTGATGTTCTCTTTTTGTCTCCCAGAGCCATGACTTGGCTTTCCAAATGAGTTTTAAACATAATTCTGGTGGAATTGCAGGACAATATTCAGCCTCCTGAACACGTCACAACGTTTGTAACTTCCTAAGCTAGAGGTAGCTTCTGTCAGTGGAAGATAAACACCCCCAGGAGCTTGCATGGTTGCATGCCCTCCTCTCCTCCTCTCTCTTGTAGCCTGACCTGGTTGGGCACTTTCGTATTGTGGAATATGTGTTCACTGAAATGGAACATGAGGTTTTGCTCCATTATTTTATTTTTTACCCCTCAAAAAGCCTGTGGTTCAATTTGGAAATAATTTCAAAACAATCACAACTTGGTTTTGGTGGACCAGTTATTCAGCAAAATGTAAGACGTTCCCAGCTGCACTGCAGTATTTCAGACTAAAGCACCTTGGACTAACACCAGAATGTAAGAAACCTTTCTGAATGCTTCAGAAACTTTAGAGATTATCCAGAAACAGACTGGAAAGAGTGAAAAAGTGTTAAATTAAAGTTCTCTGATCCTAAGAGAAATATAAGAAAGGTCAAATGGAAGACTTTGCACTGAAGGCAGCCTGGAGCTCAGCTGAAGATAAGCTGGAGACCCAGGACATGGGAGCACCTAGATGCCATCAACCTTCTGCTTTCTTTGGAAGCTCAGTGGGACAGTAGTAGCTGTTGATACCACTTTTCTAATACAGTTGAAACTAGTAAGAAAGTGATAGGTATTGATTAGTGTCAGCTTCGATAAATATATGTCCAGCTCCCACACTACAGAATATCATCAAGACTCCTGCAGGTCCAGAATCATGGTTGGCGACTTGTGGGGGATTCCCGGGCACCAAAGCTAAGTGGAGTCCTTACTGACTGTGCTACTTCCACGTCTTTTTACTATTCCATAATTGAAAAACACCATTGTTGGACAAGTGAATGCAGTTCTGTCTGACTTCCAAAACCACTACTATTCAGCACCAATTTGTGGTCTCAGATCTGCAAGAACAGGTACTATAGGTGGACTGAAGGAGACAGTATCTGTGGTACTTGTGTTGCTGAGGAGACAGGGTACAGTGCTGGTGGGGTATAATATTCTTTTGAAGAGACCCTGACACCCGGTCTGTGCCTTCTTCAGCTACCAAAAGATATTGCTTTTCCCTCCAGCCTTGCTTCCCTGATGCTATAAAATGTCACTTTATTTCTTTACAGTGACTTCAGCTTTGCTGTTTGGCTTTATAGACTTCTTCTGGGGTAATGGGAAAATGTAAAGCATTTATCTGTTGAACAGCTGACGGAGTCATATTCTCTTGCTCAGCCAGAACAGAAAGAGGAGAGAGTCTGTTCTGACTTCAGATGAGGGGGACCAAGTTACTACTTCTGTTAGCACAGTTTGTGTTGATAATTATTATTTTCAGTGCTTGTATGATCAGTATTTTTATCTAAAAATTATTTTTTTGTTGAAGATTAAGAAGATGGATATACTCATGGACAGCTTTTTGCCTTCTGGTTTCTAAAATGGAACTTAAAGCACGGTGTTACCATTTTTGTATTTGTTCCCTGTCTTTCCATGGTCATTGTTTAACTGATCACAGGCATCTTCTAGACTCAAGTGAACTAGGAGCAGATTGGTTAGTCAGTTCTTAACTAGGTAGAACCAGATTATAGAATTCATGTTATCCAAGTTAAATATTTGGATAAAACCTGTAGCTCGTTGCAGAAACTCAGATCTTGAGTGACTGTTCTTACCAGGAGGTGCTAATTACTGGTTGCCTTTACTACTTATGTCAGCAGAGCTCTGTTAACTTCTTGATTACTCCAGCAACTGCTTTGTAAGGCAGTTTGAAAGGTTTTTTTGGTGTTGACTTTGACGTTTCCCATTTACTCTGCAAAAATAACAGGTCAGAGGCTAAATGGTGTCCATAAACTGATCCTGTGCAGGAGGCAGAAACTTACTTGAAGCTTTGTCTGATTTTACCTTTAACATCTTTTGTTTCTCTAGCAGCCATTGGCCTGTCTAGCTTTTTAGCATCAGGTTGGGTTAACACCATTCAAAGTGAATTGAATTGAACTTTTAAAAGCTGAATATCTCAATTTGCAGTTGTATCTGATAGTTTTCCATTATGTTTGACTCCTTCTCAAGAAGATTTCTAGTAAAAATGTTAGCTAACAAGTGAATTGTCCATCAACCCTCCAATCACTTTCATTTTAGCCATTATGTGGGTGCGTGTATATATATATATCTGTAAAAGGCTTCCCAGCCCTTCTTACTGGACATTATTGTGCATTTGCTTTCCAAGTCTGATTTCATTGTCTATAGTAAGAGCAGAGGAGTGATTAATACTAATGCAATTTGATAATGCTCTGCAAAGTGAATACAAATGCATTTTCTGATCACTTTAAACCTTATTTACAAAAAGATGAGACTGTCTTTAATTCAGGAGATAAATTCCTTGCTACGTAATTCTTGAAAGGCTTTTATTTTGATGTGCAGTGATTTGTCCCTATAGGAGAGTTCTCTATCCCATGCCAAAGAGCGTTACATCCTACAAGCTACACCTTGTCTAGTAGGCAAATGACCTCAGTTTGATTAGGCTGCAAGCCAATCTGAAGGACAAGTCAGGCAGGGAAGGGTAGAGCTTGCTTATCAATAACCTGTGAATAACCAACAGACATACAGAGGTCCTGGAGGATCCTTGGAGGAAAAGACCTTAAAGCTCTTGCAGTTTCAACTGCCTGCCACGGGCAGGGACACCTTCCACTAGAGCAGGTTTCTCCAAGCCCCTATCCAACCTGGCCTTGAACACTGCCATGGATGGGGCAGCCACAGCTTTGGGCAACCTGTGCCAGGGCCTCAGCACCCTCACAGTGAAGAACTTCTTCCTAATGTCTAATCTAAATCGACCCTCTTTCAATTGAAAATGATTTTTTCATTCATAAAATGTTGAAGGATTTCATGGCAGTGGGTTTGAAACAAACCGTTTCTCTTCTTTCCCTTGAAATATGTTTTGAAATGATTCTCTGAATTGAGACTTGAAGTGCTTGATTTTATATCAAATGAGTAAAAAGAGGTTTTGGATGAACTGATTTGTTCATTTCTTTACTTTAAAAAGACTTTACTATTTCATTTCTTTACTTACTAAAAACTTTACTATTCAAGTCCATTTGACCCAAAAGGAATTTAAAAATGTCTTGGACCTGGCAGCAAACTAAACAGCTGCATTTTGACCTGTCTCTAATCCCTTTAAAGCCCACAATTATTAACGCTAAATTTATCTTGAAAAAGAAACCTGAAAGCCGAGCCCATGTGCAGTGCGGAGATGGAGCCTTCCAAAGCCAGCCTCTCATCCCTGTGCTCCCTGAAGCTTAGGGGCTGCTCATGGCCTGCAGCTCTTGGGGCTGGGCAGCGGGAGATGGGAGCCAGCCCTGGCTTCACCTTCCCTGGGGCAGTGGAGATGTACAGTGTGAAGACCAACCATGTTTCCTTTTCACTTTCCTCTTTTGCATTTGTGCTGTTCCAGTTTCTGCCTCTTCATTTGCCATCTCCCCAGAGAGTTTTGGGATCCTTACGTCTATCCAGCTTATTTCCCTCCTCCCTTCTTCTTCCTCTCTCCATCCCTGGTATATATTCATGAAAAGTGCTACATTTTGAGAGCATCTCAGCTACCAGTGTCAGGACCTCATCTCTTACCCACCGCAACAGGAAGGGCAGCATTTAGCAGTTTGCCTTTTGTAGGGCCTGACGGATTCAGAGCCCTTATCCAAATAATAAAAGAAGCCTTTGCCCTTGATTTGGACACGTCTTGGGAATAAACTTTGTGAGCTTTCACTGGAGCAGAGACTGGTTCTCTCTTTCAGGGTTTTTTGCTATCATTTTGAAGTTTAACAAATTCCTGTGTCCTCCAAGTTTGCTTTGTCTTTCTTACAGTCTCTAATCAACTGCAGCTGGTTTTGTTATTGCAGAAGGTCCAAGCAGATTTAGCAACAAGAATATTTTCAAAACATACGTGAAATTATAACTCCTTCTTGCTCTGAATCAAATCCTGCCAGTGTAAGGAGCCAAGGCATCGTACATCATGCTGCCTTTGCTCAGCCTGTCCGGATTATGGTTTCTTCTTGTGAAGCTCAAATTAACCTTCCTTTTTTTCCTGGCTGACTGCTGATTTCTGGCATAACAGTCTGAGCTGCACAAGAGGTTGGTTGAAGTTCAAATTGCAGGAGTTTTTCACCCTGGAATTTGGAAAACTTTCTTCCTATGTTATTCTTCACAAGGTGAAATGAGCAGATCGTTTACTTTGTCTAATCAAAAGATCATTATGATTATATAGAGGACAGGAGCTCTTTGCATTGTCATTCGTGTGATACGTTATTTACACTGAAAAGATTTATACTATGTTTGTTATCCTTGGCATTGAAAACATTTAATTGTATAATTTACAGTTTTGTGAGACTTTATACCTGACAAAAGAGCTCCACTTTTAAGTGGATGGAATAATTCCATTTTGAAATGCTACCAAAAGGCAAGATTTATTGTTCTGTAGTTATGGTGAAGAAGCATTGGAAAGATGCATATTTGCTTCAGCCATTATTTTTCAGTAGTACTTCCCGTGATGTATGGTGATTTTATGTATTTCTTTGTCTTTTCTCCCTCTTCTCAACCCCCTGCTCTGGCTAGGAATTTGACTCTTTTTTTTTGACACATGTGTTTTTTAATATTTGTTAAAGTCTATTAAAACCTAATTTCTCCTTCTTGCAGATAGTTGGCTTATGGAAAGACAACTGCCATCCCCTGTAACCTGTTCTATTCAGTTCCTGTACCATGGTTTGGCATTTTATTCTGCTAAAAATGCAAGTGAGATTGTTAGACATGTCACCTACAAAGCCAGGGGTCAGCTGCGCAGCTTATTTAATGTGCTAATTTGCTGTAATGTAATCATGCTTGGAATTTGGAATGGACATTGGAGTATCTTGGTGGCAGACTTGGACTCAGATAGGCCATAAACACTTTATTAAAGCCAGGGAAAGTAAGTTGTGGGTCAGATCCTGATTCTTTTTTTGCTCAAAGGGAAGGGTTTGGGTCTTCAGGTGGGATCTCTGGGGCTCGTACAGCTTCATGGAGCCATGGCCCACATGGAGACATAGCTGAACTCCGCAGCTTAATTAATCATGTATTAGCTGCAAATGAGATTGAGAGTATTGAGCTCCATTTGTAGCTCTGTATGTGCCCTGTACAACAAAGCCAGCTTTGCATGGGTTCACATGCGTGCTTGAGGGTTCGCAAGGGATAGAGCCCTTTTCCTGAGGTAGCCATAGGCTCTCTGGACTGGTGTGATGTAGGAAATCATAGAATCCCAGACTGGTTTGGGTTAGAAGGGACCTTAATGATCATCCACTTCTAACCCCCTGCCATGGGCAGAGACACCTTCCAGTAGACCAGGTTGCTCAGAGGAGACATGTTCTTCAAGTCACAGGCTCTGTGCTAAAGGCCAGTTTACAATGGCTTGCCCAAATATTTGCAGGATAAGCATTTCCCAGACACAATCAGTTAGGTCAGTCACCCATAAATTAAGTTGCCTTTTTTGCCCCTTCTTGAGCTTACTTGTAAGCACTAAGTTAGAAATATCTTGCTTGTTCATTAGTTGTGGAACCTGTGTTTGCATTAGTAACATTGGTAGCGGAAAAGTTTCCAAAGGATAAGTTTTGCTGTTGGAAAAAAAAGCATGTTCTGTTCTTAAAGACCATTTCAGCCAGGTCACTCAGATTGGTTTGCCTGGCTGGTTTGCCATTCCTTTCATTTCCCCTTTTTGACTATTATGTTGTAATATGAAAGTTAAAATGGTAACACAATATGTTTCACCATTTGGAAAAAAAGCAATAGTGTTTTAGCCTGGTATTCTCTTACCTCGCTCTCACTTAATCTTTTAACAGTGCAATTATCTCTCATCTTTGTTATTCATTGTGTGACTGTGGCCCTGATGAGATCAATTTCTTTTTCAAGTTTTCTTTCTAGTATTGTGATACCTTTTCTTGTTGTTGTGACATGCCAGAAGAGATCTCCCTGGCAACATCTACCTGTGGTTATTCTCAGTGACTCTCACCAGGTGATTTGCCATGGTGTCCGCTGCACCATTGTTACAGTGCTAATTGGTTTAGCCTTCCAAAAACACAATTCCTTTCCTTTCACTTTTGAAAGTTCTCCCCTGTTTTTGCCACTTTGGTAGGTTTCAGCTTTGTTGTTTGTTATAGCTCTGATTCAGGCAAGAGCTTGAGTATGTCTTGAGATTTAAAGTCATTGTGCTGTTGTATAGGTGACAAAGAAAGGGAAGTGTCTATGCCTGTGTGTTTGCAAGAACGTGCATTCATTCTGCAAATATGGGACAATTCTTCTGCCCCAAGAACTTTACAAGAATTGCTCTATAAAGGCCCAAATACACAGTGTTTGAAACACTGTTAAATAGTTTGTACTTCTGATTTCTTATGCCATGACTAGATCATTCCAGGAGGAGTTCAGCTGCCATATCTACTGGCCTTCTTGCAGCTGGAATCTGAGACCTATTTTTGAGAGCCCAACCCAGCTTACCCTGATACCCGTGGCAAACTTCCCTGGACAGATGAAAGGTGGAGTAGGCTCCATATTAAAATGTGATTTGACTAGAAATGGCATTGCTCTGAACTTAGAGGCAGGGAGCTGTAATGAGATCATATGGTGAGCAAGGCACGCAGCCCAGAAGCTTCCTTTTAAATTCCTTCTTTGCAGATAAGGGCAGGACGAGGATTTGTAACCTGGGTGAGGATGCCTGGTGCATGCCTGGTCTTTATGACTACTAGGTGTGGCCTTGCTTTTGGTTAACGTAAAAGAGTGGAAGAGATGGAATTTGAACACACACCCAAAAAGAGTTCTGCTGTAATAACTGCTCTTTGTTAAGGGTTTACCAAGTAGCAGCCACTGTGTTAACCTGTGATTAGAGAAATCACAAGAACCCTCTGAAAACTGAGCTCCAAGTTAAAACTGTGTTGAGACAGTGCCCTCCTGGGGATGCCTTTTGAACAGAGCTAACTTGGTATCATGTGCCCAGTGCGCTGTGTGTGATTTTCTTCTCTTGTTTAGACCATTTTCAATTTCCTTTCACCTCACAGGAGCTCTCTTCCATTTTAATTCACCTTCCTGGATTTACCCAGATTTCTTATGAATGATCTATAGCAGAAGTGTCCAAATGCAGACTGTGGAATGGGAAGGGGAATTATAAATTATGAAAGACCAATGTAGCTGAGCAGGATGGTGAAGGGAGAGAGGAAGACAAACAGAGGGCATTTGGAAAACAAATAAGAAAACAAAGAGGAAGGTGAGCAGGGCTTTAAAACCAGCAGAAATCAGTTTAAAAACATTTGAAAGTCAGAGAAACTATTGATGAGCAAGTGACCAAAACGCGTCATGACCGTGTGCAACTGTAATGGAAATCCAACCCCAAACAGCGGAACTTAAAAAGGGCAGAAAACGTTTTCAGGGAATAAAAAGCAAGATTTGTTGATTGTTCCGTGTTTCCTTCACCCTCCATGAGCTGAGCTTCAATTTACCATGGAAGACAAATGAGGATTTTAGAATACATGAACAGGCTTATTGGGGGCTAACTGGGGAGTCGGTTGACCTCAGAGGACAGACACAACAGAAGCCTACAGCATGCGAGTGGCAGGGAGCATTACAGAAGGACGACTTGTGATTTAAGGTGCAATTCCCAAAAGAACAGTTCTTTGTCAAGCTGTCGAGGGCGTCTGGTACTTTTCCAGAGGTGCAGATGTACTTTGGCAGTGGGAAGCTGAGACTTAAAGCAAGTCCACCCTGGCTCCTTCTGCTTCCCTGCCACACAGACTGTTCCTCCTATGTTTGCTCCTGCCTGTGCTGTGATGCTCCAGGCTCAGGGTGGCATCACTACCAGCTTCAGTGCAGTTGAGCAGGGGTGAGTGCCCTGTGCTTCTGTGTTGTCACAGCGCTGCATGCATGGGTATGGTGCCACCACAACACAACAGTGTCCAGTTGTGCTTTGCTGGTGCTCAGTCTTAGTCACTGGGGTTAAAAAGGCAAAAATTAGCTGGTGTTTTGCAGCAAGCCACATGAAGGAATGGGAAGCTGAGTGTTCCTTCAGGAGTGTGTCCCAAGGCTGGAGATCAGCAGCAAAACAGCATGTCAGAAGTACTGATCCTTGTGAGGCTGCAGAGAAGTTGCTCAGCAGTCGGCTCAGGTGTTTGTCTGCTCCCGCAGTGACAGATGAAGTGTCTGCACAAGCAAACAAGCTGCATTTGAAATGGTGGCTGGCTGGTTTGAATGCTGCACGCTCCTATTGGAACAGGAATTCCAGTATGTTGTTGCGCTGACAAGCTGCAGATGATGGCTGTGAACATGACATGCAGTTCAGTCTCCCTGTCCTGGTCTCTCTGCTCTGGGCTTGCCAGAAAGTCTACTTACCTCTATTAGAAAGAGGAGGGTAAAACATTAAAAACTGCTTTATTAGGACAATATCACTGCTGGGAGATTGAGGAACCCCAAAGCTGGTCCTGTTGAAGCCTCATAAGGGTCTCTCTAAGGACTGTGTGCAGCTGTATTTCCCTGACCCCATTTGAAAGGGATCATGAAAAAAACAAAACAAGATCACAATCCAGCAACTATGCATTTGGTGGATGTCCTAAAGGGAGTGACAGAAAACACAGAGAGAGGCGATTTTCATGGCAGGCGATGTGTTCATGCTTCAGTAACTCACAGCATCTGTTTGAGCTTTGCCTGCCACGATGGGTAAAGCAGAATCAGAAGATATCATGTAATTAGGTTTCTATAAAGCACATGATAGCAAAGATTAATGAGCAAGGCAAAAATTTCCAGAAAGTAAGGTGTTGTCAGACATCCTGAACTGTCACAGATGGAGAAGTCTTCTGAACACTTGCAATGGCAAAACTGATGTTTGCGTCCGTGTGAATTTTCCTTGTCCTAGAGATGGAATCGGAGCATGGCTGCATGATGCTGCTGTGGTACTGGGTGTTGAGACCTCTAGTCCCAGTGAATGTGGAAGCTCAGGTAGAGCTAACATAAGAAGTAAAATACCAGATTGAGGAGTGGAACAGTTTGGGTAAAAGGTTGGGATATTGCACATTGCTCAGAAGGGAGCAGAGCAGAGGGATAACACATGATGTGCAATGCTGTAAACAGTTTGCACCTGCACTGTAGAAAGACCTGTCCTCCTTAGGTCTCAGTGTACTCTATGTATTAATGCATCATTGGGGCTGTCACAGGTGGGGACCTTTGAGTCAGCAAACGACTAGGACTTTGCTGCCTAGGAGTAGTAAGGATCACTTGCCTGTGTTTTGCCTGTGTTAACTGAAAGCAAAAAGAGAGGGCACCTAAAAACCCCAGGCTGCAGCACCCAGCAGGATTGTGCATGTGCTTTTCTCTTGGTAGTTTTGCTGCCTGGCTCCCAGCTGCCTTCTGCATCTCCCAGCACTGCAGGGATGGTCTGTGTCAGGGGCAGGAGCACAAGCCAGGCTGCCTGGCTCCTGACTTTATGCTGAAGCCAGAAGCACAAGTTTGCCTTCCATCGATGACTTGGGCACTTTTTATTCCTCCTCTGGGAGAGGTCTGCAGCGTTAGGAGAAAATCACTAAAATATCAATGAGGTTTTAGCTGCCTTTAGAAAAAGGAGTGATTTTGAGGGATTTTGGGGTGAACTGTTACAGCGCTGCTGTCTTTTTGAATTATTCTGCATGAGCAGCACAAGAGAAGAACACAGCCTTGCCTCTCAGTGGTTAATTTTCACAAATGTGAATTTTTCCTAGCGGGAGCAAGAAGAAGGTTTCAATATAGGCTATTGTTAGCCCCTGCAAATGCCAAGTGTCTGCTCTGGGGAGATGGAGAACAAAGTTGGCACCAATAATTAGCGGCTGATGCACTGATTTGGCAAAAGTTGCTGAAAATGAACATCGGGTGGAGAGGTCTTGGGATGATTTAGTTAAACACAGTGCGGTTTGAGATTACTTTTGGGATGTTATTGTGCAAAGTGCAGGCCTGATCAGAAGGAAAATGTGAAGGAGTTTGGTGTCTTATTTAGTTCTTTGAGTTTTTCTCTTGAGCTTTCCTAGTGTATTGTTAGCAGTACAATGATACAACCGAGTTACTGATGTTAACTAAGGAAAGTTGAGATGCCAAAACATGAAAAATGTCTCCTTTACTACAGGTGCAACTTTATTCACTTCCTCTTTGGTAAGACACAGGTATTAATTTGTTATGGATGTAACTGTCACTTAGGAGCAAATCCAACATGGGAATAGCACAGTATGGGCCAGTTCATCATCCAAGAGACCAAGAGCAGCGCTGGAGGAGGAGTCCATGTGGTGTGTGGTCAGGCTGTATTTGGAGGCATCCTGCCTGTCTCCCAGAAGAGTCTCCCGGGAAAGGACACTGGTGGGATATCAGGATATGAATCAAAAATCTTGCAGCTCCGGTTGTAAATGTATTGAGCTGTGCTGCTGGTTTTGGGATGATTCCAGCACCAGCTGGAGCTGATGCAGCTTGCTCTCTCCTGGAAAGGACATTGGGTTGGTGCCTCAGAGGTACCAGTGCCCACTGGGCATGTTGCCTTGAGGGGTGGCACTCGAGGGGTGACGGTAACTGCGGATTTGGGGAATTTTTATGCTCCAAGCAAAACTTAAAGTGCTTGGTTGGCACCCACTGGCAGCAAGATGACTCCCAGGGAAACTCCTGATAGCCTTCCTCAGGGAGTCGGCAGGACTGTAAGGATTAGTGTGACAGTGATGAAGTGAGGAGCAGAGAGGGAGCACAAGCAGTTTTCACCGCAGGATGGTAGGATCACGTTTCGCCTCTGGCTGATTTACTCACAGCAGGAATAAAGATACTGCAGTAGGAGTTAGTTTGACTTTGACACATAAGAGAAAGAAATGAAAGCACAGAAGCTCTTGATGCCTTGACAGGCAATGGTCCACCAGAATAACACCCCCCAGCAGTAGAGCTGCCCATCTGTAGCCGCAGTGCAGGCTCGGCTCTCCCGCTTGCCCAGCACTGCAGCTCTGCAACAGCAGGGCTGATGGCTTTGGCCTTGCTGCTGACTGCTTTAGCTCTTGGTGAGCTGCACAGAGAGAACATGACCTGCAGCCCCTGCTAGCCCAGTCTTACTTTTCTAGAGAACTTGTAAGATTTACGGTCAAATTTTACAGAAACTGTGATTTGCCTTATAGATCATCAATGTATGATTGACCCCCAATCCCATAGTGAATCCCCTGGGACTGCTGTGATAGCTTGGTAATTACTGCTGAGTGCTAGCAAGGATTAACACTGAGGTTTCCCTGGTGGAGTAAAACATGAAGTAAGGCTGGAGCTCACTGCTTGGCTGGTTTTGAGCCCTGGTAAAGAGCTGTCTCCATTGCTGCAAGGCCAGACCTGTACCCTCTCCACAGTAAACCTGAGAGTGACAGCTGGGCTCTGCATGAAGAGAGAATTTTCCTGCTGAATCATAGATTCTGACCAACTTGCAGCCCCAGGAGCAGAAGCTGCTGGAGCCTTGAGGCTGGTAATGAGAACACGGTGGTTATGCTTATTAGCTGCATTAAATGCTGTTCTCCCAGGAGAAGGATGTTGTGGCTCCATGGGGATGTAGGACCACTGCGTGTGGCTTTCTGTCTGTCCAGTGCGTAAATTGAGCTCTGCCAGTGCAGTGCAGTGGCCTGCAGCTTTAGGTCTCATGACATGCATGGCCTTGAAGCTTAATGGAGAAATGGTAAGGACATACTGGACACATTGCCCAGGCAATTGTGTCTTTTGGGGACTGTCCTTTGACTGGAGGCCTCTTCTAGGAGGCACGGAGGCAAGCATCTCGCCACACAAGGCACAGCCTGAAGCACCATGGAGCATGGGTGTTCATTCCTCCTGGCAGCCTGGGGCTGTACAGGTTAGTAGGTTGCGCTTACCACAGTAGGAATCTATGGGGGCTCTGCTCAGGCTGCACATTGTTTGGCACATGCTGAAGCAGAAGCCCAGGGCAGCAACCGTAAGGCAAGAGCACAGTCATTGTAATAATGAGCCCAGTGATCTGGTGACTCACTCATCCCTTCCCAAGCAGCCAGTTTTGATGTGAAAACTTCAATAAATGAAGATGGAGAATCCACTTCTGTAACATTTCCAAGAGTTGTTTCTTGTTTCTGCTTTGAAGATGATGGCTTCAACTTCCTCCCTTTCCTTCCTATTATGTTTCTGTGCACTAAGCACTGGGAACCTTTAATCAATCTGGAGTGCTCTCACACCTTCCTTCGCCTCTCTAAGCAAGTCTTTTCCTGAAATTGTCTGAAATCAAGAGGTTCTCCACGGGGATTCTCTTATAATTCAAATGATAATAATGATATTAATGGCAATCATTGTTATGCTGCAGGGTGAAATGTCAAGATTCTATGTTTTCATGTTAATTTTTAGTAGGTAAGTGCCTCATTAACTGTGTCCCATCCTGTAAGAGAACGTGCCTTTCATATCACAGTGACTGTTACAAATCGTTAGCAATAAAGTTGGCTACTATTGTGCCTGATGGATTGGTCTTTGACATGCAATAATGCAAAGTGACATGGCAGATTAGGAGTGAAGTATGAAAAGGTGTTAAAAACATTGTGAGCCTAGTTACAAATTAATTACTTTAATATCTAAATTGTGTCCCTGAGTTGTAACGATAAAGAACATCCATGTCACTACTGTTGAATTGAATGTATGCATCTAGGAAAGTAGCTCATGTTTTGAAGCAAGAGGGATTGGTTTGTTACTACCTGCCTGGATAGAAAAAGGATATGTTGGCAACTGTGCTTGCCTTCTGTGGGCAGTAAGATCAGGATTTGAAGTATGGCGTCTATCTTCAATTGTTCTGAAACGGAAGATACCTGTGGTAGCACAAAACCCCTGAATTGTGTATTATTGTTACAAGTACTTTTAAGTAGTAAGTAATTTACTACAAACAGCTGCTCCATTCTTCTCATGGGGACATTGGTATGATTTGTTCTCCTTTTGACCTTGTATTTATTATGCAGTATTGATTTGTAAAAAGTCTTGCTTTTACTTTGAAAAGTAAAAATCTTTTGGGTCAGATTCCTCTCTCATTTAGGTCATTTTTAATTGACATCAAGTGAAACTAATGCTGTTATGTAATACACAGAAAATAAACTCTGCTACTTTACATACACACCAACTTAGCTGAGACCTGAGCCTGAACCTCTCTTGGTTGACAACCTGTTTGTCTGTTTGGTTTCAGCTGCTAACCTCACTAATCTGGACAGCCTTGACAGCACATTGAGCTTTATTGAAGACCGGATGCATAGATCGAGGCAGCGCTATCGAAGGCACGCGACGGAGGATGATTACAACATTGAAGTCCTTTTGGGGGTTGATGACTCAGTTGTTCAATTCCATGGGAAAGAACATGTCCAGAAGTACTTGCTGACCCTGATGAATATTGTGAGTATAACCCCACTAACTGCACTGTGGGAAGGAAGGTGAACGTAGGTTGGTTTAGCCATTTGAATAAGGCATAACAGGTTTTTCTTACAGCAGGAGATAAAATAACTCTAGCAGGAAAATTCAGAAAAGGCCACTTTCAGAAAAGCCCAAAGGGGAGAAGGAAAAGAAGAAAAAGGGGCCAAGAAAGAAGCTGACTAGGGGACTCAAAATATTCGAAGTCCTGCTTATGTATTTTGGTGGAAGGGGCACAGAGTCAGGGGCTCATGTTCTTGGAAATCATTACATTTTAGTTGCATATTGCCTTAACCTAAGCTCCCTGCTGAAAAACATGGTTTGGAGACCTTTCTTCAAATGAGGTTCTATTAGAAACTTTGATTGGTTTATACATTTTTAAAACCACTCAGTTAAATCCATTTGATTCCTCAACAACCGCCTTAAGTCCCAGGCCACCAACCTACTCCTTGTTCACCCTGCAGTAAAATGTTACACACTTTATCACTGAACTTTCTGAAATTGATTTAATATTTACTTCATGACTGACATCTTTCGGTTTCCTTGGTTAAATATTTACCCTTCAGAACCATAGTCTGTACAGCAGCGTATACAGTGTAGAAGTGATGAAAGGAGATACTAGAGAATATTACATTTGAAAGAACTGTTTTTCCTTTCTAAATATCAGTGCAGCAGGCACAGCTGCCCTCTAGTACCTTGGTCAATAAGCAAGGAGTCTATTTTCTGGGAAAAGAATCAAGTTTTGAAAAAGTATTTCTATTACAGATCAAAACCAAAACATGTTTTATTCTTCTGGCCAAAAAAATGGAAGTGAGTGGTAGCCCCCTTCACAGGCAGCTCCTTCGGAATGACTCTTCCTTCTCATTCCCATCTGCAACAGGAGTCTTTTCTCAATAAAACACACTTCTCTGAAAACTTCAGGTTCAGTGACTGGGTGCTCTTAGTGAAATATTGTTGAGTAAAATATCATAGGTCTGCTCTGTTTTTGACAAACAGAGTATGACTGCTGAAGCGATGTCAAGAGGATGAGTGTCTGTAGGTGACTATTTGGCATTACAAGCCATAGAGGCAGATATATGGACAGAAATCCAGGCTGTGAGGTACGTTTTCCTGGGATGTATTTTTTCCAAGATATATTTTTTTAATTATGGAGCTTGTTTCTTTCTTTCTTTGTTGCATTCTGTTAACAATGTGTCGAATGTCACCGTTTTTCACTGTAAATGAGAGGTGGAATACAATTTAAGAAAAACCCTTGTGTGATGTAAATTCAGTTGCACTGACTTTTTATAACACTATTGTAAATAGTTAAAAACCTGCACTAACGTTAGAGTTATAAGGTACTTAGTGTCTGCTCTGATGGCTATAAATACATGTATTCTAACAGAAATGACATAGTGAATTTCATTTATGTGTGTGGTTTGTTTCCTCTGAGGCTTAAAACAAAGTCTACAGTGAAACAGATGGTTTTATGCATCTCTAAATTAACAAGCCAAACAGGCCAAACCAGGAATGTGACTGAAATGGATTATACAGGACTCTTTACTTATCATGTCACTTAAATCTATTTTTAAGAATTAAAATACACAGTAATGGTTAAAGAAGCCCTAAATGTTCCAGTTCTGGAATATACTTTTCCCTAATTTTAGCAAACCATCCAACACACAAATTGTAAGGAATAACAGCTCTTCAGCATGCTGTCTGTGCAAGTGGTTTAGAAAGTGCAGCCTGTGTAACCATCCCCATAGGGCTGTAGCAGCTCTTGGCATAGGCAGTAGTTGTTCTGTTGGGAGAAACATGTCTTCTGGGGACTGAGGATGTGTCACTTGCCCTGTGTTCAAATACAAGGAGCAGTTTGAAATCCACAAGCCTCTTGAGGAGGCTCTGTACAGTCTTTGGCAGTTGTCAGTGTTGTCTTGTTCTTTTCTTCTTCAAAACTCAGCTGGTTTCTAGAGTCTGTATTTAGCAGAGCGATGGGTGATGATAACCAGTTCTGTTTCCATCTGTCCAAGTGCTGCTCCAGAATAGGGAGGCAAAAAGAGTTTGTTACTGCAGATCCCAGGCAATGCTGGAGACCTGTATCATGTTGAGGGACATCACAATGCATAACTTGTCCTTCCCTTTGGCACTGTAATTGCAGCTGGCAGCTCCTCCAGCTCTTGCCCTCATTGCTAGCTGAATGCAAAGCATGCTTCTGTTTAGACCATTCCTGTGGTCTCCTTTGCTGACGCTCACACAGTGACTCTCCCATTGTCCTCTCTTTTACCTCCTTGTGTAGTTGGTTTTGTCTTTTTCTTTCTGTAGAAAATGGGCCCAATATAAAAAACCTGGGGGTTCTTTGGCTGTTAGGGGTCACTCGGATGCAGTCTGTTTCTAATGAGATGCATAGGTCCAAGGGTACCTGAAAAAGAAGAGAAGGGTACAAAAAATTCCAGCTGTCTTTTTAAATCTGGTGGAAGGTCCTACCACAACCATCAGATTGTGTGGAGCCCTGCTGGTTTTATGGATGTAATCAATTAGCTGCGAATGGTAACAAGGTAGTAAATATTAAATCAAAGAATGCACAGAAAGTAAATAAAATATTAGTGTAAGTATTTACTGGAGATAAAAGGGTGGTCAAATAGTTGAGTATCTGTCATTCCAAAAATTAAATAAGTCCCAGGTGAATCCTCCCTTATGCCCAAGCACCTGGGTACATGACATCACTTTCCCAGAAGCAGCTCCCAGCATGGCTTCTTCTCCCCAGTTTGCTTGATTTCATTGCATGTGATGGCGTGAGCAGTTGTCCTTGATTAACTTTTCCCAGGGATCTTGGGTGGAACCCTACCACCAACCCAATCAAAACAGTATTTTTTTTGTCAAGCCCAGTGCAATGACTTATTCAGTAAATCTGTTTTGTGCCATTCAAGTGATGTGTTACAGTCCACACCTAAAAGCCATAAAGTGAGGAAAAACAGGGGCTGGGTGTCCTGGCTATCTCAGATAGCTGTGCTAATATTTATCCCAAAGTTTGGAAATGAAGTCACTCCCAAACGAATGGTGGTTGACTCCAGAGGAGTTTTAACACTTTGGGCTGCAGCCACGTATCGCCTGACTGTTCGCCAGCTGCTTCACCACAGTGAGCTCGGCCTCTTGCCACCCCCTTTTCATCCTCCAGTCATTTCCTCATACAAAACCTTTGGTTTCTCTTGACATCCTCTCTTTTCTCTGCTCAGCACCATCAGGACATTCAGTCCATCTTTGGAAAATATGCCATTGTTTTCACATTAGAGACCCTCAGCTGCCTCCTGCTTGCACCAGTTTCTTTTGTACGTCGTGCTGTGTTTTTTCCTGGAAAGGATATTAGCTTGCACAGTCCTCTGCATTTCCAAGCGTGAGCCCACACATTGCACAAATTAACTTTGTATTTATAGCATGCAGGAGCATTGCAGCAGAGGAGAGAGATTTGAGCGGTATCTTGCAGCTCTGTAGTTGACTCAGGAACATGGAAGGTGATTCAGATTCAGCAAGAAGAAGGCTAAAAACCCCAGGGATTTTATTTGCTCATGTGGATGTTTGGGAAATATTAGAAAAGGCTGGAAGTGGTGTTGGAGAATTATCTTGTTCCTTAGGAAATGAAAGGATTTCACTGCAGGATGCTTTGAGAGGAGGAGCAGGGTGCTGAATGGATGTCACTGAGCTAGATGGCTTGGATGGGTGTACTGTTCTCTGGGTGGATGGCTGAGCCCAAAGAGTGGTGGTGAATGGAGTTAAGTCCAGTTGGTGGCTGGTCACAAGTGTTGTTCCCCAGGGCTCAGTAATGGGGCCAGCTCTGTTCAGTTCTTTATCAGTGACCTGGATGAGGGGATCAAGCACACCTTCAGTAACTTTCTAGATGACACCAAGCAGGGTAGGAGTGTTGACCTGCTTGAGGGCAGGAAGGCTCTACAGAAGGATCTGGAAAGGCTGCATAGATAGGCTGAGGCCAATTGTATAAGGTTCAACAATCTTCACGGCAAAAGTCTTGAAATTTCTTTTCCATTCCTTTACTGTTAAAGTTGTGATACTGCAGTATTTAGGGGTTAGTGTCTGTTACATCTGTATACATAGATATATATGGCCAGAATACTTGGAACGTTGAAACTCATCTCTTCAAAGTAGATAGGTGCCTAACTGCCATTATTTGAAAGGGACATAGACCCTAAATAGGATTTATGCCTCACTCTGGGCTAAATATATCTGAGTATTTAGTCATTTCCCTGCCTTTGAAATCAGTAAGAATCGGTTTTAAAAACTAGCCCATGGGATTATGTCTCTCCCAGACTTTAAGTGAAACTTCATCTGCAGAACAAATACATTAACCAACTTCTCATTTGAATAACTGAAATCAATGGGAGTTATGCAGCTGAGGGCTTTGGAAAGTCCCCAGAGTCTTTCACCTGCATATTTCAGCACTACATGTCTTTGAAATTGTGGCCCTGAGGCACTGTTGAATATGTTATCTGTCCTCTTTAATAGGATGTACATGATACTACTATTATAGATGAGATTTCTGCTTTCCTACCTCTGGCTGATGAAGGATGAAGATTTGCAGGTACAGAACAGTAAGTCCCTATTGAGAGGAAAGGGTAGAAATGCCATCAGTTTCTAACTGGCAGTTGGACGGAAACCTGAAAGCATGTCTAATTCAAGCTGTTAAAAAGAATGATTGAATACTTTGAAATAATGATGCACCCTATATCCAAAATCACGTTTTTTAAACTAAAAATCTTTTTTTTTTTTTTTAGATGGGAAGGATATTTCAGTAATGGAAAATTGACTGGAATTCCAGAAATTAAATAATTCATAAGCACCAATGCTCATTACCTCAAATCAGTTTATTTCAATATGTACATTTCCTATCTGAGAGGTTACGCAGATAACAAATGCAAGTCCAGCTCTATTTGTCTGAGGAACTTCAGCTGTCAACAGTTAAATTACAGCTTGTTTGAAAATTTAAATATATGCTTGTGAATTAACTCCACGTTTAGACTGCTCATTATAAACCAGTGGCTGTGACTAGTGAGGACGGTTTCTGAAGATGCCTCATGAGATGATTTTTGTTCATTATCTTGATTGTCACATTAGAGTGGAATTTGCGCTTGCAAAGGGGCATTCAGGAGGTCCTGCAGGAAATATCCTCTCTGATCTCTTACAGCTTTTGCTCATTTTTACAGGGGTATTATTTCCAGTGCTAATTGGGTGAGCATTGCTCATTATTATTAACTGGAATGTACCTTGCTGCCCTATTGGACATGACCCAAATCATCACACAGGGTTTGGTACCATCCTTGAGGTAGAGGGTAGATGCTGTTAGGAGACAGATTTTTCCTTTGCTCCAAATGCTGACATGAACTTTAGCCATTAAGGTTGCACTGACTGACTTTTGAGTTGTGATAGTGCAGTTTGTGTGATGGAGTGTGGATAATTAGTGTCAGCTTTCAAATTTTGGATGCTTTTCTTAACCAAACCACTTTGGATATGAAGAGTCACCATATTTTTTGCATTGACCACACCCCTATCCCTTGTAATAATGTAATAAAAGAATCCGCTTAATTAATTTATGATACCATTGTTGATTTTATTAATATGATCTTCAGACTGTAATTTAGAAAAATCTTGAGCCTTTTGGTGCAAAGGTAATTTAGAGTGAAAAGCTGTAAACTTCTCAGAGCTGAGGTTTGTAGGCAAGAATGAGGAGTTACAAGAACCCAAGGGAGGAACTAAGAACCTAAATTAGTCATGAAGTCAGAAAACAGACTATGACCTTTCCAAAGCCAATGTTACAGTCAAAGATGAGATAGAGACCTGTAACATGAAGCTACCTAGTGCCTTGCCAACACATCTGCTCTGGGGAATGTTTTTCATTCTGATCAGAAGCAGCTAACTTGGACTTGGTAGCATCTACTGACTCTCACACTAGGGAAGGTAAATCAGGACTCAGACTCGAGTTTGCATTCAAAATGCCTGATACTTATCTCTGTTTTGCAATGTACACTGCCAAGCTCTTATAAAACTGCCTGTTGCCTGTGGTTTTAAGCAGAATGATAGATGTTTTCCAAATCTGAGACCACAGTTTGACCTTTAAGTTTCATGTGTGTTCTGTGCTTTCATTATTCTGTTCTCCTTGTGATGCTCAACAAAGATTTCAGGGAAAAAAAGAGTTCCCCTCTAAGGAAATGAGGAAATGCCTTGTAAGGACTAGAGAAAAAGATTGGGAGGCATAAGTTTTGCATGGTAACTTTCTACCTATTTGACTGTAGTGTACCCACTGTAGTGAGGAATCAGTGTAATGTTATTCCTGTGGGATTAAGATGAAGCTTTGGGAATGTTAGAAATGTTAGTTTGGGATCTTTAAAAGCATAAAAGAGGTGGTGAAAATCTAAGAGGGTAGTGATGTTTGAAGTGGGAACAGAGGAACATAAAGTGAGAGGGGAACGCTCTTGAGAGGGTCGGATTAAAAAAGTTTGTGCTCCGTATCCACCGTGACGTTTCTGGTTCCTATTCTGTAATTCAAACCAGCCGTTTCTTACAGAAATAGACAATCACTGAATGCCCACCAGGCACCCAGGCTTTGCTGCAGATAATTGTGATCTGATGAATGAGCTGCATCCTGGGCTGGGTGCAAACTGACTTGCGAGGAGCACTGCCGTCCCGCAGGGAAGGCGCTGATGCTCTCCAGTTCCTCTGCTATCGCTCTGGCAGGGATCCACATATGGTCCCTGCTCTGCCCGGGAGCACGTAGCCATCAGTCGCTTCTGCAACAGTAGTTAAGCAAGGAGGTTGGTGATCAAAGAGCTGTCTAATTGGGTTGGATGGATCAGCGATTTGTGGTGGCTGCAGAGCCAGATGCAGAAAGTGCGTCTTGTATCATGCCCTCTGCAGATGGTTAGATATGCCCTCTGAGGGCCACTGGAGCTGGGTCAGATGCTTTTGAGGTTGATGGTAGCCAGAGGTTGAAAGTCTTCAATGTCCATCAGGGGTGTGCTCAGGGTGCCTGAGGAAGCAGTGCCTGCCCAACCATGCAGTGCAGTGCATCGAGCCGCAGAGGGTCCTGAGGGATGAGCTCAGCCGCAATGATTTATGGTTCAGTGGGATGGAGATGTCTTGTGATGAATTGGGCTGGCTTTTGCATAGCGGATACTGACAAACTTTGCAAGGCTGGGAACTTCTTCAAGCTGCATGAATGAGTTTGTCGATGACTTGCCAAAATATACAGATTATTCTCCAATTGCACATTGGTTTAATTAGAGATTCAGGGAGCCATCTGACTCTACCCCCAAATCCTGCCATCTCTGTCAGCAGGTGACTTGCTCTGCACCAGGACAGGCAAACCTGCAGGCTCTTTATAACTATTTGTGTTACAGCAGTTCTGAAAATTGCCTTTTAGGATTGGGTTCCACTTTGCTCAGTAATAGAAACTTTGCACTGCTTCTTTTACAGCATGCTGTGTCTCACAGATGCTTAGCTTGTCTTTAGTTGGGGTGTTTTGATGTATGCTACATGCTTACTGTGCTGACTTCATACTCACTCAGGGCAGGAGAATTATAAAATAACAGAAGAAAAAATAAAGTCTTTGTTTTTCTTATGTAGCACCAATCTGTGCCTGATTTCTAAACAGAAACTTTAAATAGAAATGTGTGTTTTGCTTTGATTGAAATGTCCCAGGAAAACAAACCAAAGTTATCCCAAAATAGTCTGTGAGCTACAATAGCTTGATAAAAGTCTCTAGAGTATTCCACCATGCTTTGAATTCCTTGAGATTTACCCAGCCTTTTTCATCACCCTCTATAAATGCCGAATCACTGCAGGACATCTAACAAGATGTAATGCATTCACTGCCTTCAGTTTAAGAGCTGGGATTTTGGTATGGTCTCTGTGTACTTCCTTTTCCCATGCAGCAACATAATGGTATACTTACCGATCAATAATAGCAGATGTTGATATGAACCAGGATGTTCTATTGAAGTATATGGAGGCACTGTGCTGTAAAAGTACTAGGCAATCATTTTCACACCTTTGTGTAATTACTACACAGGTTTCTGCACATATGTATCCATTGTCTGATTATCTCTGCTTTGAAACAAACAAACAAACAGTTGAGTTAGGTGAGAACCTGGAGCATTCCAATTCCACAGGTTGGTTGGACATTTTGTGCCCTATGCAATGAACTGCATTAGCTTAACTCTACTTGCCTGTGGAAATTTGGAGAACATGAGGTAGGGGTTGTGGAGGCCCTTTTGGTGTGTGCACTTTTCAGGAACATTTGAGAGCGCAACATTCAGTCACTTGGATCTTGTATCTCTAATAACTTCCTGAAACAAAGAGGTGCAATTTAAGCCATGCTGAAAAAAAGAAAGCATCTCTTTCGGTGTATTATCTGCATGCAGTGAGACACTAGCAATAAAGCAATAGCTTAGTTTAGAGAAGGGTGTGGAGGGTTCAGTTCAGCTGCTGTGTGAAGAGGGCTTGGACTCAACCGTATTAATGAAACCAAGACCCAGAGCTTTGAATTGCCCCACTGTCTTGTGGAAAATCCAGTATCCCAAGAGAACCAAGCAGCTCTTTACAGTGCTTGTGCTCTTGTGTTCATTCACAGTTTGTTTGTTAGATGTCATTTGCATGAACAGTCAAACAGTGTTTTAGTTCTGTTCCATCAATGTTTTCAAGCCAAGTTTCAGTTTGGCATGCAGCAGCGATACAGTTGTTCTGTTACTCAACTATTGTTAAAAGAGGCTTAGGTTAAACTCTGGAAGTTAATGAGAAAACGGTGTGCAGCAATTTGGATTATGCTTTATGAACTAATTAAATACTCATTTACATGCTATGTTTACTGTCCTGTATACACAGAAGGTTTTGTTTAGTACTCACATCATGTATAGGTAATTTACAGCTTATTTCAGCCTCATATCCTTGATACATGTGCTCTCTTCCCACTACAAAGAGAGTGAGGCAAATTAATATCCTTGCCTCCTTGACATCATGCAAGGGTCTTTTTCCAGGGTGAAAGAATTTCTGTCAGATAGAACATATGTTAATGTCTTAGCTCTTTATAATCTGTATTCAGTAATGGTCCTCAAAGAACATTTTTATAAATAGAGGAATTAAAGTTAGTCTTCTAAAATCTTGTTTAGACATGTAAATTAATGATCTGATTTCCAGAGGTGTTGTTTACAAAGCAGATCTGAACAGATTAGCTACTTCTACAGCACAATGAAAGTAGTGGCCCCTGAAGCTACTCATGACCACGGGCTCCTCGCAGGCCATCTTGCAGCCAAAGAGCTGCTCATCAGCCCGTAAGGAGCCTGGATCCCGGGCATCCCACAGCATGTTCCCCAAGTGCCCAGGCAGATGCCCTGCAGCATGGGAGGCTGCTCCTGGAGCCATGGTTCAACCAAGCTGTCTCCTCACCGTCAGCTCAGGACTTCTAAAATCTTGGGACTTTCAGCAGGCATAAAATGAAGCTTTTCTATCCGAATGTACTAATAAAATGAATTAAAATTCACTTTAAAATGTCAATGATGATTGCTTAACAAAATCCTACAGTAATGTGTTTAGTTGTAATGATTTTTGCAGATAAAAGATGGGCCATTAAAACTAGGGCTGATTGAAGAAACAGGACATTATTTACTGTGTTTCTAATGAAAGGTTTTCTGAAAGTTACTTATTAGCTTGTAGCAATGAATCTATTTTGTAGGAATAAATGAAATTGAGGTTCAGCCAGCAAAGCAGTCCAGTTTGGTGCAACCCCTACCAAGGGAAGGAGGTTTTAGGAAAGACACTTGCCTTACAGGGATTCTCATCTGCCTCTTCTGATCCATAAAGCTAAACCCCTGCCTTTTGGCTGAGTCTCATGCAGCCTTTCATCACTGAATACCTAAATCAGCCTCTGTAACAGTTAATATTTGCCTAGCTTGCTTGTAGCAGTGTTTCCCAAGTAATCTTTATACATCCACTTCTCACTCTCTACTCTAAATATTTACAGTTTTCTTTTCAGTGTTCCTAGGGTGATTTCCCTGTGTGCATGTTCAGTTATGCAGCTGTGGTATAAGAAAATAAGAGAGTTTTTAACGTGCTAGCATTTGGTAGCTTTTGTTCTGCTTGCAGTTTAACATTGATTAGTTTTGACACACAATAAATCCAGCCCATGTGGCTGACCATGCTTTTTTGAAGGAGGTATATCCTCTTGTCAGAGTGCGATGTGATGGGTCCCAGATGGAAGAGTTATGGGGTGCAGCTGAACTGAGCCAGCAAGTGACCCTCAGGAAACGGGTCCTGTCCCTCTGCTCACTCATCCCATTCCCCATGCATGGTCTTGCCAAGCAGGGTGCCATTCAGGATTTGGCTTGGATTACTGCACTTGGGGATCTAGCAGGCACACACAGCTGGGATGAGGTAGGGAAGAGCCAGGAATCATCCTTCTTACCAATAGTAGCTGTTAGATCAGCTCAGCTGCATCGTGTCAGTGCACCATGATATGCGTAAGTCCATTCAGGCTGGCACTTAAATATCTGTTAATATGAAGTCTCTGATGAAATGTTGATTTTAAATGATTTCCAGAATTATGGCCTGTTGGGAGGCTACAACAGGGTTCAGGAAAGAAAACATTCCCTCTCATACTGGTAGGATTTTGCCCATTTTATATGTAATCGCGCAGTGGTCTTTGGCTTAATGAGTTAAAAGGTACTGCTGTGTCACTGCTGTCATAGTTACTTGTTGCCAGTCCTGTGGTTAAAGCACTGAACTCTTTTGCAGGTTAATGAAATTTATCATGATGAGTCCCTGGGTGCTCACATTAACGTTGTCTTGGTGAGGATAATCCTGCTGAGCTACGGCAAGGTAAGTAAAGGTTAATTTGAATGGAGGATGTCAATATCTCTGAGCTTCATTCTTTTATGAACAAGTTATCAGTGACATGTATTGGGTTTGTACTTTAAGTCATAGATTGTCCTTACCAGTCTATGAATATAAAGAACTTCTATGTTTATATGTATTTGTTCATCATGTGAAGTTTACATTTCAAATAATTTCAATTTTTTCTAGGTTTTCCCTGTGTCAGTTTAAGCTGCTGCTTAGCCCTCACAGTCTATCTTTTTGGATTTGTTTGGAATAATCCATGAAACACAGTGAACATTTTGGTTCCTAAAAAAACCTATGAGGGTGTAGAGGAAGAACTGTATGTAACAGTAAACACAAGATCAGTTCTGTAAGATGCTGAGGGCTACAGCCTCATTCCAAGATATCATTTAAAATTAATGCCTAACATTAGTGGAGCTACACATATGCTTAAAGTTAAGTGTGAGTTCTGTGGACTAGGGGCCAGAAGGCAAGAGCTCTGCAGATCAAATCTGTAATTAAGAATAACCAAGTGTTCTTTCCTTTGGTGTTTCTGTGGAAGGGAATACTCTACAGGCAAAACTCAGGTAAAGAGGAATGAAATGCCAAATGGCTTTCAGAAGTATCACACTGTTCTGTATCTATGTCCTACTTTTACCAAATCAAGATCAAATTCCATGGAAACAGGAACAGGGCGTTTCAAGTATGTTGATAAATGCTTTGGTTAAGGACATGTGATTTTAGTGCTCCTTATACAACATAATGCCCAGCTGCTCAAAACAGAGTGTTGAATAACATACCTTTCGGTGACGAGTTGCTGGCATTGGCATGTTCATGTAATAAACCTGGCTCTGGAAGGCTCTGTGTGTGTTCATGCAAGTTGCTGAAATGCTGTCAGTGAAGAGCCATTGTGAATCTTGCCAGTGGTGAAGCTTCACAGACATTCACCAGTTTACCCTGCTCAACTAAGCTAAGAATTCTTCTCTCTGGAGCAAATGATGGAGCTCTTACTTTTAGCCTGGACTCTGCTGGAGTCCAATCTCCTGGATTCTGCTGGAGTCCAATCTCCTGGATTTGGGATAAACTCTTTTGTCAGAGCTTCTTCATCTGAAAACTAAACACACTGATCCATCTTCGCTCTTCCTGCAGTGATGTAGATGATGATGTAGTTATGTGTTTTGGATAGGCTGAATCAAGTGTGCATCCTAAACTGAAGGTAAAAAAGGTCACATTTGCCATTTTGTGAGCGAAAGCTCATGGTGTGTGTGGTTAACATTAAATTACAAACTAATTGAAACACCCTGTGATTGCTGTAATGACTGCAATCTGAGGGATTGCACAGTGACTAATGATTCTTGTAAAAATCTGATATTGCAGTAGTGGTAGAAGCCCACAGAATCAGCACATGGTCTACTCACTTCTCTGCTGTTCTTATTTCAGAAGTATTTCATAATTGTTATGTGTGTCCATCTTTAGCTCTATAGATCTGCACCAGTCTGAATGCCAATAACTCCTGCCATTTTTCTGATGGCAGACAGTAGTTTTGGTAGAGCTCATTTCACATTAAGAATCTATATTTTCTGTTGAAGAATAAAGATTTGTCCACTGGTAATATGTAAGTTATTGATTTCATTTTAATCTTTAGAGAGGAGAGTGAGGTGGAATGTAGAAACTCACTTCTTGGTGGGTCCTTGGCCACATCACAGCAGGTAGCACTATGTAGTCTGCTTATGGATAGTCTATTTCTGGATTCTAGATCTGTAATCTGCAGTGGATGGTGGTGTAGTTCCTGAGTTATCCTGCTGGTTTCAGCAGGGCATAAAATGGAATAATTCTGGATCACAAGCTTGCCCTAAATAACTGTGAAGATAATTTAGTTTGCATGTCTGTATGTGATTCTTACTTATCTGGGAGGCAATTTATGGCATTCTGGAAAAAGTCAAATGAATGGAAAAGTTATCATTTCATTGCTTCTCTACCTGGTGGTGTGGGCACCTACATGCCCTGGCTGCATAAGAATACAGTTTTTAACGTTTGTGGTTTTTAAGGTAGCGATCAGAGGACTAGTACCAAAGGGTGGAAGGGGAGGAGGTTTGTCTTTGGAGCATCGGGATTATTTAGCAGCAGAAAAGAAGAGAGAAAAGGTGTATAGTTCTTACTTTCTGAACCTGTTCTAGAATTACAACAAAGCCTTCAATATTTTACTATCCCACACAGCTGCACTAATGATTTTTAGGAATACATATTCAAAGTACATAATAAAAGGAAATGACTGTGTACAAGTTAAGGCAGTGCATGAATGAGGCAGCCTGGCTGGCTTCACAATATGAAAATATTATCCTAGTCTTGTTTGAGTAAGCATTTCTTTTGAAAGCATGTAGCTGGTATCTTCAGATTCATATGCTTCGTTGTAGGCAATTTATACATATTAGCAAGGGTGCCATTTAAATCAACATAATTACATGATGGTTCTGTAATTGATGAGTTATGTACCATCAGCATCAGGTTTATGACAGCAGTCTGAGCTATTGCCAATTCTCTACCACTAAAAAGCCTTCTCCTCTATCGTATTGGTTTAGTTTTTTTAAAGAGGATTATATAATTTCGTACAATATCTGCTGATAAGAATAATGTGGACAATACTTGAGTTGCATAGCAACCAGCTTTTCAGTGGCTCTTGCTTGAAGGTACTCCACTTCTTGAAATGTACTTATTCTTTAATATTTTCAAACACAGCCAACTGTACATTCAAAAGTAATTTCAGTAATTGCATAATTGCTCTGGTAAGATGAAAAATCGGAAGATCTTCTGTGGTAATCACATGTTGAAATTACGCCGGGGCAAATTCAAAAGAGCTGACACAGACTTACTGAGTTAATACATTGTGTAGGTAATCACATCTGGACTTAGACTGAAGGTAGAGGTGGAGACCTGCCAAGGAGCACCACGCTTGCATGCTGGCTGGGTGTCGTGTTTGAGGAGAGGGCAGTGTGTGGCTGTGCTGTGTCTGTATAGATGAAGCTAACAGCCCTTTCCTGATTTCCCACTTTTCTTAGTACTTCAAACAAATTAACAATTCTTCATGAAGGCTTTGCCCATGTCTCACTGAAGCCCACTCATTTATCAATTCCATCAATAGGGTAGAAAAATATGTTCCACATCTATGGTGGCTTTGGAAGTTAGAGTGCATTTCTCTGTGTTTTCTTTACATTGGCTCCCAAGGTCACAGGCTGTTTTGATATGATGGAATACTGCAAATAAGTAAACAGGGTACGTGCAGTGCATTTTTCTTCAAATGGGAAAAAGATGAGCTGGCTCACTTCTGCCTGTTTGACTTCAGTAGTAGGAAGATTGGTTCCAAATTTTGGCAACTGTCGAAACATTTGAGATGAATGTAATTCAATGTTTGGGCAAATGATTCCATTTAGACCTATTTTCGTTGTAACGGCTCTGTAATCCAACTAGCTCTAGAATACTCACGGGAATAAGCAAAGCAACCACTATCACCAAGTGTAGAGGAGGTGGCAAGAGATGAGCTGAGAATGGGTTTAACAACCCTGACTGGTTGTTATAAAATTTGCTTGGAAACATTTAAGTCCTGAGCACTGCATAAAATCCTCTCATCACCTCTTTGAGGTGGATGAATAAAGATTATTATTTCCATTTTACAGCTAAAAAAACAAAGATGCTAAGTGTTATTTTCCAAGGCCACACGGAAGGCCACTGGCAGGCTGGGATAAGACCTCAGAAGTTCCTGGCTCCAGCCCCACGCTCTGTCCATGAACAATGGTGATTTTGTGTGCAGATGAGCTGCCCTTGCACAGCAGCAGAGATGAGGACACATTTAGGTGGGATGGGTGTAATTAAAACCTTTATGAATGAAAAGAAGTCAGAAGGACTTGCAGGACCTGCAGGACTTCCAATAAATGCAGCCACCTGAGGATTTACGAGGGTTATTTCTTGGGAAATGTGAACATGGCAGTGCAGAACACCTCTGAACTGTCTGTTGGAGCAACATGCATAGCTTGATTCACCCGTATTCAGCCTGGAAAAGGGTGGGATGCTGTGTCTGCTCTGTATGCATCTGTCAACCAGTAGGGAGAGAAACCCCGTGTTAGCTATAAACCAACCCAACAAGTGGTCATACTCTAGCCATGTGTTAACTTGGTGAAACTGAAAGAGGAACCTGGCCACCAAGGCCGAGAGCCTTTCAAAAAGGTTCAGAAGGGAAGAAAACCCAAGTAGCTTTAAGATGGCAGTTCAGGAAGAAGGTAATATGGGGTGGGTACCTACAGTCTCATAGGACCAGGCTGTTTGAATGAGAAGGATTTATCAATTGTGCACATCCAGGATATCAGCAGAGCTCCTACTGCCTTCATTTGGGCAAGATTTTACCTTCGATCTTTTCATAAAATGGTGCTTTCTTTATCTCTGCCATCTGACCTTTTCAGTCTAAGCACGATGAGCAGGGAAGATGTTCAGTCTCAGCCAGGTTCTCCTCTCTGTTCCCCAGGGGGTGGCAAAGGTGACACAGCTGAAGTGGAAGGACAAACCAGGTTTATCCCTTAAATCTGCTGTTCGTCATTACCATTTTGCTGTTGACTCTGGTTGGAGGGAAAGGAATGAGTGTTCTCCTTGTCCTGGGAAACTGCAAAGATTCTGGCTGAGAGCATTTTTGCCTGGCAATGCAAAGAGGTTGTTGCCTGTACATTAGAGTTACAGAATAGCTGTGCTTGGACAGGACCTGTGGGCATCATCTAGTCCAACCCCTGTGCTCAAAGCAAGTTCACCTAAAGCTGGTTGCTTGTGACCTTGTCCAGCTGGGTTTGAATATGTCCAAAGACAGAGACTCCGCAACCTCTTCGGGCAACCTTTCCCAATGTTTGGCCATTCTTATGGTAAAACTGCATTAGCACTCTCACCATTTTTTCCTTGCATTTAAATGCCATTTCTTATATTTCGGTTTGTGCTCATTGCCTCTTGTGCTTTCTCTGGATACCACTGAGAAGACTCTGGCTCAGTTGAGTTTACTCCCTTCCCGATAGGTATTTATGTACATTGATGACATGTTCCTGAGCCCCCTCTCCTCCAGCCTCTCCTCGTCAGGTCACTAATGTGAGTTGAGTATCTTAGCTTCCCACTCCCATTGGTAGATGTGGAAGACCTGATCAGCAGGAATCAAGCCCTGATCTTACAGTATGGTATATAAACGTGTCTGAAGATGATGTTCTTGACCCCAGCTTTTGGCTGTATCCAGTAACCAGTTTGACACAGGCTGAGTTGCAAGGCTAGAACCTATGTATTATAAAGCAGTTTGGCTGCTGTTCATATTTTTGCACTTTTTCATATGTTTAGGGTGGAGATAAAGATGAGACGAGATATTGTGCCTTATTTACATATTAGACTCATAGCTCATAATTTCCTACTGTGTTTCCTCAGGACCTTGAAGATTGTAGAGCTGGCTGATAGCATGAACGGTACTTTGTATTCCTGATCTGCTTATATTTGTACAGAATTAGAGACTGAAAAATGTTTACAAACTGCTGCCATAAGAAAGCTTTACAAATCCTTTGAATGCAAAATGACAGTTTGCTGAATGAGCTATTTCTGTTAGTTCAGTTACCATGGACACTCAATAATTGTGTTTGTTTATTTTTTGCCTGTCTTGTTCAGAATGAGAGAACAATATAGAAGATCTAATCCAATATGCAATGAACAATGGAAGTGCAATGTAAGCAGTGTGTTTTGCAGAGACTTTAAATATTCAAGAAGGGAAAGTCATATGTTAAATTCTTTCCCCAGTGTGCGCACTGCTGTGGTCCAACTTTTGCTGCCATAGCTTGAAGCCTATCAAGTTGAGCATATTTCTGCTCCTTCAGGAGCTACTGAAGAGCAGCAAAGCCTTCTCCATTGGTACTCTTGGAGCACCACCTAATGGATAAGTAAGGAAAGGTCCTTTTCCGTCAAGCTTCTGACCAGCCGGGATTTCTTATGTTCTTATCAAGTACCTGCTCATCAACACCATTGCAAAGTTCTACCCAGTTAATGCCAAATGGCAGATAAATAAAGCAGTTGGTTAAGGAAAGGTGCCATTCTGTTTGTGATATGAGTGTGTCTTTCACATGGACTGGCAATGTGGACATTTCTTGACATGTTTGGGTAGAATGCATACTAAATTTGCAGTTTTCTTCTAAGAGAACTTTTTATTTCATAGAATCACAGAATGTTTTGGGTTGCCCTGCTTTGCCTCTTTATATGAGTGGTAGTTGCAACTCAGTTGTTTATTTTTGTCTCTTTTTTCTGTTGCTTCCATCTAAGAAAGAAGGGAGTAGAGAAGAAATAAAGGCAGAATCAAAAAAGAAGGAAGATGCAAAGCATCAGTACAAATTGAGTTTCTCAGAGCAAGGGTTTCAGCTGATTCTCTCAGGCAGACTGTCTTCATAGCCCTCTGTGGTGTCTCCTTGCATGGGGAATGTTCTCCCAGCTGAGACCTTTCCACTTCTTGGCCAACATCTCCATCTGTTTCCATCAGCAGTTCTCTGAAATGCCCACAGATTTTTTTTCTTTTCTCACTGTGAGAAGGAAAGTTTCTCTTTCCACTGGCAGATTTCCTGCTGATCAGCTGAGTAATGCTCTCCACAGGCCTGCTGTCTTGTTTGGAAAGATGTCCTTCCCGGCCAGGTCTGAGATCCCAGCCAGCGGCAGGACCTGCATGTTGCTGGCAGTATGTGCCCTTTGCTGACCAGTGGTAACACCTACACCTCTTCTTCACAAGCAGCCTGCTAGCCCCCAACCTTTGTCTGTTTGCAGTCTGACAAAGAGGGATTTTACCTTTACTTTCTGTCCTTATTACTGTACATCCCTCTTCTTTTTTACTGTACTATCTCTTTTTCTCTTTCTCCTTTTGCTTTGTCCATTTAATGAGGAGCTGGGCTTTTCTGAGTCTGATGAAAGCTCCCCATTGAGTTCCAACAGAAAATATTATCAACTATTATCTAATTTCTCTACAAGAGTAAATTCCAACATGTACTACATGTGCCCTGTCTAGTAACAAACTGTGCCTAGTCCCATGATTTTGTAAGCTCCTTTCTTGCAGGACAGCAGTATTTATCTGTAAAGGTGAGGCAGCTGGAAAAGTGAATAAAAATGCAATATAAAGGCATGTTTGGCACAAGAAATCTCTGATCCAAAGGCTACCTGAGCCTTGGAGGTTATGTGGAGGGAAATACTACACTATATATGTTTTCCTCTATTTCCCTTCCGTGGACAATTGCACAGCATAGTGAGGTTGACTCAGAGCCCATATCAGCAGTTCCCTGGCCATGCAGTATTCACTGTTAGTACTGCTGGAACCTTTCTGATTTGGAAGTCCTTGACAAATTGCAGAAATTAGGAATTTGAGTGAAAATTTGCTAGGAATCAAGTGGATTTCTGTTTTTAGGCTGCTTACAGTGAAGAAAGAGAGGGGATTTGTGGCCAGATGATTTGAATGCTCAGTGGACTCTGAGTACTCAGCAGGTAGACTGAGTATTTCTTCTTTGGAAGTCCTCTTCACTGCCACAGAACCTCAACTCACTGTTTATATCTGTAACACAAGGGCACATAAAGTAACTCACTTCCTACAGGATACCTCATTTACCAAATTAAAGGGCAGTAAGGCTCAATTTTACGTGCCACACTCCTGATGTTAAAATTCTGTCATTGACAAAGAAGTCAGGTTGTCAGCTGAAACGTGATTTATAGACTTGCATGTTTTCAGTTCCCCTCTAATGCCAAAGGGATTTTCTTCATTTTCCCCATTGTGTTGGATGCAAAAGACCCCACAATGCTCCATATTAATCAGTTGGTCCTCCTTTCAAACTCAAAAATAATTGTTTTAATAAATAAACATTGAGATGCTCTTGGACTGAACCAGTGGGTTTACTCCCAGAATGGACATAAGTATACAGTGAAGACATTTGTTGACTTATGCCAGATGCCCAAACCAGGGGAGCTAATGGGCATTCCACTGCAGCAGACTTGATGTTCATCAGAAAAGTGCTGCAAACTGCTGCAGTTTAAGGTTACTTCATTCAAAGAGTAATCTTCTGCTTTTTTGCTAGAGTCCACTGTCAAGGTTTCAGTTTTGTGGGCAGAGAAGAGGTGACATATGACAGAAGAAAGCTATAATAAAGTGGTTACTTGGAAATTGTTGACCTTTTGATATTCTATGCTTGTTTGCTGGTCACGCAGAGATTTTGTACATACTCATACACCCTTAAACCAAGGCACATGTCGATAGTGTGTGTGCTTTGTCCATTTTTCAATCAATGCAGCTTCTAAAATGTGATGATTTTCATTTGGTAGAATGTACAGAAGGAGGTCATCAGGAGGTAAAGAGCTATTCGTGATACACATGCCTTGAGATTTCTCAACTTCATTTTACAGCATTCTTTGGTTTTTGAATCTTGCAATAAGATTTCTCACTGAAATCCTTGAAGGCATCATTTTTTTTTGTGAGGCTTTGGAGAAATGAGAACAAGGTGGAGATGATGGAGATGGGTTTTCTGTTTGTTTGCTTGCTTGTTTTTGGTTTGCTGCTGATGGATGTTATTAAACACTTCAACAATGGTCAAATCTTCTTAAACTGAATAGGATTTTTGCTTGAAGAGCCAGGATTTTACCCTGTAATAGTGACTCAAAGTTTGTTTAAGTCTGTTGTCATAAATATACAAAGATGCAATAAAGGCACCACAACTGTCCCACCATTTAAATACAGTTATTAGTTCAGTTTCAAGGGAATTATGGCTGGAAGCAGTATGATACAATGTGGGATTATATTACAACTTTTTCATTCCACAGTGGTATCAGAATCCAAACTGTGCCTCTATTTGGTTTATTAATTTGTTTTTCTGAACATTTGCAGAATTGTAATACTCTGGGTTTGCCAGAATCAGACCTCAGTTTGGCAGGCTTTCCTTTTATCAATTCCAGTTGTTCCTCCACAACCCTTTGAGGATTTTCTTTTTCATGTAGTCAATACTCTGTGTACTCCATCATGCACTCAATTAGAGGACACGTCAAATACATCTGTAATTGAAAACGAGCTATATTACTTCTCTCTTATGTTTGGCCTAGGCAAGGTTTTGCTCTACATTAAGTATTTTGGAATGACAAATGCTTATGGTACAGTATAGCATCTGAATTGTAGTGGTTTGTGTTATGATTACAGTGTTGTCATGGCAATATAATTTTTGCCAAAGAAAAGCCAGGGTTCACATGTGTAGTTCTTACAAATCCTGGATGGCCTGGGATGGGTCAATTAGTCATACATTTTATAGCATCCCACATACAATCAGCTTTCTTATGTCATAGCAATGCACAGAACTAAGTAGAATTAGGTGGGAATTCTTAAGAAAGTACAAATGTAGTAGTTGGATTTTAAAATTTCTTTCTCTTTCTTGTTGAAGAGAATTACCCTTTGCACCGCACCTAACACTCATCTGAGTTGGCTAAGCCGTGTTGACACACCACCACGTGACGTGTGGTTTGTAGGGAGAATGGTGTGGCACAGTTACTTTCTGAATGACCTTCAGATACAGAAGGGATAGTGCAAACACACTTTAAAAGACAGTCATTGGGAAAGTCCATTTCTGAAATCAATGATACAGTACAATTTCAGTACAGCTGAAAAAAAGTACTCTCAGGTTTTACACTCGCAGAGGATCCCGTAGCATTCAAAGGTCTGACAAAACAGCCTAACCCCTCAGTTTCACAGCAAAAGTGGCTGATGAACCAGGGCAGGGTGCTGTCTGTCTGCTGTTGTTGTGATTTGCTTCCTTCACCGTTATACATTACTCTTTCCCATGCCAGGTTAGTCTCTGCTGGCCAAGAGCCACTGCAGTTCTGATAAGGGCACAGCCTCGATCAGAAACTGTATAACCAGACTGGAAATGATGGTGCAAGCCAGTGACAAAAAAATAATAATACACAGTATCAATTTTTGTCTTTATAATACCCATGCTTTTGGGTTTCTTCTTTTTTTTTCTTTTGTTGTATCTTAGATCTCATTAAATGAGGAAATCACATTTAATCTAACCATGAACTTCAGCTATTTTCTTACTTTCTTGATCCAGTAAAATTTGTTTCTGAAGTGTAATTGCCTTTTCATTAAGAACAAGCTTGTAATGGAAATGGGATATTTAGTCCCAACTGAACAAGATGGGAAAACAATTGCCCAAGCTTTTGATAAATAACTGTTGGTGTCTGTTTCCCCTCTGCATGTACAGTCTATGAGCCTGATAGAGATTGGGAACCCTTCACAAAGCCTGGAGAATGTGTGTCGCTGGGCATACTTGCAACAGAAACCTGACACTGGGCATGCAGAATACCACGACCATGCTATCTTTCTCACAAGGCAGGATTTTGGTCCATCTGGCATGCAAGGTAGGTTGTGTATCAGGGTTTTTTTTGCATCTGTGTTCATCCTTTAGCAAGGCTAGTCATGCAAAGTTTAATTATGCATCTTTTGCTTAGTTTTGGTTAACGTTTTCTTTCCCCAAGAGCTCTGCATAGGGCCATTTTTAGTTGTAATTGTGTCACTATTTTATCCTTTCTTAGTGGTGGGATTGTTTATTGGATCATTTCTTTGCTCTTGCTGAAGCCAAGAAAATGGGATCTATATGTAAACAGTCCTGAAAATGCTGAAAGATTAAAGAGTAGATTTTGTGTTTAAACTCTCCAAAGCCGTTGCCATGTCCCAGCAGGATTGCCAAGAAATATTGTTATGGTGAGGTCTGGAACAGCAAGGCCACGTGCAGTCCACTTTTTCCTTTCTTCAGGGCTTTGCTCCTGTGAGCTCAGGTTTGTTCACTGGAGGGGATAAATCTCAGAGCTTTCCCATTTCTTTTGGGCTGGCCAGGTCTGCTGTCAGCACAGGGCTTGGGCTTTGCTCACATGTTTCCTGAGGGCTGGAACTGCATCGAGCTCCTCATGGGCTGTAACGCAGCAGCATGTAGTGTCCTTTTCCCTGTTGCATCACGCACTTAGGGAAGGCAGTTGCAGGATGGTCCAGAGGTAACAGCATTTTCCTTGGTGAGCTGGGAATTCAGTTTTAATTTATTCAGCTGGCTGCTTTGATCTGTTTCATAGATGAGGGAGGACATTATTAGATGTTCAGGGACAGAGGCCTCTTGAGAGGACCGCATCAACTATGTTTGTGTCACAACAAAAGACAGATATTTCTCCTAGAGCTGCTCACCACATTGCCTTCCCATACTTCTGGAACACTTCCAGAACATCTTCTGGAACACTTGCTATTTCTCACAGGCTACGCTCCAGTCACTGGAATGTGTCATCCTGTCCGAAGCTGCACTCTGAACCATGAAGATGGTTTTTCATCTGCATTTGTGGTGGCTCATGAAACTGGACATGTGTGAGTAGAACTGTGGGCATCCTGTGTCCTACCTTAAAATGTCTTTGCTGCTGACAAATATCAATGACATTGGAAAGAGTCAATTTATGTTAATAAACAATATTCTGGGTTAGCTCTGCCTTCAGATCTCAGCTCTCTCAATGCTTTCTTTATGATCTTTAGTAAGCTATATACTTGGGTATTTTCAAATGGAAAAAGGAACTAATACCAAAATATCTTCCTGGGCTTCTGTGAGAGTAGATTGAATGATGTATTGTAATCTCCTGGTGGAAATGTAAAGTAGTCATAATGTATGAATTCATTGAGTCAGTGGAATACATGAGTCTTGAAAACAATCCATATTAAATAAGCACATCATCTGTATATGTTACTTCTGGGAAAGGATATAATACTGTATAGAAATGAGGTACCAAACACTGAGGTTACAACTGTTCTATACATTTCATATAGAAAATGCAATCATTTTACTTACTGATGCAATTAGAACCAATTACTAGGCAGCCTTTATCACGACTCTGGTTTCTCCCAGAGAATTTTAGTTTCCCTGTTTGCAGAGAACACCCACTGATTTCCCATTTTCTCTTTGGTAGAGCAACAGTTCCCAGAAGGCTTTTTCTGAACAGTTTCAATCTATCCTGTTTTCCCTAAGAAAGCCTGCAGGCCCTTTTCTCTTTGTTGTATCAGAATTATTAAAGGCTTTAAAAAAGAAGTTGAAATCGCTGTAAATGTATCTTAATTGGACAGGGACATAGAATTGATACCCAGATGGTATTTGATTCCAGAATTTTTGAATTAGGATTAAAAAGAAGACAGAGGGAGCTTTAAAAGAGATTCCACTGGAGAACGTTTGTAATCCTTCAAATCACATTCAGCCCCAGTCTGTTAATTTGGTTTAAATTGCGGACAGATATTTCACGTTAGTGAAACAGTGCTTATAAAAAAATGAAATAGAAAATCATAGCAAAGGGAAGGGGAAAACATATAATAAAACTGAAAGGAAATTTTAAAATATCTGTAATTTGGGATAATTTCTGGAAAGCACCCAATGCTTTCCAGGCTGTTTCACATGTAGCAATGTGGGAATGCTACTGGGCAATTCCAGCAGCTAGTTTTAACTAGCTTTCAGTGTGGTGTCTTTTTTTTTTCCCCACGGAAAGGACTTGTCTACAATTGCAGACTGCTTCAAATTAAGCTAAGGTGTGACATTTTAAAAGTTAGATAAACTCCTGAATAGCTCCAAATTGGAGTATGAATAAATTAGCGTTAATACTCCGGGAGGGTGGACTAGCTCTTTAATCCAGAAATGGATTCATTGAGCTGTAGTAATTCACAAATATGGACATGCACCAAAGTCCAAAGAAGGTATTTTCAGTCTAGAGGATTAAGCTAATCACATGAAAGTACTCTCAAGGGTCAACACTTCATTGTGGGAGTTACTACAGATGGGCTCTTTAGCTTCAGGCTCACCCTGTTTTATTTCTCATGACTTTGCTCATGTGGACAAGGGTCATGGGGCTTATGAACCTTGTTGCAGTCAACCACTGGTGACATTTGGGATGTGGAAGCTCTTGGGCACTCAGAGTTCACCTGCAATATAACTTTGCTGTCTCTCTCTTGTGTGGGGCAGTTTAGGCATGGAGCACGATGGCCAAGGAAACAGATGTGGGGACGAAGTCCGCCTGGGGAGCATCATGGCCCCTCTTGTGCAAGCCGCGTTTCATCGCTTCCACTGGTCTCGTTGCAGCCAGCAAGAGCTGAATCGATATCTCCAGTGAGTAGTTGTTAAGCAGCCTCTCTTCTTTGATTAGGAAGCATGTAAGAACAATTCTGCATCTAGCATTTATGCTTTCGGCTTTTGTTAGCTACTCAAATAGAGTTGACTAAAACAAAGGGTCCTCCTGTTGGGAACAAGATACTTTTCCATCAATTGCAAATAATAAGGGAAGTTCTCTGCCCATATTAAATTGTTCTCATTTCATTTGCATCTCTTAATTTTTGGACATTGATAGCATATATGCTGTCCTCTCAGGGGGTATGAGAAGGCACTATTACAAATCTCATTGCTAACTTTCCTCCCTCTCTAATGCAGTGTCTAGCTGGAGAAGTGCTTATGCTACTCAACGGTGTGGTGTCTATCTTACAGATACCAAATTTGTCTTCGAAAGCCATTTGCTGATTATGATACCTGTCAATGATAAGATGGTGTTACCTAAAGAGGAAATTCTGCCCTTCAAGTGCTCAGGGTTTTTCTTGACCTTAAGATATCCAGAGAAAGGGCATGGTTCTAGAAATAATTCTTAAGTTGTTACTTTCCTTCAAGTACCCTAAATGTAAAAGCTGTTTAAACAGCTTCATCTGTGTCCTTTGCCTTACCTTTAACCTGACACTTTGGGCACTAGAGCTGCTCTGGATTTCCTTGACAAACTGTGATGTTTATGACCATGGTTTTGCTCCTTATAGAAAAAATCTTTCCCCTGTTGTTATGTGTAAGTTGTATGGCAAAAATATGGGGGAACTACAAGGATACTTAGCAAAACCTGAAAATGAGTAGGAAAAAAATTCAGCAAAATACATGAAATAAACATGGGTCAGTTTTTTTGTCAATATTTTATCTTGGGTATCTTAGGTATGGAATAGAAATATCATGAGGGAAACATGATTGTTTCAATTAGCAAGACCCTTCAAAGCATTAGACATTAAATAAAAGTCATCTGGCCTAGAGGGCTGCTTTACATTCTTTTAAATACAGCTATTTGAAAATATGACAAAGCAGAATGGTGGCTTGCTTTGAAGTAAATCTAACCTCAAAATTCCTTTGAGCCATTGGTATCTTCAAGGCAACCTGAATGACTGCCAGAATGGACTTGTTTATGCTGTCCTCATGTCTGTTAAATAACTCAGAGATGTTTCAGATATACTATTGACCATGTTGGTCTTGTGAATTAACCAATGATTATACCATGTTAACCAGCCATTGATATTAGCATCAGTCCTCTGTCCTCCATACAACTTAGATGTGATTTTAGTACATTATAGGTTGTCTGCACTATGTAGGAGGAGGGGAGGTACTCCCATATTCATCACACAGAAAGGAAACTTTGTATGAGCTATGGATGGAGCTCAGAGCTATCTGGAGAAACAGAGGAAGGGAGTAAATGAGCATTTAATGCAGACAGGAAAGCACACGTTTGTAAATGAGTTGCTGCTTTCAGCAAGGACGCAGGAAAAACTGCAAAGCTTAGGGGTAATCTCAGATGGTTACCCCGGTGTCTGCTTCTAAAACTTCACTTGAAAGATAGTTACAGGCAGCAAGAAATTCCACAAATGGAAAATTAATTAAACTTTCTTTTCTTCTGGGTCTCATGTGGATTCTTCCTTTGATTCCTTTCACATAAGGAGCCTGGAGACTGATAGGAATTTACCTGCAAGCTAAATGGAAATTACAATGGAAGGGCTTCAGAAAAGATATGTAGAGCATCCATTAAAGGTGGATACAATATGCTAAAGTTAACATGAACGTAATTGCGATATTAGATGCTTTTCATGACCAGCATCTGAGGAATCGTAGGCTCTGTTTAGCTTGGAACAAAAAGGCAATGAAACCACAAACACTGTGCAAGTCTCGCAGCCCCATCTGTTACTCTAATTTTTGCCTGTTGCAGTTCCTACGATTGTCTGCAAGATGATCCCTTCGAACACGACTGGCCTTCCCTTCCACAGCTGCCAGGAATTCACTACTCCATGAATGAGCAGTGCCGGTTTGATTTTGGTTTGGGCTACATGATGTGCACAGCTGTGAGTACTTAAGTTTGGCTTCTGCTATTTCTCATCCAGAAGCGTTGTGTCTGTGAAATGCCCTTAATAGAGACAGTGCAGTGAAGCCCACAAGGAAAGATGTTGTGCCCACTTAGCTGTAAGCAAGGAATGACAATTGAATGTTGACAAATACATTATTTTAAGTATCTCTTTTTTGTTTCAAACTGGAGTTACAGAAATAATTATTCTGTTGTCTCAAATAGCTTTTGACTTCAAGCAAACAAGTTGGCTGCATTATTGAGCCTCCTATTTTGCTACAAAACTCCCACCCAGGTGTAAAGGAGAAGGATTTGGTGGCATATCTTGTAGCGCAAACATGGGACACTATGCTTTTATGATCCAGTTTTATGAAAAGTGTGATACATTTTGATTCCTAGCATGAGAAAATAAATTTGACAGCAAGTAGAGCAGCTTGGAAGGTCTCTTGATAACATGGTTGGCTCTCTTGCACCAGGAAAGCATGAGACAAAATCTAAATTTAAAGCAAGGCAAGATTAGTGCAACACTCACTGGATTGGCTTCAGAAAGTAGAGTCTTTTGCAGCAGGGCTGTGCCTCCCACCTCCAGCTCCTCAAGTAGGACAAAATATTAAATGGAAAGAGATGTTTTCAGCTGGTGTGGCAGCTGCTAACACGTAACATCTCTGCTTTCACTCCCATCTGCAGGGATATGTGTGCCGAGCTATGTCTCTACAGAACCTTTAAAGCATCAGCTGTAGTGCTGTGTCTTGACACGATTCCCACTGATGCTGCTTTGGAAGAATGTCCCAGCCAAAGAGGGTCTTTTCTTACAGCCATTCTTCGAGCCTGGGGCACAGATGCGTTCTATTACTTGTTCAGAATAGCCAAAAGCATGTCCAGACATCATGTTTTAGTGTATTGTGTGGTGGGTGGTGCTCATCCTCTCCTATACAACCTATAGGTAAAATGCTGATTTATTCACTGGGTCAAATTTCCATCCTCCTAAGAAGGCGATTGCAGCAGCTGAGCTGCAGTTTGAGCAGTTTCCTTCTCCCATGAGTGCACAAGGATTTTTTGGATTGTTTGCCAAATGAAGCAGCACCATTTGGAGAAGCTGTAAGGAAAGACAGAGTGTCTCTTACTGTCAGGAGACTGCTTTTGCCCCTTTGGTCACTACTGCAAAACTATTTTCGCCCGACTTGAAATGCAAGTGGGACCTCACTTCAGAGTCACTGATGATTTTGCATGAAAGCTCAGATAATGCACAGACACTGGAGTGTTCCTCAGGCATCAGTGATGAGAGCTGGTATTTTACAGCTAGAAGAGGAAAAGCCCCACTGTGCTGCAGCTCCTATTGCAGTTTGCAGTGAGGGCTCTCTCAGAGCATCGTCCCTTCTGATTTTTCTTGTGTTTCAGTTCCGTACGTTCGATCCCTGCAAGCAGCTGTGGTGTAGCCACCCTGAGAACCCCTACTTCTGCAAAACAAAGAAAGGACCTCCGCTGGACGGGACCATGTGTGCACCAGGAAAGGTGGGAGCGGGTGTTGCTCATGTGTGTTCATGTGTGTTTGTGTGCAGTTGGGGATGTTCCCCTTAAAATCAAGCGGAATGAGAGAAGAACCAAACTTGAGGACCTGAGCTCATGAATGCAAGTAAGGCTGTTGAGCAGTGTGAGGGGAGGAGGTAGCGGCCAGGGCTAGTGTGTCCTACATGACAGCTCTGTGAACATCAAACCCCATCCTCATGCAAGTCATGGAAGTATCTGCAGATTGCCCTGTGCTTCTTGGCAAGTCTTTGTGGTAGTGCAAAATCTGGGGATATTTCCACTCATCTATGAGTTTCGTGAGGCTGGAGGAGTTATGTTTGTATCAGTGATGTTATGGTGATGCTGACTGGCCCCGCCAGTGCAGGGAGTGCAGAGAGCAGTGAGGTCCTGGAGATGGAGTATTGTGTGCAGTTTTGGTGTCCTCAACATTAAAAGGACATGAAACTGTTGGAAAAAATCCAGAGGAGGCCACGAGGATGATCAGGGGACTGGAGCACCTCCCATATGAAGATAGGCTGAGAAAGTTGGGGCTGTTCAGCCTGGAGAAGAGAAGGCTGTGTGGAGACCTCATAGCAGCCTTCCAGTATCTGAAGGGGGCCTATAGGGATGCTGGGGAGGGACTCTTCATTAGGGACTGTAGTGAGAGGACAAGGGGTAACGGGTTCAAACTTAAACAAGGGAAGTGTAGATTGGATCTGAGGAAGAAATTCTTTACTGTGAGGGTGGTGAGGCACTGGAATGGGTTGCCCAGGGAAGTTGTGAATGCTCCATTGCAGGCAGTGTTCAAGGCCGGGTTGGACAGAGCCTTGGGTGGCATGGTTTAGAGGGAGGTGTCCCTGCCCATGGCAGGGGGGATTGGAACTGGATGATCTTAAGGTCCTTTCCAACCCTAACTATTCTATGATTCTATGACAGCCCAACTGCTGTGGCTGCCATGAGGGAAAGGATGGATATGGGAGTTGAATATTAGCTAGAGACAGCCAACATGATGGCAAAGATGAAGAGAGAAGGGCTGATTGGCACGGGTGGATTTGCTGCCTTGATGAGAGTCAAGGGAGGCATGAGGAAGTGTGGGGGGAAGATCAAGGTGGCAAGGGCTCAGACAGCTCAGACCGTATAGCCACCATGCTGGACCTGCTCCAGGTCTCTGTTATCCTTCTGTGGAGGTCATGCTGTGTTCATAGTGGATCTGAACTCCAAGTCCCTTGAAGTCTGCTGTAAAAGTCTGGCTTCCCTGGGCTTTGGATGCGGAGACTGAGGGGGAGAGGAAGATGTTGCTATTTGGAAAGATTGTTTGGTAAAACCAAAGGGGTGACATCATTTATGTGATAAATGAACTGTATTAGCAGCTGCTCTTATGGGTTGAAATGTCTTTTTTTGTGAAAACGTAATGTAATGCTGAATTAATTCCCTAGCAAGTCATGCTCTATATAAACCACGCCTTTCTGCTTTTCTCTTCTTTAGATTATTCCTTTTGTAACAGTTTTGTTTCTTATTTAAATATATATATTTAAAAATTATAATCCAAAATCTTAGTTTCTTTCGATTCACTTTTCTACATCTTGATTTTTGCCTTAAAAATGCTAATGAAACCCCCCAAAAAAATAGTTATATTCCATTTTGTTGCATCACCCTCTTCCCCAAGCCATTCATTCATATTAGTATTTAAACAGAGATGAGAAGAAAAAAAGGACTTGTAACCGTACAGTTAAGGATCTGTCAGTGCTTCCATTATAAACAGTTTGTCAGGATATTATGCAACTCAGCTGTAAAAATTTTCTCTGGACTAGAATTTGGGATCCAAGGCTCCAGCAAACTGTGCAGACAGCCAGGCTTTTTACTTCAGTGGAGATGCAAGAGAGCATGTGCACATTCTGAAGCTTCAGTAGATGATGGGACTATGACTGTTTTATTCCCAAAGGAGCTGTGCCAGGTTTTTTTGATAAATGAATCTATCACAACCTTCAAGAAGAACCTAAGAGAGTGATAGAAAATGAAAACCATTTTGTTAGATAAGGCTGAGCAGGCTGAGCTAAACACATTTTAGAAAATAGCAGCTTTAGGAAGGTTATACAGCTGACTTTGTATACCGGTGCTCAGCATTTGATCAGTGTATTTATTAGTTGTTGTTGTTTTCAATACAGGCACATCAGATCAGTGTTTTTCCATCTGTTCCTTTTGTTTTCATCCCTGCCTTTGATTTGGCCTTCCCCTGTTCACTGTCTTTATCAATTTGGACAATACCAGAGGCTCTTACCTGAAAGGACAGGAAATGTAAAATGCATATATTGCGCAAAGCTGGGGCTCAGTTGACGTGCTGCAGCCTCCTTTAAGATACATCTCCCATGATACCTCATCAGCATATGAGGATGAGGAAGAGGAAAATAACTTCAAACTTGAACCACTATTTTCTTTGGAATAACACCAGAGGAGAAAGGAGTAGAAACATAAGCAATTAAAGATGTTGATTCAAGAAGATCCATTTTTTCCCCACTTTTGAGACTTGCAGTTTTCATGATTTCATACCACTAATTCCCAGGGCCTACTTTAAGCTCAAACCAATCACAACACTGCTGATGTGTCAAAGAAACATCCTGGCTTTGCAGCAGCTGAGGGGACCGAATGCCAGAAACGAAAGTGATGTTCTCGAGACTAACGCAGCGTATGGTGCGTAGATGTTTGCACCTAAGCCTGGTGTTCACATAGCTGAGAACTGATCTCTTTGCTTTCCCCAGCTTAGCAGATGCTATTGAGGAGAATCCAGTCCAGCTGCCTCCTTCCTAACTGGGGCAAGAACAGTGATGGGAGGCATGAGATCCATAGCACATTATCAACAAGCATGCTGATAAGAGTCATGTCTGCACACCCAGGCTGTCATGGACTTAAGCACTGGCCCTTAAAAATGGAAAGAAGATTAGACTTTCTAATGCTGCCTATATATGTGTATATATGCATGTATGCACACATATAGATGTATATTTAAGTCAATATATGTAAATGTATGTAAGCTCTTCTGTGCATGTGGTTATTTGAAAGAAGTTGCCAAAAGAGTGAAGTTCTGCTATTACAAAAACTTTTTAATGGGTCTCCTTGTGCAAATGGAGACACTGAACAACCATTATGGCAATTGGCAGCAAACTAATAATTTGCTGGGTCTAGGGAGAGAAAAATAAAATATTCTTTTGGAGCTTCCCAGCCTGGGAAGAAAACTGCTATTTTGATGGAATCCTAAAGGAAATGGAACATTTCATGTTGCTCCCAGCCTGATTTTTTAAACTAGATTGAGTTTTCAATAGCAAGAGGGAAGATTCTGTCAATTTGGTGAAGCTTTGATGATGCAGCAACTCACAATTACTTCTGTGTCTGAATATTCACATTCAATTCCATGAAATGACTCCAGCGTGTAAAGTTAAGCACATGGAGGGTCGGAGTCTTAATGTGAAGTCAAAGACACTCCATAAATTGCTGTAGTAAGCCATGCAGATGAGGCATAACTGTGCAGAGATTAACTCTGCATAGCATTCTGTGGATTAAAAGAAAACATGTGCTTTCAGCTGATAATTTATTTGCTGCATGCAGTTCTGTCTGCTCCACCGTTAGCTTCAGGCTTCTGAAGCCAGCAACCTTCAGAAATGTATCACCAGTATTTTCTTCCATTTTTTCAAGCTATTACTCTTCTGGGGAGACATTTGTATCAGCTGAAGTAGGTAACTGCTCTCCACAGGATAGAAATAAAACCCAAAGTCAGTCATGCAAGGAGATCGCATGCTCGGGTCCATCTGCTTGCTGCAGTGACTAGCACAAAGGTTTGCACCACCTGAGCCCCTTTTGTTTCTTCTCTGGGAGAGAGATAAGAGCCTGGTACCTGCTCCTGCCAGCCAAGCTGATGTTGCTTTTGGATTTGGCTTATGTGCCAAGGATCCAGCGCAAACCTTGCAGGTCTTGTCTTTCCCTGCACCGTGCTAATGAGAGGATCTGAGTCAAACTTGGAATGATTTTTTTAGTCTGTCCGGAAAGGAAGGGAATGATTAAATATTGAAATAAATAGATATTATTGAGAAGGAAAATGGACCGAGAAAAAAGGTTTCTGAAAACACTAATGTGTTCTCAAAGCAATCCAGATACTTTCCCGCTGAGAAAGCTGACCTCAGCTTCTCTCGGAGACGGGAGACAGATGGGTAAGTGTATGCTGTGTTAGTCACCACAGAAACAGTGAGGATACTTGATTCTCCACTGAAGAAACTTTTACTGGCTCAGGGTAGACTTCAGTGTTAGAGCTTTCAGTTTATCCCTTGCAACTAATTATTCCCAAACAGATGGAGCAGCCTGCGTGTGATGGGAAATGCAAATAAATAAGAAACTTTCTCCTGATATGCTCTCAGGACACTGAAGAGAGCTGAGGGACGCCTGCTGTGATGTAGTACAAGGGGTTACCTATAGGTAACTGGGATGTCAAGCAAGGAGATAGGAAAGTTGCCAGTTGCTGCCCAATATAAAATAGGTAGAGTTATCCATGGAAGATCTGCAAGTCTTTTCTTGAAATATTAACTTGCAGATGTGTTAAGCCCACAGGAACACACTGGCTCTGGTTTTGGCACCTACCGCAGCTGTTTCAAAGAACTGCTGAAAACAGCAGTGGAATGTTTTACTGCAAGAGATTTAAGCTTCCTCTCCTGGAAATTGCACTTGTTTTGGACAGTCCTGTTTGCCAGAAAAATAGGCGAGACTGTGAGAAGTCATCTTGTCTCCCACTAGGAAAACAATTTGCATTCACCCAAGGGTTTTTTCTCATTTAAAAAAAAAATTGCTTTAATAAACTTCCCTCTTTAAATGAAACCCCCTGTTTATGAAGGGAATAGTGGTTGAAATTGGCTCTTTTCTGCTTCATTATGTAGTTAATGTAGTGGCAATAGGAATGGTTGGCTCTAGCTTCCTTCAGTACACTGGAGATTGCTCCATCTCTGGTTTTACCTTCTCATGCCTTTTCTTGCATGGGTTTGCACAGAGTAAGACTTGGTTGTGAATCATTTTGTTTTATGTAGGCTCCTTTCTTTTAATCCACAAACAAAAAGGCAGAGCTGGGGATGACTCATTTTACACAAATGCTTGTCTCCTAATAGCTTGCTGACAATCAGCATATGACCAGCTTCTCCAGTAAAAATCAGTGCTGCTCTTTCCTTTACGCACCAAAGTCAGTAAGACTTTTCCATGTTTGCCTTCCAGTTCAGGGACCAGTCATGGTGTCAAATAGGTGGTTTATTAGCAGTTGTTACAAAGCCACATCCCCCTGTTCCTGGCTAAAACGGGGAAAAGAGACTGGAAAACACAACATCGCATGTCTCTCCTCCTTCTCTAAGTGTTGGTGTTGGATCCTGGATCATCACATCACAAACATACGCTACGTGGCTCTTGAAACAGATTTGGTGATTGCTGTGGAACTTAACACCCGAAGGATGCAGAACCCTGATAAAAGGATGTGTAAACAGGCACAGATCAGGAGCTGTCGCATCTCATCTGCTTCCCAGCCCAACTGAAATTTGTATTGACAAGCTGATGCATTGCCAGCTTCCTCTGCATCTCTGAATGGTCCCATTGCTACGCAGGGCCTGACAACTCAAACTGTTCCTTCAAACAAACCTCTCTAAAGCCATAAGTAAACAGCCCCTGAAGGGTACAACGCTGAGCTTCAAAACAGAGGAAAGCAAAGGACATATTAGCATTTTGCATTTCTTTCATGCTTTGCTGAATTATCTCTTGTTCTGTCAAACAGCTAAGAAAAATCTGCCCATTACAGCTCTGCAGCAGGATTGGTATAATTGGCTTTGTGGTAACTCATCTATTTCATAGGTTTTGACTTTGAATATTTGAAGTAATGAGAAAGAATGAATAGTTGAAACCTAATTTCTCCTCTTTTTTCTACTCCTTGTCCAATCAAATCAGCACCAAAATAAATTACATGAATAAAGAGCCAGTCACAGAGCAGGGTAGCAAATCAGTAAGCTGTGTCTTGTCACCATTTTACTAATGATTCTCTCTTTAATTCAGCACTATTGATGATTATCCATCACTTTTGAATTTGTCTTCCAGATCACTAATCGCTTTATGCTTAAGAACGCTCTCCTGTTCTATATCTTCTGATTTTGTTTTTGCTGGCAGCATGCATTTAGCCATATGCTTGGCTAGTGCTGCCTGCCAAATTCCTGCGTTCCAGGGCTTGTTAAGCTGTGTAAAATGTTGTTGTTGACTTGAATGTTAAGGAAAGTAAGTGACTGATTGCACTTGTTGTTATAGCCATCTGTGTGCCTGAGCCAGAGCTCTCATCCCAGCAGTAACCGTTAGCACAGACAAACTGCGACAGTCTAATGCAAAGTCATTTGTTGGGCTGCAAGTATTTTCCAGCATACTCACTTCATCAGTTAGCTTTTATGAAAGTAGAAATAGTGCTAGAAAGGGCTAGAGTATGTGATCATTGAGAAGAATTCACCCTGACTTCAGTTAAGTAAAAATTCCTTGATTAGGGACTGCAGGAATTGGTGGGAAGGCATTTTTCGGGTTTCTTTAATGAAAGGAGATAGTAGAGAGTATCAGTACTGAAGCTATGACGGCTTTTAAAGAAACGTGCAAATACCTCATAGGTTTGGGGAATGTAAAATTGTGTGTTTCAACCTCTGTAGAATGACTGTATTAAAAATCAGGTAAAGGGAAAGCCTATTAGGGCATGATTAATGACCCAGAAGTGGGACTGCGTGAGATTACTCCCTAATGAATACTTTCTGGTATTTTGGTCAATTTTAATATGAGATCTCCACAGAGACTGCAAGAGCTCTTTCTTTAATGGCACTAATACCTAAAATGTGAGCTGTCTTTAATTTCATGCCACTCAGTCACGTTTAGTGCAGGAATCTGTACGCTGAGTTAGGAGCTGCTGGGAAGGACAGTGCTGCAGCAGGAGCACGTGCTGCCGCGGCCTGTAATGGCTACATGTGATAGTAGAGGCAGAATTTTACCTTTAGCCTCCCAAGATTTGGAATTCTGTTATTTCCCTTAAATAAATCTGTATCAGTTATCTTGAAATCACCGCTCCAGGCAAGTGATGAATGAACACTGAGAGCCATTTAACAAACTTAATAGGCTTGAATATAGGTGCACAAAATATACATGTGCACACTTAACATATGTAAGTTTGTAAAATCTGAGTGAGTTTGGGATCATGGGCACAATCTGACAGTGAGTCTCACTATTGCTGCTGGAGAGGCGAATAAAAATTCCAGAACTTGTTCCTAAAATGAAATCTGCTGTACTACAGCTTCTCATATCGTAATTTCACCATCTAATCATTTTGACATACGATTTTGCCTTTTAGCATTGCTTTAAAGGCCACTGCATCTGGCTAACCCCAGACATCCTGAAGCAGGATGGACACTGGGGGGCATGGAGCAAGTTTGGCTCTTGTTCTCGCACATGTGGCACTGGAGTGAAGTACAGGACACGTCAATGTGACAATCCACAGTAAGTATGGATGGATCCGTAAGTTCTTCTGATATGGAGTGAATGAATTGTGAGAATCCTTGCTAAATTACTAGTGGTGCTTGTTAAATCTGACCTGTAGTATGTGTTGTTAGAAATTCTACTTTGGGCCCATAGCAAGTCATGAATCATCTTTGTTTCTCAGTTTAACCATCCATTAAGCTGCTTATAGAGTTACAAGTATCTTGAAAGTGCTATTATGCTATTGCACAAAACATCAGTAAATGTTTAGGGCCTATATATGTCCTGTTTTAATACATGAGTAGGAAATAATGGCAGTGAATTGCTGGAGGTTTTTGTAAATGCATATACTTTTAAAAGATTTTTGTTTAATCCACTTTTTGATATTTCAACAGGAAGTTCTTAAAATATTTTCAAAGTGTTTTCATTCCAAGTTGGAGCAAAGCTCCAGAGGTCAGGATCTTCCCCAAAGTTAATTTTAGTGACATTGAATTGCTTTGCTTTAATAACTTTGATATGGCCCACCTAGATAATGTAGAATGACTTAATTCCAGTAACACTGGAAGTATATTTAATAAAGATTGGTACGTACAAGTGGTATGAAATGTATCGTCATTGCTATTTAATGCCATAGCATAAAATGTGAAACTCCTAAGAGCAAGACCTGAAGCACTTGTCAGAATTGAATGCTTTTGCCAGGCAGAGTATTTTTAACATTGACTTTCTCAGTTTGTGCTGATAAAGTGATTGAATTTGACTGGTGTTGCAAATCGTCACTGATTAAAACAAAATAAATCAAGTTTTATGAAGCAGCATTTTCTGATGGAAATTGTTCGTTTAAAAAGTGTACCCATTTTCTTTGCAGCCTTTATTACATTGGCAACACGAAAGAGACCTTTATAGTTGTGGGCACAGTTTTAGTTATAAAAATCTATTTTCATGTTGGAAAGCCTAATGGACTATTGAAAATGTTGTCTGTGTTTCCTGAAAGAGGGTGCAAACCCAGCTCCCACTCCTGACCTCTGTGTTGCCAGATCCAACAGTGATGCTCATCTGCCTGAGGGATGCAGCACTGAGCTGGGCTGTGTCTGGATTTGCTGCTGGCTTGGGGATGAATGTAAATAAGTTGCTTCATCTACTCGTGCTTTCCTCTCCTGGGCTGCACCAAGAAAGTGGCTTTTCCTACCTTTATCAAGTGGTTTAAGGCTGTAGTTGCAGAAAATTGCTTTTTAAGAAGTATATAGTGACAGCAAGTTTTTAAAGGAAATAAATATTTTCCATATCAGAAATACATAGCTGGCTTCATCAAGTGCCTACTGATATTACTAGAAATTAAATTGCTCTTTAGGTGGTTTTATAGACTTTTGATTCGTGCATTAATGGTAAAACTAATCACAGGTTTCTCTCCCTCCACAGTCCCGCCAATGGAGGCCGTACATGTGTGGGGCCAAGCTATGAGTTCCAGCTGTGCAACACTCAGGACTGTCCTAAGGACTTGGAAGATTTCAGAGAGGAGCAGTGCCGGCAGTGGGATCCTTACTTCGAGTACCAGAACACAAAACACCACTGGCTGCCCTATGAACATGTTGATGGTGAGCGGTCCCTTTTCCTATGGAAAATAAAATCAGTTTCAAACACAAATAAAAATTATATGAGGAAGGGTAAAACTTATAAAAATCATACAAGGACAATTAAGCACCCCTTCTGGGAAGACAAGCTGGGAGAGTTGGACTTGTTGAGCCTGGAGAAGAGAAGGTTTGTTCCAAACAGGGACTTTCTATGAGGGAGTGTAGTGACAAGACAAGGGGGAATGGCTTTAAGCTGACAGAGGGGAGATTTAGCTGCAGTTTGCAGTAAGCTTTAAGAATATTCTGAGAAAAGTACCAGGTTTGTTCTTACATCTTCCTGCAAACACTTCTGGCGCTGCTGGAGGGAGGTGTTGGGTTAGATAGGTGCTGGGTCTGAACCAGCATGATCAGGGTGATGTTCTGGTATCTCAGCAGAGGTTTGCCTCTTAGAATAAAAATCTCCCATTTCCTGTTAATGCCTCTGCTTACCTGTCAGTGAAGGTGCAGCTGGTTGATTTGGGCCATGAAGGCAACATGTTATGTTGAAAACATGCTGAGAAGATGGTTCTCAACTCGTTCCATGATCAGTATGGGTGCTCGCTAGTTTTAAACCTGGTCAATTCGTTTGAATGATGAGTCCTTCAGGGCAGGGTTGGCCTGGCAAGAAGCAGGTACTGGGCACCCGATCTGTCCTGAGCCAGGCACTCATCCTGGGAGGGGAAGGGTCACTTTGGGTGAATCACTTTGCATTCCAGTGAGAGGATACTCAGCCAGAAGTTAATAGCAAATTCCTTGTAATTAATTGGCCTGACTTTGTTCCCAAGCAGTTCTCAGGGTCCCCTCATTCTTTTCATGCCATCTTGTGCAATCTGGGATTTTCAGAGGCACAGACACAGCCTCACAGCTTAATTTAATGAAATAGTTTTGCTGGCACAGGGAGCGGGGATGAACGCTGTGTGGCCAGCAGGACCTTTGCTTCAGCTTTAGCCTTTGGAGCAGTCTGCTGCAAAGACCACTGAAACGAATCAGATGTTTTTCTGTTAAATTCAATGGCTTCTGGGTCAGAAACCAGCTCACTGATGTATGAGCACTGATCACTGCACACTGCTGGTTTCCCATATAACTTTGGTATATAACTTTGGTGCAGCCACCCTTGAGAGTTACATTTACCTGTGCAGGGTTATTAGAGGGAACAGCTTTGGTGTGAAACCATGGCCAGAGGGTGGCTTATTCTTGAACTCTAATATATTTTAAACTCCCTTTTGTAAAGATAAGGCTTATCAGCGACATACTTTGTGCAGATAATGCAGTCATGGCTCAAAAGTGGCATAAATCCTTACACTTCACATGCAGCTCAGCTGGATGTGTCTGGCACAGTGTGCATGTGATGGGGACAGAGAGAAGCATCTCATCCAGCGGATGGAGAAAAGCTGCTGAGCTGGAAACACCCCAGTGTGTGCTTAAGCCAGGCTGTGCATGGCCTGCCTCCCACTCCAAGCCCCCTCTGCACCCTATCTACCAGTCCCCACTGGGCTCACATACCCTGTGCCATGCATCTGCCACTGCAGTGTACAGTGACGTTGGCTGTTAGCTCCCAGCCTCAATTGGATGAGACGGAAACACATGGGGAGCAGGGATCAGACAGTCACACAGTCACATGCAAGTTCTTGCACCTCTACTGTGCCCAACACCACGAATAGAAAGAAGATAATTCTTTGTAATTAACAGCAATTTAACAGCACTTGCACATTTACTGTTCCCATAGAACAATGGGAAGAGAGCCCTCACAAAAATAAAGCCCTTGTGCAGTTGCTGGCACCCAGTCAGACCTCCTGAGAATTTAATCATGCACAGTGAATGTATGGCATGACTGGGGTGGGTGTGGGTACATACCCAGGGGTGGGTGTGTACACATCTGTGTCTTGTGCAGAGTTTAATGTTTCTAATATATTCAAATACATCAGATCTGGGGTTATTATTGTCTTAATAGGCCCCTATTAATAATCTGCGCCAAAAAGAATAAAGTACCTGTTCTAATAGTCTAGACCCTACATTTTTAACGTGATATTTCTGCATTGTTTGGGAGCCATAACAAAGGTCACTGATGTACCAGTATCCAGTGGCCATGAGGACATCAACAGCAATAACAAGGGCCTGATGAAAAGAGGGGAGGGACTATGGGATTGTGCAGGGCAATGGGCCTGTGAAGATTGTTTAATTGAACTGCTATGATGAGAAGGTTGTTGTTGTTTTAAATGTTGGGGAAAGTGTCCCAACCAGCAGAACCTTTATTTATTTTATTTAATAGAAAGGTTATTGACCCTTCACTGCCAAGGAAAGCATAGTGAATCCTATTATGAGGCTCAGGACAGCAAAAGGGATGGGTAAAATGAAATACACTGGTGGAATACAGCTTTATTCATCCACTTAGTCATTTCAGCTTTATTTTTTGTAAGGAGAAAGAGGTACACTTGTCTGGCTGTTTGTGCATGTGTTAGCAGTAAAAAAAGGTGGCTTTTTTTCTGAATCTCTTTCACATCTCACCTTGTTTAATGATTTAAATGATCATAAATACAAGTCCAACAATGAGGGAGAATTAACTTCATGTTTAGGAGGAAACAGTACAGCACAGCTGTCTCTGAAGACATTTTGGATAGCAGATTCGCTCTGTATCAGGCAGCTGCTTTTAATGATAAAATGATTTGTGCTTTCTTCAGACTTCAGTGCAGTGCAGTCAAAACTGATGCAGAAACTTGCATCTCTCGCAGGTAGTCATGTAGCAGACTGCAGAAACCTCTGCCAGATAGCATCATTCAACAGAGGATTGAATTATGGTCCCCCCATCAATGGAAATGATTTGTTATTTTTGAGATTGACTCCTAATCATGAAATATGGATGCTTAATGATTCAGCAGCTTCCAAATGATCACACAGCCTTTGAAAGGGGATAAGCATTGATAATTTATGGGGTACCATGTTACGTTCTGTGATGTATGCGAGGAAGAAGAGAGACGCTATTGAAAGTGCTGTTCACAAAGTCAGCAACTAAACTGAACACACACAATTTGGGTCATTTTATTTTTCAGCTAAGGAAAGGTGCCACCTGTATTGTGAATCAAAGGAAACAGGGGATGTAGTGTATATGAAAAGGATGGTGCATGATGGGACCCGCTGCTCCTACAAGGACGCTTACAGCATCTGCGTGCGGGGAGACTGCTTGGTAAGCTTCTGGTGGCTCCTGTCAGAGCTTATGTACTACTAAAACAATTAAAATGGTAGCTTGAGTGTTTTTCTCCAAGAATGACTATTCAATTAAGTATAAAAACACTTTGGGCAATAAGGACATTTCATTAGGGTTATTGTCACAATATTATGCGTGATATTCACAGTTGCCATCACATTGCATGTGACTCAATTCCAACAGCGCCTACCTACACAAGTAATGTTTAATGCAGTGTTTGAAGATGAGCTATTACAATTAGCGTTCAACGAAAGCTTTTGCTGCTGAGGTTTACTGGGGGCGGAATGTACAATGAAACAGGAACATGCAGCAGCTTTCAAGGAAAGCTGTGTTAAGACACAGCTGATGTGCATTCTCTCTGTATGTGATCATGCTATTTTTAAAAAATCAATGGCCATTCCTCTAAGCTGGGATCTGCTGCAGGTCATCTTTCAATGGAATTACAGGCTCTGAATTAGCCATGCACTGGTGGAGGTGCTTATCCTCATATCGACGCCTTGATTCTCCTGGCACCTGCTTTAAGATAAGCTGAGGCTTAAGGGCTTTTCCTTAACTGCGCTGCTTTCCTTCAGTAAGAGGCCCATTGTAAAGCATAATATAAAAATAATCACCTGATTGACAGCTATTATAAGAACTGGAAGTATTAAAATCTGTTTAGATGTTGATCTTCCAGCAAATTACTACAATTTGTACGTCTTTGCTGAAGCAGAAGTCTGGGGTTGATATCTGAAGTCTCATTTGAATCGCAGCATGGATAAATGAGAATGACTGGTTTTCTTTTTTGTGCACAGAAAGTTGGGTGCGACAGGGTCATAGGTTCCACGAAGCAGGAAGATAAGTGCGGTGTTTGTGGAGGAGATAATTCCCGCTGCAAAGTGGTGAAAGGAACATTTTCAAGAATACCAAAGAAACAAGGTCAGTGTATTCAGTGTGTTTTGTCCTGGGGAATTCAGGGTATTAGTGTTTGAACTCTTCTGTTTCATGGAAAGTACCAGAGCAATCACAAAGTGTTTGCAGCATCACTAATTCTAATCAATTCTCTGGACTTGCCTTTGAGATGTCTCTAGAATTTGAGAACAACTTTTGTCCAGTAGTCAGTTAAATCTGCTGATATCAAGGCCTATGCATGCATACAGGAGGGCTTCATTGCTCCTTGTTGGAGGGCCGTGGACTTATTTGTGCTGCTGCTGTCACTCAGCTGATCTGTCTGAGTCACTGGAGTGCTGCAATAATATGTCATCATCACTCACTGTCAGACAGGAGCTGGCATAGTCTCTCTGTGGGTGCATATGGCACTCAAAGCTTCTAATCTGAAGCAAAGTCTGTTGATGACACTTAAGACATTTTTGTGCTGACCTAAACCCCTTTGTCCCTGTTATGTTCCATCACCTGGCACAGAAATAGGAATGGGAATGATGCTGGATTGCGTTCAACTTGCTGTAATACACCCTGCTTTTGAAAAATAAGGTTTATTTAAAAACCTAAGATGGGTTCCTATTGTTTGAGGCAAACTAACCAGTTTCTGTCTTTTCAAATACTACAATAAAGGGCACATTAAGATGTTTGAAATTCCCGTTGGTGCAAGACATTTACTTATACAGGAAACAGACGCCACCAGTCATAATCTCGGTAAGTATGCAACAAGTAGGAAAACTTTCAGTCAGAATATCTTTTTCCTGCTGTTTATTTTTGTCTCTGGAGCCTGACAACGTGTTTATGCATTTGTTTACCCATTATCTTCCCACACTACATACCTCCTTTAAGTATGTTAAATTAGGAAACTTGTTTGGCAATTCAATTTCCCTGTGCTGGATTCCCCAGTGTCCTAGCATGAAGATCGCTGCTTTGGCATGTGCATGTGGGAAAGCTGCTGGAAGAGGAGCTGAATTACATTATGAGGTGCAATGCATTATCTTCATGTGCATTTTGTAATGCGCTTCCCATCCTCGGTCATTTCCCAGCTACATCCAAATCCATTTCAGATCTGCCCCATTGCTAACAGTATTGATGCGAGGCTGCCCGATCAATCCAGCAACTTAGAAAGTAATTGAAATCCGTTCTTCACCGTGCCCTGTAATCAATGGGAAGCAGTGGCTGTTATTAATTGGAAGTAGATTCACAGCGAATGGCTTAATTGTGTCTTGAGTCATTCAAACTTGTTTCCTTTGCTGCTCAGTGCAGCCTGGCCTGTGGATCAGGAGAGTGATCGCACATTGATTCAGACAAGGTTCTTTAGGTGTGGGGCAAGTGGTGCACAGGGGACACAAACAGCTTGTTCTCTGTCTAGGCCAGTGATGAGGGTGCAGGATGCTCAGGTAGCTGCTAGAGATAGAAGGGAGTTAAAATCTGGTGTTAAATAACAAACAGTCCCTGCTGCTTCTAATGAGGAGAGTAAATTGTCCCTCTCAGAAAACCAAGAGTCTTAATACAAAGGTGGCTGAAGTCTCTCCAGGTGAAAGATGGGGCATCAATGGCAGCTGAACCAGAGGAATTAGGTACTGTGTGCAATAGGCAGGGGTCTGCAAAGCAACACAAGTTTGAGCAGGGCCATGTTGGTGTCAGAGCTGGTTCTGAGCAAGAGAATTAATGCAATTTCTAGCGTCTCTCTCTTGCTGTGGGGACCTGCTGGGGGTTAGCCCAGTAGCCTTTCTCTCATGGAGCAGTAACAGCCCCCCAAGCGGCCTTACAACATGTGAGAGAGCTGAGTAGCTGTGGGACCCCCGCCGGCTCTCAAATTGGCTCAGATTTAGCTGGTGGATTTCGAAGTTGTTAGTTGGGAGCAGGCAGAGGGATGCATGCGGTGCAATCGTGCTGGCCTCATTTCACTGGCAAGGCAGGCTATGAAAAAGATAAAAAAGGACGATTGATGTTTCTGGAGCTGAGCAGGAAAGCACTGGCAGTTGAGTGAAACACCTGAAAAAGTCTTTCCAAACCAGTGAGGGAACAGAGGGAAAGGACACTCTGGCTTTGTCTGCTTCTTCCCCTGGGACAAGAGCCCAGCAGAACTTGAGATGAGAAGCGAATCTCTTGTGTTCACTTTTCTGATGTTGTTCCTAGCAATTAAAAATCGTGAAACAGGGAAGTTCATTCTCAGTGAAGACAACTACGTGCCAGACTCTAAAGTATTTATCGACATGGGTGTGGAGTGGGAATATCGGAATGATGATGATAGAGAAACTGTGCAGACCATGGGGCCGCTGCGTAATGGAATAGTCATTCTGGTAAGTCAAATGAAAACCATCTTCCATGGAACACAGTGTCCGGGTTACAGAGCCATAATGTGCTATAATATATTTTAGATTCCAATTGTGAGCTACACAAGACATCTGCTTCAATTCTAAGACAATAGCGAGATGTAGTTTAATTCCTTTCTCCTAATTCATTGCTCTGTACAAGAGTTTTTCTAACTAAAGGGTATGTGTTGAGCAGCGAGATCTCATTATTATTTCCTGTGGATGGCTTAGCAAATGGCCACTGTGTGAAGGCTCTCTCAGTTACTTACCATATCTGACTCGTGAGCAGTCAGTAAAAAAAGGTCAAAATGGTTCATATCAGATGGTTCTAAAAGCTGCTCCTCCTGTCTGTGTTTTGAAAAGGTAACCTGCAAAGGCAGATGCAGGATTCTTGTGCTTCCAGGCTCACTTTGTCTGGACACAGCCAGTTCTGCTGTTCCCAAACCCACACGAATATATCCTTTTTTCATTGCAAACCAGCAAAAGGTAGACTACAATGAATAGGGGTAGTCTGGTTCAAGAAGCAGCTGTAATGTCTTGATCTACAGCAGCTGAATGTCAAAGGAGGAATAAATATTATGTTTTCAAAGGACCAATGTTTTGCACTTTATTCACATTGAGTTCTGTTTTCTTGCATTTGTCTTAGTGCAGTGTGATAGCAAAAACTCTAAGTGGTTTATATTTCTGTCAGGATTAAGTAACACGCTTCACAGAATTCCCAGGATTATCATAAGAACATTTGTGTTTTATCAGAAATATAAGCTATTTGCTTCACTACTTTCAGTTATCTGTGCACTTGAATTTGCCTTGTCTTTCAGTGGAACTACCCATTATCATTTTAGTACAACATTTCCTTCCTTTATGAAGGGATATGGAAAAAATTTAGTATCATGAAGTCAGTCCAATGCTGGCAAGAGAAATCAGTCTGAATCATCAACAGTCTTTCTTAATATGCACTTAAGAAACTCTGTGTCATAAGGATAGAGATACTTCATCATAAGGAGAAAAGAAATGTGTTGAGTGCAGCTAAAAGGTTTAAATCCCTCTGGGGATGTTTTTCTATCTGAGCCATGATGATTGCTATTTCACGTCATCTCACATAGCTTCTGATATGAGTCTTTCATATCATTTTTCCCTACGTTTGTTTTGCTTACTAGGTGATTCCTCATGGTAGTGCCAAGATATCTTTGACTTACAAGTACATGATCCATGAAGATTCCTTGAATGTAGATAATAATAATGTCTTGGAAGAGGATTCAGTGTCATATGAATGGGCTTTGAAGAAATGGTCGCAGTGTTCAAAACCTTGTGGAGGAGGTAAAAACAAAACCCCAGAGTGCTCAAAATTGATTAAGAGAAAAGGAATTGATGACACTTAAGACATTTTTCTTCTGACCCATTTTAATTCTGATTAAGAGAAAAAATGAACACTATGTATGGAATTCATTGCCACAAGACATTAGGGGAGACCAGGACTATGGGTTTTATTTAAGTTAAGAAATAGAGAAATAAATAATGAATGGAGTTAAAAACCTTACTGAAATGGGATTGCGGGCAGATGTGGGGTGGCTCATTCCTGATTTATGTTTGTGAAACTGAAATACTGTACTAATGTGCAAGATTTGGATGAGGGTCTCCAAGCTGACAGGGTGCCAAACCTCAAGGTGCCATGGGGCAGAACAATTCTGGGTGCTAAATCTGCACGAGTAAGTGTTCATTCATTGCAATTTACAGTTCCTTCTGTAGCATGTTTACCTGTAGTTCCAACTGCAGCCTTTGACGGTGCGTGTGCAGTTTGTTTGAAACCTGAGTCCTGTGTAAGATCTGCCAGTACTGAAAATAAGAGGAGTGTCTTTCCTCAGGCTACCAGTTCACAAAGTACGGCTGCCGGAGGAAGACAGACCACAAGATGGTTCATCGGAGTTACTGTGAGCTGATCCAGAAGCCGAAGCCCATTCGCAGGGTGTGCAACCTCCAGGAGTGCTCCCAGCCCATGTAAGCATCACGGCACACCAGCACTGCTTGGTGGCAGCTGCAGCAGGCTCTGTACCCAGATGGCTAAAGAAGGTGACTTTAGCTTCCCCTCCATGCATCATTGCGGAGACATAGAACTGTGAGCATGTGATGCTGAGTTCTGCTTGTAGAAATACTATTTCTGGGACTGCTGGTTCCTATTACTGCTGAAATAAGTTGGATTAGAAAATAAGTGCTGTCTTGATCCAGACTTTTGTGTTCAGGCCATCTTGAGGTAATAAAAAATAGACATAAATTCAATTTATACCAGTTGATTTTACACAGTGTGAATCAACCACGTAAGAACAAATTTACAGTGTGCTACATAAGAAAACATTTGTCATACAGGCTCTCAGATCTGAATCTTCCTAAAGTTCACAGCATATTTTTGGACATTTGAACACAGGAAAAAGTATTTGACCTGATAGATTTCTCCAGCTGCTCTTGCACAGCATGGAAGGCCTGGTGTACCTTCGCCTGTGCTAGGCATAGTCAAGTGTTACAAATACTTTAATTCACAGTTTGACTGGCAGCAGGTTACTTCTGCCACACGTAGGACTCACATATTCCTTGTGTTGCTACTGCAACAAGAAAGGAGTATGTTGATCCCAACATTTACCTCTGGGGACCAAGTCTGGATTCCAGGAAGCACAGTAAATAACTAGAACATACCACATGATATTTCCTAACTTCCTTTCAAAAAAAGATAGAAAAAAGAGAAAAGTCCAGAAACTGTGCCCCATAAACTCAGCATGGGTCATGGTTTAGCGTTTATTTATTGGAAAACTGGAGTAATGACCTAACTGTATCTCAGGCTCTCTGGAAAGGGCTGTATTCTTCTTTCAGCTGCAAATATAATTGGACCCAGGTACCACAAAGACTCAATAGGATTCTAAATTGTACTTGGATTCTTGAATGTTTTAGTCTCCTCTGTTTCCATAGAACGGTATTGGAGCATTTCACACTTGTACATAGGAGAGGCCATTATTTAAGAGATTTTATGATGCTCTGTGACACCCGCTACGCTAATATGCTGCTTCTTCACTTCTGGGAAAAAGCCATCTTTGTCTCTGAAATCACCTTAGGATTCATGGCATTGTGCTCTGCTGTGCTTGCCTTCCTCCACAGCTGTGTACTTTCAATAGGCTACAAAGAGAAAGTTGGGTGAAATTGCCACTTCTTGTTTAATTCAAGCATTTAGTACATTGCCTGGTGCCCATGCTCTTTCTTGACTGTTTCTAAACCCAGGGTTTTATAAGTACTTTAGGACAATTGCTTCAAACTTGAGATATTTCTTCAGGCTTTATATTTTTCTGTTAAGTTTATCCCATGAATACTGTTTTTGCTGGACAATATTTCCTTCTTGGACATCTCGCATTCTGTAAATATTTATAGACTGATGTGTATCTCCATTACTTGATTATAACCAACCTTTCAGTAGTCTACATAGATTCCCTCTGGCCCTGTCTGTCCTTATTGCTCCTCTCTAAGTTGGTTGCTGTTGTAGCTGTAATGCTTGAGCCATTTTGAATGATCAGTTTTCAACTATGCCACATCACAAACCATAGGTTGCATTTTTCAGTGGCCAAACTGGTTTCTATGTTATGAACTCAGACCTTTTGATTTTCAGTGGAGTGTTGCCTTCCCCTAAACCAGACATTTACGATGCTGAGGACCCTTGGCCACCCTGAGCTCAGCACACAGAGCGCTGATGGTGCAGCTGGGTTTGCCAGTGCTTCAGCAGATGGTGTCTGGCATGGCCAGGGATGTGCTCCAGGGAGTTTTCAGATATTGGCCAGGCTGGAGCTGCATTTCTAACCCAGCTGTTTTGGATTCACTCCTGTGGGAACCAGCTGTAGAGATGACCAATGCTTGCTACGTTATGAGACAAGGCACAGCTCTTGTGCCAAGACCTGGGAAGCTCAGCAGCCCCCTTGGGTGGCTGCTTTTGACATAAAAACTACTGTATTTTTATGTGCAGTCTTGGAAGGGCGAGCTTAAAATCAAAGCAAATGAAGCAAAGTAAGAATAGTGCTTATCTCGGAGATAACAGGAAAGAGTCATGTTAAAGGTCTTGGTCTTACTACTGATTTTTCAGGGACATGATAAAATAACCCTCACCATGACTGCTTATGGTTGTTCATATCTTCTTCTTTCTCCATATCAGAACTAGTATTAACATCCTGTTAAACCTGTGTTTAACTGTTCAACAGACAGTTTGAACTCACCTGATTCAGAAGAGAGATAATTTTTCTCAACTTATTTTCTTTTCACCAACCCAGATGGGTGACAGGAGAATGGGAGCCTTGCAGCAAAAGTTGTGGGAAAACAGGGTATCAAGTACGATCTGTCCGATGTATCCAACCCCTACATGATAATACAAATCGATCTGTTCATACCAAGTACTGCAACAACAACCGTCCAGAGGGCAGGAGGCCTTGCAACCGAGAGCTTTGCCCAGCGCAGTGGAGAATTGGACCCTGGTCACAGGTCAGTCCCTTTCTGGAGGTCTCAAGCAACTGATTTCCTATAATGCAGGGGATAAATTCTTGGCATTTGTTCTCGGTTTTCTATTCAAATGCATTGACACAATAAACTACGCGGAGGGTGTGTTGCTTCTACTGCTACTAATGCCACAGAAAGTGAGTTAGATGGAGTGATGGTAGCAGAGAAACCGCCAGTGAAACCATCCTGCAGTGATGCTGGATGATCCAGACCCTGAGAGCCATCCATACAAGATGTCAGCATCAGGAAAGCTGACTTCTACCTGTTCTTTATTCTGCTCACAATCATTTACCTGTTGTCACTGATTTCTAATCCATTGTTTCCCAAGGGTGGCTGGGGTCTAACTGGTGCTTGTCCTTCCAGTGCTCTGTCAGCTGTGGCAATGGCACACAGGATCGCCTGGTCCTGTGCAGGACGAGGGACAATGCCATCGGCCTTTGCAAAGAAAATAAACCAGAGACTGTAAGGATTTGCAGACTACCTCCATGTTCAAGTAAGTGCTTGTCTTCTATGACATATATTACTTGCTGGAAAAAGTTATGTTATTTGAAATGCCTTAATTGAATTTATACTTGTGTGCTGCATCTGCCTGGGGTGCCAATTCTCCGTAGCTCTGGTTTTGAGCAGACTTCCCAAATGTGTAACGTGCTGGGCTTGGCAAGAGGCTGCTGGGTTGTGGCTAATCAAGGGCATCATGTACAAAGATGCCTCTTTGCTTTCCCCATCTTCAGCAACAGTTCCAGGCTTCTTTTCCATTCTGGCAAACACAAGTTGTCTTTAGGGGCTATCTAACTCAATTTTTTTAAGCTATAATAGATTTATTCTTACTTAATCCAGGACACTGATGCCTTTATCCTTATTAGCTTTTCAGCTCTTTGCAAATTATACTTATGAGATCATTTAATATATTCCTATCATTAAGTAATTAATATTTTTCTTTTATTCTTGATGTATTTCTCAGGGTAGCTTTTGGGTAGCTTTTGATTCCTAATTAATTAAAACCAAGCTGTCAATTATGGCCTCCAATACAAAGATTTTAAAGGAACAGCATAATTAAACTAGACCAGGTGTATTTTAGGAGATATTTAATGCTACTGTGAGAAGTTCTGCTGGAGAGCTGGCCTTCAGGCTGTCTTCAGTGTTGGCTTTTGCAGTAGCAAACTGGCAAAATAACACTCTCTGCCCAAAACTACACAGCCCAGTCATAATTCTTCCCCAGGCTCCTTTGCTATTGGAGCCCGCAGATGGTCATACCTTATCCGCTTCTAACAGGTCAACTACTTAATGCTAATATATGTTGTCTTACATCTTTTTTTCCCTCTATTCAAGGAAACGTTTCTGATCCTTCAAAGAAAACCTACATGATACAGTGGCTGTCAAGACCTGATCCAGACTACCCCATCCAGAAAATATCTTCAAGTAAAAGACCCATTTATAACTCTGCCTTTGCCCTTAAATGCATGCCACATCGAATGTGGACTTTGCCTTTTGCTCTCTTCTTCTCTCTATGCGGAAAGTTCCCTTGACTTTGCCAAGTTTAGATCTTGGGCTGAATCTTTTTTTCACACCAGGCACTTGGTGCTCGGTGTCTTTCTTCTCTGGAGCTTGCGTAGCACTGGTGATGGAGGTCTTGAAGTGTTGGATGTGTGAAGTTGGATCTCCACAGTATGTTGCGGTCCTCTGAAAGGGAGCTGGGGTCGGTTTGCTTGTTGCTTGGTGATGGTGAAAAAAGGCTCTTACTGGTTCACGATGTTCAGTTTGATAGCAAAACTGAGAACTTATTGTGAATGTGATCACATCACAATAATGACACCTTGTAGTGCTAAGTTCTCCTTTATCAAGAAACCCTAAATCTCATAACTCTCTAGTTTCAGTTCGCTGACAGGGTAGTCTGATGAGTGAAAGACTTTTTTCATTTCATTTTCCTTTGCGGTGCCATTGCTTTACTCACCCTTGCTGCTCTTTTTTTCTTCCTGACCCTCACATTAATGTTTGTAGCACATGGAGGGCTCAGTGGGAGGCAGAAGCTCAGTTTCTGTCGGTACTTTCTGTGCTGCTATGACACCATCCGCTCTCACCCGACTCCTGGTGGCGACGTGGAATATTTTTCCTTGAGGAAAGCTGCATTCTTTTTCCCCTTGCACAATTTTTGCCAGTTTTGCGTACTTTCACTTTAGGAACAGAATGGGAGCAGAACAGGCATGGTCCATGTGGAAGGTTGTGTGGTGGTGTTTTTCTTAACCTGGCAGAGGCAATATGGTGTTTTCATTGCCTCCGATGTCTCCAGCTGCTCAGCATGGAGCTGTTTATACTCATTACATCTTTGGTCTTTTTTCACCATGTGCATGTCTGACTTGACTGGTACGGTTGTATGTGTGTGTGTGTATGCTCTATAGATGTGTCAACTGGCAAACATAACAGTGTGAACTACTACAGAATTACCTCAATTTTTATTGCTTTTTTTTTTTTTTTTGCTTAGAAGAAGAATTTTAGAAAAATGCCTTAATGTTGAAATGTAAATGGCATTAATTTACCAGATCCAGCTTTAAATATAAACAGTACACTGGTACCTTGAGTTAATCTTCATACGGAGTGTTTTTACTTGAATGATAACTCTTAAAAGGCACTAAATTTAATCTGAGGTGAATTTGCACAGTGCATATCCATACCTTCATCAGGACAGGATTGTGACCTGACTTACTGAAATTTAACCGGCATTCTTGCTTCACCTTGTGCGTTTGTGTTGAAGATTAGGAATTCACAAGTCATAAACCTGTTTGTGACAGTCAGTACCAATAGTAGACGCGTATCCACTTTAAATCCGCAGCCTTGGAGCAGATTACTACTACTTTATTGCTTTGATCATATCTTTTGGAAAAGTGGCATTTTGGAATCTTTGGGTCGTCAACAGTGTAGCACTTCAAACTTGTCATTATCATGTGATCACATACTTAAATTTTTGCTGTTAATATGATAATTTCCTGAAACATGTTAACAATTTACATGACAAGGTGAAAAAGCAAAGACACGTATCTGGCACTGAATACTGTTATGTAAAATAATTGGTGTTTAATTGTATAAATATATTCATGACTGTTACCTTTAAATAGACAATGTTTAGTGATGTTTCAAGAGATGGGTGGCTATAGAGAATGGTGCAATAAGGTATCTGGGCATTGTGCACTATGTCTATATGCACTTTGGTTTATCAGGGATATTTTATTAGTGTTTTGTATGTATTTAACATAATATTAAAGATGTGCCAATTCAGTTTGCTTTTCAATATTTTTTTATGAGACTAATGTGTACCAAAGTGACTGTGAAACTGATTTATTTTTTTCTTACTGATGTTTTGGAGATATACTTCCAGTCTGTCATGCATACTGCAAGTAAAAATAAATAAAAGTTCAGCAAATCTGGATATTTTGGTTTGGATAGAGGATAAAAATTTCATTCTAGCATTCATAAGCTACAGAGTTTATTTATATAACTTATCAGATGTCACTAAACATATTACATAGTGCAGTTTTATTTTCATGTAATTTAATCTTGTCATTACATGTTTTTTGGCAGGGGGGAAAAAAAAAAGGCATTTTTTTAAAGGTGCATTTAGTGCCTACAAAGCTAAGAACAGATCTGCCTTGTTGAAAGTGCATTTGAACATGCTTGGCTTTCATTTTGCAAGCTATTTGGAGAAGCTTGCTTCTTGGAGAGGTCATGCAACACAAGACAAAATGTACAAAAAGAACTCTACATCATTTGTAAATATATATATATATATAGCTGTACAGGCACATGGAGTCCTTTATATAGAGTTGTGCATGCAGGTAGGAACAGTTCCAGCTCTTAAAGACTGGTTTGAAAATATCTCCAAAGCCAAGGTACTATTCTTAGGTTCCTAAGGAAGAAGTTGTTATTTATTTCCAGCACCATCTCATTTTAGCATTTGAGAAATATGAAAAAGAATTGATGCATTTGAAAACAGGAGCCAAAATTTTGCTTTTCTGCAACAAACGCAACAATCGGCGCATAAATACAATGCTGGGAAGGTGTTTTCACCTTCCTCAGCCAGCACTAGCATTTTAAAGCAGCAGCAAGAGTTACTAGTTTATTTTAGACTGCTTATGTTTGCCAATTAAACACTTATAAAGCCCTATTTTGTTAACTGAGGGTGAGTGAAGAGGCGACACCTACACTTTCTGAGTTCACTTGATATCTCTGGGTCTGCTCTGGTTTTCCGCTTTGCTCTAAGGTTGTTGACAGGGTAAGTCAGTATTCATAGCAGGATGGTGAAATATGAGCTCCAGTGCCATGCTGACTTGAGCACACTGTCTGCCATCGGGTATGCTCTAAATAAACGCAAGTAATTGGAGTTACTCATCCTTTACTGTAAAAGTAGGTGGAAATGTAGTAAGAGCAGGGAGAGAGGCAGAAGTGATTTCATCTCTGTCTCAGCATTCTGGTCACAGAGATGTTTTGTTACTTGTTATGCCAAGTGTTGGTCAGTCTGCCTTTCTCCTCAGCACTCTCCTCTCCTATGAGCCCTCTGACTCCTCTTCCTCTCAGCATGGGTTGTGTGTTGGGATTTTTCCTTCCCTGCAGTTCCCAATAGTTCCTCGCTCCATCACTTCAGCCTGGAGGCGCAGAAGCTGTAGGGCATGTGTGTAGGACACATGTAGCTTTCTCTCCAAGGAGCCTGCTAACCCTTCACTGTCCATCCACTGCCAAATCGTATGGTCCTCTGCCTCCTCTGAGCAGAAATCACAAGGGCTTGAGTAATCTCTGAGTAGGCTTCTGTGTTCCTCAGACAGTAATACAACTTGGCCAGTTCACCTTTCATGCCTTAGCCTACATTCTGCCACCTCTGTTTCAGCAAGATCAAGATCTGCCATAACACCTCTATTACAGCGCAGATTGTGAAAACAGCTATTGACTGATTATCCTTCTTTCTCTTTTATTGCAGTTTTACAGTCAGTGACACAAAAATCAGGACCCATTACTGAGTCTCCCAGTCATTAATGGACTGGGCTGGCTCCTTTGCACTGGAGCTTGTTGCTCTGAAAATACCAGCTCCCCTTTTCTCTCGAGTGAGGGACATGCTCAGGCAACGCTGCTGATTTCAGAATAGAGATACCTGGCAAAAATATCACTCCAAAGACAGAAATATCACTCCAGTGGGAGGTGGATTCATTCTGACAGTTACACAGTACACATTGAAATAAGAATTGACTTTCTTGAGACAGTCCAGATAGATATAAATTACCTCTGACAGTGGTTACTCACTGTTAGAGTGCAGAAGAGCATTAAATAGAGTGAAGCAGTGAAAAAAAGATTCCTCAACATAAACCTTGATGACTTTCTGGGGGTTTAATGTAGTTTTACCAACAACCCATTAATATGGGTGTACTTTGAACTCTAAGCCAAAGCAATAATGGAATTCATCGTGGCTGCATGGTCTTCATGGTAGCACTTCCAGAACGTGAACCTAAAAATTAGAGTGTTACGGTCTATAATGTGGATGCGGCTGGTACAAACAGATTAGATCAGCTTTGCATCCCTTGTAGTGAACTGTGTTTTAGGTTTAATATTAAGCCTGCTTCTGCTTACAGAAGGCTCATTTGCCAGTTTCCCATCCCACTTTAAATATCAAACCCTCTGCCCACTGCCAAAGCTTCAGCTGTGTTTCTTTTTTCTGATTAATGTGAAGATGCTCTTTATTTACCTGTTCCCTTTTTCTCTTTCAGAAGATCATTGTCAAGGAGACAAGTCAATGTTTTGTCGCATGGAAGTTCTCTCTCGTTACTGCTCGCTTCCTAGTTACAATAAGCTGTGTTGCAAGTCCTGTAACATGTACAGCAACGTAACAGAGGTGGACGATGTAACTGATTCTAACATAAATAAGAATAATGTCATTGAGGAGGAGCTCCTGACCACCCTCAGCCCTCCCATGGGCCTGTCCACTACACAGTCTTCCACCAGCCCTCCTCTTGTTCCCAAAACATGTGCACCTCCTTCCAATGCAACTGAGGAGCACCCAGAAATCAATGCAGTGGATGTTCCCTATAAAATCGATGGGCTGGATAACGAAGTATCGCAGCACAACATCATTACACGGAGGAGGATACCTTATGAAAAGACAAGGAATAAAAGAATTCAGGAACTGATTGCTGAGAAAAGGAAAAAAGAGACTCTTAGGAAAATAAACTAAAATGGGAATGTGGCACAAACAACGTTTTTCTCTTATAGAGATGTTACCAACATCATGGTATTGCCCATGTCATAAAGACTGAAAATGGGGAAGAATCGAAGTGGTGCTATGGCAAAGATGCCAAATTCTGAAGCCTACTATAAATGGAAATGACAGATTGTTTCATAAATGCTAATCTGAACACTTTGACATCTAGGTTTACAGGGTACAGTAGAGTATTAGTGCAATATCACTACAGCATTTCACTGAATCCAAACAAACTGTAATACCTAGGCCAGGTTAGCAGGTTTCTAGTTCATGGGCTCTTTTTAAGTCTTCTATGCCTGTGTAACACTGCTTGAGAATAGAAATGAGAGTTACATTTAGGATGGAAGAAAACAGTCCCAAGACATGATAAACCCTCTTCACACTGACAAGCAGGTGGCCAGCATCCTGTGATGCTTCTGTGCATTGCATAAATCGGGCACTGGCCCAGCCCCCGGTTCAGGAGGGTACGTAAGTACATGCCAGGCTAAGCTTAGGTGACTTTGGTAGAGCTGCCTCGGTGATCACAGCCAGGAATGTCTTATGTAGCTTTCTGAACCGGGCCTGCATAAGAAAATACATAGAACATGCTGTAGCCATAAATTTATGTGTAGATTAAAAACTGGCCAACAGTGCTTTACATATTTCCATAAATGATTTCACAGAATTCTCCTTAACATTTGAATACATGCAAGACATTAGGGTAGATCCGGCCAACTTGGACTGACAACATCCGAGTCTTTCTGTTTACAATTATCCATCTATTTGAGTCTTTAAGTTTGTGTAATGCAACAGCCTCAGTGATCTTTGTTGGTTGGTGCTTTTTTTATTGGTATGTTTTTTTCTACCCACATACTGTTTAACTTAAAGATGACTGGATTGTTGTTGCCTTTTCTTTGGTGCTTTGTTAAGAAAACATTCTTTTTCTCCCATCGGATGAGATTATTTTGGAGAAAACATTTTTGCATTATCTTCCTTTCCTTATGACAGCTTTACTGGTGCAGAAGTGAACAGTTGTTTGCTGTGCCCTTACATATACACAGACACACACATGTACTCACAGTACCAGGTCTGCTAGAAATGTTAAGATGTGTAACCTGACAACCCTTTGAGTACTTCCTTCCCCCTCAGGGTCATCATGGTTTTCATAGGTCATTTTGAATTCCTGATTGGTGATCAGAAGATGAATTCAGCTCGGCTCTAACACTACAGAGATGAGAGCATGGACTGGTTCCTGCCGTGGGTGACATCTGTGCAGTTTTTCTCCTATCTCCTGGCTTGGACTCTAACATTTGTTTCCTCTTTGCTGGTAAACCTCCTGCAGAGCCCAGGGCTTCCCTGAAATCCTCCTTTACCACTAGTACATCTAATGGCTCCTAGGTCAGATTTTCCAGTAAGACCTCATTCTCCAGCCCGAGCTGGTCTCAGTTTGCTGCAGTGCCAGTTACAAGCCTGTATATACAGTCACATAGTTATTGGAAATGTGCTGAGTTTCCAGCTCTTCTGTGGCCCGGCTCCTGGCAAAGAGCTTCAGAAGTATCTCAAAGTGAACCACATGTGGCTTCCTGCATCTTTGCCTTCCGCCCTTGACCACCATGGCTGAATGAGCTGCCCGGTCTCCTCTTCAGAGCAAGGCAGTCCTGCTGGAAAGGAGGTGAGAACCTGCAGGAACAGCAGACTTTGCAGCAGTGAGATGTGGAACTGTTCTGGCCTGAACTATGGCCAGAAGTATGAAGGACAAGACCTGGTTTAAGAGATACTTATGGAGGTACTGGCCAAAGCAGAGAAGGAATGCATTCAGCTGGTGTGATGGCATCAAGCATCCCTACTTGCAAAGGACTGGGGTGATACATTTGGGTGAGTATTCAGGAGCAGCTCAGGCAATACAGGGATGGGAGTTAGACCAAAGACCATGAAGCGTGATGGGCCTGGTAGAAGTCCAGAGTGCTAGGAAACATCCCCTGGGCCAAGCAGACATGGCTGCAGATGTGAAAGCAAACAACAAAGTCATCTGTTCTTGTTTTGAAAAGTAAAACTAAAGTTCCACAGTTTGGCAGCATTGAGCAGCAGTTGCCTGGGCAGTGACAGGAGTCTCAACTCACACTTTAACTCATGAGACACTAAACACTTTCCTGCAGCTGAAGACTGCTTATCTTTAGTGGCCTTCAATCATGCCAGCTTTGCTCCATTCCCTGCCCATGTACTCACAAGCCTGACGCTGGCCAAGAAGCCTTGTGGCAAGGGGTTTGTGATTGCCCACAGACAGGACAAGTTTCAGTATCAGCATAGGGTCGAGTCACATCTGTGCAGAACAGAGAAGTGTCGTAATGAGCACTGAAGGGAAAAAAACCCCACCACGCTATTTATAAGCAAGGAAGATGTATCTAAATAAACATCACTCCAGCTGGTGTGCCATGGGAGACACAAGCTGTAGCCGGGCTCCCAGCCTGAGGGCTTAATACTTCTTGCCTTCCACGTTTCCTTTACACGGATGTGGTTAGTGTAAAACTCATCTTTCCCCCTTCAAGTTATTATCCTGCTTTTAGCTCTGTGGACAATAAAAATAAACCACAACCCCCAGCTTTTTCATAACCTAGAAGCACATCCAAGCATATGATAAACTTAGGAAAAGCCCTCACAAACCCAAGGGTAGAGAGGGGTTGGGGCTTGGAGTTGTATAGGTGGGGAGATAGAAATTTTCTGCCTTATTCTCTGGGGCTTTATGAAGACACATTTCTCTGACCTCCAGAATCCTGAAACAACCCATCTAAGAGCTTCTGTTCTTCCTTAGCATCTGGAACAGGCTTAGTCAAGCAGGCAATGTGAAGAAATGCCACAGGACGAGTGCCTACAGCTCAAATGCTGCCTTACAGACAGATTCTTCTGTCCAAAGGACTTCCAGGTTGTGTCCCAATAGAAAATGGGGCAGGAATTTATTTGGTGCAACTTCAATTGATCTTTCTGCAAACAGCATGAGGAAAGGGCTCTTCCAGTGCAGTGACCCAGCGTTTGAAAAGGACTGGGCTGTTCTGTGCTGAGCATTTCCAGTGTTTCCCAGGGCCAGGACTGCTATAGGCTGCGTAAAGCCAATCCACACGCATGGCACGGTCACTGGAGCTGACCTTACAAAGCTGGTTCAAGGTTCAGCATCCTGCCTGCTTTGTTCTTTCTCTAGAGTGAGTCAGTTCTCAATCAAACAAACCCAAAGCATCTTTCCAGATGAAGTGGAAACTTCTGCTGCGTCTTGGATCAGGAGCAGCCTCCCAAATGGCTGGCGTGGTGCTACCCTAGGTCTGGTGCTCATTAGGGACCCAGTGTAATGCCTACTGATGTCTGCATTTAGGAAGCTCTTACTCGTTTCTCAGTGCCACCTTTGGGAGATTAAATTTGTATTATTTCTCTCTCGTTTTAATTCTACTGAACATTTCTCTAGCTGTTACTTGAGGAGCACTGAAATGATATTTGAAGGAGCAGTCTAGATTGCCCAAGACAGATGCTGATGGACACACACTGGTTCATCTCCTTAATGGAGCAGAGCCACCAGCTGCCTTCTCTTTACAGTCTTGCTGTATGAAGGGGGAAAAAAGTCTCTTCAGACCAGGAAAGATGCCTTCTTGTCATGCTGGCATCAGTTTTTCAGAAGGTGTTTTCAGCAGTTCCTCACGATGGTCATTTCCTAAGAACACGTACCTCACTTCTGGAAAACACAGAGCAGAGCTCTATTGATAAGGAAAAAGCATCCCAAGGCAATGGGTGGGGATTGGCATTCAGCTGATATTTATTCCATGTCATGCAATGAAATTTTGGTCATTTTTTGGTTGGTTGAACTTTGACAACCATTTTCTCTTTTCTACAATGCTGTAATTGGCCAAGAGTATCATCATAGTGTGTCTTCTGTACCCTTTTGCAGTTGCCCAGGTACTGCATTTTGAGCCATAATGAGCAGAGAGTGATACTTTAATGTAACCTAATCCCCTGAAACAAAAGCAGATTTATAAGTAATACATTCCTGCAGAGGCCATCTCAAAGATCTGAGAGCTAAAGGAATCTGCTCCCATTAAACAACACATTTTGTGATCTAACCATGCAAGTACGCAGCTTCCTTAATTGTCATTTTTCTGTTGGTCTAAGCTTAAAATCTAAGTACAGCCCCTCATGAAAAATCCCAAACCATTCCTGGTGCCTTTGGCTCCAATCTACTGCCTTTTTTTTCGCTAATATTCCTTTAGAAATTCCTGTAATCTGTTATGAATGCATCATTTTTTATATTCTTGTATCCATTCAGTATTTAGAGTCTCACAACATCTCCATAGAATGCTTTCAGATATTCTGAGAACTCTAGAAATGGTGCTTTCCCGGTACTCAAAGGGGTTTATGTTTTATTTTATTAAGTAATGCATTTAATGTCTTATTTACTCACCTACAGAGCACAGTATTAGCTATGTTCATCTGAATATCTATATGCAACTTCCATTCACTTACATATACCTTAACAGAAATTGCAATAAATAGCCATTTCTTGTATATTAAAAATGTATATACAAATTAGAATCTTTAATTTTATAATTTATTAAATTCAAATGTCTGTGTTCTTTTGCAAGTGTTTGGTTTTTCCCTGTGCTTTTTTCACTGAAGTAACATTATGCAGAGGGGGAGAAAGAATCAGCATCTTCAAGCTCAAAACCAATTCAGTTTCCAAAACATCATCTTGATGAAATGGGATTGGGATACACTTACTGCCAAAGTCCCATATCCTTGTTACAACGTATTAATATTATCCAAGGTCAAATATCATGAAGACTAAAACCTCAGTTGATAACCACACAGAAATTAATCAAATGCACTTAAACCTGCTCGAGGCTTTTGGCCTTTACACTGAGCTGAAATCCATCCTGGTCCATGCATCATCTCCTTAAAAGGCTTAGTAAATTTAGGCTTCTGTTCAGGACTGACGAGCGAATTTCACTTTGCATGTCCTATTGATAAAATAATTGCTCCTTTCCATGAAATTCCTTTGCATACATTTTCCTGCCACATCCTGCGTGCTCAGAGCCAGGTTCCCTTTAAAGCATAATTGAATTGCTCTCATCTAATTGAAGTTTGTTGCTTGAGGATTTGAAAGATCCCCACTTACCATGATTATTCACTTAGCACCATGCAGTGCATTGAAGTCCAACATGTTCTTTAATCAGGTAACGAACAACCTCAGCATTTTCACTATGGAAAACCATTTACTTACTTAAATGCCCTGGTATAACAGTGAGCCAGCCAAAACCTGGGTTTCATTTACTACAGCAATTCATATAGTACCTAATTTGCAGCTATGACAAGGGTTATATTTAATTGGCTTTTGCTTTCCCAACCAAAAGGTTTTGAGATTTTAGAGTGGCCATGGGGAAGGGTTTCATGTCCAAAGCCCAGACATGATAAACATGGGTCAAACACATGGGGTCAAACACTTCCAACACCCCTCCTTCCCCCCAGTCTTCCTCTCTCTGTCTGAAATGCCTAAAGATGACAATTACAGGAGCCCATCTCTTACTTTCCTGTCCTACATCAGCTTTTTAGCCCATTTTCATCCATTCTTCAAACTTGAGCTATGTCTGGTGCCCATGTGGGAGCCCTGACAGATGCGCGTACATGTATACACATGTACACACATGTACACATGGCCCCATGGGGACAGCTCTGGCCCTTCTAGGTATTAAAGCTACTGAGCAGCATTTCCCTAGCATGGGGGTGATGCCAAATGCCAGATGAAGAAACAGAAGTGCCAGGGGCTCAGCTTTTTGGTACACGGCACAGAACCACATCAAGTGCAAGAGGACCCCTAACAATCACTGCAGCAAGAAGCAGAGCGGGATGATACATGCAGAGCAACCTCATTGTAGTCGATCTGCTGGGTTTTATGCTTCATCAGCAGATTGCTCCCATCAGCCCTGGGTAATGAAATTGCACTTTGCATCCATGCTACCCGCAGCAGCACCGGGCTCCAGGTAGGCCAGTGATGGAGGATCAGCTCAGGCTGCTCTGCATCTCTGCATGCAGAGTTTCTAGTTGAGTTACCACTAGATGGTGGCACGGCACAAGAAGTACAACTGTGAAACAGCCGCTGGACTTTGGGACCAGGGTGAAAAATGCCTGGATCTGGTGATAAGGGCTCTTGGCATCCCAGGGCTGCAGGAAGGACCAGATGGAATAAAACCTGCTCAGCTCAGTCCGCAGCACAGCGTGGAGGTATTTGAAGATGCTGTTGTACTGCTGTGCCGTGCTGAAGAGCAAACATGAAGCCTGTGGGGAAGAAACAGATGTAACAGCAGCAGTGAGAAAGAGCCATGATCAGCCCCAGCACCCTAATGACAGAAAATAGTTCAATAATTACGCTATTTTCTGGGAGTGCTCGTTCTTCAGTCACCTAAACACAGCCCAGCTGATACCTAAACTCCAGCTGATACCAGAAAGTTTAGAGGATAACACCGTTACGGGGTTTTCCACTGACAGTTATCATTAACTGGTCTTGCAATTGTTTTAATCAGGCAAAGCTCGATTACTAAAGAAACACATCAGCTCTGGTATGACCAACCTGTCTCGGGTGAGCTGCCAGCTTGGATTAGCAGCCAAATGCTGAGCAATTCATAATAAATCATTTATTTAGCAAAACAGGATCCGTTTTCTGGTTTAAAGTGACTGGATGCTACCGGTGCTGTTTGTGATTAAAGAATGTCTCACTGCAACAAAAGTAATTTATGGCAGGTTTACTGGAATTGTTTGGGTCCTTTCCGAGCTGTGCTGGGGGTTCCGCAGGAATGATGGGCACAGCTTCTAAAACTAAATTGATCTCTGTATTTAAAGGGTGCAGATCCCAGGGCCTGAAAAAAAGGAAAGCTGGACTTCAGTGCAGTTGAGGTCTGCAGAGCAAAGGGGGAAGCAAATGAGGATTCCTGGGAGCTGAGCACTCACCCATTCTTCTGCGCAGCATGTTTGTACTGCGAACGGAGTCCATCTGGGTTTCTTTTCAGCATGAGGGAGGTGGATCAGTAGCACAGCATGTTTAGACCCCCATGCCTCTTTTACAAGGGCATGTAGTGACAGGACAAGGGGGAATGGCTTTAAACTGAAAGCAAGTAGATTGAGATGAGCTCTCAGGCAGAAGTTCTTCCCAGTGAGGGTGCTGAGGCACTGGCACAGGGTGCCCAAAGAAGCTGTGGCTGCCCCATCCCTGGCAGTGTTCAAGGCCAGGTTGGACAGGGCTTGGAGCAACCTGCTCTAGTGGAAGGTGTCCGTGCCCGTGGCAGGGGTTGGAACTGGATGAGCTTTGAGGTCCCTTCCAACCCAAACCAGGCTGGGATTCTATGATTCAGTGAAAATGATGTATGGAAAAGGCAAGTGCACAGATGCACGATGTAACCTTCGCAGGCAAGCCATAATATAAATAAAAAATATGTGTTTTTTCAAGTAAATACCCTGGCTTCCCGGGAGAGCTCCGGCCAGCAGCCACCGTGGTTTGCACTTTATGAGACCTCCAATTACTTTAAAACCAGCCTGTACCAGCCCTGAGCTGTGGGCAGCCAGCACCAGTGGGAGCCAGGCAGATGAACCCATTGCACCAGCATCACTTAGGAACCAGCAAAGACTCCCTGGAGTCATTTTCCAAACTCAACTGAAATCCCAAGGAAAATGAGTGCCTAACCCGCTGCAAGCCTTCTTAAAGCCTCCTGAAAGGCCTCCCCCTGAGTTCCCGGATGGATGGAGAGCTCCGCAAACAGCCCTTGTGATGGGCTGCAGCAGCTCAGCCCTCGCAGCAACCGGTGCCCCATTGAGACAAGAAATACCTGGTAATTTCCAGAAAATCTGTGTGCAGCAGTGACAGTGTTTGTACAAGGAGCTGCCACCAGTTACTGTGTGAGCTGCAGTCAAGGCAACCGCTGTGGGTGCCACATTTCTAACCCAGCTCTGTCTGGTTAATACAAAACCAGCTCATTAATGTTTCACGGGAATATCTCACCATGTACCGTAGCAGCTGCTCGCTGTAATGCACAGGAGGTTAATGTGATGAGGGTTATAATTAAGGAACACAAATCGTGGAATCTGGCACAAATCAGGTCAAACCCTTTTCCTTTCCTGGGCTTTTAACAACAAACATGCAAGAGAGAAGCAGCCGGCAGCAACCAGGCTTGGCAATGCTCAGGGTCATGCTGACCCTGTCACCTGGCACTAACTCCCCTCCCTTCCTGACACTCTGACATGTTTTTGTTACCAGCTCCAGTACAGGAACCAGAGTGGCAGCATCGCCCAACCATGAACCAACCACAGTATTTGCTGGCTTACCAAAAAGCCTCCTTTTCAAGGCAGGAGTGTGGTAGGATGGTGTGCTCTGGCCGATGGCCATCCCTTTGCGATGCTAGTCCTTTTGGGTGCTGCAGCTGCTCCAGAGGGAAGAGAAAGCAGAAGTGAGTGGAGGCAAAGAGATGCCCATCAGGGTGAAAACTGCTTAATAAGAAGAAAAAAAAGGTTAATTTACCATTCTAGTGGTTATGGGAAAGCTTGAATCTGGCACCCTGAATGTCCCTTGGAGACCTTGTAATCAGATAGTAAAGGCAATGCACCTTCAGTTCAGTGTCTCTTTGTCCCAGCACAGCCTCCCAGTGAGGAGCTGGAAAACTGAGATTTCTTTCAAACTGGCATTACTGCAGCCCAGGGCAGTGCTGCCAGTGCCAAAGCCCAGGCTCAGCTGTGGCATCACAGGCAGGAGCAGATCAGCCATGTGGCATCATTGAAATATCACATCAGTGCCACCAGGTCTGGCCTGAATCCAGTCAGTGAGCTCAACACACTGCCCAGCTCCTTGCATCCATATGGATATCCATGAGCAAATCCAAGCTGGAGGAGCTTTTTCTCTTCTACCTTTGCTGTGCATATTTTTTACTTTGGAAAGCATAAGGTGATATTTTTCCCAAAAAAAGAAATAGTCCTTGCAATATTCCAAAGCAAAAGCTAGTCATGGAGCAGCCTTGGCACTGCTGGCGCCGCACTAGTGGGACACCGGCTTTAGCCAGTAGCGCTGGAGCTGGCCCAAAGCCCCTGTTTCGCATTAAGAACATTTTTCCTGAGAAAACCCAAAATGGGAATTGACTGTGGTATCCATTGAGTGCTCCCAAAGATTGATTGGCTTGTTTATCCAAACATCAACAAGCTTCATAAATGCCCAGAGGAGAGCAGCCTGTTACACTTGTGCAACTCCCCTAAGCCGCTGGAATACAAGACCTTCCCCAAAACTGGAAGCATTCAAAAAATAGAGCTAGCAAACAGATAAACAACCAAACAAAAAGGTCACTCTGCAGCATGAAGATGTCAGTCACTCAGCCAAGCCTTGCAGAACGAATACCTCCTGTTTGCCTCGGCATTGCTGTTGCTGTTTTCTTTCCCATTTGGTTTTTAATCCCATTTGGTTACTGTTTTCATGCACTCAGGAATGCTGATTCACCATTCTCTCCCAGGGGAGTATAAATACAGGAGACCAGGATGGTTTAACCAGAGCTGGCCTCAGAAGTGCTTGGGGAAAACCTTGCAAAGCAACAAACAAGTGTTCAAAGGTGCTTCTTTTGTTTTTCCTCATTCCTATTTTTGGAGCAACCAGTTGATAAAGGAGGAAACCGAACGGCTGGGGTTGAGGTAAAGAAAACAGAGGTATTGCTGTAAATGGTATTTGGTAAATGATAGCTACTGATTACACTGCATCTGGTGTTTGTAACTTTATATGTTAATTTTCATATCATCAAGAATGTAAAAACAATGATAGGGAACAAATCATTTACATGGGGTTAATTCCAATAACAGTGATGCCAGCAAATGTGATTTTCCTGAAGTAATGCCAAACACCAGCAAGAAACTGATTTCAACAGATAGAAGGGACTTGTATTGCAAATCCGTACTTTTAGTGTAGTTTCCTAAAGAAACACCTTACCCAACCACATTTAGTGAGGACCTTGCTCACTTTAGAGGCTTTTGGGAAGCTTCTCATTGCAGGGTGTGAGTCTCTGCTGCCCCATCCTCCTAGGGGAGGCTGCCATGCCCTGCTAGACACCACCAAAGCCATGATATGGCCACCACTAAAGAGATATGCATCAGGAGGGGGCTTGACCCTGTCTAACACCTGATAACACAGCACTGAGCCTAATTCGGCTGCTGTCCGGGCAGGGTAACGGTTGGTCATGGCCAACCTGGTACCTTGCACGGCCCTGTTTATACTTGCTCCATCAGACCATGTGGTCTTTGAGCAGGAAACATCTCCAGCTGGGAGGAGGGATTTTCCAGGGGAAGGGAAGGATCTTGAAGAGTGTTACGAAGAGAATGTATCTGTGCACATCTGCAAATAGGGATGGTTTTCTGTCCAGATCAGTTATTTTCCTCATGAAATGGCTTTCCTAATCTTTATTCTGCAGCTGCTCAGAGTAGCTGGGGTCTGAGGTTTTGGGTTTTGATTTGACAGTAATTATGGTGCCTGCAAGCAAAGAGAATTAGAAGCTCTAAGTTATTACTGCAGCATGATCTCAGCTGGTCATTTCAATTTCAGTGCATGAAGTTTAAGGGTCATTTCAGCTAACTTCAGCTGTTTGGCATCAGAAATCCAGGCAAACAGCTTAAGTTTGCACACCTTTTGTATTTAAGTACTAAACAATGGCTATTTTCAGAGAGCAAATAATCTCTGCTTTGAACCATATCCTCCTGAAGGAATGCACAAGTCTTTTGAGCTGCTTATTTTTTGCCACTGGAGATAAAGACAGACCCTGGATGATGAGCATGGGCTTGGGCGATGAAATCAACAAAGCCAATTCCAGCCCAAATGCTGAGAACATTTGCGCTAAAACTGAAACAGTGATCTTTCATCTAGGGTTTCACTTTACTCTCATCTCTCCTAGCAGCTCAGGGCAGGTTGTTTGGGGAGCAGCAGTGCTCAGAAACACAGTCACACACTGCTTGCTCACACAGGGGTGTTGTGCAGCGTGGCTATTCCCCAGTAGTGAATAGTGTCTACTATGGCTCCCTCTGAGGACAGTATTGGGAAATAAAAGCAGAAGGAAGATCCTGCTGCAGAATAACTATTCACCTCCCCACCCAATGCGATGCTGCAAGAGGGGCTATGCGAGGGACAGTGGAATTGTACTAGAATTGCAATCAGGTTGCAGCATGTCAAAAAGCCATGAAACAAAGACAAATCCCTGCTGACCAGAGACCTGGATGCTGCCAGTCTTTCTGGCAAAGCAATTTGCCATAATGCATGTGTGTGGTGTCTTTGCCAGCTCAGCAGAACACAAAAGGGTGATGCTGTGTGGCCTGGGGAGGGATAAAGCTGTCAGTGTAGTGGCAGGGCTGGCTCTGCTGTACCTCTGCAGTGAGTATACAGCTAAGCACAGAACTGAGGGCGAGAGCCATGACAATGATGCTGCAGGCTCCCCGCCTTGGGTAAACCTGGCACAGTGGCATGAATTTACTCAAATAAAGCAGAGGAGGAGCAAAAGCAGCCTGAAATCTGGGGCTCCCCCTTTCAGCAATGAAATACAATGGTACCGTGACTCCTTTTTTCACAGCCCCCAACCAGAGCAGCCCCTCCTGCGTCACCACGCTCCCACTTCACATGGGGAAATAGAACAAGGCAGTCGGTCAGCAGGGATTTGTCATGGAGCATCCTGCTGGGTCGGGCTGGCTGTGCCTCCCTGGTGCCCGTTTGCTGTCCCAATGGCACGTGGCGTTTGTGAGATGCGGGCTCTTGTCAGGGCAGGCAGGCAGCCAGAGGGCTATATTTAGCTACAGCAACAAAACAGGCAGCAGAATCAGCTGACTGGAGGCAGGGAGCCTGATGCATGGTTTAGTTGTAGACAGCACATACTCTGTACTGGAAACAGGGAGGGACACAGCAGGGGAGAGACGTGGGAGCCAGGGGAGACGAAAGCCGCCCACCCCTCCGCACCAACAGCAGTGCAGGTAAGGGCTGGGTGCTGCAGGAGCTGGGTCTGGATCTGGGCTGTGTCCTGGGTGTTGCTGGGGAGGACCCAGGGTGGCTGCAGCTGGGGATGCTGTGGTGTGGATGGAGGGGAAGCTGCAGGGCAGGGGCTGTGCTCTCCGGGGACTGCTGGGTGCTGATGGAAGGGGACCTTGGCTTGGATGCTGGTGCAGTGCCCAGGGTTCGCATCCGGGCTGGAACTGATCCAACCCATCGGAACAGTTTTGCTGTAAATAGGTAATTTAATTTCCTTCCGGAGAAAGGGCATGTTAACAGGACTCTGTTAATGATTAGTGCTATCGTAAGTTAACGTGACATGAGTGTGCCCATTAGCTGGAGCATCCGGCTGCCCTCCTCAATGTTGCGGTCAGAGCAGGCCCAGATGCTGATGCCGCCGAGCTCGGGCAAGGGGTGAGATGAAAGGCAGAGGAGCAAGTCGCTTTCTCAATGCTTAATGAAATGAGAAGGAAGGAGCAGACAGAATAAAGGGAATAAACAGGCCATAACATTTACAGGAAGCATCTCCTACTCTCAGCCAGTCAATCCCAGCTTGGCTGACTTTATCAGGAGCACCTGAGATGAAAACCAGTAAAAGCCAGCAGCAGCTCAGGGTGGGGATGGACAACTCATTAGCTCCACCCTGGGCTCAGCAGGAACTGAGCTCCATATGAGATCCATAGCTCACAGGGAGGTTCAACAAAGCCTAACTTATTTCCAGCAATGACAAGCAGAGTGTTAAAATAGCGAGCAAAGCACTTTTGTGGTTAATCACACAACAAAGCTATATTGTGTTGGCAGATTATTCACATACAAATTCCACTGGGGGGGATAGTAAAAAATCAAATCAAATAAAAAGGATCCAGGCTATGTGGCCATTTCTGGCAGAAAGGGAGATGAAGCAAAGCACAGGGGAGAGCGTTTTGAGAGAGAAAAAAATCACCAGTACAGTTAGCAAATGCTGCAACATGAAATACTTGTAAAGGAAAGGTTTACCTGGCTAATGGGAGCAGCTGGATGGGAATCCATCCTAAAAAGGGCTGAGGATAACCATTTGAATAGAAACGGCATTAATTAAATCCCTGTTGATATCAACCCTTGCCTGTTCGGACACAACAGGAATGCAGAGCCCTTTTAGAGTGAACAGACCAGTGGAGTATTAAATAAGGAGAGGAGTTTGTCCCTCACTGCTATAACACAGACAGTGAGACGAGCTGGTGCACCTCCACAATGCTGCTTCAGCTGCTGAGCCCTTGTGTTGCTTCAGAAAGGAGCATCATTTCTGATCTCATTTAATGAACCTTGTATTTTCTACTGCACGTAATCACTTGGCTGCTTTGGTACCCATGGGCTCCTCATGAAGCCAGGGATATAAAAATACTTTCCCATCGGACTTTTAAAGTGCAGTTTCTGTAATCACCACCATTTGCCACAAGAAATCATCAGGTGTCTCAGGGAGCATGGACTTTAAAGCAGCAAGCCCAGAATTTCTTTAGGGCAGCTGCCTTTGACACTGACCATGTCTGGTTTGTTCTTTGCAGCCATGGCACCCCGGATAAGATTAAGCCTTTCAAAGCCTCTCCCAACCATACGTGAAACCCACGAGGAGGTGATGGAAGACTCAAGCAGCAATCTGAAGCGCTCTGGAAGCACTGCAGCCAGCCCAGACTCGTACTCCAGTGACGATTACATCCAATCCATTTGCCACCTCGCCAGACCCACCTTCCCAGGCCTTCCTGAAAGCAGCCACAAGGGCCAGGACAGAGAGACCTTGAAGACCATTGAAGACGTATCATGGTCTCCATCCTCTGGGGAGATACAGCAGGAAATGTCAAAATGTAAATTAACCAATTTCACCTCAGATGTGATGCCGCTGGGAAAGGTTGGTCCCTCAGAAACAGAGTTCTGGTCCAGAGAGGACCCGCTGGCTCAGATCTACACCCATGCAGGAAAGCTCTGCTCCTCCAAGGCTTCTTTGTACAGTAAAAGCTCCGGCACTGGATACTCACAGTGCAACTCTTCCTCTCCAAACACTGAACTTCATCCTGCAACCATGAAAGAAAAAGCCACAGGGAAACCCGCTTTTCCACGAGTGTTCAGTTTTCCAAGGCTTCCCTCCCCAAGACCAGTGCAGAAAGAAGCAGTCTGCTCAGAGCTGAAGTATCTCAGAAGAGATGAGGGAACAGTTTTAGGGAGTAACCACAGTCAGAAGGAAAACAGCCCCATGTTCATCAGCAGTGAAGAGCCATCGCCATCCTCCGCCAGAGGGAAGCTGGTGGGAAGCCCAGCCTTGCGCTGCTCAGTCAGAAGCTGTTTGTTCAATACAACAGGCACTGATGAACAAGAAGGGAGAGAAACTTCTCACTGTGACAACAAAAATGTAATGGGTGATATTCCCAGCAAGCAGAGATACTCCGAGTATTTCCAGGTACCTAAAAGAGCCACGATCCACAACTGGATTTCAGAGCACAGATGCATCTGGAAAGAAGCAAAGATAAAAGCTTGTTTGCTCCCAGCCATTGCTGAAGTGTGAAGAAGTAGCTGCTCAGAGTAATTTTATTCACAAGACATAACCACCCTGTGCTCTAGAAGCAATCCCTGGAGTCCTTACACAGAAAACACGGCTTGAATGTGCATGCAAGTCAGGCAGACCTTTGTGACCCATCGTATCTCTCAGTAGTGGGCAAAAGGATGATTCAGAGTCTCACCCGCTGAAGAAACAAGCAATTAGTTCTCATTTTGGAAAGGCAACAGTCCATAAAGCATCTCCCCACCTATTGCCTGAACTGCCCTGAGAATGAAGAAAAGCTGGAGAGAGTGCAAAGCCCATCTGTTCTGGAGGAAAAGTGACTTTCAGAAACATCAAACTCCTGACGTTTTCCAGCAAATGCCAGACAGCCAGATGTAGCTCACACTTGGGTACTGTATTCTGAGAAGAACGTTTTGACCAACACTTGGATGGTACTAAATGTGCTCTCTCTGACATACACATTTACTAGGAGACCCATCAGAGATCACTGTGTCAACACCAGAATACCACTGGATAGGTCACCTCTTAGTGCAGTAGCATAGAGAAATAGTTTTTTAAAGTCCTCTTTTGTGAGGATTTGCTAAAGGGCAGCATGGAGAATATCAGCTCCTCCAGGTGGGGATTTTCCTGTTGCTTTCCCTGACACATCCCTGTTGCCTTTACTCCTTGATGCACCCTTGAGAGAGGAGCCCTAGGTGGGCATTGCCATGCCAGTGCTGCTGCTCTCTTGGAGTTCTACCAACCTGTGATGCCAGCTGTAAAACAGCCATCCCGCTGGGACCTGCACTGTCACATCCGCACCAGGCATGCTGTGGTGAGCATCAGGTCGTCCCTCGCTGCTGGACTTCACAGTTCAAACTGTCTCTCACTGGTCTTTCTCCTGCAGTCAGAGTATCCTCATGTACCTGTGTTTAGTACCACAGTCTCTGTAGTCAGCCAAGAGCAGTAGGTGAGAAAACTGCAAAGCAATACTAGACTAATTATTACTACTACTACTACTACTAGGAATAACTCTTTTGGCACAGAAAAGAGCACAGGGACCGGGCTGTTTGTTCAGCAGCAGCCAAGATGGGAAACACCATTGGAAAGCTGCAATTATAAAAATGCTCACAAATGATTCCTAAACCACCTTCCAACAGATTAAATCAGAAGGTGACTTCTGCTCACTACCAACAGGAAAGTAAATATGCCCAAGGATCAAAAGGTGAGCTTATGTGAGCTTTCATTTTCACATCTCTTAGCTCAAATATTTTTTCTCCTGTTGAAACTCATTAGCATGAACTCCTTCGCATCTTAGTTTTTGAACTAACTACACAGCAAGAACAAAAGTGAAGGTGGCTCCAGCTTTTGTTATAGCTGATGGAGAGATTTGGACTGGAGAGGTGCCAGCCTGCTCTGCCTCCTCCTCCTCTTTCCTTCCCTTCCCTTCCCTTCCCTTCCCAGGTCAACGCTGGGATTCAAGTGATGCTTGTCCTCATTGCTCTGTTGACATTTTGATTTCTCTCCACGTGAATATTTATGACACCAATGCCATGTCTTGTGCCTTGAGCTGCATGTGCCCTGCTTTCGACAGAGAAAACAAATAAAATCGTGACATCCAGTTGCTGTTTCCATTACTGTAGAACATGGGTGATTATTTTCAGTGCAGGGCTGATCCACAGCACATGGGCTTGTGACTCACCACACCAACGCCTTCTCACCCCACCAGGTCACCAGCAGGACCAGCTCCCAGGCTCTTCCCCCTCCCCATTCAAAGCCTTGCAAAGCTACATGGAGCACTAGGTGCTTGGTGTTAGGTGCAGAAAGGATTTCAGGAATCATAGAATCGTTAGGGTTGGAAAGGACCTTAAAGTCATCCAGTTCCAACCCCCTGCCAGGGGCAGGGACACCTCTCACTAAACCATGTCACCCAAGGCTGTGTCCAATCTATCCTTGAACACTGCCAACGATTGGCTTCTTCTGGAGTGTGCTATTCCTTTAGTGAAAACAGGTTCTACTCAAGCAACTGGGTTTTGCAAGAGGAGCAAACAAAGCTGCTGGGATACAGCAAAGACAGGGACAAACTGAAGCACAGGGAAACAGGGGTTATGGGGGTGAGAAAGCAGTAGGAGCGGGATGCCAGTGGGCTGGGAGCCCTGGGATGGGGGGATTCCAGCTGTGTAGTAAAGGCTGTGGCTGAGGTGAGAAAGAGAAACCTGGTTTACATAGTACAGAAACAGCAGATAGGGAGGGTTGTTTCTACCAGCTTCAGCCACCCTTCAGGTTCAGATAAATCCTTTTGGAAAGCACAGCCCTCACTTTCTTCACCACCTCCTCTGCTGGAAATGAGCACATTGGCCCCCATGAAATCACAATGGGTCCCCGGATAAGTTTTGGGCTGGTTTGGTGAGGAACTGGGGTGTGGGGCAGCCCCTTCTCCCCACAGCATTGGCTGCTATAACACTGAGGACTCCCCAGGTTACTGAGAGCGAGCCTGCAGTGTTACCAGAAGATAAATCAGATACTGTCTGATGAGGTGATGTGACACATGGTTATCTAGCAGTTTTCTCCCTGCTCTTCTCTTTGGTAACCACACTGTCCATGGACATGCATCTGGGGATACTGGGAATACTCTCCCTTTTGTCCGCTACACAAAAGAGCAGATGAGGAATTGCCAGTCATGATAAACCTGCAGAAGTTGCAGCCTGTTCATAAGTGCTCTCAGAAAAGAAAGAAAACCTTATCTAGGAATTTCAGTCACAGAGTGGGATAAAAGCCATGCTGCCTCCATGGCCAATTTCATGGCAGGCTCTGCATTTGAAGTCACTGGCAGCAAAATCTCATTTATGGAGATATCACAACTGCCAAAGGGATTTGGATTAATTTGAATGGGGAATTGGTATCCAAATCCCACCGGCAGCTTTCAGTCTCAGCCTTCACAACCAGCTCACAAGCAATCTTCGGGCTAACACGCGATTTTGCTTCCATGATCATGCAGCCTCTTCCTGCTGCAGATATTAACTGCATTTGGAGACAGAAAGCCATGACCAGAATTTACAAACCAGGGCTGGTGAGGCAGAAACAAAACTGCCCTGCTCTTTCATAGAATCATAGAATAGTTAGGGTTGGAAAGGACCTTAAGATCATCCAGTTCCAAAGTCCCTGCCATGGGCAGGGACACCTCCCACTAAACCGTGCCACCCAAGGCTCTGTCCAATTTCCTCCAATGCTTGTCTTTTAAATGACAAAGATACTGCTCAGCTGAAACCAAAGGCGAGGAAGCAGCAGCTCCATAAGCCTCGCTAATGGGATTTGGTGATTAGACCTGTGCAATGCAGAATCAGCTCAAAGACTCCTACAGAGACCCCTACCCACCAGGGAGGAGCTTTTCTGTACCAACACAGACAGTCAGGAAGACATAGGTTGATCAGAAACTAAAATATGAACCAGTGCAATGTCATTACAGACAGGGATAAGGCACCAGCCCAGCTCCCAGAGAAGGATCATAATGACCTGAGACAAGCTGGAGCAGATTTAAGGGCTGCACACAAACAGGTAGATGCAGGAGGTGTGTGACTGGGTTAGCAAAAATGGTTTCTAAACAGGTCTTTAATTCTGAAGTGAGGATAAAAGCAGCTATTTCTGTTTTAAGAAATCTTACAGCTACAAGAGAAAACAGGGGGCTTAACTTCAGGGGATCAGGCACAAGCCTGAGGCAGAACACAGTATCCCACAGCTTAAAGCTGGGGCTTTGTGAGTAGTGCATCAAGCTTTCCCCGTGCCCTGAAGTGTCTGCAATTGGGCCTAATTGTTTGTTGAGGGCATATTTTAATTAACTTTGAGCTTTCCTAAGTGAAGAATAATGATAAATGGTGTACATGAAGTTAAACTGCATTTAGTGACTAAGCAGGAATCCCTTCGCTTTGAATGAAAGCCTTGTCTGTGCCATCAGCTGCATGATTAAAGGCAAAGCGTTCTGCATTTGCGCTGTTAACCATGGGCAGAAGAGAGACCTGCAATGATGGCTGAAAGCTTTTCTGCTTGTGTTTGAAGAGTCAGATCATTGAAGCACAGCTCTGTGCCTTGCTCACCAGAGCCCATGTGTGGTTTTGTGGCTGGCACCACTTAAGTGGGCCACAGTTGACAGCAGTGATGACCTCTGAAGTGCCACATCTTGGGCTTGTGGCCTTTTCCCATGTTCTGGGATTCTCAAGTATAATATAATTTGCCTGGCATGAGCTCGGGCTGATGCAAAATGCATGTTGTGTAAATACAGATACAATGTTCCCGGCAATTGCAGCCTTCCTGGAATTAATGCTCCTGGAGGCAACACTTCCAAGGACTGTTGTGAGGAGCTGTAGAAAAACTGGGCATTTTTGGAATGCCTTCTAGTTGCTACATAATGCTTGACCAAATGCCATTTGAAATCAAAGGGAGCCTGTAAGTGCTTCAGAATGGCCTTGCAATGGGAATAATTTTCTGCTGCATTTAAAGCACAGATTTCTAGCAGCAGCTGATGAGGGAAAGGAAATTATTAGTGCATTTATCTGTGTGTATTTGCATTTTGTCAACCATTTCTTGTCTTTGCTTTTAAATTAATCTAGCGGAAAGCCCATCATCCTGCTATGTGCTTAGCAAACTGTGCTAACCACAAGGTTTGATCTGCCTGCTCTTCACCCAGATCACAGTCGCTTTTCCCCTCTGCCATCAGCAAGTCCCTGTTCTGCCAAGCAGGGTGATCACGCAAGGTGAAAGCAGAATCAGCCAGAGGGGACACTGCTATGTCTCATCTGATGGTGGAATATGACAAATCCTAAACACCCACAGGTCTGCTGAGCTTAGCAGAATGCTTTGCTGTTGTTCCCTTGGTCACAAGTGTGTAGGATTGAAAATGGCTTTTGGTTTATACCAGAGGTGCCGGGCTGTAAGTTTTTAATCTTTCCAAGTCACTCAGTGGAGCACTGGGGGGAACTAAACTGGCTCTTGGCTCAGCTTCAGAAAACGGAGGTGCCACATCTCGAGCGTCCAGGCTCCAAAGCAATTACACAAGAAACATCAGCTTTGCTTGAGATGCTCTCCACATTCCCCCTCAGCTCATGCTGTAGGAGCATCAAACTAGAATACATGGTGATGTTTGGTCACAGATGCCCTTCGTGGGTCAGCAATGCAAACTACTCAGCAGGTCCTGTTCAGCTGGGTGCTGTATGAATGCACAGAGAGCATCCATCCCTGACTTGTGAGCCTATGACCCATTCAAACCTCATTAGTGAGATGAGGTGGATGTGTCAGATTAAGATTAATTTGCATGAAGAGCAAAGGAACCTATGCATGGTTCCAGCAGAACCAATGCTGTTAGTGAACAATATTGCTTTAAAGAGGAAGCAAATAAAAGCACAGGCTCGATGATGCACCCAGTTTTGAAACCAGAAACATCCAGGTCCTGATCAGGAGCTGGAATTTAAGGACAAATGGCTGAGTGGCTTTGTAGTCAGCAGCAATTTGGTAGTAGAGATATTGTTGCAGATATTACTGGTCCTGACCAGGAAGAGCAGGTAAGGATGAGCTGGACGTGCTGCAGCTGGGGCTCTGCATGGTTCAGACCCAGCACTCACTGAAACATCTGCAGCACCACTTCCACGAGGTGACACGGGTGCTGCCTCTGCTCAGACCAGGTTGCTGGAACAAGGGGACAAGGATGGAAAACGAAAAGTAGATGATTCAGAGAAAAGGCATGAGGCCTTCTTGCTGTGCAGGGTCATCTCCTCCAATTAATTGCTGCAGGATGTCAACGGGATGAAATTCAGCAGGATTCGAGAGAGGATTAGACAGTCCTGTGATCAGGAACATTTGTGCAGTGCTAACTGGGTCAAAGAAATACAAGAGAAATTAAGTGCCGTGTTTCCCTGAAGGGCTGAGCTGGTACCAGCTGGATTTAAAGCAGATTCCCCCCCACCTCCCCTTCCCAATCTTTTTTTAGCAACAAGCGAATAGCAGGACCTATTGCAGTGCCTTCTCTTTCCTTAGAATAACAAAGCATGGCCTGCTCTGGAAAGTCCTGAAGAGCCACCATGATGACTGGCTCATGGTATGGTGCGTGGGGAAACCTTCCCCTCATCATTTTAAAGATAGGAAATGGAAGTTTTACCTTCCATTTAATAAACTAGTTATTTATCTGTGATAGCATCAACCAGAAAAACACGTAGGGATAATAGCTGAATCCAAAAGCCAGCATTAGGGATAACTGTCATGGGGCTAATGGGAGTGGTGGTTTCTACCACAAGAGAGGAGGAGAAATCATGTCTTGCTGCATGTAAGCAGAGCAGCAAAATCCTGTGTGAAACACAGACTTCACATGTGGTACCTTCACTCTTGAATCCTGAATACCTCTTTTCCCAGTGATGTAATGGAAAACTTCTTTTTGGCCATCTTGGGCCAAATCCCAAATTTCTACCTTTTATTCGTCTTCCTCCTCCCTCACTGGTGTCTGGATGAAGGATCCCAGCTAAGGAAGAATATGTTACACAGAGCAATCTCAGCCCTTCCTGTAGTCCATTACCTGACCTTACACCAGAAATGTTTCTGGTTTAATACATGGAAGCATTTGCAGGAATAGCCCACACCATTACAGGGGCACAGCCTCCGAGAGAGCAGCTAAGGCAGTATAAGCCTTCAGCTGCTTTACGCTCAGTCTGAAAACATTGCAAAGGGGATGAAAACACATGAATTAATGAAGTGCAAACAGAAAATCAAGTTGTAGTCTGAAGGATGTTTGACTTGCTCATCTCTCACTGGGCAATACGTGTATGCTTTTTACTGGCTAGAGTTGCTATTGCTCACTGGAAAGCTCATAACCACACTGAGACAAAGGAAGCTCAGTCTTCAGAGGTGTTAACCAAGACGGGTATTAAATATCTCTTTTGGCTTGTTTTGCACAGAACCTCTCATATTTCTGTGACTTCAGCAGCAGCTCCTCCGCGGAGGACACCTTATGCACCCCATGATCTGTGTGAGTGCACACATGTGACAAGAACTTGGTTCGCAGCATCCTAACAGCTAAATGAGAGAAGAAAATGTGTAGCTTTGTCAAATGATTGACATCTTAGAAGCAACAGCCCTACCATGGGGGGTACCCCAGACACGATGTCAGATAAGGAGCTTCACCCAGCCTGCTCACAAACAGTTTGTATGTGATTTCTAACACTCCCTTCTCCCACTGCTTTATCCAGGAGAGCTGGGAGGGAAGGAGATAGCAAAAAGCAATCCATGCACATCTGTGGCTTTCCCCATCCAATCTGTGTCTTGCTACCACTGTCAGTGTCGTGGTTTAAGCCATAAATCATGCAGCCCGTTCTCTCACTCACTCCCCTCTCTTTCTTCCCCCTGCTCCCGGGTGGACGGGGAGGAGAATCAAAAGAATGCAACTGCCACAGGTTGAGATAAGAACAGTTTAGTGACTAAAGTATAACACAAGACCACTGCTGCTACCACCAATAATAATAATGACAAGGCAAATACAAGGAAAGAGAATACAACTGCTCACCACCCGATACCAAGCCCGACCCAGCAGCGAACCCCCCATCCTTCCGGGTCTCTGCTCTCTGTTTTACATCCTGGGCATGACATGCTGTGGCATGGAATACCTCTTTGGTCAGTTTGGGTCAGGTGTCCTGTCTCTGCCTCCTCCCAGCTTCCCCGCCTCCCTGGCAGAGCATGAGACTCAGAAAGTCCTTGGTCAGACCAAAACTTTACCAAGCAGTAACTGAAAACACTGGTGTTATCAGCGCTGTTCCCAGGCCCAAAATCAAAAACACAGTGCTGCACCAGCTCCCAAGATGGAGAAAAATGACTGCTGCTGCTGAACCCAGGACAGTCAGTAAAACCAGCCCACAGCTTGGTTCAGGTCTTTAGATGCAATAGGTCTTAGCCCTCTTGGCCAAAAAGCAGACTTTTAACTGGTGCGCTGTGCTTTGAAAAGGAAGAAGGGAAATAAAAGCAAGAAATCCAGCCTCCAAAGAGCTATCAAGACCATTAACCACAGCTGAGAAACTACTGTTAGTTCACTATAGCAGTCAAAGAGAACAGCCTGCGCCTGGCGCTAGAAAAAAACAGCAAAAACCTAGAGAAAAAAACCCCAAAACTAACTTGGAACAATCAGATGAGGCTTAAACCTTTGTGGTCATTAAAACGCAGCTAGAGTGTGTATGCTTCTATCTTCTGTAATGTATGCTTTTGCACAATAATCTCCTAGCATTTTTAAAAGGAACACTGCCCACTAACACACTGGCAAGATTTAACCAGAACATAGCTTGCTACCTTTTAAAAACTGATCATCTGTGAGAGTACTAGGCTTATTTTGGAGTAAGAAAACATTCAAATGCACCAAAGGTCCCTATAGCTTAATCAGCTTTACTGCTTTCCATGCAAAAAGAGTAAGGGGACATTTGGAGAGGGAACAATTAGTGCCTCTAGGTTAGGAGGGGAAGATAAAACAGAAGAAAATAACCAGAACACTCACCTTTAATGAAGTACAGCTTCTTTCAAAAGGTCACCCCATGTACCTTGCATAGCCTTGTGTGTTCCACTTACCTTTGTCTCAGCTTCTCCTCCTTCCCTGTTTCTTCACTCAACTCCAGATGTTTTAAGGCTCCTCTGCTCTATCCATGCCAGTCGAAAAGAAATGCAGTCACCTGCACTGATTTGGGAAATTTCTACCCTATAAGGCACAAACCCAACTTTGTGCTATCACCTAAGAGCCAGCACATATGGGGTACGAAGGTCCAGTAACTCAGAGTCTGGCCAGAGTGATTTGTATATTCAATTGCATTGAAATAGCTGTAGTCATTTTACTGCAAGCTAAGGCAAGGCAAATTTTGTCCTACCTGGCTTAGGACCACAGGACACAAGCTCAACTCAATCCTTCCAGTGAGAGATGCTGTTTTCCATATACACTCTCTGGACAGGACACCAGGTTCTCCATTAATTTTGGCAGTATTCCTACAGATCTATCGCCCAATACTTACATGCCAGGTTAGCAGATACTATTTAAGAGCTCATAAACTCCAATGTGGAACCATGTAACAATTGTATTCAAAACACAGCACTAAATAGATTACATGCAGTAAGTGAAAGCCCTAGATTGATTTTACCATTGAGGACCAAGTAGGGCCTTCCTATTCCTATCTGGATTTATAAAGCCTGTATTTAATTGGCTTGGGCTTTACCAAACCAACTGCTGCCACCAGAAAAGGTTCAGTCCTGGGCCAGAATTCCCACAAATACTCCTAATGATAATTCTACCAGCCACACTTTCTGGAAGGCGCTCAAATACAGTCGCACTCTGCACGCATGATACCTGTGTTACCCACACCATCTAGTGGCCAGACTGCAGATGTGATGATGGGAATTAAACCCTCAGCCAGGAGACAGAACCTAAAAACTCATTGCTGGAGTTTGGGATGGACTCATCACTCTGTTGGGGACTTACAGCTGCTTCCAGACACCAGATTTAAAACTGCAAACAAGCTGAACACTCTGGGGCATGTGGTATTCACGGAAATACCAAGCTAGACCATTTATTTCAAAGCAAAGCAGTGCCAACATGCTGAACTGAGCTCTGAAGAGATGCAGGGATGGCAGTGAGGCACCTCGCAGGCTTCGGGGCTTTACACAGCAAGCACGCTCAGATATTTTATGTCTTCTGCTGTTAGTGATAGGAACATCATGTGAAACATGAGCCTCCACTGTTACACACACGCTCTGATAAAGAAGACATCTCCCCCCAGTAGAACAAGAGTTGGCTGAATCGCACTCCTGAGGGAAAATTAAATGCAAGAAATCTCTACTTTGCTTCCTTTTGATGGCAAATGAATGGCATCTTTGAATTAATCCCCTCCTGCTGCCAGACCAAGTGTACTTTGGGCTTTCTGGTGTGGCAAGGGAAGAGAAAGGAAGGAGCAGGATCTACAGGACCCAGACAAAACCTGTGGATCCTACACTGCACAACTGACCTTACTGACTTGGGAAGATCAGAGGATGGCCAGATATGAAGACATGGAGCAGAAATCAGAGTAGGTTTGGACACAGGTTTGGAGGCATTACTAGTCGGGTCTTCACAATCCAAATCCAAATGATTCAAGCAGCTTCCTGGTTCACAGATCCATAAAGTAACAAAGTATAGGAAAGTCTTTTGGGGATTATCAAGTTTCCTACATTTTACCCACTTCCCTCACTTTGGCTGTACATGCAACTCCTCAGGAAAAGCTTTAGGAATTAAAACATGAATTAGACTTCAAGAAGCTTTGAAACAGATATTGGATTTATTGGTCAGCTATGAGTAGGAAAATACATTGGTAAAGAAAAAGAAGACCCTGTATATAAATATAATACTAACTAGTTAAAATTTGACCAAGAAGAAAGTTCCACTGAAGAGAACAGTAAAAGCCCTTGTTTACCATCAGACCATATTCAGTTTCCCATTTATCTTATTGAAGAGCTGCCTATAGACAAATGCAACATTCTTTGAGCTTAGTGCAGATAATGTGCTGGTTTTTGTTACAAGAATGGTAAACAAGAGTTAGTCCAGTGCATTACACATTATACAGAAGTACTGTGAATAAAGACTAAGATATTCTATTTTAGACACTACTTAAACATACCAAGACACTTAAAGTGTTACAAATTTATGCAACCAAAGGAAAAGAATAGCAGTTAACATACTAAAAAATACTGTGTCTGGCTGGATGAGAAAGGCTTGCTACTTAAGCGGTTAACTCAATCTTTTAAGTTTTACAGTGTAATTAGTTTGGTTTTTTCTTTCTCCCCAGTGGTGGTGTAATTATTTTGCCTTTCATATGGCTTTTCTGTGGTCACAAAAGCAAACCATAAACTATCTTCTGATTCTGCTCTAAAAAACTTTTGAGATTTGCTAAAGTTACATCCAAAATGCTGACATTGAATGTTCTTACAGCCAATTTCGTCAAATACGAGACAAATTTGCCTTTTTAAAGCTGCTAAAAGGACAAAATAATTACAACACGCACTGACTTATATGCTCTTCCCCCCCCACACTTGTGTTATGTTAAAAGCGGGAACTTGTGGTATTAGTCTTATACTCTAATCCATTCTTTTAGTTAAAGGTATATTTCAATTTACACTTTGACACCCAAGAACTCTTGGTAAATGTAAATAAAAGCAAACAAGATATGGCTGACTGTACTTTAAGTGGAAAAAAAGCCTGGTCTAACCTAAATAAATCCTTTCAACCCCAAGGATGTTCTGTGACTTTTGCTCTATGTGCTTTTACAACAAGAACACTGAAAGTACATTATGGCAACACCCAAAACCACCTCAAATAAAAATATTGCAATTAACCATTCTGTGTTAAAAACTATGAAGGAAACATTTTCATCTTGTGAAGACACTGTTTATTGCCTTATTCTATGTTATAGCTGGAAATTGAGACTTCTGAGTTAGATTTGTTTGACACAGGAATCTATTTTCCTTGAAAGATTGTTTGATAAAGTTTCTCTCAGCTCTGTTTTGGTGCCATCTGGTCATTCCCTAAACATTTCTCCTTCCTTCAGCCCCCGAGTCACAGCTGCAGCCCAGTTAAAACCCAGTGAAGTCAAAGGAGTGTCTTCAATGTGTTCAGTGGGTTTTTGATTGGGACCTGGTTGGACTAGTATAAAAGCTGGAGGAAAACAGTTCCTTAAGTGGACCCTTGAACAGTGAGGTGACTATGCAGGAACAGTTGTGTCTCCAAAAGCACAAAGGGGCCGTATTTTAACATGCTGTCATAAATTCAAATAGTTTTTTAAGACTACGCAATAGAGGAGAACACGTATCGGATAAAGCTCAAACCTTTAGAACCTAACAAGTGCACTCAAGCTCCAGCATCTATTAAAGTAAATTATCCCCCTCTAAAAAAATACAAAATGAGTAAGTGCTTCCCTTCCCCTTCTGTAAAGCTTTCTGGACTCATTTACACAATCCAGAGAATCAGACAAGAAACAACAGTTTGCTTCGTTTGACAAGCTAAACTGGCTCATCATCACTGGAAATGGTCATGATGCACATTACCAAGACATCATTAAGGAAACATGAGTAAAACACCTTTTTATTCACACTTTACAAAAAAAAAAAAAAACAAACCAAAAAAACCCAAAAAACAAACAGAAAAAAAAAAAAACCACTACGCATTAAGTCTACTACAGCAACACTACCAGCATTTCAATGTACTGATTATAAACCGGACAGGTTTGGTGTTTTCACAACTAAAACCAAAACCAAAATAACCCCAAAAGATCAGGTCCCAGACAAGGATTCAAGATCAAAATTTCTCCTATTGCAATTTTAAAACGTACATTTTACATACCCGAACTGTTTGTCAGTTTTGACTTTCAGCTTAAAACAGAACGGTTGGAGCACACTCACGTGCGGACTACTCAATAAAATTTTGACTCATTATTACCAATCCACTCTCTTTATATATAAAAATTCACAATATTTAGAAAGTTTTCTCTTAATGCTCAGTGTCCTTTTGCTTCCCTGCCCGCAGCTGAAACAAAAGCTGTTTAAGACCAAGCTCTCTATCCATTTTTATTTCTTTTTACATTGATTATTCAAGTTGTACTAGTTTAAGGAGATGATAAATCCTCTCCCTTTTAGGATACAAATAGGTTAAATTTGTAAGCTGTTATATACTTGGCTTCATGACACAAATGGCACTGAGGGTACACTATAACTTCAGTCTTGCTTGACACTTTAAAACAAAGACTTGGTCACTTTAAAAAAAATGATCTGAAGAATTGTCTTTGGGACCTGTATTGAAAAAGCATTTATTTTACACTGCTTCATCGGTAGAAAATGTAAGGTTGGGTTTTTTCTTCGAGGAATTATACTTTCTGAAACTGAGGAACACAAAAAGAGAATTCACATGATAGTAATTCTTAGTGGGAAAAAGAGCACTGTGCAATGACACTGAAAGAAGCAGTGCATGGGTATTAGAAGCTAGAAACTGTGTACCCATAACCTGAACATGTTCCAAAAGTGTGATATCCAATGCTTCACAAAGGAAAAGAAGATGCCACAGCTTATACAAAAGTATCTTCATAAAATTTTCACAAGTGTTAACATTATTTAAAAAAATAAAAGAGGATGCACAGGATCTCTCTGCATGCACAGGCAGTGCTAGTTGAGAACAAATCGAAGCAGGCACAGTGGAGATAGGACAAGTATTTAAAACAGAAATGAAGGAGCTGTACATGAGTATTCCTAAATTTTACTTTAAAAGTTAGAGATGCGAAAAATATCTGAGCCTATACACATCAGCAATAGCTTTCCATCCTTACAGGTCTACTTAGATTCACTGCTTAGCTTATCTGTTCTGCGAGAACTCTATGCTTTTCTCTTTAAGTCAGAAATAAACAGAATGTACTTAGTTATCTCTGTAAGATACTGTGGTTTTATATGTTTGGATTTTAAAAGCAACGTCCTCAATTGAACATAAAAAGTAGTACAAAAGGGCTAACAAAACCCTAACAGTGCAAATCATTAGCAGAGAAAACCTGTGACAACCTCTTTTACAAGCTGGCCTTTATAACACATGAAAACAGATAAAAATTTAGCCTTAGTTTACAATACAATCATTTTCCAAATCTGATTTTTCTTTTTTTTTTTTTCTTTTAAAGTACAAAATCTCATAAATCAGGTTTTCTGTTGTTCATATACAATCAATAAAGGCTAAATTCAAATTCTATATTTTACAAACAAGTCTGAAAAAGGAGGGAGTGAAGTACGGAAGAATGTTCTGTGGATGTTCCTACTGGCCTCAAAAAAGTAGTGCTACAGATAACTGTGCAAAGAGAATATACTGTATAACAATTCCCTATTTCAAGGCATGAAAATGTCACGTTGGATAAAAGAAACAGGAAGGTTAATTGTAACGTATTAAAGAAAGGTGCAAATGCACCGATCGCTGTCGAACAGTATACAAAGTATATTGGGCTCAGAATTGTGTCTGTTGATAGCACCTGGCTTTTACTATGTCTTTAGCAAATAGTTAGATTTAAGATTAAGATTATTAAGAAAAAAAAAATCCCTGTTGGCCATACCTCACTCCTCTATATTCAGATTTTACAATTGTACAAGTTAGATTGAGGTTGCCCTCTCAAATGTACTTGACTACCTCCTGCCAGGGAGATGGATTCCATTTACAGGAGGCAGGAAAGGCAGCAAAAGCTCCAGTTGTGCAAAAAGTGAGAAGTGGTCAGAAGGGATGAGTGGATGTGGACAACCACTTATATTGTTCTCTATTAACCAATGATGATCCAAAGGTCCAAGAATGCCAAGTATGTTTAGCTGAGGTTTAGAGTAGAAGATGTAGTCAATAATACCCTGAAACAAGAAAAGAAATAAAATTATTAGTATATATTCTTGACTCAAGTTAGTCTTCCAAACAAAAGGTGAGCTCAGTCTTACGAGTAAGCAAAATGCTACCACTCTTTCTTTACAGTACCAATTTAGGGCAATTCTACTTTCCATATCCCCTGATTTGCTCAATACAGATTAGGAAAACAAAAGCCAAGTCTACCCTTGTATCACTTCTGCTACGCTTTTGTGTGTTGCAATTTCCAGCCTCCTACATAGCTCCAAATCACATTTATCTGTCTGTGAAGAAGAAAAGAGCAGTCTTGTTTCCCCCGAGTCACAGAGCAATAAGATTTCTCCAGTAGCAACACAGAGTACTTCCTCGAAGTTGACAGCTTCAGTGCCCCTGTTGAGCTATTTCATTTAGCTTGGAGTATTAATATATAAAATCTTCATGTTTACGAGAAAGGTTAACAGTACCCCAACTCCTGTGAATCTATTACAAGTTACTAACAAGGAAAATCTTGATTTCTATGAGACTGAAGTGTTGAACACTCTAGTTTGCTATGTTTTAAATATAAACTTGGTAAATTTAGCATCAGCTCCCCAAAAAGATGAACTTATTTGTTAAACACTTTTGTACAGCAAACACATTAGTTAAAACTCAAAAAACAAAACTTGCCCAAAATATCAGCCAAGGCCTTACCTTGAAGTCAAATGTGTAATTTGTATAAGGCATTAGACCATTCTCATAGGCACTCTTCAACTTGAAACCATGTGTAATTCTTCCATTTGTTGTTCCATTTTTTCCATTACAGCTGAAGTTAGTAAGACTTTCATTGTATCTCAGTTCCTTAAAATCTTTGTGGTTTGTTTCCACACCACCAGTGCTCAAGTACTCAACAACACCTATTAGAGAGGCACACACATACAAGATGGTATTAATAAGCATTCAGCAGCTAAGAGTGTGTAGGACCTTGAGTCCTACAACTAAAGGTTATATAAGCTTCATATAAACAAAACGTTAAAGCATATACAATAGTCAACAGTAGTTCTTTTACAATACCGCAAGACGATGCATATGCGTATCAAGAGTAAATGTCACCTAGAACAGAGACATCTTTCTTTAATAAAAACAAGCAGGTTAGTAAGGAACAGACTTGGGAGGGAGATGAAAAAAGTAGAAATAAAGTTCCACAGATGCTAGGCAGTCAGCTTCCTCTTCTCTATGCTCAAGTCTTGGCTTTCAATATTCTTCAGTTAAAATGTTATCAAAAGCCAATTTCTGTACCACTACTTCAAATAAAATTACAGAGGGCTGCAAAGCCAGATTGACAAGATTTGTCGATGATCATGCCTCTTAATTTCAGAATAGCTGTGTTAAGGTTCAGAAGGTAAAAGCAGCAATTAGTTGCTCTGAAGAGACAATCAGACACATGAAGCGGCTACTGCAATAGCCTCTAGTGATACTTGGCTTCCTGGGATCAAAAAGAATCAAGTTTCCAGTACTGCTGAGCAGTAACTGCTCCTATCAACCCTAACAGATGTTAAGAATTGCCAAGCAGTGGCCAGAAGGGAGATCAGGAATGGAGACTATTACACTGGACAGCTAGTAATAAGAAGGAAAGATGGCTTTTGAGTTCAGCACTTCAGCTGGGTACCTGAGAAAGCCAAGAAGGCCATCACTGTAAATTTCTTGCACTTTCTAAAGTTGCCACCAAGGCAAAAAAAAGGTGCATTTAGTAAAGTGCTCTGAAGAATTCCTTTCTAGTAGGAAATGTATTAAATTTTGGAAGTCCTAAAATTGAGCTGCAGAAAATGAGTGTACAGTGGCAACTTTAAACAGAAGACCCTATCTTGTCACACGTGAAATCAAAAAACCACAATTATCAGCAACATACTCATGCTTCCAGTTATTTTTGGAAGATGTAGTCTTCCTTTCCATTCCTGTATTGTAAGACAACAATGAGAACACTTCTGAAAGATAAGACGTAACTACACTACTGCACAGGCAATAGGGTCACGTACAAAAGAACCAGTTCTATCTTTTCTCCCTTCTATTTTATCAGTACCTTTAGAGCTTATATCAAACAATGTATTCTCCAAGTTGAAAACCCCTTTAAAGAAGCAAGACCTTAAAATTTAAATTATGACACACCTGAAACAGTCTAAAAAAATAAATTAGAGAACTCTTACCAGAGTCTGGTAGGGAATTGAGATCTGCACACAGTACAAGTGGAATGGATCCAAGCTCTCCCGAAACACCAGGTTTGAGACTACGAGAAGCTTTATCAATAATGTTCTTTACCTCGGACAGGAACATCATAGTTTGAACCAGCTTCACATCAGAATAATCTGGGTCCCAATGCATATGTGCATTAGCTACAAGAACTAGCTGCTTCTCCATCCCAAGGTGTGGCTTTCCAGCTAAAATTTAAAACCAATTATTTATCTTACATGGTCAGCAACACAAAGCACTATTACTGAATTTTAAACAAGATGTTCGAGGGGAGGCAAAAATGAAATACACCAGTATAACCTGAACAGGGTAAATACCATTTTAGAGGGTCATACAACTCCTATCTACTATGTGATTTAGTTGACATAAAGCATTAGCAGTAATTGTTTCACATTCAAGATCATTAACAGATAGACTAGCTTGTTACAGGTAATGCTTATGTATGTAATAATACTGGGAATTAACATAAATAACAGGCAAATAGTGTTGTTCTGAAAAACTACAACTGTTTTCCTCAGGTTGTGACAGTAAACAGGCACAGCTCATACCTTATCAGGCAATGAGCTCTGAATTTTAAGTTATCCACATTCGAAGTTACCTCTCTTGCTAGAAGTGCTTCTTAAAAGGTTTGTTAGAATCTGAATTAATAAAATATCATTTGGGTAAATATCACACAGGTTGAGTAGGTACCCACTGCGATACTTGAAAGCCAATTTACATTTCCTAAATTAAGAGTGACAGGGCAGAACAAACAGGTTGTATGAGCACGAGAGTGAAGAAAGTAAAAAGCTAAAACGATGCAGATATATGATTCAGAAATACATGACTAACACCCACTGATTCTTTCATACCTGTACATAACTTCAAGCATAAAACCCACTTTAAGCAAAAGTGGTATAAGTGGAAAAACATAAAAATCTCCAGCATTTAAGCAGGATGACTTATTCCCAAATTCACTTTGGAAATATATTTGTCTGAACATACGATGTGCAATGTTATATTAATCAGCAGAACCTACTGTCCAGTAGTATTTTGTTAATGAAAGAAAATCTATTAAGAAACTAAACTAAATAGGACTTACATGACATTTCTATCAATTCCTTTCGCAGTTCTAACAATACAGCAACTCCAATGTTATCTTTTGTCATAACTCTGTTCAGCATCGCTTCTGAACCTTCCGAGTTTGCCATTGCTAGTTGATTGAACTCAACAGTATGCTTTTGAACCAAAGTAAATCTGAAAGAGAAACATCATACGTGTTTCTTTCAGCAGCCAGATGCAAAAGGAAATGTCGCAGGTAAGTTTTTAATTAAAGTTCAAATGCATTTATGATGTGAAGATCTCTGTCACAATGCAATTCCATAAAATCCTAAACTGAACTCAAAGGATACAGTTCTCCTAGCAATTTTTATGTATTTTATACTGTCTTAGTTTTAATTAAGGGGAGTGGATAACTATAGAAATGCAGTGCTTGTTTCTAATTCTGCAGTAGTTTCTAGTTCAAAGATGCTTGAGCTATAGACTGACCAGAGAAATTATGTGAAAGAGAGCAAGACACAAGAGAAGCCTTTGCAAAACACATCACTTACTTTTCTGTTTTGAAAAATATTGCACAACCATCAACATGTTTCCTCTCCTGTTCGGACATTGTCCTAGCTCTAGATTTTGGACTGAAGAATCCATTGTAGCCACGTTCTTTCAATTCTACCAGGAAAAAACTGTAGTACTGCTCTGTTTCAACCTCCTACAAAGTTATCAGACAGCACAGTATGAATGTACTATTGGCAAAATACAGAAGGCTGATATTATTTAGAATCTTCAGAAGTGTAAATCACTTTCAAATTAGATTTAAGGGGAAAAAGATGCAAGAACTCAATACATCAGAGAATGCAAATTTCAGAGCAATATCCCTATTTTAAGAAAATACAAATGAATTTCTGTAATCCCCAGAGTTCTGATTATCTCAAGATTTTTATTTGAAAATATGTCAATTACAGCCCCATACACACAGAGAGGCACAAAGACACCCCCACGTACCCTTCTTCGATCAGCAGCTGCTGGTTCACATTCCAACAGTGTGGGCTGAAAAGCATTCTTTTGATGTCAAGCAACAAATAATGTTCTAAACACCACTTCTTTTTTTGCTTTTGTTTTCAGAAGGTTTTGAAAACACACTGTTTACTGTAAATACATTTAGTTTGGAGAAACCAGCAGAGGGGAACAGAAAGGGAAAGAAACCACAGTACATCTTTTACCTGAAGACTTATGATGTCAGCATTGCAGCTCAGGATTTCCTGCATAATGGCTTTTTTTCTGTATTCCCAGTTCAAGGCCCAAGATGGACAATAGCCATACAGCTGCCGGGTAGCGTATTTATCACAGAGTACGTTGTAACACATGACAGAGAACAAGGCTGCAGAACAGGAATTTTACTTACACACTGATACATTAAACAAGTATACGTACACACACACAAAATAATGTTCTTCACTTTTGTCTTCTGCAAATTTATCGATTCTTGCTTTACTACCAAAACACAGCACATATATCTATATTAAAAACTGACAGTCTTTCTAGGAAGAAGTATGTGCAGGCCTGTAATTTGACAGCTGCCTTCTAGCATTTAATCAGAAAACAAAGACCAAAATCCCCTTTAATGCAGTAAATAGCACAAAAATGCACTTTATGCTAAGTGCTGTGCTACTGTGAAAAGCCTAAACCAAGGTAAGTGTATTTGAGCACTTACATTTGCTAGCTGTACAAAGGTTTGCAAACTCTTCAAATAGATTATTTAAAATCTACTTTGATTATTACCACCTTGAGCTATAACAGATCCATAGGCACAACAGATCCCTTTCCACAGTGAAAAAGTACAGGCAAAGTAAACCCCCAAGCGTTTGCACCTCAAAAACTTACACTTCAGGTATAAAGACAAGAAACATCTACTCTCTGAATCTGGAACAGAAGTGATAATGAGACACTCTGGGACAACCTGATAGGTAATCCAACAGCATGGATTTTGGGTTTTGTTGGGGGAAATGTACATCAGCCTGGAAGACTGCAATAACTTAGAAATACACTAAATTTTTTGGTGTGCAGGTAAACAGAAGAGGCTGTATTTTAGACAATTTATGCAGAAAAAAAATCAGTAAATAAATAAACATGGCCTGAATCCCACAACAACAGAAGTGCTGAGTCGAAGATGATAAATTAGTTACCTAAAAGAATTCTCCATTTTGTGGGAATTATTTCTTTTATTCTTCAGCAATTCTACTTTTTCATTAGTTGGGGACAACAGTTTCAATTTCGTTGAGGAGGGTGTTAATTCAAAAGAAACTACTTTATAGTTAGAAATGGGTAAATCTGTAACAGGTTTTCCAACTGAGAGATCTACTTCACCTGGCTGGTCAGCACTGCACAGATGATTGGTCAATTTAAGCATTTATTTTTCAGAAGAGAGTGAAGATCAACAGAAAAGGAAAAAAAAGAGAAGGAAAAATCTTTAAAGCATTACAGTACCTGTTGGTCTTGTACGGTCTGGTTCTTGCAACATAATCCAAGACCTTGGAGGTGGTTGTTCAGTTGAAACTATGGGAACATTTTAAAGTAGAGATGCAACAAGTGATAATCACATTTATTGTACACAGCAGAAAGAAATGTTTTAAGAATGAGCACTTACTTCTTTTTGCAGTACCTGCCAAATTATCAAGCAAATAGTTCAGTAGCCTTCGAGTCCCATCTGGTTCCTGATACAGGTTCAGAATATCCTGTGTAAGCGGATTTCCTGCAAACAGATTGACAGATACATTGAAGAAAAAATACAGAGCCAATATGAACTTGCACATCAGCGTTGAAAGCTGGCATTTCTGAGAACAGAAACTGCACCTACTATGAACTACTCGGAGGTTTCAGATCTCAGGTCTTCAATCCCACAAAACACTGGATGTGTGAGTAGCTCAGGTGAAGTTTGCCTCATTCCATCCTACATCTGCCTTGGGAATGACCACCCTAAGGGTGGACACTGGGTCTAACAGTGAAGAACTGGCATGGTATAAGACACAGGCAGAGCTTATGACGCCAAACACAGGAGCCACCTCTGCTCACTTTGCCTGACATGAGCGAAACATCCATCATCTTATCTGCCAGTCATGCATGAGCATTCCTACCACCCAAACACATAAGCAGACTGTAAAAGTTTTCATGGACAATGCACATTCTGCTAGCTCTGCAGAAAAAGAAGCAAACTTGTTTATTTATAGAGTGTTTCGCCAAACTCATTCTTTCTCTCTACTTTAAATAATCCCTAAATAACAATATTTGTGCATATGGAGTAAACAGCTACATCTGGGATTGCTATTCAGTAACATTTTATGAATTAGCAGACTACAGCCATTACATCTCAGAAGCATTATCATTAAACAAGTATGGATACAAAGAAAAAGCACGAATACCTTTCAGACCCAAAGTCTGTAACTGGAACAGTTTCCCCAGCTCAAAAGGTAAAACTCGTAACAGGTTGTTATTTAAATGTAGTTCCCTGTAGACAGAGCAAAAATCATACAGGGCTGAAAACAAATCAACATCTGTCATCAGCAGTAGAGTACAAGAAGTTTAACTAAACCAGAAACAACATACCAGCAAATCACAATACTGGAAAACTCAAAGACTGAACAGCAATAGTTAGGGAAATACTTCTATACCCAAATATACAGACAAAAACAAGACAAACCACATTAAGCTGAAGTACAGAGAAAAGTGTGTTTGTTGAGTTCATCTTAAAGAGTCAAATTTTGTAAACACTAGCAATAATTAAATACTTTAGTAACTCCCAAGTGATGAAGCACTAGTAACTCTGACAAAGCAGATCACGAAACAGTTCAGGTATGATTAAAGGCCAAATAAAGGGAATTACATCTCAGGAAAGAAACAAGCAAAAAAAACCAGGATCATAGCAGCACAATTAGAACTACAGCATTACCATGTAATAGTCATTTACAATAGTAATTTTCTGTTGGCTTGGGTTTTTCCGTGATTACAGTGCTAAGACAAAAACATCTGCTTTTTGTCTTGCAATAACAATACGCAGACAGGGACACAATTCATGTCCTGGATTCTGACACCCCAACGAACCAGGCAGGGAAAATGAACTTGGTAGGAGCTTTTCCCTTTCTTAGAAGTATTCCCATCTAAACAGTGCAGACTTTCCTAACCATATTCAATATGAAGTTGCTCCTTCAGATTGTTTACAACTTGGTGCCTACAGACTTGAAAAGTATCTTCAGGCAACAAAAAAGGGAAAGAGAAAAGGAAGGAAACCTGGATGTCAAGAGTTACCTTTGCTCTTTCAGATTTCTACGAGACAGCATTTGAAGTAGACAGATACAACTCTTCTTCTGGCCTTGCCTTTCAAAAGTAAACTCTGCCTAGCCCTTCCCTAACAAGAGCTTCCCAAGAAACTCTTTCTGTTTCACAGCATGTTTAGAAACCGCTCTATAAAATACAGTGGCTTGTTTTAGGGACACTCGGGGGTGCGTGTTAGTTGAAGAGATACAGGGCACTTTTTATTTCACTGGGTTATATAGAAACGCCAAGTTACTTCTCAACTGTTTGCAAACTACAGCACACCTAGCCAGCTCTTAAGTTCTGCTTTTTCCAATCTAGACAAACGCATAACATTAGAGAGAATCTCAGAAGCCCACTGTGTCATTCTGGGGTTGCTAAGTATGAATGAGGCATGTGGCAGGTAGAAAAGAGGATGGGGGAGTTAAATAAGAAAATGAAAATCAACATCTCCACTAGTTCTCAGCACTTCCATAGACATTTGAGATTTAAATCACTATTACTTTTAGGAATAATATTCTACCTGACATTATAAAGCTACTATTTTATTCTTTCGGAAGCTACTTTTTCCTCTAAGAGTTTTTCAAAGCACTGCTGAAGTCTAAGAAGTCTAGAGGAAAAACACTGAGCTGGAAGAACAGCACAGCAGTTGGTATCATCACACTTTTCCTCTTGGATGAAAGAATTACTTTCTCTAATAATCCTTGCCTCCGTGGAACCAGCCCCCCCTACATAGCAAAGAGGATCACAGCAAATCCCACTGGTTCATAGAACCATAGGATTGTTTAGGTTGGAAAATACCTTTAAGATAACAGAGTCCAACCATAAACCCAGTACTGCCAAGTCCACCACTAAACCATCTCCCCAAATGCCATATCTACATGTCTTTTAATAACCTCAGGGACAGTGACTCCACCACTTCCCTGGGCAGCCTGTTGCACTGCTTGATGACCCTTTCAGTGAAGACATTTTTCCTAATACCCAATCTAAACCTCTCCTTGCACAACTCGAGGCCATTTCCTCTTGTCCTATCACTTGTTACTTGGGAAAGAGACCAGCCACCTCCTCCCTCCATCCTCCTTTCAGGTAGCTGTAGAGAGCAATAAGGTCTCCCCTCAGCATCCTTTTCACCAGACTACACAACCCCAGTTCCCCCAGCCATTCCCCATCACACTTGTTCTCCAGACTCCTCACCAGCTCCGTTGCTCCTCTCCGGACCCACTCCAGCGCCTCAATATCTCTCTTCTAGTGAGAGGGCCCAAAACTGAGCACAGGATTCAAGGTAGGGCCATATCAGTGGCTACTACAGAAGGATGATCACTTCCCTGATCCTGTTAGCCACATTATTGCTGACACAGGCCAGGATGCTGCTGGCCTTCTTGCCCACCTGGGCACAAGTTGGCTCATGTTCAGCCTGCTGTCAACCAACACCCCTAGGTCCTTTTCTGCTGGGCATCTTTCCAGCCACTCTTTCCCCAAGCCAGTAGCATTACATGGGGCTGTTTTGACCTACATGCAGGACCTGACACTGAGCCCTGTTGAACCTCATACAATTGGCCTCAGCCCATCAATCCAACCTGTCCAGATCCCCCTGCAGAGCCCTCGTGCCCTCAAGCAAGTCAACACTCCCACCCAAACTGGTGTTGTCTGCAAATTTACTGAGGGTGCACTCCAAATTCTTTCAAGCATATCAAGAGAACCTGTTTTACAGCTGAGCTTTCCAAAGACAACACATTACAGTGTTCATTCCCCCCCCCCTCCCCCACCTTCTGAAAAGATCAGAAACCTTACTGCTCTGACACCTCTTTATTCAAGTATCTGCAGTAAAAAGGGAGATGCAAGGAGCCTTAGGCAAGACCAAACCCAGAGCTCCAGACATGGGAGCTGGAAGACCTGTTATCAATTCTCAAGTGTTAAGAGCACAGATGATTTCCGTGGCTCAGAATATTAGCAATGCACAGTGCTGAATTACCATTAGTTTCAACAACTTCCCAGAAGCTACGGGAAATGTCTGCAGTAAGAGCCAGCCTGAAACATAAAACTCCAGCACAGCTGAGACCTGCAGAGCACTATCACATAGGATGCACTTACAGATCTTAATTCACTTTCACCCGGTGAAAAGAAATCGTGGATCAGCTGCAATTACTGAGGACAGTCAGAGCACAGTGGATTAGTGCACTAGCTTTTCACATCTAGAAACTGGGCTCAAGTATTATGGTTAGGTCATAAACAGAAAACCAGTGTGATCTAGACCTTAGCTACACATTTCACATTCACAAGATTTAGCCATTTCTACACAGAAGAGACTTAAGATGTCGAAGAGCTGCAACTTCATAGAATCAGCCAGAATAAATTGGAAAAAGTGCTGGGAAGAAGGCACAACATCTTTTGACACTACTGGTGACTACGCACTGCTAAGCCAACTCCATGTGGTATTACGTTTAAAACACTTTAAAATGAAAGAGGCTGATGAAAATAAAACAATGCTAATGAAGTATAAAGACAAATTTGAGAACATTCCAGTAAACCTAGGACTGATAGCTCACAGTGTGAGTGGATAAAGGAGGGAACAAACCTGTTGCTAATAACTGCTTTTAATTGAAACAGTAGTGCAAAGCTTTCTTTAGAACACACAACTTCGCGGCTGAAAATAACTACACAACACACTGCAAAACAGAGCTGCCAACAATGCTCAAAAAGGCAAGGTCCCTTTGCTCAGCCTCCAAGGTTGAGACTTCAACTGCTTTAGAATTTGAGCTTTTAGCACTGCTTTAATCAGCTAGTTTAATCCCCCCAACAGAGTGGACTTTTCTAAAGTAGAGGAAAATGCAGTGACAGATATTTCTATGCGCAAACCTGCTTTGCTTCCAGTTTCATCAGAGCTGTGATGGCAGCCCATTTCTCTATTGTCTCCTTCTTTACTTCTAGTAATGTTCTTGTTACTTTTATGCTGTCTCCTGGATTTGAGAAAGTTGCCCATAAAGGTCTTCAAAATTAAAATCAATGAAAGCAATTACTGGTAACTGTCTAATAAACCTAAAATATGGCTTTTCCTTTGGGTCAAGGGCAGAAGAATGTTGCCTGTAAATATTTACTCTTAGATAAATGATTTATGTATTGATATAACTTTTCCAAAGTGAAATGCTGAAGCTTTAACTGTAATCTAAATAAGCATCACTACTCATGTTTCGCCTCCAAAAGGAGGTACCATTCCATGCAAACTTTGCACATCTTAGCACTGTAAAACTGAGAGGAAGAAAGACAAGGTGCATTTAGAACATTTTTTTTCCTCCTCCCTAGTTTGCACAGGAATGCAGCTGCACAACAGCAGAAATGCGAAGGAGATATTAGACAAGTTGCAGTTGTTATAAAATAAACAGAATAAGAGCTATTGTTAAGAATAACTACTAAAGATGAATAAAGAGGAAAAAGCTATAGTTCGCACGATTATGAATGCTTAATCTAACCTTTTTCTTACGCTACTATCAGTTAAAAGCCATTACGTTTTGTGCATCAGTATTTCATAGAGAAAATGCCACATAAAAATGTGTGTGAATCTGGAAAGGGATGCTCAAGAGAGAAAACCTGACTTTGAAAAACATAAAATGGGTGACTGCCATCAAACTGAGTGCTTCTGAAGCTCATTCTGTACTGTCATACGTCACAACAAGAGATCACAAACAAGCCAGCACTAATATAGCTGCACAGACCATATGAAATACTCAGGGAAACAGATAAAAGGAAGTGAGTAAGGGGGAATATACTATACTTTTCATTTACTAGAATGTAAAACTTATACTGAATTTAAACCGTTGCTACAAAGCTAATAAGAGAACAATTTTAACTTCCGTTACATACCTGAGTGACACCATGTTTCCGAGCTCTGCTGGTAAACTGCGAATTTTATTGGAGGACAGGTCCAGATATACCAGATTGTGAAGCTTGGCAATGTCTGAAGGAATACGGGACAAGGAATTGTCACTGAGATGCAAAGCTGTTAAATGGGTCAGTGTCCACAATGATGAACTTAGGCTTCTCACTTTCCCTGCAGAAGGAAGATAGGAAAACAAAACAGAACATTTTAAATATAGAGGCTTAACAATAATCACACATTTTGTGATGATGTAAGGGGGGGAATGACTTGAGGCGGAATTGTTTTGTGGTTATTATTATTATTTTATTCAGTAAAAATTCCATTAATCACCAATTCTATAGATAAAAAAACACCCAGCACTGTGTAAAAAGATATAAGGTTTTGACAGGGATGCTTAGATTGGTTTTCTTTTTGCCAATCCATACTTAAAGGTTTAAACATCTGTCTTTCTCAAGTTCCATACAAAACAAGACATTTACTACCATCCATGAATTCAGTAATGAACAGAGATATAAGAAACAGGGTTTTTCTCAATTCTAGCTTATGTTTAAAATCAAAGATGCTGCCTTGGTTTGCCCCTTATTTCTGAGCAACATCTTTCAAACCAAAAGTCTTTATTCTATGGCGTTAATCCAGCCAAGAACAGATAGAAGCACTATATTTAGGGTGACTAAGATGCTTAGTTGAGAACATGGATATCCATCTGGCATTCAACTAAAAGCTGCATAAAACTATTGCCAGATATTTTAAAAAACGGTATGATTTTTGTATAAACTGAAGGGTGGAAACATGGGTTTGTGTGACAGAATCAAGATTTTTATGCTGCTGCATGCAAGGAATGCGAGATATCATCAGAAGGTCTCAAAACATTTCTCCTCTCCAAGACTCATTCCCCCACACCAAAGCAGCAGATCCTTTTTCATTTACAGAAGTCATCTCATTGTACCAAAAGCATTAGGAGAACAGTACCAACACCAGTTTGTCCAAGGTAAAAAGCTACTTGTGGCAGCCCCGAAAACCCTGCCATGACTCACCAATATTAAGAATGGTCTGGCTAATATTATTCCAACATACACACTTTATAATTCCTTTCCTTAAGTTATTTTCTTCAAAATAAAGTCATATTTAGTGCCTGGGGAAAAGCTACACTGATATACGTGTATCCGGGACTCAACCCCTGGTAACAAAAGGTTTAATGCAGGTATCATTTCCAGTATGCTATAAGAACGTGAGTGGCATAAAAGAGCCTGCAGTGAAAAAGCTCAGTGATTTAAACAAGAGCAGTTAAAGCATTTGTGGCTTTCTGTATTAAATGACCAAGTATTTTGCAAGGAAAAGTCAGTGTGAACGTTAACAAAAACATTGTCGCATTTTAGTTTGCAAGGCGAATGCATACAGTTCTTAAAAGAATTCATGCTACTGTAATGCTCATTAAGAAATCTTTTGAAAGGTTTTAAATACAAACCAATAGGTCTTTACATTTTAAGAACTGAATAAACACCTCTTCCTCCCTCCCCCAGCGCAAAAAGGTGACTGTGATCAAAGAAACCCTTGTAGCTGAAAGGATTTCCAATCAACATCACTGATCCATCCCCTGGACTACCTACATCTCTCTTGGCTAGAACCAGTCTATAGCGAGATTACCAGGCATGAAAGGAAAGAGCCATTGCTTAATGCATTTCCTGTGCAGAGGCAGCAGATGTCCAAGTGGATATCCAAGCCTAATGCTGACACATAATGCCGATTCCTGAAGCAGCATTTAACCAGGTTTCTGCATCTGTAACCTTCAAGTAAAGAATGCTATTCACGTGTTAAGGCACGTGGCACTTGAAGCAACACAGGGATTCAATGATCTGGATGGAAAGACTCTTCACAATTCAAAGAACTCTATTTGTGTTCTTCCTTCCATAAATTTCTCTATTGCACAGTCACTCAGAAACATCACATGGCAATTTTTGCAGACTCGTCAATACTCTTCATATTAAAGTAAAATTTAAGCCTACTTTTACATCACAAAATCTTTTAATTTTTAAAATATCCGCTTGAATTTCCTTGTAAACACATCTTACACAGCAAAATCAGAATCTACTCTACAAATCAAGAGAGACTGGTGTCCCACACCAGTCACGTTTCCTGTTTATGAATTCTGACATTATCTTATTTCCAAGAAAAGATCCAAAAGTCAAACATTACCTGAAAGCCACTACAGTTCTTGGAGGTCTTGATTTTTTTTTAATTTAAATCTTAAGAACAGAGCAAAGATTTTTTTATTTAAAAGCAACTGCTTTTAAATGGAAAAGTTCTGCTTGAATAGAAACTACAGTGTCATGGACTAATAAAACATTGTTGTTACATTACTTTAAAGTAATGAGATATGACTATCAACCCCAACTGCACCCTCTTCTCTTTGACAAATGAGATCTTAAATCCGTGCTCCCACCTACTCCATCTTCTTAAAACACAAAGAGCTCACATCAATCTCATCTTCCCAACTACCTGACATGTTAGGATTCTCCCCACCCACAACTTATCTCTCTTATAGCCCCCTACTGTACCCCAAACCAGCCTCTTCCCTCAACACATCCAGAGGTTGGCAGCTGCTCCATTGGCATGTTGGCTCACTTCAAGCTAAGTAACTCCACCCCACACTTCTTGTCTAAGCCGTTACTATGTAGGCTACTCTTAGCTTTGCAATGAGTTCATAACTCGGGACCATTCCTCAGTTTCTTACCACTTATTTCCAACTCTGCCCAGTGTGATTTCTTTCCGTTGGCTGCTTCCTCTGAGGACATAATTGTGTACATCCTCCGTGGATCAGGTGGATCGTACTTTTCCTTGGGCATTCCTGTTGAGACAAAAAGACAAATAAATATATTATACATTAAGAATTATTTAAAAGGTAATTCTTTAAAAGGTAATTTCCATTTCAATTAAGTTTCACCTTGGACGTTCACTCCAAACACTTTTCAAAACTGCAGAAAAAGATAACCCATGCCTGTCCACAAACTCCACTGAGTAGGCTATAAAACAGACCACCACACATTCCTGATGCTCCTAGAATGGCAGATGACAATCTAACCTCCCACTCAATAGTTTAGCAAAATCTCTAACCCAACACACAGGTTGTGTCCTTCCATCTTTCATGGATATGTCACTGTGTGCTTCAAAATCAACCCATCCTACTGCAGGCTCATGGTTCTTCAACAATGAAGCTCCAAAAAGTGACAATCACCACCACATTCTCTCTCATACAAACCATAAAGAGAACATTTGCCTATAACCTTGACTATGCAACAGTTCCAGGCTTACTGCAATTATCATTTTTTCACACGATTTAGCATCCAAGAAAAGAATTAAGGTTTCAAAAAGATCTTAGATTCTTTAAGTCTGCAAAATGACATCTTTTTAATTCAACCCTCGTCCTACTCTTTTCAATCTGAAAATACTATACCTGACCTAGACACTTCAGCCAGGTGTTCAGCACTGAAATTTAATTCAGTTTCTCCCACTCTCACATCATTCCTGATCACTTCACAAGAAATATTTTTTAATTCCTTGTTTCTTTTTACCATACCCAATTGGGGATCATGAGAGAGAAGTGGCAAAAATTCCTCTCCATGGAGAAATACCTTGCTCCACAATAAAGACCTGTGCCATAACCCCCCCCCCGCTACCATGAGCTAGCTCTCCTCTGTCTCAGGTGAAATGCACCTGGGGTTTAGCCAGTTTAAGAGGAGAAACACCTTACATAAACTTTACATAAGCACATACTGTATTAATTTACAAATTAGCTCCATGTTTTCAAGTTACATAGGTCTTCCAATACAAACTGAACTTATTACAAATAAGGGTAATGCTTTTGTGCTGTCCTACAACTGTCTATGAGCTTTTATGGCAAAGACTTCACCATCTTAAGCTGCTTCATCCAAGTACATACAAAAAGGCACAAGCAGCAAGCTATGAAATTATTTATATGAAACAGAGAAATCAAACAATGCTGGCTCAAATCACATTTACAAACACATTACAAGCAATATTACGCAATTATTCAGCAAAATGCATTACAGCATTATAACTACCCGAAACACACTCAATAAAGAAGAAGCTGTGTTGGACAAATGAGCACACCCAGGTCTTTTAAGGCTATTTTTTTTTCATATCTCTGGACAAAGTGAATACATCAGAGAAGTGTTGTCATTACATAGAGAACAAACAATGAATAACTTCATAAATTAAGACTCATCTGCTTATTGAATTTACTAGAAAATGTGTTAAAAAAAAGAAAAAACAATAGAACCCCCCCAAAATTTTAGCTAATTCTGCATCTTAATTAAAATAAAGCTTTTAGATACTACACACTTACTTTAATGTAACAACTCTGACTAATTCATACTCCTCCTTCCCCTTCCCATTGCGACCACTGCTCAAAACCAATTTCTGCAGTGAAAAGAAATTCCCCTTTAAAAAATGAATTGTGGGTAAAAGGATGAGATTATAAATAGAGCTAGGTGGAGCTCCTCAAAGAAGGAAGGCACTTGAGTACCTGGGGTACTGGAATCACCAAGTGTAACGCTTTCTTCTTCAAACTAAGCTTATTAAAGGAGATAAGACTGCATTATAACTACCAGAAAGGTGAAAGAGAAACTTCTCCCTGTAATAATTATGCAACTAGCGCAATAATATATAGCAAAGTGTCATAGAGAGCATTTAGTGCAAAATCGCTATATACAATTACATGCAATTCACAAAGACCAATGCCACCATGCTCCAGTTTGTCAGGAGACATTTACCTTGCTCAGGCATTTGATGCCTTCTCGCAGCTCCCTGAATTAATAAATATGTTCCAATTCTTCAGGAAATGAAGCAGGTATAGTAGAGACAGAAACCTCATTCAGTACAGAAACATGAGTGCTCCCCAGAGCACACTTAATCACATGCACTAATTAACAGCCTTGCTCGTACCAGCAGTATGTCACTCCTCGCTATCAGAAGAGGATGACATACTTTTCTAGTGGGTTTTGTGAATGTGTGCTAAAACAACTAGAGATTCAAGAATTTGAGGTTTTAACACTGGATCCTGCTGACACCCCGCTATCAGCCTACCCATGGCACTGCTCTACCTCTGATCAAAGTTCCTGCTCTTGATGGTTTCTCCTCCTCACTGCTACATTTCACAGTGGACAAATGCTTGAGAGCCTCCAGGGTGAAGGCGGTGTCAATGACCAAGATCATCACTGACATCAGCCGCATCAGAACACCAAGGCTATCATCATACCAGGAGTTAGCGCATCTTTGTCCATCACTCAACATTTCTCAGCATCTGACAGCAAGGCTAAATTTGAGTTGCATTTCATGGGTCATCATTAAACACAAGTGCAATACCTTGAATTGTATTTCAAAACTTCACAGCATGGAGTAGTTCACGAAAATCACTCTTTTACAAACCCTTATTTCTCCACCTCCCCACATCCAAACTTACAAGCTTGATGAGTGGCTACAGTTCAATATAAAAGCTGAGGTGAACATGAGATATAGTGATAGTTTTGTCAGACTCCAGCAATTTTCAGCAAGACCCACAAAATGGTGTTGAAGAACCCTGGAGCCACTGATAACTGCAGCTTTCAACTATCATGACAATCATTTTCAAAAGAGCTTACACCACCTGTAATTTTCAGTTGCACCAATGCAGACGGTGGAAAGCACCACTGAGCGTTAGGCTGTTACTACATACAGCAAGTTAGCTTGTAAAGCAGAAAACCTTTATAAACAAAGATGTGACGTGGATGTCCAGAGCACACCCCAGACTACGTAACTCTAATGAAGAGGCCATTTAAGTATGTCTGAATGCAAATTGCGGACTATCTTGTACCAGGTTATTAAAGTTATTTAAATGGTTGTAAAAACAGAAGAGCTTGAGAGTTCACGTGTGGGTGCCCATTCCCACCTTGGTCACTCAGTCCCAACACCGAATTAACACCCTTTACCCCAAAGAAGCTGAGCTAAATGAAGCCATTGAGGTCAACAGTGCAACAGGTCTGACATAGCAAACTAGACCTTGAGTCTTCGAAGCAGCCATAGTTTTAAGCCCTTGTTTGTGCAGAAGGTACCAAGAGAAAGGCAGCAGGTCAGGGCAAAGGAGAGCAGGGGCAGAAAAGACCCTTTGGGGAAAAATGCAGGGCAAGGATGATGAGGATGAGAAGGAGAAGACAACTGTTGCTCCACTCCAAAGGAGTGCCAACAGCAACAGTGCTGTTAGGGATATAGCATCGGGAGGAGCTGGTGGCCTATAGAGTAGAAGCTGCTCTTGAACTGCACTGCTAGCTACAGAAGAATGAAGAGTTCAGACCACTGCCTGGCAAGACGTTAAAATGGTAAGTGTACCCAGCCTACGGGCATGCGTGAAGTGGAAGCTGGACTACAAGGTAGTTAATGCTCCAGATGACTAAGTAAACAACCAATAAATAATGCCTCCAAAGTGAAGATATTATAGTCTGCTGTGAGTAACAGAGCAGAAAAGAGGGTGACTTTTTTCCTGTCCTTCCCTTCTCCAGTTTTTTTGACATTTAGAAAATGATGGGGAGAAGGAATTACCCAAACCAGGCAGGTGAGCAGGTTTTTTTTGAGTAAGCAGTAAGGTGATTGCTTTTAAAAACAAAAGACCAATAGAAATGCTACAGTAGTCCTTAATGTCCTGAAATTCTTTCTGTAATACCACAAATAAACTAACCCTGTTTTAAAACTGAATGTATTAGACAACTCCTGCAGGCCAAGAGTCATCGACCCTTTATAGTATTAGCTTTGCTATATATGTAGATATAAAGTTTTCCCCAAAGAAACTCCCCTAACAAGATCAGTTTCCTCTGTAGCAAAGTTTAAATGAGGCAAAGAAAACCTGAATTCCAAAACTTCATAGAAAACAATGAACAAGTGAGAGCAGCAGGGGTTAATGTTCAGACACAACTTTATCCCATCTAATCAACTATTCTGAAATAACTATTTCAACACTTACTAAGCAGCATCTACAAATCCCATTTACAAATATGCAAAGAGCCTTTAGAAATACTTCAAGATCACTATGCTGAAGCATGACAACTCTGTTGATGAAATTTCTTGACACATGCTGACGACTTCTTTTGACTTCCCCTCCCTCCTTACTTGATATTACTTATCACTAATAAACTGATGTAGATTAGGAGATAGCCATGAGGAGGAAGTAAACAAAGCAGCACTACACCTAATCAAGTGCACAATTACTCCAACTTCTTGCTACTTTAATTAAAAACGCTGAATAAACTATACAAATCTAGAGCTAACGAAGTTAGAAGTAACAAGTTAATTGAAGCAGATTTTCCACTTATTGATGCAGCACAAATAAACTTGCCAAATAAATGACTTTTGCACTACTGAAAAGTAGCAGCACAGGAAGCAGCCTACAGTACTTTCTATTCATTATAAAACATTAAGTTACTCAGAGATTTCATGAGAAAATGATAGCACATGAGGATTTTTTTTCCCTTTCCTTCTTTCTCCAAACCCAAATACAGGAAGCTCACCCCAGAACATTCATTTCTCGTCTTGTGCCTTTAACTTTTTCCATGCAATCCAAAGTTTCATTTGAAAATGGGTTCCAATGAGTTCCCCCACAAATGTGTTTCTTAGATTGACCAATATAGCCCAAATTCACAGTTAATTTAGAATCCTCATCACATACCTACCTCCCCAACACCAGCCACATACACTGTGGTTTTACAATGCATGAAGCAGAACTAAACTGGTCCTGCTGCAGTTCCTCCCTCCCCAGGACTGTGCATTTCCACTTCACTCTTGCATCAGCACTGACTTTTCTCTGATAACAAAAGGAGCTGTTGAAGAGAATTAAACTGTCCAAAAGCTAAGGGGGAGGAGGAAAAAAAAATAGTTATTTGAGGGTGCCTTGCTTCCTGTATCATTATTCCTGCATAGCTGTAATGTACATGTGGACTTGCAGCACAGCTGTTTATGGGATTAAAATCAGGACAACAACATAATTGTTTCTGTACACACCTACCCCGAAATTTCTTCTCACACAGCAGGAAGCAAAATCTTGCTTTCAACTACCCATGCACCGGTTAAATAGTAACACTGAGCAAAGTCTGAAACCCTAACTGAAGGCAAAGTACACTGCTTTTTAGATAAAGTTGTAGCAGTTCAAGCAATGTACAGGCTAATGAGAAATGTCAGCCTGCATTTAAAGGGTTAATCTCTACTGTTGAGCTTCGTTAGGAAGAAATTACTGCTTTAAACTCCAAACAGTGAGCCTCTTCAAAGGGAGCAGTACATCCAAAGCACAAAACCTGTGCTTTGGAAAAAAAGTCTTTAAGGCGATTTCATAGTATTATATTTCACTTTTTACTATAAAACTAAAGATATGCTCATTCCCACTATAAGACCCATGGCCCACTCTTTAAACAAGTGCTTTTCCAAAGTGAATCAAGCTTACTGCTTCTACTCTCCTATCACTGGTGGCACTTTACCCACCAAGATATGCATTTCTATGGGAACTTAATTACATTTCAGCTTCAAGTACAGGCAAGTGAAGCAACAACCCTGCGTACAGGCTGTCCCTGGCCAACAAGACAAGGCGCAACATCTGTTTTCTCCCCGCAGAAAAGGCAACAGAACCTTGAACACGCTTATGATAAAGGTCAGTCCTACACAATTTACACTCGTCAGTTGAGTCAATGACTGTATTTATCTTCAGTCTGTACCACGCACGGGCAAACTAGATAGCGATGTTAATATTGAAAAATGAGGGGAAAAAAATATTCATGGGCAAGATACCACAACGAGGAAAGGAAGCAAACAAGAACCTAGCTAAATCTTGAGTGCCACATGATACAAACTTCATGTACTTCAGCAAAGCTGTTATTTGGGACCACCCCCTTAGACCTAAACTGCCTTTCTGCATGCCTGATGCTGTTCCTACTAAGCCTTCTAAATTTCATGTCAGTCTTGTTTCTATCAATGTCTTATTCAGAACATACTAAATTATAACTTTGGGATTTTCAATAAATCTTAACATACACCTACAGTTCTAGATTTCCCAGCTACTAGCAGGTATACACCATAATATGGAAGAACACTTGCACCCTGCTATGAAATACAGCTTCTGGTTGTATTTTGCTACGAGTGTGCAAGTAGATAAAGCAAAGTTCAGAAATGCAGGTGTAAGCCATCACCTAAAAGAAAACAAATCGACAGAATTAAACTGTAATTTTTAATTTTAACTATATTAAAGCTTCCTCAAAATAGAAGCATCCATACTAAAGCACACTACAACTGAAACGACAGACACTTTGACACTGAACAAATTTGGAGACTTGCCAATCTCCTGAAACACCACCTTACATGTAACTTTGCAGAAATGAACGAGATTGCTCTATTGAAATATACACAAAGAAAACATCAGTGTTGCAAGGAAACACTGATTTCCCTACCAGTATGATACTTTTAGGTAAATATCAAGCCTGTTGTGTAAACACCTATTATTTGTTGACTAGTGCAAACACTCTCGGTGTTTCATTTTAAAAAAGGCTGCTCCAAGTACTTTTTGCTGTTTTTACAGCAAGCACATAGTAATGAAAAAATAAGACTAGGAAAAACCCAATTGGGAAATTAGTTAAATATTAACACATGAATTTGTCACAATACATGCTGTGAATCAAAAAATTCCTTTTATCTAGTGTGGAAAGGGATGGCGCGTCACAGCTGCGCGCACAGCAGAACTGGAGCAGCGCGAGAGTGACTCCTGAAACACTCCTCACCCCAAGAGACTCAACTGCAACATGTGGGAAAGCGTCAAGATCCCTTTAACCTGATTTATAGCTTAATGTTGGAATAATCTAAAAATTTAAAAATGCTGTAGAGTCAACCCAAAGTCAATTGATTCATTCCAAGTGCTTCTTCACTTGGTAGGATCACATTTTAGTGGCTGTTAGCATATTAAGATTTAATGGCTTCATCAGGGAAGTAATGCTTCTTCATCGTATTTTGAAGACTTCTAAAACTAGAATTTCACATGACTGTCAATACAAAACCACAAGTTACCCTTCCTCTTTTTCTGACTTAGATAATGCAGTGGGATGTGAACATGCATTACAAATAGGCAAGGATAAATACAAGATACTGATTAAGTCAATATGCATTAGTTCATGCGAGTATATCTGGAATATGACTAATCAGAGGAGTTGATTGATTTTGCACATATAAGTTCTACTACAGAAAACTCAGAAGTTGACAAATGCATTAATATCCTTTAAAAAGATAAAAATTTATCAAGCTGTAGAAGTTCTGAAAAACCCTTATCTAGCCAAAGCTGACTACAATGAGACACAACCCCCCTGAAAATTAAGCAAATCAAAGCATCCCGGTTCAGATCAACTGGGCCATAAGTGTCAAAGGACGTATTTGCTGTTTCCAGCTCAGGAAAACTCAGAATACAGAGCTATACAGCACTGACTAGATCAGGCTTAACATTTTGTTAAATCCAAAAACCAGTCAATTAATATTTTTAAGATCATATTATTAAGTTTTGACCTACAGGTATTTCAAATTTAATTAAGGTTTCTTTGTCCCTCTAAACTACTTGTTTATAGAAGTGCAAACTGGACGGTTACAAGGTGTGGAGTAGGAACAGGGAGGTTGCCATTTTTTAAACCTGTACTTCTGCCCAGCTCTCCACCCCTGCACTCCACTTGCAGTCACCATTTCCTATCAGATGAGCAACCTGCAGCCTAATATTTAGTGGTGTACCTGTAATGCCCTAAACCTTGAAAGGCGTGAATCTACCATAGTTTCAGTAGGGCAAAGAAGCAATTTTCACTTCCACATTCAGTTACTATAAAGACAGTTTTGGGTTCAAAAGAGACTATGAAATGGTCAGAATACAAAAGGCATAACACAGCAGAGACGTCCTTGACTGCTCCATCTTCTAGACAGACCTACAAGATAAAGTAATCTATCTGACTCATGATAAAGAACTCAAATTCCCAACCTTTACCCTAAACAACATCTAATGATAACAAATACTATGTCCAAATGTTCTCAGTGTAGCGTATGCACAGTCGAGACGATTAGAACAGTGCTTAATTATCAGCAATTGTATGTAATTATGCCTATAGTAAAAGGCTGCTGTATGCAAAACAAACATTAACACAAAACCAAATGGCAAAGCAAAGGCTGACCTTTAACTGGTATCCCTAGAAACGCTTCGGCTAGCTAACGACTACTACACAACAGTCACATTTTTGCAGTTTCTATTTTAGCATATGCTGAAATGCCAATACATTAAAAGATCAGTCAGGTTCACTAATTTAAGGATTTATTTGCTTTACATAACTATATACTCTACAAATAAGATGGAACCTAAGAGATCAACTTTAAAGGGAAGAGCTCTATCATAAAGAATATAGCTTCAAGTTTTAAAAATGCAGATATACAGTAAGGCCAAGGCGTAAAGCTTCACCAACAAGAAGCTTCTGGAGAGCTGAGAATGATCTTTTACGTCACAACATTAATACATACCAACTCTCACTCCACTGGTTGGGTCCAGAAATCCGTACCTGACGATTTAGTTATGATTCTTCATGATACATGGAACCTTAATTCTTGTTTACAGCAACTACTGCACAATTCCTTATCTAGAGCCAGCTCAGTAAGCTATTCTAAATACCAGCACATATACCACAAGATTCCTTACCACATTTTCCTTCATGTGTCTGCAGAATACTTAACCACATTTCTGTTGTTCTGGGGATAAAAACATGAAGTCACCACACAAAACATTCTTCTCTTTCTTAGTCCTGCAAGACAACCTAGGAGTAAGATAACCTAGCTACCTTCAATGAAGTTTGGACATGAGCTCATTTTCAGCATTCCTGCTACAGATCTGAACAAGAGCTTGATAAGTCAGTATCTAAACCCAGAAATGCGTGCCTTCAAAAAAAAAAAAAACACAGTTTCTAGGTATTTGAATGCTTGTTAACATCACAGTTGCTAAACTATCTGAAGTTCAGGATATTAAAAGAACTTGTTCATGCAGTTCATACTCTAACCCATTTAGCCACATCCTGATAGAAGCAACCAGACTATTCATAGATTGTTTTTACTTCAAATTAAATGAACAAGCCTGAGAATGTGTTCCACAACCACATGCTTGTGCAGCAAAGCCAGCTTGACATTTCTTTCCTGTCCCCATGTACCACTTCATCACCTCTCTCTGTTGTGTTGATGCTGCTGTTTGTGAGATGATGTTGAAAACCAATGATATATACTGTTGGTGGTTTAAGAAAACAAAACAAAAATAAGTATCACCACTCCAGCCATGTCACTGGCTGGTTTCCAGCATTACTCCACCAACAGTTGCACTAACGTAAATTATGTGGAGTTAATGTGTGACCAAAATAGCTGCTTTCCATGTTCTGCCTCTAGAGAAAAGTCACAACATCCTACACCAGAAGAAACCATGGGGTGACCTAGCCCATTGCTCCCCACACCAAAAGCACCTATGCCATGACTGACGATTACTTTATCATCAGCTCTCAAATTTCCAGAGGTGAATCTTTCATGATGCTCCTCAGCAAAGCAAGGATGCCTTCCTAGTTTTAGTTATTCTTCACACACAGAGATCATTCATTCCCAAAAGTACTTATTTACAAATGAATTGTGATTAAGGCAGCACTAAAACTCCACCATCTTAGCCCATAGGACCTTTGCTTTGTCAGGTAAAGCACTTCTATTGGGTGGGCAATTCTTAAAACTTCTAAAGAAGAATATTAAGAGTGTTAATGATCAGAGTTCTGCACAAAGCATCTTAATACTTTGTAGTATGTAGCCATCACAATGCCATCTCCTTGTTCTGACAGGTGATACACATCAGACAGCATACACTCAAACCTAGCGGTGTTTGAGTTTAGTTTCAAGCCTTTTTGTCTTTGTAGGTGCTGGTTCAACGTGGGTTTTGTTCCAAAAAGCATATGAAAGGATCTGTCTCTGAAGCACAGCCAGTGCTCAGTTTTTTTCCCTGATCCCTGACTCTACCAACTGATCTGTGCAGAGATATACTTTTATGGAGCACCATTTATGTCAGAACAACTTGCAGCATCCACGCCTCACTCATCAATATACTGCAAAATAGCTCAAGCAGTACAGCTGCACAGATCATTTATAATATGCAGTGTACTAAATTATGTTATACTTCATGGGCTTCTAACCATGGCAAGATGCTGTACCTTAATGACATGAGCTATCACTCAGACTGCTTCAGCATGTTCTAGAAACCCCAAGTTTCCAGACTGAAACTGCTGCCTTGATAAGGAAAGGGGGAAGCTCCAAGAGCTGAAGGAGGCCTTGGAGATACTGGTATTATAAAACAGTATAGAAACTTTAGGACAGCCTTAAGGTGGAAAGCCACTTTATTTGAGGAGTAAAGGTTGCATATCTGGAAAATTAAGTAAGACAGACAAGAGAGCTATCAAAACATCAAGGCTGTGATCACAATGCTGAGATGGCAGCTTCCACAACATACCCCACAGCTTTCCAAGTCTAAAAAAAATAACAACCCAAAACCCAGCCTCTTCCTGCAGACCCCATCACAGCATAAACCAGAATACTAACAGCAAGTTCTAAAGTAAACAACTACATCTATATTTTCTACTCCTACTCCCTTCCCTGATGCCTTCACTTCAAGAAAAGCCCTCTGAGGCATTAACAAAAGGATTCATGTTGCAGTCTTACAAAAGAAAAAATCTGACTTGTTGCCAACATTTTTTTCTTTAAATAAAGCACCATCTTGGAAGTGTAATTAGCAGCTCAAAAGTACACAGTAAGCATTTAAACTGCTTTTTTCTATGGGACCTGCCTAAGCATTTGTAAACTCTTCAAGACTTCAGCTGTAGGGTAGGAATTATGAGTGCAGGCCCCCAAGCTTATGCCAAGCTTCCCTGCTGAGTGGACTTGTACAACCCTATTTTCATGTAGGAACATAAATTATGTCACTTAATACAATGGTAATAATCTTGCAAGATATTGTACAATAATCACACTTCCAAGTGTGAAGCACCAACACTGAAGAAGGAATACAAAACAGATGAAACCCTGCAGTGACTCAGTTTGAGCAATTTATGTATAAAGCTTTCCAAAGTACACCATGAAGAAGCCTAAATTTAGACTGGATTCAGTAACATCCGTATTTTGACACCGAAAGTAGTGTAAAATCTCAATACACAGATTAAAAAACCCCAGCTAGGTTTATGCAACAGGGCAGGGCTCAACCTCTGACTCATGCAACTAGGACTAAAATCCAGAGGTAGGGTCTGTTGAGATTATTCTTGTGGGGTTTTAAGGCCAATGGTAGCTTTTTCAAGCTCACCATACACAATTGTAACCTTTGAATACTATACATTCCTCCTAACACAAAAAAACCCAGCTATGGAAATAAGTGACATTTCTTGTACATTCATCCAATTCCGAAGACTGAAATGCATCTTCATTCATAAAGATACCGCCTGCATATAATCTTTGCTTAATGCGGCACCATTTGGGCCAGGGATGTCATAGTACAGACTGCACATATACACGTGTACAGCCAAAATTACATGACAAAAACCAGAAAATAATTTAAAATTCAAGTCTATTAGCAAACAGAAGCAGGGCCTCTGTTTTCAGGGACTGAATTCTGGTTCACCCCCTGGCATGGTGGCAAGCCAAGTAATAAGGCACACTGCACTGAACAAAAATACTTGGCTTTTTGGTGCTAGACTAACAGGACCATTATTATTTATATTGCCATGCTTTTAAGAACAGATGCTTATGTTCATCTGTTGGGAAAGAATTTTTAGTTTGCTCAGATTTGAGAGCACTCGACCCCATTTTCAAGACAGCAGTTTCCATTGTGACCACTACCCTTGCTTAGAAGAATATCTTCCTAATATTTAGTACAGCCTGATCTTGCTTTTACCTTGAAAAGTATTAAGCTCATTAAATTTTTGACTCTTCATAACATGTTCTCAAGTCTCCACATAAAAAACATCAAAAGTATTTACCTGCCCGTGCAATATCACACTCTCATCTATCTTTCTATTTCAGCTCTTCCTCTAAAATTCAAGCAAAGTAAAAGGCCTGAATACATCAAGACTGAATTCAGAGTCCAACTTCAAAATGCAAACGGAAAAGAGATGCATGGTAGTATCCTTTTTATAAATGGACTGATCCAAGCAATTCAGATGACAAGGGAACAAAGAGTTAATCCAAATGCAAAGGACTCCAGTAACAGCATAAATAAACCCCCACAGAAGGCTTCATCACTAGCAGCAAACTCCACCGAGTCCAGATGAACCAGCAGGAAGAACAGAGGGTGGATAATCCTGTAAAATTACCCCAGTGGAAATGTTGATAAATTCCCAATTACGAGACCTGCTCTAGAATGGAAAAAAAAAAAATGCAAGATACAATACAATTACCAGTCAACACTCGCACATCTTCGTGTTTAAGCCAAATACCACAGGTATTTCTTAATCCCTTGAATTTTGAATTACTTGCCCATTGTGGCGAAATCTAGATTAAGAAAATAAGCCCCAGAAGTCAAAGGAAAAAACCCCAGATGAGCTTCAGCTCTTGTTACTAAGCAAACAGCCATCTGTGAAGCTACATTTTCAGTAACAAAACTGCGAACTCGTGTTTTCCGCAATACAAGTGCGTGTATTTCAGTAATACAATTTTCTATGTGTTTGTAGAAATGGGCATTTGTATTAAAAACACAAAACCAAACTAAACAAACACAAAAGAACCCTCAACCCCTTTGTTTTATAGTATTTGCTCTGAATATATTCCTTATATGACACAAAGCAGCTCCCACATGGATTTTTAGTTTGTGGGAAAACTCGCTGATAAAATACATGCTCACAACCTATACAAATATCAAGACAGAGACAGGTGCACAGTTACCTACTTTTCCAAAGCCTTGTCTGATCCCAGGCTTAGAATTCCCCATAAAACTCTAAAGGAGAGAAGCTTGTCCCGCGAGCACGACGGCAGATGTGGGGGCCGGGAGCGCCCGCAGGCTGCACGCGATGCAGGAATCCCGCACCACTTCCAGGCTTCCAGCCCCCGCTCACCAATCCGAGCGGAACAAACCCACCACAACAACAAACATCCCCCCCCTTCCTAATTAGCTTAATTACCACATACCCTGCCTCCCGCACCCCGCCGCCATCCCCCGCCCCAATTCCCCTCTGTTTATCCCTGCATGCGTCCGTTCCGCGGCCTCACGTGCCGGCGCGCGGCCCGCCTCCCGCGCTCTCCTGTTGGCCGCCGGCGCTGACAATCACGCCCGTACGCCAGCGCCGCCGTTCGCCTCCGCCGGAACGAGCCAGGGCCGCTCCGGGCCCCAGCGCGGCCTCCGGTCCCGCCGCCGGCGGCGGCTCCGCTGACAGACAGCGCGGTCCGCCCGCGGGGTGCGCGCCACGGGAGCGCCTGAGCGGCCTTCGGAGTGAGGGGGGGGATGGAAGCCGTGCGCTGAGGGCGGACGGGCAATTAACCAGCTGATGTCATTTCCCTCTGCCTTTGTTTAATTATTTTAAACTCAATTGCACAGTGGGGGGGGGGCGGGAAGAATAACAAAAAAAACCCAAAACACCACAAAAAACTCCAGGCTTCCAGATGCCATTAGACTAATTTCGCTTAATTGCCTTCCCGATGCAAACACACCCGGGCTCCCTGCGTGGCGCCGCCCGGCCCGGCCCCCTCCCGTACGCCGGGTGGGTGTTTACGGGCCTCGGCCGGGGTGCGAGGCTGGGCAAGTTCCCGGCGGCGGAGCCCCCCGTTCCCCGCCGCTCCCCTCTTCCATACCAGGCGTTTCCCACCCGCTTCCCCCGGGCGCGGAGCCTCCCCCCGGGGCGTCCCCGCAGCAACAACTGCCTGGGGCTCAGCGCTTCCTCCAGTGCCCCCCATAACCCCCCTCCCCCCGGAACCCCTTCACACCCAGAGGGGCCTCACACCCCCCCCATGACACCCCCAAACGACGCGGGGCGGGGGTCGCACCCCCCTGCCCAACTCCGACGGAGGCTCCCCCCGTTGTAACGCCGCCGCTCCCTTCCCCCATAGCGGCTCCCCCCGCGGAGCGCTTACCCCCCCCCCCCCCCCCGAGCCGGAGTCGTGTCCGTCCCCCCCTCCCTCCAGGCGAGGCTCCGCGGCCGCCCCCCGCGATGGGGCCGCCCCTACCTGTGGCTGCAGCATCCCCGTCCCCCCGCCGCCCTCGCTCCGCCGCCTGCCTGGCTCTTTGTTTCCTGCCGCGGGCCGGACGGGAGAGCAGCTCCCCCCCGCCTCCTCCTCACACTCATTGAAAGCAAACAAGCGTCATGGCGGCGCTAGCGGCGGCTGCGGGCGGGCGGACCGGCCCTCCTCCCTCTCCCTCCTCCTCTTTCTCTCCCTCCGCCCCGCCTGCCCGGGCCTCCCGCACTCCGCGCACGCTCCGCGGTTGTGGAGGGGAGCGCAGGGCTAGAGGGGAGCGGGAGGCTCGGGTGGGTGTGGGGACAGGCGGGCCGGGAGGTGGGGGGAGGCCGTAGGGGGATAAAGGCTTGGGGGAGGGTGTTTCGGGGTACCTAAAGGTCCGGGGGAGGCAGGAAAGTGGGTGCAGGCAGCGTGCCAGCTGCATCGTCAAACACGGAACTGGTGTAAACGGTGTATCGCAGGGAAACGGTTTCTAGCAGGAGTCCAAGGAAGCCTGGTTAAAATAGTCCGTTGTTCGAAAAAGAACTTCAAATTCTCCTGCAAAAGTCTGGATCAGGAAGTCGAACTTGCAGTGGGGTGTGCTCAGGGAGGATGCCGAAGGTGTGATATTAACGCTTTGTAGGAAAGAGGATCTCTTACTTGTTTGTGTCTTTAATATGACATTTGTAGAACAGTGTTGACCGTGAAATGGCCACCAAAATTGCCATCAGCGCCTCTGTGAAGCTCGGGTTATGGCTCACATCATCTCCCTTGAACCGATAAATGGATGTGTACCAAGATACTTGGAAAAATAAAGGAAGTTCCTGTTATGTTCTTACTGCACCTGTACAGCAGTAAGATGGGGGATGCTAGGTGAAGTGATGGGGTGATGAAGCGCCATCCCTGGTGTAGTACTGGGCAGAATCATTATTAGTGACTTCCAAATGAAGGATTTCCTCTGATTTTCAGAGAATTAAAATGTTGTGGCAGCAAATGTGTGCTTGGTTACCACCACATCGAATAAAGACATTATCTCAGATACACAACCCTATTTCTGAACTGGAAAAGCTAAGTAGGAATTGAGGCCTCATCTGTTTAGGCATAACTGGATATATAGCTGGAAATAAATGGCACTCATGCTCCCTTTTAACATGATAATGTGATGGATGCCACATCCCTGGTGGTGTTCAAGGCCGGGTTGGAGGGGGCTTTGAGCAACCTTGTCTAGCTGAAGATGTCCCTGCCCATGGCAGGGGTTTGGAGCTAAATGGTCTTTAAGGTTCCTTCCAAACCAGAGCAGCCTGTGATTTAAAAAGGAGGGTGGTACCTGGTCATACTTCTGAGGGACAACACCAACCACCATAAAGAGCAGTGCTCTGAAAAAGATAACCCTGGCACATACCGTGCCAAACCCAACTGCAAAATGTCCTCTGTCAGAAGATTGAGCCCTTTGGCACTTTGTTGGAAATAATCTTGCTATACTTCAGATTTCTGTTCAACCTTATCATATCACATGTCTGAAATGCTCTTGGATGATAAACTATCCCCTCACCGCATGGCGCAGTCCTGCACTACAGATATCTGAGCTAGCTCCATTATGGGATGCGGCATGGCTCTGGCAGAAGCACTGTATCTGCCTCCCAGGCTTGGCTGGCTCTGCAGAGCTGACAGTCATTCAGAACTAACTCGAGTAGCTCTACATGTCATGCTCCTGCGCTGTGTTTCTTTTCTTTCCGATAACCAGCTGTCCCACACATTCTTCAGTTAATACTTTCTAGGTCAGATATGGCCTCAATAGACTCTATCATTTTGCCCAGAGCTAATTCTCCAAAAGCAGTAGGAAAGTCTTTGAATATGTTGCAGGATTTTCCAGGAATTGCTGCTCAGCAAAGAAAATTCAGCTGATCCTTTTTCTTGATGTCTCGAGAAATGCTTGCAGGGAAAATTCATTCCTTAGGGATGGATGTTGGGATAATATTACAGTAGACTTGGAAGGGCGTACTGGTGAGGGCCTGCAAGTGGAGAACAAATGGCAGAAAATACCGAATAACTGAGATAAGCAAGAAGGAGCATTAGAGAAAATGATTTTAAAGCAATTAAAACATAATTCTGTGTTATTGCCCATTATATAGACTAACAGGAGATTGCAGCAATTTGGCAGATTTCAAGTTAATTAACTTTATGATAACTTCATAGGTTATTTCTAAAGAAACCAGCAATATTTGAAGAGTCTAAAGATATAGCTTTTTGTGTCAACAGTTTCCTTTGAGCTGCCAGCTTGCCTGTGTGGTTTGAGACAACAGAGCAAAGCAAAAACAGGTATGTGGGGGTTTTATTTAGCAACTGTTATGCTCCACTGCATTTCCTGTGCAGAAGTGCTGCTGCTCATCTGTACGTATGATTAACTTTTGCTCCCTGAAAGTGTTATCAGACCTGTAACCAGGCAAACAGCCGAGCAGATGGCCAGTGCCAGTATCAGTGTTTCTGGTCTGGGTGCTTAATGAGATCTGAGAGTGTAACATGAGCCTCTTTCATTTTGTTGGTCTCTCATGGCAGATATACTTGGTGGAAGTGCTCTTCTTGCTCAAGGTCACAGATTCATCAATCAAAAGAAGAGCCCTTCCCATTAATTTTTTACCTGCCTGTGACCGTTTCTCCATACTTTTCAGGAGCTGCTGTGTTAAGTGGAGTGCCATTATCCCAAGTTCGGGACAGTACTGCTCTCATAGACAATCAAATCAGAGCAGAAATTAAGTCACTTCTTAAAACACAGTGTTAAATTTACCATACTCTGAGTGTAAGCTTTCATTCATTAACCCTAAAACCTTTTAGTGCTGCGGAATAAAGCTTCGGTTGGGCCAAATGCTGATTTTGACACATAATCCTATGTCCCACAGAATGACAACCCTCCTGGCCTTACACATGGAGATAGAGTATTTGCTGTGAGTAATTAAAACCTCTTAGCACCCTTGTGTCTCCCCTCCATGCATACATCCAAGGCAGGAGCTGCAAGTTGCCTCAGAGGGCTTGAGGAGGGCTACTTGGTCCACCTTATGAATGCTGACAGCTGTTTTGAGGTCTATTGCCACCATGCACTGACAGAGGGATGTGAAACCTGTGGTAAAGAGTTGTCTTTGTGGCTGAGCTATGGTACATTTTGCTTTGTTTAAACTGCCAAATTTGGTGAAGGTGCACTCTTGAAATACCTACATAAGATCGTGCAGTAGAGGCTTGTTTGACTTCTAAGTTCTTTGTGGTGAAGGATGTAGTCTTCATCCTGCATGGCTCATACATGGTGGGAGAGCTGAAGAGACATCACCCATCCTAAGAGAGAGTAGGTACAGAGCTGTCATGGCTTGTGAAGGCTCTCATGTCTGGGGTTACAGAAGAGGTGGGCAAGGCAAGGCCCAGCCCTCTCTGCTCCCTCTGGAAATGTGGAAAGCCCAATGTAAAGAGAGGCAAGAAATGAAGCAGGGGAGGAGAGCAGAGTTATAGCAAAGCAGGAGAGATAATGTGGAAGAAAGAAGGGAATAACTGGTAGGAGTAGAGTCATCCCAGTAGGAGGGCAAAGCTAAACTATGGTCTACATGTTCGATATATCCAGGTAGAGAGTCAGGATCTGAACTGCAGGGTAACTTCCACAGCCATTGAGAGCAGTGGGATCACTGCTCTGAACATGAGATATTCTTACAATGACAGGTATGCTTGAAAAATGAGGGCTTGGAGCACTCATATTGGAACACTCATATTGCACATCTGAAATCATTGCATGCTTAATGATTTCAGCCTTAAGTTTTATGGCCCGTTCTCCATCGACTGAGTGAATGTAAGAGCATCTTCTGTCACAGTTAGATAGTAACGATAAATCTTTGATGTTTATTGAGCATTAAAACTACAGTGAAAGCCCCATCAAAAAGCATTGAGGCAATTAATATTCCTGCTTTCCTCTGCATGGAATGGAGTTCAGTGGTTTCCAGAAGACTTGCATGTAAAAAGATAATTGAAAACTCTCCTTATGCATATCCACCACAGAGCTGAATTAAGGAATTTTAATCCTGGGATGGCACAATTTGTAGGTAAGGGCTTTGCAGCCTTAGTGTTACTTTAATATGCATTGTTACACAAAAATGGTTTAAGTACTTAAAAAGAAGTTGAATATGATCAAAAGCTTTCTTTCTGGAAACATTTGCATTTAGCATGAAGACTTCCATAGTGAGAAAAAAATTTCTAACTCCTTTTTGCCAGTTATGGATACTATTATTCAACTGTGCCACCACCTGAGGTGTTTGTGTGCCATGTTTAAATGGCTGTTAAAATTATTTAGATATTTGATCTGTTATCAGGATGGTAACAGTTTAAAATATGTACTGAATCCTGTTCTCTACCTTAAGCTTGCAGGTCTATAGGGCATTTAGTCATTAATGTGTGTGCATTTGTGCTATACTGTCGTAGTGAAGTAACAGATCCAAGAAGACCATAATTCTTACTTGTCCTAATCAAATATTAAAATCTGAACATTATTAAGAAGCTGGACTCAAGAACCGTGATGTGGTTTTCCTCATTGTTATTTTTCAGGCTGATTCTTACACATTTTTATCTCTAGAATTACCTCTGCAACTCTTGGTGACCTTTCTCCAAGAAGATGACCATCTTTTCATATTAAAACTAAGTTAATGATATGCAAGAAAAAGGTACAACCTGCATGCATTCATTACATGGGCAGAGCTCTTGGTTGCATTCAAAGCACTGCAAAAGGAGCTTACAAAGCTTTGCCTTTCATGGCATGAGCTTTTGTGCATGTGAGTGAATAGTAAAAATTGCTATGAAATACTTGAATGCCCAGTTATGGAGTTACAACTGAGAGGATAAATGCCAAATAATGGCATTATTGATGTAAGATGGAAGGATTCACATTAGTGGAAAGCCAGCTGCTCAAACTACACATCCATCTTTTTGGTCCTTTCTAAAGCGTCCTTTTCTTTTTGTACCCGTTTTGGCGGGTTTTTTCCCTTCTTCTGTCAGCATCTTATTTCCTTGTCTTTACTCAGTCTTGCTTTCTACGCTTTTCTCCAGCAACAGAAACATATTTACTTGCAAGCTGATCCCATCTGTGCTCCTGTGTTGTAAAGCTTCCCCCTGCCGTGGCACTGCATGTCTGATTTAGTTTGGTACAACTGCTCGGAAGCTCCAGCCTTCAGGAGTGCCAGGATTCCACACTGTGGATCAGACAGGAGAAGTACTGTCATTTGGGCATGGCTTTAATAAAAAGAGGGTGTGTGGTTTTTCTTGGGTAGGAACATGCAGTGACACTATAATTATTTGATGCCTGATAGTTCAGTGACATGGAAGACTGCTGAACTTTTAACTTAATTGGGTCTTCTCATGCTTGCACTGTTTCCTGCTCATGAACCAGGATATATGGGTACTATAACTCAAATATACACTAAGCTGTCCCCACCGCAGTCTGATACCTTGCAAATTAAGTAGGATCAGGACTCAAAAGAGATAATGAAGGAGACCTATGTCCTTTAGGAAATTACCTTGAATTACAAAATGATGGTTTCTCTCTTAATAAAGAAAGAACAAATGCTCCAGTGTGACACTAGGGAACTCTTCAGTTTACAAAGGTACTGTCTTTCAAGAAATACATATGTTAATCCAGCTGTCATGCATAAATTCTCATTTGAGGCCTGATCTAATTCCCATTGAAGAAGAGATGGACTCAATATACTTGAATTTCTCCATGCAGTTTCACGGCTTTCCACTATCTTCATCTGTTGTATCACATTACTGTGTGTGGGTAGAGTTGCCACATTCCACCCATGACACAACTGTTTCAGTGGCAAGTGAAGTGATATGTGCATATGGTATATGCAGTCTTTACACAAACCGTATGCTTTCAGACAGCTATCTATGCAACTGGGAGAAGTTATGGGGGCTTTTTGAATATAAAGTCCATTTGCTAAGTTATTAGAAGATGTTGCAAACTTTGTTTATCATTCCCATGACCTTACTTCTTATATTTGAGAGATGGAATGAGTGATTTATTGTGTACTTTTTGTAAATGAGTAACTCAGTTTAATAACTTTGAATAACAATAAGATGGTTATGTGAAGATTTTAGAATCAATCTCTTCAATTTTCTTATTTCTTTCATCAAACCTTAGGCCCAAATTTACTTATAGAACGGTGACATCATGCAATTTCCAATTGCAGTTATGCATAGTCTTCCTTTTGGTACCTGTTATACATTTCCAATATGTTAAATGTCCTCATTGCTGAATGAATATTCATCTGGAGAGTTTTTGCTGAGTACAGTCTCTAATGGGGAAATAAAACCTCCACTGAATTTATAAAGTACACTTTAATCATGAGGCTATTATAGGCACTAATATTATTTTTTTCCATTGGTAGTTACAGAAAAGTACAAAATGACTGGATAAATTAAGCTAGTAGTTAAGTGTGGATGTTTCTGTGTTATCTGCATTGACAAAATACTTTCCTTAGGACATTAGGTTTGCACAGGGGGGACACAACAAAATATTGGGTGAAACCCCAACACAGCCAAAATGATTAAATACTAAATCTCTGCAGCTTCTCCTGGAGCTACATCTTAGACCACTTCCGTTCTGCAGAGCTGGTTCCATTGCTCTGGGAGTAGGATTCGCCTAAATAAGCACGGGGAAATACGCGTGTGAGCTGCTCACCATGAGCTGCCCCTATAGTTAGTGGAGGCTGCAAGTACGCATCCTTGAGGCTATAATTCCTTTTTGAGGCTTTGGAGGCAAGCACTGGAGCTGAGACTGTGAAACTCGAAGAGGTTTGTTTCTGAGCACAAGGAGATCTCAGTGAGCTGAACGAATGCAGGGTATTCACTGCTGCAAAGGGGAGAGGGTGACTCAGTGTCGAGAGCTGCACTGGCTAAAAGGCTGCACCACAGAATGGCATTTGCTCAGAGAAAGATGGAAATCCTTGCCTGCTTCTCAGGTGATCTCTGCAGGTGACAGGGAGAAAATTTGTCCAACATTTACTGCTGGTGGTTGGTGTGGTGCATTGAGGGGTTTTCCACTCCTTCCAAAGTATTAGACACCTAAAAGCAATGCCTTCAATGCCAGGTTGAATGAGCCACCGGGCTGACCTGCTGCTCTTTTCTCTGGGCCCAGAACTGTTGGGCTGTGAGATCAAAAAAAAAAAAAAACAGAACAGAAAGTTGTAGGACAAAATTCAAAATCTTTGAGCCTAATGCAGCAGCCTCAGGCTACATCACGTTTCCAAAAGCGTGGCTCTCAATATCAAGCCTACTCCTGAGGAGCTGGCAAATGCTCAACAAGCACAGCGCTGAGACAACTGGCAGCCTGAGTCATTTTTGCATGTGATTGTTGAATGTGACAGATTGAGAATAGCAAGGAGGACAAGTTCATGCTAAGAGAGTGAAGTAACCCAGCATCCGCTCACTGGCCCAAGCCTCCGGATAGGTGTGGAGTGCTGTGGCAGAGAAATGCCACCGGGGCTTTGAAGAAAATGGGTTTAGCACACGTGATATTTTCTTCCTTTGCTCATTTTTATTTCCCCATAGATTGTTTCTTTCTTCTGTTTATGGCAGATAGAAAGTAAGAGAAGAGCCCTTGAAATATTTGTGAAGCCTGGATTGCCGTTAACTCATTCTCCTTTTTGCTTTTTCTCTGAATACCTTTTGCCTTTCTACTTCACATAGATGCTGGCTTGGCCTTTCTATTGCCTGGTAGTTACTGCTCCAGCACGTTGGCTGAACAGAAATTATTTTAGATAAAATTGGGGTAAAAGTGCTTATAGAAATGGCTGCTTCCAAAGCAGCGCAGTGGAGGTTTGCTTTCAGAGCAAACTATGACAGGCTTAGGGAGGCCGAGGAAGTTACTGAAGAAGTCTCTGCTGCAATCAAACTTTATGTTGCACTTGATCAAAATATTAATCTCAGTAATTTATTAATTAAATTTAGCCACACTTTATTTTCATCCATGTTCTTGGAAAAGTTAACATCCTTCCCAATTTCCTGGCCATAAATGTTCAGTGTGTGATTTCTGCCAGCACAGCTGAATGCATCGACTGTCTGAGACAAGTCTGTAACATGTTTTGCACCGACCTGGTGTTTGAAGTTTGCTCCTCAGCCATATAAGACTGTATGGGAGGGATTAACCTATGTAAAACAGTCTGCTTGATTAATTAGGTATGGAGGTGTTCTGAGGGTGTTGGATGAGAGGTGTCGTGAGGCAGTGGTACCAGTGACGCTGCAAAAGAAGCAGATGTACCGACTGTGAGCTGAGTAACTTTGATGCTCAGGGCCCTTGCAAACACAGAAGCCTCTGCACAGGCTGAGAAGGATTAAAGTAGATATTTGATGCGTCCATAAGTCTTTTCTGTTCTTTTTCTCCTCTAAGATCTATGTGTAACCATGGGTTCAGGACATGTGTGGTTCTGGTTACAACAATCAGAACCAGATCTTTTTTTCTCCTTTAATTCCCTATAAATCAAGACTTTGGGAACATAACAATCCCTGGGAGTCTTTTGGCTGCAGTGAATGGTGAGTACCTTGACTCCACTGGTCTCCATTTTGTTTTACAAATAATTAAAGGTAATACATTAACACAGCAAGAGCCTGGACCTTTGCTGCCTCCTGTGCCAGGCACACTGTTTGCTCACCACAGCAACAGAAAGCTATTAAATGCATTCTCTGTATTTGTGAGCTCAGGGCCGTTAATCTTGCCAGCCTTAGGTGATTTACTGCTTCAGATCTGTGTTGGTAGTTCGGAGTCGATGACCTGGTGAGATGTGTGGAAGTGAAGTGACCTGTACAGAAATTTGTCTATTTAAACCCATAGTTATTCAGTGAATCTTTTGCTGCTGTTTGCTATGGTGGCTGTTTATAACAGCAGCAGCCTGTCAGTGGTGTGCCAGTGGGTGATGATGGACCCCAGGAGAGCGCCCAGGCTGTGGCTGTTGCTATTTCTCCATCATGGTACCTCCACGTTCATCCATGAATCTGACTTTCTCATGAAGCTGCTCCAGCCTGGGCACCTTTCTGACATTCCCTTCAACCTCATCTCCTATTCTCTCCTCGATGTTGCTCTTTATGGGACATAATTCAACAACAACTCAACCCTTCTATTTAGCGTGGCCTCTGCACAGATTGAAGCTACTCCTGATGTGCTGGCACCGGAGTGGGACAACAGACTGCAGTGCTGCCCAAGCTGTGGAGAGACCGTCCAGTGCCCGACCATGCTGAAGAGGCTGCTCTTGCAAATAATGGACAGCAGGTGGTAGCACATGTTCATTTCATCACTTTTTAGGTTTTATAAAGAATTAGGCTTTGCAAAGCTTCATCTTATGTGATGAAAAGGGGTAGGAGTCGGGAAGGCTGCTTCCAAGGAGGATGAGCACCTGGCTTGCTTCCGAGTTTTCCTGGTTTTCCACGAAAGCTAAAGCCCCTCCCTTCCTCTCTGGCATTTGTAGAGACACTTTTCCACCGTGAGCTCCTTCGCTGTTACCAAAAGAGCTTGTCTTGGCTTGACTTTATAATGCCATGTGGGATGATTTTTGCTGTAGAAGCATGCAGGTAGTGCTGAGGCAGCAGAACACTGGGGCTGGGAACAGCAGCGAGCTTAGATTGTGCTCCTGGATGGAAAACTGAATTAAACTGGTTGCACCAGCTAGCAGCGCTGCTGGAAGGAAACAGCCCCTTCCAGCCCAGAATTCACCCTAGAGGTGTGATGATAGCCAGGGCAGTGTTTCAAACAGAGTCTGGCCACTTGGTTGAGTCTGCCCTCCAGATGGCAGATAAAATGGACAGAGCCCTCTTCCCTATGAGCTGTGCATCAACATGAGCAATGTAGGCTACTTGGGACAAATACTCCTGTAAGTTTGTGTTACGATGGTGCTTTGATTGTCTTGGTGAGAACGTCTGCATGGGACTGGACAAAGAAGCAAGATGTAGTTTTGAAGCATTCAGCCCACTTACTCCATATGTCAATAAGACGTTCGTCCCGCAACCTATTTAGTAGATGCTTTGATTACTGCTCACTTTGGAAATATTTCAGCTCCAATAAAGGAGCAAACTTGTTTTATTGTTTTTAATAACTAGACTTCATAATTAACTTACATGTTATGACAGTCTGCTGTGGCCTGAAAAGCAGAGCTTCAATGAAATGTCTTAAATGTAATTAAGGCAATCTAACCTCAGGTTTCTCATTTGACTGGATTTAGAATTGCTTTCAGACTGCCCTTAAAAGAGCCCACATCTGGACAACAACATCTCCAGTTTGGACACTGGGATAACGACTAAGTTCTTTCCTCCTCAGAGCTGGGCCAGAGCACAGCTGCTGTGTACCGGGAGGCTTAACCCTCCTACATGGCATGTGTTTTCAGGTGTAGCTGGTTGTAGATAGATTTAAATCTAATCTATTTATATATATTTATAGTTGTGAGAGAAGAAATATCAGCATTTTCCACGATTGGAAATGGATGCTGTCACAGGAATATGTGATCCAACTTGGCCCTGCTTAGTCTAAATTGTTTGGGGTTTTTTCAGGACTGAACTGTGAGCCTGCGGTAATTAAATTGTGTTTGAGGTTTTATGTCTTGATTCTGACAAGCCAGAACTTTGCTTCTGCAGCAGCAGGCTGGGATCCTGTTCCCAACTTCAGTGTAGAACAAGTAACAGTTCTCCAGGGAACTGGCCAGACCTCTATATCTTCCAGAAGTTTGTTCCATGTAGTTTAAATTAGTTCTCAATACACTGTAGTCACAATGTCTGTTTTCCAATGCAAACCTGTCACAGGTGCTTATTACAGTATGTGGCAATGTCACCTTCTTTGATTAAAGGTTTACCAGTAAAACCTCATTAGTTCTCATCTGGATAACCTAGAAGATGCATTATGACTGCAGTCTTGTTTTCCAGAGCTGTAGTTGAGCCAAACCCCAGTTCTTCCAGAAAAGTGCATATATTCATTTTGTGTCCCAGTCAGCTGGTATATCACAGGGTAAATGTTTTTTTGCAGGAACGGTTCCTCAATGAGGTTGCAAGATTCTAAGTTACTTTTTGTAAAGTTTACAGAAAAAATACTGACTAGCTTGTAAACCATCCTATGAAGGACACATTTTACGTGGAGGAGAAGGGGGATTGCCAGTGATGACTTATTTGTTCTTAAGAAAGTGAATGTAGAAGTAACCGATATGAAGTTACTGGTCAAACTCAGCCAGGTTCTAACGTGTAGTTGCAACATGCTGCTTCTGAAGGGTGGTGCTTGCAGAAATATCAGTGTTTGTAAGTAGAATTCCCTTCAGGACCAGATGATAGGAAAGCTTTGGGAACAAGTCCTAACGTAGACTGGGTGTCCTGCCAGTAACCTTCACTGCCGTGACGTGTGAGGAACCACCCGTTGTAGGAGTGCAGATGGCTCACGCTATTAGGGATGTCCCCGACAGGCTGCTCAGCTCTTTCTTATTAATTTCAGTACCGCAGGGAACATGCTATTAATTGTAGAAGGATGGAGCCCAGATCTGTAAACAGGATCTAAAACCTGAATCTCCCCTCCATCTTCTCATCCTTGAGGCTGATGGCATAGGGGGCTGGACTATGTTCTACTAAACAAATTCATTCTCTTGTAAGGTGTCTTTTATGGCTTGTAGCAGAAGAACCTCAATTGTGAATAACCTCTACCATGAGGGTGGGACTGGGACAATCTTTCTTAGTGGTGTAAATGATTTTAACTTTGTTTCTAAGCTGTGTCTTTAAGAAAAAAATAGAATTGCTCAGATACAAGTCACAGAGTTTCATTCAGGGACTTCAGTCTGAAAGTTCAGCTGAGATCATGTGTTTTTCTCTGATTTGGGAAGCTCTGCCATTCAACTCCCCTTGGTGGTTGTCCACATGGTACGATACTTAAATGTGTCCCTTGACTGCCATTTGACATTGTTTTCTAGCCAAAGTGAGAAAGTGTGCATGCCTAGGGAGTGAAGGGATGCTTCACTTAATTTTGGCAATGAACATGGTGCTTATATCATTATTGATGGGTGAGCAGGTTAAAGGCTGTCTGCTTCACTAGCTTAGCAAAGCTGTACATCAGCTCTGGCTCCTGCGGCTCCGGCTTTTTGCTATGGAGGTCACAGGTTCAGTTCTCTGGCTGTTGGCCAAGGCAGCCGGTATCTCACATACGGTGTCTGCTATTTGATATAGATGGGGGCTAAGGAGAACATTAGTAATCAGAGCAACTCCACCCTATACGGTGGAGATACAGTACCCTGCTGGGAGATTCCCGTGGAAAACTCCAGTAAAGAATAATTCCAGATAAGAATCCATCAACTGACCTTTGATGTCTGCAGTTTTCCGCTGAAAAATGTTTAACTCCAAGGAAACGATAAATCTGATGTGTTCCCAAGTGGATCTGAACAAGGGAAAACTGAAAATGTACTTAAAGCTTTCATTATAGATTTGTGGGGTTAGTAAGCTCCAGCCAGAAGGAAAATGTTTTCCTTTCTATGAAAGGATTCTGTTGCCATTTACTCTACAGAAGCCAGATCCTGTAAGTCTTGTTTTGTTAGAAAAAAGCCGCCTCAGCTGAAAATTTGCCCAAAGAGATTCAGGCCATGCCTTTGTTTTTCTCATATAAAATAGCTTTTACTTATATGTTTGTGATGCTTGGGTGATGCTCGTGGAGGTCAGAATGGTTCAGAGGATTGTATTCCACACATTCTTCTAGTGTACATCCCTGGGGGCTTCTACAGCCCTGAGGAACACACTGGCCCTGCTGCAAACCGTATATCACCAATGCTGAACTGAATGAAGAAAATCAGAATACAACGCAGCAGGTGAAGTAACCTTCTGGCTCAACACCATGAAGGAGTTGGAAGCGATGGAGGAGCAGCCCTGGCTGCAGACGGCAAGGGGGAGTGGAGGCAATTAGCATGCAGGAATGCAGAGGGGAGATGTGCTCCAGACCCCAGCAGTAATAAAGTCAAGCTGCAAAAATACCTTTTTATTTGATGGGAAATTTCAGGAATTCTGTCAGTTATCACTGAAAACCAGACTTCAGCCTCAATCTTGCTTTTTTTCCAAGTGTAAGGATGTGTAGTTTCAGATCAAAGGGTCTGCTTCATACTTACTTTGTAGCTGCTCATCATGGCCCTACAAAGCATTTTGGTGCTTATGCAATGAATGTGAATAATTTCATTGGTCTCATTGAAACTGCTGGTGTATTTAAAATTAGGTGATGGAGTGTTTTGCATGGTTATAAAGGCCTCTAGGAAAGGAAAAAAAGCCATTTAATGGAAACATTGAAGCGCTTCTATAAAAGAAACTCCTTCGTGCTGGACCGGCTAAAAGCAAATGAGATTTATCAGACCACCTCTTCAGGTCAGATATAAAAGCAAGTAATGCAGGGTAAAAAAGCATATTTAGAAGAAATTACTTCTTCAAGCATCGCCTCCAGTGGCTTTGTTAGTGACGCAGTATTGCTTCATGTGTCATAGGGCGTGTTGGGTACATGACACTGTTATGTGGTATAAAACTGTTCTTATTTGGCAGGAGAAGTGTTTGACAGTATTTTCAAGGGCCTGTGGCTTGTCCATAAACGACCTTTGTTTTTCAGCTGCTGTACCTCAATGCACAGGAAAAGTGATGTTTCATATAACCAAGTAGTGCATTTAAAGGCATTTCTGGTTTTAGCTCTGATTACCAGTGTTGGCAGATGTGAAAGATTTGCTTTTATGTGTTTGGGTTATTTTCTGAAAGATTAGTGATTAAAAGGATTGCTTCATATTTTTAAAGGATAAAAAGGGTTGTATAAGAAATTACCTAATCCTCAGATTTTTAGTACAAGTTCTGCCTGCTCCATAGTGTCTGATCTACACTGTTGCTCACAGAGGTGACTGAATTGATGCAGATGTTTTCTTTCCTACATCACAAGTAACAGCTGAATACACAAATCCCAGCCTTTTGCAGTCTGAACTGATCGGTTGCCTCATATGTAGCTTAGTAATATACAGAAAGTAGGTTTGAAAACTTTAGAGGGGACTAAGCAATTGTCATTTTTGCCTGCTTTGTAACCCAAACCACAGAATTCATCAGGAGGTTTCTGTATCAGCACAGATGCTCTAATCCAGCTACCAACTGTGGGGTAAAGCGCTTCAGTAGGCATAACAGCACCCAGAAAATAGGAGGAGGGTTGAGTGCACCCAGGAGTGGAAGAGGTCTAGTTGGAACAAAGACCCACACTGAACACCAGCTCAAAGTCATCACTGGTTTTGCCTTTGCTCATTTAAATCTGTTTCTTCCCTCTAATCAATAGCTGCCCTTATAGCATCATTTCAATTGATTGAAATGGTGATAACTCCATTAGAGGTGGTCCTTGTGCACTTAACAATATTAGAAAGGGCACTTTAATGTGTTGTCTCTCTTTGGCAACGTTCCCTAAGATAGCTATTGTAACTCCAAGGGACAACTCCTCACTTGCAAGCATCTATAAGAAAGTGTGCTGGATGCTCATCTCTGGAAGACAGTGAAGAAGCTGAATCAGAGAACAAGCAATTAAAAAAGAAACTGTATAAAACTATTTGCACTGTTGCCTTTTAGAAGCCAGTTTTCCTGTGCCTTTTGCAAAGTGGTACAGGATAGATGCCCAGTGTGATATATCAAGCAGTGTCCTGATGATCCTGGAGTCTCATTTCCAATAACTGTAGCCAGCAGGAACCAGGCTGGCGTGCCCTGTGGTTTGGCTCTACTCACAGTGAAGCAATGCAGAGCTTCCCCACAGAGGACATTACACTCCTTAAAAAGTTCAGCTGGGCTGTGCCAGCCACGAAGCAGAGCACTACACAGATTGCTCGATTCTCTACAGTCATTCAGTCTCTTGTAAGAAATGGAAAGGAAAAGCAACTTGTTATCACAGCTGCCTTTGTAGGGAAACTGGGTGGATTTTATGACCCTGTTACAAGTATTTTATTACTGAATAGTAATTCCTAAGTCCTTCATTTTTTTCCATCTCATTTGAAAGTAAGATGATTTGGGGATAAATACCTGCTTTTTAACCAACAGCCTTTCCTTGAGCTCCTAATAAATCTTTGGAGGTGTTTTGATTCATGCACGTGTGAACCCACCTGCCAGGGCTTTTGTAAACCAGGACCTCACTCTTCTGTCGCCATTGTCTTGTACCTCCTCCAACCCTGCACTGTGCCTGCCCTGAAAGCGATACAGCCCTTTGCTGTCGACGTGGCAGCTCCTTCCTCTGCCTCTTTCCTGGCTTTAGTATCTCGATCCCCTGCCCTTCACTCAGAAGACTCCTTACCCTCAGATCCCATTTTGATGTTTATTTTTGCTGCAATGCCACTTAACTGATGAGTGGTCTTCTAGAACAAAGCCAAAGAAGCAGAGTTAGTGTGTATTTGGGAAAAAAGCCACAAATATTAGAGGTTTTGCAAACACTGTTATGTTTTGTGCTACCCATCCTCCTGGCTCTCATCATTTATAAATTTACAGCTCTACAGAAGAGCACACTGCTTAGCACAGCGGGATCCTGAGTTGGTCATAATTGTGACTGCTGGGCCTGGATATGCTGTTTATAAGCAAATGTCACACGTGTGAGCAGCAGCAAGTGGAGGTGAGCCTGAGACAAGTAACTGGATTATCTGGCAGCCATCACCTTCCTGCCCCACATATACCCGGACTTACCTGCAAAGGGAGGGCAGGGGCACGCAGGCACCAAACCCCCCTGTACACAAAACTGAGAGCTGAGAAAGCCAAGTTTTGCTGGGTTAAACTCAGGACAAAGCCAAGCAAAGCTCTGCAGGGACCCAGCAGTGCCACTGGAGGCTGCCAGGCAGCTCCTGTCACCTGCAAACCCCTTTTTGTATGAAGAAAAGTCTCACCCAAGTCCCTGTGGACATGAGTTCATGAAGGGTCCTCAAGTGGCCCTGGAGGTGTCCCATGTCGGCCATCTCCTGTGCCAAAAGCAGCCTGGCTGGAGCAGTGCAGGGCTCAGCAAGGCACCCTCATCACCCCTGAGGGCCCGTATTCTTTTTCTGCTGCTTCTTGGGAATCTTGGAAAGGAAAGCCAAGGCATGAAAATCATCCCCGCAATTGTCTTAAAGGGAAATTACTGCAGACTGTGCCAGAACATTGCAAGAATAAAGGCTCAGCTGCGTTCTAAATTGCTTGAAACCTTGTGTGTGAAGGTAGTTCTGGGCTAATTAGGGTCTATCTCTACTTTAAGAATCCCATTGAGAATGATATTAATTCTCCCTCATGCACAGATCTATGATTCTATGATTTGACTGCAGTCATCTTTTCATGGCAGGTTACTTGACATAGCTGTAGACAAGGGTTAAAATCCATGTGGCCCTTTGCATTGTGGTGGTGACTTGCAGTTACGGCACAGAGAGATGGGTTTCGGCCCTTTTTAACTTACAGACCCCCTACATTTTTTCTGCTGGAAACATGGCCCCTTGCACACATTTTGCATATGTAGATTGCGAAAGAGAATACAGACACAACGTCTTCCAGGCCACTTAGTAGTAGTCTATAGAACCTTAAAAATCTGTGAGCCGCTGACTGAACTCCAATAGGAAATGCAACATTGCATGTTGGAAATCCTCTGAAACCTCTTGCTGCTCTCCCTCCCAGAAGAATAGACAAGTTATCTCATAGACTTATGCAATTCTCCTCCTGCACTACTGCTGAGGGCCCTAATGAGCTCAGTTGGCAATGCCCCCAGCCAGGTCTGCCAGAGGGACAGCTAACACTGTGCAAACCCCACTGTATCTGAGTGCACTTCCCCCAGTGGAAATTGCAGCACGATAAGTCAGCTTCATTTCATATCAGCTGGAATTTCTGCAATGTGTAGTTTTATACTGATAATATTGGTCAGTCATTTCAGATTTCCCAATGGTGTGAAGGTGTAAGAGAGTGGAGCTCCCTCTTACTCACCAACAGCACAAGAAGGGCTATGATTGCTAAGATCCCATAGAAAAATAATCTGAAAAGGATTTGCAGTTATTCATTAAAACATTTTAGAACGAATAATTATACATGTTTATAGTCTTCTTCCATTAAACAAGTGACTTGTCTATAGGATAATCCCTTTTGTGTCCCATAGTACTATAGAAGTCAGCAGTGCCAGTGCTTATGGAGATGTGCTAAATGATGGATGTACAGAAAGCTAAACATCACCCCCTCCAGAGCCTTCAGCAACAGCCTCTGTTCTCCATTGAGCTGGCTGCATTTAAACAAGTGATAAAGCGTGAGATTTTTCCTAGCCTTTGAGCAGCCTTCCATTCTTTATGTTTGTATTTTTATCTGCAGGTGGCATCTGATCCATAAGACAAGTTAATTGAAAGCCTGGTTTGATCATAAAATGTGGGAAATAGCTGGAGGGTGAATTATCAGGCTGGGATTATGAGACTAAAGCTATGTTTTATAAAGGAAAGCCTTGTGCCTGGCAATTGTCCTTGTAATGCTGCAAGAGCTGGAGGCGTTGAATTAATTCCTGATACAGCTGAGTTCTAATTATCCAAATAGATGAGGGGATCCAGCAGTGATACGCCCCCACTGATGCTCACAAAGCCACTTCAAAACAGTGTGTTGGTGTTCCCTTAGAGGCTGGTGTGTGTGCAGCCATCACTGGTGGTGCTTCCGTCAACATAATCTCAGTCCTCAATGACACACAAAGTGATGCATGGTTTTGTTGTTTTTAAATAGAGATGGACATTTGCTTCTTTAGATAATGCAAGTAGAAGGACAGAAGTCACGCTGCGATAACAGAGTGGGGTGTGAAAGGAAACCATAAAAACGAGGTTTCTGCAGAGGAACTTGCAATCTTTTGCCAGTTTTCCATGTATTTTGAAGGAGTTACATTCCATAAGAACAAACCCCATAGTTTATGATCTGAGGGTTTAGCTGTCGCTTGCTGATGGCGTCTCCATTTTCCTTCTTTCACCTTTCATGCTCCTATGAGTAGGTGGCGAGGGGAGAAGGCAGAACCCACCTGCTTGTTGGTGTTGGATGCACACACAGGTGTCAGAGGACTGATATTCCTGCCAGCAGAGCAGAGGGAAAATGCTGGTGGTGGATGAAAAAGGAAAGGGAAACCACAGGACAGCCACACATGGGCAGGTCTGTGCTGGGGTTGCTCATTGACTGCACTTTGGGGCTAAATCCCGGGGCCTCTGACATTATTCCTAAAATAATCAGTCAGAAGATTTAATGCAGGGTAGAGCCTAGAGACTGGCTCATGTAACCACATGTATTTTGTTCCATTAGCGGCTCTCCACTCGGAGAGCAATCATAATGGTCTTCTTCCTTAAAACCCATTAGTTGTCTCCAGACAGGTTGTCCGAGAAGAGACACGGTCTGGTGGGTCGCTGTGGTGTATTCACTGTGAACAGCTGGTATCTGAAATTCAGGCAGAGAAATGCTTTCTGCCAGGATGAGCATCACTTCTGCAGCCAGGCTGCCCAAGTAAAAACTTTCATTACTCAGAGAAAGGCTGTGGCAGCAACAGGGGTCTGAAGACAAGCTGCGCTGTTGATGTCCTCAGTGCAGGACACGTCCTAATCGAGCTGAAGGTTATCATAGGCATGTTTCTTAAATGGACAGAATAGGGTGGGGTATTCTGGGCCATGGGTGGAACGTGGATTTTTGGGTGTTTTCCTGATTTATGATTGGAAATACTTAAAAAGCAATTTCAGTTTTGCAGAAGAATAGCTATGTCATCTTCCTGTGAATAACACAGGGTGTTCACATCTCCATGGCAATTGGATGTGATAAAATAAACAGATGTTCCGAGGTTCTACAAGAAAAGTCCTGTAAAGGTTTGAGGTTTAGTGCTCCTAATGCACGTATATCCCTTTGCCTTCACATTTCTCAAAACCAACAAGGTCTTCCATGGGGTGTGCTATGATTAATGGGAGAATCAAACAGATCTGAAGAGAATTATGGCAGGAACAATCTTCATTAACTTTGCTTTCAAAATAACGGAGGAGATTTTAGGAATAAGGCACTTGACTCAACGTGCTTACCCTTTATTTCCATCTGCCCTAATCCTGTCTTCAGCTTTCATTTCATATCCTAATTCCTTTCCTCTTTCACAGATGAAGAGCACTATCTTGGAAATTCCTCAGTCTCAATCCCTTGCTCTCCCAGGCTGCAGCACAGCAGCCCCTTGAGGAAGAATACTCACACCAAACACCCTCCTGCCCAACACAAGCATGTTGTATGGCTTTTGTTATCAGCATGATTTCATGGACACACACACGTGCACATAGCAACCCCTCCACAGTGTCAGGAGCCATAAGAGACTCCAGCAGTCACATGAATTTGAGCCTTTATTTGAACAAATGTCACAATTTGCTGACCTCCCATGCAGCTGCAGAGCCCTTCTGCCTGAGCCAGCTCCTGAGGGGCTCAGGGGGACTTCTGGGTCTGGGAAGGTGCCGCTGTGGTTTTGGGTTGCGTTTGCTTTATGGGTCATGGCAATGAAGAGGAGGGCAGTGTTGCTGTCTAAGCCAATTTATTCTTGTTGATATCTCGCTAGTGCTTAAAAGCCCGATGTGAGTGTAGCTGCTTAGTGCTCCATGGCCTTGCACACACACTGCTTTCCTGAAAGGCTTCATGCTCTAAACAGATGAAGCCAAGAGTGGAAGGGGAGCGTGGGGCAGTGGGGAGTGCTTCCCACCCTGCCTGGCAGGGCTCTGCCCGTGCTGGAGCATCCCTGAATCTTCCTGACTCCCAGCATCTCATCCACAGCTTTTCTTATCTTTTATTGTTTTGCATTCTTACATGCATTTGATGGGCTGCAGTTGCTGAAAACAGACCTGGTGAGAGGCTCTCTGATGTGCAGTTGAGGATTGAAGCATAGAATGTTTTCTGGAGACCTCGCCCGGCTCCAGTGATAAGCCTGGGGGAAGAACGGTTCAGAGTCTGTTCTGCACATCCCAGCAAAATGACTGCTGACACATGGGGTGTCCAGTAGCTCTGGGAGTTGTCAGATTTGTTCTCACTTCATCTAAATTGCAGAGAAGAGAGAATTTTATCCTCGAAGAACAATAGAAAGAAGTACTGAAAGCACATTCACCACTTTCCACCTTTCCGGTACCCTTTAATTTCAGATGCATTGTTCCAAGTTGGTTTTGCTGAAATAATTATAAGGTGTTGGAGTTTATCCTCTTCCTGGATGACAGCCGTACCTGGAAAAAGGCAATGAATAAAAGCCACGTCAGCAGTAAGCTGTGGGCTGGTTCCTGCTTCAGCCAAGGCCTCTGCTCTGGAGCTCAGCTGTTAGCGGTTGGCAGTCCATTTATTTGAAAGCTGTTAAAATACACAAATACTTTTCCTAGGAATTCAGTGAAATTGAATGTAATTAATTTCTGCATTTCAAGCAAGCAGTTACATGATTTGTGTTCCACATTAGCTAATAAAGCTCTCAGGATGGAAAGCTGTTTTCCTGCCACAGTGCAGCAATGATACTATTTTGCTCTTAAAACAGCAGCATTTGTCTGAGGGCCAGAAAATGTTTTGCAAAGGTGGATGGATGTAAGGGTTGGTATGTATACATACAGATATAGACACACACACAGATATATATATATTTATATATATATGGGCCATCTGTCATGGGCATTTCTGTCACAATCTGTTGTCTCTAGCTGCAGTCGCAGCTGGTTCCGGCCGGGCTGAAAGCTGACCCTCACCAAGGAAATGTGTTAACTTCCAGCCTCCGAGTACTTTAGAGGTGCTTTAGGAAGCCTGAAAACACCAGTTCAGTCTCATTCCCCCCTGCTTCCATAAGAAAAAAAAGACTAGGAATTCTTTGGTCAAAAAGAAACCCCAAATGAGCAAACAAAACCCCTCAGCTCAAGTTGGCTGAAAGAGCGTCATTAGGGGGAATTGGGGGAAACGGATTTTCTTGACTGGTTTAATTTTGTTTCTAAGCTGAAAGGAAATAAATGATGAACCCTCCATTTTTTTTTTTTTTTTTTTGCTGTTTTCCAGCCAACCTTAAGTCGAAAAAAGATCAAACAAAAACTAACATGGCCCAATCTTGGGTGCTAAGGAAAATCCTCCCTGACCTGGGTAAGAGACCAGTGTGCTCCAGGCGGGTGCAGAAGCACACTGAAAGGTCAGGGTAGGATTTCTGGAGAGATATTTCCCTCTCAAGGAACACTTGGTGGAAGGCCCCTAAACCCTGGATCCCTTCCCTTTATCCAGACAGTAATCCAGGCTCTCAGTCCCCAGCTTGTCCCTTCGGCAAGCCCTTCAGCTTGTCTTCTGTGTCTGGGGACTGGTTCCCCCTTGGTTGTTGGAGCATTTAATGGCCAAGGCTCTTCACGCAGGTTTGGGAGATTGATTTCCTCCTGCCCTGACCCTCTCACCCCTCCGTGCTCTCTCCTCTCCCCCCACACTGGCCGAGCCTGGCTTGGCCTCTCTTTGTTCAGACTTGCAAGATGCTCCTTTGGCTCCAGCACATGAGAAATGTGCCCACACACATTGAGAATCACCCTGCCTTGACTCCTGCCCATGGACGCAGATTGGCTTTAGAAGGTGGCAGTGAATAAACTCTTTCAGCCTGAAGCCAGAAAGTCTCAGTCTCGTTTGTTGGGTGCCGTTTCAAAGGGAAAGTGGCATCATTCAGCCTGATGTCAAGTGGCGAAGCATAGCACTAGAAAATTGTTCCCAGCAAGTGAAATGAACCCAACCCAAGCCAGCCCATAGCATCCGTACTCACCCATCTGTGAGCAGATGAAGTTGTATAACGGAGCATTCAACCCTGAGCAATTCTAGAGTAAGAAGATAAGGGGATACATCACGTTTGATGGCGAAAGCTGCAGAGTCATTTCAGAGATTTACTTATGAGCAACTGTGAGGGTGGAAATGAAGCAGACTTTTTTCAAAATATCCTTTAAGATCCTTTGCCAAACATCTATTCTTGTTCACCTTTCAACAAACTCTGGCCTTTTTAATTAAGAAAGGAGCAAATTCCATTATCATGAACTGCTGACTGTCAGTAGGAGAAGAAACATCTGTCCTGGGTTAACTAGACTTTCAGAAGGAGTTTATTGCCGCAAAATGCCTCCTTTTTATAGGCTTTAGCTTTATTAATGCTATAAATGCAACAAATTGTATCAGTTTAAATATCCACCACGTTTTATTCCAAATGAGTAGTACACCTGGCTTTTAACAACCATGGATATAAGCCACGGAAGAGAAATCTCCATGAAATGCAGTGAAATCTTTATGAAATGCAATGCATTGGATTTTTTGCCATTGACTTCTCTGGAATCAGCTTTTCCCTTCTGTTCATGTTTAACTCTTGTTTCTTACTCCAAACAATGTCTGTTCCCTGCTGCCACCTGGACCTAAACCAGGCTGGCCAGGCCATCCCTTCCTTCCCATCCACATGTTTATCAGCTTCCACAAACCCATACTACCACCATCCACTTTCCTCCCTGTTGCTTTGCTGAAGGCAAGTGCAACCCAAAGCAGTCTCCAGGCCACCTGCCTGAGATGCAGCCAGATTGAATGCAGGCAGGTCTCAGGTCTGGGGCTACATCTGCACCCTGCAGAGATCAGCATCACCATTTCAGTATCTAAGCAACATGAGTTAGGCTGCCTGGAGCTTGGCTGTAACACTGCCACTGATACACTGCAGTGGGCAGGAGGGCCTCAAGCTGTACCACAGCATGAGGTGGTGCAGGATAAGTTCCCCCATCCCTTGGCAGAATCATGGCCCCACCTCTGCATCCCTCTGTCCCTCCCTCCCATCCTTCTCTCCTGCAGCCAACTGTTTCCAGGAAAAGAGCTGACTCACCACGAGCTGCCTGGACTGTCTATACTGGATGGTGCATGCTATAAGCTCGACAGATATTACTTATCCTTCTTGGATTTACTGAGAGCTTCCAGCAATGCTGGTTTTATCAAACTGCAGTAGCTAAGAAGAGCTCTTTTCTCTCTTCAGGAGCAAAGCAGTCACCACCTTCCAGGGCATGTCCCAAAATGGAGAAAGAGATGTGCACCACTGCTAAGAAAACAGAGGTTATAAATATTGACAAACTTGTGAAACAAGTGATTCTTTTGTGTTTGACCCCCATTCTTCAGTGCTGGGTACAGCAATGGAAAATGACCCAAACAACACCCACCATCAGTAAGCATGCTCATCATCTAGAGTCTAGAAGAGGCTTCAGACTTTCTGGATAGCAACACATATTGCTGCATAGGCACAAAATGCCTGGCTTGGATATTTTGTTTAGCTTGGTTTGTTTTCCAGTTTCCACTTCAGGCCTTGGAACCGGCTGGCTTTTCACACCTGAGGCTCACAAAAGGTCTGTAGAACGGTGCTAGACGCGAGGGAAGGAGGCAGGAGATGGCTGGCAGGGAAAGCGATGCCTCCGGAGCCCAAAGGGTAATTATTTATGTACCCAAAAAGCTGCTGGCTGGAGCAGTGATTGGAACAACAGACCAGAACACTGAGAGCTGTTTCACGTTGAGGGAATGAGACTCCAACAAGCACTGCACTCATGGATGGAATTTCTGAAGAAAATGGAGCCACTACTCTGCCCCTTGTCCTGGAGCCCTGACCCAGAGCCCGCTGCAGCCAATGGGAGTCTTTCCATCAACTTATATACATTTAGGATGGGATATGAGCTCCAGAGACACCAGATCTTATGCACAGAAAAATAATTAGAACAATTCTGTTGGCTGCAGTTTTTACCATCTTGCATGTCTGTGGGTTTGTCTGGCCGGACACGTGGTTAGAAGAAAGAATTAGGGCTACACACATATCCCCCTAGAGAATTAACTTCCCCTGTTGCCATCTGACCAAACCACCAACCCCAACAAACATCTTGACACCAGACTCTTTTCCAAGATGTTTGCTAATTTGCAATGGAAATGAGACTGAAAGGGCCAGATTTCATTGCTACCATGGTGATGTGGACTGAGCATAAATCAGGGGCAAAAATCTGCTTGAACTCCTCCAGATAAATCCATCTTGCCACAAAAATCTTTCTTCTGGAGATACACTCAGCTGGCTGGGGCTTGGGAGACTAGATCCTCACTGCAGGTTGGCCATGGGCCCACTGGGTGATTTGGGCCAGTAGCCTTTGCTCTGTGTGGCTCATTGGAGGCACTTGAATTACTCTGCAATTCAATGTTCCTGGCAGTCCAGATGCTTCACAGCTATTGAGTTTTCTTCCTTCACATTCCTGGGCACTCTATAGAGAAATCTTGCATAACAGAGACTCTGGAGGCTAAGTCAAGCCAGAAGTAAACCCTGATGTCGGAGCATCTCCAAGCCTTTCCTACAAACCTGATACTTCCACTGACAGATCTTTTGCTCATGCCCAGTTTTACGCCCACTAACCCTGCTCTTATACATCCACTGGGATAAATGGTTTCTTGCTGACAAAAAAAAGAGGGTCATGTATGATGAAATAATGCCAGTGCTGATGAAAAACCCCTTAGTCAGAGACCTGACCCATGTGAGTTAATTACTCATGGTGAGTACAGCCTTGCTTTTATCAGCACACTTCCTTGCTTAGGATCAAGTTGAACAACTACACAGCCAGTGTATCTTAATGGAGGTTCACCTGCTTCTGCTAGATTTGGGTTTGCCCTAGTATTTAGATGTCTGGTAAAGATCCAGGTGCCTTTTCTTTTGACTTGGGCTTTGTCAAATGACAGCCAGGAGAAATATTAATATGAAATGTGCATCCTAAACCTCGGATTGCCTTGAGCCAATGAGAAGCTGTGATTAATTTTAATCCTTTAAATGTTCAAATGCAAATCCAGAAATCTGAATTAATATATTTTGCTGGCATCACTAAAGGATTGTGAAACAGGAAATTAAGAACACAATAACTTAAACAAAAGCTTATGAGGAAATAATGGCAGTGGAATGGGTAATGAGTCAGAGGGAAGGTTGGGCTCTTCAGAGAAGCCTGTGAGAGCTGGGTACCACTTCGGTGGGATTTGGGGACCTACTGCCCTTTAAGTTTCTGGAAAATCCCAGCCTAAAGCAGTTGCTAACATTTCATTGCAAGTTTATATGCTGATAGTGAAAATTCTTAATAAAATCAGCTTTCCTCTGACCTTGTGCTGAGTCCCAGCTAGAGCTTTTGCCTGTGGGTATTCCTGGAGCCTATTGTCTGCAGCAAAGGCTCTGATTTGTGTTGCACGGGTCTCCCTCATCATGCCAGAGAGATGCTACAGTTTAATTGCTTCTTGTTACTGATACTGGGCAGCAGCCTTGTGAAATGCAAGATGTAAAATGTATCTGGGGTTTTTGATCCTGTACATTTCAGTTATGCATTGTCAACTGATCCCTAGTGTCATTCATCATATTAAAAAGTGACATAAGTATTATTTATACATGACGGTTGCCCTCCTAAATTACTTACTGAGATTTAATAGGTGATGGATGTCTCCATGAGGAACAGGTGTCACGAGTGAGTACAGTCATACGAGCAATAAATAACAAGTCATAAAAGACTAACTCTGTAACAACGGATTAATCATCATTACCCCGCTCTGGAATATTTATAATTGGAATCAGATCATTAATTTTCTGCCTACAACCAGCAATAGGTTAATCAGCCTCTTTTATCATTGAGCTACACCTCTGGAGGCCTGATCCTGATCCTGCTTGCAATCCCATGGGGTTAGAAATTGTGTGCCAAACTCTGTGAACTGATGCTGCTGATGCAGCGTGTTGGGCTCCACTGTGGCGATCACAGGCAAGGGACACCATCCTGCCAATGCACTCCTAAAATAGCTCGAATCCTGACCATCCTGTGCACTAGTCAGGTCCACAGGGAATGAGTTTGGGACTTTGTAATGTCTCCCTCCCTCATGTTGCCAGTCTCTGCCGTCTGTAGTAGTCTGGGATTATGTCTGAGCCTGCAGAGCTGAGGAAGCGTGTGTGAGTGTGCGAGTGTGTGAGCCACTGCCGGAAACTCGGCATCTGGAATCGATTGTGCCACAGTCATCCTGAGCTGAGCTGAGAGCCAGAAGAGCTTCAGACTGCTCTGGGTGCACTTCATTTCCCTCCACGCTTGTGGGATTTTTAAAGCAGAGCAAACCCAAAAGAGTTCCAAATCCCAACATCTCTGATCCTTGCAAGTTGACTTCGCATTCTTTGGTTTTAAGGGTCATATTGTGACCCTTGTGCAGAAGCTGAGAATTCTCCTTCCTCCTGCCCTTTCAAACAGCACCCACCATTCCCAGGCACAGCTTCCACCTTTGTGGCACATGCTGCAAGGGTTTGCAGCGGCATAAATCTGGGAATAAATAATTCACCTCCTGGTGGATGCCCCAATATGTGGTGCAGTTACTTGGAGGTTTTGCTGTTAGAGGCTATTCCAGAACCATGATGCTTAGACAGTGAGAACCTGATTCCCAGCTTGAGCTGGTCTCTGATCAGCTAACCTCATCTGTTCCCCTGGCAAAATTACTCTTAACCAGCTCTTCCCTCTCACAGGCGTTATCTTTCCAAGTGCTTATAGAAAGCAATTGGTGTCCATTCTCACTTATGTAGACTGACAGACTCAGAATCTGTCTTTGAGGAGCTCCTTAAGTGATGTGGACAGGCAGGAGAGTTCCTTTTTCTGCTGCTGATTTGGTATTTCCCTTTTCAATGCAAAATCAGTGTTTTGTCTTCAGATGGGGAAATACTTAATTGACAGTGCCTTATTAATACCCATTTCATTTGTTTTATCTGATTTTCCTGATGATACCTAACCAAAGGCTTTACTGAGGCCTTGGTAACTGACATCTACCACATTCCTACTGTTTAGAAAACCACATATCAAGGAAAGATTCTGTTAGCATAATCAGCATTACCCTTGATAACTTGCCATATGGGTTTATCCTGTTTTTCTACAGCCCAATATGGAATGAGACTTCAGCACACGCAGGTGCTATAATGGTTATTTTATGTATGAAATGCAGTGATTAAAGTCAAAGGAGACATGTTACGGAGATAGATATGGTCATCTTCCAGAAGATTGATAAAACTCAGCAAATTAGGTTTGGAGCAAAATGAAAATGTTTCAGGTTGTTCAGTTTCAGAAAACATTCCACTCTGTTGGATGTGGGACAAGAAACCCCAAGAAATCTGTGTTTCTCCTGTTAGGTTTCCTTTTGATGCATGACACTTGGAAGACTTTGGGTCTTGAAAGCTAAATGAAACTGTAGATCTAGTAAAGGAGAACTTCCCCTGAAATCCATTATTTCTGCCTTTCTCATACTTTCTGGTCACCTTTTCTTCCTCTTTCTCATGAGCTGCCAAGCAGGAGTGAGTTTGGTACCAGCTGGCGGAAAGCAAGGAAGGCTTCTGCAATGAAGAACATGAATGATCTTATTTCAAAACACTAAAATAAGCAGCAGGAGACTCTGCCCATGTATGATGAGCCTTCAGGGGTGGGAGGGACTTGATCTGCCCATCCCTGATCAGACCTGCCTTGTGCCAAAGAGATAGGAGAGATCCAGATCCAAGCCCCCAGGAACCACCCTGGGTTTCAATGCGGGATTTCAGGAGCTCAGCACCTGGGTATCCAAACTCATAGTGGGTGAAATAGTATAAGTTACATGGGAATGTCTTCTGTCTCTCTTGGATGCTGCTTTCCATGCCAGTCACTTAGGACATGCTCTACAGCAAGTCACCTGGAACGCAATGTGGTGGCCCCACAGAGGGTGAGTAGCATAGGAATCTCAAACAGCTCTTTCTCTATAGATACAAAGCAAGGTTTGCCCACGTGTCTTGAGTTTTGCTCTCACATACAGCCTTGTATGACTAATGAACAGCAGAAACTGCCCAGGTGTCAGGGTTGGCTGTCACTCTTTGTCAGAGGCGTAGGGGAAGGCAGTTCTGAAGTGGTGGTTGTCCTGTGGCTTTGCCATATGAGCGTATCCAAACCGCGTTTTACGAGTCAAACTGTGCTGCAGTTTACCAGCTAAGACTGAACATAAAAAGTATCATAAGAAACTCAATAGCAGCTTGTTACAATTCTCTAATTTATTGTCTTAAAAAAGAACTAAAATAAACCCCTCAGCCCCCAGAACTGACTTAGCATTTCAAGTAATCTGGAGCTATCAGCTCCCTTGATCCTGCCACAGAATTTGTGCCAAACTCCAGCCAGAAATCACTGAGAGATGTTTAAACTGAAAAAACCCCAAATAAACCCTAGTGAATTCTGAAGGGATGCAGATTTTCACTGCGTATGAGTCTTGACGACGTACATTATGTCTACATTCAGCAACGAATCTGTTATCTGCTGGCCTCAAAATTGTGCCACAGATGCAAGTTACAGGAAAACAGCTGCTACAAAATGGGATGTGGAAGTAGTTACCATGAAAAAACATCCACAAACCTAAACAAATGTGAACTACTATAATGTCTCACTGCTTACCACAACAGAGTGAGCAAATCTGCCTTAGAAGGGAAATGATGCAAAGCACTGATCTCTAAAATCAGGAATATCCCAACCAGACCTCCCACAGCAACAAAAGAAAAGTAACAGGGAAAAAAGGACAGGGCAGATGTTACCTGGGAGGCACAATCACAGCCAGAATCCCCCAGTGTTATGCTGAAAACATTTACTGATTAAACCACTTCCACTCTGACGCTACCACTAGTGGCACTGCAGCATGGTAGTTCCAGCTACTGCGATACTGTGCTTACCGCAGGCTGATTACACTGTACAAAGTGAGGTCTCCTAGACAGGGTCTTCAGTGCACTACCACAGTTACTAAAATCCAGATTTCTGATAAACCATATCGCTCTGGTTTAGGAGAAGGAGCTAGAACTGGGATTTAAAAGCCCATAGCTTTCAATTTGGCCACTGGGCACATTTCCTGCGGCCGATTTGGGCAGGGGTTATGACGTGACATGAACTGCCATGTGAATATGTGACTAGATATGAAGTGGGCCCTACAGCATGCAGAAATTGGCCATCTCCCTATTATAGGATCGCTCCTTGAGGGTGGATATGATTAGCTGTTGACCAAGAGGTCATGTCAATGGAAACCAAATGCTGGTGAACTCTCTCTTTGACACTACACCTGGTAAATGCTCTTCAAAGTGGCATAAGAACTAGCCTATATTGAAATTTATTATGAAGCATCTTACAACAAATGATGTATTCTGAGTATTGGGTCTTAAAATCTCAAAACGTAGCCAGCTATATGTACTCTTGTATTTTCTTCATTTACTTCAAACCTTGCTTCTCAATAGACATTTCTGCTGCAGGCGACTAAAGGGACTGCCAAACTCCATTCCTGTCGTGACAGTAGAGACTCAGACTGTCTATGTTTGGATTTTGGAGTCTCAGGGTTGGAATTATTCACTAATGATGATTTTGGCTGCTGTAGTGGCATATTGGGTTCTAACATCTTGACTCCTTCCACTTTATAAACTGCAGGGCATCTGCCTCCCAGCCATCCAATGGTATGTGTTGAGGAGCCTTCTGCCCAAGTCTTTGTGGGCACATGAACTTTACAACTATGTGGAAAAGAAAATGCCGTACAGCATTTTCTCCTGCCTAAGTACCACATTGTAACTCTGTAATTGCTGCGAGTTTGCAATATAAAAAGAAGAGCTTATGAAAATTCAGAGGAAAAGCTCCCCAATTCCCCAAAGAACCAAAAATGGGAAAAACATATTCTGAAAGTTCATCCTCAGCAGCCAAACTCTGATCCAACACAGATGTAGTTGAATATTGTAAATGGAGAAGATTATCATTTTATGTATTGTTTCTCTTGCTTTATCATTCTCTACATTTTTATGGGTTAGCCACATCTTGCCTCATGTATGAACTTAAATACATATGTAAATGAACACTATTGTGCATAGTCTTTTTCTGATACCAATAGTGGGATGTTTTCATCCCAGGGTTAGATGCACAGCATACTAAACTGCACGCTTTTGGCTTTTGACTATTATACTATTTCCTGATAATAAAAGTATGCAAACCCAGTTTATGGCTCTTAATTTAACAAAGGAAATCAATGTTTATTCTGCATGTCTGAAAAGTACAAACTCAATTAAAGGAATGACCGATGAAATATTGACTCTGAAGCTTGTATACAGACTTAATCACACGTGGGAAAAAAGCCCCTGGAAGATTGATTATGTTGCCCATTGAGAATGATGCCAAAATCTATTAACTTCAACAGGAAAAGAATTGGCCAAATCTCCAAGTGCTCATCCGGCTTCTCCAGGGTTGGCAAGAAACTTCCAGCATCTGCTCCAGGATCCTGTCTTCTGCTGTGTATACAGAATTGCTCCTTCCACAACAGCCCACATCTACGAAGAGCCCCTGCTGCAAAGGGCAGCCAGCTGGATCCGGGTACCCAGCAGTGCATAGCTTGGATCCCTCAAAGAATTCCTCTGTTCTTTTGGTATTCATTTGACTGTACTTGAGCAATAGACCAGAGTGGGCAAAGGTCACAGCTGAAAATGGCCAGTCTTGCCTTGTAGCACTGAAGGGTGATGGCAATTTGAAGAGCATTGATCACAGATTAATTTTCCCGTGCACAAATACAGCAAGTTTCAAAAACCCCTAATGTCAATTATTTGAAATATCACTGTCAAGTGTTAACAGGCCTAACTCTAGCAGTTCTATTCCTGATTTTTAACACATGCAAAACAGAAGCCTTTTTTGCTGGGACTGACTGCACATTGGCATTGTCACTGGTAAAACTGAGGTCAATGACACAATTTTTCAGTGCTGTCATTTTCAGTGTGATTTAGGCACAGCCACTTGCAGCTGAACAAGACATTAGGTAGGACAAAAAAACCACACTGGGCATTTATAATCCCCAAGGGTGGCCTGTTCCACTCCTCTGCTACTGATGGTTTGCGTAATTTGAGGGTCAAACCTATTGAAACTACACAACATACTCTGTTTTTCAGTTTCATAGACAGTGATGTAACTCCAAAACAAGCAATGATTAATGAAATATCACTCGTCCCACCCAATACAAGAAATGTCACGCTGCTCCAAGCTTTGCTCTTAGACTGAAAATGTGCCTCTAGAAGAGCTGCTGCAGCGCTGTTTCTCTCAGGGACACGCCAGCTGCTCTTCTCTGCCCCACAAGATTTCATGTAACATGGTAGGGATGTTCTAGGTACATCTGGAGAACGATTTAAGTGGTTATAATTGGGCAAGTGGTTCCTTGCTCAATATCCTAAGTCATTACATCTATTAGTTGTGTTTTCTTTAAAACCAGCCTTGGGTTATCTCCTGCAAAACCACAGCTCAAAAGGAAGTACCAGAAAAGAAAATATATGAATTTGGGAATGTCTCATTGTGTCTAAGGCGACTTTGCCATGTCTCATGCGTTAGACCACCTCATGACTGACTGCTGTGGGAAGGCTGCATGAGCCCCGAACCAGGAATTCCCATGGAAACCACAAAAGTTTGGACAGACTTGTTCACTGCCCAGTTTCATCATCTCGAATCCTCATTAAAGCAAAAATACCATCTAAACCAGGATATAGCTCACTAAAGCTGCCTCTGATTAAAGTCATACTGAAGGAGTGAGAAATGAGAAGGAGAAGGCTGGAGAAAGGCACAAGTAACTGCACAAGAAAAGCTGCTGTGAAACATGTCTGCTCCCAGGGTCATGTAAATCAACAGTGCATGTTTTAGATAATCTCTCACGGCTGTAACCTGACATGTCAAAGAGCAGCTCTGCTCTACAGCCTTCTCTTTTTCTCCCCTTAAGAGGGTAACAGGAGATCTTTCTGTCATCCAGCGAAATTTCTCTCCTGCCATGATGCTAACACAAGTAATTCCATATATATCAGCCTCTGAAACTGACATGTATCGAGGAGCTGTGGAGGTAGAAATCCCTCCAGGCTTTGATACCATTTTGAGGATTTATTAAGACACTTCCATGGGGCAAAAGACAGTGCTGAAATGCTCACAGCAACCCACAGCCCCTGGGGTCTGCAGCAAGTGGTCTCGTTTGGATTCCCAGCACAGGTGGGAACTGGAGTGAATGGGGCTGACATGCACAAGATTGATCTCTGTTGGTGTCGCAGTGTTTTTGCAGGTAATATAACTACAGGAATGGTTTGCTAAGGAGGCAGTTGGGCTTTAATCCCTCAAGGCAGAGCAAATGAAGCTGGCAAAAAAGCTTTATGAAAGCAATTTACTGGGATGAATATTTTTGTCACCAAAAAGTGTCAATTATTTCTTCACCCATGGGATCTCCGTCTTCTCCTCCTCCAGGCAGGAGAAGCTCTGGTATTCCTCCAGAGTACATTACAGTGACATGACAGAAACAAGAGAGATGTTCTGGATTTGATTAACCCTCATGTACTGAAGGCACAAAGAAATAAAGCCCAGGGAAAACTGAAACTGAAGAGGAATTTATTCAACATCTTCATCTTTCTAGAAGCAGCTTATCGTTTTCACTCAGCTGGCCTGGCATGGGGCAGCACCAAGGTGCTAAGCTGGCAAGCACAAACATTCCCTGGTAAGATCATCACCAAAGTAACCAAACTGAATAAATTTGCCTGGGCACACCAAGATCCAAACTGAGTCATGAGATCCATTCTCAGTGAAACCTTATTATATCACGTTGCTATACTAGACATACAGGGTAAGGTTTCACTCATGCTGCATCACCTTATCTTTAATGCAACTACACATATATGAGTCTAAAAGCACTTTTGCCCCCAATAGGTTTGATCAATTCTTTTCTAACAGAGGTGGCTTTTCCTCGTTGTTCTCCTGTTTGCATAATGAAAAATACTGTCGTAAGGAAGAAAACGCTGCAGCAGCTCCTGCTTATAATGAAAACCACATTGTGGCAGAGCCCTGAGGACTGGCTGGGGGAGGTGGAGGCAAGGGGGCTCCCTGGCTCTGCTCACAAGTATGATTCAGTAAGTCATTCCCAGGGTAAACATATAAATCTATGCCTCTTGAACAGAATCTAAACTATCAGAAGTATCCTCCTTGCTTTATTCAAAACATCTCTGCTGCTACTGAGGAAATAAAAGGAGTGGATAGAAACAAACACTCTTTGGAGGAAATCGAAGAAGAAAACATTCCGAGTATATGTTCAGATGACCACTGAGTAACTGTGCTCAGAGGCTAAAGCACTGGCTGCTGCTGATGTTCCTGATAAATACCCTCCCTCACTCGCGGTATTATGCATGCAGTCATGTTGTTGCTGAGAGTGTTAGGATTAGATGTTAGGATGGATGCCCTGGAGAAAAGAAAAACAGATGGGAAAGAAGAAGAAAAAGAAATGAACAATTCTTCCGCTGCAGCAAATATGGTTCAGCTAATGTGCAAGTCTGGATTTGTACAGAAAGCAGAACCTACTATTGCATCCTGTTTTCATCAGTGTGCCCTGCTGGGAAAGTTGAAGACTGGCTCAGTCAAGTTGTGAAGATCAAGAAGAAAATTCTTTTTAGGAGGGTCACTGCTGTGTAATCTGCAGTGTCACATTAAAACAATTCTGATTTATTTTGCATTGCAAATGAAGGCTATTGAGCTGTCATAATGCAAGCTCTCCCACCCCCAAAGTGTAACTCTGTGTACACTGTGACTGAAGATGTCATTGTCTGCTACAGTCAGTGTCTGGAGTGGCTCATCCTGCTATACACCTGGTGTCTGTGTGAGAAGCTTTTCAGCCCGAGTGCTGTTACCTGCTATCTTCTTTAAAAAGTTGATCCTCGTTGTTATCCTGAAGACATTGTTCTGCAAAGGCAGTGATGATCTTATAGAGCTGAGTTACAACAAAACACCAGATGTTACAGAGGTGTTCTCCCCTGGATAGTGATGCAAACCGAACGTTTAAAAATGGTGGTACTTGAAATCACCTCTCCAGCAATGTTCTAGGATCAATTTCTGCTGCAGAATCCTTCCCTACTGAGATGACACAAACAATTCTAAGTCTTCTACTACTGGCTTTCATTGTGGAACACCAAGAACAAAACACAACATGCAGCTTCAGCTCTTTCCCAAATTGTGCTATTCAATGGTTTTCCTTGCAGGTTCTCCCTTCAAACGAAAAGCTCAACCTAGGCTGCTAGTTTAGTCCAGCTACATTTTCAGTTTGTCTGTTTAGGCAGGTTTGCAACCCAGTGAAAAAGGAAGATGTGGAAGATGAGCCAGGTTCCCCAAAGCATGGCTGTAGACAGCACAAAGACAGCAAAGTCAGTACCAGTGAAGCCAGGAGGATGTCACCAGACAGTTTATCCCTTCTCCGTAATCAGCTGGATTCTGCCTTGAGGATCTACAAGCAATTCAGCAACACATCTACCAGTCATTTTCCAGCAAACGTACATAGGAGACCGCATATTTCTGTGGTTCTTTTGCAAGTCTTTGGTAGCTGCACACTTATCTTTCCACCTGATGGATCCTACTCATAAGTTCGAATCTGCCAATTTTAATGTAAATCGGTTAGCTACAAGATGGTTTGGACTGTCTGTAGGTCATCTTTTCCCTGCCTCTTGCTTAGCTGACTCCACTCCTGAGCTCATATTTACTGCAGAAGATGGCGATGTAATTCCCAACAGTGCAAAGCCTGACGCGACAACTTCAATGGGTCATTTCCATCTTGAATAAAACCTCTTCCTGCATTAGCTCAGTTGTATGTGTCACCAAGATGCACATGATCCCATCACTTGACTGTGTTTTTACGCACAAGGGGAGAGGCAGACCGCAGAGTGAGTGGTTAGGAAGGAATTAAATGTTTTCTGTCAGTACTTTCACTAGAGAGAACATTTAGAGATGTTATTGGCATAGTCATGTGAAGGGTTTTCCAGACTAGATTTCATCAAAAGACTTCAAAAAGAGCTTAGGGACATAAATCTAATATTTAGATGATTTTCTGAAGAACAGAGTAATTCAGCCTTGCTTTAGAGCTGAAGTAACTCCTAGCCAGAATTGAATAAAGCCCCACACCTTTTGTACAGACAGATCCTCATTATCTGAACTCATGTGGCTCATACAGAGTGTGTCAGGGAAAGAGTCACTGGAGGGGATCAGGAAGTTGTGTCAGATACGCACATCAGGTCAGACAGATGTATTGGACATCTGCTTTATCTTCTGAACATCTTTCATATCAGGTCATTTGTGGGTACCTTTGATGTTTCAGTGAGGTTGATATCCCAAGTCCCCTAGGACATCCTTCCCTTATTAACTGATCTCTTCCCATGTGTAACTTGAAAGCATGGCTACCGAGGGCTGTAGTGCTGCTGAACTGCTTTTAGATGCGCAGGACTTAAATTCCCAAGTTGCCTAGGCACAAGACATTATGAAAGCAAGCAAAATGGTACCAAGCTATTTTTAGAGATATGGATTTAAATGACTTACCTACATTTCAATAAAATAAATCAGTGACAGATCATGAGCTTGAAGTAGGATCTGCTAAAGCCTATATAACCCCCTGAATCATCTTCCCCTGGTCTAACTGGGGATTTGGAGCTAAAGAAAAATGCTACAAGCTTAGTTCTTGGGTTCACCTTGGAGACACCTTTAAGTAGAAAGCAGATTTGATGGGTATTTCATGTCCCTTAAGAGGTACATTCTGCTTTCACAGCACTTTCTGAAGGTCAGAAAATTCGCTGCTTGAAGCCTGTACTAAACAGTTTGCAGACTGGGAGCTTAAGTATATTGCCTGGTGGGGTTGTGCTTCAAAGGAAAACTGGGGGTGGGTTATATTGTAAACTTAGGCTCCTACTTTACATCCATAGATACTTACTGTCTATTATTGCAAATTGCCGTTTTATTTCCTACAAGACTGAGGGCTGAAAGGCTGCATCCAGCTGCTAACAGCTGGGAGGCTGGGGAAATACTGTCTGTGCTAAGCCATTTTCTTTGACACTTTTTTGCATATCTAAATACAGTCTGAGGAGGAAAACAATTTCCTCTGAAGATACCTTCCTTTTGTCAGCTTCCTCTCCTGACGGCATCCTTCTGATGTCTCACTTTGTGGAAGGAAGCAGAAAGGCTTGTTGTGAGCAGTGAGGATATCTGCTTTACCGCAAAAGATCTGGCAAAACATTCTGTGGGTTTAGTTTCATTCTGAGCAGTCCAGGATCAAAAGACCAGCTTCTTTCTTCTCCTGAATCAAAATATGGAAAGCAGAGGAACCTAACTATTTCCATACACATGAGGCTAGAGCTGAATGAACACAACTAAATCTTATCAAACAGAAAACATTAATTCACTCAGTTGCTATTAGCACAAGAATGACCATTAATTGCCTGAGTACTGGAATGGCTGAACATTGATTATGGAAAAGTTATGATTCTTCAAAGAAGTACAAACAATATTTCATCAGAAAATTCCCATGGGAAAAAGAATATTCACCGATTCTGTATTCCAGCACTTTGAAATTTATTCCATGGAATCCATTTGCGCAAGTATGGTACCACAAATAGTGTAAATGAACATTTTCAGAACTCATAGGCTGAACTTTGATTTATAGTGTTATTACTTTGTTATGTCCATATAAAACACAATCAACCAGCAAACAGTACATGACAGAAAAGGGGAAATGTAACTAATACTGGTGGATAGCTTATTTTGTATCTTACTGTCCTACTGGCACCCTTACAGCTTGCTTAGCTTAGGATGGCTAATTTGTTTTTGAAAGGATCTCCATCTGTGTAACATGTTTTGTTAAATCTAAGCCAAATTTGGTAGAAAGGAATTGTATTTCTGCATGCCAGAAAAGGATGTATTTCCTGTTAATTTTGCAGACATGCCTTTTAATTTTCTGCCCAGTGAACTGAGCTCAGATCCGTTACAAAACACTACTGAAACCTCCTCTATGCTATTTATTAGAGGTGGTCCTTTTATTAAAAGGGGAACAAGACTTGGATGTAGCTTACTCAGGGGACACCTCTTAGTTTTTTCTGTTGCCAAGAGGTTACCAAAGAAAGGTTTTCGTTTCATTTTGGTACTGTTTCACTAGAAATGCATATCACAGGACAGTAAGAACAGGTAAAGAGAAGAAGGGTACCGGAATTGCTCCTTTAGTTTTGTTGGCTGCAACAAATGCATTCAATCTCCTCTTGGATATGTTTTCTCAAATGTCAAGTAACACACTGATAAGTAAGAACTGCAACATAAAAAGAGTCGTCAGATGCTTCATTTGTAAAGGGCAGGTCCTACCTGCCTACATCATCTGGGAGATCTCTTATATGGAAAAATGAAATATTTCATCACCTTTTGTTATTTATCTCTTTTATAGATGCTTTGCCCTATTAAAACAAAATACAAATGTTGAATTGTAGGTGCTGTGAATAATCTGTCCCATAGACATCTCTGCTCATTAAAAGCCATGTGCGCAGATCTGAGATCACAGACTATAAAAGACAGCCCCTGCCCCAGCCTACAAAGTGTACATACTGCCCCCAGCCATTATACCTCTGTGCTTTGAAACTTCTGGCAATAAAGGCTTGCTTTCCTGGGAATTTTCCTACCAGCTGATTGCCTATCTAAGGAAAACAGATAGGAGTGTGAGCAGACAGACAGGTACTGGATGCAAATTATCAGTGGGAAGGAACTCCCTGAGGGTAGCAGCTACCCTTAAGTGGCCACCTAGCTTGGAGCTGATAAGAAGCAATAAACCCCATGAAACCACAAGTCCAAACAAGAAAGAAAGAAATAGGCTTCAGCTTTACTCTCATCTATATTAACTCCAGGGATGATGCACAGGATAACCCTGGGGGCCAGGCTGCACTAGATGCAAGGCAAACCCAGGTAGCTGGTGCAGCAGTGTACAGCACATGCCACTGTTTGTCTTGAATGTTTCCAGGAGAGCTCCTCAATTTTGAGCCAGTTTACAGAAGAGTGGTTTTCAGATGAGCCCGATGAATGCAACATGCACTAACGTAACTGATGCATCAGAAAGCTCAGATCCCATCCTAACTCCTTGAGCCATCTCTATGGAAAATGGAACTAAAGTTCCCAAAGCAGCTGTGTACTTGGGATTTTCCCTTTAAAAGCTTATAGTCTCCATCTGTGAATTAACTCAGCTGCTCTCAGCTGGTGTAGATCGGGTAAATTACTATGCTGTGTGGCTGAACATTTCTTACTCATGGGTGACCCTTGGCTGTATTTAAGAGCTGCAGTCTTCTCCACCATTTGTATCTGATTAATTATGCATAGCTGTGAGAAAAAGGGATTTTTTTTTTGGTACATTTGGATCCATCAATTCAAATGGTAAGGAGGAAGCTGAAGTTGGTTCAGTATTAGCAGCCAGACAGGGACCTACCAGGTTCAAGGCAATCAATAAGCTTTGTACCATAACCGGAGTAGGGAGAGGAAGACTAGGACCGGGTTCAGGATTTTGTTAGTCAGTAAAATAACTGAAATAGCATTTATTCCTGTTCACTGAAATTTATAGGAGCTCTGTCCCTGGGGGGAAAGATGAGCTCTGTTCTGAGTTGTGCTTTTTCCCAGCCTATCTGGAAAACATATACTCAGGCAGGCGGTAACAACTGAAGCACGAGCTATTTATGTGTTGTTAGGTATTTCCGTCTTGAAATATTTGACAGGCTCTATGTTAAATCTGTGGGTTGGGTTTCTAAATGTCTATCTCAAAGCCTCTCCCCTCTGCCTTCTTAAAAGAAAGGCTTTAAGAAAGGAAGTGAGGAAACTTGAAAGTTAAATGTATTCAAGGGGTTTGCTCAGAGAACAGAAGTGCACACAGGAAGCTTTCCGTAGTATTGGCTCTCTCATTGAAATTGCTATATTAATTTTATTGATTAATTAGTTTGTGTTTCTTTAAACACTGTAAATGCCTCTAGGACTTTTTAAGGAAGAAGTTGCACTTGGGGATAGAGATCTCAAAAATACCAGAATCAAATTTGGCTAAGACTTCATTTGCTTGTAATGCTTGCCCCCACAGCTGATGAGGATGTGTTTATAGGGCTGAAGGTAAGGAGCAATCACTTCAGTTGTATGTGTCTGAAGAAAGTTTGCTTAGAAACCACCTTCTAGAGGCAAAAGATAAAAAACCCTGCCCTATTCAAGAAGAGCATCAGCCTGCCTGATGTGATTTGCAGTGGGGAGGTATGTATTACTAACAGCAGACTGGCTCAGGCTGGTGCCTTTACTGCCAAGTCCCAGTGATGATGCCCTTGCCTACAAACAATGCTCAGGCTGTGACCAGGAACCCTCTGCTGCTGGAGCTGGTGTCTGCAGGTAAGATGTAGAAAGGCGGCCCTTATCCCCTTGAAATCACTGAAGATCCTAGATTTCAAAAGAGAAAAGGGTTAGTGTTGATGCTTTAATCTGGTTCTTTGCATAAAATCGGTGTGATGGGGGTGATGGTTGCTGTTCCTGCAGAGGATGTTCCATGGTGTCAGTAGCACATTTAAGTAGCAAAGCAAGATATTGCCCTCACAATGCACAGCCGCTAGCAGACTTGTAGATAGATGTCACCGATAGCCTCAGAGCTGGATAGAATTTGTCCTGTTGTTTGCAATGTTAATGCAATGAGTTGGTTTGAGAGACACCATAAGCTGAATGGACCCTCTTGTTTACATACATACTGGCTCCTTGATTGCTGCTGAGCTACCCAGGTACAACGGGAGAAATTCTGAGTTGTTTAACATCATTCATGTCCAGCATCCCAACTCCTGCCTCCAGACAAAAGCCCTGCTAATATGATTTGGCATCCATTGGCTCTTTACTATAAGATTTTACAGAAACAGTGAAGATGGGCCACCTATGTAACCTGTCTGCCTGATGTGATCAGCACAATATTGCTGGTTTTTGCAAAGGTGAAGGTGGTGATAAAGCTTCGCACTGAGCCTAGTGGGGTTCTCTACTGTACTTCAATAAGCCTGCAAATTGGGGAGTGTAAGAACACAAGTAACTGTACAATATTTTGTTGCACTTCATACAGCTGTGCTCAGTTGTTAACAACATGACTTGGGAGAAAGCAGATGGTTTGCAGTCCAGAAGTCTGGAATTCATTAGTGGAAATTTTCAGACATGGGTTGGTTTGTTGGTTTTGAGTTGGTTTTTTTTTTTTTTTTTCTTTTTTTACATTTTTTATTTTCTAATTCCTTGGCTTAGCTACAAGAAGTCAAAGCAAAGAGAGCTGAAAATCCATAGCAAGGGGTGTGAAAGAGCTTCTTTGCCCTCTTTCACCAAAGAGGGGCCTGGACAGAGAAATCAAACACTTGTGAATTTCTGTTTCCTGGTTTGCTCTCTCTGTGACAGCAAAACTTTACTGAGAAGAGGAGCTCTTGAGAGCCTCTCTGGAATTCAGGCTTATTTGCAGAATCCCAATGCGATACTTGCTACTAAAGACTGCAGTTGTGCTGACCTCGTAAAGGGAAGGGGAGGAGATGGCAGAAGTGATGTGAATTTAAAGAGTTCAAACTGTGGAGTTTTTCCAACAAGGATCTTTTTCTTCTGCACAGGAACCCCACTTAGAAATAAAAACTGCACAGCAAATGTTAACCTGTGACATCCTGACTAGAGACGGGAGCAAAGCTCTTTGATAATGAGGTGCTGTGCCTTGGAAAGGAGGAGTTTTGTGCTGGCACTTTTTATTGGATGAGCTTGTTTTCCAGGCACTTAGTGCAGACTGCAGCACCGCAATAATGTGACTGCCTGGAGGAAGCTGGAGGTGGAATTATTTTGGGGGCAGTGAAAAATTCTTCACATGAGTACAAGTATAGGAATTCTGCAGGCCTCTGGAGCCAGGCACCAGCCCCACTGCCCTGGCACAGAGCTCTTAGCCAGGTTCTGCTTTGAGCTCTCCCTTCTCACAGTCTCATCTCTGTTTCTTCCACTTCTTAGGCTTTTCATCCATTCCCACCTTTCCCATTTCTTGCTCCAGGCTCCCTCTATTTGGAGGAGGGAAAGACAACGATATTGTCCCAGCTCCCTGCAACTCATTTCTAGAGGGTTTTCCTTGAGGTCCTGTGCCCCAAGCCTGCCCCAGAAGCCACCCACCCTGCCATGTTATTTCCCAGTAACCTTTAGAAGACAAGTATTTCCCACCTTGTTACACTCCTCTGATGCTGAGCCCGGGCAGAGGCTGGGCTCTGGTCCAGGGCCAACTGTGCGCTTTCTGACAAGCACAAACAACACAGGAACAAATATCAAGGCTTTAGAGAGAGCCACCTTTTCAGTAAGGGGAAGCAGAGAGAAAAGACATGCATGTGAAATCCCTCCTGCTAAAACCTTTCAGCACATGCTGTGGCTCTGCTACAAATAGTATTTCAACATCAGCTACTGGAAGGTGTATTGCTCGTCAATGCCAAGGTGGTTTACACACACCTACAGTCTGGGAAATCCTTTCAGCCTTATGTAAATACAGGCTAACAACACTGCTTTGCTTGTTAGGTGCGCTTCTTTGGGATGGGGAGACTTGGTTGTTTAAAGAAACCACAACTGTTTCTGCTTCTCATTCTTTGGATTTTCAAGCTGAGTTGGGTGTTATCCTCCTATGCAGACACAAGGGGAGTGGATTCAATGTGTCATAGCAGCCTCAAAGCAGAAGTCGTGTCGTAAGGAGGCCTTGCCCATATCCGGAAAGGACAATGACTCTTGCCAGGTGGAGCTAAGGACTAGCTAACCTCTTGGCAGCCCTCCTCTCTAATCCATAAAAGAGAAGGTGCTGCAGCTTGCTACTTCAATTCATATCTGTGCGATATCTGTGACCCAGTGAGGACACCTGGTCAGCCAGTAAATGATGTGACTAAGAGAAAACAAAATGGGACTTTTTTTATGTAAACCGAAGTGTTTAGTTATGGCAGATGATAATCCTCCATTTCTTGGAAAAGGCAGAGTTCCTTAGCTGGGATTTCCTTAGCATGACCCGGTTCAAAAAGCAAATGACACTTCACAGTTGCTCCTTAGTTCCAAGGGTGCTGGTGCTTGCTTGTGAAATGATGTTCATCCCATGGGTTCGCAGCATGGAAATTCTTGTCTCAACTCCAGTGGCAGATGCAAGACAGACTGTAAAGCTGTTCCTTCTGCCTTCCTTTTAGTGCTACTTGATGTTAATGAACTCAGAAGATATGTGATATAAAATAGAATGGCTCCTTAACTTGAAAATTTCTCCTGAACTCACGATGTTTTCAGCACACACAAGTTAAAACTGCATTTCTTTAGGCTGCTTAGAAGGAATCTCAGTTCTTTGTGTCAGGTGAGTTTATAAATGCACAATCTCCTGCTGTCCATTTCATGCCCTTCATTCAACACCTATCTGTGTTTGAGATAATTTAAAATGTAATCCAGCTTATTAGAACAACATATCTGAGGCCAAGCTCTGAACCTGAACTGACTGTTTTGCTTTCAGATGCTCTCTTGGGCCATGGCAATACCACGTGTAGCTGTGTAAGCACCAGTTTAAACATCACTATGATTAGAAGACTTCAGCACTACTTCCCTCAAGTACACAAGCAGAACCTTCATAGCTCATGAAGCCAGAAGAGACTTGTGATCATCCTGTCTGCCTGCTGCAGGACCCAGTGGTAACTGCCTTGGCATAGAGTTGATGTCCTGTGGCATGATCCTTTATGGGGGGCGGAAGAAGGTCTGGTGCACACAGCTGTACAAATAAGGGATTTAGCTGGTTTGATTTAAAGTTTGCTGGCCAGTTTTGGTAAACTGAATTGAAAACTGCCTGCCTTTGCTGTCAAAATGTACAGCATATAAAAAAGGTTTTGGATCTGACTTAAAATGAAATGTTATGATTGGGGGAGAGTATTTTTTAAGAGTAAACCAACTTCATTATAACTAAAATACAGAAAACGGAAATATCCACTCCTCTTTGGTTTTCTGGCAACTCCTCTCCCTACAACCCCAAATTCTTACCTGAATTTTGTCCAGGTTATAGCGACTTAGTTTTTTTGTCCCTATAAATTGCAGAGGAGGTAGGAAGCATTTCAGAAGCGGGTGCTCATTTTCAGCACACAAGTCAAAGGAGCACCTTTAAAAGTGGAAACGCTACTTTTACAACCAAAGGAGCTACCTGGGAAAAAAAAAAGTCTTCCAGGGGAAAAAGAACATCATCTTGCCTCCCACTTGCCTGAATACAATGGCTGGGGTAAGCTGAGGACAATGTTTTGCTTCAAAACTGAATTTCCTGCTCTCAGTCAACCTACAGCTCACCTCATCTGGTATGTTCACACCAAAAGAGTCACAGCCCAGTGACAATACCACAGGCAACTCTGGTTGACAGAGGCAACTTTACAGTGCAACAACATAAACATCCCCATGCGGGTGGTATCCTTTCATGCATCTCATGGGATACCCTATATATGAGGTTCTAAATCCATTTAGTAATTGGCGCTATTAGGAGTAGATAAAATCCATCTGAGTGCGTGAAGGCCAAAGGGGATTATTTATTTTACTGTAACACAAATCTATGCTTAGTAGGAGGGAAAAGTATATTTATTATTTTTTAATATAAATAAGAGAAAATACAAGGAATTATTACTGGCAATGAACCAGTGCAATTCATAGCTTGGTCATAAGAGCTGTTTAACTGTGTAGTTTGCAGAAGTTGTCAGGGGATGAATTCATGGCTGGACATGAGCCTGGCTGAGGGTTGGTAGCAGCAGGGGGTTGGTGTGGGCCATGCACTCGAGGTGATGCAATGTGGGAGCTTCCATATCACTGCACAACTTTGCCTCATTTCCAGGTTAACAACCTGCACCCTTCTTGCAGGTTATACAGCACCCTGTTTCAGTTAATTTATCAACATGTAACTTCTGCTCAGCAGGCTCTATCATCCTGTCCCATAGCAATACTATGTGTGCATAGTAAACAAATTGATGCCCTGCATTACTACTTCTTAGGTACTTCCTAATCCCTAGTAGAGAGGAACTGCATGAGAACTGAACTGGTTTTGCATATGGCTGGTGCTAGAAATGTTATCTTGAAATCCCATTGTGCAATGTCTTTACTTCTAGCAATGCAAGATTATGGCAGACCTAATAACCCCCAAACTCCAGAAACGGAGATAGAGAGGGGTCATTAATTTGCAGTGAAAGAAAATGAATGCTTCTATTTAAGCATAGTTTATACCGTTTTCCTTTGAATAAGCTGCCAAAAGAACAAGAACATAGCTGTTACAAAAACAACTTAAGCTGTAGCTGTGATTTGTGTCAAGAACTCAAAAAGTGAAAAATATAGAAACTGTAGGCAAGAGCAAGAAACTATCAGTGCTATCACTGTGACTTCAGGACTGAAAATAACCCACTTGTGAGATGAGTTTCCTTCAATCATTTATCAGTTGCTAGCCAACAGTATCACATATCTATCATGACTATTAATGTATTTATTAAAGCTGAGGAACCTCTGGTCACCTGTGGGTGTTTAGTGGTGTTCAAGCATGAGGTACATTACTTTCAGCCTCTCTTATAAATAAATAGTGACACTGCAGCTGCAATGTTAAATAGAGCAGTCCTAAAAATCACTGCTGTATCTTCAATCTGGCTCCCACCGTTTATTTATTTTAATTACAAACAGGGGGAAAAGGGGAAGAGGGGCAGTGTTTAAGTTCCCAGTGTGTAATCTTCTGATGTTTATCTTGCTTGTAGAAGGAAGTGACAGGGACAGCAGATTTGAACGTGTGAGGCGAAGCCAGATGCATCTTGTTATATGGGCTGCTTTAGAATTGGGATTTGTTTTCTTTTAGTCTAGAGCTGCTGATAACTGGAGCTGTATGGAAGCAACTCATCCCCAGGACCGACCTTCCAGCTCCTTCCAGTTACTGCTGTGGCAACTTCTGGCGGGGTAGTGGTGGCAGAAGCAATGCTGTGGGGTGAGACGGTGGAGAAAATTGGACTGTACTTTAGCATGCCCTTGCTTTGTGGAGAGTACAGGTATGAGCTCTGCAAAACAGAAGGTTTTGATTTGCAAAATCAGAAGCTTCATGCCAGAGAACTGTCTAAAGGGCAAACCGGAAGGCAGCCAGCAGCAAAACTATTTTCTAGCTTCAAAGGTGTTCCTTTCAAAGGCGAGTTTAAATCCTTGAAGTATTAAAGCTGTGAAAACAAGTCAAGAGAAGAATGGAATGAAATTGTTCCTACCAAAATAGCAAGCCAGGTTCATATGTTCAGAAACAAAATTAACCAGAGCAGTGCAGAAGTTGCATTTCACCCCGCTCTGCAGCGCAAAGTGAGACAGTACAGCTTGGGAAGGGCAGAATTCCTGCGCTTGGAGGGTGGTGGCTGCTGCCAGGAGGGCTCTGTGGGAACTGGGGAAGGAGTGTAAGGCTTTCCTTTAGTGGAGAAGAAAGAGGTGATGCCATGGCCAGTCCTGTGGTGTGGCTGTATGAGCCATATGGAGTAGCTGTGGTACCTCTTTGATTCTACAATCAGCTCCTTGTTCAAACACTTTCAGTGAAGTCATAATTTGGTGTATACTGGAAAAAACTGATTTCTTTTAATGTTTTGAGGGTTTCTTTTTAATCTTTGAAATTTGAGCTTTTTGACTTCTTGCATGGGCATGCTTCCCCCTGCTATTAAAAGTAGCAAACTTTGCTCCCTCCAACACCTTGTAATCTGTGGGAATCCTGTATGTACGAAAAATAGTGACTAGAAGGTCCTGATCCCCAGAAATGGGGCACGGGAGGGCAGGTATACAGATTGTTCTGTCAGCACTTCTGACTCTTGACCTGTAGGACCACACAACAGGCTGAGAAAATTAATCCAGCACCGAAGGCTAGCTTGCTTGAAAAATCTACGTTTCCAAACACTTCTTTTTCTCCCTGACACTTCCCATTAACTTATTTGCAGCTCCTGTTATGAGGAATTTACATCAAATACTCAGGAAACCACTTAAGGCTGTTTAAACCCAGAATGGTTTAGATGAATTATTACTAAATGCACCTTAGTGTTTCCCAAGTATTTCATATCTAGTTAATTAGACTGGGCTGGTTTTGCATTACACATGCTCCTCACGACAATTCTGCTGAAAAGCTGTCATTGAATTAAATCATGGTTACTTAATTCTCAATCATAGGTATGACCTTGATTCGCATTTATGCGTAACTCCTTCCTAAGACACATTTTTAGCATTTCAAAGACAGCTGTCTGGCAATGACAAATGATGATTAACTCTCCCCTGTTCTCAAATGAAAAGCTGTTCATTACTGTTATGTACTTTTAAGCTGAAAATGCCAACTCCTTGTCCTAGACAGATCCCAGGTGAACAGCTAGTTGACACCTCCATGGAGAGAACCATCACTGTAACAAACATGTTTTCCTCTCCTTTGAACTTCTCAGGAGAAGAAAGGTGTTGCTGTCTTCACTTCAAAGGCACTTGCTGATTACCTGCAAAACTTACTGTGGAGCTGAGATGGATGCAGAGGGCAGCCAGACTTTCCTATGCAGCTGTGTCCTGTCCTAGATCAAGCAGGCACTATGCACCTCCTTCAAATGCCAGCCCCTTACCTGTGTTTTTCCTATTGTTGAAATTCAGCTTCACTGGAGTCACTCCTGGTTAACAGCAGTCACGTCATTGTTATCGGACTGGGAAGAATCACTGATTCATAGAACGGTTTCGGTTGGAAGGGACCTTAAAGCTCATCCGGTTCCAAGCCCCTGCCAAGGGCAGGGACACCTTCCTCTAGAGCAGGTTGCTCCAAGCCCTGTCCAGCCTGGCCTTGAACACTGCCAGGGATGTGGCAGCCACAGCTTCTCTGGGCACCCTGTGCCAGCGCCTCAGCACCCTCACAGGGAAGAGCTTCTGCCTAAGAGCTCATCTCAATCTCCCCTCTGGCAGGTTAAAGCCATTCCCCTTGTTCCGTCAGAGAGAAATCCAGAACAAGCTGGCAGCCCAAATATTCTTGAGAGCCTGGGTAGGGAATAGCTCTCTCCCATTTTGTTAAAGGGGTGGTCATGGGAGTGCTCAGCTTTTCTCATTGTTTTAATTATTTTTATTGGGAGTAATACTAAAAATTGCAGAAGTTCAGGAGTCTGGTTAGGAGGATGATGATGCAGTGTACAGTAACTGCTTTTGGGCTCTCAACTTTCACGGTCTGAAGCAAATGACTTCAGGGGAATTCTTCCTATTTTTCCCTTTCTTCAGTTTGTTATTGCTTTATTTCTGAGACCTGATAACAAAGGGCTATCAGTTCTCATAAAATGCAGTAGCCATTCAACTAGCAGTCAAAAAAAAAGGTAATTTAAACGGGGTTTTATAACACAGCTATAATCATAGAAGTGCTGCAGTTGGAAGGGATTTCCATCTGGTCACCCACCATCCTTTGCACCATACAGATCACTCACTGCAGCGATGCCTCTCAGGACAGGGTTTACTCCAGCAGTGTCACCAAGGCTATACACCAGCCTTCTCAACCTGTTCTATTGAGTAACTGTTCCTATGAATTGCTTCCTGATATTTATCACAGTTCTTCCTTTTTGCAGTTCACATTCGCTACTACCTTTTTCTTTCCTGTCCCTCTTTACTAATGAGTGTTTTGGTCCTTTTATCCCCTGTGACGACTGAATTTACTGAAACTCCTCAGTAGGAAATTCAGTCCCCTTTGGTGTCTGGCATGGAACAGAACAAGGTATTTCGATATGTACCTGAATCTCTTTATTTAGATATGTACCTGAACATGCAATTGCAGTTTGAAATACCTGTCTTTAAAATGCTCCCGGCTGCTTTTCAGGGCAGATCATAAATGCTGTAAGAACCAGTACCCACATTAGGCTCAGAGAGAGCCTGAGGATAAATCCCTCTTCTTATCACATCCTGAATAATTTTCCTTGCTCTTCCTAATGGTGCCCTAGGCAACTTCCTTGTTACTTAATGCTAAACCAGTGGTACAGTAGTTTCCATACTGTACCCTACTATTTCCTACTTGTATTTATTGATCATTTTTGATCAGGAGATGATACTTCCATGTATTTTGGCTTCTAGACTTTAACAAGTTTTAAGGTGAGATGGGATCAGTTTGATCATCTCCTTGCAATCTGTACAACCTGCCCCTTCAAACCAACCCACCAGTAAATAGAATCAGTGTATTCTCTGACTCGCTTCCAAAAAAGTGAAAAAGCCAAATGGCATCAGACAGATGAGTCTGGGGAGTGTTGACTGATAAGTTATTGAAGTTAACCACTGATTAATGCAGTTTATACTTGCCGTTGAGTCTCATTTTTGTTTAGTTTTCTCCCTAGGAATGTCACATGGAAACATGAAATGTCTTGCATGAGTGGAATTCTGGGCTCTTACTCATGATCTTTGGCAGTTGGTATTGCAGTGATGTTAAACGAAGAGTAAAAAGGTGCTTCTACCCTATTGTCAACACCACTCATTAGTTAGAATGCATGCTGCACAGGGAGCAAAAAACTGTTTCTTAATTGCATATAGTTTGAGTAGCAGTTTTACTTAACAAGCTTAGCTGAGAGTAGGAACCTCCTCCTTCATTTGGGCTGCACTGGGGGAAACAAGATCAGAGTTTGCTTCAGAGGAGGAGCAAAGTAACCTGAACAGACAAGACAAACTGGAAGGGAAGTGTCAGAATGACTTGCCCAATGTCACACAGCAGCTCAGTGACAGAGCTCGGAATGCAACAGTGGCAAATCATGGGCCTGTTTGGTCTTATTCAGGGGAACAGGGGAAAGGAAAACAAAGCTGGTTTTCACAGAGCATGGTGCGCATGGCTGTTTGACACAGGTAGTAAAAAATACACTTAATTTAGCCACTCGTTGAAACTAATTTAAAGCAGAATTTGTAACACTGTTCTCTTAAATTTTATGACTCAAAAATAATTTAAATCTAGAATTTTTGCCTTAAAATTGAGGTATAGTTTCCTTCCTTCAAGTAGCACAAAAGTTGACCAAAAAAGCCCCCAGAGTTCTTTTGTAGATGAAATGCTGATGCTCCCATCTTGTCCCTTCTTCTTTTGATGGAAAGGTTGAATGAAGGGTAAAGTTTGAAGGAACCACTACTTTATGTGCAAGACAACCTACGAAGATGAAGTGAAAAAAATGAGCCCTTAAGTTCTAGCTTAAATGAGACACCTTGAGCTTGAATTTCAATAATTACATATGAGACAGCAAGGATCATCTCTGAAACAGTTTGGTACTTTTTAATAAGGAAGAAGAAACCATAAACAGGCTGAATAATCATGAAACTTCATGTATTTTTAACAAATCATGCTTGTTCAAATTGCAGCTTGAGCTACGTCTGTGCATGCCTGCAGTCTAAGCATGGCACTTCATTTATAAGTCACCATTCCCTTTGCTTGGAGGAGGTTCCCAAAGAGCTGAAATCGCAAGTTTCTGTAGGAGACAAAGCCTGAGCCTGCTGCATGGGCCGTGTCTGCAGAACCAAACCTGCGCTGTGCTCGCTGGACAGTAATACCTGGGCCAGCTCCTGCTGCCTTCCACTCCATCACAGCGTCCCCAGCCCGAGGAGAAGAGGCTGGTGGAGGCTCCTGGAGCCCATCTGCAGTTTCTTTCTTGCCAAGTAAATGGAAGAGACCGCACAGGCTGACCAGGAGTTCAGTCTGTGGAGAAAGGCTCTCCCTCAGGCAGAGGCTGATGGCCCTCGCCTTTGGCCATTGTTCAGCTGCTCACGAACGCCGGTTCTCTGAGTCCTGCCTGCGCAGATGAAGTTGGCTGTTGAACTCACGGCTCTAAACGCTTGTGCCTGGAAAACCCAAGCCCGGAAAGGGGCTGCCCATGCCCCTCCGCCTCAGGCCTGGACATATCGCCCTGGCAGGACAGGCGGCTTCGCCGCCTTCTCAGTGAGGGCAGCCCGGGAGGCTTCGCCGCGGCCCCTGGGAGGGTCAATGAGGCGCGGCCGCCGGGGAAGGGCTGGGCCGGGCGCGAACCGCCGCGGCCCCCCGCCCCCGGGCCGCCTCCTCGCTGGAGCTCAGCTCTCGCCGCGCACCCGCTGGGGGCCCCGGGCGGAGCGGCCCCAGCGCCCGCTCCCCGGCCAATGAGCAGGGACGCAGGGGCCGGCCCGGCCGCGCTATAAGAGCCGGGGAGGCGGCAGTCCCCGGGCGAGCCCGTCGGGTGGGAGCCGCGTTTCCTGTCGGCGAGAAGGACCGTGTGGTGCGGCGATGTGCGGTGAGTGACGGGGCCGCGGGCAGCCCGCGCCCGCCGCAGCGCTTCGTCGTCCGGGCGGGACGGAGCGGGGGGCCCGCAAGGGCCGCGGCGGGGGTCGTTGGTAGGAACGGACAAAGCGGGCTGTCCGCCTCTTGTGCCGGGTGCGGGACAAGGGCTGCTTTGTCCCTGAACAGAGCGGTGTCCGGCTGCCCCGCAGTGACAGCGGGGTCGTTCGGGGCTGGCCCCGCAGCATCCATTGTGTGGGTTGGGACGGGACAGTGACCTGCCCTTGGGGCGATGGCAGGTAAAGGTAAAGCTTCTCTGTCCGCTCCCTTCTCCCGAGGAAATGAGATTGCATTTCTGCTCCCCACAGCCTTTTCTTTCCGTGTTCTCCGTGCCTGGCGGCTTGTCCCGAGGTCTTGAGAACTACAACCGTCCCGTTCCCGGTTCCTCTGAGGTATCAGGGCTCGCTGTTAACCATTGCCCCTCGTGGGCCAGGTGCCTCAGTGCATCACCGCCTCGGCTGATGCACGGGCTGCTGGATGCGCTTGGCGCTGGCATTCCTAATCCAGGGATTAGCTGTGACTCACTTCCCAACTGCGGCGATAGAAAGATTTTGTGGTTTTCAAACAAAAGGCTGTGAAGGAGCTTAATTCATAGCTGATGAGAGTTTATTCAACTTCCTTTATCTAATAAAGATGAGATGGTGGAGATAATATCTGCAACGTATATACAATTGCCTGGATATGCTTTGGATTGGATTAAAATCAAAGTGCAGGTTCAGAATCTGCTAATGTAATGTGTTTTAGTTATGGAGGAAATGTTAATGCAACTTTACCTATCCTTTGACTGAAGCCCCCTCTCGGGTCTGGAAGGATACTTTTGTCGAAAGTAGAAAAGTTTGTGCTTGTACTTCTCAGCCATTATGAACAAAACCTCTTTTGTGAGGTGCAGACTGAAAGTGAATTGAGCTACTGTTCCTAAAACCTGCTTTCTGAGCTAGATATCTCTTTTCCTGCCTCCACATCCTCTTTAATTGTAACCTCAGAAAGAGCAAGGAGCCTAGAAAGAGTATTTCACTCGCCTGGGGACACGAGGTGATGCTATTTGAGCTCCTCCATGACTCTCAGGTCGTTATTGATGGGACAAATGTGTCTTCTAAACAAAACCCTCAGGTGAGAGACTTGGCTCAGTGCCTAAGCTAACCGAAGGTATTGGTGGCATGCACTGAGCAGTGAGATACGTGATTGTAATATCAAAACCTTAGCATATCTGTGCTGTGTATTGATTGGAAAATGAGGGTGTTAACAGTGTTAAATGAATTTGGTAAAACATCTAGCTAGAGGTGGTATAGCTGACTTGGTATGAAATGGCAGGGAGTGCAGCAGTTCATAAAGTGCAGTGAGAATGGTACTGGTATTCTTCCTAGCAACATTTGGAGATCTTTTACGTTACATTTGTTAAAAGGAAAGATGTCCCATATCTTCTGTGCTATACTGATCTGCTGTAGGAAGTGCAGGAGTTCTTGAGGTTACAACCAGCAGTTTCTAAATTACTTTCTTTTGTTGGGTTTAGTTTTGCATATCTTTCCAGGTTTAAGTGTTGAAAATATGTCCTGTTGTGTTTTCTCTGACTTCAGGTAACACATGAAGATTTAATCCCATTGTTTTCTGCTTTGAAAATACAGGGTCATTAAATATTGCCATAAGCATGCTCTTTAGGAAACAAAGCTGAGATGTTATCACATTCATATGTAAGAAAACCGAGTAACAAAAGTATGCAGGGTTTTAAACCCAGGTAAAATCTCATAAGTTGATGATCTGCCTATTTTAAATCAAAATTAGTTTCACCAGGATATAAAGTTGAGACTGGGGCTTTCTCGAAGCCAAGTTTCTGATATCAACAATGTGCCTACCCCAGTAGAGGCATCCTTTGATTTAAAGGAAAAAAAGAAAAAGAATTAATTTTGTTCAAACTTCAAGTATAGACTGCCCCCTTCTTGATTTTGGTGAAGTCTTGCCATTGCAAGAGTTCCTGTGGCTTTTTCCCACAAAAAATACTGAGTGAACTTTTTCTCTTCTTGACATGCTGCTTGCAATCTTGAAAGGGAAAAAGGAGACTCTAAAAGTCTTGATCAGCACATAAAGCCTTGCTTCCAGTGTCTGCACATGATCAAAGCTGGTTTTAGGAATGTTTTAACAACCTCTGAGTATCTGATTCCAAAGGTAAGCTGTACATGGTTGACCTACTTGATGCTCTGTGAAAACTCTGTAGTTATGGAAAGTTATAAACTAGATTTAGCATCTGGATCAAGAAAGCAATGCCCTGGTGAAACACTTCTTAAATGCTTTCATTGGATTCTGTGCTTGTATGTATGACTTAAGAAAGTATTTCACTGCTTATGTTGTGCTGACAAGTAAATGTTGGCTTTCTTGATGCATACACTGCAGTATTGTATTGGCTTACAGAGTAATTGGGTCTTCACTGGGGAGGAGAGAAGCAAACTCTGGAAATGGCATCTAATACCTTGGGGAGGCTATTATAACATAACTTGTGAGCATCACAAAACTCTTATCATGAGAGTGATTCAACTAAGATTCAGTCATACTGGTTTCCTTCCAGAGGGAATTAAGCTAGAAGACTTTATCAGCAGTTGTTTCTACATGAATTGAGCAATCTGCTTTAATTCTAGCCAAAATGATGACTAAGTAGGGGATAAAATATGTAAGTGGATAAATCATGAAACAGAAAATTACAAGAGAAATGATGCTGAGATAAAGATTTACTTCCTTTAACTGGAAGAGTTTACAATATATTTCTTGAAAAGTCAGGTTGCAGCTATTGCTTTCATTGTAAATGGCCTCTAGTGACTTCTGTGTCTTCTAATTCACATATGTGGAAGCACAGCTACAGTTCCTTGGAAACAAGGATCTTTATAACAATTGCAGCACACTGGTAGCATTGTATGGACTGTCCCGAAGGAAGGGTCTCCCTGGAGCTCAGTGTAGTCAGATTTGCCACATGGAACATACAAGGCTGCTGTGTCTTAAATACATTGTGAAATCTGGCCTAGAAAGTAGAGCTGGATCTGAAATGAGGTGTGTAGCAATGCTTTGGAATGATGTTGAGACATTTGTATTGAAGAAATTGAAGAATGCTGCTCTTGATTGAGGTTCATGGTTAGTGCCAGAGAACGGTAAACATCTGTTGGGGAAAAAAGATCAACAAGCTCTCAGTCTGAAGTGACTGTATATAACCAGAGGCATTATTTTTCAAAGCGGCCCTGAAGAACAATATTTAGCTGTTCAAATTCCCAAATACCTCTTTAAATGCAGCTATTGTCTTACTATCTCCGTTAATGCTGGACGCTCTAGAAATAATTAGGATGAGCTCCTCATAAATCTCACTTCTGTAGCAGAAAAGCATTTTCCACCCTTTAATCCTTCCAAGAAAAATCCGGAGACCGATGTAATAGTCCCTTAGTCTCACTGTCAAACCAACAGTATTAATGGCTTAAAACCAGTGGAGCAACTGAATTCATGACCGTATTTATAAGGAAGATTTATTGGTGTATCATTATAACAGCTGCTTCACTACAGCCATTTACAGTTCAAAAGCCTTAATTGAAGGGGAAGAGGGTGTTAAATTTCAAACAAAGGCTTTCTCTATTTAAAACACTTGATTGTCTGGTCTGCTTATCTTTTGAGCTCCTAAAGTCTGGTTTTTGCTAGCTGTAGTCTCCAGTCCTGACTTGTTGCTTGGAGAAACGCTTGAAATGGTGAATTAAATGTTTCTGTTTTATTGGGGTACAGGTTTGCAAAAGTTAATAAGAGGGTCTGATTGATCCTACAAAGTCCCAGGAAGAGCAGTAGGCAGAGAAAATGAACAGTTGTTTTTTCCTTTGCAGGTGACCTTCTTCATACACCTTTTCTAAAGATAAAACAACATTCCCCAAACTCCACTTAATGAAAAAGTCTTTGTGTGCTTTTGCTTTAACAAAGAGGAGAATAATGTGCAGGGGCAGGGTGGGGGAACCAACCCCAAAACTAAAAAAGCCACTTCTTGGTTGATGACTGGTCTATTCAAGAGATGAGGGATCAGACTTTCAGACTCTTCCAGGCTCCGTTTGCCAAGTAGGCAAGGAGTGAGTTCACGTCTTTCTTTATGATGCCTCTGTAAGAGTTGAACTGAGTAACACGGGGCAAGCAAAAGGATCTTATGTCTCTGTTGAGTTTGGTTTGGCAGGCAATGTTGTGTTGAGGCAGTGTAAAGGGTGAATGCTTGGGTTTTGAGTGACCCTGTTTTTGTATCTTCTCTTTCTTTCCTTTGTTGTCCTATCCTTTTGACTTCTGCCCTTTCTTTTCGTTTTCTTCTCTATTCTCTTCCTGCTGAAATGGCTGTTGCATAAAGGATTAAGCTGGAGCCTTTCAGAAATAGATGTTGTGCCTAGTACCTACCCATGAGTATTTAAGGCCATGACTTTAATTACAAAAGTCTCCTTGTGTTAGTACTGGTGAATATATTCCTTCTTTGGATGTCTGGATATGAAATAGATCACAATGTTCTCATTTTCAGCGGTGGTGGTTTTCATGGAAAGTAGAAATTTTTTAAGCTCTCTCAGCTGTTTAACTCTTGGTGGGTAACATGAGGAGAGCAAACTTGGCCAGAAAAATATATGTGTTGTGTAGTGAAAATGTGGGTCCTGATTCATTTACTGTATTTGAGCTCTTTCCATTTAAAAACCCAGTAGGAAGAATTGTACTAAATTGGAGGATGGATCCCCCTAGGACCTCTCAGTCGTACTAGTTTTAAAGGGTTTTAAATTGAGTCTGAAGGGATGCAGACTCTAAAATAAATCTTTTCTTCTTTCCCCCTCTGCCCCCTTCCCCTCTTTTCTTTAAACAGGAATTTTTGCTTATCTAAACTACAGAGTGCCTCGGACTCGGAAGGAAATTTTTGACACCCTGATAAAAGGATTACAGAGGCTGGAATACAGAGGATATGATTCTGCAGGTATGTAAACTAACTCAACAAATCAATTTTAGCAACCTATGGCTTCTCACATGACTTTGAGGGTACTTTCAACTTCTGCATGTTGGATTTTTCTTTTTATTCTGCAGATTAAAAGATAAGAACTAAGTACCTTAATTCTTGGGGTTCCGTCTTCAGCTTTCCTCCTGACTTTAAACTGGGTATTTAGCACTCTAATCAGATGGAGGATGAGGTTTAGTACACAAAGCAAACAGGGTGCAAGGAAGCAGGCCTCCATACTGGGTCATGTAGGTTGTGCCTCAGCTTTTTTTGTGCATATGAGTCCCAGTGAAAGGATGAGGAAGAGTAAACTTCTCTTTAAATTTCAGTTGGTAAATTTCATCAGGTGAAATATATCAGTCTGTCCTCAAGCAAAATTGGAGATGACACAGGTATATTTTGCTCTGTGCAGTGGATATAGACTTCATCTAGTTTGATTTGAACATGCACAGGTCTAGCAACAGACTTCAAGTATTTCAGTTTGAAGGATGAGGTAAAAATAATTGTTTCACTAATATGTGCTTGTCTGTATTTTCTCAGCCTTTTTTTCGTCCTCTGTATTTCATGCTTTAAATAACTCTTGTGACTGTGTCCTATACTGTAGGAGTGGCAATTGATGGAAATAATAATGAGGATAAAGAAAGGTTCATCAAACTAGTTAAGAAAAGAGGAAAAGTAAAAGCCTTGGAAGAAGAGTTGTACAGTAAGTATCTTAAATATTAGCCCTTTACTTTGGCCTCCCAGTCAGTTATCATCTGCATTTCAGCAGAAAGTCAGACTATGTAATTACAGTTATGGTTTTGTACCAGAAATAACTGCATTGTGTAACCCAATGGCAGATAAATTGCTTGTGCCCCCCAAATCTACACTTGAAAAGCAAGCTGATCTTTAGATACGGTGCTGTGACATTATCAGTCTGCTCTCCCCTCTTTTGGTTGCTTCTTTGTTCAAGACCTGGGTTCCCTTGGTGCTTTACTCAGACATTTCTGTGAAACACTGAAACATGGACTCTGACAGAATTTACGACCATTTAAGCAGCTGGCTGTCATCACAATCTGCTTTATGCAGTGCTCCCATCTGTGAAAAGCTGAAGTTGTGTTTTAATACGTTTACATTATAATTTGTAGTGATGTGGTCTGTTAGCCTAGCTGTTAGTATTGGCTGAAAATGCTTGAGTCTTGGCAAACAAAGTTTTAATCACAGTAGCTTGAACTATCTGAAGTGTAATGTCAAGAAAACAAATGGTTTAAAAGCAAGCCAGAAGATAACTTTTAGATATTTGCCTGTAGGAATTCTCTTAGTGTTTTGCTGGTTGTGTGTGTGTGTGAGAGAGAGAGAGACTCTATATTCTATATACTGAATATGAAGTAAACTGATGTTTTTTTCTGTATAGAACAAGATGATCTGGATTCAAAAACAGATTTTGAAACCCATTTTGGAATTGCTCATACTCGCTGGGCGACCCATGGAATACCAAGTGCAATAAACAGTCACCCTCAGAGATCTGATAAAAGGAATGGTATGTAATCTCTGCCGCGCTCTGGAACTGTATGAATTTGAAATGGTTCAATCCACATAGTACATATGTTCTCAGTTCTTACTAGTGTTACGGTACCTGTTTTGTATATTAGGGCTAAGCTGTTGCCATTCCACCTAGGTTAGATGCTTTCACAATAAAATAGCCTCTTCTGAGGCTAAAGTGACACTGTAAAAGATTAATGAGATCTGTTCTCTGAAAACGGATGCAAGTTAGTCAAACGACAACATTCTTGTTTTGAAAGGTAAGACTGAAAATGTAAACGCATCGATATTGTCTGGGCTGGGAAAGGGAGACGTCGTATCGTTTTTCACGTGAAATGGCTTGGTGCCATTTTACTGGGTGTAGTTTAAAACTGTCTTAATGATTTGGAGCAACCTTTGTATGCCTCCAGAATTCGTAAGCTTCCACTTTCTTTTGTTCATTTTGTGATAAACTGTAGGTCTGAAAGCTATAGCAGGTAGTTTCTAGTGTACTTCTGAGCTGCTTTTTTTCCCCTATAACTTTGTATTCTAAGTTAAATATCTTAATTATTCATTACTGATGAATATGTACATATTTAATTTTAGAGTTTGTTGTTATCCATAATGGAATCATCACAAATTATAAGGACCTGAGAAAATTTCTGGTGAGTCTGTGACAACTTGTTTCTACAACTGCCCCACCAACTGTCATCAGATTTTTCATGAGCTTGTTGGAATCTGAATTCAAGTTTCTTGGTTTCATCTATAAAATAGTAGTGTGAAGGAGTGTACCTAACAAAAATACTCGGGCACTGGTAAAGTTATTGTAATCCTAAATGCAAAGTACTTAAAGTAACAATTTGCACTCAAATTCTTTGAGAGGGTGTATGGAGTCGGCTCCCTCCTGTCTCTTGTTGCTTGACAGATGCTAAGCAAGTCTTACTACACGTTTTATTGTAGTATTTCTGAAAGAGTAGCAATGACAAAATAAGTCTTTATATTTTGTCTATAGGGATATATATCTACTAGTCCAGTGTAGTGCCCCATGCAGTCTGTCTTACTGTGCAGGCTGGTGGGAGACAGCCAAGAGGCTCTTCAGCGTTTCTTGCCTGAGGGTGAAAACCTTTTTTCCTCGTTTGTGTGATATTTCAGGAGAGCAAAGGGTATGAATTTGAATCTGAAACGGATACAGAAACCATCCCTAAATTGATCAAATACATGTATGACAACAGAGAGAGTGAGGACACCAGTTTTTCAGCCTTGGTAGAAAGAGTTATTCAACAGTTGGTAAGTGGGAAGTTCTTTTCTTGTGCTTCAGTATAAGCTACTTGTAGGGTTTCTTAGTATTTCTTGGTATATCCAGATGCACTGATGCATCTAGATCCTCTGTGGGAGTCCTTAGAAGGTCCTGCAAATAATGCTTTTTTTTTGCCTCTAAACAATGCTTAATAGACCAAGAAATGAGATTAAAACTTTGGGACCTTCAAAGGCTTTTCAATGGTAAATCTTTAAATTGCATTAGTAGAGTTCTTTTGTTTGGTGGGTTTTGGTTTCTTTTGTTTGTTTGATTGGTTGGTTGGGGTTGTTTTTTTGGCGAGGTTATCACGGTTTCTTAAGGAAGCAGCTTCATTAAAAAAAAATTCATAGGAACCTCTGGGGGTTGAAATCTCTCCTAAAGGGCAGTGTGTTCTTAAAGGCTTTTCTGATCATGTTAAAACACTGCTGTGATTCAAGTTTGTCTAATGCCTTGGCTCCCCTATTTGGAAATAGATCTAACAAGTTGTACTGATTCACCGCGTAGCAAGTTTCCAAACCGTGAAGTGGGAATCTACTGTTACTTAGTCTGTGAATGCTTGAAAACGTTGATAGATGCATTACAGACTTGCAGAAAGCTTGCTTTGTTTCCTCCCCCAGTCTCCAGGCAGATGTTTTCCCTCCCTTTCCTGCAGTTTCTTATGTTCTTTTCACCTCCACTTTCTCCTCTCTAAAGCAGCTCTGTAAGATTCCCCTAAAGCAGGGCTGGAATACGCATGAAGTAAAGACCTCTATGGGGCAAGAGGGAATAGCAACCATCTTTTTGAGGGGAAGGGTGACTTCACCTGACCACAGGATGAGAGCAGAGTAGTCTGACTGGAGTCCCTGTGGGAGAAGTGGATGTTACCATTTCTCTTCTGTTTGCACATTGGGGGGTTTGCTCCTGCTTTTGGAATACTCTTAAAGCTTGCAAGCTGTGGTAATACTATAGAGTGGTTGTTTGTGTGTTCCTGGTTTTTAATTCTTGCACTGTTGATTTTGTTTGGGTGGGTTTTGGTGCAGGTTTTCATACTTATTTATTTTTAAAATCCATTAATGAGAATTTGCTTCTTAAACTAGAAGTAGTAACTGCAGAATCTTAGCTGAAAATGCATGATAAAATGCAGCTACATGCGCATTCATATTAAAAATCTTTCTGAAAGTAAATGTCTAGCAAACTTAACGTTAATTAGGAGTAACATCTTGGAGGTTTTCTTAACCCTTGCATTAGGAGGTATTGTTTTCATTTCTGAGGAGAGGATGAGTGCTCACAGCCTGATCTTTCAGCTGTTGCAGTGGTACGTGCGTTTTAGCTTGTTCTGCTCCATGACCAATTCCTTTAAAGGTGCAGTCTGCCCTCCAGGAAGAGATTCCTGATAGTAGTAAAGAGCTTTCCTTCACAGCCACCTCAGGAAGAGGGGCCCCAGTTTAATGAGATGCAACTAATCGAGATAAGTTGTTTAAGGCTTTTTTGTTTCTCTTCTGTTTGCATGGTTTCCAGGAAGGTGCTTTTGCATTGGTTTTCAAGAGCATCCATTACCCAGGTGAAGCTGTTGCTACCAGGTTAGTAAAAGTCCATTTAATACATAATTTATGCTTTTTAGGTGTTAAAAACCAACTGTGTCATCTCTTAAAGATACTAAAATACTGATGTTTAAAGTGCTTAATTAACCAAAACTCAGAAGGCAGCTGCACTAATGGAATCCTTTTGAAATGCAGCAAAATTCTGCTGGGCAGCTCTTCAACTGACTATTAAACATAACTTAATTTGACTGCAGGTCACCGAATTTCCAGAGGCTTGTTTTGATTCTCTGTAATCTTTAGCATAATTTTGTTTAATAAATTAGCTGTGGCTGTTCACTTTTTGAGGATGCAAAGACAATAGTGAAAAGTAACCAGATGATGTTTTCTTGCTTCACGCAAAGACACAATGGGTTGGAGATCATTCGAACTACCCACTTGGAACATACTACTCACAAACTCATTCCATTGCGTGTTCTTGTACCTGTTACAGTGTGTCACTAAAGAAACTCAGTGTATCTTACACTGCTAAAGTTGTATTAAGAGTGTGTCAACACTTCTGTATCAAAAAAAGGTGGAAAGAATATTGTTCAGGTTTGCTTCACCTTGAATAAAGACTGAGATAAGCATGTTCAGGTTGGCTAAAGTGACATCATACAAACAGGTTATGCAAATAGTGTTCTATAATGGTTGTAGAATTTATGAGGTTTTTTCTGTATAAGTTCTGCTTTTATTTATGACTTGGAAAACAACTTTCAGGAAATGCAAATATATTAAAGTAGCAAGTGAATTAGCAGCAGGAATAAAGACTGTTTTATGCAACAACCAAAAAGCCTATTGCTTCTGTCCCCTAAAATGGGTCTATATTAAAACTGTGGAAAAGCCAGCTGTACCATCACTCTAACTGGAGAACATCTTCTGAAATGATCTGTATGTGGTTCTGCTTTGGGTTTTCAGGAGTGAGGGGATTAAGAGAAGCTAAACTTGTAATCTGAGGCTCTGTGTGTGTGTGTGTGAATTACTCTTTTATTACTGTGGGGTTTCTTTAATTTTATTTTAATCTCTTCAGTGTGGCGTGTGAGCCAAAAATTTAAAAATGATCTGAATATTCTATGGTTTCAGAGGTGCAGTAGTGATGGTTGACATTTCTGAGTTTAAAAGGTTAAAGTTTGAAACAGTTTCTATAGTAAAGAGCATTGGAGTTTAGTGCTGGCTCACTAAAGAAACAGAGTAAGCTTTGTTTAAATAAAGGTATTCAAACTGGAGCCTGCACTAAGCTGTTTTGTGATTACTGGAAGGAAAACAACTAGTTCATATACGCTGTCCTCTACTTGGGTGTAGTTCATGGGGAAAGACCAAGGCATTTTGGTACTTGCTCATATCATAATATTTGGCAAATCTTACAGAAACCAGCCAAGTTTATATAATTCCTGCCACGTAATGGCGTTAGAATCAGGGTTGAGGAGGATCTTCCTCTTTAGGAAGCTAGATGGGATATTGTCTTTCAACTTCACAGATGTCCTTTGACTGTTTTGTATGCACCTTTCTCTTTCTAAACTTGTGTGTTTTCCCACTGTAGGAGAGGGAGTCCTTTGCTCATTGGGGTTAGGAGCAAGTACAAGCTCTCCACTGACCAGATTCCTGTTTTATATAGAACGTGTAAGTTGAGAAATCCAATTACGTTATTTTTAAGAACTAAAATCGTTGTTACTTTACGATTAGAAATTCTTTCTACTACAAAACTACCATCTGATATCCCAAATAGCTTTATAGCTGAGGATGTTATATTTTTATACTGATAAATGTGTAGTTCATGTAAAAATCCCATCCCCCCAAAATACTTGTGTAAATCTGATACCTTGAACATGTATAGCCTGTAATTTCTTAATTTGAACAGATCTGGCTTTGCATTTAAAGTATCTCATTTCCTTTACAGGCAACATTGAGAATGTGAAGAACATGTGCAATTCACGAATGAAAAGACTGGACAGCTCTACCTGCCTTCATGCTGTCGGGGATAAGGCAGTAGAATTCTTCTTTGCTTCAGATGCAAGGTAGTACAAGTACTTAAGTGTTTCTCAAAATACTGTTTTTCTTTAGAAGTAAGATAGTTCTGGAAATCTCGTGCTGTAAAATTGTTTTCTGATAGAATAGCTTCTAATCCAGGCAACTTCATAAAGCCCCCAGGCTAAGAATGTAAAATGTGAAGGCTTAACATCAGTGTTAAACATATGCAATATCTGCCAGTTGTTAACCTCTGTATAAAATACATCCAGTGTATGAAGATAAGTTAGGTACAAATAGACACCATCACCTGAGTATTTGGGCAGATTATAGGTTAGTCTAGGTTTTGGTATTTTAATCTATCAGAGGATGAAATAGTTCAGCAGGAATCTGGACATCAGGTATGCATTTATCTCAGAAACAAGATTGTGGCCTTATTAGGGGTCCATCAGCTTGGCAAGATCAGGTCAGCAGGAACTTGCTGATGCAAGATGCTGTGGTTCCAAAGCCTTCTGCTCCAGGTTCCTGTGAGAGTGCAGGAGGAGCAGCAGGTGGAGCCATTTCCTTTAAGATTGCTCTATCTGTAGTGGTGTCCAAAAGGAAGATGGAAGGGGAGCTGGAAGTGCTGTGTGGCATATTTAATTGCTTTGAATCCTGCTACCAGCTCTTACTGACATGTCAAGTTTGTTTTGCTTTTGTTTTTTCCTGTAGTGCTATCATTGAGCATACCAACAGAGTAATTTTCTTAGAAGATGATGACATTGCAGCCATAACTGATGGGAAGCTTTCAATTCACCGTCTCGAGCGTTCAGCTAGTGATGATCCTTCCCGGGCCATCCAAACTTTGCAGATGGAATTGCAACAAATCATGAAGGGTGGGTTGAACATCTGTGAGCAAGTATCATCAAAGATGGATATTGACTGTGTGGTAGATAAGGCAAGAAACTGCTAATTTGTTGTGAAAATGACCTGATATTAAGGCTCTTTATACTGGGGGTTGACAATTTCAAGCTTTAAGATCAAGGGAAGATGGGTGGTGTAGGACCCTACCCATTTTTAGCCTTGGAAAAGTTCTCAATATTTCCTGTTAACTAATGTTAACATGTTATAGTTACTTTCACTGTAAATGGAGAACGTAAGTGTAATACGAAAGTTTCGTTAAAAAGGAATTCAGTTACCTTGTCAGAGTTAAGAAGTGAAACCAACCAAATAGAGGAACTACCAGTCCCTCCTTTCTTCTCGCCTGTTACTAAGCTTGTGTATAAGCTAACACAGTCAAATTAGCTTGCTACTGCAGGTCATCTTAAAAGTTGACTCTTTTTAACTGCAATAGACTTCAAATAACAAACAGAAGCTTAACCATGTAATGTTTTCCTAAACAGGGAACTTCAGCGCATTCATGCAAAAGGAAATTTTTGAGCAACCAGAATCAGTTGTGAATACGATGAGAGGCAGGGTGAATTTTGAGAGCAGCACAGGTAACTGAGCACAGCCACTCAGGCTGCACTAAGCCTGCACATTTTGAGCATGTTAGCTAGAACATAAAATACACCATTGATATATTCTTGCTTGTTTGTTTACAGTTCTGCTGGGGGGGCTGAAGGATCATCTCAAAGAAATCAGAAGATGCCGAAGACTGATCATTATTGGCTGTGGGACCAGTTACCATGCTGCAGTTGCTGTATGTTCAGCCTTAGCTAAATGCATATATTAACTCCTGATTGCTGGGTTTATAGACAATAGCTTTTCATCTGCTTTTTCTTCTGTATCTCAGACTTTGGCTTTAATTGAAGGATCTCACCCTTTTAGTTTTCCTTTGTGCCACAATATTTATTAATGCTCTGATGCTGTTATCTACCATGCTAGAAATTCACTTTTTTCATCTTGTTTTTTAAAGCTCTGGTATGCTGTAGTTACCAGTTATTATAATAAGAATCCATTCAGATTATCTCTGACTTTTAAGATATCAAGGCTTTTATGGGTAGCAGTATTAACAAATATTGTGTGCTGCTTGAATACAGACTCGACAAGTACTGGAAGAATTAACTGAGTTACCAGTGATGGTGGAACTTGCTAGTGACTTCCTGGATAGAAACACACCTGTATTCAGGGATGATGTGTGCTTTTTTATAAGTCAGTCAGGTAAGCTGTGTTTACTGTTTGTCTTCACTTGAGTGCAAACCGTGGAATAAAAAGCCAATGATTTATGACTTTCTGCATGCTGCAGAGGAGGGTGATGGCTAATGGGCCAGATTTGGCTTGAATTTAAGTTTCTTTCAAGCTTGATTCAAATTACATAGACAATGAGTGAGTGATGAAGGATTGTTTTCAGTTGCATTTTGCATTGTGGATGCAGTTACTTAGAACACACTGTAGAATTTTAATGCTTTTCAGGAATCATGCTTTTCAGGAGTTAATATTATCCTCTGTCAACCTGAAGTCATGATGTCAATGTTTTCCAGGTGAAACTGCAGATACGCTTATGGCCTTGAGGTATTGTAAGGAACGTCGTGCTCTAACAGTTGGCATCACAAACACAGTTGGAAGCTCGATATCTAGAGAAACTGACTGTGGTGTACATATCAATGCAGGACCTGAGATAGGTGTGGCAAGCACAAAGGTAATTGCTGTTCAGGTTTGACTTTCATACTTCAGCCCTGTGGAATCCAATTAAAATTTTAATTGTAGCACTTCAAACTGAGCTCATACTAACTCTCTGCAGTCTTAACTGCTAAATGTTTTGTTTTGTCTGCAGGCTTATACCAGCCAGTTCGTGTCTCTTGTAATGTTTGGCTTAATGATGTCTGAAGACAGAATTTCCTTGCAGAAAAGGCGACAGGAAATCATTAGTGGACTAAAATCGTTGCCAGGTATATTGATATTTTGGGGTTTAGGAGTGATAGGGGATGTTGTTTAATGGGCAGTATAAAATACTACTGGGGATGTCCCTTTCTGATTGAAGTTTCACTCTCCCCCTCCTCCTGAAAAGCTGACAATACAAGAAAAATGAACTATTAGTTTCTGTACTAATGGCCAATTTTACAAGTGCCCTTCCAAGAAAGTTGGCAGGAAGATCACAATTTCCATGGGTTGGGTTTTCTAATTACAGTAAAGTAGTTTTGTATGAGATACATTACTTGATCTCCTAAACCGGTGATTTAAAATGGATATTTACAACTTCCTTTAGAAATACAAATGGGATGTGTGAGCACTGCTTAAACCAAGAGTTGCTTTAAATTTGTTACTGTAAATAAGGCTGGAGGAAAATATCCTTAAACTGCAGTCAAAGATGCAAAGTAAAAGTTGGAATTATATTAAGTGTATTTTATCCTAACAGATCATTAGAACATCCTACTACAAGCAAACTATCTTTTCCAGTTAAAAAAATTTTTAATAGGTGCTTTTTGTGTGTCCCAATAGAGATGATTAAAGAAGTCTTGTCCTTGGATGAGAAGATACATGACTTAGCTCTTGAACTGTACAAACAAAGGTCGCTGCTGGTTATGGGTCGTGGGTATAATTATGCCACTTGTCTGGAAGGAGCTCTGGTAAGAACTTCTCAATATATTGTTAGGTGTTGTTTAAAATGAGCTTTTGTGGTTTCTACAACATAGTTTATTTCTAATATTTCAACTTAATTGTGCTGCAGTAAATTGTACTGCAGTAGAACCTGCTATCTGTAACTAAGAGTATTTAGTCCTGTTGGATTGAACACATAAGGTGAAGCTGGATACAATAATCAGTTTCTTGTTTCTTTCACATAATAAATAGTGTTAAATGAATCTATTAAATATATATAAAAGCACAGTGTGCTGATGTTGATGAGATGGTCATGCAGGAAACATGAATTGTTATGAACGTTCTGGTAGAATAGACACATATCCACCTCCCGCAGAAGTTTGAAATGTTAAAGGTAGACTGCATTAGCCAAGGTTTTGCTGGGTGTTTGTTTCTTAAAGTTCCCATTGATTACTCCTTTTCTTTATCTGCAAATGCATGTCAAGGGGCAAACTCTGCTTCCTCCATCTGGTCTTTGAAAATACCAACTTAGTACCATGAGTCTGTATTTAAGTGGCAGATGTACAGCCTTCCTGTTTTGCTTCTGTGGCTTTTATTTCTCATCTGATTTACTGGTAACTTAATGACATTTACTTTTTTTTTAGAAAATAAAAGAAATCACCTATATGCACTCTGAAGGTATCCTGGCTGGTGAGCTGAAACATGGGCCATTGGCCCTCGTAGATAAACAAATGCCTGTTATCATGGTGATAATGAAGGATCCTTGTTTCACCAAGTGCCAGAATGCTCTGCAACAGGTCACTGCTCGACAGGTAAGCTGTTTAACTACGAGAGTGTAATAGAGAAGGAGGTTGTGTATGATGTATTGCTGCTGACTGTGCCTCAGAAAAAGGATGTATTGGTGACTTTTTAAAATTATTGTTATAAATGTAACACTGTATCTGCATTGTAGGTAGTTATTATAGGTTAACAACAGTAGTGAAAAGTGATAGCATGTGGGTGGTTTGAGGGTTTTGGTTTGGTTTTGAAGTACATGGAGTAATGTTAAAACTCTATAGGTTGAAAATATTCCAGTCTCATAAACCAGTGAATGAAAAACTCCTTAATGCAAGACCAGCATTGTCTTTTAACTACCTGAGTGCCTTCAAACATACTACAAGCATGCTGTGAATGGATACTTCAGAGAAGTCCTAAGCCACCTCTTAATGCTGCAAAATTTTATTTTCAGGGTCGTCCAATCATTCTGTGTTCTAAAGAAGACACAGAAAGCTCAAAATTTGCCTATAAAACCATTGAGCTGCCTCATACAGTTGACTGCCTTCAAGGAGTCTTGAGTGTTATTCCCCTCCAGTTGCTTTCGTTCCACCTGGCTGTTCTCAGAGGATATGACGTAAGTGCTTTCTGTATTTAGAACTCCAGTTAGTACAGTTTTAAACTTCCTCCTATCAGTGTAAAGTGACAGACTCAGTTATACGGCATAGCTAAGAAGGAACTATGGTAATAGTGGAGTTTATAGCAACTGGGTTAGTAGAGGTGTCATTTCAGTGCTAATTCTTCAGCTGTCTATTTTTTCTAATTGGTATCCTTCTAGTTAAGAGTGCAGATAGGACTTTTTCAGAGAACTAAAAATATGATTTTGCACTTTAACATGAAATAGGTCAGTGCTTTGTACAGCTTAGTTTGACACTGGCTAGGTGTGTCAGTTTGATAATGATGACTGTGTTGGGAGGGTACCCTGTGCAAAACAAATATGTATTTGTTAGGAGGGCTTTGGAAGCAAGGCTGAATTCAACAGTGAGTCATTATCTGCAGTCTCTTGTGTGTGTTAATGTGTCTAGAACAAAGCAGAACTCATTAGAAAGTCTAAAAAAGCACACTAAATGAACTGTGAAATGCAGAATGTCAGTATTACTGTCAGATACTGAAAGTCTGTCTCTTCATTCTAGGTGGACTTTCCAAGAAACTTGGCCAAATCTGTTACTGTAGAATAACAGCCATGAACAGCTGATGTTTTTCTCACCAGACCTCTGAGTTATACTTGTAGAAATGTGTTGTTCTGAATTGATAAGTACACGTTTTTCTAAAGAGAATGACAGTGCTAGCTGGAAAGTGTCACAAGGATTTATCTTGCAGCTTTAAAAGCTTTTGACGTGCCTTGTACCCAAGTGCTTTTGCTATTCCTCTAAGTCCTGAAATTGCCAAAGAAGATAAAAATTGTTTACACATGGTATACTGAATGAACTTTTTTACTGTGCAATATATATATACAGCTCTCTTCAGAGTAACTGTGAACATTTTTTTTAGCCTACACTACTTAACTAGTTTTAAAGATAAAGTATTTATAACTACAATTGTATAGCTTTCTTTAAGTTATTTTTTTTTTTAGTACATTGCTTATCTGTAGCATTGGTACTGCTCAGAATGTAAACACTGAGCACGTTGACACTTGTGTACAGTTGTTAGGGTTTTTTTTTTCATACTTCAGCCTCAAACTGGAAACATGTCCCTCTTCCTCCCCAGCTTCCCCCCACCTTTGCATCTGTGTTTCATATTCAACCAGTCATTTGCAAAGCTCTTCTGTGGCTGTCAATTCCCCACAATGTTTTAAATTTCTGCTTCTTTCAACTAATTATTTGAAAAGCCAGAGCAACATTTTGTTTTAGAATAGTTAGGGTTGGAAATGGACCTTAAGATCATCTGGTTCCAACCCCCCTGCCATGGGGTTTTGTATGCCACCCCAGCTCTTATTTGCATAACATGTACAGTACAACAAAATAAGGGAACAGGATGTCTTTCAAGTGATATTTCTGTTTGAAGAGTATACAATGAGATTACAATGCAATTAAAAGATTATATCAATTCTTTTTTTTTGTGTTTCTTGTGTTTTGTTTTTTTGTTGAACTTGATGACTCCTCATCTAGGGTCTGAACAGAAGTACACCGCCTTAGTACTCTGTCACAAGTGTCAGTGTTCTCCCCTAGTCTTGCCTAAATCCTGGTATCAGAGTTCTTTGTTTCTTGGACTAGTTCTTCCTGTGTCGCACAGGTCTCCCATGTAGGAGCACCTCACTTTTCCTAATTCAGCATCTGTGTTGCAAAATAATGTGTCAGGTTTGGGTAGCTTACACATGAGTACAGGAGACCTCAGTCTGGTGACTGTTCATCGGTGTCTTGCCAGACATGTGTTGAAACAATAGTGTAATCTCAGATTGTAGCTCCTACTGTAGTTGACACCAGCTACCGATTAAACCTTTGTCTTTTTCCTTCTGCTAAGGTAGATGAATGGGGGAAGAAATTTTCTGCAAGTAAAAATAGAAGCTGTGTCTGTATTATTGCATACACTGTTTACAGTCAGAAAGTTGCCTCCTTGGCCAAGAAAAAAATGCCATAAATTTAATATAGTACCTAAACTACAGACATGGGAATATATATAAGAAAACTCACCACCCTCTACCAGCAAATAAGAGAATGCTAAATGCATCTTTAAGATAGGACTAAAGCCTTATTTAATTAACTTATGTATTTGCAAACGCACACTTTGCTAGTTGTGAACTAACTCCCAGCAGGAAGCATCTATGAACCTTAATGAAATAAGGCTGTTACACAAAAATCTCTGCTCATTTATTATTTTGGAACAGTCAGAAATCATAATATTTGACATTTTATGAACTAAATCATTGACTACTAAAGCTTTATTTATGATGTTCCTCTACAGGCTTGCTTCTCACTGGAAATGTTTGAATGCTTATGTAGGTTAATAACTTGAAAGTGTTATACTAGCTTGTTGTAACAGGAGCTTCTTACTGGAAACTGCTCTAGTACTTTTTATAACCACATGAAAGAACCTAAATCATAACGAAAAGCATAGTGATAATCTGACCTAGATGCCAAGAATATGTAACTGGGTACCCAACATGTTTTGGTAAGTGATGCAAAGCCCCCTTTTACCGGCTGTCTAGAATTAGCAACTGATGTTATCTAGTCTCTGTGATGCATTGCGCTGTAATTTTTTAATAAATTTATTTTCCTAAAATCATCTATGAGAACCGAAATCACAAAAAAGAAAGCTCGCTGGTCATGGGAGAGGTGGAAAAACACACAGAGTTTATTTTTAGTCAGCACCTGTTTTAAAAAACAAGCGCTCCTACCATCAAGGCAGATGCTATGGTAATGTATAGAAAGCTTATGATTTTTGAGTGGCTCAAAAATAGCTGGGCTACTGGGGGGGTGGAGGGGGGAAATAAATCCGTTCCCTTCTGAACCATTCACTCTGGAAGAACCATGGGAAGTTCATGCCCCAGCAATCAGCTCAGAGGCAGCAGGTCAGGGCTTGCGGCTGCATCCCTCTGTGCTGTGGGGCTGGGTACAGTGCTGTCATCCCAAAGCATGGGTATAAGTGACCATGGTGTGTTGATCGCAGTGTGCTGTGACAGGCTGACAACGCTTGATGTCATTGTGCCGTAGCCACAGCAACGCGTGACGAGCCATTACTGGGAAGATGACATCATAGCTGTAGTTTGACGTTGCTAATGACATCACGCCAGGGCGAGGGGGCTGCGCCCAGATTGGCCCAAACATCCCCCTCTCCGCTGCGGTCCTTCATGGCCCTCCCTTATATAGCTGCTATTAGGTCCCACCTCCGAAGCCTGATTGGTTGAGTTCCGCAGGCGGAGGGCTGTGATTGGTTTGAGGGGCTGTCTGTCAGGGGGCGTAGGCCTGCGCGGCCTGTGCGGAGCACCGGGAGGCCATTGTGGCTGGCGCGGCTCTGAGCGCCGGAGGAGGCGGCGGTTGTGGCCCGCGAGCGCCGCGCACGGTCCCGCCGGAGCCCGTCCGAGGGAGGCCACGGTGAGGGGGACCGCGGTGAGGGGGACCCTGCGGGCGGCGGGGTCGCGACTGAAGCGGGGCTTGCTCCTGGCCGTGGGGCCGGCCCCGGGGCCACCGGAGTCCCCCGCTTCCCCCGCGGGCCGCGCCCGCCGAGGCGCGGGCAGAGCTGCGGTTCTGTGCGTGCTTCTGCCCCGGCCGAGTGGGAAGGAGGCGGGAGGGGCGAGTCCGCAGAGCCGGGGCTCGGGTCCTTCCCTCTGCGGGGCTGCCCTGGCCGAGCCCCCCGCCCTTCCCCATGCCGCAGTGCCGCTACCGGCCCCGTCCCGCTCCGCGCCCGCCGGGACCCGCCTGTTCTCCGCCTTCTCCCCTTCTGCTTCGTGTCCGGCCCGGGGCGGGATCGCCCCTTGCCCCGCGCCCGCCGCGGAGGGCAGCGCGTCCCCGAGCAGCCGGGGGCCGTGGTGCCGCCCCACCGGTGCCTCCCTGTGCACCGAGGGAGCGAAGGGAACACGGCCGAGCGGAGGGAAGGGGCAGGCCCGCGGTGTGCGCGCCCCTCTCGGCGCAGTGAGAGCGACCCGGAGCTTTGCGAGCACCGGCAGTTGCTCAGCAGAAGTTTCAGGAGAGGTGTAAGCAGCGCTCGTGCCCTGTTGTACGCCTGTTACATAATTCTACAGTACCGTAACTGGTTATAGCATACACACATTTAAACTTTTTCCCTTTTTCCTCCCAATTTACCCTGGCAGCGGTGCTGAGCTGCATCCGCTGTTTGTCTGCAGTGTGTGTTTAACAGCTGGGTGATGCTAGAGCAGGTTGTTGGTAAAATCTTTGGTCAGGAGTAGTTTGGGTTGCTTCAGAAAAAAGGGGAACTTTTCAAAGAGCTGAATAGATACACAGTGCCTCTGAAGTCTGCTGTGACAGATTGGCATTACTCAGCTATTGCTTTGCTGCACTTCCCTCTGTAACAGGCTGTTCAAGGGTTGTGAGTGAAGGAGTGGGAGGTAACTCGCTGTCATTTTGTAGTTGGACTTATACCTGTTGATATATGTTGCAGTAAAGATAAAAAAAAACCCCAACACTATTGGACAATAGTCCTTAAAAGGGCACATCTGAATTTGAAGTGCATTTGCAGGGGTGAATCAGAGAATGGGAGGAAGATAGTAATGGAATTTGTATATCTTTTCATAAATATATGTTTATGTTCATAGCCTATTCATTCTGTCAGCAGTAGAATGTTTGTATTGAGGCTGAAAAGTCAAGCTAAGTTTCTTGATATTCTCATGCTTCATTGTCAGTAATAACATTGCTGTAACCAAAACAACTCTGGGAGTGTGTTCCCAAGTGCTACAACCTGTTTGTTTATAAGCTTTTGACTTGAAGATATCCAGAGGACAGATTTGATTAATAAGAAGTTGCCATTTTAATAAATGCCTTTTAGGGAAGCAACTGTTCAATACAGGATATATGTTATAGTGCAGTTGCTTTCAACTTTTTAGCATTTCTTAGTGGAGTTCTGTGTAACAACTCGTAAGCCTACTGATGGTAGGTTTGGTGTGTGGTTATTTTTCTAGGTATCTTTCATGAACAACAGGTTGAAAACCTGTAAGTTCCCTGCATGTGATGTGCTCAGTCAGCTTTGTTATATTAAAGCTGTATTAAAAACACCCTCAACATTCAACTCGTACGCATCTTGTGCATGCTCTAAAATAGAAAATCATCTTGAAGCTTTGACGCAGTAATGCGTTGTTATCAGTGAGTAAGAGTGTGTTTGCTGAGCATCCTGACTTTCACATTTGCTGCTGGTCCTGCTTGCTGCAGCTAGGAAGCCATAAATTAAATTTACATTTCAGAAATGGGAAGAATGCCTACTTCCAAAAATTCCTCTAGAGGAAAAGTGTGGAGTATGTTATATGGAGTGATGAATCAGATTACTTCAGGTAGGAGAGTAACAGCTCAGGAGTAAGAAACTTGCTTGCTAGGTATACTTTGCCTTTGAGCAATGGGAAATCTGTTGTTACTTGAGGGGTCTTGCCTCCAAAATAGGCTCTCTGTCTGAAGTCCTGTGAGCAGTGACCATCCCTAGGCACCTAACTGTACATTCATGTGTATATAATAACGTATGTCCTGATGAATATAAGCAGCTTGCAGCCCAAGTGAAAATTAGGGCCCAGCTTATGGAGAGGATGGTTATGTACACAGAGAATTGCAGAGGATGTCAGAATACATAAAACATGTTGTGATGCCTCATTCCCTCCCTTGGTCTTGTCTAAAGAGCTTATCCTGATATCTAAATGATTTTTTAAAGATGGCTTTATGCAGACAAGGTTCCTTAAAGGAAGGGTTTCTGTGGGTCAGGATAACTTTGTTTTCCCCTACTTATTTATCTGTGTTATAGAAAAGTTGTTTCATTAATCCATGAAGAGGTACAGCATAGTTCCAGTGTAACAGGTCTTTAGCTTGATACCCAGCTTACGCAAATTCGATGCTTTTTTGGTTTTGTTCTCTAAGTCCTTTTCAGTGACAGGGTCTTGACCTTCCAGCCATACCTTTGTTCGTTTTCGTGTTTCTCCCTAGCTGATCCTGGTTTGTTTGTTTTCTTAAGCTTCTAAGAGGATATAGCAAGTAAACTTACTGCCTAAATTGGTGCTGCAAATGACCAAGTTGATCTACTTCTTAAAATGATTAGATTTTGAGAACCTAGAAGGTAAAAGGGACTCCAGACATTTCTTGAGAATCCCTTAAGGCTAACCATTACCAGTCCAGTTTAAACCCAGTCTTTATTAGGATTTGTAGGTCTTTCACCTGTTCTACTTGCAGATTTGTTGGAGTTCATCTGCTGAAGTAAGCCATAGAAAAGATGCTGCTCCCTCCTTCATGCGCCTAGGAAGGGAGAGGTCCAAATTCTAATTGAAGCAACCAAAAGCTATTCATGTGGCTGTGTGCCCTTCTAGGGTGGGCTTCTGGGTTGCTTTTGAGGCTTTTCTCTTTTGCAGTGGTTCACAATGTTTTGTAGGCGAGTGAAGAGAGAGACTAGCTGTTCTTTCCTTAGCTAAACCAGGCACTGTGCAGGCCGGTGGTTAGGCCAGCTGCTCCGGGGGAAGGTGATCTGCTTTCATTTCCTGTTTCAAGGAGCACTTGGCTGTGTGATTTACTTTGGGCTGTAATGACACTGTCTGTCATCGTGAATGTGAAATTAGAAATAGGAGCATTTGTTAGAGACCTCTTCAGTAATTACTGAGGTGCATTTCTTGTAAGGTTTGAAGAAGGATGGAGGCCCAGGAATACTGGAGGTCTGTACTCATTACTGTGGCACTTCAGAGCTGAAGAGGTTTAGTCCATTACCTTGCTCTCCAATGTAATTACTACCTCTAATTCATTCTTGACAGATGAATAAAACTTATTCTCTATGATGACGTGGAAGTCTCTCAAACTGTAGCACGAAACTAATTCTGGTGGGAGTGTACCTGTGCCAACTGACAGCATAGGATCTTATGGTGTGTTTAAAATGTGAGGGAGAATGGGTGGCAGTAGGTATGGATCCTGCAAGGGTTGCCAGGCAACGATAAGGAAGCAGTGCCCTGCTTGAGATTTCCTACTGGACTAAGTTGAAAGGGATGTTGGAGAAACTGCCATGGGAATTTTGGGGGCAGTTGTTTTGTTTAAAGCCTGTTTTGCGGTTGTAATCAAGTTTTTTACTATAACCCTGTTTCCTTCTATGTCTGTGGACTCGGTGGGTTTCTGCTGTTGCATTTATCCGTGTTATCAGTGTTTGAAATGCCTTTGCCCCCCCCCGTAGTACAGGCATTACTACAGTCCTAGCACATAGTAGTAATTCTGAATTAGGGAGTAGCCTTCAAGGAGTAGAGAGTTATTGGATTTGGGTGGTTTTGTTTGCTTTCCCAGTTGTTTACTTAGCTGCTTTTTGTTTTAGCAATTGGAATAGAAGCATGCAGTTACTTAAAGCTGTGAAGGCTGTAATTATTTGCTCTCTGTCTGCAAGTATTTTTCATTAGCAGTGGTAATACACAAAGTTGAAAGGATGTTTATTTAATGGTGTGCTGTTGAAAAATTCATATGTATTAAAATATGTATAATGTATTTTCCAACTTGTCTGCCTGAAATTAGTGAGAGATTGAACATTTGTTTTCTTTCTTTTTCTTTAAGATCTTGAAAACTTTACTGGGTCCTTGAGAGAGAAAACTACATGACACTACACCATGAGTGACAGTAAATGTGATAGTCAGTTTTACAGTGTTCAAGTTGCAGATTCAACATTCACTGTACTAAAACGTTACCAGCAATTGAAGCCCATAGGATCAGGGGCCCAGGGCATTGTTTGGTGAGTAATAAATACTTCATTCAAATATAAAAACTGGAAAACAAAAATTGAACATATTCCTGATAGAGGTGCCAGAATGTAAAATACTGATGATAATTTCTGTCTCTTGCTACAGGGTTGTGGACTAAATAAATTCTAAAACACCTGCTTGCTGTAGCTCATGTGTAAACCTATTTTGTTTTGTTTTTAGGGTAAGATTAATGTTTTCATAACTTCAAATAATAAAATGGTTAGCAAATTTCCTTCTCATTTACTGCTTCATTTCTGTTTCTAGTTCTCACACTCCCCATGTCGTTCTGATATTGCAGTGTAAGGTATGACAATGAGAGATTCTGGGTTTTACTCGTTTCTTCATTACGGCCCCCTTTCTTCCCCCCCTTTTATTCCCGATCACTCCTATCCATTTCTAGGAGCCATCAATGCAGTGCCTTGCCATTAACTGGCAGGATGAGACAAATCAGTGTCATTGTCACTCCATGGATTAACCAGAAAGGGATGCTGTGTGAGGGGTTGGGCTGGCCGGCTCTTCCTTGGTGTGTCACCTCAGCTATATGTCCAGCCTCCACTGGCCCAGGACGGGAGAGTCAGTAGTCTGATCCTGAACCTTAGTCTCTTGTATGGCACTACACCTCTGGGCCAGCTAAAGGTAAACATTTTCAAATGTTTTTTAGACTGCAGCAATCCATTCTACACGACTTAGTGCCAGCCCATGTTTTGTTGGGCAAAATTTACTTGGTAACACCAGAAATGTATATTGATGCAATAATTGAGCAAGCAGCCTCCCAGTACCTAAAGGACCAACAAGAAAGCTGGAGAGGGACTTTTTACAAGGGCAAGTAGTGATAGGATAAGGGGGCATGGCTTTAAACTGATAGGGGAGATTTAGAATAGATGTCAGAAAGAAATTCTTCCCTATGAGGGTGGCGGGATGCTGGCACAGGTTGCACAGAGAAGCTGTGGCTGCCCCATCCCTGCCAGTGTTCAGGGCCAGGCTGGATGGGGCTTTGAGCAGCCTGCTCTGGTGGAGGATGAACCTGCCCATGGCAGGGAGCTAAATGATTTTTAAGGTCCTTTTCTAACTCAAACCATTCTAATATATACTCAGGAATTCTCTAATATTAGACTTGATCACAACACATGGTGGGCTGTTCATGCATTAAATCCAGTCTGTGGTTTCTCTTCATCTATAAATTCTGCAGAATAAGTGTGATGACTCATGTCTTGTGAGCAGCTCCTTTATACAGCACCTGCCCATGTCGTTTTGGCCTTCACATAAGTGTAATAAGTTATGTATATAGGAACAGAATGCATTTTTGTCAGAACATGTCTTTAAGTTATTTAGATACCCTGATTGTCTTGCTAATAGGTGAGAAATAAGCAAAATTGTATTTAATTCTTTAGTAGGTTGAATGGTGAGGGGATAGACATACTAGATCTTGGTTATTAGTGTTTGGGTAAGATTTAGTGTAGTGCTAACATCTTCTAGGTATAAATATTCAACTTATGCTTGTTTTAGATGGCACGCAGGAATTTAGGGTGGCTGTAAGCATTCCTCGTTTCATTACTTGTAGTACATTTCTAAACTATATGACTTAAACTGGGTGTACGCTTCAAAATGAAGTTCAGGTAGTATCAAAGTCACCGTTTTTGGGGGAGGAAGGTTTGATTTATTGACTTGTTTTGAGAATACTTGATTTATGGAGCAGCAGAATGAAACATTTCATAAACTCTCAATTTCACATGAAATATCTGGAAGCTGTGTCCAAGTTGAAGAAGGTGCAAACCCCTAATTTCTCCTGGAACTCCTTGTTATATTCAAAGGAAAGATACAAAATACTAGGATGTAAAATATAGAAAACTCCATGTACAATGACTCTCCTGCCGTGTTTGGCTGGAAAAATTGTCAAGTCATTAATGTGACGCACAGATGTGGTGCTTTTTTTTATTTTTTTATAATCATCCAATGTTTAACATAAATACGAGGAAAAGTATCTGTAGAGTTTTGTGTGGGGGTTTATGTTTTGGTGAGACCTGGGATTGACTTGAACAGCTAATTCATGCGGACCCTGTTGGTTATTGATTTTACACCGATTCCCAGGTGTAGTTAGTCATTAACGTGCAAAACTTGTCATTTACGTATGTCTTCTAGGGAAAGTGAATACTGAAACATCAGGGCTTTTGTATTTGGGAGAAAAATACTTTCTCCATTTGTCTGGCCAGTTGCCTTCCTCCCATTTTGTGTTTTGCTGTGCACTGACATAAAGGTTTTAAATCAGAGAGTGATCATATCATTGAATTATGACGTGTTTCGCAGAACTAAGCTGAAATAAATGCTAGCAGGCTTTTAGTGCAAGTGGCACATTGATTCAAATTTGAGGCATGCTTCAAAGAAAACAACATCTCATGGGTGAGCCCTGGTATTGCTTTTCCCAGTAGGGAAAGCGGTGACTTGATGCTGATAAACTTCATATGAGTATTGTTCCTATCACAGGGGTGCTGTACTGTTTGTAAGAGTTCTATAATTTGATGGTTCTTTTAAGGCTGATATGGTACATATCTTGATGAGCTAGGAAAGAAGCTCATAAAGATCTTAAATATGCTTGGAAAATATATGTGAATAAGAATTCTACCTTATGAAAGTAGCATTAAATGGAAATAGAATAATGTGGGAATCCTTATTTAAAACTGGAATTATATAAAGGTTGGAACTCTTGAGCGGTTTGTAGTATGAATTGGCATATATTTTGCCGAAGAGTCTGTGTGTTACTAGTGAAGAATATTCCCCCTTCAGTCTTGTTCTTTGTATACAGATAATTTAGGTTTAGATTCTTACAGCCATAAAGCAAGTTTACACCTTGACCTTAAACTGTGGAGGTAAAATCAATGGTCCTGTTCACTTTCTTAAACTCTTGTATTCCTCCCTGCAATCAATTTTCCATATTTCTCAATTCTGTGGACTTTTTTCCCAAAACCAGTTGATGAATGTAATTTTATGCTACACACTGCAATTGTTTGTAACTATTATCCACATACAGGAGAGTATTTGTGATGCAGAATGGATCAAAGAGATGTGGTTGTGACTCTCCTTTAGCAAAGATAAATTTCCATTGCACATACTAAATGGTTGTCAGTCAGCAACACTGTCAAAAATACTCAGCCATACAGATGAAGCAACTGAAATGCTGCTTGATTTTTAATTAACTTAAAATATTTTTAGGTCTTGCAATTTTGAATGTGAGTTTTGAGTCAGCAGATTTGGTCTTAAGACAGAAACGAGGGCAGGAAGACATTTGATGAGTGTTAGTGCCTTCTGTTTAACCTATGTGTGTCTGTTAAAGGATGTGTAGATTTTAAAGGACGCTTGTTTTCTAAATGAAAATTACATGAAGGTAGTGAATAGGCTTTGTCACAAATCTTGATTTCTTTCCTCACTCCTCACTTTTTCTCTCCCTCAAACAGACTTCAACTTATGTTGTTTGTCTTTGAAAACTTCTAGTGCTGCGTTTGATACAGTCCTTGGAATAAATGTTGCTGTAAAGAAGCTGAGTCGTCCTTTTCAGAATCAAACCCACGCAAAAAGGGCTTACAGAGAGCTTGTTCTTTTAAAATGCGTCAATCACAAAAATGTAAGTTTGGCTTTGTGTTTCTCCCCCTTGTTCTGTAAGTTGTCAAAAAAGCTCAGCATTTGTAACCAAAGTAATGGAAAAATAGTGAAAGAAGGACTGGAAAGCTTAGCTGTTGGTAGTGCACTTCTCCACAATGGATGGTTTAGTTCTTGGGAGAGCTGTTTGGAGTGTGAAGTGCCAGGATGAGGAGGTTTTTGATATATTGTTGGTATAGGTTTGCTATTGGTTTCAGCTTTATAGTGCTGACCTTGCTGTATTACATTTGCCTTTTTAAGCTGTACTGCAGCAAAGTCTGTCTGACAGTGCGTTTGTTTGTGGTTTTGGCTCTTGTAACTGCACTGTAGTGAAATCTTATGAGCTTAGATGAGATTGTCATTAAATACAGTGTTTAAGTGGTGGGGTGTACAGGGGTGCAGCACTGCCTAACAGTTTATTGGTAAACGGAAGTGAAATAATTATGGACAATACATATATTAAAGTCTGGAACCTTCTAAAATAACAAGGCTTAATGTCAATGGCTTAATGTTCAAGTACAAGAATGTAAGGTTTACATGACAGCTATGTTCTGTTACTAGCATGAACTAGAAACATTGCTGATCGTTGGAAGTTTTACCCTCAGGTCTCAAACTTCCTGGAGTCAATCAGCCTTTTGGGATTGATTTCAAAGCAAGCTTTTATTGAAGTCCAGACGTAGCAGAATAAAAGCAAGTTGGTTATTAAGGATGGCAGTGCAGTAATTTTAGTAGTTCTTCTGGAAACAGTACATCATAATTCAAGCTTAATGGGATGGTGTGGGGCACCTCTGTGTGCACGTTGTTTGACAGCCTTGGTTGAAATTCCTTGCATCACATGTGTTTTTAAAATCAGAGGTTATTATTTATGGGCAAAAAATTGGATATATTTCAGTCACTGGGGAACCAAGCTAGGAGGTGTCATGTAACTTTAAAAAGAAAGAAGTGGTTTTGCCCTGTCTTAGTTCCTTTGGCATACATGCTGCAGTTCTGAACTATTTCTGAATTGGCAGGTTTTCAGCACATGTCAGTTCAGTGAAGCCAAGTAGTATTCAAATTGTATATAGTAACAGTGTGCATTTGATTTTGAATAGGAACGAATGCAATAGTGGATTTTTATGTGACTTGAAGTGGAATTTTCTTCTGATGTTTATTTTTATTTTACAGATAATAAGTTTATTAAATGTATTTACACCACAGAAGTCACTAGAAGAATTTCAGGATGTGTAAGTACTAGGTTTTTTTGTTTTAATTTTCCTGACAAATACTGCCCTAAGCCCTGGAGCTCTATTTCCAGTATCCTACAGAATTCACACTTGGAAAATAACGGGTAGCTAAAAGCTGAATTTAGCCTTTAATTAGTCGTTATTCCTAGGCTTTTTTATGAAAGACCAAGGAAGTTGTTTCACTCCATGCATAACATGGAAGTGGGAAATAAAAGTGTTATTCACCTTTTAGTCATCTGTCTGCTGTACTTTGCTGATTGCATATGCATCTGATTTGTATGCATTGTCCTTTAGCTAAATGGGTCACTGCAGGATAATAGCTCAGTCCGCATAACCTGATATCATTTTTTTGCCATGCCAGTCACATCAGCGCAACAGTATTTTTGGCCTCAATTAAGAACGGAAGATATTTCTTTTTGATGCAAGCAATGTCAGTTCGTCTAGAAAGGATTCATGGCAGTTTAATTGGTGGGGTATTCATAGATTCCAGTGAATGCGCTGTTGTGGTTTGTGAATGGGCTTCTTGGGTAAACAGGGGAGTGTGTGTGTTTGTCTGAAGTGGATAAACAGGATATTTTAACTTGAAAATGAACTATATCTTCTTAGTTCTTGTGTTTTTCTTATTTAAAAGATAGAATACAGTGAAAGGAAGCATCAGTTTTTGATACATTGCAGTATCTGCAATTCCTGCATCAGCTTCAGTCAATCTTAGTTTTTCATGCTGCATAAACTGAGAATTATTTTTCTGTATTACTGTGTATAAAACTAGAGGAATTCCAATCTGAGATGGACTACTGAACACTTGATTTTTAATAGTGAGACAATGTGAATAGGTAATTCAATTTTGAAACTGGCCGTACACGGTTCTTTTAATCATAAGCTTTTTAACACTTATGTTAGCAAAGTAGTTGACTTTTATTAAACATCTCTCACTCTAAGCTTAAACCTGATATGCAAAGTAAGACTTGAGTTTTCTTAATGCTTTCTTTCTTGTGCTATAGATATTTGGTTATGGAGCTGATGGATGCAAATTTGTGCCAGGTTATTCATATGGAATTGGATCATGAAAGAATGTCTTATCTTCTTTACCAAATGCTGTGTGGTATCAAACATCTCCATTCAGCTGGTATCATCCACAGAGTAGGTAGTATTAGATCATTAACAATACTTTTTATGAACATAGATGTTTTCAGAAAATAGGGGGGGAAAGCAAGGGGTTGCTGTTTGCTAAGTGTGTATTTCTGTCATTCATAAGAATATTATTAAATCAAAGTTAAAAACTACATTGTAGATAGATCTTAGGTTAGCTGAACTGATTAAAAGATAAAACATGAGTATCTGTAGACCTTTTAAACTACAAAAGAATGAGTCTTAAAAAGTAATGTTTACCTCTTGAATATTTCTATCCTTGAAGATATTCAAAAGCTTGGACATGGGCCTGGGCCGCTGCCTTCTATTTGCTGCTGCTGCTGCTGCTTTTATCTATTTATTTCATTACTAGTCTGTTTGACAGTTCAGCTTCTTTTCTGTTCCTTTCCTTTTCTTCCCCTACTTCCTGGACATACTTGTCTTAAATGTCTGTCTTTTGCCTGGTGGCTAAAACCTCTATCCAGTTATAGTTTAATGTGCTTTTTTGTTTTATGTTCAATCCATAAACGTGATTGAGAAGCTGTATAAATTGCAACAGATCTACTTCCTATAGATCTTTGCTGAAAAAAAATCTAGCATGAAAATCCTGTGGTAAGAGCAAGGAAGTTTATATGTAGTTGGCTTAAGTGTATCCAGGGAGTCTTAGTACTGGGATTTCCTAAAATTGTGGAGTAAGATGTGTAAGAGGCTGAAGCATAGAGGACTGGAACTCCAGCTGAATTCCACCTGACATGGTGAATGTGATTTGAAGCTAAAAGGAAGACAATATTTGCTGAGAAATTTGAGCTCGTAAGAGCTAAGAGTAATCAGTAGAGCTGATACTGGTTGAACAACAAAATGGGCGATGAGAGGAACTGCGCAGTGAATAGCTAGCCAGAGATGTGAAGTTATTTGAATGGAGAAGCTGAAGTGGTGAGCATTAGGTTGGGTTAGTTTAGGACCAAAATAAAATGACCTTTCTGCAATGGAAACTCTTGATTGAGAGATCTGGTTTTGAAAAGAAACCAGGCCAGGGAAGGAACAGAGCTGGGATAGTTCAGAAGGAATGGAATAGTAGGAATTGCATCTAGAAATTACTCAGACTCTATGACTGGAGTCTGTCCAGTAGTGTTCTGCGGAGCATTTGTTGCCTGAAATGTGCAGAACCATGGGAACTATTTGCATATCCCCATCTCCTTCAAGAAAATTCTGTACCTGAGAACATGCCTTGTTTTCCCTAACCGTGTGTTCCTTTGGGCACAGTAATGACCCCACTAAGCATATCTCCTAAAGTATTCTACTTTTTCCTCACTCATGAGTTACGTAGTGTTTGCACTATATCCTAATTCTGTGAAATTTGCTAATCACTATAATGCACATGGCTTATCTGTTATTAACGAATACAATTTATTAATGCTTTTTGTGTTGGGATACTCCTTTTCCTACACATACTTGCCTAATTGACGGTGATACCTTTAGGATCTGTGCCCTACTAATGACAATATTTGGAACATAGTCTCCTTTACCATGCAACTATTCATACATAAAATAGGTCCACTTAATGTGCTTAAGGAAGCAAATACATGTAACTGACTATCCTATCAGAGCACAACTGGGTAAAATAGACTCCGTAGACAACTTTGATTCTGGTTTTCCCTGATTTCTTTTTGAGTGCTGATCTGTGCAGCATCTAACTTGTCTTTAGCCCATGTATAAATAAGCAGATATATCAGAGCAGGAATAGACAGTTGTTATTGAATTGGTGGTGTGTGTTGACTGGGGGTGGTGGTAGTGTATTATTGTATATGTTGATCCTTCCCTAACTGAAGTAATTTCTTGTTAGGATTTGAAACCCAGCAACATAGTAGTAAAATCAGATTGTACGCTCAAAATCCTTGATTTTGGACTGGCAAGAACAGCATGTACTAACTTTATGATGACTCCATATGTAGTAACACGATATTACAGAGCACCAGAGGTTATCCTTGGAATGGGATATAAAGAGAACGGTAAGTTGCTGCAATAACACTTTAAATCCTTTGTCTGAAGTGTACCTGTCTCAGAACGTAACAGCTTTGAAGGGAGGAGGGAGGGCTGGTTTCCCCCTGCCATGTCTGTTGTTAAAGTATGTTAATCATAGTAGTGGAAATAGCAAAATTTAGCACTGTAATAATTTTGATGAATATAATAGCTTTCTGCTCTGTGTACATTTTATTCTCTCTCCCCTTCTATTGATATATCTTTTCATGTGTTGTCCTGTTGTCTTGTTGACATCTATGCCAGTACATCTTCTTGCTTTATCTCATGGGCTTGGGGATATCATGCTTTTTTTTATACATGTCACTTTGGTTGTGTAAAACAAGGGACTCAGGACCTTGCTGGGCTACTGATAATGAAAATGAAAAACCTTTAATGAGCAAGGCAACTTGTTGTGCAGCAAGTGCAGATGTGGATCAGAACTTCAGTGAGGCTGTTCTGGATAGGACAAAAAATAATCCACAGGACTGTAGGGATACAGTGTGAGCTTACAAATAACTAACGGTGGTATTTAAAAACCCTCTTTAATCTTTTGTCCTTGTTGCACCTAACATATGATAGTGGATATCTGGTCTGTTGGGTGCATTATGGCAGAAATGGTCCTCCATAAAGTCCTGTTCCCAGGAAGAGATTGTATCCTTCTTCACGGTTGTTTCAGTAAACACTGTATTTTACAGAATGGTAATAGCAAAACTTAGCAACAGTCAGTTGGTGTTGATATGATTGAAAATTCATGTTAGCAGTTTGGTTTTCCACATTGTTGTGTTTTATTGTAGATGCTAGATGTTTTTGTTTGTTTTCCTCACTTTTGTTCATGATACTTCATAATTTGACCATTTCATTTTTACTTTCAGTTGATATCTGGTCAGTTGGGTGCATCATGGGAGAATTGGTGAAAGGTTGTGTGATATTCCAAGGCACTGATCGTATCCTTCCCTAGTCATCCTTGAACCCCCTTCCACTTCCAACAGAAACACAATTCTTTTAATCTGTATAAGTATAAAAGCATAAACAATATTTTCAAGAATATGTTTTAATAGCTCTACTGTACTATTTGAAATTAGTGTCATTAACCAAATTGTAGAGCTTTCCATTTTATTTTCTCAGTAGACTGTATTTAACGTCATTTGAACTGATTGAATCCATGGAATTCGTATTAAGAGCTTCAGCTTTCGTAGCCTAAAAAAGGATACTGTTAGGTTTAAAAAATAAATGGCAGTAAGTATAGTTCCTTCTTTGTAGATAATGAATGTTATAAGTAAAAGCCTACGAAGTGACTTTTTACTATGCATGGATTTTGATATTTATTTGAACAATAGACTCATTTTTTATTGTACGATTCAGTTTGTCAGATTTTTCTCTTGCTTATTAGCACTTGCTGGGCAAGAGTGTCCTAATTGCAATTACACTGCATGAGAAATCTTTTCTTACTCTTATTTCATGTAAAAATAAAACCTTTTTCTTTTTAAAGTTTTTTCATTCTATGAAAATCTTACTTTGAACTTACTTTTTCGATAAGATTGTTATTCCTCCATTTTTCCCTCCTGTATTTTTGGCCCAGATCTATCTCCATGAAATTCTGCTTTCTTGTAGGATAGTAATTGTAGGAAATTTTACTGTATTAAAAACAACCCCCTCATATGTATGTTTTCGTACCTTAGGGATTCGAAATCTGAAACAAGTCTATACACTGTATTAAGTGAACAGAAGTGATCATTTACTAATGTAAATGTTCTTTGAAGGTTTTGATGTATTTCAAAATCTTTCCCTAGAAACTTTTCAAACATTTGACTCGTTCTCGAATTCCAGTTATAAAAATTGGAATAAAACCAATTTCATCTTTTATAAATGCTATCTTACAAAGTTAGTAGTGTTGTAGGACTAGATGTTCTGAATTGATGAGCAAATAAATAGAATCCAGATGATGTAATTAAAGCACAATTGCCAGTTATGGCTGTAGATCGTACAAAGCTACAGCTACTTGTGGTCCAAGATTTTGAAGACAATATATTTTTGCTCATCAGCAAGGAAAAGTTGAGTCCACCGCTAAAAATATCAAGTATGTGTTCACAGGTATCAGTGTATCTTATAGAGGAGGACGACTTTCAGTTTCAGTGCTAAATTTTGTGACACTAATCTCCAGCAGTTGATCATGCATTATTTAATAGTACAAATGATTAATTGTTAAATAAGTCTTTTTTGTTTTCCACCTTTCTTCCTTTCTATACTTATTGTTTTACCTTTTGAAGCCTTCAGACCAACCTAACACAATTCTTCATGGATGTTATATGTCTGTCACCTGCATGTCAGCATGGGCTATTTTGAGTTATTCATGAATAAATGAAGGAAATTTTGTCCATACTTGTTGACTAAGCAAGTTATATCTATGGTTTTCCGGAGGTCACTGAAGTTCCACCAGTCTGTGTTTCAAGGAGTCTCCTCCCCTAGTATCTTATCGAAGTGCATAGCTGTGCTTACAGGGGTTTTTACTTCTTGTAGGACTTTCAGTTCTCTTTAATGAGAAATACTGATAACTGTTGTTGAAACTTCTGAGTGATAACTGCTTCAGTCAGATTGTCATTCTCTTTTACGTTCAGCTGCAGGGTTTTCTTGACAGTGTGGTTTATGGGCAATACTGGTGTGAGCAGCCATGAAGCATTGCTTTTTTTGTGTGTGTGCATGTGTTTGTTAAACTTCAGTTGAAAGCTGACTTAGTATTTGGGGATTTACAGCAGGGAATCAAGTTCAGTGTGTATTTTCCTGTATGGTCAACAGGATTGTCAGTATACTTAGTGCAGTGCCCTGGGTGGAATGGGGTGCTCTGCGTAGCCCGTGTGATGGGTGCACTGGAGCTGCTCCTGACTGGTGGTGTGGGGACCTCAGTTACTGGCAGTGGCTGTTGCACTAGAAATAAGAAATGTAGAAAAACCAGGCAATGTAGTTACCTAGGATGAAATAATGGAAACCTAGCAGCACCAGAGTGGCTTTAGTGCTCTTTCTGACCAGATGGTGAAGGAAACTATTTGCCTGACTCATGCAGAAAGCATAAGGGGCTACTTATGCTTTCTTGAGGATGGTCATGTTTTATTGTGATTGTAATAAGGACTCTGTTTTCAGCTTTTCTTCCAGAGTCCCCAAAAGTAGGCAGATATACTTGGCATGGGTTAAAATTCTGTTTACTTTTGACCCTGAGGTCACTAGAACAGGAAGGGTAGTTTGCAGGTTGTGAGGTTATTCACACAGCATGTGTTGTCTCCTTTGCATGGAAATTACAGTTTTCTCCCATTTGAGTTCCTGATAAAAGGCTTAATTTATTTCAAGTCCAGTCCTACATTGAGGGTTTGTTTTTCTTTTTTTTTCAGCTTTCAGTATCTGTAAAGCATTTTAAACGATGCAACTGAGACTTTTTTCCCCTGTTTTTTTTACTGAAGTGGGATAGGTCATGAAGTTTTCCTTCCCTCCCTCCTGTGCCCTGAGACTACAATAGAGTGGACTCGGTTTGAGTGCTGTTACTCAAAAAAAAAAAAAAGGCATCTTCTTGAATCTAGATTGGTGGAGATCTCACAGAAACCATTTTTCCAGCTAGGAACAAAATTTCCTGTTGTATGTTAAAATTTCCTTTGTATGTGCTTTGTTTTAGCATGAGAGTTAACAGTATTGACTTCTTAATTTTGACTTGAATACAGTTTTTCCATTGGAATGTATTCAATAAGCAGATTTTCATTCTTTGTATGAGAAGTCTAAAGTCTTACATGAAGCATTGAGTGTATGGATATTTCTATCTGAATTCTTGGCACACTAACTGTGAAATAAAAGTGCCTCAGTGTTTTTGTAATACATCTTAATTCAAAGTGCAGCAAACTTACTGTTTTACATAATCTGTCTATGAGAATGGATGGGTTGAAGTGATAGATCATGAATTTAGCTAGGACATTTTGCAAGGTCGATGGTTAGACTCCGCTGGAATTGTACATTCTTTTTATCAGGAGAAAATGTAAATCTGAGTAAATTTAAGTATCAGGAATATTAACTGCAGTGTCTTCTGAGTATGATAAATGAGCTTTGTTACCTCAACAAGGCTTATTCAGAACAGACTCTGGTATCTCTGTAACCATGTCACTGTGTCTAGGAGAAATGCCCTCACTTGAAAGCAGGAGAAGGGGCAGTCCAGAAGAAACATGAGGCACAATTTCAGCTTGCAGCTTCTAAATGCAATTTCTATAAAATACTTAAATTCTGAATTTAAGAAGAGAGTAGTCTATGAATATCACCACCATTGATATACTTAAACAAAAGAACCTGCTAAAGCCCTCCAGGAATCTGGATTCACTGTTCAGAGCACCTTTGAACCTTTTCTGAAGGTGAAAATTAACAAAACCACCAAGCATCCAACCAAAGCCCCCAAACTGCTACTACCCAAAGCCTGATTGCCTTAGGAGACGAGCACAAAATTCCTTACTTTGAATGGGATGTATTTGTTTGCTTTAGGGTCTTTTTCATGTATTTTTCCATACTTCCAGGAATCATCACTGTTGATGGTATCATGTTGTACTTTGAAGATTCAAAGCAGCCTTTCTTTCCTGTCCTTACAGTTTTGCTATGGATGCAATTGCCAAGTAAAACTGATTTTAGGCTCAAAGAAAATATTGCTTTCTATACTAGGCAATAGATAATAATGAGGAAAAGATACTTGGGCATAATGCATTGCGCAGCACTTCTGGCCTGTCCTTAATATTATGAAATCTGAATCTTACTCTTTTTTTATGTCAGTCTAGCTTTTTGCATGGCAGCTCGGAATACTGTTGATGCTAGAATGAAGTTCATGTTTGTGTCCTTTGAGTTTCCATTAACTTTTCAGACTTCTGTAAGTGATATTTTTGTATAGTGCAGACTTCACATTCTTCAGCTGATTTTCCTAAAGATATGGTGCAGATATTGATCAATGGAATAAAGTTATTGAACAATTAGGAACACCATCAGCAGACTTTATGAAGAAACTACAGCCTACAGTGAGGAATTATGTAGAAAACAGGCCAAAATATCCCGGTATTAAATTTGAAGAGCTCTTCCCAGACTGGATATTTCCATCAGAATCTGATCGTGATAAGTTGAAAAGTAAGGCAAGATTTTTTGTATCTTTTTCTTTCTAAGATGTTACTTTAAAATCTCTGCAGTGCACTTAATAAACAACCAAAACTAATATAAAATGTTTATTGCAATAGATGTCAATATTAGAAGCTCCATACCTTCTGTTCCTTATGACGTGTCCTGGAATCTTAGTCGTAGTTGTTAAATACAGAACTATTTCCCTGTTCCCAGTGTCCTGTTTAATTCTCTTAATTCTAGTCAATTGAAAAACGTCTGTTGCTTAAACATTCTCTATTATGGAGATTATTTGTAATTATCTGTAACTGTCTTTCCAGTTGATGTGTGTATATAACTTATTTTGGCTATACTTTTGACTTCAGATAATTACTGATACAATGAGAAAAAAGCCACCTTATATTTTCTAGATGGTCAAATATTTATTTATACATAAAATAACTTGTTACAGCCTATTTTACTATTACAATTGTCATTCGAACAACAAAGAAACGTCAGTGGAGTGCCACTGCAACAATGAGTAGGCAGTTATCCTGCAGTAACACTTCTAAAAGAAAAACTGGTTTGATACAGAAATTTGATAAGATAATTTCTGTACCGAGATATTTTTAATAAGCTTAAAAAAATACATTGAGTGTGTTTTATGTTCAGGAGTTAGTGCTAAATAAACTGTGACCCATGTAGCAGCAGAACTGTTCAAAAGTGAATTTGGTTGGTGTCAGTTGCTGGGTTTATTTTGGATAATAGCAAAAAATATATAGCTGTATAGGGAAGTTTGGATTTATGGGTCTGTTTGCACAGTGAAATCTTACATGCGTGTCTTATGTTCCTAGTATTCATTTCCTATGTCAGATGTTAAACTCTACAGCTCTTTTATACGTCTGTTCTTTTCATTTTTACTTCCTAGCCAGCCAAGCTAGAGATTTATTATCAAAAATGCTTGTAGTAGATCCAGACAAGAGAATTTCCGTAGATGAAGCCTTACGTCATCCTTATATTACTGTCTGGTATGATCCAGCTGAAGCAGAAGCTGTAAGTTTCCATTTAAAATAACTTTTAAGATACCAGTTTAATAACTTTGAAGTTTACCTTTAGTTTTAGTTAGGCGCATGCTTTAAACTCATTCTTTGGCTAGCAGAAGTCACACTTAAAGCCTTCAGATCAACATTAGGGGCAGAATCACCCGAAGAACAGCTGCTGGAGTGCAGCTGATTTCATTTTGAAAGTGGTTGTTGATAGTTCCTTTTACTTTACAGGAGTTGCCTATGTGATGGCAATCTAGGGCTTTTTGAAAAGGAGTCATTCTCTAAGGCCCCATGAAGTGTTAAAATTAGTGCAATTTTGGTTGTGCTTTTAAGCAGCCTTTCAGTGGGAGCAGGACCTAAAAGCAAATTCTGGACTCTCAAAATGAATATGAGGTATAGAGTCTAGACTGCCAGAGATGAAGGTAACAAAACACTAAGACAGCTGTCATTTTTAGCTGTTTTAGTTAGGATTGGTTGTGTTAACCTCATGTGGTAGATACTCTATAGACTTTCTTCTCTTTGTAGCCTCCACCTCAAATTTATGATGCGCAATTGGAAGAAAGAGAACATGCAATTGAAGAATGGAAAGGTAAAAAGTGAACATGTCAAATTACGTTTATTTTAAGAACTTGTATTATTAATGCGTGGCTTGCAGTACGTGTGCTCAACAAAATGCTAAAGTTTTCATCTTTATCCTTCCCATTTGTAATCTCAACACTTTTTTTTTTCCTTGATAGAAAATTCTGTCATAGCAACATGCGCCTCTTCTCACTGTGCATTATTTAAGCTGCATCTCTTGACAATATTTACTAATTCATTTGTTCTAGAGGTCTTAAATAGAAGAGCTTTTTTGGTGTGTGTGGCTTTGTTTGATTTCTTTTTTTCTCTCATTGATCAAATAGGTTAAGCTGTTGACTTTAACAAAAGAATACATGGCATTGTGGTATTGAAATCAATTCACCTTATAGTAGCAGTCAAATACATTAAGTGATGAGGCAGTTTAAATTTTAAACAGCTACCATCAGAGGACCAAAGGCAATAGACATCTTTGACTACTTTGAAAGCTGCTTGCTTGTGTGAAATAGCTTTATAAATCTCAGTATTGATTCTGGCTTATATTTTCTTTACAGCATGTCTGTGCAGGTATACTTCAGATTATTTTGGGTTAATGCAAGGTGGAAAATTAAACTGTTTATTTAAATCTGATTGGATCCATTTGTAAATCATGCTGCTCCAAATTGAGGAAGTCTGCATGGACTTTTGAAAATCCAAATATTTTTTTTCCCCAGTTAGTATCAGTGCATTGTGGATACACCGAAAGTTTTGGGGTGGGATGGTTGCTATTTTTAAGTGGACAGCTATTTAGAAAATATGTTGATTTTGGTACATGCTTAATGTCTTTCTGTAATGCATAAAGAAAATCCATAGAATTATCTGATTATGCTGTTGGCCTTTAACAAAAAAAAGTGAAAATAAATACTTACACAGCTGTACTTCCAGACTGACCCTTAACCATTTCATTGACCTTTGTACATATATGAATTGCGTACAAATCCTCCATGACCTTACAATATTTTTTCTGTCTTTTCTCTCATTCTTCCCACCCTTCTCATGTAAGAATTAATATACAAAGAAGTAATGGATTGGGAAGAAAGGAGCAAGAATGGTGTGGTAAAAGATCAGCCCTCAGGTTAGTCATTGTTTCAGTCGTTCTTCTGTAACTATGATGCATAGTGCTGGTCTGTTGCACTTGTGAATGAAGAAATCCTGCTTAATAATCCAGGTAGGCAAAAGTTTCATTGTTCAAGACTCTTTGATTTTGATCTGCCTTTGGAGATCCATGTGCAGTAGTTTTCTGTTGTTACAAAGTAAGTTACAGGAAGACTTTAAGGAGTCCTCTGTGTCCAAGACCCTGAGCTGCCTTCTCCCCAAAGGCCTGTCGTCAAATGAAATAGTCAATACCATGCTGTGTCACTTGTTGCATAGCTAGCTTTTACACTAAATGCTTATTCTATGGCTGCATGAATAAATCCCTTTCATGCAGGCTTAAACATCATTAGGGCTCCTTTAAAATAATAGTGCAAAGTATTTATGCTCATGATTGAATCCTTGATGTTTGCTGCTGTTCATGTTACACATTGCCTCCCCCCACCTAGCCTTGCCTTCCTCTCCAGAGAGGGAGAAGAATAAATATCTCTTCTCTTAAGACTCACCTTTGGTTTTGACTACTAAATGCTTGCTTTTCTGTTCTTTCATTATTTCTTTTTCTAAGGATTTCTGTGGAGAAAGTGATGTTATCTGTGTCTGCAATATTGTCTTGCCTCAGATTTTATTATGTTTGGTTTACTTAGCACAGATGCAGCAGTGAATAGCAACACCAGTCCTTCCCAGTCATCATCTATCAATGACATTTCATCCATGTCAACAGAGCAAACATTGGCCTCCGATACAGACAGCAGCCTCGATGCCTTGACAGGACCCCTCGAAGGATGTCGGTGATCAGCCAGGATTGCAGACTTGACTTTGGAAAAGATCTCTTGCTTCCATTGGGCCTGAATTGCTTGTAAGTTAATGGAACCAAGTAGAAAAACTCCATGTTCTGCATGTTCTGCTAAAGTAATGCCTGGTTTTTTTTTACTCAGTTGTTATGAAATTGCCTGCTTAATGTTGTAGAATGAAAGCAAATCAATGTTTAAAGAACAAAAGATTTTAAATTTAGACACTATTATAAGCTTTTGTTTGTTTCAGCCTATTTCAGGTGAGCAGTTATAATAGACTTATAGCCAATAACTCCTCTTAAGTGGGTTCATGACTCCAGTCCCAACTGGCAGGCTTCTGTGGCACAATGGTTGTTTACATTTTAGTACAGTATTGCTCATTAGGGGCTTTTTGAATGTATAGTCTCAATGAAGTTTGTTTTAACGTGTGACTGTGGCAGTTTGCTTTATTTAACGACTGGAGCGTTGTACGTAAGTGTGATCTCACACGTTGAATGCTGTCAGTTCTATGTTTAAAGGGCAGTTATTCTTCCACATAGCACTTTTTATTTTATTGAGCCCTTTCTAGCTTCACTTTCCAACAATTCTATCTTCTTGTAGAAGAGAGAAACGTGAACTGTAAAGAATATAGCCATTACTTTGTATTTTACCTGTGAACGTGTGTGTCTAACTTTTCAGTTTTTTAAATGTGGGTGGAAGATATGGCTTAATTAAATGTTAAGGCAGGTTGAGTGACTTATCTGTGAAGCAGTGCCTGTTTAGAAGAGGAGAGAGTGCTAAAATGTTCTGTATTTTCTAGCTTGTGATACTGGTCCTTTACCAAAAACAAACAGAAAAGGAAATTTTATCTGTGATGCTCTTCATTCACTGCAGACTGATAAAAGGATGGATGAGTTGTAGAGACTTGCAGCCTCAAAAAGAGCTGCATAAATGTGTTCCATTTTTTTAGTGGGTCCATTCTGTCTAGTGAGTAATTAAAGAAAGAAAAATGCAGTAGTTTTGAGTCACTTGTAAATTAAGTATTTAGTTAACAGAGTTTAGCTCTATTCTGGCCTTAGGAACAACTCTCTATTTGTACTGGGAGATGAAAACATTATTAGTATGTATTTTCTAAATACAGTGTCAGAGAAGAGGAGATTGAGAATATTTGCTGCTTCAATACAGGCTTATCAGTATAGATTTCAGAACCAGATAATACAAACGTTGCCTGTTACACTGCATAATATGTTGAATTAGAAAATGCATTTGTAGTAGAGTACGGCTTAAATTGCTTTATACTACACTCTTGTGAATTTGTGCACGTTCACTTTGGAGTGCACAGGTGTGAAACTTTGCTAAAGGATCGTGTGTGTGTGCATGCATGTGAGACTAAACTATATTGCTATAAGAGTAATAGAGATGTACAAGATGAGGTAAAACACCACTTTCTTAAAGGCACTATATTTAGCTGTTGATCCAGATACTCTTGACTTGAATATATAAATAGAACTTACAAAATACACTGGCCCAGCCAGCCACTGCATTACTGACATATTTCTCTTGTAAACGAAAACTCTCTGTTGTTTCTGACCTTATGATTTGAAAAGCATCAATTTCTCTTTATGCAAACATTACTTTTGCATTAAAATTGTACCACTTTTTAATAGCTAAATTTGCTCTAGCAAAAATATTAAGGTTTTACTGTCCCAGAAGGTTAAAAAAAAACCCCAAAATGAATCAAGTTCTTAACATTGACTTGAGAATTGTCATCTGGAATCTTGGATTTTTAAAATTCTATTTAAATAAATTGCAGGCTCTTAGGGCTTGGGTTTTTTCTTGTTTGGTTTTAAACCTATGGATACCTTTATTTTTGGATACTGACAATATATGTGAAATGTTTTTAGTGCACTTTTGTCACTGGAAAACAAAAACAAACCCACATTTAAAAATAGCTATTTCCCATAAAGCAGAACAGTACAGGTTGCTGTTCCTTAGCATCTTTTTAATCCTTGTTATTTGTGTAAGTTAAAATTACTAAAGACCTATTCAAAATGAACAGTAGTGATTCACTATGCAAGTAACTTAATTGGATTTCATTTTTCCACATTCTTATCTTTTTCAACTGAAGTTGTGCTGTGCTATGTTCATTTTAACAGTTACTGCTTTAGAAGGCTTAACACAAGAAAGATTTTAGATATTCGGAGTTGAATTTTTCCTATTGGATTTGGTCTGCTCAAAACTATGAGGGTTGGACCAGATGACCTCCAGGTCTCTTCCAGCCTAAATTATTCTGTGATTCAAATTGTCATTTAATGTTTAGCACAACTGCACTATCTCCATGATTTGAACTGGTATCTGACCTTCTGCTAGAACATACTGTTAGTTTGTATATGTATTCTTGATAAAGAATACCCCAGAGATTAACCGAGTTTCTTTGTAAATCTTGTAGGATAGGTTGTCTCATACCTTATTTTTTTAACATCGTTTTGCTATGGCATACATTGAAGCTTCCAAGTATTACAGAGATGTTGCTGCCTTCAGAGTATGCATGAAATGTCTGTGAATATTGTGGATTTTGATTCCAGTATAAGCCAACATCAAATTGCTAATACCTGAATGAACGCTAATCTCAAGAAGACACATATGCAGGTTATATTCAGGAAAACGCATGAAGAACAGATGCATGCTAAAGCTCCCATGCTGTTTCAGTGTGCACATATAGACTATAAATGCACTGCATGCAGATTATATTCATCTAGTTGTATTGCTGACTGCAGGTTAAGTTCAGTGCCACGTTTGTGAAATGGTCGTCAATGCCATGAGAGCTTCAGTGATGGAGAACAAAGTGCACATGTAACTTGACAAGGGTTTAAAAGTTGAGAGTTTGGTGTGCAATAGAATCACTTTTATTCCTAATACTAAAATCGCGTATGTTAAGTGATCCAATTGACCATTTTTTTGCACTTTGGCATTTATAAATATTTATATGTATTTAAAGATTAAGACTATGTGAGTGTGTGTATACATATATATGTAAAGAAACCTGCTCAGTTTTGTAAAAATGAATGTTACTTTTCTTTGAGAGACTATGTATAGTGTTAACACTACTGCAGTAAACATAAACAGTTGATGAAATCTGACTAAAAATAAGTGGTGGTCAAAATAGATACAATCTGAAATCTTAACTGCTCACCTGGAAGAAAGAGGGATCTATGGCTATCAATCAGATTAGTTACGAGAAACATTATGTTAAATATATGAACACTGAGTAGCTGAATGGCATTGCAGAAATGGAGTATGTGTTAAACAGTTCATTTCATCTGTGCTCATATCATTTTTCCTCAAAACCCCACGATCTTTGGAAAGAAAAGCTTGGCATTTTGAACTGTGGATAAGCAGCCTGTAAGTGTGCTTTGAGGAAATACTGTGATATGGCAAATTCAGTTTTATATTGAAAAAGATGAGAAATGAATGTCAAAATGAAGGCTTTGTCTGCATGAATCACATAAAATAAATTAGTCTTATGACTGGAAACGGCTGTTTGCAAACAGCCTTGGAAGTTTTGTAATGTTTCCGGTAAGGGTTTGCATTTCCTTGTCAAAATAAACTCAACCTTAACTAGAAATTAACTAGTTGGTTGTTAAGTTTCAAAAGCTATAAGGAACCAGAGGGCTCTGGAGGTTTTCGTTGTCTTTTTTAAGACCTAACAGAGCATATGTGTTTATTCAAAATTAACTAAGGAAAAAAGTGATTCTATATGTTCAATTTCCCTTTCTTAAAGGAAAATTGGTTTCCTTTTTAGGTCTATTTGACTTTAAATCCTAATTTTATCAATTAAGTAGCATTTAGACATTCAAAATACAGCTGACATCCCAAGTCTCCAAAAACCGAGTGGATGACCCTTCTATTGACAGAAGTGCAGTCCTCTATTTTCATGTGTGCTGGCAGTTGAGATGTTAAAGTGCAGACAAATCTTTCCTGAACTTAATGCTGGTCGGGAGTACAGGTTCAGTCTTGCAGCAATCCAGTTTGTGTGGAGTGTTTCATTTGAACTGTGACACTTGAAGTGGAAGTTTAAGCATGATGAGGGGTAAATGCTGAACAGCCTTTGTCTGTATATTCTACATATGTCATATGGATTCTATCAGGGCTTGATGCTAAACTTAGTGATACCATATACTGGGAACCAAATTCTTTCCTGGGAGGTGTATTGTGGAATTCCTGCTCAGAACTGGTTTTGATCTAGGGATACCAGCACCCAGATGCAGAATTTGGACTTGAGTTCCTGTAGGTGAATCTAGTGATTTCTTTGCTTTTCCAGAGTGTCTTTTGATTTTATTTTTTTTAAGGTGTTGAAATATGACAGAAAAAGTGTATTCTGGCTCATTGTTTTACATATATTTTAGTTTGTCTATTACATGAGTGATAGTGATGTTCTAAAAGCTTATTATACAGCTTACCAGATCAGTTTTATTTTTTGCCCGCTCTGCATGCTAAGAATGTCTGCAGCTAAACTAATGTTTTAAGTAAACCATCTTTTCTCATATTGGTGTTGGAGGAGAGTGGAGAGATAACCATCGTTTCTGTTTGTGTTCTATAAAACGACTATTTTTGTAGCTAAAAGTTCAGTTGTGGGATTGAAATCCCACACAATGTTGCTTTGTGGCTATAAATTTCCCTGGGTCCGCTATTTCAAACAGTATGTATATAACAAGTCCAGTATAAAATCAAACTAATAAAATGCACTCTTCTGCAATTTGTTATTGAAAATATGGCAAATTATTTTGGTCCAAGACTTCACAACAAGGTAAAGAAAATGCATTTAACTCTTTAAGGTTTTTATTCCTTGGTGCTGCTGTTTGTTTTTTGGAAAGGTGCTTGCAGTTTTGCACAGAAGAAATCAACTTTTATTAATTGCTGGGTTTGAAGCACTTTAGGATTCTTCTAAATACGGCGAGTATGTAATGTAAAAAGGAATGACATGAAAGTTTAATGTGTTTGAATTTTGGTTGCCGTCTTTGCTATTCTGATGGATTTGATCAGTGTGTTTCTTTAAATATAAATCTGTTTTCAGAGATTTGAAATGAGAAATCTTTTCAATGGGCCGAAATTTAACCCATAGTAAGAGATCATTTGAGAAACATCTTGTACTCAAATGCCTGTAGGTGACTCAAATGGCAGTGTGACTACCTAGTTATTTATTAGGTAAAGAAACAACAAAGTTACAACAGTGTGTGATCCTATAGCGAGCTCAGATAGCTATGAGCACTGGGATTCTTTTTCTTCAACAAAAAGCTTTTTATAACCTTTAGCTACACATCATAAGGTAGTTGTTTCTGCTGTGGTGAGTTCAGAACATCTGTTTATTGGGACTCCACTGCAGTAGATGCTGTATGAATATACCACAGGAAGACATTGTCCCTGCTCTGAAATGCTAGTCCAAAACCCTGATGCTTTCTAGGGTTTACTTAAGCAAATCTCTGTGTCTTTGTTTCTGTAGTTCAGCACTCTGTAGTTTCTTAGGGTAACAAAAGCAGGGAAGAATGTAACCAGGTAAGACCAGCATTTTATGTTCGCTACCTGAAACAGTCCTATTTGTTACTGATAACAAAGTGAATTTAATACCCATGAGCATATGCTAATGTGTTGTCTTCTAATGGGGAAGATCTTTTTTGAGAAACCAAGCGTGTCACATCATTTTTCTATGAATTCAGATGCTTAAATTGGTGCTAATTTTTTAAAAGAAGATGTAACAGATGGTTAGCAGTGTATTTGTCCATTTTTGATACCTATATTTTCTTAAGTGGTGCCAAGCCAAACTTTATAAAAACAAACTAATATGCATTTTCAGCTTCATCAGATTCCAAATTTTCTTCAAGTAAAATATGTAAACTTCCATGGTAGTTGCTGCTTCTTTGGAGCTATTGCTTTCAAGTGTTGTGTACACTAATAAAATGAACACAGAAAAGACAGCAAAGCATCACTAGCCCTTTCTTGAAGTTACATGATATGTTGGGTTCCCCATGTGGTTTTAGTAGCTTAGTGTAATCAAGATGCTTAATTAAAAGCAAGTCACAGGTACCTATGTGCAGTTAACTCAGTGCAGTGAAGCCTTACCTGGTCATTAAGATAATGTATAAAGTTTATATAAATTTTCGTCTATTTTGAAGAGGGAATAACAAATAGAAATAATTACCTGTTTTCATACAAATCCAAATGTTAATTCCAGAGAATATATTCTATAGTGTACTCCAGAACACATGCTATTAAAGAGTAGAATAGGCTCCTTGAGTGATTTGTTATGAAATTCAATTTTATCTAATGACTCAAAATGATCCCCCTCCAGAAATCTGTTCTTTGAGAGTTTCTTTTGAGATGCCTTTGAGTTTTAACTCCCTTTGGAATGCTTTCTATGGCTTGTTTTGGCCTCCCTTTCCCACCTTCTGTTTACCAAATGTCACAAAAAGTAGCATCAAGCCCTATCGCTTATTACAGTGTTCTGATTTTATGGCCTTAATATTAGTTACAGTATGGTATATAATTTCAGAAGAAAGATGTGCTTTGAAGTCTAATTATATAGATACATGTGGCCTCTTTTGCCTATGAAATTAGGCTTTGATTGTCATATCTCATTCTTGATGCTTGTGCAATAGGAACATGTTCCTTTCAATGCAGTGGCTATTCTGTCTGATGCTGGATTTTGTTTTCAGGATGACTAGAAAGTGTTTAGAGTTATGTTGTTTTTTTTTTTTTTATCAACAGCAGTTGTCCTTCCTTGGTTTTTTTTTGATTGATTTTTTTTTTTTCCCCAGAAAACTAGAATTCCGTAAGGAAAACTGCCAATAACTAGTTCTGAAGTTCCACTTTAAGCCTCATTCTGAAGCTTTGTTTGTTTTTCTCCAAAAACCTTATCGTAAAACCGTACTAAAGCCACTGTAAAATGACAATAAATATGTACACTTAAAAAATGTGAGCAGTCTGTCTTATTTACTGTAGTTATGTTTTCTTTTTCTTGATTCTTCCTGTGTTGGAGTAGAATGTTTTCTGTACCCAAAATGGTGTATGCTCTTAGTTACCCTAAAACCTAAAGTTTTGGTTACCACTTCAGCTTCCATTTAACCATAAAGTAAGTATCGGTATGACAAGGGAATGAAGAACAGCTTTAAGAGGTGGTTGGAGCTGCTTTCTCCTGGAACATTTGGAGACATGAACAGCAGCTGGGTTTACTGCCAAGCGTGTTTTGAAATATTGGGTGTTTTAAGTGACAGAAGCTTGCTTGGTAATACTAGCAGGATCGGTATTCCCATCCATGTGCTTCAATAATGTCAACATCAGATTGTCAGACTTGTTGCAAGTTTCAGGTAAGCTACTGGCTATATATGTGTGTATATGTACACACATATGTATATATACGCACACATATATATACATATACACACATACTTCGGAAGAATTTTCTCTTCACCTTGTGCTCAGACAATGTTGTGTTTCATTTCATTCTCACTGAACAAGGCAGGGGTACGTGTGACTTGGAGAACCTGGTTCCATTGTACTCATTTTGAGGAAGAGGTGAATACTCTTGCAAAGACAGTGATGAGGTTTCCAGGCCCTTTGCAAAGCTTTGATCACGTTGCTTCTGTGGGAGGTTTTGTACCATTAAAGGAAGGGTTCACATCGCTGCCTGTCTAGATCCAGGGCAAGGGCTCTCAGCCAGCCTTTGGTGTTGTAAAAGCCTCACTTGTGACAGTCTGATAAAATTTTTGCAGCAACATTGGTATTTCTTACGTGGAGAACGTGGAAGTTTTCCCTCTTTGTACAGGGTGTTGCAACAGATGATCTGGATAGAGCAGGGATGCTTAGGAGATCGCAAAGCTCTCCTGTATTTGATAGAATGGCTTTTAGGTTGCTTCTTCAGCTAGAGAGGAAGATCTAATTCATTAAATAGTGAACAAAAAAGAATAAAGAAGCAGGATGATAACGTGTGTGCAGGGAAGTACTTTACAAAGCATTATCCAAGTACATTCCTTGCCTTAAGCCGTACCTTTTCTTTGGATTTTGTATATTAATTTCCTGTATGTATTATGTATAGTACTGAAGTTGGCAGGACAGTTGAAGAAAGGTAAAGAGGGACGGAACTGATTAAACAAGACCTCTAATTTTTGAGGCAGGTGGGGCTCAAGAAGACAGATTTTTTTCATAGTAATGAGGTCTCACAAGATGAATTAAAAAAGGGGGGGGGGGGGGGGGGGGGAAGAAACAGGAAGAATATAAATGCCTGGAATTCAGGTTAAAAAGCTGCTCAGTTCTCCATTACTTGGTGTGAAGGTGAGGTGGCAAAGAAACACATTATGGTTCAGTGATGCACATGTGGAAACCCCTCAATGCATGGAAGCAGTTGGCCAGTATGTCATTTTGAATGAAGGAGCTGCAGCATTGCCCTGGGCATGGAATAGGGAAGCGATGCTTCCCTCCAGGAGCCTCCTTGGATAAGCCTGGCCTTTTGATTCACTCCTATTTGATCTTAAGCTGCTTGCTCTTCTCTGGGGAAGAAGAATAACATCTGTATGGTTTCTGCTTATTCATCATGAGCTGTTTTAGTGACACACTGAGTTCTGAAGTACATGGCCACTCTTGCATTTAATCTTGCTGAGGAGCAAATAACAAACCACACTTTATTCTCATATAAAGTACAGTTTTAAATAAAGGACAGGTTAAAGTATACAGGTACCATTGTTCATGTTAAAGTTCTGCAGTGGCATAAAAGAACAGTGGTTATTGTATTAATATTTAGCTGTATATGTGTCATTAATGCGCGTATCAAAACAGTTACCGCTTTTCTCTTGTGGAGAAAGTTACCTCTGGGGACGTGGGAGGGAGGGAGCCTGCCAGTGACAGTTTTAAAACTAATGTGTTCCTATGGGAGTCCTGTAGGGAAGCCAGTTATAATCCAGAGGAACAAATGGCTTTTTAAGAGCTCTTCTCATCTATAAATTAACATCCCTTCAGTGAGAGCACAGGAATGGCACAACAGCTCTGCATCCTGAGCACAGAACCACATCAAAGTGCAAGGGGGAGATGCAACTGTGATGTCTCATTGTTCTTCTGTATTTGTCTTTGAAACAGCTGACTCAAGGATGCAGGTATGAGCTCAGCACTCTTAACAGCTCATGTATTACCTTAGGGTGGCTGGAAGAACACATTCCAGCAGGCACAACATCCCTTGATTAAAACCACTCAGTCACTTGGGCATTGAGTGCATGAGTACAAGGCTTGAGGCTACATGGAAAACATCTATGATGACTGGGAGCTGGTAGTGCAAAGTGTCTGAAAGATTTTTCCAGCGGTGAGAGAAATTAGCATTAGCAGGGTGGAGCAGAGGGATTCAGGATCCGAATGAGTTTGTATCAATGGCTCACTTCATTATTGGCAGCCTAGTTTTTACTGTTGGGTTTCTTATTTTGCCTTTGGAACGGGGGAGTCTGCTGAAATCAGGAGGTGGCCTTTCTCCTACAGCTCGGCTCCAGTGCAAACTGAGCACACCCCTGTTCATTTCCATCTGTTAATTTCCCCAAAGGTTTCAAAAAACTCTTCCATCTCTTTCTGGAGCATTTCATTTCTTTTCTCTGCATCTTCCTTTGCTCTCTCCGCATTTCGCATTTTCATCTCCACAAGACTGTACCACTTGCGCTGCTGTCCCAGTTTTGAATGCATACCCTTAATCTCCGACTGCAGCTCCCTGTTCCGCTGCTCCAGGCTGCTGGGAAGACACACACTGTAAATTACCGGTTTTTTTCCCTCCTCTGTCTTAATAAAGCTTTTTTAAAGCAGCCCTTTCTAACATGCGTTCCCATAAATACAATTGTTGGCATCCCTGATTCTTTTCCAGTTTATGGTGTTACATATTAAAATAAAAGCTGCCTTTTTTAGTTATCCTAATTTCTAATATATATAAATATCATATAGCCAAAGGAGTCAGTTTTGGGGATTGTTGTTTTTGTAGTGGAATACTACAGTAGTCAAAAGGCAAAGGCAATGCAACATCTTTTGGGAAACACTTAGGATATTGCTTGTATTGCAGTTCCCTTGAACTGCAATGGAAAATATAAGCAGAATACAGCAAACAGATAATAAAAAGACCAAAAACCTGGGAAGAGTTCCTTGAGTTCCTTTACTAAGAAAAAGTTGAGGAATTCTTCAAGAAATTAAAGCTTAAATGGATCTTTTATTCATGGCAAAGTGTAATTCAACGGTACCCTACTTGCCGTCTGCTTTAACAATACATGTTGATGTATCTTGTTTTACGTCAATTCACATGATGTGTTTGTAACTTGTAGCTAATGAACAATACTGTACTTAAAATGTTCATTCGTTGTAATTGCGCACTAAAAAAGCGCTGTTAGGAAAGTGGAGCTTGGAAACATTGCTGCCTTTTTTGCTTTGATGACATGCAATGGCCAAATCTCTGCTCAATTTCTAAGATTAGAAATTGGGAGAATACTTCTGAGCGCTTTCCTCAGAGCCGTTTAAATTCATGACTTGCAATTTGTGAAGAATAATGCCTCAGTGCTAACGCTGCTGAGCAGCCTGCGTGTTCTTCCCTAGAGAAATTCTCAGTATTGGATTATGGCAAAAGGGAAGAAGACGCAGCAGAACAGAGGCTTTTCAAAGAGCTTTGCTCAGCCCTGCAAAAAAACCTCTTGTAGATGCTCTGCAGCTTCTCAGCACTTCACATGAAAATGAATTCAAGTAACTCTGAATAACTGCTAACCTAATCCAGTAATGCTGGATTCCTGTGCCATTCACCGTGTTATGTGGAGGCTTTGACTGCAGCAGCATCCCCACACCCTGCTTGTGGCTAAGGATCCCGCATACAACAGGAAGAGCTGCCTTCCCTGAAGGCTCATAGTTTTACAAATCCTTTACCTTGCAATCTTGGATTCATACTCAGCCTTCTGCCTGGACATCAGCATCTTCAGCTTTGCCAGGTGCTGCTGTAGGGAGGTTGGGTTTGCTGGCAGGTCACTGTCACTGTTGTCCATGGGGACGTGTCCTGTGTTTTCCTGATCCTGCAAAACATGGCTTACAGCTGCAGTGGTTCCTTGGGAGTCTTCTGGGTGGGCAAGGCTTGTCAAGTATCTTGAAGGAGGACTTTCCTCAAGCATGTTTAGCAGCGGGAGCCTGCAGAGCATGCCCAGCCAGTGCCACCCGTGCCCTCCAGGCTCTGTCAAAGCCTCAATGCCCTTTCTGTCTGGAGGAGACCTTGTTTTCGTGTCTGTCTCACTCAGCCTTGTCACGGGCTATGAGAGTGTTCTTCCTCCCTACAGCTGCTTGAAGCTTTCCAAATACTTGGAAATCGTCCATTTTGCTGGAGCCTGGATCTTGTTTCAGCCTCCAGCTTTGCTTTCTGTATGCAGCAGGTTGAGGTCTTGAGCTGCTGCTCCCCTCTGCTGCCCGCTCGCCTCTATCCTCATGGCTGGGTTCTCATCTCAGGGACTACTGCTGCTTTCCTACACCCGGGCTGTTCGGTGTAGTTTGCCTGACCTCTGTAGGTGGCCCATTTGATAGCTTGACCAGTTTCATTCCTGGGCTGGGGCAGTGAATTCTGCAGCCCTGTCCTGGGTCTGTGCAGGGGAAGCAGGGCGCCCGCTTTGGCTGCAAGGACAGGGCTCCTTGTGTTCTCCTTCGCCTGCATTAACAAAGAGACGTGTTCCAGCTGGTTTGGCTGCCCTACATCGAGCTGGTCAGGCGTGAGAAAAATGACATGAATGTGAAATGGCTGGCTGGGTCCCTTGTGCATCCTCTGTGTCTGCTCCGGAGAGCAAATCGCAGCGCTGCAGGCAAGGGAGGCCGGCTCCTCCGGTCACGATCCTTCAAGGACAAGAAGCTGGAGGTTAAGGAAAAATAGGCCACGTCAGCGGTACTTCAATTCCTCTTGGGAAAAAACTATTTGATGCGGATAAATACAGAGTGTTTATTTTAGCTGCCTGTTCTCACGAGAGAATCAAGCGCAGTACAGAAATAGCTTGATTATAAGTAAGGAAGAGCGAGCGATGCACGCAGTGTAAATGCATATCTTAAAAATTATGGAGATGGTTTAAAATAAGCTGGAAAATTGTTTCCTCTCCCTGCCCCCCACCTGTTCAGTCTCATGGTGCAAGAGTGAAAATGAGCTTCTAAAGAAAATCTGGGGTGAGGACTGTGTTTGAACAGTGCATGAGGCTTTAGACTTCTGCGGGTGAGATGCTGTGCTGGAGGGAGGTGGGGAGAAAGGCACCAATCTGGTTTTGCAGAAGTAAAGTAATAAACTGACTCAAACACCACCACCACCACCCCCAACCCTGCAGTTGCTGTTAACCTAGATTTTTTCCTCCAGAAAAAGATATTCCTGGAGTATTAATGCCTGTGCTTTACGTGGGTTCTGTGTCTATTAATAAGCTAACAGATGGCTGTAGTTTCTGATGAATCAGATTTGGTTTCATTGATTAATGTTTTCTCCCCACCCCAAAGGAGAGAGGCAGCAGCTGTGCTGACCTGCAGCTGCTATTGCAGGAATCCATCCACACATTGCTGCCCAGCGGGAGGCTGGTATGGAGCTGCTCTGTTGTCCCTAAGTCAGCATAAGGAATGGGACAGCTGAGGGGTCCCCATTTGAGGGCAGGCACATAGGACATGACCTTCTTGGTCCCTTTTGCAGTTATAGTGCTGTAACAATATGATGTGGGTGAAATTAAGGAGGTCAGTGGGATGTAGGAAAATTGGAGACCTCTGGTCATGGCCACCAAGCCAACGTATTGAGGAGATGGGAGATTTAGGTTAGATATAAGGAAGGAACTGTTTACTGTGAGGGTGGTGAGGCACTGGAACAGACTGCCTGAGGTAGTTGTGAATACTCCACCCCTAGCAAGTGTTCAAGGCCAGGTTGGATGAGGCTTGGAGTAACCTGGTCTAGTGGAAGGTGATGCACCGGGTCCTGCAGCAGGAAACTGCTTCTTCAAGCAGGAGACTGCTGTGTGTCCTGAAGACACAGGTACAGAAGGGTTTGTGCAGCTCAGGTAGCTTTCTGTGGCATGGCCAGCGCTGACAGCAGCTGATGTATCAGAAATTGCATCCCAGAGGTTCTTGGACAGTCCCGTAATATCTTTCATAGGGTGGCCACCAAGCTCCACGTTGGGAACTCGAAGTGCATCAAAGCAAGATCAACAGCGTATGGCAGCTGAAATCTCATCTCTGTGCTTCCTCCCCTAATGATACCCTTGATCTGGCGCAGCAGCATATGATGTTGATTCCCCCTCCCCTTCTGGATTTACATTTATTCATATGCCATGTTCTTCTTTCACCTTCCCTACGGCTTCTCGGGGTAGATAGCTTGTACTACTGTACTGACATTTTAAAGGTCAGCAATGAAAAGAGCTGTGTATTTTCTTGCCCCGAGGCATAGGAAGAGCTCTGCTCCAGACTCTCAGCTTGCAGGGAGCTGGGATGTTTTGAGAATTGGTTTCTTATTTTGGACCATTTTGGGATGGAGCTTATGATCCTCTGCGATGACCTCTCCCCCAAGCGCAGAGATGCTGCCATGTGTGGTTAGAATTTAACATGCTTGAAATAGTTTCTCCAGGCGGGCTGTGGGATTCAGCCTCCCTCGGTTCTGGTCCTGTGCCAGCTGCCTGTTCCCCTGCATCCCCTCCAGAGGAGACACTGAGTACCCTCACTTCACCATTTGCACGGTGTCCGTGGTGCTGTGGACAGAGGAGATGCGACTGTTCCAAGAGGGACGTCAATTTGCCCCAGGGACATTGTGTGTTTGAGGGTACTGCTCAAATAAATCTTGTAACTTCCATCACACAAAACCTGATGATGATTGGACTCTGGCTTTGTAAGCCAGGTTTATCAGCGCTTTCACCTCTTCAACCTGGTGGTAGAGACAAGCTCAGCTGCCAGCAAGGGAGAAACCGGAGTGATCTGCACACAGCTTGCAGGGCATCTCCTCAAGCCAGCCTCAACCTCAGTGTGTTAAAGGAGCTCCATGTAGTGCGTGCAGGCAGCCAACTGCTGCCCAAAATGCACTAAGAAGTGTACGCCAACGTGGTTGGGTGGGGGAACACCTAAAAGCCAGCACTCACCCTATTCTTGCTGAGCTCCTTGTGCAGTTGGGCTGGAGAATGTGTCCTGATGTGGGGAAGCAGCACTGGGGGGATGCTGCCCTCCTCAGCAGGAAGCAGTCGGAGCCGTGTCTGTGATGCCAGGATGGATGGGTCTGGGGTTTAATCATTTCAGATGTGCTTTGGGATAATATCTTCATTCTCTTTGCTGACAATGACACACTCGCCCTGAAGTGTCCCTGCTAAACTTGATGTCGTTTATAGTTATCATGAGCTGGGTTAGGCCCATACATTTGTATGAGTTATTTGCTTGCACGCATTTATCCAGACCGAATTTCCACACTCCCTCTTTGTTGTAAAGAAAGAAACAGTTCTCATGGACTGACTTCTTACAGGATGATTTGTCTTGAGCTATGGTTGGAAGCTAGAACCCAATAAACAAGCATGAAGTGGTTTTTGTATTAACAAAACTACTTGTAGTCAACGTTGTGTATCTAAACTTGAATTTATTGCTATCTTGGTTTGCTATTAATGAATTGAAAGCTTTTCCCTTGCTGTTTGTTTTCAGCCTGGGCTTCCCTGATGTTAAATGATGAATCTCGGAGTCTCAGCTCTTGTTTTCCTCTTGCACTTGAATTAAAAATAAAATCTATTTCCTTTGCTTTTCTGTTTTCAAATCCCATTTGGTCTTTTTAACTCTGAATGACCCCTTTACTGTGCAAAGTATGGTGAATAATGGAAACAAAGTAAATGTTCTCTCTGCACCTGCAGAAAGAGGCCCAAGATACCTCAGCCTTGGCTGGGACAGGTTCTGGTTCCAGGTGCTTACTGACTGCAGGAGCCTGGACTCATTTAAACTGCTGGCAGCAGTCCTGTGTTGGTTGATAACAATCTCTTTGCGCAGCGAAACAGCAACACAATAATAAAAAGCAAACTTCCATAACCTGATTTTGAGAGCTAATTAAATTTTTGATCTTTGTTTGCCTTTTTATGATGCTTATTCTTTATACAAACGTGTTGCCACATCCCAGCAGAGAAGGAAGAGGCACCTATGGCTTGATGCCTGGAGAACCTGAGCCTCTTAAGCTTTGAGGCTTGTCGTGACTGTTGTGTATTGCCCTGTCTGCATAACCTAATGCTCTGTGCATAAATACAGGGTCTGCAGCAGGATTGCATGACAGAGGATAAGGAAACTGCTTGGAAAATAGAGCTGGAGCCTCCTTACTGTGCCCCAGCAAAGAGCTGCAGCTGACTGCGGTATCACCGCCATCCCTGCCAGAGCCAGGTCATATCTCTGCAAGCAGCCACTACCCATCTGTAACGCTCCTGGCTAGAGCTGCCCGGGGGCTTTGGAGTCCTTCCCGATGGGAGATGCTGTCAAATGTAAGGGGTTGTTGCTGCTGGAGAGCAGGAAGGAGCGGGAAAGCAAAATGACCTTTTCCCTCCAGAGAAGAACAGTAGCATTCAGCCGCTTACCCACTAGATGTCACGGTTGGGTCTGGGTTTGTGCTGCTGCCATCAGCGCTGCCTGAGTCCGAGCGGCTTGCGAGGAAAAATCGCTCGATTTATTCGGTTTGGTGTCAGTTTGTGACCAACATCTTACAAAAACAAGCTATAAATTAATTATCATCGCTTAAACGAGGGCAAAAGGGCTGGTGAGGGGGAATGGTTAAAAAGCAGAGGCTTCTGGCAGGAGAGGGCACTGTGCGCTTTGCTATATCCAAGGGAATGTGCGTTTAGGATGAGTTTATTTTAGGTGGGATGCTGTGCAGCCACAGACCCACCGCCCCATTCCCGTTGTGGTGATACAGGCGCTGGGCCATGCGGAAAGGCTTCTGAGGAAAGAGCCTGTGAGCCCAGAGGTGCTCCCTTGCTCCTCTTCCTGTACCACGCTGGTTTGGGATTAAAACCTGCTTTGGACATTAATGCTGGGTTAAAGTGGGTAGGGGGATGTTGATGGAAAGGCCTGGGAGAAGGCAGAGGGAGCATGGGGAGGGATGAACCAGAGCTGCAGCATGGGCAGCATCTGCACTGCTCTTCCATAAAAGCATCCTCATTAAATATATGCAGATAGCTTTCATCCAAGAAGATTTTCTCCCCCCTCATCTTTATTCTGTGTATTAATCATAGTTTTCCTGTTTTCTTTAAGTGTAGGGCATACATCTGGGAGGGAAATGGTGTTTCATTTGAAACCTGTGTTCAAATTAACTCGCTCATCCTTCATTTTCTTCTGTACAATAGCTCCTGTCATGTTATAATGGGGAAAAACTGCTTGGAAGAGACCCTCCCAAACTGCCTTTCTCGGGGACTCTGTTTTCAATTGGAGGCAGTTTTGATGCAATTCCCTGCTTCATTTTTATTTCAGCTCTGCAGATCTTCGAGGAAAGGTTTCAAATACTCGGTTTTTTTCAGGGCTAAAGGCAAACTTGTGCTTTCAAAATGACCCTCAACCACTCACAGGGAGCAGCCTGATTAGTTCAGCGTTTGTATTTCTGGTTAACATTAATGGGAGCTGCTGGTTTTCAGGCTGTCACTCAGCCTTAAGGATGGGTCCCATCCCAAGGCATGTTTCCATGTGGGACTTTTGCCTTTGCATAAGGACAAGGCTTTGACTTTAAAATAGCAGAAACGTTGAGGGCTCCTTCAGCCCCTCTGGAAATGATCATTTTAACAAATCCCTGCTACTCTGCTTCAAGCAAGCTGTTGTTTTTAGCTGCATTCTGGATGGTGTCTGTAAACACAGCAGCTGCATGCAAAAGGAACTTTCCAGCAGTGCAGGATATGAAAAGAATCTTATTACCAGTTAAAAGAAGCCAGCAAGAAAGGCTCAAAGAGCTTGGGTGATGCCAGCTTCCTATCAGCTCCAACAATAGTCTAGACATCGCGGAGAGCCATCAGATAAATGTGATGTACACCCCACATTTACAGCTCTGCATCTCTTAAAGAGAGCTGGGAAAAGTGAGCTTTTCTCCAGGGACTGGTAAACTCTAAAGCGCTCCTTCTTTCCTCTGTCCCTTCTTTTATTATTTCTTTCCCTCTCATATCTGGTCCCATGGGTCACCTCTTCAGTGAATCACAACATAAAGCGTGCGATGATGACCTTCATTTAATGTCATTAACCTAGCTGACATCCGTGCTCAGAAACCCCCTTGCTTTTTGCAAACTCTTCTGGGGCAGGGATATGGTTGCTTCATTCTGACTGAGCATCCAGCCCTGCTGCAGGAGCTGGAGATGCGCTGGAGCTGTCAGAGCTTGGATGGGCTCTATCTGGAGGTTGGATGGCTTCATTATCCCCTTCCCTGTGCTTTTCCTGAGGGTGGTGGAGATGGGATGGCCTGGCCCTGCTCTGATCATTCCCCTCAGCTCCAACCTGCTCTCCTGTCTGCTCAGTTAGCCCCTGTAGCAGGGTACCCTACCATGGAGCAGCTTGCTTTGCTGAGGACCATTCCTGAGTCAAGTGCAGCCATCTCCTCCTGAGCCAGGCTGCTTTTCATGGCAAGAATAAACCAGCTGCAGAATTCAATTTGTAAAATATTGCAAAACTTTGCCCCAAAACCCCACAATCTCTTTCTATTTGGCAAGTTCCATTACTTGCTGCAGTGCAAAGCCAGGGATCAAAGTGGGGTTTGAGCCATGCCTTATGGCCAGCCGAGCTGTGGGCGATGCCACAGGAGAGACTTGGCTCAGCTTGTCTGCACTGAGGAGGTTCCCAGAAGAGAAATAGCAAAAAGCCAGAGGAAATCCTGCTCTCATGAAGTCTTCTGGCCAGACAGAAGGAGAAAATGCCAGGAATTCCCCAGGAAAACCTGTAGTCTTTGACTTCCCAGCTGAACTGTCCAGAGCTGTGTGGGATGGAGGAGCATGGTGCTTGCGGGTGTCCTGCCTCCCCACCAGCACCCACACTGGTTATTTCTTACAGGGCTCTTTGTCTTTTAGCAACGTTCAAACAAGATTTATTTGGTGCTCCTGGATGTTTTCTTCTTGTCATCTGTGTTGACACAATCGTTTTGGGCAGTGTGTTACTATTATTAGTAGTACTGTTAGCATTATTAGTATTAGTATGTGGTTGCCCCATCCCTGGCAGTGTTCAAGGCCAGGTTGGGCAGGGCTTGGAGCAACCTGCTCTAGTGGAAGGTGTCCTTGCCTGTGGCAAGGGATTGGAACTGGATGAGCTTTAAGGTCCCTTCAACCCAAACCACCCTCTGATTCTGTGTTGAGCTGGTACATGGCTGCTTTGTTTGTATGTTACAGGGGGAAAAGGCAGCAGGAGGCTTGTGGAAAAGTAGCGCTTCTTTGCTAACATTATGGAGAATACAGCACAAAATTCACCAATCCCAAGCAAAGATACTGAAGAAAGAGGGAAGAAAGGAGATAATAATAGTGTAGTCACTTAAGTTATTTTATCTCAGCAAAGCAAGCTGACCGCAATAAACTCAGTGGAAGGAATAAATTCGTGCACTTATTCAAACTGATTAGAAAAATGCATGTTAAAATTGAATCAAGTGATAACTTTAGAGGGCTTAAAATTATGGCCATAAGAAGCCCTAACAATGGTTTGCAGGTACTTGACTTAAAGTTGTTCCTGTTTAATCATTGCCCTGTGAAAACGATTTCCTTTTCCCTGTATCCACTGCTGGGGGCTGTGTGCCTCACTGAGAGGGTTTAAATTGCCCTTCAGCTCTGGGTCCTGCCTGTGGGGTCAGTCCTTTCTGCTTCCCTCATCCCTCCATCCAGGGAAGCCTCGCATGGGTGAGGGACAGACTCGGGATGCCCAGTTCATCCCACCCACTTCAGAATCTGGGGGAGAACAAAGCGAAATGGTGGGTGAGCTCTGTCCTGCTCTGATGCCACTGGCCAAGCAGGGCAGATTGAGGGGGAAAGCAGCGTGTTAAGCCCTCTAATTAAATCACTTCTTAAATGTCACTTGAAGAGAGTGGTCTTTATGTTGAGTCGTTACCAGCCATTTGCATGTACAATAACAACAGGGAAAAAGATAAAAAATCAATGCAGGAATCAATAGAGAGCTCCCTGCTCCGGGTCTTTTGCCCGGGGCTTGTCATTAGTAGATGTTCAAGGAGCAGAGTGCTATTAATTAGAGGAAACATTTGCAATCCAGAGGAAATGACTGGCAGCTGGATAATGCTGGGGTGTTTTTTAACGGAGTTTTTGGAGGTGGAGTTGTTTTCCCTTCTCTTCTGGACTCCTCTGTGGTCCAAGTGAAGAATCTCCTTCCCACCTGTGTTTTGAAGGAGGACTTTTCTCACCTGGGCCTTTGGGAAAGGGTGAATTTCCAAGACAAGTGAGCAAAAGCCAGGGACAGCCCTGCTTGAGTTTAGCCCCTCTCTTAAATCGTTGGGCAGTGAATCTTTCATCCTTCCTCTCTTGTAACCTTCCCCCCAGCAGCGCTGAGCATCCTCTGAATGCTGCTGGAAGCCTCAGCCCTGGCCTGAGCAGGACCAGGACCAGGCAGGTGGGTTGAGCATCACAGTTCACCTTTATCCAAATGGAGTGGCTTGCATCAAACCTCCAGGTAAAAGCTTTACTGCCCACCGCAGCTGCCCCCGGGGCTGTAGCATCCCATCATCCACAGCTCACGGCACCACTGAATGGGAGTATTGGTGCTGTGGCCTTTGGCTGCTCATCCCTGATCACTGGGAAATGCCTCTGTGCTGGAATTCAGTTTTGGAGCTTCCAGTCCACTCATCTGCAAATATCATTTATCACAGTCATAGAAGCATAGAATCCCAGCCTGGTTTGGTTCGGAAGGGACCTTAAAGCTCATTCAGTTCCAATCCCCTGCCACAGGCAGGAACACCTTCCACTAGAGCAGGCTGCTCCAACCCCCATCCAAATTGGCCTATTATTGTCTGTGGTTGTGTATTTACTGTAGTTAATAACCATACACTGAAGCCACATTTAAGATACTCTTTCTCCTCTGCAATATGGTTTAGCTGATTCAAGGCAGCCGCTATTTGGTGGCTTTGTATTTTGGGGTTTTTTTTGTTACTATTACTGGCTTGAGATCATTTAAAGGCCCCAGGGAGGATGAGGGATTAAAAAAATTCTCTTTAAAACCAGCAATTATTCTTAGTAAAATATTCTAAATAATTCATTGCTTATTGGCTGCAGCGTACTATTAAATGCCTTTTAGCTACTCCTTGTGTAAACTCTTAAGGCCCTGGTCCAAAGCCAAGCTCAGGTTAATGATGGCATTTTCTGAAGGAAGCTCAGTGCTGCTGATAAAGCAGCTCCTGCGAACAGCCCCACGGAGCCAGACATGGTCCTGGCAGTGTGGGACTGTGGGTGCCCATGCTGGGACCTGGTGATGCTGCCAGCACCCATCCAGCAGCCGTCCTGCAGACACAGCACCATGGCAAGACATGAGGAGGAGGGCTGAGGCTCTCCCCCACGCCATGAGGCAGGGAGATCCCATTAGACCCCATCACGGGACTTAGGTCTGAGGCTTTGGGCAGTAGTTTCACCACTGCTTGTATCAGCACGGCTGTCTTATTTGTAGGATTAGATCTTAGACACATCGCGGCTTGTTGGATGAAGCCTTTCAGTGTGTACTGTTGTTCCTCCAGTGATAGAGAGGCGTGTGTGGGCATTTGCCAATGCCACTGTCCTTGACTGTAACCATTTTCTGAGGATAGCTGCACTTAGAAAGTCTTCTCATTCTTGCCCATGTTCTGCAGAACCTGGGTTGAAAATGTATTCATGTAACCCTCTTTCAACAGTAACCATCAGGATTTAAGCATGGGAACAACTGCCTTTAAAGCATGGAAGAAAGGGCAATAAATGAGAACACAGCAGTTGCTCTATTAACTTGCTTCTCCAGCAGCCTGTTTTCTATGCATGTATGCTGGAGATAAATGAATGCTCAGCAGGCTGGGCTCAGCACAGTGCCAAGCATTCCCCATCTTTGTAGTGTGAAGGTGGTTTTTCTTTCTTTATCATATGCCTGCTCACCTCCACTATGTGTTTGTTTCTATTTGGGTTAATCCCAATTGTTTCCTTTGCTACATGTGCTTCAGCCCCTAACTCTGACCGGAATGAGTCCTTGCTTGACCCATAGTGAAAGGCTGGGTGAGAGGGCTGAACTGGGCGCAGCATTAGACCCCAGTCATCTGCCTCCAGCTCATCTCTTTAAGCATCATTTTCTGGTGCAGCTATAATGTAAAGGCTGAAAGAGCTGGAGGCACCAAAATTTGTATTTAGATTTCCTCTCTAAAGCTGAAGTTGTATCTGCCCATTAGCAGGTATCAGCAGCTTTTTGCAGAGAAGATCCTGAACACTTGGGCACAAAGTAAGAACTAGGACAGGGCTCAGCAGCCATCACGTCCGCCACATCTCAAGGGCGTTTTCATCTGGGATTCAAGCAGAGCTCATGGGGTCTGTAGGACAAGGCATGATTCCAGAGGAAATGGCTGGTGGAACTATGGAAGGTTTTCCAGTTTCAATTGCACTTAAAAGATGAACATTGAGGACTTTTACCCGTTTGTTTTGTTATTTGCAATGTAAGATAGGTGGGATCATGACTTAAACCACAGAACCATCGGCAGAGGTGATTCAGCTTCACTTCCAAGAAACAGTATTTTGTTCCTAGACCTGAAAAATACCCATCTCAGCTGCTGGCCCTCCTCCAGAAGCCACTCACCCCATGGCACTGGGGTCTTCAGGCTCAGCTAAAGACACAGGGTTTGCAGGATCCAGCTCAAGGTGTCATTTGGAAGGCAGCGGACATGAGTAAAGTCTGTTCCCCCCGAAGGTCTCCAAGCATTTCACAAATAGTGACCTTCACCTGTATCTCCTGGTGGTGGGTAAACAGTAAAATACTAATTTTACAGATGGCTAAACAGCGAAGAGTGTTCAAATGACTTAACCGAGGTCAGAGCAGACAGCGGAGGGGCTGCGAGGAGAGCCCCATCCTGCTCAATCCCATCACTTCCTCTAATAGCTCCGAGCAGCCCCTGCATTTAGCAGGGCTTGATGGCATGGTGTGGAATTTAAATGGACCTCAATTTTGTATACAGCAACTGTCAGGATATAAACTGCATTTTTCAGAGTAAATATTTTATCTGATCGTTTTGTAAGGCCTCTTGCATTTCAAATTGCACTCGGCAGAAGCCAGGCTCTGGGAAATCAGAAAATAAGCTGCCTCCTGAGTGACAGCTATGAGGGAACAGGCGAGTTAAGGGATTAATTTGTTTGATTAAATCTTTAAAGTTTACTCTGAGAGTGCAGACAGGCCTGCAGATTACAGCACGGGTGCAGTGGTGGGCAAAGTAGTTATTTAGATAGAGCCCATGTGCTATCTTCCATTTTTCTCAGTCCATAATTACTAATAAATAAAATAAAAGCAAACCCACAACCAAAGCAGTGGAATTAATTACCAGGCTATTTTTGCTCCTCCAGGATAATCAAATAGTGTGGATGACTGATGATAACCCCAATGCCTCTTGCAGCCACCAGCCCCCGGACACCAGAGCTCCAGGGAGAAAACCATTGGTGTAAATCACTGCACTGGGACTGATCAGTTCCGCAGCTCATGCTCCAAGGAGAAACTACACTTTATCTGGAAGGAGCTCCAGTGTTTAGACAACATAAATTGTGTCTGGATCAGGCTCTTATCAGGTATTTAAAGATGTGCAGCTTGTATTTCTATTGCACTGCTGAAATCAGGAGCCAAGGCAGCCACGTATCAAACTTACTGGCCAGAAGTGAAATGTCTGACCCTAAATTGAAAACACAAGCATTGACCGTGGCCATGGTATTTACAAGTACTTTCAAAAGCTGCTGTGGATCATAGGATCATAGACTGGTTTGGGTTGGAAGACGTCTTTAAATGCCATCTCATCCAACTCGTCCAGTGGAAGAGGAAGCTACTCATACAAATCTGAACTCATGTTCAAAAGGCACCAAGAGTCTTGCTGTGTACAAACTATTGAACGCTGCCAGGTTTTATGCTAACAACAGCTCAGGCATTGACCCAGACACAGCTGGGCCTGTAAATTAACATTATGGCCCAATTCATCAGGCTGGGTAATTTCTTCTTTTCTGTGGCTCACAAGTGGAGCAAAGTGTCTTACAGTGCCTTGAGCTTCATCTTTTTCATCATCAATGGAGATCAGCCCATTTGCTTGCTGGTAGTGGGTCTGTCCTGTCGGCATCCAGGAGACAACAAATTCCCATCTGCCACCCCTATGGAGATACCAGGGGCCTTCCCCTGTTCCTCCCCACCTTCCTTCATGTCAGGACTCCAAAACACAACAACAACAGCAAATCCCAAATGGGAAAGGACCGAATTAGCTCCAGACAAATTGGCCACATTTGGCAGTGGGGGATTTACATTCAGCTTCGGGGGATGAGGTGGGTGTGAGGGTGCATGAAACTGTCCTGGTGCAGCAGGATTTGTGTACTGTGTGTGGCTGGGGGCTCAGTGAGAGATGGTGAAGAGGCTCTGGCCAGTGCTGCAGCCCAGGAGGACTTTTGCTGAGGTATTTTTTACCTTCCCAAACATTAAGGCAATTGCTGAAAGCAATTGAAGCATTCAATGCTGAAAGTATTGAAGGTAGAAACAGGTTGGAGACACTGAAGGTTTTGATCATGTTTATGAGATCTGTTTTCATTAGGGCTAAGAGACTGAGCAGTCCCCATTTCTCATCCTTTCTGCAGAGCCTCCAGTCCCATTCATTGGCACCCACCAACGCATCTTCTGAGAAGTGGCTTCCGTGTCGCTGGCCATTTGTTGCTGCCATCTGAAAACATAAGCACACTCACTTAAATCAGCACTAATTTATGTTGGGTTTTTCTCCATTTTCCCTATGTTATGCAATGCAGCAGGAGCAGGGCAACACAGGCTTTCACTTTATTTAATTACTTGAATGCAACAGTTCCCAGCCCGCCGCAGGCTGCAGTGCACCGGCTGTCACGGAGGAGCAGCTGAGGAAGCTGTTTATTAATAGTTTTCTCCCTAGAAACATGAAGCTGGCTTTTCATAACGCCAATGTTAATGATGGGTTAAGGTGCTGCTAATTAAGAACAAACCTTTCCTGGGACACATTAGGGAGATTTGAGTTGCTGGGGTTCAGATCCTCCCCACACCCCTGGCCCAGGTGGTGCCTTCAACTGCATTAATCACTTCAGGGCCAATAATCCACCCAATTTGCCCTCAGCTACCCAGAAGGTGGGAATGAGCTCGTTACAGAGGTTGGATCTCCACCCAATGGCCCTAGGGCGGGCAGGTATAAATGAGGGGCAACCGCCAGAACCAGGCCTGTGCAGTGTGGTTGAGGTTGGAGGTGTGTTGACTTTGTGTTGTGTGATTATATTAAAGAATTTTGCTTTTGATTTGGGTTTTGAAGGGCAGAAGTGGCTTTGGAGTTGTAGTTGATCAAAGCTGACCAAAGGAGATACCGGGTAGGCAGTATTTCTTTAATGGGATAAATTGCAGGAGACCTCAGTGTGTTCAAATACTCACTGAGTGCTTGTATTCTTGTACCAGGCTTGTAAATGGGTGGTGTATGGGGTGAGTATCCATTTTGTGTGAATGGTGGCCTAGGTGGGAGGGGTAAGCAGGGTGTCCCCCTGATTTGGTGGCCGCATAGGGAAGCATTCAGTGTGGGGCAGGACTCTTGTAGGTGGTGACTCAGAGCCTCCCCCTTTGGTCTGAGGTTCATCAGTCCCTGCAGCTTGTTCCATTGTGCCTGGTTTGAGATGCGGTTTGGTTGGTGTCCCTCTGGAAACCCTGACCATGGTGTGTGCCAGCGTGCTGGGCTGGACTCACTTGGGTTGAGGCTTGCCAGAAGTGATGGCTCCTGGTGATGCTGAGGCATCACTGTGCTGTGGGCAGGGCAGCCAATGAATGTCAACATCAGCCTTGCTTTTTGTTTGCCATTAATGCTTTAGTCCTTGAGCTCTTGCTGTCTTCAAGGCACACAGGCCTGTTCAGCCAGTGAATAGTAGCCTTTATTTTGTTGTCTTTAAAACAATAAAGGTCCTTTTGTGGAAAGTGAATGGAAGATCAGGTTATAAAAATCCTACAGGTGTAATGTGGTGAAGTACTGAAAAGTGCAGGTCCCTCTCTTGATCGCATCACTTAGATGTTATCCACACAGGTACCAGGGCGAAAGAAGAACCCAGATTATTAAAGCCATGATTCAAGGGCAGTTAAACAATATGCATCCATGATGCATTGGAGGAGTGGTTTCTGAACTACGGAAGAATGGGGCTGTGAGTGAAAGAAAACATGGTTGTGGCAGCGCTGGTTTTACCCCTGTGCAACTCCCTCAGGAGTTGTTCCTTGCTCCCTTGTATTTCAGTTGACTGAAAGCAGCAGAGCTTTGCTGACTTGTGTCAAAGTGAGGGTCTGACCGACAGAGTTTGGTTTGCTCTGGGGTTGGTGCTCATGAACAGGTATGTGAAGAAAGCGGGAATGATTGTGTGCAGATCTTGAGTGACTTGATTGATGGATGATGTGTTCACTGTAAAATGACAGATTTTCAACACAAGCACCGTCCTGTAGCTTTTCCCTACGTCTGGTAATGTATCAGTCTTCTAGTTTGGTTAGTGGTAGAGAATAGGAGCTGTGTATAAACTTATACAGCTTCAAAATTGAACACAAGTCTTTCCCACTGTCCTGGTCAAAATGATGGTCCTAGGACAAACCCAAAGGAGCTCTCCTGAAGCTGCAGCAGAGGCTCTGAGTTCATGTTGTGGTGCTGAGAATGGGATGATCCTGCTGAAGTCTTGTAGAGAATGGCCCTGAGCTGTGACTTAATTGCACTTCTGGTGTTCTTTCCTTCTATTATTATTCCAGAAGCAGTCTGGATTCCCATGATGTTCTATTGTTATGCATATGTAGGAAAGAGTCTGGTGAGAGCCAGCTTATGGTGTAGAAAGAAACATACTGGGGGACTGAATGCCTCTGGGATGAGGTTTAAACTGTTTCCTCACCCAAGTCCTCCAAAGTGAAGGAAGGGCTGAGGCAGTGGTGCCGCAGGTAATGTTCTCGTTCTCACAGAGAGCATCACTGCTGTCCTGTGATGCTCTCAATCTTTCCCTACAACCTAAAGCCAATATCTAGGATTTCTGGGTGGCACGACCCAAAATGTGCAAGATGTAGCAAAATGGTGGAAAATGGCTTTCTAAACCTGCCCTAGATACCGTAATAGCCTGTTCTCACTGGTGGCTCTATCACCCTGAGCTGCCCCTATAAGGGGTATGGGGAAGGGCTTGGAGCAATATCCCTCCTGCTCATGCTGGAAAGGGGCCTCCATCCAAACAGCTGTCCAGGATAGCTGCAGATCCATTTGGTGTGTTTACGATACTACCTCTGATGTCATCTTGTCCTCTGTGACCACCGCTGCATTGCAGGGAAACCCATCCTAATGATGGGGAAATTCCTTGTATAATTAACTCTTGCATCTTGCCCATAATAGACCTTTAACAGTGAAAGCATTATCGACCCCTGGCAAAGAAGAGTCATGGAACCATCCCCATTAATGAAAACAAATCTTATGGAGTTCAGATATTCTTCTATCTCTGGCTAGAGTGCAGATAGAACTCAGGAAAAATGAGTCATGTTCAGCTCTGTTGGACCCCTGCACATATTAGACCCCTGCACATATTAAACCCCTGCAGAGACTTCTGCACCACTGGTTTGCTGTTTGGATGGAGAGAGGAGGGCATTTGCTTGTCAGGGATGAAATGGGGAAACTGGGGCACAAGGCATCAAGATCACTGCTCTAAATGGATTCAGGTCCATCTGGTGTGTTTAAGCTGCTGCAGATGATGAAAAGGGCTTTTCTGAAGGTCTTATCTTTGCAGTATAAGAGGAGGCGATGGAAGGAGATGTCCGTTTTCATACTACTGAAGTCTGAAGCAACAGCGGATGTAATGTTGGGCTGGTTTGGGAGCTCTGCTCTGTGCTGGCAGCCTGCACTGCTGGGGCTTACCCATGGCAGCCAGCCAGGCACCAGGACCGGGGCTTGGGCTTCCCAAAGCTTCCCACTGCCCCTGGCTGCTCAGAACTCCCTGGTTTACCTCTTCTACCTGCCTCCTGCTGTTCAACTTGGAGCTTTCTGAGGGAGGAGCCTGAGTTTGCATGAGATCTGAAAGCAAAGACTTCCCAGCTAGCAGTAAATGAGCACTCTCCAGGTATGGGAAAACTCTTGATAAGTGTGTAGAACCTTTACATTGTTTTCAGAGGAATTTAGACAAGGTTGCCATCACTGCCCCCATTTTACGGCTTGAAAAGCTGAGGCATAGAAAGCAAAGATCTCTCCAAACATGCCAGGCAGCAGAGAACCACTGCATCTCCTAAAAGTCAGGGCAGACCATACCTAGTACAGCACCTCCTTGTTCTAAAAATCCACATCTCTCCAATCTAAGGACCTTATTCCCCAGGCTGCATTTTCAGAGTCGGGGAAGCCAATTTAAAATGAAATACCAAAGCTGTAAGACTTTGGTTCTGTTCTAAAAACAGAAGCACTTGATGAGCAAAAGGAACTTACAATATTTTGTCCTTGTTTGCCATTTTAAGTGTAACCCCCCCATGCTCTTCTTGTTAGTGCAGCATAAGTATTTAGCAAAGCATTCATCTTGCTTGTCACTAATAACATGCAAATTAAACACCTGCTCTAGGACTTGGCAGTGCTTTGTTCCATTAGATGGTATTGACATGTCAGATATTGGGACTTTAATTCAGAAAAACGGGGCCATTTTCATTTATCTCTCCTAATGAAGAATGAAGGTGTGTGCTGATATAGGGCTGCCCACAGCATTGCAGCCAAAAGTGAGAAACAATACTTAATATAGCCACTAAATTACATGTGACATCTCATTTAAAGATAAACAGCCTGAAGGCACGTGTCCGAATGGCACTGATGAAATCTTTAAGTGTTCCTTTGAATTTTCATTTAACCAGCAATTTGGTAGTGAAGGTGCTGTGCAGGCCAGGGGATGGCAAGAGCTGCTACTTAAAATGTGAGCTAAAGCAAGAGAAAGCTACAAGTCCGAAGGGAAGCAGAAATGGATCGATCCAGACATTCCTCACCAGGCCCAAAGGAAAATAGGAGCTGTATCCAGTAGATGATGGTCATGAGATGAGTGGATGGGGCTTTCGTGCTGTGGGATGTCGAAACTCGCTTGTCCCCATTTGCAGAGCTGGGCTGTGATGCTTGTACCATGGCATGGGGCTGTGTTTCAGTCTTGAAGGGTTATATGTGCACAGTGAATGATGTCCTGGCTGGACACCTCATCTTCTATTTTAATCCACTGCTTTGGTCTCCTTAGTTGCTGGAAGACCTTCTCCCCCAAGAGCCACTCTGCATCCTCTTTGCTCTGGTTCAAGCTCATTTCTTCCTGATTGATCCATCACAAGCATGGAAAACAGGTCCAGCTTGGTAAGGAAGCCCTGTATGCATTTGAAACTCATCATATTCCCCTCCTGCTCCATTTTCCAGCTAAATAGTTTGGCCCAGTTCACTCAGTGTTCTTCCACCAGCTTCCCTGGCTGCTTTTGTTTTCCCCTGGACCTGTTGTGCCTGGCTTTGCTGTGTGATGCCCAGCTAGACACAGTAATTAAGCTGAGGCTCTTTCAGTGAAAAACAGTGAAGGAAGATTCTGGTTTTTAGGATTCTGTTCCTGTTTGTGCAATAGAAAGCACTGATTTTTGAGTAGGGCTTCATCCTGTGATTTTTGCTTGTGTGGGCAGTCTGGGCCATCAAGAGCCAACTAATGCCCTGTTTGTGTGTGCAGCTGGGGCTTCTTGGTACCCTGCACAGCCTGTTCCTAGAGGCAGGCCCTGGGGCAAAGCATCTTGTGATAAAAAGAAGCCCTCCAGAGGGAAAGCACAAAGAGCCATATTCCCCTATCAATACTTGCCCGTCTCTTGAAGTGACTGCTTGAACTGGTGTTTCTATGATGTTTTTCCACTGCTGTCCTTGGATGATTGTCTTTGATTTACTTTCAAGTAATTTCTTTTGAAAAGTGCTCCAGAGATGAGCTCTGTGATTTGCGTCCAACTCACCTAAATTTGTACCAGATTGTTTGCTTGCCTGTTTTCCTGCAGAACATAGCCAGCAGCAGCAGGAACAAGCTCAAGCAGAGGGTGCTTCTGCCACCAGACACTGAACACACAAATGCCTAGGATGCAGAGCTTCGAAAACATTCAGCAGCATGGAAAAGCCATGCCACAGAGGCAAACAGCAGGCGTGACCAGGCCATTCCCCTCCAGATCTTTGATTAGTCCCTTTTAATGGGATTTCACTAGCATTTGACCAGTCGTCTTCATGGTCACCCATTATCAGCTCCAGCCAACCCCCTTGCATTCACTACATGTTTCTTTGCTTCTCCTTGATAAATGTCAGGTTTGATCTATGATGCAGCTCTCTGAATTTCCTGGTATGGGGTCACTTGGCATTCAACATGTGGAAAGATCATGTACTTTTACTTGTTCAGTCTTGATTCTGATCAAGAGAAGAGTTGATGTCATTTCAGCATTCCTAAAGCTCCCCCTCCCTTCTGTTTTTTTTTTTTAGAGTATAAAGCAGTTCGACACAGGCTGTGCTTTGTTGATTCTTATTTTTTGCATCTTGCAATGTGGCAATACCCATAATAAACACAGGCTGGGGTTGCTTGTGAAGAAGCCACACTTAACTTTAAGTAAATCCCTTCCTGTTCCTCCAAAGAGGTTTACAATTTGCCTCATTAAAAATAATAGGAATCAATGCATTTCCCTTCACATAAAATATTCAAAGCAGTCTGATGAGGTTTATCATTTAATAAATAATTTGCATGCCCAGGGCACTTCCCAGCAGAGAATGAGTACTTCACAATTCTTTCCAGTGCCTGGCCATGCAACTCGCCTCTAGCACAGAGTTCTTAATTCGCGTAGTACCTCTCAGTGATGTGCAGTTGTACACCTGTGCCCAAATGCTTTTTAATTGTGGCTGGCATGCGCTTCCCCTGCTGTCTTTCAAGCCATAAGGAAGTCATACCTGCTAAATCTCATGCTGTTTTGTGATGGAGACAGTGGCCTGTTAAAAGCTGGACCTACTCCACCAACTAAGCAGGAATTGGGTGTTTCTAAGACCCAGCCACACTTAGACCACTGAAGTTTCTGGGTGTGTTATAGCCTTTAACTCACTTGCCTCCCCACAGCCCATGAGAAATGGAGCTTTTCCATATTGCCTTTTGTCTAGCTGGGAATCGAGGACTGGAACTGGGAGGGGGCTGCTTGCAGAGAGCCCAAGGCAGAGCCATAGAGGTCTGCCAGCATCATGGCCTCATCCCTGCCATGGCTCATGTTTCCTGGAGCTGTGCAGCTCTGTGACAAGTGATGTTCAGCAGATCGTGCCAAGCTGAGGAGTTTTTGACATGATTCTTTTGACCTGAATGGGGGTGGGGGGGAAGCCTCCTGATTAACAAGAATGAGCAAGAGAAACTGTCCCAGATCTCTCTTTCACCAGCAAATACTTGTGAAAGCAGCAGAGCTGTGCAGGGGAGTTGAGGCTTTGCTGAGACTCTTCCACCCTTATGTTTCTGCAGCTGCATATAAGGTGTTGCTGTGGTTCACAGATGATGACTTGCAGTGTTTGGGTGGCCTCATCTCTTTTCCCCCAGCACAGTGTAGGTTATTTGGAAATGCTGAGGAGCAGGAGCCCACAGAGCATGCAAGGACACCTCCTACAAGCCCAAACCTGTGCATGGCCCTCTGTGTGGCCCCACCACTCATATCCACACCCCTCAGGAAAACTTGGATTTCATAATAAGATGCTTAAAAGTCACTATGACACAATCACAGTTTATGGGGCCCTTTGTGTGTATTTTCTGATTTGCCTGACTCCTCAGCGTGGCAGGTCCAGATCTCTCTTAGCCCACAAACTGGGGCATCCTTTAGTTGGCTTTGTGTGCTGGGGAAAGCAGGGCTGAGTTGTGATCTCAGCTCATCGTGCTAGGGGAATGGGGTGTTTGAGAGACTCTGCTATAACAAGATGTGAACAAAAATGGCATCAGGGAATAGAGTCTTCATTTAAATAATGAGCGCCCCTTGTTGCTTGACAGATGGCCGTTTTCTGAGATATACAAAGTCTCTTTGGAGGGGTCAGATTGCTTGTATTTACATGGAATAATGAGGGAGAGGCACTGGTCCCAACACATGCTGTGTTTTTCACATTTTTCCAGGGGTATTCCCAGCTGTCTCTGAAAAGAGCAGATCTGATCCTTTGCAAACCTTGTGTGAATCTGACCATGCGTTATTGCAAGAAGAAATCAAATAGTAATGGGAGTGTCTCTGATATTCAGGCAGCTACAGTAATGCCCTTAAGCATCTTTAGCTGCTAGAAAAGTAGCTTGATACTGATGCCAGAAAACATCTTGGGCCTGAATGTGCCTTTACTTGTGCAGCGCTGGCTGCAGTCCAATATCCAGTTATCTACATGCCAGTGGAGTCTCCAGGATTTAACACGAAGGAAGGCAGATGGATGGCAAAGAATTTGCTAAGGGGTAGGGCATCTTCCTACGCACCTCCCCACTTGCTGCACCCACTTTTAATGTAAGAACTAAAGATCAGGCACCTAATGCTTTGGTTTAACCATGTTTTATTCCACCAGTGTTGATGATGGACAGCAGGAGTTGTACAGCATGAGTGTGTTGGGTTTATTGGTACACCAGGAACTCCTTGCTGTTTCATGATATTATAACTAGGATGGTGGCAGCCCTGTTGGGCTTTGTGTCTGCTCTGACAGAGGTGTCTCAGTTGTCCACCCACTTCTCTGAAGCATGCTGGTGCTTGCTGTCCTCATACAGAGCATAAAGCCAAGCAGCCTCTTCTAAGCCAATGGCCAGGAGACAAAGACCCAGTTGGTTATGGCTCATGCTCTCACAATGCCAAAGAGCTGTGTTGCTTCTTGGCCAAGATGTCTTAGGCACAGCTATGGGGTGTTTTGAATACAATTTGAAGGAATTGTTGAAGGAGTTGTTCAACCATCCTTGAACCCTGCTGGAGGAACTCTTATTGACATCTGATGACTTTAGCATAGTTTCTCTTGCTGTACATAAATCACTATTTAGGCTTATGTTTTAGACCAAGCAAGGCCCTTAAAGTCGCATTAAGATCCTCCTGGAATGAGAGGAAAGCAAACTCTGGACTTAAACAGAAGATGTCTCTTAATGACTGTGTTTGTGTGTTGTTTTTCTGCCTTTTCTTGTATAAGAGCCCTTCATTCTGCCCCATTTCTTTCAATGCCAAGAAAGCATGAAGACTCTCTGCTGGGGAACATGTGGTGATGATCAAGCCCCAGACAAGGGAGCATTCAGCTTGCAGATAGCAAAACAACCCTCTTCTGAGCTCCCTTCAATGGTGTAGGATTGGGTTTGCCTATCACATTTTAAAGAAGGCTGAAAACCCAGAACCCCTTTCAACCTCCCAGTTCTAAAAGCCTAGAAAGGGGCAAACAAGTATCTAAACAGCAAAGGCAGTGACTTTCTTTCTTTGTTTCTTGGCAGCTGAGAGATGCTCCCATAAAATTCAGCAGTTTCATGCATCCTCGCCATGTGGTCTTTAAATCTCTGGGTAGCAATGTGTTTGGAAGAAGCCAAGTCAATTAACACCCATTTTTCACAGTGAATCAAGTACTAGTGTCAAATTCTGGTCTGCATCTTGTGCCAAAAAAGGCTTGTTGTCACCTAAATGGGGAGTGTGCCATGAACATGCCCTAAATTACATATTCCTTGTCAAGTCTTGGAGATTGAACACAAAGTTGTATTGTGATAGGGCTTTTCTCTGGTTTTGGTTTATATGGTTTTCCATATGCTCTGTCCTCAGACAAGCAGAGAAATGGGAGATTAGGCCAACACGGTGTCCCTGTTAAGGTTTTGCTCATCCAATTCTTCTGGCTAATGCTACTTGCTAAGAGCTCTGTGCATCTGGGAGGGAGTTTCCACAGACCTCAAATTACTGGTCAGTTTGTGAAATGTTGGCCTGATCTTCTGCATGGTTTCCTGGCAGTGTATGGAGGTGTTGGCTTTGCTTTTCTGGTATGTATAAGCTGTTACAACTTATAAAGCATTTTCATTAAGTTAGGGTTTAGCTGGTTGATCTGCAGTGAACCAAACAGGCAGTATTTACTAGTGACATCCCTGTGGATGGGACTTATCTGCAGTGGTGGGAAGGAAAGGAGAGAGCCTGAAGCAGCAGAACAATCAACAGCATGTAGCCCTGACAGGTAGTGAGATCTGTAAGCAAAACCAAAGGAAAAGTAGTGTTTTAAAAAGGTGGTTGATCTCAATTTGGATGGGACTTGGAGCAGCCTGATCTAGCTGGAAGGTATCCTTGCCTATGGCACAGGGTCGGAACTGGATGAGCTTTAAGGCCCCTTCCAACCCAAACCATTCTATGAAATATGTGCAAAGCCAAAAAAAGTTCATGCTCTTCTGCCTCCCATCATCCATGCAGGCTGTATTTGGGCTCAGGATGACGATATGCATGTGTACATCTGGTGGTGGTGTTAAATGACAGAGGAGCTGGTGACAACCTGAAATGTTTCACTGGTGTGTGATGGGATGCTCCCAAAGAACCTGCTCTGTTGTGCTGTGCATGAACACAGGTAATGAAATGTTATGTCCTTTCATTACACTTCCAAATATAAAAGAAACCACTTATCTATGTCTGTGGAATCAGAAAATCAGCATCAAAGAGAATCTTCTACTGAAAGCATTTGATGTTATAAAGGATGAAGAGTATCTGGCAAAGGCCTTAAAGGGGGGAAGATCTGACAGGCGTTCAAGTGCTTCTAGCAGTCCAGCCTTGTAGCCTCCAGTTTGAAAGCCCAAAGAGTACAATGATAATGCACTGGGGCATTCAGAGCATAAATGGATGTTTTGTCTTTGGCTTTTATTTCATTGCACTCAGAATCTGCCCTGCAGCTCCTGGATTAATTAAATACTGACAGTCTACTAGAATAGGAGCTGAGGATCTCTGCCACCCGTTATGCGTTGCACAGACTGAAGTACATAGTGTCCCTAGGAAATGAGCTTGTTCCATTAGGCAAAATCAATAATGCAGAAATGTCTGTGAAATTTTTCTGTTACATTACAAATAGAGTAAAACCCTATACCTGGTGACAGTCATTGTTGCTTTCGTGTCCTGGATAGATGCACTTCAGTCAAATAGGCATCTGTGCTTCTACAGACGTTGGCTTCATTGCTGTTTCCTACAGAGGCTGATTCTTCATTGCTTGGGATATACAAAGAAAACTTTAGTTTGCCTCTGCTGTTCTGAGAAATCAGCTGCTTTCTGAAGTATTTAGAGTACCTCTGATAAGGCCATCCATGCAAACATTTGCCATAGAAGGCCACTTTCCTGCTGATTGCTTCGAGGATGTAGATGAGACAGACCATGTCAAGAACAGCCCGGATAAGGTTTGTCAGAAGTGCTTTCCCTGACTGACAGCCTGAGGAAAGGGCTGTCTCCCTTCTCCTGGTTGTTCCCAGGTTTATTTGTCATCAGTGCTGAAGGACCCGTGCTGTGTCAGGTGCTGTGTACCTAAGCAGTTAGGTTGTTTGTTTCTCAGCGGTTTCCAGAGCTAAAGTCCTCCTTACAGTCCCTGGACAAAATGTCTTTTGGGGCTCCCAATCTTGTTAGGAGGGTCAGAGATTAACACTCTTCCCAGCATCCATAGTAACCTGCCTTAAAAATCTCTGCTTGGAAGTCTTTTAATCTTCCATGGATGCTTTTTGAACACTTTCCAGGAATGTTCTGCTCTTTCCCATTGACAACTACTAAATATACCCTCTGTTTGGACTGCAGACCCCAGTCTATTTTTACATTTATTTCCAGTATGTTTTCTACCCATGGTGGAACAATTTGGTCTGTTCTTAAACCCAAGACCTTGCTGCCCCTTTTTCTGCCATTGCCCAATTTCAGTATCATTTACAAGGAGTTTATTATTCTGGGGTACTTCTGCGTGGACAAGGACTGTGCTTGCCGCTGGCTGAACACAGACTTAAAGCTGGAGGAAAAGTGGGCTGGAAAGAAGGGAAACCAGTTGTTCCTATACAGAGGAATAATAAAGCACCTCTTTTTACCCTATTTGGAAATGGTTAACTGTCTTTTGGGGCAGAAAGTGCTGCAATAGAGCAGGGAATTCCCACTTGTGGAGCATTTCTCATGCCTGCATTGAAATCACCAATGATTTCTATGTGTAAGGCAGAAAACAAGTGGCTGCTTGCTTCCTCGTCCTCCTATGTGCTAATATTTAGCAGGGCTTTATATATTTGCTTAGGTGCAAAGAATATGGACTCACTGTTTACACAGCATGAACGGGAATAGCAAGAAATAGATTTTCATCATTACTACTCTTGTCTTTGGTTGCTGCTCTGGCCTCTGGGGGGTTTCTTTCTGGATCTGGAGAAGATTGGGGGGGAGCGGGCAGGACTGAGAAGATATTCTCAAGCATGTGGGTAGTAAAGGGTTCTTCCATTTGAGCTGTGACTGATGAAGCTGATACATCTCCACTTGACCTTCATGTGGAAATTCACCCTTATTAATAATGCTTCTAAGTCTCCAGGGTCAAATCAAGGTTTCTGTGATGCAAAACATCTAGTAATTAAATTACTGTGTCCTCAGCTGACAGCATCTTGCTGCTCAGCAGGGCTGAGCCCAGAGCAGCCATGGGGTGTCCCCAGCCCTGCTTGGGACCTACTTCCAGGCTTGGGGAAAGGGCTTAAAGCCAGAAGCTATGCTGTTTTAAATGTGGGTTGAAGCATTTGGAAGCTTAAGTCCCCCAGGGACTGCTGTGGTCCTGCCTCAATCACCCCTGTTAACACCCACCACAGCAGCTGGATTGGCTCTACTTGTTTTATCTCCAGCCATGGGCTGTGCCCTTTGATAGTGACAGAGATAAACTCAGCTCTCCCAGCAAAACTGATGCTTTAGAAATGGAGGAAAAGGAACCAAAGCCCTGAGTCTATTCTCTGCAAACAAAATCCTTAATTCCCTAGGGCTGGGTGGTGCTGTACTTTCCAGCGTGAGGGCCAGTGAAAGGGTTAAAAATGAAGCTGGTGCTTGTTTCTCCATGACATTATCTGTGTGATTGCTTTTCATACCTTGTTTATTGTGGTTAGCAGAGCAGCTATAATATAGAGTGCTAGATGCAATAAATCTTGTCATTGTGAACAGCATACTTTTCATCAGAGCTCCAGGAACTGCAAGGTAAGCATTCAAAGGCAATCTATAGATTTAATTATATAGAAAGTCTAACCTGTGTAGATCTTAAAGGAAATTATGACTGTGAAGATTACATTATGTTCAGTTTTACTTGTATTACATGTATTATCCCGTTTTAGTTATGAGGACACAGACAACGGCACTGCCAGCATGGTGTCTTCTATGGTTTTGTATTGACACTGAAAAGCCAAAGATGCTGGTAATTTAAGGGCTGAGTTGTTTTCCTTTTGTGACAGCCATGTCTATAAATCTCCACTCCTGCATTTTAAAGTCTTCCCTGATGCTAATTGTAGCCCAAGAAATCCCACTGGGTAACGGAAACTGTCTCTGCTTTTATTTACCTATTGAAAGACAGGCCTATGACCACAAAGCAAAACTGCATCAAAGTGACAGGTCCAAATTGCTCTAATGTCCATGCTGCCACACAGCACTGGGGTGGTCATGACATGTTCCCCACTGGAGGAACACACTAGACCTTCCCTTGCCCTAGGCAGGAGCGTGGAGATCTCTTACCCTGTCAGTAAAAACCACCACATGAGTCCTCCAGTTTGGGTTTAGAGTTTAAATAACTTCTTTTCTTTTTTAACTCCTAAAATCCCCATCTTGGGATGTGTGGATGTGTGGGCTTGGGTAGATTGGCTGAGCCTGTTGATATGGAGCCCAGGATGGGTGGCTTTAGGGCTGCTTCTCCCTCCCCCCCCCCCCCCCCCCCCCCCAAACTTCATGCCAGCTATTTGCAACAGCTCTTTGCTCTCCGAGATCCCCAAGTGTTGGCTCGTTGCACTTGTCCTTTGAAGCACAAACACCAATGTGCTGTGGGGTTTTCTTCCCCTAGCACAAACCTTATGGAGACTGGAGGGGTGCAGGGGGCAGTGTGGGAGGCTTCTGCTGAGGTTGGTGTCCTTGGGTGATGCCAATTCAATGAATTTGAGGCTCTATGCAAACTGCTGAGGGCTGAGCTGCTCTGCTTTTGGCAGTAAGGTCTGGTTAACTGATGGTTTTCCAGGCTGAGCAGCGTTGCTTGGTTGCCCAGGAGGGACAGGACTAAGACTGTTAGCAATGGAGGGATGGGTGCATCATTGCCAATTAGCAATGAGACCAGGCTGGGTTAAAACATTCAGCTGTGGCTGCTGTGAGAACACCATGATATGGGCCATGGTTTGGAGAACCTGTCCTGGCCTCCCCAGCTCAGCAGAAGGGCTGGGGACCTCCTGTGGTAGGTGAGGTTTCCAGATGTGTCACAAGTGTTTCACTTGGACACAGTGGTTGATACTGATGGGGGCACTCCTACAGATCATGAGTCAGGAGGAGGTTGCCCAATGTGTCCTCAGGGGGAATGTATTGCTCAAACAGGTTTGTCCAGGAGGAGCACCAAAAAGTCTCAGCTGGGAAAGGCCAGAGCAGGAGATGGATCTGCCCCAAATTCTCCACACCTTCCTCATCTGCAGCTCCTAGAAGAGCTGAGGGGTGTTTGTGCCCATTTCACTGACTTTCACCCTCGTCTTGTGCCATGAAAATGCGGTTCATGGCCCTCTGGATAAAACAGCACAATTGCTGCCACTTTATTTCATTGTTAGGCTGTAAACTGATTCAGGAGCTACTTTGCAAAGGGCTTGCATTGTAGGTGGTATGGGGAAACTAATGTGTTTTGGTCCTGGCTTTCCCCCATAGCACTGCCTAAAGTCCACTGTCGCTGCAAACCACTGAGTTTCAGTGCTCTAGTTTGCTCCCTTCTTTGGGGACAGGGATTTCCTAGTTCATGGTGAGGCTGGAAAGACAAAAGTAATAAGTAACCCTAAGGTACTCTTCTTAGACAATAAGAGCAATGTAAATACTAGCTCAAAACAAAGGAGTGCATTTCTTCCATCTCACCAGCATGAAGTAAACCACAGCTGATGATTGTAGCCAAAAATCACTAACAGCATCCACAACAAAGTGCATGTATTTAATCTGCACAAACCCACTTATTTTCACTCATAAGCAACAGATTCTGAGGTTTCACTCCTGCCTCAGTGGCAGCAGCCTTGCTCTCTTTGAGACCCCCTTGCTGAACCCTCTGAGGTCTGGGGGCAGCAGTTGCTTGGATTTCACACTGCTAAGATGCTGTACGGGATGAATTAAAAATGAAGGGGTTTTCCGACAGCTCTGCCAGTGACAGATCTTTGAGTAATTAGTTCAAGTTCCGAGGGCTGGAGTGACAGAGTGGGCAGAGCGGGCAGAGCGTGGCTCAGTGCCCAGAGCAGCAGGAGCAGTGGGGAGGTCACTGCCTGGAGCACAGCTTGAGCAAGGGAATGCCTTGGTGGGGATGTCTGCATCCCAGTTGTCTATTTCCCACCCTGTGCTTTAAGTTCAGAGGTTTATCTACTTTTTGTTAATATATAGTAATATACGTTTGCGTAGCAGCACAATCCTGAAAAGGAGCTCTCTTGCTCATACACGTGGTGGAAGCAGAGATGTACAACTTGTTTGTGTGCACTGGGGAAATCCTGGTCCACGTTGCTTTTAATGGGAGGTTCTTAAAAGCTGGGTTTTGTGCTGATGGCAAGCCTGTGGTGAAAGCTTGTGCCAGCAGCAGTTGTGCACAGGAGGACTTGTGTGCTTTTTAGTTGAATGCGAGCATGCCATTATGAAAAGCCCTCTTTCACAAAACTCCCCCAGGACCCTTCTGTGTCCATCTTCCAAACCTCTGCAATTCCCTTTGCACCTCTCCTGCTCTGATGGGAAAAGCAAAGCTGCTACAGTGGCTTCCTAGCTGTGTTCAGTTTTTGGCTGAGAAGGAAACTCGTCTGCAGCTCTGATGCAGATCTCAGTAGTTTTTCCTGCCCAGGATCAATAGCACAGATATGTTTGGTGTTGAGCTATACCCTGGTTCTTGCACCACCTCCACTCTTCCCAGCCTCCAGAGAAAAATCAGTCCTGGTTCATCCAGACCTTGTTTGGGGTGGTGCTGAGCTCCCCTAATCTCACTGTCTCCAGGGTCTGAGATTTCTGTCCTGGTTCAGGGTTAGACTTCTGGGGACTGGCACCATCCCTGCTCCCTCTCTGAGCAGGCATTGGGTTGGTGACAAATGGGGTGCAATCATGGCACGTGTCTGGATTTTAGCATGCAGAGTTGGTTTGTAAATGGAGTGTTTTGTTAAAGCAGAAGGAAATGGATAGATATTAATTGCTCTCTGGCAGTTTGTCTTTTTTCATGTAAGTTATTGATGAAATGACAGCAGAAAAAGCAGCAGAAGAGAAACAGATGTAGGGAACAACCTGAAGTCAGAACGAGATCCCCATATCAGCTGGAAGAAGAGATAGGTTGTGTTTTAAGAGGAAATTTACCTTGAAGATTTGCCAGTATCCAAATAGTTCAGGAATTTTTCTTGGACTTTCCAAGCTGTTTGTAGAAAAGATGCTTCTGAAAGTCAAAACATTGTTTTAACACCTCTAAAATGAGATATTTTCACTTTTCTTCTTCAAATCTCTCACTTTACGTTCCTTTCATTATGAAACCTGGGGAGGGAAATCCCAACCACCAAATCAGCCCCAAAAGGAGAGCAGAGCATTTTAGCAGAGAGTGATTTTAGTCTAAACAGAGAGGAGCGTTGTGTTTGATTCCCGAGAACTTTGTAGCTTCTCTTCTCTGCCTCTCAGCTTTCTTCTGGGGATCGCAAAGTATAATAATAATCATGCCATTATTTTCCCTGCTGGGTACAAACTCCTCTGTTTCAGTGGCAATAGAGAGTTCATTGGTGTCGGACCCAGCACATCCTTGGTCGTGGACAGAGCTTGGATGAAAAAATGATGGTACTTCAGTCTGTGTTGAATCCAACTGAAATCATTATGATCATCTTGGGCCAGCTCTGGGGAGCGGAGTTTCAAATAGCTGGGTAGGTGTTCATTTATTAACTCCTGCAGTTTAACAGGGAGGGTAACCACTGAAGAGGCAGTGTTCCTTTTATAGCAGTGGCAATCTCTGCTATTTGCAATTGAGAGGAGTAATGAGCAGGTACACGGATTCAATGAAATGTATTAAATTTCCTTTAAACAGCAGAAGGAACCAAATCATTCATGTTGGATTATTTTGCCCTTTACAGATAGAGAGTTAGAGCTTCTTTAAAGATGCAGATATACAACAGCCTTTGGTCTGGGGGAAATCCAGGGAAGAACAGAGTGCACTTGAATTGCTTTCGCTGTGAGTTTATAGAAAGCTTTGACCTTAAAGGAATAGTATAGCTTTGCTCTGCACTTTGCATTGCTCAGTGATGTTGCCTAGCTCTCAGCAGGCTATGCCATTTATGCATGCATTTCTAATAAACCCCTCTCTGTGCTTCAGTTCGTTCTCCAGTTTTCTCTTCCTCCCCCCAGCCTCCACATTCCTGGCAGTTGCACTAGGTTGTACTGTCCAAGAGTTGATAGACAAAACAACCCCGTGTTCTCACCATCTTTAAACACAGGGAAGATAGAGGCTTTTCCTGGGAAAAAGGTTTTGCCTCTCTGCTCCAGTACCACTTGAGCTCCAAATCCCCAAAATGAGTTTCTACCCTTTTCTCTAAGAGCAAGACTGGGAAAAGCTTTCTCTAGATAGACTTGACAGCAAACAGCCATTGAAATACATTGCTTTTTGTCACTGCTTCCCTTCCCCTCACATCTGATGTAAATAGTAATTTGGCCAATCACCTACACCACATGTGATTGATGCTTCTTGCGCACGCTGGACCCATTACCATTATATTGCACCTGCAGCACCAGGAGCAATGGATGCTTTGCTGTGCCTGGGTATATCTGTGACCCTTGGCAGGGGAAACCTTGAACTACCTACCACAGCTAGTGTATATGAGATTTCAAAGCTTGCTTTATCCTACTTGCAAAGCCAATATGATGCTGCCCAACTTTGAGTGAGTCTGCAGGTGTGGGATCTCTCCCTGACCTCCCATCACAGAACTTGATGAGGCAAGTACAGGAAATCAGGCAGACACAGATGAGATTTGAAGCACATTGCTGCTTAATGAAGTGTAATGGAGTGATGCCCATCACTGTGGTTGCTGTTCCCTGGCTGGAGCCCTGTCAGTCAGGGCTGCTGGAGGGAGTGTAACCTATTGGCGAAGGGCTGCTTGGGTACAGGTAGGACATAAGTGATGTTTTCACCTCCCAAGGTATCACAAGCCAAAATCTACTCAGTTTTCATGCCCCAAAGTTGCTTGGGTGGAGGATCTGCTTTAATATTTATGCAAACCCTTCAGCAAAGCAGCTCAGGCTGATCTCTCCCAACACTTGGAGTGGGACCATGAGTCCTGCGGTTGTCACTGTCACACGCAAGAGGCATGGCATAGCCTTGGGAAGGGGCCATACACACAGCCTCTGAGCAGCTTCATCTGCTGCTGCCATGTTACTGACTTCAAAGGCAGGAACTGAGAGGTTTCTCAGAGCTTCAGCTTTGTTATTCATCTTCTCCAGTGCTCATAAATTATCAACGAACAGCCTCAGCCATCATCTGGTGAGGAGGGCTGCGTAATTATGTTTGTGGTTCAAAATGAGGGTTGTCAATTCTAATTAGGGAAAGCTGAGGGCACAGGGAATCTTTAATGTTACCACCTGAACTCCTGAGTGCTGCATAGAGAATAATGGTTAAATGAAAAAGTAATCAGGGTTTAGTAGGGAGTGCGAGGGGTGCTCCTTTTCCTCCTGTGTTATCAGTTTGCTGTCTTTGAAGCAAATCTGGAGCTAGTGATTGTCAACAGGGTGGCTTTTAACTGAAATAAGAAAAAGGTCTAGGTGTGTACCAAAGGTTCTGGGTGAATTCAAGAGGGATCAGATTTTGAAAGCCCAGGAATCATTAATATCTAAAGAGATTTCTCAGGTATGAATTTCAGAAGCAAAGTCCAGTCCCTGGATGGTGCTGTGCTCTGGGGCTCTGCAGCTCTGCTGTCAGCAAAGCAATCCTGAGCTGTTTCCTCTACGGTCCATGCCTGCAGGTTCTCCCTTGCCCCAGTGCAGGCAGGGCAATTCTGCCTGGATTTGGGCTTTGCAATCTTCCTGGGCAGGCTCAGCAGCATGCATGGAGGGAGCTTAAAGGCAAGGTGAGTTGAATTTTGACTCTTCCCTGGCTTGTAATGAGTGGGGTGCTTTGTGCTCCTATTGCTACATCCTTCAGCAGCAAGAGTGAGACCAGAGCTTTTCCCAGGGATAATGGAAGGCGCAGGGGGTGTTGGACTGTCTCTGCATGGCAGAGGGCTTCTCCCCTGTGCAGAGCTAAACACCACAGGCTGCTGGTCCCATCATACCTGTTCCTCCTAAAATCACAGGAGCTTCATCCTTTAATGTCACTGGCAGCCAGAGGAGCTGTCTGTGATTGCAGCACCTGAAGAGCAGGAAAATGTCAGCCTATCATGGGAAGTGTTGGTTAAGTTTTAATCAGCAAGCCAGTGCTCTCTCCTAATTTATTTTCCTTCATTTAGACAGGATTTGCTGGGTTGCATGTGGTCTTGTGAGTATTTATCATGAGAAATCTTGTCGTGGTGCTTCTGTGATTAACCAATTTGGAATTTCCCAAGGATACTCAGAGTGAAGGTTAAACTGAAAAGGGCCAATTCTGTTTCGGTGCTATACTTTGAGCATTAGAGGAATTGTCAGGTGTGTTTTTGACCTCTGCATGTTCACCAGGAAGGGCTTTTTCCTCAGCCAGACAACCCTGCTTTGCTTCACATGTGCCTGGTACCAGCAAAGCTGGATCCAAAATAATCTCAAGACAGCAGAAAGGTGTTTTACTGGGCTTAGATCAGGCCCAAAGCAAATCACTGCAGCAAATGAGCTCCCATTTTCTGATGCAGTTTTATAATAGCCAAAATGCAGACGAGTAGTTGGTGATTGTGGTTAAGTCATAAAGATAACTGGAAAAAAGTGCAATTATTTTTTACTAGTATATACTCCCATTATGGTAAGAATACACTGAAGTTCTGAGTCGGGTCATTCAGCTGATGATCATAAGGAAGATGAGATGGTTTGGAGCAGATTGTGTCAGTAGCTGGACTCACAGCCCTGCTGACAGTCTGGTGATGCAAAATCAAAACCAGCCTGGATCAGCTGGCAAATGAAAGTCTCCTGATTGCCTCTTAGTGCTGTGGCATGTTTAACAGTCCTCAATCAACCAGTAAATGGAAGGACTGACTCTGATCTTGGTTATACTAGTGAAAAATGAGCATAATTGTACTGCCATTGGAAGACTTGGGATCTGACCCCTTTTGCAGAGTGCCATGACTCAGGTGAACCCCAAAATGCCCCAAAACTTCATGCTGTGGGATGAGTGGGTGTCAGACCTTCCTGTTCTTCCAGGTGCAAACTGTGGGCAAGTGCTGAGTGTTAAACACAGCCCTGCCCTGCCTCCAGCCCTGCATTCACCCGTGAAAATCCCTGCCTTAATCCTGGAGAAGGGTTTGTCTCTGTCACACCCCTTGCTAAATCTCCTTGGGGGAGTTTCCAGGTGCCTGCCACACTCATGGGTAAGGTCGGAAACAGGAGGGGCTCATTCCCAAGCACACTGGCTCTCGAGTACTCCTGGGGCTCTCGTGGTCGCAGAGGTCTCTTGGATGCTCACTCCATGATCCTGAAAGGCTGGAAAGCGCCTGGGGGTACAACTCAGGTTGTTCTGAGGTTTTTGCCAGGCAGAGTGACCCAAACCTTCCTAATGCATCATCCACAGTCCTGCTCTGGAGACAGCTGCCTTGTTGCCTTCGTGAATTTCTGCTTTCACTGCAGCCACTGACTTGCAGCCAGGCTTGTGGAATAGGGATAGTCATATAGATGAAAACTACAGTCAGTGGTACTTGTTCATGTACCACTGTACCTACTGCCAGCTTTTAACTCTTTGACACTCTGGAGTTTGGAGGAATAATGTGCACATGTGAAGTACACTCCTGGGATCTTCCATGTTTGTGGGTTGCTTCTGCAAATTGCAGCCAATTGTGCTTCAAGCTTTGCTGTGATTTGAGGACAGGAGGTCAAAGTCTGGCAACAAAACCATTTGGCTCCAAGGCTTTTGAGAGAGAAGATCTTGGGGATATGATTAACACATGGTTACTTGGCTCCTATTTATTATCCTAGCTCAATACAGCCAAGCCAGTTCCTTGTATCAGGAGATCTGGCTCATTCATGGGTTTATTCTGTTGTGAACAGACAAGCTGTGGGATGCTGTCCTGTAAATTGTTTGGTGCCCTCAATTATTCCTCTCCAGGATCTTTCTTTGTTCAGCCCCCTTCCCAGACTGGTGCTTGGCATCATCTTAAGGGCAGAAAGTACTGTTGTTCATCTGGACCATGGCAGAGAGCTTGTAAACTGTCTGGTTGCAAACGGAATAGAGGGTGGTAATTAAAATGTGCTCTCAGAATATAGAAGGAGGTTGCAGACAAGTATTTATCAGCTCCTAGGTCTTCAACAGGCTGGTAAAACACCAGAGAGTATTTAAAACAGCAGCTTAATTAAATGGTGCTATAGTTTTAAGCTTGCCTAGGAAAATGGTTGACTGATTTCCTCGAAATTGTTTATCTGGAAAAGGAAGGACAAGAACATGTCTAGTCAAAAACTTGGGTTGCTCGTTAAAAATACCTCGATATGCAGTCAAGCAATAGAGTATTTGACTGTGCTTTAAGAGAATGATGCTGGTTCTGCTGCTGGCTGCTTCTTTGAGTCCCCCTTGCTCTCTGCATCTCCTTTACTCTGTAAAGGGAGAAAATGAGCCAAAAGCTGGTTCACAAAGAGCAGAGCTGCAGGAGGCAGCTGATATTGCCCTCCTGTCGTGCACATCCTTGCTCACCTGGGCAACACTGCCTGCACTTAGAGGCTATGTGATGTTTGTCTAAAACAGGTGATTTATGGATATAAATAGCAAATAGTGAGGCTGCAGTAAGATGGGGAGCAGGGGGACATGGTGGTTTCCAGTCACCGGCCCAGGCTGGTGGTAGCCTGTCCTTTCTCTACAGCTGTACTAGGCACAACCCACGCCATGTTAAACCATAAGGCAATCCCCCCTTTCCTTAGGCTTCAAGACCAAAGTGGCAGAGATATAATAAGGTGTCATCAACTGGATTTTAATCATACTCATGAGCCACAGATTGTGCCTGACTTGTTTGCGTGTGTCCAGAAATGCCTGCATTTGAGGGCTGTTCAATGGGCTGCTTTGCAGAGCATCACGTATGAGCAGGCAACTCTGTTAAGCTAAGTGAAGGGTTTGACCTTGGCTCCTGCCATCTGATGCAGTTTATTTTTGGACTTTCACACAAGTGCTATGGAGCAGCCTGTATGTGCAAGGAGGCCGTGCCCCTCAAGTGGTGCTGAGCTGCAAGCACCCTGGCATGGACCAGCTAACTAAGTCTTGGTGAAGTCCTTCAGTGGCTTTTGGTCCTTGTTACAATGCTGTTCTCAAAGATGCGTATAAAGAACTGTAAGCGCCTTCCTCCCTGTCTGTTTGCATTTGTGGGATCTGACCTACTTCTAGTTATTTGTAACACAAAAGCCTCCCTTGTTTTCTGACTTGCAGCGGGCTACTGCAGGAGTGCTCAGTGCCTGGGAGCCATCCTCAGCCCCAGGAGAGAGTCATGGCATCCTGCAGGGGAACCGGCATCACCTTAGAAAAGCCACCCCAGGGAAGGAAGGAAGGCAGGCAGGTTTTGGGCATGTTGATGCCAGCTGCAGGTGGTGACCAGGACATGTCCCCAGCCCTGCTACTCTGACCTCCTCACACCCAAACCCAGAGCTGTTCTTCCTGCAGTTGGGGCTGCAGGGCTTGGAGGTTGCTGCCTTTCTGCTCCCCAAACCCAAATGTGCAAACCCTCAGCAAGAAATCCTGCAAAATCATGCTTTCTGTAGTCACAGCTGCTACCTGTTTCAGAAAGGATAGAGATGGTTAAATCAGTGCTGGGCAGGGGAACTCAGTCCCTGAGCTGCATCACTTGATGGCAATACTACAGTTAAAGAAGGGGTGAAATGGAAGTGCAGAAGCTGCTCTGCCTGTGGGCTGTACCCTGGGCTCATTGTACATCAGCCCAGCGCAACAACATGCTGCTCGTCTTGGTTTCCAGCACCAAGATTCTGTGGCATACATGCCCATGTGCTGATGGCCACAGCCATCCCATGGACAGAGCAGCTATTTTGGTTTTGAGGACATACAGGAATGAATCCATTTCCACAGTACAAACTGTGATGACCTTTAGTTCTCCCCGTTACTCCTCCACCAGCAATCCCAGGCTGCATTCACCCAAAGTGAGAAAGAGCTCTTATGAGCCAGGTAAAAGGCACACAGGAGGCACTGAGGATTTTGGAAGGACCTTGCTTGAACAGTGAGGAAGCATCAATATATGCTCTTTCCTCTTGTAAATATTTCTTCAAAAGACATTGCAGCTATCTGGGATGCTCCTACAGAACATAAAGTCAGAAATGATGGCTGTTTTTGAGCAGAGTAGACTGGAAGCACAGTTAAATACATCAAATTAACTGTCAAAATAAACTTCCAGGACTTGATGAGCCCAAGATTAAACAACATGTTATTTCTTCTCTGGGCTTTTTTTATCTTAGCAAAAGCGATTTGCAGTAGCTTCCAAAATCCATATTTTAAATGAATTGCAAATAGTTTCTTGTAGACTTGGCCTCTATGGAAAGGATTATTACCCAAAACAACCCCTCTGTTGGGGGAATGTAGGTTAAAGAGAAATGGGAGTGTAAATAAACGTAAAGGCTTTACAGCAAATTCTGCAGGGGAGATGTTTGCTCGCTCTTTTGATTCTCCAAACCTGGCTTCCTCTGCAATGAAAGGGTCTAGTTCTTCATTGCAAACCAGATGATTATTTATTTTTGTCATCAGTAAATATTTGGGCTGAAACTGTTCAAACATGAGCTTTCCATAATCTCTGTTTTGCTTTGTCCTGTTCTCTGGCTGAGACTCGGTTTGAATTTCCATAGACTAAAAATACATGATTTTGTTGGAAGAGTTTAATCTTGTTCATTTTGCTGTTTTAGTTATTAATAGGAGAGTCTAATCCTTCTTTGATTGATGTTCAGTGTCATGTAGTTAAGCAGCGATACAGGATATGCAGCAGGGAGTTATTATTTTCAACCATGCTCTTCAGGTACCTGAGCCCACTGCTGACATAACACATCCACCACAGATTAAATTGTATTGCCTTAAGAAAACCTACTGCTGCAGGTCGGGAGCAAAAATGGTAACAAATAGATGCAAGAAGGTGATAAGACAGGAATGGCAGAGGATATTAGGAGGCATAGGGCAAAGAGAGATTGGTAGCAGTCAATCCTGATTGTCAAGATAACAACGTGACTCTGAGGCACCATTTCCTACAATGTTCGCGTTTGAACGCTGACAGGGAAGGACAGTGTGTGCCCAATCGCTGACTTCTGGCATAGCTCTGATATTTATCCACGTATTTATGTGGGGCTCTGAATTTTAGCTCCTCTTCTATGATGCTTTATGGGGCACAACTGATGATTTCTTTAATTCATCTAAAGACCTGCAGGGTAAAGAAGTGGGGGGAGGAAAAGAAAGTCACAGCTTCCAAAGGACTTCCCAATTTACTGGGCTTCCGGATGTTCACATCAAAGTTAAAAACTACCATTAATTACAGGCATCTAGAAAGAGTCATCATCATCTGTCATTCGTGGTGACAGGATGACATCTTCTGTTTGGACAGTTCAACATTACCATTTGCAATCACAAAAGCTCAGGCTATGATGATAACTATTTCTGACAACCTCAGGAGATGAGTTTGACATTTTGGGTGTATGTGTGCACAGGGGAGGTTGCATGGCAGTGCAGGTATGTGTTAGGGCCTTCCACAAAGAGCAAACAGGTATTTCTATTCTGAGCAACGTCTAGTATGGATAAAGGTGGAAATAAGAACAAAAGAAAGCACTGAAGGTGGGGTACCCCTTGTGCCCTTCATATTGCAGATTCACCACTGTGTTCAGAGTCCTATAAAGCTGGATGCCGTGTATCCCTAATGACATGAAACTCCTCTAAATACCCAATAGATGAGGTGTGATAAGTCATTAAACTGTGGCAACTCAGTTGTGCATCTTTTCCTTGCTCAATCCCCCCTTTTACCTGGGAATATATGAAAAAATAAAGCCTGCCCTTTCCGTGGAGCAGTGTTGAGGGCTGCTTGTTGTCTCAGTAACCTGGCCAAAAGGAACGTCCTTGGAGCTTCAACTTCATCTTTTGCTCCTGGAAATATCCTTGTGGAATTTCTTGCGTCCCTATATCCATGATGCTATGATTACATCTGTCATCATTGTCTCGCTTGAGAGTGCCTAAACTGAGTAAATTGAACTGGAGGGCAGCAGGGATAGGAATGCCATCCTCAAAGAATGGGCTCAGCTTGCTGAGACCCACCAGTTCAGGACTGGGAAGCACCCACATGTACACTAACAGATGGGCCAGTATTGCAGCTGTCTGAAAGCAGGGCATCATAATGTCAGATCTTCTTCAGGTGGGTGGTTTAGAGCTTTTTCTTCCCTCTGTCAGATATCAGTCTCTTGGAGAGCTGACATCTCTCATATCCTCCCTGGCTCTGGCTTCCCTATATGTCTGCATAAAATAGGAGCATCGGCTTCTGCTCATCTCAGAGCTATGCAGGAACTGGGGACCCTGCTTGTGTTGCTGCCTGCTCCACAAAACGTTAATGTGTGCCCTTGTGCGCTGCTGTGGCTAATCCCTGCCGAAGGCTGCAGGTAGTTTGCAGCTTGGGGTTGGTCACCTAGCTCAAATGTAGGAGCAACATAGCATTTTCATCACTCTTTGTTAATAATGTGCCATGAGTGATGAGAGCCATTTTCCCACAAAATCCAGTAATAATGTGTTACATTAAAAATAGCAGGAATAAAGAAAGCAAGCCAAATCCCTGTCCAACCCCAAATCAAAGCTAAATAATGCAAGCAGTGTCTCCTGTGATCACCTTACTGCAGATTAGACCAATAGCAACAGCCAAACGAAGCCAGGAGAGAGTGGCTCTGAGCCCAGAGCTCTGCGGCACTGGCAGTATTCACAGCCCTTATCGTGGTTTGTTGCACAAGTATTTTCCCTGCACATCCAAGGTTCCCTGGTTGGCTAATATACAACCATTGTTGAAATAAATATTTTGTTAATTTTTTCTTGTAAAGGAGAGATCAAGCAGTTAACTCTTCAGTGCCACTAGGAAAGAATATGCAAAGTCAGTTCTTCAAAAGGCCAGGCTCATGTTAGACACTGAATGCAGCTAGAAAAGGATATCTGTGCTTATTTTGCCCCTTGGGTAGATGCTAGACACGGCAAAGTTTGTGTAAAACATTTTTTATGCTTGCAGAATAATGTCTGCAATCTGGACTCTTTGAGGAAGTTGGTAAGTGTCTTTGCTTTGTCTTGACACGGGATTTCTAACTAACATGATGAATTCCTTTGTTTGCTGTGTTTATTTTACTCCCTCAACTGAACCAGTCTCCTTGTGCTTATTGTGCAGTTCATTATTTATACCGCAGCATTCAGCTGCCCTCATCGGATCAGCTCCCTCTGTGCAGACACACAGTGGGAAAGTCCCTTCTCTAAAGGGCTTTAGCCCTGGGTACTAATTAGAAGACAAAGGTGCCTGCTGCTCCCCCTACTTTGTTCTCACTCACAATAACAGGCAGTTTGTTTTCCATGCTACCCCAGGAGATGGGTTTGTATCTCCCGTGGGTATTTTGCCAAGAGCCTTGCCTCCAGGGTGCAGGTTCAGAGCTGTGGGTGGAGGATTTGTCCATTCTGTGAGCAGATGAAGGTTTGCAACGCACTCCTTTGCTGTAAGATGTTGAAGTCTCAGCATGTCATTGAGTTGGGTTTTTTAACATACAAGAAATATCCCAGCTATAGGAAGTTGTCATCCAGGTGCCTTTGTGCAACCTTCAGGCAATCAAAGTAACCTTACTTCTCCTGACAGGAATGGTAAGGCTATGGTAGCATCCCCCAAACACACTGCTCTCACTTAAAGGATGCAAAAGGACTTTAGCTTCAACTTCATCTTCCATCTTTCTTTATCTTAGAGCTTTCCAGTCCCTTTTTGGGAAGATACAAAGAAATGGTTTCCCACGTTCCTGATTATTACACAAGGGGAACATGAAATAGAATAAAAACTAAAATGATTTATAATGTAGAATGCTCCAAAGGATATGCAACACAAGGAATGAGAGAACTCTTGTAGAATGCTCCAAAGAATATACAACACAAGGAATGAGAGAACCACTGGAACACAATCTTTTGGCAGTGCATGAAAGCCCAATAATGATCTTGGAAACGTGTTGATGCAGAGATTAGCATGAAAGGCATCCAGCTAGGATGCTTTGTTATGTTTTGGGTGGCATTACTGGAGACCTCAAGGAAGGTCAATAGATCACAGTCAGCCATTCCAGCTGGATGTTGGGTAGGAAGCAAAGACCTCATAGAGGACCAGATGTTGTATCTACACTTACTGTTCCAGGGTAAATAAAAGAGGAAAATGCTTTTCATTTGTTTGAGCAGCTGTTGTTCTCTGGTGAATCTTCAGCTCCATAATTTTCAAATGCAAATTGACTGAGTAACTGTACATATTTCAAATGATAATTAAATATGAAGTATAATTTAAATATATAACTCTATTGCCATTGAAATGGTATGAGCCTCACTGCGATAGTGCAGTCAAAAGGGTTACAAGTGTAGTGACACAGAAAAAGCCAACTGTACTAGGCAGGCACGTTTCTCTTGACTGCATTACGCAAGACTTTTTAAGAGGCCAGAAAAGTAACGTTATGAAACAAGAGCTGGAGCATCTGAAATGGTTTTAGTTTTAAAGTACAGCTGCTGTGTTGTTTTCTTCCCCGTCTCCCTATCAGCTATTTCTGCAATGGGGGCCATTAGATGTGGCTAGAAATGTAGACTTGGCACTGCAGATAGGATGCAAAGAATACTGTGCGCCCTATAGGAAGAAAAAGCCACGTCAAGCTAGAACCAGAAAGCTGATACTTTGCAGTGTAGATTTCCTCTGCGTCCTATAGTCTCATGGGGTGGGAGATATTGAGGCCAAACAGGAAAATGAATCCTGCCAGGTAGTCCTGGACACAGCACTTCCCTCTGGCAGCTCTCCTGCATGGACCCTGTATTGCTCAATGGCAATGGTGCTCTGGATCCTACCACCCCACGTGCAAAGGGCTGTACATTTACCACAGGGGTTTACTGCCCAAGACCATCCTGTGCTCTGAGGGCCACCTTAATCTGGTGACGTACAAACGGTGACACCTCTGCCACTGGAAGAATTCAGTAACTGATTTTAGGTGGTTTTCACAATGCACAACTCTGACAGGAAACCGTGCAGCTCCTTAACTAATGATTTGCTGGCTTCATTCCCAATTCATGGCTTTGCCATTTAGTCTATTCCAGTCACATAACACACTCTCAAAACAGCGTAAGCTTTTACAAATGCAATCCAACAGAAGAATAAATAACAATAAGCTCCGTCTGAAATGCATTCAGGAAATATTTGATCGGACCTAATTTATTTTACTTTATTATTCAGTGAGCCAATATATAAAATTACCTACCACAGCAAAAGCTCAGCTTATGTGCCTACTTTCCTTTAGTTTTGATTGCCGTTAGGTTGCTGTTCTTGAAAGGCTCAAGAATATTTTTGGAGCAGGAGTTATATAAAAAAGAGGGTTGTTTAAAAAGACAAGATATTTTCAGGGTTTCCTAACATAAAGGTATACAGAAATAGAGCTACATCATCAAGCTTGTGAAAGTATCTAAGCTTCATCTTCAAACACTCACTTCCTAGGTTGGTTTTAAGGAAGACATCACTCAAAGCTCTGCCACAAAGATTACAGCTGACACCACCCGTCCTCAGGCTCAGTCAAACTTTCCACCACGCGGGTAAGGTGTCCCCAGGGGCTGGTTGTGTCCCCCAGGAATGAAGCTTCAGCTTAGATCTCCTTGTTCTCAGCTCTGGAAGCAGAGCCTATTGCACTAACTCATCTCCTCTAACATGAAAATGGAGCAGCATACACAAGAAGAGCTAAACCCCAAATTAAATACTATGAAATCAAAGTGTTTTCTTGCACATACAGTTCTTCGCTTGGGAAGATAACACAGCATGCCCAGCTCCTTGCTAGTGTGCTGTCCTTAAAGGACACTGGTGTTTCAGGCAGTTTCTGGGCTTCTCCCTCCTGCCACAGGCTGCAACACCATGTTCAAGTTTGTCCAGCATAAAAACTCATCACAAGCATATGGGTAATCCTAGAAAGTGGGAAGACCAAAATGAACCTTAAGTAGTTTGGCTGCCTGTGCACAAACACTGTCTCTGCTTTGACAACACAATGTGGACAGACTCCTTGGAGTCGTAGGAAACCAGAGGAGGTAACAGAAAGAGCAGCCAAATATATTCTCCTGGCTGTAAATAGCCACTACTACAGCAAAACCTTTTGTTAGAAACAGTGCATTTGCATTGGGTTCGCAGGCTTTGTGTCCCTGAGATGTCTAGGAAAGGAAAGCAAACCTCCAGTAATTCCAACTATGGTGGAGTTCCTTGCATTTGTAGAGTTTTTCTGTTGTATTCTGATCCATATGTTAGACAAAAGTAGCAGCTTGAAGTGCTTAGTCCCTAATCCTGGACTAGCTAAAGGTCTCGCAGCATCTGAAATAAATGTGAGTCTTTGCAAGAGAAGAAATACGGTAGTCTGAATATCTTGTGTATCTGAGTATCTGTTCTGTAGAAACAACCAAAGATTCAGCACAGGTATGCAAATATTATAGTGAGTGCAGATAATGAAGAAATATAAATGGAAATCTGTCTATCACATACCAGAGGAAGATGAAAGTCGAGTGTGTCGTACGCTTGAGTTGCTTTATTTGTACAGTCATTTATTCAGCAGTCATCCTGGTAGTTTTTCTACTCCTTCAACTTTGTGAAATTGTAGGAAATGACAGTTTCTTTACAAAGCTTTGTGTGGTTATATGGAAATTAAACTCTTCACTCCTTGAAAAGTCCACAACATGCAAGGAACTTGTTGGTATGTCCAAATCTGGAATGGTATGCTATGTAGTTGTAGAAATCATTTAGCTCATCAAGAGATGCGTCTAGAAAGTCAGTGACCTGAAACTAAGGGTTCAGCAAGTAAAGGCAGATGGACAATTCTTGGAGAGGAAATTTCATTTTGAAATGAAAGTTTCATTGCGAAGAAACCGAAAGCTTAGTGGAAGAAATCCATACTGGTGCAATTTCTTCTAATGTATTAAAGAGGAGAGTTAAAAGGGCAAGACTGGCCAAGGTGTAAAAAAAAGAGAGCTCGGGTATAGATAGGTCACCTTTAAGACAGGGAAGGTTAAGTGGCTTTGAGCACTAACAATGTCCCCAGGTTGTGATGGGATAAAACGAAGACAGATGCATAACCAAAGAAAATAGAAGATTGAGTGTACTACAAAGGGCTGCCAGCATTTAATTGCTGGGGTTCATGGTGACACAGAGCAACACGGCGTATGTTTAGGGGAACCTGTGGAAGAGTGCCTGGCAAGGGAGAAATTCTCCTCTTCCGTGGCCACTAAATGTTTGTCCTGTTTTCCATGTTCTACCTAGCTCCAAAAGGCACAAGATGCCAAGCTGTGCCTGGCTGTCAAACTGTCTGAGTAGCCGAGCAACTCCAAATATATACATATATACACATATATATGTCTTCCTCTCCCTCACATATATAAATATATGTAACAGTTATAGCCAGCTCAGATTCTGAAGCTGGTTTCCCATTTCTGTGATTCCCTCCCTGAATTCAAGTTGGCTTTTTTTGTCAACCAAAAAAAACCTTTTCTATCTTTTGCGAACAACTCTTCGCATTTTAGTTCTTAACATCCTAAGCACCCCACAATCTCTTCTTCCTACCGCAACGAGCCCAAGCTGTACTGCAGTGGCTGTCTCCTGCTCTGCAGCACGGTGTGTGCACTTGCAATGATAATTCCCAAGACAATTTAGCTGTGCTTTGAGGAATTAGTTAAACCTCCAGCTCTACCTTGAGCAGAGGAGTTTGTGGGGGTGGGGATGCTGCATAAGAAGTAGGCAGCAGGAGACAAATATAGAAGCTGTCAAGAGAAGCTTATTTCAAGCATGTCCCCCCAAACCCACACGTCTATTATTCTAGCCATGAATTTGTCCTTCGGTGTTGGATTTTCTTGTCTTAGAGTCTGAAAGCCTATTTCTAACATTGCGAAGCCTCAGCTGTCATTTCTGCTTTCCTCTTATTGCAAGCTACGCACTGAAGCACCATGCCCTTTCATATCAAATACATCATTAAAATAGATCCCTTTTCCCATCAAAAATAAGCTTTGGGTGCAGTTACTCAAGCATTTTCTCTAGCATCCAAGCCTCTCTAAAAAATTCCCAATTTCCTGACTTATTTCTTCCCACATCTACAGTTTCCAGCCCCCCAGACCCACGCATGTACCTGTGTGTGGGGCTGCCCCATGAATTTTACCCATGTAGATTAAAACCAGCACTCTAAAATCACATGCCTCAGCATAGCAGAGGGGAGCATCCACCCCCTGCACAGAGACGGGGAATGTGTCCCTGTAACTGCATCTTCAGATGCTGCTAATGGCCATTTCTGCTGGATACTGGCTCTGCCCAAATCAAAGACAGCAAGCAGAGAAAAACCTGACCTGAAACCTTTATACATTTCTCAAGCAGCCAGCTAGAAACCAGAACCATTTATTCATCTCTAATAGTGCTCTCTTTAGGCATTTCCCCAAACAAAATTAACATCCTTAAATCCCCAAATCAATTCAGCTTCCACATTTTGCTATGATTAAGTAACATGCTGTTATTTATTTAATCCTCTTTGGAAACAGCAGAGCTGCTGTGAACAGAAGAGCCATGTTTATTTTCAGGCATTTTAAATTCATTATTCTCTACTCACAGCTACATCTACAGATTTATATCCTTGGTACAGAGAAACCCATTTAGTGAAACAAAACATGAGCTTCTAAAATACAAATCTGGGGGAGCCTTCAAAGCTGAGCTGCAGTCTCGTATCCTCCTTGCAAACATAAACCTCCCTAAAGACTACAGCTCCCAGCATACACTGAATCCAATAGTATTTCTGGAACCAGGGTGACAGCTTGCATGGAGGAGCAATTAACCTGCCTTGGCAAAACAGGAGGGAGGGGGAAGAATCATGACCACAGCTGCTCTGCATTCCTGAAAATTTGGTGCAGCTGCCAGCTTGTGAATTTACCATTCCCTTTAAACTAGTGAACATTTGCAAGCTGTTAGACAGGATGGTTGCTGGGAGGAAGAGGGATGCTAAAAATGACTTGTGGAGGGCTTGGTGAAGACTGGAATATCACAGGAAAAGAATTAAATGCATAAAACCACCTCTGAACAAATGCTAGTGAGGTGTGTTTGCTTTGGAGAGAATGCTTTAAGTGGAACTTACGAAGGAGCAGAACAAAAGGTAATGCTTACCACAGCAGGTATTTGCATCCACAGTGCTCTGATGAGCTGTTACACCTAACACAAACGAACCCATATTCAGTGTTTTGGGGTTAATGCCAAAAAAGATGCAGGTCTGTGACACTGTTTTGTGCTGCTACTTCAGACAGGGTCACTGGCAAGCTCCTGGTTAGTCTTGCCAACCACTGAGCACAGCAAGTGTCCTGGGGGGAAGCAGGCATCTCGCCCATTGTTGTAGTTGGTGGCTATTTAGGTGTGTGTGAAACTTCAGCATTTTGCAAGCGTGATTTTGTGAAGGAACAAAGCCTTGCTGGTGCTCATCACCTCAGCAGAGAACAGGAGCCCGGGTAAATTATATTTGCATTACCAGTCGCATCTGCAAAGTTCAGCTAGGGCGGGAAAGCAGCAGCATCAAATCTGCTGTTTCCTGAGCTTCTCTATCTGCAAGCCCAGCATGGACAGGACAGGCTTTTGCTGGAGGTGAGATCATGCAGGCAGAGCAAGGCAAGACATGGGAAAAAACCCATCTCACCGTGGTGAGAGAGGAGAAACTACCTTGGAGCCAAAGGGGGCAGGGGAGCCCGCTTTGGTATCTCCATGCCCTTTCAAACTAACCAGCAGACAGCTGAACCACCGATGTCCCCATAGACTGCGGCAGCACTTGAAGTCATCCAGCACCTCCACCTTCTCATACCAGGCTCTATTCAAACTCCACTGTGCACCACCATGGGGAAGCCGTGCTGTCTCCAGGGTGCCTGCACGGGATACCTCCACACTGCCCTGAGTACAGGGATGTCAAATCCCTTTATACCTGTTGTTTTCCCTGAGCAGGCTGGATGAGAGGCCAGTTAACTGGGGACAATAAATCCTCTTTATTCTCACATCTGATTTTGCAACATCTTAAAAATAGAAGAACTGATTTGTGTTCTATAAGACTGGGGTCTATATTTGTACAAGAGGTAGTGTATATCTATAAAAATCTCCACCGCCTCTTCTTCCCCCTCCACATACAAACACATTGTAGCACTTGAAACTCTTCAGTTCTCAGTAAAAAATGCTCCAGAGAATGATCAAAGGTTAATGAAAAGTTCAGCCGAGGAGCAGACCCCAGCAGAAATAGCAGTTCTTTAAGGCTTTCAAACAGCTGACAAGAAACCATCAACAAGTATTTGTGGTCAGGGACAAAGAGAAACATCTTTTTGAACATATCCAAGCATGAAACCTCCATGGTAGTTACCTTACAGTATTATCCCTGTGTGTCAAACCATGTCATTTTTATGAAGAAGACTGATTCACATTTGACAGCAGCAACTTTTTACGGCCCTCAGGGGTTGTGACTTCAATAGCTAAGATCCAAGTAGTAGAACTGTAGTCTGCAACCCTGGAGGTAATAAATGGCAGTGGGAGAAAGACGGATGTTGCATTCTTGATCCTCTTACCAGACTTTAATATTAAAGTATTGCAGTACAGTAGAGCAGCCAATTTGCTTTCAGAGCTCAATGAAAATTGTCTGTGTGGAGCAAGGCTTTTCTGCTTTACTTTTTTTCTGTGTTTCTCATCTTTTAAAATAGAACTCTCCTGAAAGAAAATTTTTGCTTTGATGCCTGGGAAAATCTTGAGGATATTTATTTATGTTTTGCAAATGTTCGTGCTATAAAATGAATGTACTTGTTTGTGTTACCAGAGTACAGAGAGCTCCACTCATGTGAAAGCATGGTCAACAGTCCTTCAGGAAAGAGGACCAGTGCTGCTAGAATGGTTTATCTGGACCAGAGCCTACTCCTGCCTGAAGGCCAAGAGACCTCAATAAAGAACAATGGGAACAGCCAGCAAAGTGGGGCCAGCCAGCAGGTTGGGGTGCCTTGATGATCCCAACAGCAGGTCATGAGAAAGCATTATCTCCTCATGTGGGCTCTAGTTTGGGTTGTAACACCAGTGGTCAGAGATGTGCTCATCATGGGGGGATGATGTTGGAGAACTGGTGCGGGAGGAAGAGGCTGATTCACATTCTCTGGAGTTAATTATATAGTGGATGTCGGTGAACTGGGCAGAGAACTTAAAACGGGTAAGGCGTTTGTCATGGGAATATCTCATCATATGTCTTGTTATAGATCGAAATGGTAGGCACAAGACATCCAGACTTCTTATTAATTCAGCTATGTTAATGGTGGGTGTATTCTGCACAGAGTTTGATGCACTGGTGGGTTTTTTCCTCTGGTCTGTATTTGTATGTTGCTGTCGCCATGGTGCTGTATATGTAAACAGTTCTTATTTAAAAATATCAAATCTGAAAGCAGATTTAAAGCGTTTTAGAGCCTAAGTGCTGGGATCAGAATAACGTGTGGTGTTTTGACATGAGCTGAAAATACATCCAACGGCTCCCTTCCAGCATGCTGACAAAATATATAAATTAGCCTGACAAAGGTCTGGCTCTCACCAGAGTTCCCAGCTCTGATGAGCTGAGATCTGCAGAGCTCACATCCAGCCGAGCAGCCGCTGCCTCTGATACATGGTGAATCAGCATTTCTCCAGCAAAGACTGTGCCTGTGGTCATCGCAGTGAGGACTGCAGGAAGCCAGCAGCTCTCTGCCTCTGAATTCAGTGATGAATTAGCATTGCTCTGTGCCTGGCTGCCACAGTGGTGGCCAAGAGATGTCCACAGTGACCTTAGGTATTGTAACAGTGGGAAGAGACAGAGCAGAACACCCCTCCAGGTGATAGCACTGACAGCACTTTCTAAGAGGGAGACCTGAGCACTAAATCTCATGTCCCTGTACCAGCAGTTTCCTCTTAAGCAGTCATTCAGTGTTTGGGATCCAGTGGGTGAGGGAGACAATGTGGTGCAAGCTAAAGCATCACTTGATGCTTATGTAGCCCTTTCCCAAACACAGCAGCCTGCAAGAGTTGGGGCTCAGGCTCTTATCTCTTCATAGAATCACAGATTGGTTTGAAGAGACCTCAAAGCTCACCCAGTTCCAACCCCTGCCACGGGCAGGGACACCTTCCACTAGAGCAGGTTGCTCCAAGCCCCGTCCAACCTGGCCTTGAACACTGCCAGGGATGGGGCAGCCACAGCTTCTCTGGGCACCCTGTGCCAGCGCCTCAGCACCCTCATAATGGAGATTTTTTCCCCTACTTTCTAGTCTAAATCATAGATTCAGTTTTCAACGCACAGCCACCTGCTTAAAACACATCCTGCTGCTGTCCACAGACTCAGTCCTAGCTGGGTTTGCTCCAGGTTTCTGCACCAAGCTTTGCTTCCCCACTTGTGCTTTTAATTTTGGAGCTGTCGTGGTTAGTGCAAAGGGGCTGATGGAGGCACGGAGTGTCCTTGAGTAGCTCTGAAAACAAAAAACCAAATTTATTTCGGGATGTTTCTTCCTATGGCTGATGGATAAAGTTCACCCTCAGGCTTGAAAAGGTACAGACTTTAAATCACCTTGTAGAGAAAAGGATTTTCTCTTGGAACACAGCAATGCTAAGAAAAAATCCTCGACAAACAAGTCACTTTTATCGAGTTAGATATAGATTTAGGTGCCTAAATCTGGTTCCTAATTTTAGGTGCACATTTTTACCACCATGGAGAGCGCTGGCCCTGATAACACCAAAGGCACAGAAACACTACAAGGAGGAAGTTAATGTTACGAGTGCAATTTCTTTTAAAGCGTTACAGATCCTGTGATTTACACTTCCAATTCCTCCAGATGCTCTGGAAAATCCCACTCTAAATGTTTGCCAAGCATGCTAAGACTGCTGGTGGGAAGTGCAAATTCAAAGCATTAATATTATTGCTTAGCTATTGTGTCTAGAATACAAAGGGGCCATGTGGTCTATAAAAGTCACTTGAAAATAGGAATCTTCCCCTAGGCAGATCACGTTTCTTCTTCCAGGGATCCTCTTGCTCCCAGGCAGATCTACAGCATTGAAGACTCATTCATGTCTCATCTTTTCTTAGAGAGACTGAAGGAAAATCTCCCAAAGGGATGTATGCGGCTGCTGTAGCGCTTGTGCTTTATCTCTGCACCTCGCCTGTGCTGTCCTGCAGCTCAGGCTGGCGCACTGCTGTTCATAAAATACCAAAGATCAAACTGGTGTTGGAAATCAGGTCAGCTGCTGTGCCGCAGTTTTAGCTTGTCTAAATTACTCTATAGCACAGCAAGACACACAGAGACCCCAGAAGCATCACCTGTAGAGCAAAACCCCCTCTCCACATTGCTGGATCTAAAGAGGGGTTACGTTTTGCTTCTTAGAGCTGTTAAGTTGGTAAGCTGCTCCAGGTGCAAATAGCCCCTCACCTGGGTTGCTCCATCTCCCTCCACAGCAGCTGGTGGTAGAGGGGGAACTGAAGAGGCCTGAATCACTGCCAGCTGTGCAGTGCTCCCTCCATCCTGCACCCCCCCCCCCCACCTGCTTTATTGCTGTGCTCTAGTGAGCTATTAGTTAAGGGGCTGTAGTTTAATGTGTGTTTGAGGGGGACTGATTATCTTATTCCTGCATTATGTGGTTTCTCAGTCACAAGTAAGCAGCAGTCTTGGGGTAATTTGGTGCTGAATGTTTTCACTGGCAGTGTAGCTTTTGAAGTGGATGAGATCAAGTGGGGTTCTTTTCACGTTGTTTGTTCCTATGCTCCTGTGAGCACCCTGGCAAGCAAGTCTGTGTCCTTGCAAAGGTAAATGTGGGCTGAGGCTCTCTTGTTCTTTATGGATTGCTAATAATATCAGAGCTGTATGCTTATTTTTTGTTATGATTGCATATAATTCTCTGTAGAACTTGGTGCTTGTGCATTGTTTTGGGCATATGAAGAAATTTAGTGATTTACGGTGATGTATATGTGTATATTTAATGATCAAGATGATTCATTTATTACTGGAAATTTTTTCTATGCTTCTACTGGCTTTTCTGCCATAATCATTCTTCTTGAACTTTGATACACTGCTTATGAAATACTGATTGCTCTGGAGGTGAGTGAATTTATAACAGTACTTAGCAGCTCTTGGTGGACAGCTACCTAGTGAGTTCCGGAAGAGTTCATCACCTATTGAGCTGAGAGGGCTGAAAATAACAAATGTTGAATGGAGAATGAGAGATGTTTGATCCTGAGGTATGAAAGTCCTTGGCCTTTTGTGTCTGCTGCATCGCCCTGTCACTGTAAGCTGTCTCTCACTGCAGTGAGACATGTTTATGAAGGACCTATTTAACATCTGAAATAAGAAAGGGGTTTCTGGTGGCATCTTTCCGAATACTCTGCACTTCTAAAATATTGAAGTTTTCCTTTTATTTATGGTAGTTCTCTCTTGCTAGAGTTCATAGTAATTTGTGGTGGTTTATACTGGTGTAAGAACAGGACTTTGGGGGGGGGGGTGGGGGGGAAACACTGGGGAGAACAAGTAAACCTTCCCCCAGATTTGCTGTGATTCCATAAGAGTTTCTTGTAGGGAGCAGTTGGCAATGAAGTGTTGCTTGGTCTATAGTAGATAGTGTCTTTCAGGTGTTCTGAATATTTGCTGTAAGTACCCTTCCCTAGCTTAGGGCCTCTGCCTGATAGAAGAGCATCTGCAAGCCCCAGGACAAAGGACTCAATGTCTCACTGCATAGAAATGACTTTATTCCCAGTGTGTCTCATCCGCATACTCCAGGTGTTTGGCAGCTAGGCAGACTGCCTTGGGCTCTGAGCCTTACAGAGGTGTAAGCTGGGGACTCATGCAGGGGTGGAGAACTGTTACTTAATTCGTTTTAATGCAATGGCACCAGAAAGAAAAAGTGGAGATCTTTGCCTAGAACATAGGAGTTTCCTGGTTTGAGGCTTGAAATGGTGCTGATGTGAGCAGTAGAGTTAGTTACTCTACTTAGGGCAGAAGAAATCTGTTTCTGAAGAACAAAGCAATGTGTGATACGCACCAAAGGTATTGGCTGGAGAAAAACAATCAACCAGAATCAGGTACTTTGTGAAAATTCCATATCTCAGTTCGACATGAGACTGTTAAAATTCCACCTGCCTGGCAAGAATTGTGGCAGGATCCGCCATTTCCATTATCTCTTGACACACTTGCTTTAAGTCAGCCCTTTGGATGGTAAATATCTAGTGTGTTTTTGCTCTCGGAATCACACTGCTTTACCTTGGTGAAACTGAGAAGACAATCCAAGCTTTGTTTCTTACTGTTACTTTTCATAAATGACCACCTATCTATACCCAGCAAGCCCAACTATGTTCTTCCATATTACATTTCCGGTCACTTCATAATTGTCTTTTGTACCATGGGAAGGAACCATATAAGCCTGTTGTAAGTGTCAATCCTGGTAAAATAAGTCCTGTTTCAGTATATTATGGTTGGTTTGCAGTGCTTCTTGCTATTAGTATTTTATCATGAAGAATGAGGTGTATGCTGTGTTATTAACCACTGAGCTATTGCACAGGTTCAGCATTATAATTCCCACTGATTGCAAATGTTGTCATTGAGGATGAAAAATGGCTTCTATTATAAAAATGTGAATGTGTTCTCATCATTAGATAAAAATTGTCTCCAAACAGAATGAAAGTAATAAGAAAATAAAGAATTTGGCCTGTCACAGTCTTTTTAATATAGAATCTGCCTCAAGCCCTTTGTCAAGTTACTGACACCTAAACTTTCCATGAACATGGACAACTGGAACTCTGCAAGCAGCAGAACTAATATAGAATGGCTTCTCAGTAGTGAGCAGGAGCTATTGAGCTGCTTTCAGAGCCAGGATGGTCTTGTGAAACCAACTGTATAGTCAGGTTCCAGCAATGTTGTACCTCTGCTAATGAGCCCAGGCAGCTCCAGGCTGGTTCTGCATCTGGGCCACAGTTGTTCTGCAAGTCACATAATGCATCCTGGGCTAATAGCGCTGATAGTGTTGTATGGCATACATGTACAGTACCACATACTGTGTTAAGAACATGAAAGAGACATGTGATTGAGAAGTGTATACATGCAAAATGGGTAGGAAAACAAACTCCTGGGTGCTGGGCTGCTTGGGTTTCCAGGAAAATCAGAGATAAATGAATGGAACTTCCAATTCCCGTTCACCAATTTATTCACAAGAATGAAAGGAACTGACTTTGTTGGCCGGGGCTGTCCAGTCCCACTGGAAAGGTTGCCCAGCTGAGATAATTTTGCGTAGGTGAACAACTGGTTGGGATGCTTCAGCGCTGCTTAGTTTACATGCTAGCTTTTACCCTGTTTGTAGTGAAAGCTTCCTTGATAGCAGGAGCTTGCTTTCACTTCAGCAATCCAGAGACCAGTTTTGTCCTCTCCTGAGTGAAAGACAGGGCAAAGGTGTATGGAGAAACAAGGAGGAGATAACTGGTTAACAGGGGGTAGAGGGCAATGAGAGGATGAGTTTGTGGTCTGCTGCAGCAGCAGAAACCAGGCATTGGGTCTATTCTGATTCTCACTGACCTTCTCTGACTCTGGGAAACTCGCTCAGTCTGCCTCAAATCCCCATTTGTAAGAGGAAGGAAAATACTCCTTTACTTCCACCAGTGCTGCGAATATAATAACCCTTATCTAAGGGATTTCCTGAATACTATGATGTTTCTTAACCTCTTTTGCCTCAGTCAGCTCTATCTGCACAGGATATTTACATGCTTACAGGAGGGAGATGGTAGTTCTTTCTCCCCCCTTCCTCCTTGGTGTCCTTACTAAAGAGGAAAACATTTTCAGGCAGGCAAGGAATATCTTTGGTGCTCTGAACGTGCCTGATGGAGGAGTGGCTTTGTGAGCTGACTCAGCTTCAGCAGCACTGAAATGAAATTAGCAGGTGTTAAGCCTGTTTTGAAGTGCAGCATCACTGTGACATGATTAATAAAGGCCTAACTCTTTTAAGCTGCCTCTTTGGCATCATATAATTAAAATTTTGCCAATACATCATGTCATTCCTCTGGGGGTTTTTTTATGCCAAAATTCAATTCTCTTTATTGCATTAGCCTCAGTAGCTGAAGGATGCTTGTTATCAAAGGCATTTAGATAGCTGTTGTCCCATTCCTTCAAAGAGCAGTGTGCTCTGCTCCTTATGGAACTATACAGGTACCAGCAAGGGCTGGCTCAAACCCAGGGTTGTGCAGAGCTGTGCCTTACCCATGGCAGTAGCTGACCATTGATAGAAGTTAGTTTATCTGGATGGCTTCGTTTGAGTCTTCAGATTCAAAGCCAAAAGTACTTGCCCATTTAAACTGACATCTTGTTTGGAAATCATACACTTGGCTTGTCTTTTGTGTCTTCTGGCTAGCAAAATGCTACTGAGACACCCATATTCTCTGCTGATGAGTATTGTGGCAAATAGCACTGTGGTTGATTCGGGGGTATTTTTTTGGTTCTTTTACTATTGGGTAGGGTGATAGATCCTTTCCATGCTTTCCTCATGTAGTCTGTGAGATATAGGTTTCAGCCTGTTCTCTGCTTCAGATAGTGCCAGTAAAATAGCTTGTAAGGAAACAAGTGAGTACCGTGTTTTGGACACCAGTCCCTGCCTCAGAAGACATGAATGCTACCACTCCCCCTGAAACCTTCACCTTTCTAGGCTCCTACTTTCCTCCCTCAACTTGTTTATTTAGCCTGTATGTTCTTAGGGCAGGGCACAGCTCTGTTCTTCCATGCTGTGTTCAGCCCAGTAGAGCCCTGATCCTTTGATAATGCAGAAATAAATCTCCTGGAGAGTTTTCTGACTTAGCAATTACATGTGCTGAGTCCCATCTTCAGAACCTCAGGAACCCAGCAGAGTCAAGTTTCTCAGAGGTAACCAGCAAGACAAGAATGAAAACCAGGCTGGCTTTTTGGAAGCTGTTGTTTTGATTCAGCAATTACCACTAGAAACTAGATAACCATGATCTCAATATCTAATGTACTGATGTTTTCTGATAATCTACCTGCTGGTTTTGATGACGAAGTGAGGGCTGATTCTCTCAAGATACTGTTCCTACTTGACTTCTGAAATTCACTCCAACATGACATTGATAGAGGTGATGTTCATCCATCTGCAAGTGGTCTGTACATCACCAAAAACAAGGTCTTATGCAATGACTGAACCTTATTCTGTCCTTTATTGCCATCTAACCATGCTCCTTATCCCCAAATGAATGAAAGCTGCTATGGGTTTGCTGGGTGGTAGAGTTGATGAAGGGCAATATTCCCTCTCTCCTTCCAAACCTAGATGACCAGTGCAGCGTTTACACACACAGACACACGAGGCAGTAACAGCTCATGCTACATCCAGTGCTAGGGCATGCTCTGCTAGACTAAAACTGGTCTAACTCCATTAAAATTCCTTTAAAATCCCCAAGCTACGGAAGTTCATTCTGCCTAGCTCTTTGCTCTGAGTTTGAGTGCATCTGTAAACATGAGAAGAAAAAAAACACACAAAGGCAGAATACCCATTACTGCCAGAAAGCGTAAACTATGAGAAAGCTCATATCGCCTGTTGTTACCAGAATTACTTGAATTGTGAAGAGTTCTTTCTTCAGTGAAGAGGTTTCGGGTTGCCGTGATTTCCTTGGTTCACGGTATTTTCACACTGATACAACAGTTTGTTGTGGAACTGGCTTTTGCACATGTCCAGTATTCTGATAGAAATTGTCTCGCGCCACGGCCCTCGTAAATGGTCATCACAGTAAACAAAGGCCAGTCACTGCAGGCTGGGCAAAAGGAGCAGATTTGCAGTCAAACAGCTGACAGAGGAAGAGACAGTGTGAGACTGCAGCTCTGAAACATGTCACTGACTTCAGGCAATGCAGATCAGCAGGAGACAGGGCTGCAGCAGATGGTTTGAGTTTGATTAATCAAATGTCCCCAGTTAAAGCCTGATTGTTTAAAAAAAGTAGGTTAAAAAATAAAAGCAAGCTGACAATGTAAATGAGTGCCCTGTCTGTGCCTATTATTAACTTCAAATAACTGAAGGCTGAAGGGATCATTGTTTTCCTGACAGAGCACAGCACATGGAACATTAGAGTGTTTAAATACACTTTAAACACTGTGGGGATCAAGCAGTTGCATAGGTACAGCAAATACTGCATCCTCTAGAAAGGCTGAGCATGGTGGGCTGGGGACCTGATGAATGACAGGAAAAGTGGTGCTAAAATACACAGGGCTCCGCTGCTATTGGGAACTGCTCTGGCCCATAAAACAGACCTGAAAGTTGTCTATTCAACACCAGACATATACCACGCTGTGAACTCAATATAGTTGAGGATTTAAGCCTTTCCATGTGCCTTTTTTCCCCAAGAAGTACACCAGAGCTCAGGTCTCCATTGCTGAGACTTCATTGTTCTTTCTTCCTTTTTAATTGTGTGCACATTTTATTATAATTAATCATCACAAGAAACAAGACAAATGGCAGAAGTGATGGAAATCATATTCAGCTCTGATTTTCTGTCTCTAAACCAGCAAAAAACCCCTAACATTTTAGGAGTGCAGAATTGAATTAAAACTATAGATTGATCATAAGTTCTCTTGGCTATAAGCCAAGAGTGGAGCAATTAATTTGACGCAAATTAATCTATGCAAATTTGCACACTGATTTAATGAAGAGACAGACATGCAATCATTTCATTACTTCTCAGGTTTTCAATTAGATTGAATTCAGTAGCTTGGCCACCATCGTAGTCACTGAGTTTTGCTAAAAGGTTATTGTATGAATATTTATGAATTTGGGACTTTACTACAGCTTTGCTTAATAACAAGTATCATACTTTGAGTACATGCAAATGATTCTTCAAAATATCCTAACGTAGTGATTGATTTACCTTTTGTCTTGACTGCTCTGTCTTTAATCCCACTTATTACTCTGGTGTTTTGGTCTGAGATAAATGACTTGCTCAGGAGTAAGTGACTTTTATATTATTATAGACATGGTCTTGTTTCCTGGCCATTTCAATGTGAGATGTGATGCTCTAAACAGCTGGAAATGTGACAAATCTCACTCGGAATGCAGGCAGATAAAAATTGAGACAACTCATAGCCCTGGGCAAAAAGGTGCCACTTCTAGAGATGAGAAAGATGGATTCCCTTCTCATGAGTTCCATAATACTATTCACCTTTCAATCACACTTACGGATGTGTTCAGCTGGAAGCCTGATGCTTCTGCTGTATCAACTCCATGAAGTTAGTACATGCTTAAGCATTGTCCCAGTTTGAACTGGCATTTCTGAACCTTATCCAGCTTTTCTGAAATGAATGGAGCTAAATTGCTTAAATGGGAGTAGGATCAAGTCCAACACATTCTATTCCTGCCTTTCATTGTTTCAGGTTCTTATTTCTTGTAAGGATGCAGGATAAAAACTGAAACCCTGAATGTACAATACCTGAATGTACTGCAGGATGTTTGGGGAACAAATTGGACCAGGGCAAATTAAAGAGATATCAGCAAAAAGCGATCACGTTATTATGAGCACTCTGAATCTCCCTTTTTTTCTATGTTCTTCTGTGTAGGCTCTTATAAAACCTCCAATAATAGTGTCAAAAGCTCTTCTTGTAACCGTAAGTGAATTGTCTGGCATTCAGCATGAGAGATTCATTGTGTTTCCCTGCATCTCTTCTCATCTGTGCTACAAACAAGATTTGCTTTGGATGCTCTAAAGTCAGCCTGAAGGAATACACAGCTGGTACTTTGGTTAGGAGATAGGGAGGTTTGTGATTTCTTTAGCTCCTGGAGAAAACAATTCTAATGTCTGAGGTCAGCACTTCACTGTTCATCACAAACTTTGCCTTGGACTTTAGCCTTTTACTAGTGCAATGCATGTGAAAGCACAGGTAAATGTGAAAGGAAAATGGCTGTAATTTGTGAACTTTTCAAAATGAGATCATGAAATGCACAAGGCAACATGGAAATAAGCCCTATATTTTATCCACTTAGAATTGGAAAGAGTTGGCCAGATAGAGTAAAAATATACGTATTTCTTAGTAAACGGTGATGATGACAACCGTAATTCAGAACTAAGCCAAAATTGGTGTCACTTGTACCTTCTGCCAGAGTCCTCAGTATGATAGTTAAACCAGTTTTGTTGCCCTTTGGTTGACACCCGCATACAGTGCAATTACTTGCACATGACCACAGAACTGGCTTACTCTGCCTGAGCGCCTGTATTTTCTGTGTGAAGAGCTGGAAGAGTAGGACACATCTATGAGGACAAGAAGTGATAAGGAAGTGTTGACTGAAACAGGCTGCACCTCCTTTTAGGTTTCACTCTCCATTGGAACCAAGGTGTTAAGCTCATTCACCCCTACTGTAACTTTGTGACTTCCCACTGACCTCTGCTTGCTATTTAGGCTATGAATTAGATATTGTTTGTGATGGAGGAGTTTAGCTGGGAAAATGGGAGAGCAGCAGACTCCAGAAGGTTAGGAGGTTGACAGGAAAAGAAGGGCATGATCCCATGCTGCGGAGTCCTACTCTTTAACTGGCAAGGAGACTGGTCACTACTCAATTAATGGCTCATGTAATAAAGCATACTTAAAGTCTTTGTGATCCCTTTACTCAAGAAGGTCAAAAGGGTGTTGTTTCCATTGCAGCCTGTTTCTTGCATTAAACAAATACCTGCAGGTTATGTCAGGCAGGACTCAGCTGCTCTGCGAGGAAATGCTGTGGGATTTCAACACAGGGGCCTGGATTGCCTAGGTTAAAAAGCTAATTCAATATAGGCTTTGGGAAAATTTGTAGCAAATGTCATTGACAGGGTTTGCCTATGCACTTATGTAAATCAGAGTATGTGTGGAGGAGGCTCATCAAACTGGCAAAGTAATATTATTACCAGCAAGTGACCTAAAGGCTGAACCATTGCAGGGAGTCTGGGCTAAGTGAGGGCTGCAAGATTTGACTCACTTTATTAAGGGGTTCTGATTTCCACACCAATTTATTTGCGTGATGTCTGTGCGGCCGAGTGTCTAATCATCTCCTGCTTATTCATATTTTTCCCCTGTTCTGGAGCATATCCTCCCCAAGCTTTTTCTTTAACCTAACAAAAGGAGCTTTCATCACTACCTAGAGATGTAAACGTACAACTAATCTCAGAGGCATCGTTGCTTACAGTGCTATTATATGACAGTGCGTGATGTTTCCACACTACTAGAAAGCTTTTCAAATGCCTCATTGCCCTCCTGAAAATCGCCCTTCTGAGCAACAGTGACAAATGACCATCACAGGGCCCATGGAGCAGCAGGGGGAACTGAAAAACTCCATAGAAATTAATTTCCTGAAGTAGCAGAATAAAACCGCTGCTTGTACAATCTAATACATTTCAGCCCCTGGCAGCGTTTCTGCCTCCCTCATGGCCTGCAAGCAGCTGAAGTGTTTCCCCTGTGCCAATCTCGGAGCTGGTACCCTTTGCTTCTGTGGCTCACTGAAAGGCCATGGCGCATCCATCTTTGCACAGAGTGAGATGTTCCCTGCAAGCCTTTCCTCTAGGACTGAGGGAAGAACCACATAATCCCATATTCCCTTTAGAAAGCAGGGTTGTACAAGAAGCAAGACTACCCCATCTAAAGGGGCTAGCAGATGGTTTTGCCACCAGTCCTGATGCTGGCCCATGAGGGAGCTCAGGAATATCTATCCTGTTGGTGGACATCCTTCTGTTGCACAAGCTGGCTGAGCTGCCATGCTTAGGAAGGGTCTTCAATTGGCAGAAAGCATCCTCAGAGCTGAGGAGAATGATGTGGGTGAACCTGGCCATAGGGTAAGGCAGTGCCTGTTTTGTTGCTCTTCCCCTGTGCACACATAACCCTCTCCAAACTGCCCCTGAGCAGTGAGATGGCTTGATTTGTTGTCTCTTAATATTAGGACTTTCAGCCAAACTGCAAATGCATCTCAGAAGGAAATCAATATTTCTCACCCTTAGCACGTGGGTTTACACCACCTCTCTGATAATGGCTCCTGTAACAAATGCAATAGGGCTTTTAAAGACTTGTCTGAATGTGAATGTCTTCCATGTGCAAAATACAGCAGAGTGAGGTGGTGGAGAATAGATGGTCCTGAACAAACTTGCAAGAGGCAGCGCAGGCTTGTGCGGGGCTGGCTTTTGTGTGCATGTTTTGGAGATGCAGTCCATAGCTCAGGAACAAGTAGTAAAACAGTGGGATGCTGCCTCAGCATGTGGGCTAAAATGGAACTTGGATGGTGATGATATATAATGACAATTATATATATATATATATATATATATATATAAAGCTAGTGACAAGGTTTCAACCTTGGAGCATTTAATTTCAAGAGAAGAGTGAAGCTGAGCGCAAAGAAGTAAGACATGCCATGTCGTGCTTGTGAGTTGTCTGTACATTAGTGCCAAGCAGCTGGGTGCCTTGAAATCTGTGTGTGTGTCAGCCCCGCTGAGCCAGTTGGAATGCCAAAGTTTTGACCTTTTAGCTAAATGGCTGCAGTGAAACTCCCGGAGAAGCTGCAGAAGTAGCTGGGATCAAATTTGGGGTTGATGACCCCCTTCATCTGTCAAAGCAACTGTCGAAACCACAAGCTGAAGTTAGCAGCCAGAGGAGTCATAGGGGCTTCACAAGAGGCTGTTCTGTGGCCCTGGCAGAACAGCATCAGATCATCTCTATAAGCAGCCAGGGAAAAGCAGTGGCAGCACAGTCTTGAGAAACTGCTGAATGCAGCTTTTTGCTGGCTAAAAAGGGACTTGGAGTTCTCTCCTGCTGCTTCAGCCCTGGTGTGTGAGGGGAAACGAGGCTTTGTACATCATCTGAAAGCAAACAGGACTGTGTCAAAGGCATCCGACTCCGCCACTAATTATTTCTCCAGACTGGAATGACCCATGGGAGTCAGATTTTGAGCCAGGCCCTCCGGGCAGGCAGATAATATCATTAAATGTTCTTATCTGATGGAGGTGGGGATCGCTCCCTGGACTGGTGTCACTCACTGATACACACCAGCAAAGAAGCTGACAAAAATGAAACAGTGATTTTCATTGGAGCTGAAGCTGAGCAGTGCATTAATTTAAATAACTGCTTTGAGCTAGCTACTTGGTGTACTGAGTACCTCATTTTCCTGCTCTATTACTTCCACTGTAAAGCAATCACTAATGAATATTATGAATTAGAATCACTAATGAAGATTATGAATTGGAATCTTATGCAGTTTGACTCAAACTGATGCTTTGGCTAGAAGGGTAGATCTGACGGTTCATGTATCTGCAAGGATTGCTGATATATACTCTAGAGTTGCTTTAAAGGTGTCAGCATTTCAGGGCTGTTGGGCTATGCATCTACATTGCTGCATTCTGTCCATGAATTCTATTAGGGCAGTTTCCAGTGTTTTCCATTGGAAGATGCTGGAACCCCACAACAGGCAGAGGAGAACTGGAACACTTCTGAGAGTATTGGGCTGTTGATTCCCTGTGAGGCTGCTGTGCATTTTAGCCTGAGAGAGCTGACTTGTGCTGCAGTCCTGGCTGCAGGGATATGTAGCAGTGCTATGAGTTCACTTTGATGTGACATCAGGCATTTAGTTTAGTATGAGAGTCCCTCAATTTTCTAATAAATTTGGGTCAACACTGGTCTTCTGTGGGATAATTAAGGGTGATCTATTCTGCAGGGCAAGCAGGAAGAAAAGTCATTACTGTGTAGGGAGGTCAAAGAAGGCCAAGGTGGAGAAATACCTGTGTCGTGAGCGCTGCTGTTTAGTGCTGCATCCTAATTGATCAGTGAGCTATGTAAATGCTGAACAGGTCAGGCTCTGCATTTTACGTAGTGTCAGAACTGATGAGGTTTGCTTTGAGACGTTACCTTGCTGTGCTGCATGCTGCTGGCAGAATAGGAAAATGGGATTTTTAAGTATTGTTCATTTTTAATTCATGGCAAATTCCTTTTATGATCTTTATGCAGCACTCGGCCTGGTGAGCGTAGTGATTGCCTCTGTAAACAAAATACTTGCAACACAAATAAGACAACAGTCTCAAGCCCTGCCTACCCTCTTCAGCCCTGTTAGTGCTAGGTGCTGTACAGAGCAGTGATGGTTTCTTATGACTGCAAACGACATAGCTGCTTTGTAATGGGATTTATTAGCTTGGGCTTAGGGTCAGAAAAGTTCAACTTCTAGTTCTGGAGTTGAAATCAAAGGCCATAGAGGCCACTGTTTCCCACTCCCTTGGGTGTGGACTTCCTTTCCCTGTTTTTAAGGCGAGAAAGCTGATCCAAAGCAGTGTCCATCTTCTTCCTTCTACCTGGGTTCCAGGATTCTGGGTAGAGTGTTACCATGAGCAGTACTGTCCTGCACAGGAGCAGAATATAAGGGCAGCTCATAGAATAGAAAAGTTGGGTCCTTGTGTGGCGCTGAAATCCCAACAACATTGGGAGGAGGAGATCTGCTATAAATACAAGGCTTTGTTTGAAGAGCTTTGACTTGCAGGATCGTGCTCAAGTCCCATAGCCTGAGCACTCTGCTGGAACAAATTGCTCTGAGACGTCTCGATGTTTTTCATTTTACTATGGTTGGAGGAAAGCCAAGTTATTTCCATTCACTTGTAGCAAAAAATCTGATCTGACCTCAGGGCTTTGCAAAGCACAATGAGTTAGAATCCTCCAAGAACGAGACCTTCCTAAGAGGCAAACTACGTACTCATTTGTACAAGTGATAAGGTGACACAATTTCTACTTGTGGCATTAATCATTTTTGTGATAGGCTCTTCACCACAACTTCCCTTCAGTGCTTTATCTGGGAAGCATTGTTTTTCACAAGGAGAGAGGCAAGAACTGGATCTCTAATTATGAATGCTATTAGGGAGCAAAGCAAAGCACCCAGGGTTGTTTTAAGTATCAAACAATGGAAATCATCACTCAGGCTCAGACAACATACATCTGTTACTGATATTAGAATTGTTAATGTAAATATGTCATCGTTTTCCTTTGTGATAAGACCGTGAAAATAAAAGGAAAGAAAGGAAAAAATTCCTTTCAGAGGATGCTTGAAATTCTTGTTCCTCCAGGCAGAATTCTGCTGGTGGGCCCTAGGCTGTCTCTCAGACAGTGGTTGAAAGAGCAGAATGGCAGACTGCTATCCCAGGCTGGGAGAGGGATGCTATGGATGGTGATCCTGCTATAAAGAACAAGGAATCTCTGATCCTAAGACAGGAGGTTGAGGCTTTCTTAGGAGAAACAGTTTGGCTTGTACTGCTTCATTAAATGAAAACTGAGGAGGGGATGTGATGCAGGCTATAAATGCAAGAGTAATAGATAGCAGGAAGGAGAAGAGCTCTGCAGTTGGCCTCTGCATCTGTTAAGCTTGCCCAGTGTTTTCCTATTGTATAGATTGGGTTAATGAAAGATATTACCTCTCCCTGCAGACTTTGCTTTTCTTCTAGTCTTAGACCATAACAGCTATAGTACTTCTATGCTTGGCACTAGAGTAGAATGCTTATAGTCTAGTTAAGAATAAATTTAATCTGAATGTGAGGAGATTTCAAGGTATGAGAGCTGCAGGGATCTGGAAAAGGCTCACAATAAATATTCTGTAGGCAAGGCACCTAGAGTAGCCATAAATTGACATTTTATTAGTATCTGAAGGATTACATGACATGGAAGCATGTGATAGTATAATTCTTGTGGTGGCTTGAGAGATTCTCTGAAGTCCGAAGGGAATATGAGTTGAAATAAAGAGACTGTAACATCAGTGAAATGGGAAAAATCTGCATGAGGAACATCAGCAGTTTTACTATCTGATGGTTTCTATTTAATTATTGATAGTAATCCAAGTACTGCTTACTGTATCTTGTACTATTTTACAGTGTCTTCCTCTGTGTATTGAATGTCTGATTTACTAAGAAACTGTATGCCTTGGAGTTGTGTAAGAACAATGCATGTATTTATCAGCTTTCATATAAAGCAGCTGTAAGCTCTCACTGAGGAGGGCTTCTGCTAAGAGTTAAGCTGGGGGATAAAGGGAAACATCATAGTTATACATAAGATTGTCACATCCACCTAATGTGCTACATACGCTGTGTCATAAGGTTGGTTGATTTGTTTGTGTGCTTACAGGGATTTCAGAAATGCAGTGTCCATACCTAGGGTAAGATTTTGGCTCTCACTTAGGTCCTATACAATGGAGCCAGGATCTACAATGGAGTGCTGTGCTCAGTTCTGTCATGGGGAAAAGTCATTCCTCACAGTCAGCCAAGAGGAACAGAGCACGGGTGAGTGCTGTGGCCTTCCTCGATCCCCAGTGCTTGCAGTGGGAGCGTGACTAGCTGCAGGCGTTTTGGGTAGTTGCAGTACTCAGGCAGTGCAATGTTTTGAGTTCTGCAGCAGTTTCTTCAGTAGGACTGGATGTGGAATGGCATGATGCAGGGCAAATTTGCATGGAAAAGTTGAGCTGCCAAACTTTTGCCCAGGATAAACAACCAAAGAACATTAGAATAGCTCTGTTAGTTAGCCTCTGTCAGTAGCATCAGAGGAAGTACCTGGAAAAACCCTCATGCACTGCACTGCATACTTGCTCTTGTATTGGTAAGAGGGAGATTTCTTGCCTTAATAAAGAGCCGCAATATATATAATGATTCATTGCAATACAAAATACTTAATGCGCATATAATAAAACTGTAGGTCTAAATTCTTCCTTGAAATCCCATCTGAAGGTGCAGGCCATGATGGAGGGGCTGATAAAATAGGACGGAAGATCTCATTACCTGAGCCTTCCAAGAGGAGTATGTGTGCTCACAAGAGCAAACAGAAAATAACCCCTTCCTGCACACTGCCTGGCCTGAACTCTGAATTTGCGCTGTTCTTTTGATAGCTTGGATCAACCTGTGTGAATGGGAATGTATTCCCAGCAATTAAACACCAATACTCCTGTGAGCTACTGCTTACAAGTAGTCAGGGAGCTATTGCAAGCAACTGAATGCACACAGGATTATGTTTTACACTGTCCTCAGTTATCATTCTTCTCCTCTTGTAAATGCATCTGAAGGGCGTGATTTCCATTTAGAGTACGTTATAGAACCAGGTCAAACATGAGGAATTAATTTTTTACCTGCCTAGTAACCTGACAGATCATGTAGTTCGATCCTTGTGAAATTATCTGACTAGACAGCGGAGGATTAGGAACCATTTAGACAAAGAAGCAGACAGGTATATTAAATCACAAAGATAAGAATAGTTGCTTACTCTAGCCTTAGAGGGGAAATGAAATTAATGGGGAAGTGTTACTTACTTGACTGTGAATGTGGGAATTATTACTAATTGCAAGAGTAATTCCTTGATAATGATGCTGTAATGATTCTTTCTATTACAAGTGGTAATGTTGTCATTACTACATTACTCAAACTCAAATCTGTGGGGAAGCTCTGTAGGGTGAGCAGTGATGGAAAGTTCCACATCATAATAATGACTCTGGATCTTAAATTTAGAATGTGTGTGATAGATATCTAATGCTCACTAGATTTCTTAAGGCTCCTCTTCCACAAAGATATTTCTCTTATCTGCACTGGGTTCTGGTGATTTTGCTAATGTTGTCTTTACAGTTTTTTACTGTTGTTTTTACCCTAGTTAATTGTTCAGGACATGTTTAAGGATGATATTCAGAAATGAAAGAGTTTTAGCATTGTTACAGTGGTGACAATCGATAAATGAGCAGCTCATTTCTTATCTATACTGCTACGTAGGGGAAAATGTGTCATTCCTTATTCAGAGCTTTTCTGTTCTTGCTGTCTCTTTGAGATAGGGTTTCAGCATCTTGGCTGAAACATACAGTGGCAGTGTGAGAAATACGGCATAGGTAGGTGCAACAAGTGTTAATCCAGGTCTGAAAAGCTCTGGTGAAGAGGGAAGGGGCAGGAAGACAGATGAAAGGGCCCCTCTGGAAGACAGAGTTGTGGAGTTGGGCTTCCACAGACTCTCTCGGCGTTTATGCTTGCCTTACTAACCCAAGGGCACTTCCAGAACTTCCTAAAGAAGGCAGGGCAAGCCAGTCCCCTGGGAAATGCTGTTAATTCAATTCTCCCAGAGATGAGGAGCTTCCTGGATCCAGTATTTTAACCAGTATCTTCCATACTATGTAAGAGTCAGTTCTTTGACAGCCAGGATGAAGCACATGGCTGTCAGGATACAGCTATGCCCCAGTATAGCAGAGACCAGGAAACATCACTAAAATGCAGTGAAGAAAATAAGGTGCTTTCTTCTCCTTACGCACCGTTTTCTGTGGTGTTCCTGGTATCAGCTGGGAGCTGCTGCTACGTTCTGCCCTTGGCTTCTCTTTCAATGGAAGGCTGTGCCAGCTTATGTGCTAAATGCTCATGGTCAAGGACTGTTATTAACTTGCAGAAACAGTTCTGAAGGAGGATTTTATTCTGAATTTTCTGTACCAAATGAAGAAGGATGCCCCAAAAGTAATTTTTGGTTACGCTAACTCAATCTAAATTAGGTTGCCGTAGGAAAACACAACTCTCTTCAACTGGGAGATAAAGGAGCAGCGGGAGCTGGACTGTCTCCTTCTTTGGAAGCACTTGCAGAGCTTCTGAACTCTGGTTCCTCATGAGGCCCTGGACAGTGAATGCTGGCTGGGACCACTGAAAGGGGCTCGAGTTCCACGTGAGGGTGATGGTGATGCTGGTGACTGGCCTGTAATGACTTCTCCTTCATCTGTCACTGCTTTTAACTGCAGTGCCAGCCGTATTTCCTTACTGAGCTTGTCCCAGTTATCTGAAGTTGGGGACTTACTAGGATTCTCCTCTGGCAGAGAATTTCAGTCTTTGTTCTTCATACATATTCCCATTTGTAGAAGCGCTCAGAATCTGTTTGCTTTTTAAGTGTAATTTTGAACATATTAATGATACTGGCAATTACTCAAAGAAAAACATAATCAATGCTTGTTAGTCTGTGAGGTGATAAATCTTAAAAATACAGTCTGTGCTCGCTTGGAATGTATTGCTTCAGGCAAGGTGACAGCTTCAGCAGTGCCATTTCCAAAGGCTGTGCTGTGCATTTATTTTCTCATTAGCATCTACTTTCTATTGTGTATTTGGAACAAAGGTAACCTTGGAGTAGGAACACATTCCTTTCTGTCAGGAAGAACTTGTGATGCTGTTTCAAAGGTGCATGCATGATTGAGCAGAAATACATCACAAGCAGCTCTGCAAAGAGGAGAATTCTCCATGAGCTGTAGAAGAATAAAAGAAAATCCATTTTTTCTTCTTTTTTAGATTACCGTACTTTGTGCATGGGGGTGGGTTAATTTATGTGTGTTGTGACAAGCGCTCTCAGATGGTGAGTAGACTGTTTGTCAACTCACAACTATCATTCTCCAAAATAGAAAAGATTCGACGATTTGCATTTTAGTGGGTTTTGATAAAAAATTTTATTCCTTTTTTTAAACGAAGGAGGTTGTTGTCAGCACAGAGTCTAAAAAAAAAATAAATCCAGGCTGATTGTAATAGTTGGAGAGGAATTTGAAACGGTGACTCAACTTTCTACTGCAGCATCCATCGTATAATGTCAACCCCTTGGTGTATTGCTAGCATTGAAAACATGGTTAGACTGCATGCAGTCAACACAAAGCTGGAAGTTCATAGTAGCCACGTTTCTGAGGATGGAGGGGAAGACATGGTGGGGAGGTGAGGGAGGGCAGTCTTGTGGCAAAGCACTGAGCTGTACCCTGGAGGTCTGTGGCAGGCAGAGAAGGCAATGTGACCAAGAATGTCAAGAAATATCAATGGGAGACCTGCTAATGGCATCATATGCTCCTGTTTTGAAGGCATCTGCATTCCAGCAGCATCTCATAACAGCAGACCCAGCCCAAGAAGGTAACTAGGAGTGGTCCTTGCTGTAGCTTTGACTAGAACTCAAATAATAACTACTACTCAGCATAGGAAAGGCCCATTCACATCCCCACAAACCACGGGGCATAGTCAGAACAGGTAAGAGGAAAACACTAGTGGGCAGAGCCAAGTATCAACCAGGATGCTATCCCAGCACTCTAGCTTTACAAAGCACAAGCTCAGATCTTTAACAGCTCTGCTTTACCTCAGAGCTGTCTGCTCCAGAACTCTGCTCCCACATCAGAGGTAAGCACTGGAGCAGAGCAGTGGCTCTTGCTAAAAACCCACCACTAGCTGTAAAACCTCTCATGTTTGGAAAGTGTAGGGGCAGTTGTCACTAATTGTGCCAGGATTCTGACATAATGACCCACTGCTGCAGCTAATAGTGCCTTCTGCAGCAGCACTCTGGCCTCTACCTTAGCTGAGCTGTCCCAGGGGAACAAGTACAGCTGATGAACTGTGGAAAGAAAATCATATTCCTTCAGTTTGCTGCTCTTGATGGCTTTTAATCACAGCTGAGATGGCTCTATCTGTGCTGAGGGTGCTGTGTGCGGAGTGTTGGGCTGGGTACAGACAAACTGCTCAGGCACATCCCACTGCAAAGCGAGAGCAGCACCTGGGGAATTCCAGGGATATTAAAGGGATGCACCAGCCAAAGCAGCTGGATCATGGCTTTCAGCTCTTGGTGCAAGCGCGCTGTGATGTTGGCCTTCGTTCTTGTGTTTTTCTGATGATGGAGATAGATCAGGGAGTTGACACCCTGGAGTTTCATTCTTTGGGGATTTGTCTGCGGTAGCAAGTTTGAATCCTCAGCCTTCCTAGGGCACAAGAGCTTGCTTTGATGGAAAATGGGGCTGTTCAGTCCTATGCCAGGTTGTTCCTAAAGGGTAAACCTCCATCAGAGGAGTTACTGGTTTCAGGATAGACTTCTGGTGTGAGGCACTGTATGATCACAGCACAGAAAGATGGCTCTTGGCTTGAAGAGCACTAGCTCTGTAGTCAGCTACAGCTGTTCTGGCTTGAGAATCATATTAAACACAATGTCTGTTTCTATTCCTACAACTTGATAGGTTTTTTTGAACAATACAAACTTTAATGTGTTTGAAAGTGCCTTAGGTTGGTAACAATGATGAAATGCAAAGAATTGTCCAAAACGTTTCTGTTTACTTCTATAAACAGCTTTATCCAGTAGCTTCTGCATGGGGGTATTCAAGATTTTTAACTGACAACAGAAATCCACATATGGCTCAGAAAAGTGTTGGCATGGTCTTGTGTGAAGTTTGTTAAAATTGTATGATAGACATCTTGTTAGTTCAAAAAACTCCTTTTCCTTCCAGACAAATTTATTCTGTGGTTTGAAAACTGAGTTTTACAAGCTAATTGGACAAGGCCAAGGATATAATTAGTTTTATACTCATGCAAAATAGTCTCCTCGGACTATTCTGTGTAAGGACCCTGAGCCTGAAATTAGAGTTTGTCAGAATATCACCATTTAAAAAAGGAAAAATGAAGGAAAAATAACTGCCATCTGCTCTAAGTTACAATTCCAGTTGTACCGGGAGCTTTCAGTATCTAAGGCAGAGATGATCCGGCACTATTATTTACCACACACTTTGTCAAGCCGCCTTCCTCCCCCCTCTCCTGGGAGTGATGCTGATGGACAAATCATTGGACCTGCTGGTGGTTTTTGTAGAATTAAGAAGGTTAAACCAACATTTGGTCACTCACTGAAGGCTGACAATTTGTAGCTGTTCACAAGTGCATTCAGCTGTCATATTCTTTCTGACCATTAAACCAATCACATCTTTAAAAGGAGAAGAAAAAGTTCATTTAGGAAATAAGAATCTTTGCAAGCAGCATTAACAGGTTTTTTTTTGCACTTTTTTATTTTTTCATCATTTTAAATTCTCTCTTTCCCTTACACAGAAGAGGTTCAAAGGGATATACCTTCCAGTCTTTTTGCTGTTTTTGGCTTAGATGCCTAACAACATCATGGTTTCTACATCGTAGCTTATTTTTGCCATTCAAACACATGCAGCATGCACAGACATGACCCCCCCTGAACAATTGTACTCTGATTATTTTAACCTTGTCTTAGAATATCCAGTGAAGATGTGTTTTCCTTAAAAAAAAATGAATGGAGAGTAGAAAACTGATTTAATTTATTCAGTGGTTTTATTCCTTTCTGAAATCTTTGTGCTATGGGCCTGCAAGAGGAAAATAAGTATGAATGTTACATATTACAGTATGGCAGATTTCAAACGTGTAACCAGGCAGAAAGGTTCCCTTCATCAAAGCTAAATAAAGGTTATCCAAATGGTATCTTACAACTTTGGTAGCAGGAATTTTCTTATCTTTCTTAATTCCTGAGTAGGACAAGGATGAATGAAATTAAGGACAGAAGATGGGTTACACGAGACTGCTTGAAACCTCTGAAGTTCAGACATGATCAGCAATGTTGATGATGGTTTGGCTCAGCCTTTGTGTTTTCTGTAACCATTTCCCACATCTTTGTTGGTGACATGGACAGTGGGATTGAGTGCGCCCTCAGCAAGTTTGCCGATGACACCAAGCTGTGTGGTTCGGTTGATAAGTTGGAGGGAAGGAATGCCATCCAGAGGGACCCTGACACGCTTGTGAGGTGGGCTGATGCCAACCTGATGAAGTTTAACCATGCCAAGTGCAAGGTCCTCCACCTGGGTCGGAACAATCCCAGGCACAGCTCCAGGTTGGGCCGAGAAGAGATGCAGAGCAGCCCTGAGGAGAAGGACTTGGGGGTCTTGGTCGATGAGAAAATGAACATGAGCCAGCAGTGTGTGATTGCAGCCCAGAAAGCCAACCATATCGTGGGCTGCATCAAAAGGAGTGTGACCAGCAGGTCGAGGGAGGTGATCCTGCCCCTCTACTCTGCTCTTGTGAGACCTCACTTGGAGTATTGTGTGCAGTTCTGGTGTCCTCAACATAAAAAGGACACGGAACTGTTGGAACAAGTCCAGAGGAAGGCCACGAGGATGATCAGAGGACTGGAGCACCTCCCGTATGAAGATAGGATGAGAAAGTTGGGGCTGTTCAGCCTGGAGAAGAGAAGGCTGCATGGAGACCTCATAGCAGCCTTCCAACATCTGAGGGGGCCTATAGGGATGCTGGGGAGGGACTCTTCTTGAGGGACTGTAGTGAGAGGACAAGGGGTAACGGGTTCAAACTTAAACAGGGGAAGTTTAGATTAGATATGAGGAAGAAATTCTTTACTGTAAGGGTGGTGAGGCACTGAAATGGGTTGCCCAGGGAAGTTGTGAATGCTCCGTCGCTGGCGGTGTTCAAGGCCAGGTTGGACATAGCCTTGGGTGGCATGGTTTAGTGGGAGGTGTCCCTGCCCATGGCAGGGGGTTGGAACTGGATGATCTTAAGGTCCTATCCAACCCTAACTATTCTATGATTCTAAGAAACCACCTCCAGGATCCAAGTGGTTTACCAGATCTCTGTCATCAGGGAGAAAGCTTAATGTGATACAAATACACTAAATTCATAACAAACTGCTCACATCCAGTTTGCTCCTTCAAACATCAGTGGAACTGAAAACAATCTGGTGTCTTGAGATCTACGAAGTTGCACTCATCTGAATGTGGTCCCACTATCTTGGCATGGTGGAGCTCCTCTCCTTAGGGTTGTTCCTTTGTATGTATGAAATGCACTTTTCTGCAGGTAGTTCAGCCACCTCCTCCTGATCCCCTGCACCAACTGCAGCTGTATAGTTCTCAGGTCATTCATCTTACCTCCAAGTTTATTAACTGTCCACAGGTTTATGGATCTTGGCCTTTTCTACCTTCACCTGTATCAGTTCATGGCTAAGACCTACGCCTTGGCTCTCCCAGGAAAGCACAAATATTATTTCATCCATCTTACCCTGGGCTTGTAACTGCCTTTCCCATCTATGCTATAACTTGTTACACCTCACCTTATGCTTTTACCTGCCTCACTGTTATCACACATCAAAGATACGTGTCAGGTCCTGACTAAATACAAGGCATGCTCCAGCGTATTTCCCTGTGAAGTGCCAGGGGCCAAGTTCTCCCCTCAGCCCCCATGCGTGGCTCTGCTTTGATCTGGCAGAAGCTGTGTGCGCATGCACCTGGGGGAGCAGATCAGCTTACCTGTGGTTTCCCTCCTTCCCTCCCAATTATTACAGGAAGCAGCAGCTTTTACAGTGTAAATGAGACTTTTGGAAACTGCTGTTGTCAAAAGGTTCCTCCTAATTCCATAATGCAAATATCGTATGTTAAAGAAGTCATCCCTCATTAGGCACAGGCTATTGCTTAGCATGTGGAGGTATCAACCAATGGCAGGTATCCCTCATGGCTAATATCTATATATATATCTATACTGGGTAATTAGAGTTCATCTCTGTCATGAAGAACTTATAGTTGGAGCTGGTGTGCAAGAATCAGGGGCAATTTCTTGAATGGGAATTTTCCAGTTGTCAAATCTGATTGGTTTTGTGGAAGTGACCTGTCTTCCCAGGCTGCTGACCAGGCATATGCATTTCTGAATGGCCACTATTTCCTACTTCTGTAGAAGCCCTGGCTTCTAAAATCCCATACAATTTGAATAAATAATGCAGGGTTTCAACTCCGTGAAAAGGCTGCAGATCTTGGCCAAAAATGATGCCGGAAATTTCAGCTTTTATTCTGAAAACAGTTTGGTTTACCATTGAGCTGTATTTATTGTGTAAGAAAAGGCACTGGAAATATGCATTTGAGAGCAAATGGTTTAAATGACTTCCCTAGGGTCCCACATGTACTCCAGAGCAGAAGCTGAATTGAACTTAAAGCTCCTGAATGTTTGTAGGGCCTTAACCACAGAATGATCTTTGTCTTTTTATGCTAACATAATCTCAGTTACATGCTGCCTGACTTAAACCTCTGAAAATAGAAGCAGAGCTCTAGCTCAAACATAAAATCAAATGCTGGAATCACTGCAGTGCTAGTGAATTATTAATATGAACCATTTAAAGAAAAATGTCACCATTTTAGAGGAATAGCTTTTTAAAAAGTGTTTTCAAAGGACAAATGTTTATATTCGTGTGGATTTTTTTTTCTTAGCCATTCAATAACCAGACTGCAGGGAATCATCTCTCAAAGAGCTGCTTTGACTCTCACTCCAAATCCTTTACCTGTACTTTGCTAATGAATTTCAGCTTAAGTGCAGTTGAAGTGTAAGGGTTTGACTGGAGAATGGGTTGAAAATAATCATTTTCCTTCTTCCTGTTTCGTCTCTAGGCACTTGTTAAGAAATATTTGGATGCAATGAAGTGCTAAGAGACTGAGAGCTTGTTAGAACTGCAGAGGGGTTGCTGTTTGAGGAGAGGCAAAGAAGACAGTAAGGAAAGAATCTGAAGAAACTTGCTTTCCAAGGAAGATTAAAAGCATTTCAATTTGAGGAAAAGTAAATGTTCTTTCAGATCTTCCTGTTACACACTTTAAAATCAAATGAGCCAGAAAATTTGTTTGGCTGCCTCTGTAAGCATCAGTCTTTTATGTCTGCATTGGGACGCTGGACCTGCTGTGCACGTGTCCAGGCTAATTGCACTGGTAATGATCTCACTGCAGCAACTGGATCCAAAATTTGATGGATATTTAGGAATAAGGAATGCATTCATAGGAACTGGGATTGGCTAAACCGAGGATAAAGTGATCAAATAGCTAGTTTGCAACCAGTGTTTCATCCAAATTTGATTTGAAGGACATCTTGCATGAATAAAGGCTTCTCCTTCCTGAATAATTAACTTGTGTATATATTGCTCAATAGCCATTGCTCAGCTGTGGTTAAGCATCTTCAGGAATGGCTTCTCCTAGTGCTTCTGCTTTTTAATACCATGCACCCCCTGCAGTCTTCTCAAATGCTGTAACTTATGGGATCAAATCAACTTTAAATAAGGGCAATGTCATCTACCTCTAAAGCAAGAGCAGTATCTTTGTCATGGTGCTTGCTGACTTGAGTAGAGGGTGAGCTCATGTCATATAGAATCCCAGACTGGTTTCAGTTGGAAAGGGCCCTAAGATCATCCAGTTCCAACCCCCCTGCCGTGGACAGGGACACCTCCCACTAAACCATGTCACCAAGGCTCTGTCCAACCTGACCTGGAACACCGCCAGAGACGGAGCATTTACCACTTCCTTGGGCAACCCATTCCAGTGCCTCACCACCCTCACAAAAGAAGGAGCATAGGTTTAAGAGTTTAATGCTGAAAAGGGGCTTAAAAATATTTGTGGACTATTGATTTGGCCATTCATTCAGCTGTAAGCCGCTGGGACCCTGAGAAGCGTATGTTTCATTTCATAACAGCATAGAGATGGGGAAAATCTGTTTACAAATGCATCATGTTCTGTGGAAGGGACTTAGTGGGAATATTTGCCTTGGGCTTTAAGTATTATTCAGATTTAGCTTGGATTTTAAGCAAGAAACTTGCCCCAATTCTACTCTTGTTTACATTTCAAGGTTTGTTCCTACTAGCACAGACTGAGCTAATGCCACTGAAGTCTTACACAGGGCATGGGGAATGCAGCAAGCAGAGGGATTGAGTGAACTGAGCTCCTGTCCCATCCCAGCTGGTGTGAATATACCACCTACGGATGCACCAAACGGTGCTGGGGTGGCCCATTGCTATGACCCTGTCACACCCAGGCAGCCAAAAGGGGTGTTTGGTAATGACTTTGAATCCAGACTCTCAAATGAAGATACCCTGAACTCTTAACTGAGCTCTGGAAGTACCCTGATTGCTTGGCTGATGTGCACCTCGATAGGCAGATTTCCAGAAATCCGGAGAATTAAACAATAGCCTTGTATGAATCAGTATGGCTGGCTTTGAAGATCATAGTTGTATATTTTAAGGACTGAATTAAGCCATTTAAATCACCCAGCTTGACTTTTATAACATCGTAGAGTCTTCCTGCTTACATTCTTATCGAGATAAAATATCTTTTAGATATAAGATCCAATGTCATATCCCCCAAACAAGCTGTTCACGTGCAAATTGTCCTTAGCCTTTAAAGGGCCTGTAGCGATGCTGATGTTTCTAAATCATCTTGGCAAGTCCAAAAAGTTGGCTTTGATGTGCAGCCTACTATGTTAAATTGAGTCTGGACACCAAGAAGCTGGATTGCCCAAGTAGGGCATATGGGTGCACTGGCTTGAAGCTTGGCTTCTTGTCACTATAACATGTATTTTTCACCTTAAAAAACCACCCCAAAACACCAGACTGCCAGCTCCTTTACACATGATCTCAGCTAGTCTATATGGTTGCTATAGTGTTGCTAACATGTGGATTAGGAGTAGCAATTTTCTGCTGCTAGCTTTCCAGTTGAGCAATAAAATAATCCACGTTGGTGTGCAAGCAAGTCCTTTTAGCGGGCGATTGTAAATGGCTTTATCAAAATTCTCAATTAACACAAACCCACCCCTAGCTTTAAATTTGAAAGCCTATTCATTAGCAAAACTCGTTTTCTTGTCAGTTTGTTAAATATTCCCAGGACAAAACTCACATCCCCAGAAAGGACAATACAAAATGCAGCTTTAACAAAACCCTAGGAAGGGGAGAAGTTCTTTCTCTTGCTAATGTATTTCCAGCACTGTTTTGCATCCTTATGACTCTGGGGAATGTAGTCTGCAAAGTGCATGATTAAGCATTATCATCATGATTTCAGAAGCCAGTCTGTTACATGAAGTGATAATTCATTTTCCACTATTGTGCACACCGGTATTACTGTGTGACCTATAAACTAGACCCTGGCACTTGCAGAACACGGGAAGAGAAGCCATAAACCAGCAGTAATCATTGTGCATACTTTTCCACTCGTGACTTTTATACTTAGTAAATTCAAATAGGCCCACGGACTAGAATTACATGGACTAGCATTATAGTCCTGCCATAGGCTTGGCAGTGTAGGCAGAATCGGGCTGTTCTGTTACTCTAAGGCATTTTGGTTTATGGTTATAGTTTTCTGTGGGTTTCTAAGACAGTCTTATGTTTTCCTGGAGGCACCATTTTAATTTTGAGGGCAAATCATGACCAATGCTGGATTCATTTGTTTAATGAGATTGCTCCAGGTAGAAGTTGTTCTCTGTTAATTAAAACATTCACTTGGATTCAGATTTGAAGTACTGTTTGGAAGCAGGAGAGCAGCCCCTGGGTGTGGATGTGAGGGGGAGGCTGAGGTTGGCTGGAAGGTGAAGCTTTGGAACAGAAAGAGGTGCAGAAACCTTTACTCTTTTAATCCCTGCTTGTTCAGTCTCCCTGTGCAGCCAGCTCATGTGCAATGAAATGATGGCTGTGATGTCAACTGAGTATCACAAGAGGCTCTTGCTGCTTAAAATTCCCAGACACAAAACCAGAGACCTAGCCCCCATTTCCCCAAACAGGGAGGAATGTTTTCATTACTATGTTAATTCAATCTCTCCTATAATAGTGGTACTCTAATTGCTCCTGTTTTCCACAGACACAATCCAATTCCCTTTGGCCTCCTAGTTTATCCACACATTAATTAGGTTATTGCCTTGTAAAACAGAAGGGCACATATATCACTTAAATTTTATCACAGACAATTAATAAGCATGGCTGTGATTTTTTTAAAGTGCCCTGATGGAATTAGGTGTCAGGCTCCCAGGAATTTCAGTGGGATCTGGGTGCCTTCCTGCATCACACCTACTTGGAAATCCCCATCGCAGACACAAGGGAAACCATATTTCTTTACTGTACCCTGAGCGCTTCAGAGTTTCTCCTTTTCAACCTGAATTCCTGATTCTACAGTCTTTAATCTTGTAAATCTGCTTTTGATTTAATCTAGTGAAATTCCTTTTGATTTCCTTGATTAAGGATTGTGGGGTCAAAGCCTTTGAAGTATAGCTGAAAGCTTCAAAGTATTAAAAAAAGGCAGAGACAGAGCTTGGGGGACTGGCAATGGGACACACAGCCTGACATGTTCAGGACTGCAGTCCCTCTTAGAAGTGACTCCACACTTCCTCAAGCCTGTAGCTGTGGGACTGGTGTCCATACCTGAAATGCAATGGCGCTGCTGAATAACAGCCTTGTTCAGCAAACTTGGAAAGCTCTGAAGCTTTCCCATCTCCACCAGCTTGTTGTGGGAAGGAGCTTATGCTGGCATGACCAGGGCTGTGCTAGTGATCAGACACCTCTGAGCCCTTCCTGTTTCATTTTGTCCTGTGAACTTTTATTACCTGTGTGAAGGAACAACCGGACCAGGTTAGCAGCAATGGAAATAGTTAGAAAAACACAAGTGGACTGTCAGTGATGTCTCCAATTCATTTTCACTTGAGCAGTGCAGTAAAACACCGGGATTGAGCACACCAGGGAGATCTTACCCCCTTTGTGGTTGTTTCAAGCACCACTCATAGGGCATGGTCAGAAATAGCCTTCATTAGTAATCAAAACAGTGCACCTGAAACTGCTTCAGCTGACATTTCTTGGAGGTAACAGCTTTCAGCAGCAGGGGAGATGGCTGAAACATCTCCCACAAGTTCGCAGTGACACCAGTCCTGGGTAGCAATGAACAAATAGCCACCATGGCTGCAAAGCCTTCATAAAGGCAACATGCTGAAGTAAGCCCTCTTTATTGTTTCTTATTTGGGGCATGAATCAACAAGCATAAAAACCAATAGTGCATGATCAAAGGGTGAATACTAATGATAAGAATATTACATTCAGTTATGGGTTATCTCTTCCATACAACAAAGGTATTATAACAATGCCCTGCCCACAAAGTTCTGTGTAATGGCAACTATCAATTTTCTTCAAGCTAGCAAGGGAGAAATAAGAATTGCCAAAGCAACACAGGCTTTGTACTCTCTCTTTCTATAAAACATAGAGTGAATAAAACTGATGGGGATCATTTCGCTTTGAGTGGTTTTCAGATAAAAACACTTTCCAACATTACATAGCATAGGTATTATAATGGCCAGGGAAAAACATCTATCACACAGACCATTGCGGGAGTTGTTAAAATTGAAACTAGAAGTAAGTTACAAGTGGTGAGAGAGTGCTGGGGACAGGTTCTCCTCCAGTGTAGTCCAGGCAAGGACTGAAGACCCAGGGCTGAGCTTAGTTGGAGGCAATCAGCCCTGCATGCCAAGTGGGATGCTGCCCAGAGGCACTGCTAGATTACTGTGATAGTTTCTCTTGACCTGTAACGTATTGTACATGGTAAGTCTTCATGTGTTAGGGAAGAAACAAGTCTCTCATACTATTGGCTAAGGGAAGGTGTACTGTATGTGTCTCATGGACGGTCTTAACATCTCCCAAATAGGCCAATGTTGGCTGCAGTAGGACATTGTTTTGATTAAACCATGAAAACCCAAACCAAAGAAAAGGAATCGGTTTGGGTCCAAAATTATTTTCTTTAATGGGATCTTTCTCATTTAAAGTAATTAATGTATTTAGAATCAGTTTCAAGTAACTTTCACTGATGTGTGAATTTGGGCTTTTCAGGCAGTATTCCAAACTTCAATGGACAGAGTGATGTTCCCTTGAGTGCTACATAAAGATAAGCAAAAAATTTGCTTTTTCTTCTTCCCTAAGGAAAACCATCCATACTGCTGGCTAGGCTTCCACATGTCTGTTGAGCAAAAGTTACTTGTATCTGGGAAGTTTCTCATGTGAGAATGTAGAGTTATGCTGTTCCAGATGGGCTGATCAGAGTCTCTGGAGGATCTGGATTCTCCATCAGTTACAAACAGATCTACACTGTCTCAAAGGTATGGCTGTCCAAACAAGCTGAGAGCTTTATGTGGAGTGTCTGACCTGTTTCACTAGGCTGGCTATGACTGTCATAAGCATCACCTTGAAATCTACAGACATATCTCGTGTCTGCAGTTCTTACATTTCCAGGAAACACCTTTAATTTAAAGAGAAAAAGTCTGGGTAATTAAAGCAAGCAAAATTAGGAATGTGCCATACAGCTGCGATTGCGCAGGGCACCAATGTTTCCTTTCTCCCCTCTGAAGAAATTAAAGGAGTTATAATCTCATTTCAACTCGGCTAAGGTTCTCAAAGATCACTTTACCCATTTACCACCATTTCTGCTGCTGGCTGTAGGCATTCAGCTGTATGCATATGCAGAGGGAAGCATTCAGCTGCCTGGGTTGTATCCTTGGACAGCAGCTCGGGAGCACCTGAACTAGCCTGGCCTCAGCACAACACCCAAGTGGAGTTGTGCCAGTGTGTCTGGGAGCACAGGCTGAGCCTTTCATAGGCACTGCTATTCCTGGTGGAGTCTTCACAGTGGTTTTGTTGCTACTCAGCTGCCTGCTGAACCAGCCAGCTTGTCGGGACTGAGTGGTGAGTTTTCCCTTGGGGAAACTTCCCTGCCATTTCGTTTGGAAAATAATAGAAATGAAACACGGAGATTTTCTCTGTCGCAGTGGATTTGGGAAAGACAGAAGTGACTGCAGTAGTATTCTGCAAAGCACTCACTGCCACAGGGGAAAAGATGATGCTGCTGCTAAATTTGGGGTGGATTAAAACTCCCTTGCTGTATAGGGCAGAGCATTTTCATTTGGAGCTTGGAGTCTGTCCAAAACAGAAATGCAGAAATACAGATCAAGCTGTGATTCTGACAACTGCTCAATCCTGTCCTCCCATCCCTCTCCCCGTACCAAAACCAAAGCAAGTTTTGGTTGCAAGATTTTGGTCTTTTATTTTTGGCCAAGCACTTCTTTCAGGTAAATGCTGCCAGACAAGCTTGTTCTATTTCTTCAGTACTTGAAAGTCCAGGGATTCATTGGATGATATTTTCTTAATTCATTGCAGGCTTCAGAGTTTACACAAGGGGCCAGAACGTACTTGTTGGGTTTTTTAGTTACAAGAATATCTTAAATAAGGTCTTTTATAGCCTCATCTTCATTTTGTCATTGGGCTTTTTTAAAACCTTTCAGGATTTATTAGCTGTGCATATAGGAAACACCCTAAAATCTGATAATCTGTAATATCTTTACTCAGGCTGTTGAGTTGATGGCGCTTTATAAGACTTTGTGACATCTTAAGTACTTGATTGAAGCTACAGATACAATAAGATTTTTTGTTAGGTTACTGGCATTAAATATAATGGTACCACAAGGCTTTAAAATTGTTGCATGCATTAGAAATGGGATAAAATATATTATCGATTATGCTGGAATTTATTTCCAGATCTATAAGACAGCACTGTGCCCAGGTGAACTGGGGAAACCCTGATTTTTTTTTGCTGATAAGAAGCTGAGCTCCCACCAGTTTTGCAGAAACAGAATCAGGCTCAGTCTGAGATAGGGAAATCCAAATATCATGTAAGTTGGTGTAAATGGGAGGTGGGCTCCAAATCCAAAGCAGCAGGGGGAAGTACAGCAATGATTTCCTCAAGCTGCTTCCTGAATGACCAAGGAGTCATGGGGAATTGGGCATTTCCCCCTATGACTTTTTGCTTGCCTGCCCTATGAGATATGTCAGCTTGGCCTCATTCTCTGTAGAAGAGCTATATGGATTGAATGGTCTAAAGCCTCCTAAAATCAGCAAGAAATTAGCAAGCACAGATGGGAAATGGAGTCCTGTCACTAACTTTGAATAGGCAGCGTAAGATCTCAAGGATAAATGAGAAGGTTTAAGGGAAATGGGGTGCTTAAAGGACTTACTTACATTCTGTAGCACTGATTTTGATTAATAGCTCTCTAATGCAAAAAGCACCATATCCAGACCAGAGGGAGCTGCCCACACTGGAGCTATACGGGGACCACAGTGCTCAGTCTGAGGGGTAAAAATACAAAATAATTCATGTGTTTGTAAAAAATGGGGTGATAAAGAAATAGGAAAGAGGGCAAAGGAGTTGAAAATGGAAGTATCTATGAGATCTGTTTCAGCTAGGACCAGCTGTGGTGCATGCTGTGCGTTCAGAGGCATTATTCTGGGTTGTTACCCAGGTACATCTGAATGGAATTGGGTTTGGGGTAATGGAAACGGGAATGTGATGCAGAATTAGCAGCCACTTCTTTGTGTGCCATGACACAATTTCCATAGTCCAGAAGGAGCATCTGAGGCTGAGAGGTTATTTGACTCCTAGGGATGTACAGATTGTAACTTTGCCATCTCCACTCGCTCTGTCACTCTGCAAAAACCAGTCGTTTAGCTGGCATGAGACGTGAATCTGCCATTTGTACCAGCTGGTGCAATGCAAGTTTCAGGGTTGTTTTAACCAGAGAGATCTGTGAAGGTGGCAATAGTAGTTAAGCTTTATACTTTTCTTTTTCAGACTTGTAGGTGAATGAGTTGTAGGCTCTGTTTCTGACCTTGAATTGAAGATGACAACTCTCTTTACAGCCTCAAGCATACGTCTTACCAGGGCCTCATGAGAAAAGTGTTATTCCCTTTCAGAGCAGAGCAAGCCCAGGTTGTGGTGCTGAGATGTCATTGAAGCCAAATTCAGCGCTGCTTCCCCTGGCCACAGCCAGCCCAACTCCTGTGAGATTAATGAACCAAATTCTGATCACAGTTATAGTTGTGGACTTGTCCCATAGTTGTCCTGAATAAATCAGTCTCACCCTGTTCAGGAAAGCCAGCGAGGTGTTGGTCCTAATTAAAACAATGGGAACGTTGCCACTGACTGCAGTGGGTTTGGGTTTCTCTTGCAGTTGACAGCTCCCAGTTTAATTTAACTGTTTCCAACTGGAGAAGGCAGTACCGTCCTAAACCTGAAATAAATACTTGGCTTCCTTTAAACCAGGCAGCCTTCATCTAAAGGTGCATTGCCTTTCCCATAAGGATCATTGTGATATTTGGTTGGCCAGGATGATTCCTTTTCATGCTGAATCCAAGGCTCTAATTAAGCCTGATGACAAAATAGGAGGACTTCTATGTAATTATGGCAATGGCACCACCTGCCTCTAATTAAGCTGCCAAAACATTTGGTCTAAAATGGTGCAATGACTAAGAAAAATAAATCATATCCAATATTTTGGCAACGCAACGAGAGGCTGCCTTTCTTCTCATAATTAGCTTTAACAAAGTGGTGTTAATCTGATTTCTCATTAATAGACTACTTAATCTCATAGTAATCTGCCTCTGGTTTAAGCTTCTACCAAAAAAGCTAAGATTCCTAACAGCTTTAAGGGATACGCTTCTACGAGAAACATTGGATTTGCTTATTATTTTCATTGTTCCTCATGAGAGCCCCAGAGGTTACATCCTCTGAATTCACTGAACTTTTAAGCCTTTCATTAAATTGGAAGCCAGAGGAAAAGCTGATTTTTTTTTCCCCTCTTCTTAATTCCTCATGCAGAGAAATTCCTGGAATGACTAATTGTGGGGAGGAGGGGGCCCAGGAACCTGACAAGCTCTGCACATTTTAGAGCTGCTGGTCAGCTAAAAGAAAGTATAGGCTTTATGGGCTGCTGTTGTGCCCTGGGGTGTTTGGTGGCCAGTGGTCTTCCCCTAGAAGTGCTTCTCTGGTTGGATATAGTGACAATGAGGAGGTGAATATAACAACAGCAAAGGAGCCCAACCACTTTTTCGGGACTTGTGTGTCCGTTTGGGTTTCAGAGCTGTTAATGCAACCTGGCATGTTAAATCAAACATGATCAACACTGTAAAAGAGCCAAGCATACCAACAGTACAGATGGGTGGCAGATAATGAAAGCAGCCATGGCTGAGCAGTGTAAAGCTGTTGATCAAACCACAGTAACACATGGGACTTACTGAAAGTCATTGTTTGAACCAGGATGAAACCAGGTAGTTGTGTATTCACTGCAGGTGCCAAACCTTTAAAACCAGGTTTTCAACAGCTTTCCTATGTCCTGTCCTGGCTGACTGAAATTTTCTCTGGGCATGATTTTTCCTCTGCCTTGTGCCCCTTGTAACAATCAATGACTCCATGAAGTGGGAGTACAGGGTTTCTGCCAACCACAGTGTTTTATGTCTGTTCTCTTGTCTTGTTGGGTCTATTCCCCATGGCAGTGCCTGGGCTGAGTTATCTACTCCCGCTCCAGCTGCAAAGTCTTGAGTAGCTTTAAAAGTCAGAGGAGTTTCAAGAAAGTCCCAGGACTTGGCAGCTCTTGGCTATTTGTAAAGATGACTGTTAGTTCAAAAGATATGTTTCAATTTTCTCAGCCTAAAGCAATGATAACAGCAGTGTTCTTGTGCCTGGTATATTGCTGGCACAGTGGTGAGATTTTAGCACTTGAGAAAAAGCTTCCTAATGCAGTTCCCTGCTCTGACGGCACAGATCTGATGGCAGGAATGATACTCCCTTTGGAGGTTAGACAAGGCAGCCTTTATATCTGTGTGCTCACACACCCTCCAGCACTGGGTGCAGAAGTCCATTTGTTATCTCCAGGCTCCCTTTGTGCAAGCAGTAGGTTGGCTATGTAGTAAACCTTAACAGATCTGCTAAGTAAAAACTTAGTCGACTGGCTGTACCATAACCCGCTGGGCAAGGGGCAGCAGTGTAATACCACCTCCAGATCCCACCTGCTAACGACCCTTGAAATGTGGAGCATCCTCAATAAATGCTTTCTCTACAGCTGTGTGATAAGAAGAAAAGAGGAGAGTCAGAGGTCTTGTTTCATGCTGCTACAGTGTGTGGATCAAAACTCTGATGCGGTGAGTATCCCACACTATCTGCTGAAGCAGCAGGAATACCAGTTCTACACCACACACTGGGATTCCAGCCAGCAATAAAAGCCAGGATCTCTATTAATTCCCAAATCTTGTCAATATACTGCCCTGCCACTCCAAAACAACAACTCTTAGGTGACCTCAGCTCTCTTCCATGTTGTATTGGCACATGAAATGCTTATGACTCTTTTTTTTTCCTTCATTATCTTATTTATCAAGCATGTTTTCAGACGCAGGTTTGGGAATACTCTGTGTTTACTTTGAAGTGCGCTTGGTAAGATTTGTTTTCTTAAGAGCTGATCCAAGAACTGAACAAATGAGCTCCTGAGCCCATCTATAGAAGGAGATGGCTAGGGTCAGTTTAATGTTTTCCATGATTAAAGTACACATTACTGAGTAAATAGAGGGAGGACTTATATATTACTTGACCAGCTGCTAATTACGCAGGTCTTCCCGACAGTGCTTCCTTTATAAAAGATGAAAGTCAGATTCCTCAAAACTTTCATATTTAGTTCCTTTGGAGAAAATGGTCTGGTAAATAAACCGAGTATTACTGCTCTAGTTTGTATCATGCTTCTTTTGCATGCTAATCCCAAGTTCCCCTGAGATAATTTGACAAGAAGACCATTAATGCAAATTTAAGCGTGACCTAGAAAGGACTTATTTTTCATGTACCGCATTGATTCTCTGCTGTTGTTGTTTGTTTTTCTTTGTTTTAAACCGCCTAATGTTTCAAGGTTGCCTTTCCTTCTTCTTCTTTCCTCCCTTTTTTTAACCATGAGCATAGTAGCATAATCACCTCAAAAGAACTATGTTGTTTTCAAAGAAAATGCTTGAGTAAGAGATGAAAATGTTGCATGTAAAGAATAGAATTGATCTGGCAAACGCTGGGTACAGTTTGGGAAAACTCTTTGGAGGCAACTAAGAAAAGTTGATTTTAATTTCTTTCATTTTACTGGAGAACTTGTGTGCAGATTTGCATTACAGATACCTGAGCTTCCCCAACAGATGTGCTCTCAAAACCCTTCATTGTCCAAACATGCCGCCTGGCCAGCAGAATTGAGTAAATACTATCAGACCCAAAGCTATTGCAGACAGTAGGATTAAACATTCTTTTTTCAATTGCTCAGTTTTGTTGCTGTAATTCTGTGGGCTCCAGCTCTGACATTCATCTGAGTCACCTAACGTAGAAACAAGCAAGGAACAAAACCAAACGCTTGAGCATCTCAATGCTTCTGCGTTCGGTTATACCTTGTACTGAATGAAAAGATCATAGTTACCTGCTTCCCTTTAGCCCTTTGCCTGTCACTTCAGGGCTTTTACTATTTTTATAATGTAATATATATGGAAATAAAGTATGTAACCTTTCCTAAAGGGATCTCAAAGCTCTGCGCCATCTTCTCTCTACTAATCCCTCCAAAAAGATGCAGTTGCTGATAGTCAGGAGAAATAACTCTAGTTGGTTTTCAGTTAAGATGTGGCCTGTTAGTAAGTATTGATAAAAACCTCTCTCTGAGCCTGTGCCTATTTTCCCCTTTGGACTGCTACTGGCAAAAGAAAAATGGCTACTTTCCTTTGGGCTCCTGAGTGCGCTGGGAGGTTACTGGGGATGGTGGCACTGTGAGCGCATGCAAGGGCACACACACAATTAGTTTCTGGGTTAGTTAATATTTTCCCCTTTCAGGTCAATATGTCTGCTTTATATTTGGCTGAAGAGAATGCAAAACACTTCCTCATGTGGTGCAATGGGGACGCTGAGCAGTCCGGAGGCGGAGGGAAATTAAATGACTTGAGGTTACAAAGTAATTGAAGCACAGGCAGATAGAGGCGGGAGTCCCGCTGGAGCCAGGGCTCTGCCCTGCCCGAGCAGCCGTGCCAGGAGTGATGCTGCAGGGCAACGAGCTCTTGCTGACACCGTGCCAGTTTCTCCTGCTGGAAAGCTCATCCAGGGTCCAGCCCACTTGACCCCCTGTCTGAGCAACTTATTTTGCCATTTGTCACTGCCAACCGCTTCTTTATTCTGCCTCAGTCACTTGGTTCGCCACTCATTTGACTCTCTGCATAATTAACTTTGCCAGCCAATTGACTTGCTGTGTAATTATCTTTGCTAGTCGCTTTGGTCTCTGCATATTAATCATGGTGTCTAATGGGCTTTGGGGCAGGTTGCAGCTCAGTGGGGCTGGCAGCAGATGCCACCCAGCCCTCACTCTCGCCAGCACTGCGTGGCATGCGGGGGAGAGCCCAATGGCCACCGGTGCGGATGGGACAGCAACATGGCCAGGGCAGCTGCAGAGACACGCTGCCACTTGCTGCTTCCTTTCTTTGACCCCAATTTAACTCTGCTTCCCAGCAGTGCTCCCCCTCCAGCTGTGCCCCTCCTCATTTAATTGCTCTCATTTCATATCACGCCTGTCCGCCTTTGTCGCCTTCTCTTTACCATGCCTTGGTTGTGCCGACTTAGCCCTTCTCTCCCCGAACAACCTGCAAGGTATCCACAAACTCTTTGTTCAGCTTCAACTGCAGGGCTGTTTCTGCAGGATGCCTTGGAAAAATTATCTGACTTGGAGTGACAAGTGTGAAGAGCAGTTGTAGACAGTTTATACATCCTCCTCAGGGAAAATAAACCTGTTAGTGTACGCCATATGCTGCAAAGAAGTGGCTCTCGGCCACACAGCTGAAACTCTAGAGCCTTTCCTTGACTCTTTGTCTGCTCGTCTACTTGCCTGCAAAGCAGGAGCCCCTTACAGCTGACACTTCTTCCCCTGTCCTGTTTGCCAAATAGCTGTGGACTCTGTAAAAATCTTGTAAGGTCTTGGATGCTGTCAGGAATAAATAACATCATGCCTAGAGTTATCATCTAATGGCAGAATAATGTACTTTGGAAAATGATCTTGCCCTGTCTGCCCACCATTCAGAGAGGGTTGGTTTTATCCATTGGTACGCTTTGCCTTTGAAACCTCTCCAGCATGTGCTTTGTTCTGCGCCTTCTGCCCAAATTCAGTCTAGCCCCTGTATTGCTCAACCAAATTTTGCACAATTTAATTCCCTGTTGGATGCACTTCAACTCTAAATACACAATCTATCACCAAAACCAAACAGATTTCCAGTCTAATTTTCCCTGATGGTGTTTTCTACTTTGTCTGCCTTTGACAGATAAATATCTATTACTAGGATTTTGGCCACTCTGTATCCTTTTATATTGACTGGTTATTTCATAGTCCAGTTATTCTCCTCCCTTAGAGGACCTACAACAAATTCTTTTAAAGAGCTTTTTAAAATCCTCTCATTGCTTGATGTTTTGCATTTTTATGTAACCAATAATGTCTCACAGAGCTTATTCTTCTGAATTATCAAGGAAGCTAAATCCCCAAACGCATTTCTGAGATACAAAGGCTCAAGTCTATACTGTGCACTCAAGTGCGATGTTGTTATCTCACCTAATTTGGGATGAGGTAGCTCCACAAACAAGAGCTTCCCAGCTTCCGCATTAGTACAGCACTAACACAAGGTGCTTCTGCCCCTCTGTCCAGCCCTGCACAGCCAGGGCTGTGCTCAGCACAAACTTGCTCAGAGCTCACTCATGGACCTTGACATGGTGTCATACAATTGGGTATGACTGATGTATTTTGCTCATGTCAAGGGGAGGCAAGTATCCCCCCTCCTCCCAACTTGTCTGTCAGTCTCCAGCTTTTACCTTCCCTGACATGTTCCTTGGAGAGCCTGAATTATTGCTGGTAGTGGTTTTGTTTTGCAAGAGTACGAGTTCTTTGGCTGACTAATGCACAGACAAATCATCTGCCCTGGCTTGGTCTTCCCATAACTTCCGCATAACAAAAGGAAAACGAGCGATCACATCTCTGTTGTCCTGCGCTCTCACGCCTGTGCTCCAGTCTGGGGCAAGATAAGGGCACTCTGCTGGGAAGGGATCTAAAGTTCACAATCTGGCGTTTTTATTTTGAGGTTTAACAGCTTTTTCTTTCTTCTTCAGAAAGAAATGAGTTCATGTGTGAAGTATGAATGCTCTTTACTCTTTTTTACTGTTTTCTCCTGAAGCGGCTCTGCTCTGCCTCTCCCAACAGCTTTGGGCTGCAATAAACCCACACAGAAATGCACAGAGAGCTAGTTCTGACTGGTGCCGACAGTGCAGCTGCTGGAATTCGATTTCGGCACAGGAAGTGACATGACTGGAGCAAATTCCTCAGCTTGACATTTAAGAACAAATAGAACATCACTGGTGGTTTGGCTGGGGCTGTTGTTGTTTTGGACTTGGCTTGGGTCAGTTGGAAACACGGCAACAGGGGGATATTCTAATGCAGCCTCGTGTTGCCTGCTCAGAAGGGGGGGCACAAGGGGACAACTCTGCACTTTCCCCAGGTCAGTATCTGTCTTTGTGGGTGTAAGAACTCAAGGGAACTCCCGTAAAAAGGAAGAAAGAATCAGTCCTTGTACCGAGTTCTAGCTAAAGATTAACCTTGCTGACTAATTGAATGCTGGGAATGAGAAATGTTAAAACAAATATACTAGAGAGCTGGGCTGTATTTTTCCTCTCCATCTGCTGAGGGAGGGCTGTGTTGCCACCTGTCTGGGCCAGCATCTTTGGTATTAAATAAACCCAGACTCCTTCTGTGATACAGTTCAGAGAAGTTAATTCAGCTCTATTAGAAGTCTACAACAAGCAAGCCAATGATAGCTTTGAGAGTGTGTCCTTCAAGTCATATTTCACACCCACCTCCTACACGGAGATAACAGTGTTTACTGTCACTTTATAACTCTCTGGATGACTACATCAGAAAGTCATGAAATGCAGGTGCCTGCTGTATTTCTGTTCTCTTTTATTTCTTCACCTTCCTGTAAAAGAGCCTGTAATCCCCTCCTATTGGAAAAGCAGGAGCAGTCTACTACTGCCAGGGGATTTCAGCTCCAGTGATGGGCAGGTTTGATCCAGCATTCCTAGTTTAGCCTCTTCGTGTTGTCTGGAGCTCTGAAATGTCATTCTAGGAAAAAACGTTACCTGGAGTCATCTCAGAGTGGGGATGTGAAACAATGAAGAGATGGGTAGGAGCAGGTCCGCTATGTTGAGCTCCCCATTGTGCAGATGCAGACACTGTCTGCAGAGCCTGCATGACAGTGCAGCACAGGTACACGAGAAGAGACTGGGGAAATGCAGCAACTGGCCCTACAGTCCCAGTGTGGTTATGAGGTGCCCTGGGGAGATGTTTCAGGAACTAGCTTTACATTAAAGGCCGAATGTTGCCATTAACCAACACTTGCAGATGGTGTTGGTAGGAATGCCAGTTCAGAACAGCGCTTGCCAGGAAGGGACACTGTGGCTGTGAGACACATTGCCATATGAGGTCAAAATGCCACCAAATCCTGACCCCCTCCAAACTCAGTGCAAGATCTCTATTTACCAGAGCTGACCTGCAGAGATTGTCAAAAGCAAGGGAGAAAAAGAGAGACAACGGTGGAGGAAGTGTGATAGGGATGCTGTTAGAAACCATTGGCCTTTTAAGATCTCCTTTAAAGCCTCTATTATTGCAAAGATGAGCTTGCTATAAACTCCTGAATGAACAGACAGAGCCTGAGATGCAAGAGAATGGGCCTAAGACAGTCTTCTATGACCTGGGAGATTTCTGTCTTAATAGAAGCTTTCAGAGCACATATGAGTGTTGAGCTCTAAGATTATGCCCCCAAAGAGCATGTTCTGATAGAAAAGGCAAATAAATTGTGTTTCGCTACATGGTATTGGACACACGGTATTATTGTGCTGGTTCTCAAGTCACACAGACTCCATCACAGACAGCAAGCTTAAATGTCTTCTGTGGCAAAAATAAGAATCACTTTCTATTCTCACTAGGAAAATACTTTGCTCCTATGGGGCAGTACCTGCTTTGTGCATCTTGGAGAGCTCTGCAGAGACATCTCAATGCTACTGAGCCCTTTCTACTCTTGTGCACATGTTTTTCCTTTAGTTTTTCTTTTGACAGTATCTGTTATCTCGACCTGTAAGTGTGAAATTAATGTTTGCATAATTGGAATGAGTTAAAACTAATTAAAGGTAAACCTTCCAGGTAGGGCTCAAATGGAGATCAGCCTGTGCCACAGTACGCACACATACACCTGCCTGTAACACAGCAGGATTAAATGACAACAAAGCATGATGTCAGGCTAGCCCAAGTTTTGCTACCCTGGTGTTCTTATGCCCTGAGATTCCAGACATAGGAACGGTACTCTCTCCAGATTCAAACCTGTGGTTTATGAAATAGATTTTGTACTTTCAGTCTTGCCGCTACTTCATTTATTTTGCTGCTTTCTTTACTCACCACTTGTGGGTGGTGTCTCCGTCATGGACACTAGCCACAGCTTCCATTATTGGCTGAACCGTTTATCATAATTCCACTTTATTTCCTTTTCTGCCAATGGTAATCACATCAGAGCAATGGATTATTTACCTCCTTTCAGTTTAAGTATGATCTATATATTTCAGCCCAGCTTAATAGCTTACATTAACAGTGCATTTCTGTTTGAAGATTTTAATTAGATGTATGTTCCAATAATTCCTACAACAATATTTATTTTTCTGCCAAAAGATGGAATTCAATAAAGGGCCTGCCTTCAAGTTTTACAGGTTTTTAAACAGAAAGGATCTAATGGTCAGTTTCTAATGTTATGCTATTCTTTTCCCAATCTGCAGTGAAGGGAAAGTAATTACTTTTCACCTTGTCTTCTGTTTGTTTTCTGCATTCCACTTCTGTGCTTGGGATATGAATCATGTTTTAATCCAGGACTGCAGAGCAGGCATGGGTGTGCTGCTGATTCTGTGTCTGCTCTGTGTTTTCGGTAGACACACTCAGCTGCTACAAATCAACAAAGGAGTCAATGAAGCCAAGTTGGTTTAGATGAGCAAAGGATGTAACCTTTGATCTCTTCAACAGAAAGCCCTTGACCCTACCCCTTTGAAAAATCTAATTTAAAACAAAAAGTACATGACTGTCAATCAAACACAAACTATTCTCTTGGTGAGGCTTTGCTCTCGCAGGGTTTTTTCTGCCTCCTAGGAATGCAGTCGATAGAATTCAGATAAAAAGCTGATACCTAAGAAAGACCCTTCAGCAAAACATTTGTCCGGCAGTGTTAGAACTTGCCCTGGATAATGACTTAGATCCACCTTTACCATCCCCTTCCAACTCTCACACAACTAAGCAGCTGATCCCAGCATTCTCTGGAACTTCCTGACAATTATCAGCCTTTATCGGCTCCTGCTGACGATCAGTTTTACGCTGGTGGAGAAGAATGGGCCTGGGCCATCTCTTACATGTTACCTGTCTGCGTTCAGGACTTCCTTTCAAACCTCATGCTGTAACACTGATGCAATAACTTTGTAGGCTCAGCTGAGCTTTCCCTTGAACCTGCTCTCTAATTAACCACTGCTTTAAGTTCTTATCAGCAGATTAACTTGCTGCACAAACATTCCGCATTTCCATAGCTTCCAAGCCACACAGGAACACACTTCTGTCATCTTGCCACAACCTTGGCATTACTCAGTATGTCAGCTGAAGTCTCTGAAGTTTTCCAGACCTTTTAATCTTTACTCCTCACTTAATAGTGTTCCCTTCAAATACATGTCATTCCAACCAGAGACACTTTGCCCTGTGGGGATCTAAAGCAAGCCCAATTGAGTAAAGACCCATTTCACATATGGAAGAAAACATTAGAAAGATAAGGACTCTAAATATAAGCCTCCATTTAGGAGGACAAAAAAGCCTGTGCTTAAATCCATTCCTGATGTAATTATTGGTGTTATGAGAGGTACAGAAACTACAACCTTATTTGTATCTGATGTTGTGCAAATATATAATAAGGAGGAGGTGTTTCACTCTGAAAGACTGCCTAACAATGTAAGAATAAAGTCAACAGAGAGACCCACGCAACAGACAGGAGTACAGGAAACTTGACAAAACCTTTATCTACACAGGGATTTACTGGCCTAAACAAATCACTTGTTGAGCAGCGCTTTGATTTCTGTGGGTATTGTGGTATATCCTCAGCCCAAAGCACATGTTTAAGTCTAACTGAAGAAATTAAAGTTCTGCATGTGCTTCAGTGCTTTGCTGAATCAGGGCCATAAGGCTGCCACCAGCCATTTCAACACTGCATGGAGATGAGCAAAAGAATGTGTCTGGTATCAGTGACATTCCTTAGTGGCTCCCAAATTGGGTACGTTATGTCCAGCCAGGAAAACTGAAGCCCCTTTCTGTACTGTGATTTTCAACTCTGATTAAACCATCCCAATATACATTCCCGAGGCCAAGGATGTAATAGATTCCTTCCAGAGAAAACACTGCGTAAAGCAGAGCTGCCAGGAAATGGGAGCCCTCACACTTCAGGCCTGTATTTATTGTAAATACTCTGACTGAAGTCTTTTGTGTGGTAGCTTGAGAAGAATCTTCTTGTTGTCACCCTCTTCAACTGCACCATTGTCCAAGTGTGGAAAGAAATTGGGATCTCCTCTGTGGTGAAAAAGATCCATCTTAGGAAAAGAGACAAAATACAGTAAAGGCAAAAAACAGCCTGAAAATGGGTTTGCAGTGTGAAAGAAGTTTCCTGGAGGTCTTGTCAAAATAATCTTATCAACAAAGGACTCTAAAATGCTGTGGAATTTTAGCTCTTTTTACTTGTAATAGTAGATTCGAGACATCAATGCTTATTTCCCAAAAGTGATGCTCTCCCTGACCCTATGGTCGCAACACGAGCCTCAGCCCTTTGCTTCAAACAAATCCAGCAGCATAGCAGCCTTGTGTGGAAGGAGCCAGCTTGATTCACCCTTAGGCATTTCCCAGAAGCAGCAAAATTCAAGGGGAGTTTTGCAGCTAAGAAGGATAAAACTCTTTGTATGTTTGTGCTAGGCACTCTACCATGGCCATACCACAGACTTGAGAGCTCTTCTGCTGGAATCAACAAGTGCCTTGTCTCAGTACTCCAAATGCACCAAGCTCCTTTATGAATTAAGCAGCTAAAACACATACTGAAGAAGCAGCCAGTTTGTTGGCATACTAATAGTATTAAATGTCATTATACTGTTCAGCATCAAATATAGATGGAGAAAATAGATAGCATCAAGAACTTGGACCAGAGTCCTCCTCCACTGAAACCAGTGACTGCAGGATAAGGCACCTGGGCAGGCCAGCACCAGCCAGAGGTGGACATCTGCTTTCTACACCTGGCTGTGAGTACACAGTCATAGCCCTGTGTAAAAGAGCATCCACAGGTACTTTCAAGCTACTACTGCAACTGGGTCTTCCTGTAGACCTGACCACTTGCCAGAATCTCATTAAGATGTCAGAGCTAACAACAGATTGTCATGTCAAATGAGGGGCAAGGATGAGGCTTAGTCTCACCCTCAGGGGCTCCAGCCATTGTCCCTCGGGGCAAATGGAGATGTTGCTCTTGGGATGGTAACTCCTGTGGTGTCTGCGAATCTGCCCTATGACTGCTAACATTCCTCATCTGATAAGAAATACCACAAAACTAACAGAGGAGTACAGATATTTACCAAAATTGAGGGGAATATCTGAGGCAGTGAAATCACAGTGCTTTACAGGGTGTGCCTTTTGATTTTTGATAAATCCTTCAGTGACAACATAGGCAATGTGTCACCTTTCTAATTAAACTAAGAACATACCACATCTATTCCTCAGTGCCCAGTGCTCTTTCTCCTGGGCGCAATTCACAGTGCTGGGTTTGATCTAGGAGCTCCTTGTGTGCATTGGGGGGGCTCCTCCAGCCACTACAGCAGCAGAGACCAGCAGGAGGCTGTGACGATGACTAACTGAAGCCAGGTGCTGATAGAGATTTGTGCAGTTCTGTATTACTGGAGTTAACTCCCTGTTGAGCCAGTAAAATGTATGTGTTGAAGGCAGTACAGTGTATAATACTGAGCAACACGAGTGAGAATCAAGAGGGTGCATTATCTGTCTTAATGAAGGAAACCAGCTGGTGGCTATCAGGGGACACCTTTCCTTTCACAGAAAAGTCAGCTGTTGATGAAGAAAATAAATCCCTTTGCCACCTTTTTTCTTATCTATCTGAGAATCACATCTACATTTCAATTGATGAGCAAGAACCTTATCTTTCCTTCTGCAGCCTGCTGGCAACATAAGAAACATGGCTAGATCACCTAGAGAGACAGAAATTATGAAGAAGTTGAATGTCTAAGGACTGGAGATCTCTTCTATTTGGATTCCTTCCACGGTGTTTATAGATTCTACAATTGTCTTTGCTTGCCCATGGGAGATGTGTTATGATGTGGGAGAGGATGATGCTGTGTGAAGCTAATGGGCCGTACCTTTGTGTGCCAATGCTGAAAAGTCCTTTTGTAGGAAGGTGGAAATAAGGAGGTACTGGGAGACCAACTCTGTAACATCCTTGGGTTTCTATGGTTTTGTGATGCTTCTTCATTCTCCCAGGTGTCTCATTAAAAATGAATTAAAATGAGACAATTAGCTGCTACTGAGAATTTACAATGCTGCTGCATCAAAGTACTTTGGAGTACTTAGTAAATAACAGCTGAGTAATTGGTATCTATTTCTACTGTCTGTCACAAAGAAAAAGGACACGGTGAGGGTCCTGGAGAGATATGGTCTTCCTTGAGGAAAGGAAATGAACGTTTAAATATGCTAATTAAAAACAACATATATAAATTAATACAGTTAGCAATACCTTCACTGGCTTTTTTTCTTTGTTTCTGCTTCTCCTGGTTGGCTGTAGAATAGGTTCCGCAGTGATCAGATAAGAAAAGGCAGAAATAATATTCCTCTCTCAAATCCATGTTCAAAAGGCCCTTGTGCTTCTTAAAAATGTGGAGGCATGTCATCAGGAAACCACTGCCAGAGAAAGGAGGAAAGAAACAAGAAAAAGCAGTGAGGCAGGAGAGAACTTCTGATTAACTCTTTTTCACAGGCTCCATTTCTATTTGAGGCTACACCAATTCCAGTTTTCATAACAATGCATTTTTTCTTTGACAAGTGCTTATTTCATTTCATATAGTCATTGCACTGCTAATGTTTCCAGCCAGAAATTACTCCCTGATGTGCCAGATCCAGACCTTCTAGTAATTTGTGTATGTAAATTGAGATCATTATTATGTTCCTATGTAATACTACAGGTAACTAAATGAAAGGGCAGATACAAATGATCTGCATAAAAAATCTGCATAAAATCTTCACATATGGAAAGCTAATTTTTCTTGTTTGTATAAATGTTTGACCATGTAAGATGTATCAATCAATCTCACTTGTACCCATACAGCTTGGAAGTGTGTCATATTTATTGCATGAGTCCTAACATCATCTGCTAGTAGTTCATAAAATATGTTCACTGCTAGGAGCTGATCGGAATTCAGAACCGTGTGATCATTTTGTTGCTACTGTGGGGCTAAAATGCCATTTTTTTTCCTTTTCCTGCTATGAATATTTCTCATTTAGCAGTCAACTAAACTATAGTGATGTGGGAATTAGCAGCTGATGACTGCTCAGCACTGCAGGATGCTTCATGCAATTAGCAAAGTTAATACAATGTTGGACAGGTGCCTTATACCAGGGGGAAAAAGGCGTTGTTCCTATTTGCTCAGGATCAAACAGTTACCTTGTTTCTTCTAAGAAAGCATTCATTCTTAAAATGGAATGAAATAAAGAAGGGAATCAATGATTGACCTGTTATTGGTTGAATTCTACAGTAAGCTTCCCTGTTTTCTACTTCCAGGAGAACAGCTTCAGGAAACAACAAGTACCTACTTGCAGAGGGGCACAGAAACAAAAGGTACACTAAAATGGGCAAAGCCTGAAGATTCCCCTGGAATATCTAAGGAACAAGTTGAAGCTATCTCTGAACTGCCTACCTTTAATAACAAGTGGAGGATGGGAAATATAACAGACGTCAGAGAGAAGTATACTCTTCTCTTTCTGATAAAGCTGATCCTTGGAAATAGAGCACCAGCTTAACACCTGGGAAGATGGTACAAAAACTGAGTCAATGAGCTGAAAACTACTGGTGTGTAGAACTGGGGGGAGAAGACTCCTGCTGAAAGGTACATGAAGCACAAAAAGAAGGGTGTTGCTAATAAGGTGAGTGTGTGAATCTACTTGTATCTTCACTGAGAGCTTACAAACTGGAGGACTCCCCCATCTTAGGGTGAATGTTTTCCTGAATCATCTGTCCTTAAGGGAAAACTAAACTAGGTAATTCACTGAAGTTATTTCTGTGCTGGTTTTAGAGGAAAATTGGGAAGTCTGAGCCAGAGCCTGTAATTATGATAGGTCTTTAAAATAAAAAGGTTGACATTTAGAGAAAAGAATTTAAGAGAGAAATTGCAGAGTGAGGCTGTCTTTTGGTTCAAGCCATGTTGTTCCAGGCGGTGCTGGTTTTGTGTTTCCCCTCACCTCTTTTGTATTTATATCCTTCTAAGATTGTACCATGGCTGAAATGAAGCTGGAGGAAAGGATAGTGTTAGCTTCTTCGTCCCTGTCCTGCCTCCTAAGCCATCACTGCAGCAGCATCTGTGCGCAGGGAATATACACAGCTTCCTCTGACGTTTCACCTTTCCTGTGCCTTTGCTCTCTGGGGATGCCAACTGAATCAAGAATAGAAAGCAGGCATATGAAAAACAGTAACTGGAAGACACTGCACCACTTTTATCTCTGTCATCATGTAGGCTTCCCTGTCTTCAGAGCAAAACCCCAAAGGTGCCCAACCAAAGGCAAGCCAGCTTGTGAATGGCATGGTCTGCTTGTGTCCCACAGAGCACCTGCAAAAACAAGGAGCATTTTACTGTTCCTGCTGAGGGAAGGCAGAGAGCCTTGTGCTGAGGGCTGGAGTCTGTGTCAGCATGTCTCTAGCTGTCTTTAAGCTGGACCTGCAGAACCACCCTCTTGAAGTTGAGCTTGCTTGGCTGGAGGGCTAGTTTGTTCCAGAGGAAAAACCTGCATGGGGACTGGCTTGGAGGCCAGCATTAATGCTGATGTAGCTGCAGTCTCTGGGCAGAGCTTTTACCCTTTGCATAGGCACAGAACAATTCTCAGTCCACAGGTGTCATCTTAGTAAACATAAAATGGGAATGTGACTTATCATTGTGGGTTTGGGGTGAGAAATTGGTCATTGCTTGGAGGTTCTGTGGTCACTTGCCTTCACTTAGAACAAAAAGACATCAATAGAAGCTGTTTACTGAGAATATGGACTGTGCAAGGGGAGCGGGAGGACATGCTCTCTTTTGGGGTTGGGGAAGCTCCATTCCAATCTGCTTTTTGTGTTAACACGCAGGAATGCCCAACCCCTCAGACACTGCCTGGGCTGATGTATGGAGAGAGGCAGAGATGCGCAGGCTGTCTGCCGCTCCCCTCCGCAACCCTGGGCTAGGAGAATTCCCTAATCCTGCTTATCTGGAGTATTTACACTGCTCATAATGCCCAAGTGTCAGCAGGCATGGTACGGCCATGTTTTAGCTTTGAGTCATCGGGCGAAAGAACTCTGGTCTGGGGCCTGTAGTGACTAGAAATCATTAGCTTGTGTTGACTGCCTGTCCTCTGCAAGATGAACTTGTGGGCTTGATCTGTTTTCCCCACATACATGCATAGAACACCCACGCATCTGGCTTGTATTAGCATGCCCTCACTGGCAATTTCTCTAAAGACAAACCAAGCTGGGGAGAACTGGAGTGTTTTAACCAGGCCCATTGAAAGCACAGATATGGTGACAGTGCTGTGCTGCTGTGCAATAGGTTGGCCTTTCTCTAACATCTGTGACAACCTTTCATCATAGACTGGCTGGGATTGGAAGGGACCTTAAAGCTCATCCAGTTCCCACCCCCTGCCACGGTCAGGGATGCCTTCCACTAAAGCAGGTTGCTCCAAGCCCCTGTGTCCAACCTGGCTTTGAACACTGCCAGGGATGGGACAGCCACAGCTTCTCTGGGCAGCCTGTACCAGTGTCTTACCACCCCTACAATGAAGAATGCCTTCCTAATATCTAATGTAGATCTCCCCTCTGTCAGTTTAAAGCCATTCACCCTTGTTCTATCACTACTTTCTCTTATAGAAAGTCCCTCTCCAGATTTCTTGTTAGCCCCTTTAGGTACTGGAAGGCTGCAATAAAGGCTCCCTGGAGCCTTCTCTTCTGCAGGCTGAACAACTAGCATATTCTGTTCTCTCTTCCTATAAGGGATCCAGTCATTTTGCTTTCTAGGGATGTGCACTTTAAGAAAGAAGTAAATAAACGTTGCCCCTTATTTTCACCTGCTGTGAGCCAAAAGCTTCCATTGAAACCCCAGGCCTCTAAGCTCAGGGTTCATGGGAGCAGGGTTCTGGGTACATGGGGGGGGGGTGTCTCTCTTATTTCAGGAGGTAGCCCCAGCTCCCTGCAGCCACGGAGCAAACGGGATGGGGGGGGGGGGGGGATTTTGATCAGCCCGACTGCCAAAGCCAATTACGAGGACGAGGACGATATAATTATATTAGGGAACATCTGTACTTCATTAAAAGCCCTCGCGGGGCGGATTCGCGCCCGGCCACGTTATGCACAGGCGCTTCCAGCCTCCCCTCGCCTCCCTCTCATCGCTCCGGCAGCTGCACCGCCCCGGGGCCGCCCCGGCCCCGCTCCCCCCGCCCCAGGAGCCTGCACCTGCCCCTCCCGGTCCCCTGCTGGTCCCATCCCGGGCGCGGCGGGCAGGCGGCGCTCTGCGGCCGGGCTGCGCCGGGGCTCCGGGGCGGTGCGGCGCGGTGCGGTCTCCTCTTCCTCCTCCTCCGCGGCGGCGGCGCGGGCAGATGCGGCGGATCCTGGGGCTGCTCTCGCCCGCAGCGGGCTCCCGTCCCCCCGCCGCCCCCATGGACGGCAGCGGGGGCAGCAGCCGCGCGTAGCTCGGTGAGTCCGGTCCCGGTCCCTTCCCCCAGCACCCTGCCCGCACCGCGCTGCCGCAGCAGCAGCCCGGGATGTTGCCTCCCTCCCCGTGATCTCCGCTTCCCTCTTTCCATGAAGAATCCCCCCCTTCCTGGTTCCCCACGCGTGTCGCGCCGGGGCTGGGCTGCGGGAACCGGCTCCGCCACCTGCTCCCTGCGGCTCCGGTTCATGCGCGGCGGTGTGAGCGTCGCCTGTGCCGGCCGGTCCTTCCTGCGGGATGGGGCTGGAAGGGTCGCGGGGAGCGTCCTGCGTTGCTCCGTGCTGGGAGTGCTGGGCTGGGGGGCTGCGGCTCGGCTCCCAAACATTTGTTCCGGGGGAGGACTTCCCCGGTATCAGTCCTGGAGTTATTTTGTTTCGGCTAAATTGAATTCCAACTGACTCAGCGGCTGTATGGAGCTAGAGAAAAATGCCACTTTGAGGGCTGTTTTCCTTACCTTGGGTCTAAAGACCTTTCTCTGTGTATTCCTTAATGATTTCTTTCTGTAAAATAATGTTGTTGTGCTTTATTTACTCCTGGAATTTAACAGCCCTCCAAGACAGACAGGCTTGTTAGCGGCTGAAATAACCAGCTCCAAGGCACAGGCAGTGCCCTTGGTTGTAACAGGTGCAATGTGCATGTGCTTATGAACAATGAAATGGTTTCAGCGTTCAGGTTTATTTGTATGCTCTGCATTTCTGTCTCTCTGAAGAAATTGTCATGCTATGTTATGTCAAAGATGTGCTTACAGTGTCAGTGTGTCCGTAGTACCTAATTAAGAGGACATGGGAGCAGCTGCACAGACCTTGTCCATCAGTGTTGGCTTTAGTACCCAGGGTGTTCCTGGGTGACACTGTGTAGCTTAGGGTGTTCTGGTGGCTTGTGTGAGGACCCACGCTGGGTACTGGTCCCTCAGGGATGCTCCTGCACAGCATGAAACTGGGAGATGAGGGGGAAAGTGAAGTGCAGATGAGGAACCATTTGTGCTTGGATTGTATTCTGTAGACTTGGTAGTCCTTTAATACAGCTCCCTGCTGCTGTGTTTTCTGAGTATGGTGGTGGCACATCTTGTGTTGTTGCTGAAATCTAAAATCCTGACACTTCTGTTCCACAGAAAAAACTTCCTGGACATGTGTTTCATAGAAAAAAAAATGATAGTCATTGATTTAGTAGCTTCCTGGGCTTCTTATTTAAGGCAAACATCCAGAGTGACACCACATTAGTAATTGACTTAATGGGAGTCATTCAGGAGTTAGACATGTAGATCAGAAGGGAATTAGACTGGAATGTAATTATTGCTGTCAAAGCAATATAGCACAAAAGGTGTATTCCAGCAGTCCCCTCCCAGGTTCAGCACCTGCTGTGGGTTACCTGTGCTCTGTGGTGGAGCCAAGGCCATGTCCTGCCTTGAGGTGTCTCTGCCTTCCTCGGCACTGGAAGATGCACATTCCTGTGCTCTGCTTCTCAGGACACTCTAAATATCCTTTATTTTGTTAGGATAGGAGGAGGAGTGGACTGCCTATGCAGGATGGGGAAGGATGAGTGGGTAAAGGGGTGAGGATGAGGAGCATGTTCATTTGTTACCCTCTGGGTCTTTATAGATCACAGCAAAGAAATGGTAGAGGAAAGGAGGAGTCAAGGCTCTAGCCAGAGAAAAGTACCTGGCACTGAAGGTCGTTAGAGCTGTCCTCCTAGGTGGTATTTATGGAGGCATTGAACGAAGCAAAGGCACTGGAGATGCCTAAGAGGTCTTAGCTTGTCAGAGATGCTCCAAGACTGCACAGGCTTGGATTTATACCTTGTAGCTTACCCCACTGTGAGAGACAGCCCTGCTTTCTCCAGGAAAATGGCGAGAAAGTCAGCAGTGGTATCTGCTGGGGCATTCAGTCCTCTCCAGAGGGTTTCCCAAGCAGGGGGGTCTGCCAGCTCTTGCTAAGGAGTTGCAATAGTGGTGAACTTCGTGTTGTTCTGTAGTACCTACAAACCTTGGGACTGCAGAGTGTGTTGCAAAGGAGGTGGAGAAGCAAACGTTCCCTTGGATCACTTACAGCTTCACCCAGTAATGTGATTGCATCCCTCGTGGTTCTTGGTTTACTGCAGGTGAAGGCAGGAATACACTTCTGCCTCCTTGGCGTTTTGTATAGCTGTAATTCAGCCAACCAAGGAAAATAATTGCTTTGTTAACCCTTTATAAGGTGCAGCTGATACAGCTCCTTCTGGTTTATTCAATTAAAAGTGGTGCGTTCCATTAAAATACAGCTCAATTCTTAGAAAGCCATTAGTTCAGGAGGAAACATTTCTGTTAGAGCTTCAAGTCGCCTCCACCTAATGATGCTCAGCTGAAAGGATTTAAAGTGTTATTTAATCACATTTGGGGACGACAATCTTAAAGGATTCTTTAATAATCTTCAGTGATAGTTAGCAGCCTTGTTTAGCATCTTGGGCGATGTGTGTGTGAGAGTGATCTGTCCTTTTCACATCGGTGGTGAAGCGTGATGTTGCTGTAAGTAAGCTGGGTAATGCTCATGGATCTGCTAAAGCAATGAAGCTTTGGATAGTGGTCTTTCAGTTGCCTGAGGCTTTTCTCGCTATACATGCTTGTTTAACAAGAGTTTGAAAATCATCTCTGGAAGCTGATTATTTATGCTGCAGATGCTGATCTGGTCATGGATACATCCACGCTGCAGTCATGGATGTAGCTTGAAGTGCTCTGCTCTGCAGTGTGGTGTTACCCCATGTAGCTCAGTGCACCCTCATGCAGGTCCCTGCTCTTTTCCATTCTGAGCTCATCTGAGCAAAGGAAGTGTTCTTGCTCCAGCAATTTGATGTACGTGCAGGAAATGAGTCAAGGTGGGCTTGAGGCAAAGCAGAGACTTCTGGACACTGGCTGAGCTAGCTTAGGACTTGTAGCCTTAAGCCATCGTCTAGGCCAGGAGTTTAGCTGGGTGTAAATGGAGTTAAATGTTTTGGATAGCTAAGATGAGAGCAGTTTGTGCTTAAAATGAACAGGGGTTTAAGGGGGACTCAATTACTTTTGCTTAATGGTGTGGCTCTCTGATACAGTTAGGAGAAGATGCTTTCCAGGTGATGCTGATGGCATGTGCTGCTTGTGAGGACTGGATGGCAGTGCCTGTCATCTGAGGAATGCCTTTTCTCTCACAGTAGACACTTGATAAATGTAGGAATTAATGGCAGTGAATGAATTAATAATCATAAGTTTTAAATCTGTGCAGTGGGTTCCTTAGCAAACTGCATTTATTCCTTTTTCTCATTTCCTTGCTCAAGGACTGCTCTGCCTGTGGACTCATTGTTCACCAGCTCTGGGATGCTTCCTTCTAACAGTATCACATTGGTTTTGTTAGAAATGTCTTGTTTAAGCAAACTCACTCTGGACACATTTCCCACATGCAGGTTTCCTCAGGGATGCAAAAGCTTCGCAGGTGTGTAGTGAAGGTCTTTTCTTCACTGGCCAAGTGTTTGCTCATGTCCTAAACATAAATTCTAGGAATTGGTGTTTGTTTTGGAGCTGGGGAACACTTTTCTCTTTTACCCTCTTTATAGATTCAGAGGATTTAAGCATATGATTAACATTAAACATATGAATATTCTCCCTGGACTCATTTTTTGGATCAAAGGCAGAGTGCTCAGTATGTTGAGAGGATGGAGCCCACAAACTACTAAATGCAGGGAGCTGATCTGCTACTGTGCTTGTCTAAAAAGAGTATATGATATGAGTACTTTGGATTTATGTCTGTCTGTGCCCCAAATCCCTCAGCTAACTGCTGTCTTGATGTCCTTTATCTACAGAGTGCTTAAAAGCTTTAACAAACCTTTGTGATGCTGCTGAGAGGTGTTCTTATCCCCGTTTTCCAGAAGGAGACGCTGAGAGAGTTTGGTGATCTGCTGAGACCCCTGTGGGTTGTGGACAAAGCTGGGCATTGAACTTGCAGCTTTTAATTCCCAGCCCCATAAGGCAGGGGCAGCAGCACAGCTCTCTGGCAGCACTTGGTTAAACATTGCCATCTTTCACACTATCAGAACGCTCCCCAGATTTCCATCCCTACACAAAGGCTTCTCATATCATCTACTGGATCAGACTCCAATCCAAAATGCAGTCTCTCTGCATAAGTAGGCAATGGCCTGTTAAGGGAAGGAATCTCAGAGATAATACCTGCCTGGCTCTCAGTCTTGCAGGGTGCTATGAGGAGAGCTGCTATGTCAAGACTCCTGTAACCTGCATGGTTGGAGCTTAGAGAAAGGGGGATTCTGCCATCTTCTCTCCTGTAAATGCAGTGATTCTTGATTTCTTGCTGGTTTAAAAGTACTCTCTACAGAGCAGGGAGCCTGAGTCCATGCATATAAATATAGACATGCTAGGTGTGTATGCCTGTGAGCTGGCAAATGAATCAGTTCCCAAATCTGAAGTTTGTCTCGTGTCACTTTTGGCTCTGAGTTGTTGTGTTTCTTTTTCTTCCTGGTTTTACTGTGCTTCATCTCCTTAAATTAGAAGAACTTCTCAAAAGAGAGCAGGCAAATTTCAGACATGGAGGAACATGGTTTGTACTGATCTTGTGTGGCTGTGCCCATTCAGGGCAGCATGGAAGTGAGAGGTGCCTGCATCCCTTTGTCAGAAAGACCCTCCTGGACCATTGCGGGATGCTGAGATCTTGGGAAGCTGTGGTGGCCAGGATCCAATAACCATGACAAAGGCAAGCTTATGTGTGTTTTGAAGTTTTCCTTTAGGAAATGCAATTCCTCAAAGTCCAGTAATTTGTAATATAAGGCAAGTGAAATATTCGCAGCAATTCTTGGGTCTCCCATGGGAGAGCTGCGTGGTATAGCTGTGCATACAGATGTGTAAGGGACAGGCAAGCCCTAATTGGGATTTTACTACCTTTACATGCTTTGTGAATGAACCACAACCACCCTGAGCTTTTGCATATATATAGCAGCATCCTTCCTTTTTTCTTCTTATCCTCCACAGGGAACCTGTGTTCTGCTGAACTATCATTCCTTTCCATGAGTGACCCAATCAGCCTTCATCACCACTCGTTAGATCAGAAACTTCATTAGTTAATAGCAGTGCTGCTCTTCCTTTTTGTCCCTACTGCAGCTAAGCTCATGGCGTTTACAGACAGACCTGTTAGTCATTAATATTCTTTGTATTCTTCATCTTTGGCTTCAGAAAAGAAGCCCTTTCATCTTTTGCCTTACTTTGTTTTTTAGAAGCAGCCAAGTTTGACTGGAGGAAAAAAGAAACTGGAAAAAAACATTTCTCTCTGCTTTCTTACAAGCTTCCATGCAGTCTCCCCTGCTGACTTTGTGCTTTCACAGTAGACAAACATTGACTTTGTTTTCATAGAGTAGAACTGGTTTATTTTTTCCTTGGTTTACCTTTCTGGTTATGCCTCAGCAGAGTGATAGGGCAGGATTAATTAGCAGCAGCTGTTCTCCCAAAATCCTCATTCTTTCCACAGTTTTCCCATCAGGTTCATTGGACCTAAAGTCAGGTTGGTGTAAAGAGAATATAAACATGTATCCAAACCTAGAAAAACGGTGAAGGGCTTTGCTGGTTTGGAGCCTGGAAGATTATGGCTGCCCCAAACGAAGCACAGTGATGGGTCTGTCGGTTCTTGCTCTTTTCTTTAAAAGCAGTCAAAATGCTGGTACCCAGAAAGGTGTTTTAACTCTGCCTGCTTGGGTTGAAATGTACCTGGGTGAGTACTGTAATAAACCACTCTCCTCAGCTGGGGAAGGCTTTCTTTTCACTGCTAAGTGCTCACTACTTGTAAGTGATCAAATCCTTTTCTAATCCGAAGGGCTAACTAAAAGGAAGGTATGGAGGCACAGCCCTGGAGCTCTGTGATCATATGGAATCTCGCAGCTCATTTCTGGACCAAAAGCAAAAAAAAAAAACCCTTTTGGCCTGGGCTTTGTGTTTTGTGCTTGAGGTTCATTAAATGCTTTTTGAATGTGCCAGGAGTCCATAACCATTCTGCGCAGGTTTCCTCACTCCTAGCTCTGATGCAGTGCATATCACAGCACGATCATTAAGTGTGATTACCACATTTTTGACCTATTTAAAAGTCTGGCTGTGAAATTCCAAAGATTCTAATGTAAGCTATAAAACAGATTATTAATGTGTCGTCGCTTACACATTTCATGGCTCATTTCCTGATCACAGCAATTTTGAACGTGTGCGTATAGTAGTTCCAATGCATGTGTATAAACATCATGTACCATGTACAGCCCAGTCATCTGGGTTTGGGCTCTTATTCCTTGTATCTTCTACAAATTAAAGCAGGTTAGAAGAGGAAGCCACAAGTGTAAGAAGCTGCAACATTCCACATTGGTGCTGGCAAAAGGCCTGATGCTTTCTGTGGTGCTGGAGCTCAGGAGAGGGTATAAGAATGAGAGTTATGCAGGGGTATAGAAATCAGGCAAAAGAAGAGCCTTTGGGAACATCTTCACAAAGTCCCTTGCTGAGCCCTCTGGGCTGGAGAAGGTACCCTCTGAAAGCACCAGGCCCAATGGGACTTAGCTGTGCTGAAGCTGGAACACAGGCAGGATGCTATGTTCCAATGGGTCTGAGAGAGCAAAGATGGCTGTTGAGAGCTTCCAGTCTTTTCCATCACTTTATTCAAATCTGTCATCTTGTTCATGCAACTGAAACTCTGCAGAGCCTCCCTAAAGAGCCTGGGCATTTGCAGGTTAAGACTACAGGCTGTTTTCTCACTGCCATGGCAGTACATGGCTCTTTGGTCCTACATGAGCTGTCAGACGTGGATGTCTGCCTCTGTGAGATTAGCAGTGATTTTATACAAGTTCGGGATGTGGGATGAAAGCAAGGTAACGCGTAGAGCAAGGTGAGATGGGACCCTTCTCTTTCAGGACCTGGGGGTGAACTTTGGTGTAGATAAACCACTCTCAAGGGGTAAGAACCAGGCAATAAGCCATGCTGGGGAGCAGTGTCCTTGGTATTTTCTGTCCTCCAAGGTGAGGAGATGGAGGGAGAGGTGCAATTAGTGCTCCCCACCTCCAAGCACTGCTGGAGGACAAGGTTAGCTTCCTCTCATGGCTGCTGCTGTTCCAAGACCTGGAGGAGAGATTTCTGTTCCTTTCGGGGTCCATGGAGACTGCCAGCACAAGCCTTGAATACTTGTTCTGTGCATCAGGGACAGGATTTGCACTTCTGTTCCTGGCATGTGCATATGTTAAACAGCATTTCAGATGTTCTGTGTGTATGGCTCTAAGCCACCAGCAATACAAACTTTATGAAGGCAGAGTCGCTGCCATTTCTTACTCAGTTGCTAGAGATGATTTGGATCCTTTGGTCTCCCAAGTGAGAAGTTGGTTGTGAGGCTGGCTAAGCCCTGCTAGAAGGTATTATTCCATAGTGTACACAGCTGGGAGAGCATCAGCTTGTTGTCTGCAGTTGTCTTATATCTTAATGTGGTGTAGTAAATTATAAATGTACACAAACACCTACGGAGCATTTCATTCATAAGCTGCCAGGCTGCAGTGTGCCTCTTGAAATTGCTGGTTTGGGTTTGGTTTTGTTTTCTAGGATAACTTCATTATTTGATACGAGGCATTTCCCAAAAATAAATCCATCAGATGAAAACCGTGTGTCCATTAGTGATTCTGCTAATAAAAATCTGGTCTTGTTTTCATTCCATGAAGACCTTTTGGGCAACAACCTTCTTGTTCTTTATAGCACAATTATTAGCTGTCATTAGGTCATTATACATGAATTGGTGTGCTGTGGGGCTTGGAAGCATGGGCCACAGCATCATGTAAGACAACAGAAGTATTTGAGAGTATAGATTGTTAGGAAAATGTGCAAGAGGTTTGTATACATAGGGATGGTTGTGAGCAAGTCCCTCTCGAGGCATTACTCGTATGCCTCTCTCTTCTAACAGCAATCCAGCTTGTGTATTAAAGCAAGTATCTTCCAAAGTGGAACCGCAAACGACAGCAGAATTATGATTAAAGGGCAGTGAGAACCGGCGGTGAGCACAACATAAAATACAAGTCTGGCTGCGGTTAGGAGAATGTGCCCATCTAATAAGCAGCTTAACTTGGTGTATTACTGTGAAATAGAAAGAACCATGAAATATGGGATGTTAATAGTAGGCTGGATTTCCTTGTCACTGCGTATTTATGTTCTTGAAGCTGCCCTGGCTCCATCAGGGTTACTTCTGAATTGGACCCAAGTGAATGAGGGGTGGATTTGCACTTCTCAACACCTTGGTTTGGTTTTAGTTTGAAGCAGCAGTAAGATTTCTCTGCAGCTCTAGATTTGAAGTGTTCATATCGAATAAAATGCATCCAGTAAGACTAATTGATCCAAATGTTTTCTTTTATCCTGATCAGATGCTAACTGCTGCAACTTCATTTAACTCCATTAATGGAAATAGGTGTTGTTCCATTCTCATTAATGCAAGTAAGATTGGACCATTAGAGGCCAAGTTCAGCAGAGATATTAGCAAATACTAATACTGGATCCACAGTGTTTTGCAGCCAATAAATCAGCAATTACTATCTACACAGTAGCAAGTCTAGTAGGGGCTTGAGTGTCTTTGAGATTGAGAGTTATTGTCTTGAGTATGGCTGGTTTAAGTTTACTGAAATCAGTTAAATTGAGATAAATCCAGTGACTTGTTCATGTCTATTGGAGTTGCTCAAAATTTATGGTCTTTGCTGAGAACAGACTGTGGCCTGCTGTACTTGGATAGGGGAAATCGGGAGCTTTTCCCCTTGGACTATAAATAGCCTGCCAAATGTGTGTGTTCTAAAGGAGGTGTTCAACCAAGCACTGTAACAGTATTTACAAACTGCTTTAGATCACTTCCTAACAGTTTCTATTATGGATAGCCAGGTTTTACTTCTTGTAGGCTTTTATATGCATGAAGTTTCCTTTTAAGATTGTTGTGTCCCTCTAGGCTCCCCTCCCAGCAGGATTCTTCTCCTTTATAAGCCACATCCAAATATCTCAGTGATATGTTGTGGAAAGAAAAGCCTATTGTGTAAGGCTTGTGTGTATGAGTGTTTCAGCAAGTAGCACAAGGAATCTGAGCTTCCGTCCTGCACACCTTCAATCTTGATGTTTTGACCAGCCCCATTTAAAAACTCTTATGGCAAGTGATTTTTATGAGCACATGTAGAGAGGAATGTGCAAAGTGCTTGAGATGGTAGGGACTAGGAAGGAACGTGACAACTGCTTTGTGTAAGATGATCTGTGTTCTGAGGAACAAATGGTGCATTGAGATGACAAATGGAGCAGCGGAGATGCAAAATGCAGCTGGGCAGCAAGGGCTGTTCGATAGGGAGGTACTGCCGCGTGGCTCCATGGAAGGGGTTTGTATGCTGGTCAATATAAACAATTTCCTGTTAGGTTTGAGCTTTCTTATAAATTAATGATAGAATTTCCATTGATTTAATTAATGAGGTTCCAGGGTCTTGATTTGTGGAGTTTTCTGGGTAGTGGTTTTATAACTGGAGGATTTTTAGGCAAATCAATGCCCTTTATTTTCCCACTTGCTGGGTGGGGTGCCTGGTGATAATTTATCAAGGAGTCCTTCCACGTTAAGAGATAGGCTTTTATCCACTTTTGATAGACGGAAACAGAGGGACAGTGAGATTATGGGACTTGCCCAGAGGCTGCTGTGTGATGTAGTGGAGCACGAGTTAAGTGCTGACACTCCGAAAGCCAGACCAGTCCCTTGAGTTGTGCATCGCTCTTCCTTTTAGCTGTACTGTGCCTTTGTCCTTGCTTGGGAAGGCAAATACTGCACAAATCTGGCCTGGTTCCCTGCACCAGGCTCCCAAAGGTGTGCAGGGATGGAGGGCTCTGACCTATCCCATCAGTGCCTGGGGTCATTCATGACCTGGGGAGCAGATGCTGTTCAATTGCAAAGGGAAAAAGAGATCTGCTCTACCCATCTTCCATCATGGTGACAGCAGAAACTCTCTCTTCAGTGCAGACCTTCTCTGGAGCTTGAAGACAAGTCTCAGTCCTCTATTGCAAAAGCATGGGAAAGCCAATGAGCATGAGTGTGCAAGTGGTTCTCCACCATCTGAATAAGGAGCACAGTAAGGAACATGGTGCTTGTTCCCATTGAGGTGCGATTTGCTTGCTGCCTGGGGACCTGGGGAGCTTGCACTCATGTGTGTTGGCTTTCCTAAGCAGATCAAGAAGGAATTAATGCCACAGTCTACTTAATTGTTCATCAACAGCTAAAGTAATGACAAAACTACTCCACCCCAATTAGTAAAACAACAATTAAGAAGACTTAATGAGACTTAAACATCTGAAATCTTGCTGCTTCCTGGGCTTGGGAATGCTGTAGCAGACCAGTGTGCATGCAGCCAGCTAACTTTGCTTAGCATTAGCCCTGCAGTGAGGAGCAGAATCACTCACTACCTCATTTAGAAGTATTTGACCTTAAAATAGGAAAGTATATTAAGGAAGTGACTTTCAATCATGGAAACTTGTGTTCTGAGACTCAGTCAATATCTGGATTTTATTTGTATGTATCATCTTATTTCTACTGATTACGCGGGTAACCAGTTTAGCAAGATCAGCTTATAAGATGATTGACAGTAAAATCTTGGGAGGAAGTGAATGGCTTTTCCTACAACAGGACCAGAGAAATTTGTACCGTGACTTAGATTCGTAAAGCCTCTGATCCTTCCCCCACTGCTATTTTTTCTCCGAAAAACAAAGATGCTGTCAGCACAAGTTACCATTTCCCCAAAGGGGTCATTTACCTTTCATAAAAAATCATGAATACCAACATAAATGTTCTCCACATGCTGCTACTGGACTGTATTAATGAAATCTGTCAGTGTTTGTGGTGTGTGCAGCCCCATGTTTTATGATACCACTTGAAAAATGCAAGACATTCATATGAGTTATTTGGAAAATGGTGACAGGACTATTTGACATAGCTATGTCTTAAAGAGGATGTTTTCAAGCAATGGAGGGAGAGAAACGTGTGTGACCAAGCATCACCAGCACTGGGGTAGCAGACTTCAGCCCATGTGTTCCTAGAAGGATGGCCTTGGATCTTTCCAGTTACTGGATTTGTTTGTCCAGTGGGACCTGTGGATCCGAGTGCTTACAGGGAGCAAGCAGATGGCTATGAAGACCTTCTCTGCATGGCTTCTGGAGATGGGAAAGCAGGTTTCTTTGACAGCTTATGTAGTATTTGGTCTCTACTGTGCATAGATAGGCATTTCCCACCCATGGCTTTACTGAGCTTCTCATCATCTGTGTTGCCATGACTTACTGCAGAGCTCAGTAGTAGAAACGTAGACACAGAAGAATCTAAGAAAGGTTGTCTTTGACCTCTTAAGCAACTTAGTCTTTCACCTGCCACTGTTGGCTGGAGGAGATTGACCCCTTATATATGTCGTGCCTCACACACCTGAATGTAGCTGTTTGCGTTGGTGACCAGAGCTGCGTTTTTCTAAGCCAGAAAAGCAAAGGGGATAGGGATAAGCTGGGTTTGGACTTGGGTCATGAGTGTATGCCATGGGCAGGTGAGGAGAAAGCTACCCCAGCCACCCTTCCCTTCAAGGCAGTTGTGTTATGCCTTTCCCATCCAACACAACAGCTGATAGTAAAGAGCAGAGAAGCAGCTTCTGCCTGCATCTATTTATGATTATATCTAGTCCCTGAGCCTTCACTATATTATCTCCTTAAATCAGTGCACCTGACAATTTCGCTTTAGCACAGTTAGATGTATTGCTGTCCTGGGTTGCAACAGAATAGCCACACGCTTGCAAGCCTGCTGCAGGCTCCCTGGGAGGATTTGGAGTAAATCTCCCAATGTGCAACTGTTTGCTTCAATTATCCTTTTTTATGTGGTTCTTTTTTAACAGTGAACTATTATGAGGATAAGTTGCGGGATGCAAATTTGAGATTGAGCCTTTTGTCTTTCCAGCATTTTCTATTTGAATCGCTCAGATAATGGTTGCAGTTTCCCAGCTTTGGACTCAGGCTCTGAACTCCCCGTGGCTGAGGGCTGGCAGTGTTGCTGCATTGCACTGTGTGTCTCTAGGTACAGCCCTCATGAAACAGCAGGTGACAGGACTGTCAGAACCCACAGGCAGACGATTTGTTCTGCAGCAGCAGCAGCACAAAGCGGGGGCTCTTTTGGGTTGATGACTATTGAACTCCTCCTGTCTAACAGCAAGTTGTATCCTGCTCTGCAAATGAGCATCCTTGTGAGAGGCTGAGCTGCAGATGGGGGCACTGCTTGTGAATTATTAACTGTCTGGGTGATGAACGTGCTCCAAACAGGGCTCTGCTGGTCACCCAACAGTTGGTGTCCTGCAACATGACTATTTCCTTAGTTGTTTGGTTCTAATTATTTTCCTCTTGAAAGCTGAGAGTCTTTATTCAGTGCTGGATGCTTTTCCCCAGCTGTCCACATTGCATTTTGTACATGACAATATCCTCCTTTGGAAAGAATTGATGTAATAAATTTGCGCATGCAGGAGTCCCTAAATCCAGCTCTATTTGTGGCAGGAGTTCCAAAGGGCACATACATCTCAGAAACATTGACTGTTGCATGAAATGGTAATTTTAATGCATGGAAGATCAGATTCTAATTTATTTTTATTAGTACAGATGAAAATTGATATGATGCTTCAAGTAGGTTGTAAAATAATATCTTTAATCTCATTCCATGAGGAATATTAACTTCAAATTTTGTCTTTCTTTTCTTTCCCAAACTATTGTAAAATGCTTAGTATGCCACTTGAGCATCTGTTCTAGCGTGCTTATGTAGGAAGATTTCTTTCTCTTTATCCGTGCTCATAATAGGAAAAGTGTATTTTTATGTAGCTTTATGCAACATACAAATTCCAGTTCCTTTAAACAGGAAAAAGTCTCAATTTTTTACCAGAGCGCAGAAATGATGCATTTTTCCCAATGGACAAAAGCACTTTCCAAACAGGATGCTGAAAGTGTCTCCAATTTAAAAACCACCCAGACTGAGAAGTCAAACACTGGGTACCAGCAGATACCCAGGCAGCCAGGGTTTGTGGAAGGGACTGCTGCTTCTCTTGTTTTCCTTTTATCACCTACAGCTGAGAACCAATATAGTCCTCAAGACTTCATAGATATACAAGTAGCTTCTGGAAGGTTGTCTGTGAATTCAGTTTCTGGGGAGCATCCCAGTGCTTGAATCTCCATGTTGTTTCCCCAGCTATTTTGGCATGAGCTGTGGGAAGGATAAGCCCTTTGTAGACTTCAGCCATATCCTGCCTGTGACAGGTTAATCTGATGCCCATGTCCACACCTTGAGGTGGCTGACAGCATGTAACCAGGCCTGGAAATGGAAATGGAAACCTCCTCCCTGCTGCCATTGCAGGGGTGACATGTCATAGGATGTGAGGGGCATAATCTTGTACAGGAGAGCTATCTGCTGTCCTGCTGCTGTTCTAGTTGTCCTGTTAGCATGCAAAATCTATGGTAACTGATGGCACTGGCCATGTAAACAGATCGCAGAAGAAAAAGTGATGATTCTCATGGCATGGCTAGGACTCCTGCTTGGAACTACCAAAACAGGTGTGTGTAAGAGGAGTTGTGAATAACAAAGTGTTTTTGTCCCTAGATAAGTGAGCAAAACCATGGTGATAGGCAAGCCAGGACTTTGTACCTGCATATGGAAGGTGAATGCAGAGGTCTGTGGCACGGTCTTCTGTAAGAGCATTAGGCAACAGTGATATTTCAATGGGGTTAGTTGGTAGCCTAAATAGTATTGTGGAGAAAAGAGTAAAAGGCCTTGAAGAGAATGTAAAAAGGATTCAAGTGTTGCTTAAAGTATTAACACAAGATGCACATGTAGGTTCGTGAATGCGTATGTGCAATTGGCAATACAAAGCCTTTGAATTGAAAATCACTGGGACAGAAATACAGTTAAGGTTTAGAATGGATTTAGTTCAGACAGCCATAGGGAAAAGTCAGGATATTAAAGCAGTAACAAAGATGTACTGCAAGACATTCAGTTCTATATCAATATATCGACTACACTAAACGTGGAGTGTGTGCATAGTGGGGTCTTCTGGTAGGAAAAGGAAATTTATTTTGGGGAATGTGAAATACCACTGAAAGTGCTGTAAGAAATGCATGTTAATGCTTCTTTCTGAAGGTCTAGAGAGGGTTCAAGTGAGTTTTGTTCTGTGTTCCAGTACGCTGAGGAGTGTCCTCTGTAGGAACAGCACAGTCTGAAGGTGATGAAACTAGTGTGGGCTAAAACTCCACAGGTGTAAGAGAAGGAAAGGCGTGATATGAAAATATGGCAAGGAATTTTATATGCTAAAGTGACGCTTCTGCTGTGAATAATTTACCATAACGAAAGTCAGGAGTCAGGCATCCTGGTGAGTTGACTTTGGCTGTTTAAAGTGAGAGAGCTGAGAGGTGCTCCTGAGGAGGTAAGGTTGATGCTTATTACTGCAGAGAATAACCTGAATAGTCTTTCTACGTCAGTAACACATAGTCTGCTAAGGATTATCATTTAGTGGCCTAGAGAATGGACACCTGGAGTGTGTGGTTGAGATGGTGCCTATCCCAAATGACTTTCCTGCCTAAGAGCCCACAGTGAATATTTGAGCATCCCTTCATCTGGCCTGACAGCCCAGCTGGCATAAAGCTTTTTGTAGGCAAGGGAGGAATTTGGAGGAGGTGGCTTTGAGAGTGTTACAGGTTGAGCTGGGGAGAGTCCTTATAAACCACATGGGTCCTGCAACTGGTCTCTCTTCTGTCTTGGTGACAGAATTATTCTCTCTTAGTGGCACTCCTGGCATCTCTCATTGAGTTTAGGCTGTCTGGAGGACTCTGATGGAAAGCTCCTATGTCTCTGTCCTCCAGTGTGAAGTGGAGCATACTTTCTATTTGTGATCTCCACCACTATCTTGTGCCCAAGCTGTGCACTCATGGTAATGCCTAATTCCACCATGGATTTCTGCATAGTGCTAAGGGTGTTCACCCTGTCCTGTCCATACCCCACAATGGAGCATGGTGCCCAAATGCTCAGCTAACTCCAGACAAGCCAGCTCACACTGTAGTTCACTGTTTGAAGGACCTGGTCCTTGGGCAGCGAGACAGGCTGAGACATGATGTCTGCATGGTATAGTGCAGGACACAGAGCCAGTGCCTGACTGTGTGCTACAGAGTATACACAAGAGGCATCTCATCTCTCTGTCTCCTGAGCTCTTGTATAAACCAGTAGGCCCAGATACCATGTTTCCTTTGGCTACTAAGTGCTAAATCTTTGACTGTACTAATTCCTTTAGAGATCTTATTATATTTAAGGGTTACTTGGTCTCCACTTGCAAATACACTGCTTGTGTTCCTGGATGAAGATATTCTTGGACTAATTATTTTACTGCAAACCCTCCAGTGGGCAATCTTTTATTCCAGAGTAACGGGCCTTTGTCCAATTTAACATAATGTACTTTGGAAGTGGAAGCCTGTAGTTTGTGGTGCAGGAAATGCACTCATTCACCAAATCTCATTAATTAACTGGCACCTATTTAAGGGAAGTTTCTTCTCTCTCGTGGTGTTTAAAACATCGTCTGTCAGGAAAAGTAGCTCTTTAGGTTTTTACAATTGATCTTTTTCTCCTGAATATTAAAAGTGATTTTTTTTTTTCCCTGCTGCTGCTTGTTATGAAAAAAGGAACTTCAGCTTTGAGAATTACAGTTTATGCCATGGAGAATTGTGTGGCAGCTCCGTGCCGGCTGCCAGGAAGCTGTTGCTGTGCTCAGGGCAGCGCGTCTCTGCCGTTTGACGTAGTATTCTACGTGATGAAAAGCTAAAGCAGCTTTTTTCCCCTTCAGTGTGTGGCTCTCTCCACTTCTGAGCAGCACGAGATTAATCTTCTGGCTGCCGATCTGCAGAGCTTTTGCCCAAACCAGAGACACGCAGCAATGCCTGCACTGCACCAGCTGCATCAGGCAAACCAATCACCTTTATTGATGGAAGCGTGCAAATGTTTCTCCTCAGCCACCTCATCTTTCCTCCTTGCCTTGCTTCACTTTGTCGTTTCCAGGTCACTTCCCTTGCCTTTGTCAGCATGTTTAGCATAGCTTCTTGTAGGAGCTGCCCTCAGGAACACCGTCATGCATACTAAATTCATGTCTGGGACAGCAGCATAAAGTGGGTTATCCACTCAGGAGCAAGATGCAGCCATAAGGAGGAACTGATGAGCTGCAGACCTTCTGGAGGTCAGTCCTCTGCAGCCACACAAGCATCTTTTACTGCCCTCCTGGATTTGGGGTGCCCTGGTGGCCCTTATATAAGTGGGTGCAGTGCGTCTGCCATTCCTGGCTGCTCTGACTTGTCTTCAGTGTGCCTGAGCCAGTCTTAGTTAATGCAATTATTCACATTGAGCGTAATCAGTGAGCCACAGAGCAATCTACCGGTGGCTCCAATCAGTGCAATTACTCAGTAGGATCAAAATGAGCTTCTTTCTCTGAAAACGGTGCTGTTATTCACACAGAAATGTGTTCAAGGAACCCGCGTTCTTGTTGCAGGGCATGCTGTGACTCTCAGTACCTGTTCACAAAAGTCCTTGTCTTTCTGTAATGTAGAAGTTAGGGATGTGTGGGGAGATGTGGGTCCCAAAGGTGTTTGCCTGCAGAAGAGCCAGGGTAATAACCTTACGAGGGAGAATATGCATAAATGGCTGCAGAAAATACTGCAGCTTGCTTTCTCTCTGCTGGCAGCACCAGTGCAATGAGTAAAAGACTGTTCCAGTTGGATTTAGCTGAGTGTCTTTCTAGGACAATGTGGACATAGCTCAGACTGGGACTGCCACCTGAGGAAGGCAAATTACAGAAATACATGGGAGGATTTCAGGGACAGGGAGGGATTTGGTATGGAAGATGGCTCTCCTCTGTGCTTGGCAGGACTTTGTCCAGGCTTACAGCTGTATGGAGGGGAGGCCAACTGTGCGCCCTCCATTCGAGTGTGCCTCAACACAGCTGTGGGAAAGCATCACGCAGATTGCCAGCCTCATGCTGAGATTTTCATGAGTGCATCTCTGCGTGCTCTGGTTGTGTGTTATGCTGCAAACATGCCTCTGTCTGCTGGCTAGCCCCAAAACGCGCAGCTTGGTCTCCTCCCCTACGTGTGCTGGATGCCAGTTGCTCACCAAAAGCATGGCTTGAAGGTTTTAACCCTACCCATGAGCTGATGCCAAAAGGGACAGTCGCTTTCCTCTTTTGGAGTTGTGCTTCTCTTCTCTCCCCCTTGCTTTGGGTTTTTGGGTTGTGTGGCTGATGGGAAAAGACTCCCTGGGTTCATCCTGTGGGCAATGCTTGGTTTTGATAACAGGCAGAGCAGTCCTTGGAGGGGTTTTTACTTCTTGGTGTGTTAATTTTCCACTAGATCAGAAGATGGAACAGACTCAACCCCATTGCCAGTTGCTGTCTCTATTGCAAGGGAAGCAACAAGCAGTGGCGGGAGAGCAGCATCTCCCCTTCACGTTGTGCGTGGTTGCACCAGATTATGTTTAACATCCAACTTCTGTCTTACCTATTTACTGCTTACCTTGGATGTGCCTGAAAATGGAAACTGCTGAGCTTTGATTTTTGCTGGGTTCTGAGTTTCAAAATGCAGCCACAAATAGCTTTTTGGCTTTAAAAAGCTGAAATACTGCGTGCATGAAGTCACTAAGTTATTGTCAGACTCTTACGCTGATCGGCGTAAGTGAGAATCAGATGATGGGGTCCAAATACTTCCATGCTTTCAGAGACCTCAGTTCCCAAGTCAAAGATTATGTCCAAATATTCATGGTGATCCTTCCCCAAGTGCCTCATCCCAACAGGCTTAACAGCCCCCTGCTCGTCTTTGGTCACTCAGCTCAAGTTCTTGAGTGTAGCTTCTGTCCCTGGTCATCCTGTGCTGTCCTGCAGAGGTAAAGTGAGCCGAAGCTGAGGTGTGTTGAATTGCCAAAGCCCTCTGTATTTTATGTATTTGAAATCTAGCTGAGGAGGAGGGTTCGATGTCCTCCACATTACTGTTACTTTTTGGTTTGATGGTTTTTCTTGCTTACTTTTAATCCTCACAATAGCTGTTTATGTGACATAGAAAACCTCATCCAGGACTCTTACTGCTCAGGAAAACTAAAGGGATATTTGAAAGATGTTCAGTTGTGTCCAGTTTTTCAACGTAGTTCAGATCCCTGACTTGGGAGCCCAGACTATGTCTGAGTGCACTGATGTGACAAGTAACTGATGTCTCCAACACACCAGTCTGTCTCGGAGCATGTCTCTGATGTTGCCTTTTGTCTTGATGTAGAAGAACAAGTGCGGTAACCCGATGGTATTTGTTGGCAAAATGGTAACTTCCTTATGGCAGCTTCTCTGCAGGTTTTAGGCACCCGTTCAGCAAAACACAGAATCATGGGAGCAAGCCCATCAGTGCTGGATGGGATGTTTATAGGTTTACTTAATTTTGAGCACATGGGTAGCTTCATTGGCTTTTGCGTTTTGAAGCATATGTTTAAGTGATTTACTGAGTGGGGGCCTACACGCAGATGTGAATATTAAAAATGAAAATTTAGGTATCTAATCCAGATGGTGAAGCTGAAATATTTCTTTTTCAAGGCAGTCTTGGGGATTTGAACAAACAGTTTCCATTAAGATTAATGGAAGATAAATGCCTTAACTCCTGTAGACTGCTTTGAGAAACATCAGTCAAGTGTTACAGTCTGAAGTTATAGTATGCTTGATGTCTTTGCATTGCAGTCTGCGTTCTCAGCTCTGCAGGCCTTGTAACATCTCCTGGTCACTGTTTTGCATTAGGAATATAACTGTCATTGCACTGTGCACAGCCCTTGCAATCTTATCTTTAGTTTCATGGTACTTAGTTTTAACTTAAAATCACAATTCCTAGTGCTGATTCACAACAGTCTCAGTTTCTATTCTTATTTCTGCTTAGTGTGTGGTGGGGAGGGGAGATGAACACTTACAGCCTTTAAACTCATGGAAGAAGCACTTGAAACACTTGACAGCATTAACTGTAAGCACTCAGAATCCCAGAGGGGATATAAAGTTGATAGACTTGTGTGTGTGTTTTTAAATCTCAAGGTTTTAACATCAGTCTCCTGATAAGTGGGAAGCCTGTTTCATTGCTGGGGAGCATTCGATGCTGTGACCTGGCACATGCAGTCTTACAAGCTCCTGCATGTGCACCGACCAGGCACGTGTTTTGGGAGACAGGATCGGTCTTGCTGTGTTTTAGCATGTACCATGGTTGACTCTTCTCTCTGCCCTTCTGGGAACAGTTGTTCCCAGCTCCTCATTTGTCTTGATGTTCTGCCTTCTCTCTAGTGGTGCTCCAGGGATCTGAGAGGTGTAGCAAGTGTAATTTCCACGTGTTATCTGTAGAACTGCTCTGTTTTTATGGAGGTAAAACTGTGTTTTCCTTCAACTCTGCCTTTTATTCATAGGCATCAGTGCTTGAGGCAGAGCATTTCATTAAAGATTTATGTAAAGCAGGGGCTGGTCTCAGAGGCAGGAGGATAAAGCTGCGCTCCAAAATGCTAATGCAGAGCTGGAACAGTTTGAGATGCGCATAATGCAGCGGTGGTTGGCACAACCCGAGGTTTCATCCAGGAGAGGAGGAAGCTTGCACCACCTTTATCTTTGCCATCCTGTAACTGAGGTTCATCCACACTTGGGTTTAGGTGAGGAAACAGAAACACCCTGCAGGCAGGCTCTGCCAGCAGCCCTGGGCATGGCATGGGCTGGGAGGAGTGAAGAGGTTTGGCTCCTGGAGCTGGGATGGCATCAGCATCCCAGCCTGGAGCCTGCCAACGCTCTGAGCTGAAGCTGTGGGAGAAAACCTTGTTCTCTCTCTGCCCTGTCCTTCCTGTTCCACCTGACACAAGCAGGATGTGGAGGTGAAGCTCAGCTTGGGTTTCCCTTACTGAGATCTCTCTGATAACTTTTGCAGTGGATGAGATGTGGAGAATGTGCCTTTCTCTGTCCCTGGTTCTCCAGTGCTGTCCTCATAGGATGTTTGGGAATCAAGAGACTGTCAAACATGAAGATGCTTGTGAAAACCCATAAATTCACTCCAAATCATCAGTATGAATAGCTTCACTGCATACCTGGCAGTTGCTGAAACCTGACTTGTGGAAGAGCACTTGTGTGATGATCCCAGCCCCATCCACAGCAGCTTCTGCAGTAACCTCTGTCTGACAGCGGTAGGTAGAAACCTAACAGCTTATGGAGCTTCCCTTGGGCCTCACAGCTGCACACAGGAACCCATATGTCCTTCTTCAGAATAGTGTTGTTTTACTGTTCAAGGCAGGTACAGCTCCTGTTCCCCACTTTGGTAAAGCTCTTTCCTATAAGGATGCACCCAGAGCTCCCAGGGACTTTCTACCCTTCAGATGTGCATTTATGTATTGGTGAGCTGTTTATATGAATGTAAAGGCATGACAGGAAATGGGGTTTGTATTCATGGAAATGTAATTATGTATGTTGTGTAAACTAACTAGTAAAAGAGATTCTGGAACTCAAAACAGGACAAGATTTGAATGCTTATTAACCAAAACAATGGTGGTTGCTGTGTACCTTGGAATAAACACTTGTGTCCTACAGGAGAGGCTGTAAGTGTTGCCCCATCCCCTCTTATAGATCTGGCAGCTGGAAATGACCCTCCTGCGGGTCCAGGACAGGAGGCTTTGGCAGATACGGTCTTGAATTGTCTCTGATGTATGGAGATCCTGCAAGTTACAGGATAAAAGTCTGGAACAAGCTTGCCCACGCAGGCGGTACACTTCCAGCTATCTCCTGAAGATAGGATCTGTGCGTTCCTTTGAAGTCATTCATGGAGAGCCGTGATAATGTGGAAAGCTCTTGGACTGTCTCCCTCTGCCCAGCAGCTCCAGCTTGGATCAGAGGCAGAACAGCTACATTGAATGTGTGAGAAGGAAATGCTGCTGTAGGACTCCGGGTGTACAGATGTGGTGGGTGGCACACAGCCTTGTCAGGGGGTGAGCAGGGTAGGGTTTGATTTGCAAGCTGTGAAATATCAGCCGGAGCAGTGGAACAGTGTGAGTGTGAAATAATAACTAAGTCAGAGAAGCCATAGATAGGTCTGTGTTGCAAGTGCTTCTTGTAGTGTGAGCTCCTCAGCTGTACGAAGCAATTGCACTGCTAGACACCAAGGCATCAAATCCTAGGATTGGATTGGTTTCACTGACTTCACCACGTACCTGAACTAACAGAGTAGACTGTGACTGTCTCATTTGCAGTTTGTTTTAAGGTAAGGCTTTCCACAAATTGGTAAAGTCCAAGTCCCAGACCTCTTTATATCGGTCATAGAATCATAGAACGGTTTGGGTTGGAAAGGACCTTAAGACCTTAGTTCCAACCTCCATGCCTTGGGCAGGGGGACTTCACCCTAGTCCATGTTGCTCAAGGCTCTGTCCAGCCTGGCCTTGAACACTGCCAGGGATGGAGCATTTACCACTTCCTTGGGCAACCCATTCCAGTGTCTCACCACCCTTACAGTAAGGAACTTCTTCCATCTGCATTGAGAACACCAGCCACATGTGTGTATTTTAACCAGCACACGCTCGGAGCACGCACTTCAGTGGATTTTTGCTGTGCTTCCAAGAGGCAGGTAGTGCCAAGGAATAATCCTTTAGTTCTCCAAAACTGTGGAATATGAATTGAAAAAATCCAAATCTATTTCTGCCTTTTCTTTGTGGTCTCCATTTTCAGCCCTGCAAGTGATGTAGGACAGCTAAATGTCACTTGGCTCATCTGCTGTGTCTCCAGCAATGAGTGCAGGCAACCATCAGCCTCCAGTCACTTTCAGCAGCTCAGCAAACCAGCACTGGGAATGGTTTTGCTGATGCTACAGACAATGTCAGATCTAGAAATAACAGGTTGGCAGTGATAAGTTGTTGTTTCCCAGCAGCTTTGGAGGACAGGGTATACTTGAAATAAATCTATCAGGTAGGGTTTCAAATTGGCCAGGGCTGTAAGCAATAGTTTATTGAGCTTATTTATGATGTTGCACCTTGAAAATGAAATGGAGAAATGTCAAGTGCTTTCAGCACCAGCCAGCACAATTTAATGCCCCCTCCCCCTTGCTTGGGAGCTCTGTCTTGGCTTCATGCCGGAGGCTTATTATTGTAATAAAACACATTCACATTCTAGGTGGTAAATGGAATTTACCGATAATTAAAACTACAAATAAAATAAATCCATTCATCAACATCTTCACTCCCAGCATAGCTCGCATTCTTTGCACTATATATGGTATAAAAATGTGCACCTTGGGCTTTTTAGCTGTTCATGGCATAATGGCCGGATCCATCTGTGATCTTTGAGAGTCCTGGGAATCGAAGCTGAAGCAAAACCACACAAAAGCTGGATCTGAGCAGTTCCCTTAAATGACATTTCCCCAGTCTCGTCTCCTGCATTTGGACTTGGGCCCGGTCTGAAGCCCATCTTCTTTCCAGACTGCTGCTTGCTCCCATTGCACAAAGAACCGCCTCAAGTTTCTCAGCTGAGTAACCATCTGTCTGCCCTCCCACACGGACACCTGAGGATGAGTTAATGTTGAAAAGAAAACGCATCATTTAAGTAATTTCAAAGCCCCAAATGCATCTTTCTACAATCTAAGAAGTTTCCAGTGTGGTTTCTCATGTGTTAAGAGGATGGATGCGTTCTTAGGGGTAAAGTTTGCTTGTTACCTTAAAATGATGGCATTCGATGTGGTAGAGTTACTTCATAATCGTGCCAAGGGTGTTACTGGTGATATTACACTGAATCTGGCACAGTGAACATGGGTTGCTTGGACATGCACAATTGAATATTAGTTGGGTTCTGGTCTGAGGGCCAGCAGCCCTTCTGCAAACCTGGGAATGGGGCAGAGGGACATGAGATCTGTAGTCTGCTTTGCAAATCATGTCTGTGTGCAGTTTTACCGAGTAAAGCCTTAGTAAGCACTCACATAATCTGGTGCAAGTAGCACCATTGAGCACAGCAGTTTCTTTTCAGAGGAGTGCTTGCTAATATTAGGATAAACTTGCATAAAATCGAGAAATTAAAGGCAACTTTGAAATAAATCCTGAAATGCAGCTGGAGGGATCTTGGATTTAAACCCTCTTGTGTGCTGCTTTATGAACAAACAGCTTCATCCGTGATAGATTGTGCGCTCTGAGCGTACATAACAAGGCAATTAAGAGAAAGCACAGTCAATGGAATAATATTGTATTATCTCTTTGTTTCACATAAGTCCTGTATCTCCTTTCCACTGCCAGTTTGCTGTAAATTGCACCTTGTCATTAATAGGATTATTGATAACTCTGCCAAACAGAGCTTCAGCAGAATTTACTGTTTGCTAAAATGCCTCCATCATTAAAAAGTGTTACTAATATGCTTTAAACATAAATCTCATACAGTGTTAATGCTCTGGGTTACAGACAGCAGCAAGTAGAGTTCTAGAGATCGCTAAAGCTGCAGGATGAGGACACATGCCTGCTTTGGGCTGTGGTGTGTCCAGCTGGATGAATTTATGGCATTTTCCAAGTCTTTAAACTCTTCTAAGTGAATTTGTCCTTTCCCCTGGGGCAAACTGAGGGGTGAATTCCACCCTGAATAAATCATCTTGTGCCATGATTGAATGTTCACCAGACAACTCTTCTTTTTGTTGCTTGGTTGGAGCTGCAGTGCAGGAGGCACCTTGGGATGTGGCATGGTGAGTGGCTTGCACTGGCCTTGGCCATAGGGGCATGGTGATGTGCAGGTTCAATGTCTGATGGCCTCTGGGCAGTCAACTGAAGGACGTGGGTTTGCATCCAGCAACAAAAAGCTGTTCACTGCCTGCCAGCAAGGCTGTCAGCGATCTGGTGCTTGTCACACACTGTCCCTCAGCCTGGACCCAGCGTGGATGACTGCGGGGCACGAGCTTGTTTTGGGCTGAAAGACAGCATTGTGGCTGGAACATTCTCCAAACCACTTTCATTTGCTGAGTAGCATCACTGGATTCAGTTTCAGCCAGCTGCTTCCTGGCCCTTTGTAATAGGAGTGGATGTGCCATTGTCCATCACTCCAGTGTAGGGGGAAGATCAATGTTGCAGTGTTATCCTAGACTAATTTGCTTCTCCTGGGCACTGCTTTACTGTGGACAGGTCTGAAAGCTGGAGAGGGGTTTGGGAGAATGAAAACAGATGATTCTCCCATCTCTGGTGAGACCCAGAGATCATGTGTCATTGCTTTTTCAGTCCCATCTCCAGTTTGAAACTGAATTGTTGTCTAGAGCATCAGACTCAGGTGATCATTGTTGTTCTCTGTGTGTTCAGTCTCTATATGTTATCCTCTAGTGCTCAAACCAGCTCAGATTTAAATATCACAAAGGGATTTAATCATATCTGTAAGATATGATTTACTGTTATTTGATAGAGCTGTTTGGTATCAATCTGTTGTAACCAGGCATGAGCAGACTTGCCTTGGTACCATCCTGCTGTTTCAGTGTAGTAACCAAATTCAGGGTGGTGCAGAGCAGTTCCCTGGGATTTTCATTAGCAATGTGGTGATGTTCAGATGCATTTGAAGTCTAGGATCTGCATGGAGTTAGAGCAGTGACCGCTGTACATCATTGTGGCCCCTTCTCTAGGTCATGTAGAGCAGTGATTTGAGGCAGCCTGCCCAGTCATTTAGAAGATGATCGTTCTCTCAAAGCAGCAGTTTGTCAGACTGTAATTTCAAAATTACATTGTGTTTTGCTAGGACTTGGCAGAACTTCTCTGAGACCTAAACCTCTAAAATAGTAGCTCCAAAAAAACTCATTCCTGGTGCAATTAAAAACAAAAGGAAGAAGGAAGAACAACTTGAAATGAACTGAAGAGAATACTGTCTGAACCTCTTGCTTTTGAAGATGTGTTCCCACACTGAGTCACAGCCAAGGTTCATACAGAAAAGCTTGACTGGCATTTTAGAGGTCAATACTTGTTGACTTCAGAGACTTTGCCAGCACACAGCAGCGGTGTCTTGCAGAGGAAGGCTATGGCATGCCCTGAGATAAATGAATTCCAAAGGTAGGCGCTACCTCTTTGCTGCTTTAATTTTCCACCCCCCAGGTTCACTGTGCTGGTGTAATTACAGCACATCTGTGCTGGGCTGGGGTTGCCATCTTTCACTGGGTGACAAGGACAAATACATTTGCCCTCAAAGAGGCTGGAGGTTTCTCTGTTGTGTGCCACTGCTGTCTGGGGAGCATGTAACTTCATGTCACCTGTGACAAACATAGCACTAGAAGTAAGTCTTCTATGGGTTAAGAGCCTCTATTTTGAGGTTATGTGGCTGTTATGCCACTAAATGTCAATTTAACTTACAGCGGCTCACTCAGGCCTTATTTCTCAGTGCTTCGGTTGGTGAGTGTGTGGTTTTGTTAGTGCTTCTCATAGAGTGCATAACTCAGCGTGAGCAAAGCCACCCATCAGAAATCATAATCTACAGCTACATTAAGCCCCATTAGTTAAGAGTTGGACCGGTTACAAATGAGGGTAGAATACACACTCCATTACTGCATCCGTCTCTTCTCTGTGTGTGTTTAATTTCCTGAACAAAGGGTGGGGAATTAAGAGACACCTCTTTGATACGTTTGCTGCCACTTTGAGCCAGCCCAGCTCTGGGAAAGCAATTGTATTTTAATCAGCTCCGTGAGTCATCACCAAAAATGCCAGCTCAGGTTTGATTGCCGAGTTCCTATTGTTGCTGATGTGTGAGACATGAAGTAGAAAGAACCCAACATGGTGTTTAGCTGCAAGACTGCGCTCAAGATGCTGACAAGTCTGAAAAAGCTCAGTTTTGACTTTGCACGCCAACCAAATTTGCAGTAGGAAGAACACGTTTGCCACGCTATGATGTCATTTTTCATAGTCAGAAGGCTTGGTCTGAATACAAAGACCTCTTCAGGATCCTTCCAGGTCTCCTGGCTGGAAGAAAGCCAGTACTGATGTGATAGTAAAATGTGTGATAGCAAAACTACTCTTCGGGTAAAATTCCTGCTTGAACTCACTTGCAAATCAAAAGCATCATTGAACTGCCTGGAGAAGGTGAAACTTACCAAAGATTTGCAGATGTGAGAGAAAATCCCAGGCTTCTGGAGAGGATGGAGACATGGTGCTGGACCCAAGCTTTTCCTTGGGGAGGGTCGCTTGGCAGCTGGAAACTCCTGGAGGCTTTTGTTGAAGCAGGCATTGAATAAAGACAGGCTGAGCTCAGGAATAACTTCTTGACTCCGCTTCTCATGGTGTGTGGTGTGGTGATGGGGTGGGATGGAGAGCTGGATAACATGAAAAGGGATGCTTTAAAAGTGGAGGATTTGGGAATTTCAGATTTGAGTTCCCACTGAGAAATGACTTGGCTGGTAAAATGGGCTGCAGTCCTGGAAAGTGTTGGTGGATTGTACCATATGTAAATATACCTTTTTTTTTCCCCAGGTAATTATGTGGTAGCCATCAAAATACTCACTATGATAATACAAATTATAAACAAGAAAGCAATTCTATACTTATGAATGACAGGCACACACTTAAATGCCCTGGACAATAAAGAATAATATTAGTCATTAGTATGGCAAAGGAGACATAATGGGCTAAATAACTTAATCTCCCACACATTTCTGGATTTGGCCGACATCAAAGATTTCACTGAATTGATCACAAAACAGACTCAGATAATCTTGGCCAATATCCTCCCTTTTGACAAAACAATTCTAATAATAAAAGCCTGCATTTGATTGTTTAGCCCAATGAAAAGCTTTTAGTAGTCCTTCCTTTTCATACTGTTCAATAGGCTGTGGTGATATTGCCAACCAGGCCAGAGCAGGGAGGGAAGGGGGGTTTTGTGCTGGCCTTGGCAGGAAGGTCAGGGCATGGATCTGGCCAAAGTACAGTGACATATGCAGGGAAGCTAAGGGGATTATTAAATGTGCAGAGTGGAAGTGAATGGGAGTATTGTGATACAGATACCTCTTTAGAAGATAATACTGGAACAACATGCTTACTGCAGTGTGGCAGGAACTGAGATATGGGCAAAACTCTCATATGTCCCCAGAGAGCTCCCATGCAAGTATTGACAGGGACTCTTGACCCTGCTGAGATATGGGGAGGTCTCCAGGTGAGGTGACATGACTGTAGACACACACTGCTCTTGGTGTTTGCAGAGTAGGTAAATAGCTGTTACAGCCGCGCTTTTGGACTCTGCAGCTTCTCTGCAGTTTAATCTATTAAAACTCTTCAAAGAACTGAAATACCCAGAGCTGTGTCTAAAGCTGAGTTACATCTTGTCCTGTTCTTGTAGCATAACGTGGTGATTTTGAGCAGTCTGAGTTGTTTTTTATTTCACTGACCATTAAAAGGCAGCCAATTCCACCACATTGTTTTTAAAGCCCGAGTATTTCATTTTTGTGGATATTTAAAGCAGGGATCCTTGAAATCCCTAAAAACCCAGCCTATTTCTCTGAGTCCCAGGCATGTCTGCTGAAAACACTGTTGTAAGAAGCAATTTCACTGTACAGGCTGCCTGGAACAGAGACGTATTGATGCTATTTAGCCTTCACCTGCCAAGTTGAACGTTAGGATTGTGTTTTCACATGCAAGGAAGCTGTCGGCTTTACAGATAGTCATATTTTCATAAGCTGTATTTGGCTGTCACACCTTCTCCTGTAGTCTCTTGATATGCAAACAAGTCTCGGTTATATATGCTCCTGGCCTATAAACTGATATCCCTGCAGAGTTCCTGATTATCCTTCCATTAACTTTTACTCTCCTCCGTCTCCCTCAGGGATGTAACAAGTAGTCTTTCCTTCATCATGGCTTTCCAGCTGGTTACCTCCCTGGTGCCCTCCTAAATGGATTCTCTCAGCAGTTGTGTGTGCCACTCAGGAACTACCTACTGTGAAATTTCAGCAGGGATTGCTGAAATGGGGATTTGCTAATGTGAAATGCAAGGAAAGCGTCCTGGAAAATGCCATCCCAAAGAAGAGAATAACTCTACACCATGTCTAAAGTGCAGTGTGTGGTACAACAGGAAGAAGAGGCATCACTGTTTGTATATGGCATTTTGGTTTCTCAGCTGTAGTGCTAAAGAATTTGATGAAGCCTTGTGTGAGTCTCTGCCATTCTTGTATTTTCTGGTGTAATTAGTATGGTTTCCATGCCAACATTCAACCCCACATCTTGCTTGCACTGAGTACTGTACACCTTATTACATTCCTCACTTCCAGTTTTTCCTTTATGGAGTTCAGATTGTCTCTTAATCAGATTCTCAGACCCTGCGCCCATCATAGCTGCAGCTGGGCACATCCCAGCAAAGCATTTAGCAGGGAAATCTTCCATCTGTCCTGTGTCCATCCTTCTGCAACCCCCTGTGACAATAAATGTGTGAGTACAACCTGAGTCCTGTTTCCAAAGACTGAGCCCATGCATGCACCCATTCATGTTCTGGACACACTTGACCACTAATCTCTATTATTGCTTAATTTCAAAGCAGCACTACAATACCCTTTGAGGCCGCTCTCTCTTATCACGTAATCCTACTTGGTTTATAGCCATTGACAATGGGCTTTATATTTCTTGTAGTTATTGTCTTAACTTGAGTATAAATCAGTGTTTGCTCATTCCCATCAATATTATTGTTTGAAACAGGTTGCCGGCTCAGCTCCTTTAGAATTATTTGAACTGGAATTATTATTTAGCTGAATAAACGTTTCCAGACAAGTTGCACATTTCTGGGTTTTGTATTAGCACTCCTAGAAACATGGCGAAAACCAGAGACTGAATTTAAATGGTGCTGTAAACGTTTACGTGAGCAGACAGTTGTATCTGGGGAGCAGAGGTGACTCCCCTTATCCGTGTGAAGCAGAAGCATACTTCTTGAGTGGTCACGCTGATTTCAAGGGCTTGTTGTGTTTGTGGTCACTGAACAGAAATAAAATGGTTAGAATATGGCCCCCGCTATGTGGCAATGCCTAACTTGAGCATGCGATTCATCCAATTTCCCATGTGGAATGGAAAGTCAAAGGTTTTCTTCCATTGCATGTATAAATCTATGGGCTTGAGAGATTACAGGTGCCATTAGACTCTTCCTGTTGCAAGTCTTAAGTATTTGCATATCTGTACATGCATAATTTGACCAGAAATTCCCCTACAGTGTTTAAAGTCCTGTTGTATATGTCTCTGTCTGAACGGTTCTGGAGTCTCAGCAGATTAAGTAAGGGTGAGACATTTAGCCACAGGGTAACAACTCTGGTGTGCGCTCAGATTTCATATCAGGTAGTTTGTTCTATTATTAAAACAGTACAATTTCGTAACAATGGTAGTTGCTGCTTTAAAAACCTCACAGTTGCTCAGGCAGTATGCAGAGTGAATGAAGGAATATAGCTTTTTATGTGTGTTCCTATCCGCAGCCAAAAGTTGGGATTTCCAGTGTCCCCGTATAGTGTGTCCTTTTTCAAGCACCTCGGAGGGGTGTGTGTATGTCCCCATCTGGGCTGCCTATACACTAAGCAAGCTGCTACTCTGCAGCCTTCAAGGTCAGTGGGAGAAGAGAAACTATGCATGTTTGTGGCTTCCCAAAGCATCAGAATAATGAGTTAAAAAAGCTCTTTGCCTTCTAACGGGTCTCATATCTTTCTGATCTATAGGATTTGCACCCTTGACACCATCTTTTGAGGAGCACTTCCAAAAAGTATGGAATGAATGTAGATTATGTGGGAAATATCTCAGTAGTGTGCTCACACAGCTCGTCAGCACAGTCTCCCACTGTTAACTGAACGTGTCCTTTATGGAAATTGGCTTTGTAACCCACATTTCAACTGCTGAAGTTATGAGGTCAGCAAGTGCAGTTCAGAATGTAGCTCATTTTGTGTATATCTTGGACCATGTTCACCCCTGGGTTTTATACCACAGAAATCAGTGGAATGGTGCCAAGAAAAAAATTCATCCCCTGATATTTAAAGTCACCTCCTCCAACACACTCAGTGTATTTCACTGAGCTCCCTACCATGACTCTAGGAAGGCTTCTGCTTGCTGGATCTCAGAGGTTGTAATTTTTTATATGGGCACTGAGAATAACCAACAATAGCAGGTTTTGGGTAGATATTAAATCTTGGGCTTCAAAGTATGAGCTCGTATCTACTATTACTCAAGAGCAGAAAGAGGCTGCTGTAGTGAGCAAGCTGTTGTATTTCTGCCCACTGTAGTGCTCTTACTCCTTTGTGTGCTGCATCCAGTGGTGGCCAGTGTGAGAGGCAAGGCGAGTTAGCTGGATGGATAGCAGGTAGTTCCAAATGGGCGATTCCCATGTTTCTCCAAGAGCAGATTGTTAATCATGAAGCCAGAGCATCACATCGCTCATGCTTTGATAGGAACCAAAGAATTAATGTCTGCAGTCCCTTTTAATGACAGACTTTTAGCAGTGATCACAGAACTGCCTTGCAGAGTTAATTCTGGCTAATGAGCAATTAGTCAGCTCGGTGGTGACTCCCCCATGCTCCTTGCCTGTGGGGAGGAGGTGGTCGGGCTGAGCATGGTGTGGGAGCCCCAGCAGAACCTGAGTGAGCCCAACACCCTCACCTGCAATGGTGCTTGGGCTGCAGCTGAAATCCTCTCGTTTTGAAGTTGAAGGATTTCTTCTCCTGCTGCAGACTTGCTTTTTTTCAGCACTTAATGCAGCCAGAGAGGATCTGTCAGCAGAAGGCTCTTTGCCTGCCCAAGCAAAGGTAGAGCTCGCGTGGGCTGAGCATATTCCAGCGTGAATGTGTTTAAATGTAGGGACAGCTACAGATGCTGCTGCTGCTTTCTCACCTCGTGTGAGAAGAGCCTGTGTGTGACCGGCTGCCTCTGGGCATACCGCAGTGGTGGGTGCTGGAACATGAGCGGGTGCAGATGGTGCTCCAAAAGGGGAAATCCAGAAGCTCACGAGCTCATTTCTGTTAGGGAGATGTGTCTGTATGCTATCCATAGAGTACAGGAGTCTGCACATCAGGCTGGAACACTCTGGGGATGCTAGGGTGAAATAACCCAAATCCACAGCTAGGACTGGAGCCTGATGCTGGCTGTCATGATGTAGTCCTTGTGATGTGTCCATCTTCCCTTGTAGGAAGGAAGTCCGGTGCTCCAGCATCATCACCAATGCCTCTCCAGCCCAGGGCTGAGGGAATACTTAGCCTAAGGAGCCTGCATGGCTGGATCCATCACTGACAGGCTCAGCTCTGACCTCTCAGTTTTCCCATCCACAATTCTGTGGGCAGCTCTCAAAGGCAAGCTGAGGGTAGGGGATATGAGCACCATAAATCAGGTGCTTGGTTTTCTGTTCCCTGAGCTAGGCACTGCAAACTGAAGCACAGAGGTGCTTGCTGCAAAGGATGCCTTGCAATGGGACATAAATCTCAGGGATGCCTGCAGACTGTGGTAATTAGGAGCAAAAATCTAAGAGATATTTGTGCTAATCTGGGAACTGAGCATTGCTTGACTACAGTGTAATTAACAGTGGTGATGAATTGATATGGGTGACAGTCAGAGCTTCTGTTCTCTTCAGAAGCATTGATGTTTTCTAAGGTGAAGAGTAGACTCTGTTCCATTTAGTGAGTTAGTAAATCTGGGAAGAAAAAAAGGTTAAATGAAACATTTTCCCCCAACCTGGAGCAGTGATACTGAATTCCTGTATTTACGTATTGGGAGGGAAGGTGCACTTACATAAAACCACGTGTGCCTCTATATAACTCCATGTACATATGTAACACCCAAAATCCATCATTATGCAGTCATATTTGCGTGTGGAGTCTGGCTGAGGATGTGTGTGTATATATAAAAACATGATTTATGGGTTCTTAAACCTCCTTGACAGGCTCCATGAGAGCAGTTCCTAAATATGCGCCAAGATTTTTGACTAAGAGACAGGTAGCAGTAGGTGCTAATAAATGAAAGAACTGTGAGTAAAATGTTGTGACATCCACCTCTCTGAACAACCTGCGGAGCCCTGGCAGAACCATCAAACCGAGCTGGGAGCAATCAGCAGGGACTGATAAAGCTGCTCTTGTAATTATTTGTTTGATATACAGCTTTCCTTCTTCCTTCTGCATAAATAGCAGCATTGCTTTGCTTAGTGTGGGAGGTGTTTTTTTATTCCTGTCAGGGCTTGTTCTCACCAAGATGTCATGAGAGGAGGACTGAGATCTGCGTTTTTGTTTTATTTACGGGCTTTCCATTGTAATTCTGACAGCATACGGTGGAGACAGCATTCATTTAGATGGGGAGAGGCGTCCTTGCTTCATGCAAAGCTGTCGGTGGTGCAGACTCTGTCATGCTGCTTTTAAGCTGCTCCGATTCCTCTAGGTTTGGCCTGGAAGAAGCTTTTCCTGAGAGGAGGCAACTGCTGAGGTCTGAAGGCTGTTGTGATGTTGTGCCCTTGTACTTAGATGTTAAATAAATTCCCACAGCAGGTTTCTCATTTATAAGTGTGAGTTTGATGATGCCACAGCCCAGACTGCCCCCGAACTGCACAGCCCTTCAGATTGACAACTGTTAGTTATCCTTAAATAACTTCTTCTCCTCAGCACTTCTATTGCTGAAGCAAGAGAATCCAAGCACTGACTGATTTCCAGGCAGTCGCAGTAGTGGCCCGTCAGTGACGACTGCGCTGAGCCAAAAGGCTCCTGTTGATGTCAGTGATTTCTGGGAATGCTGCCTGCATGGTTTTGTTCCGGGATTCCCCTCTCCATCCATGCCTGGTTCACTCGGGGCAAATTTTGCAATTCTGTGTTTAACAAAAAGCTCAGTAATTCACTCCCATTCTAAGCACTTTCATTTTCCTTTTTTCATTTATACGTTTTTTTTTTTTTCTTAAGGAAAGAAAAAGGCTAATTATTTCTTTTTAAAAAGGAAAAAAGAATTCTATACACCAGAATAGCTTTGATATTGTCTAAGGGTTTTACTGGGAACTCAGGAAGAAGGGGGAGGCGTAAGGAGAGAGCGGCACATTAGAGCAGAAAATAGATTTCCTAGCCTAAAGTGAAAGAAACCCAGACTGCTGCCTTTAGCATACATTTGAATACCGTCAAGGGCATCTGGAACATGGTGATAGGCATTCTCATTCTGATAATGCTAAAAATTCATTAATGATGAGGCACAGATATGCCACCGGCCCTGTGCTTCACAGGCAATATTGGGAATGGGTCTGAGCCATCAGAGGCTGCATTCAGGCTCATGCCAGGGTCATTGCCAACTCGCTCTGACTCAGGAGAAATACCTCAGACTTGAACCAGATTAATGAAAAGAGAAATTGTTCTGAGCCTAAGAAGAAAAGCTTTATACCCATTGCAGCTTTATGGGGGTTTTTCCTGGGTGATTACGATGCATCCTTTCAGTGCTTTCTGATTCCAGGCAATGATGGCATTTTAAGATAAATAACGTGATCACGGCTCTGCTTGTTATTGAAGGTCTTTTATTCCTGATGATGTTACGTGAAAAAGAAAGTTATTAAAAAAATCTGGCACTAACAAATTGAAGCCCCCAGGGAACTGTTGCCTGAATGGGATTTTGATTGGAGTTCAATTTAATTGGCCATAAATCCTCTCATTGCTGATTTACATTCTACTTTAGACCAGTCTCCCAAATTCATGATAATCAGGTTTCCATTTTTTTTCTATCAAACAGAATACCCTGACATGAGCATAAACAAGAAATATTCCTTCAGCAAGGTGACCTTGTTCTTGCTTGTACCACGCTGGTAATCGATTTAATGCCTCCTTACCTGTAAATCGGGCCTCTTTCTGAGGCATGTCCATCAGATTTTGAGGTAATTGGCCAGTGTAGTTGTTTTCTCACTGTAGTATTTTGAGTGCATGATATCACTTATAAACCTCTACTACAAGAGTAGCTCTGATCATTCTTACTGACACCATGGAAAAAATTCAGCTGGTGCCTCCCCTTGTTGGCTGGCTTTGAATGCAGCTATGTGCATAGTTCAGAGAATAGAAGCTCTTGTTCTAGCCAGGAGTAAATATGCGAGATGCAGAGCCCAGTAATTTCTGTGGGGTTTGACTGAAATCTTTTTCCCGTCACATTGCAATGTCTGCAAGGGAATGAAGTTAACGCTGCAGGTGCTGCTTTGTACTGAGCCCTTCTGCTTTGGAGGGGTGCTGCAAAGGAGGAAACGGGTTTGGTTTTGTGCCTGCCGTGAGCATTGTTAGCCTTTGCTCTATGACTTGGCCCAGTGCTGTCAGAGAGGGGATGGAGACCTGAGGGCTTCTCTGCATTTACATTCTCAGCAATGTAAATGCTGGTTTGGAGGTGCTGGGCCTTGTTTCTGGTCAGAATCTTAGGAATTGCTCTTTAGGATTAGAATGTTTTTTCATGGGGAAGTCAGAAGTCCATCAAGAGTTCCTTAGTGTGTGAGTTCGTAGTTGCTTTTCACAGCAGAGGTCACTTTGGTTTCACTTTTTCCTTGAAAAACTCTATGAAGAGGGTTTGTGCTTTAAGTGCCATGTGTATAAAGAAATGTTGTCATCCCCAAAAGAAATTTTACATAAGAAAAAAGTTCTCCGGGCACCCTGGGAATCCTGGTCCACATTCCTTCTCTGCTCTGGAGTGCATGCACAGCACATTGTAGTGTCCTCTTGCTCCGCACTGCTCTGCTCTCCTTTCCCTTTACTTTCCCCAAGGTTGCTTCTTGCAATTGCTGGTTTAGATTCATCAGTTTTCCTTCCCCCTTCTGAGCTGCAATACCCAAAGGAGGCTTCACATGAGAGGACTGTGGGGGTGAATTCTCTAGGGAAGAGATTTGGAAAGGAGATCAGTAAGAGATGAGAACAAGGTGGGATGAAAGGAAATAGAATCAGTTCTAATTCTGATCAGATACCCAAACCCCTTAAATACACTTGCTGCTCTTGCAGTCTCCTTCATGGGAATCTCAATAAAGTGCCTCAGCTGCTGCAAGGAATGGATAGGAAAGGGGAAGGAACTGGCCCATATTGAGTTGTAATCAGTGTTATTGGGTTTGGAGAATATTGCAGTTTAATGTTTTGCCCATCTTTCCTGTCCCATGGCTCTTTTCCCTTGTGATTCTTTTGTGTTTCCAAGTTGTGAAGCTTCATTATATTGCTCATTTAACCATTTCCAACAGTACTGGGATTGGCAGGTTGAGTTTTCTGCAATCACGCAACTTTGTGGACTGTAAATTGAATGTTTTATGGCCTGTGAAGAAAAGATGAAAAGAAAGTTACATCTGCTGCCAGTTTCCTAATTACATCAGCATCAAATACATTGAGTTTGTTCATGCCAGGTACTCTTACTGAAAAAAAAACATTTATAACCATGGCCTTGGCAATGGGAAGCAATTACTTTGCAGTGGTTTTCTTTTTGCTTTCTGAGCCATTAGAATTCTTTCTCTTCTTTTTTTGTCTGCTTCCTTCCCTACAAAAGAAATAGAGAAAAATCTGAATTTGAACTCATTATCTTCTGATTTATTTTTTTTTTTTTTGTCTGCAAAGATGAATAGCTGGAAGATTGCTGAAAGTAACATGAAGGAAAATGAGCATCTGTTACTGAAGTTTCTGCTGACCCACCAGTACTTAGGGCTTGTATGACAGCGGTGGGCAGGTACCGAGGCAGATGGGACGTGACTGTCCTGGCTGAGCATGGAGCAGGGCTTGTTCCCCAGGGAATGGGGCAAAAAGTGAGTGCTTCATGGGAAACAGCTGAAGGGCTTTTGCTGTGTCCCAACCCAAAGAGAGCATGAGGCAAAGACAAGAAGGACCTTGACAAAAGTGTCTTCATGCCCAATAATGCATCTGCAAACAGCTGAGTCCCAGCAACTACGAAGTTATCTATGGGGAGGGTTCAAGATGTGCCTTTACTGTGCAGCCTGCTACACAGCACAATTGTTTCTGCTTCTTCAGTCATTACCTACTTGAGTCTCAGTTTAGGAGTCAAAGTCTTTTCAAGCTACCTAGATGGTAATTCTTGTTAAAGCTTGGACCCCAAAGCCCAGTGAATAAGACTGGAAGTTGGTTCTTCTCCCATCTGTGGTTTTAACTGCATCACTTTTGGCTCCAGTTTCCTATCCTACTGTTTCTCCATCACAGCAGTAACTTTTTTTGACCTGTATGTGAATTAGGACAAACAGGGCCTTGGTTTTGGTGGTATTGCAAATAAACGTTGAAGGAGAGGAGATCTGCATGTCTGCTCTGAGCCACAGCTCTGTGTGGTCCATTAGATTGTTTGGGCCAACATACACGTAGAGAAGATGCTGGTTGCTCGTGATTCTTTTTATTTTCTTTCTGTTCCATCCTTTAGTCCTCGATGCTTTTGGAGCAGATCAAATCCTTCAGCAAAGCTTTTCCAGTGTCACATAGAGAGATTAGAGATGATTAATAGGTTTGGTTACTAAATCTGGTCAAGAATTGTCTAAGATGTTTTTCCAAAATGTTTTAGTCTGATCCATCTTCACTTCCTTGTACTCTGGTTTTGGTGCAAGTTTGATCAATAAAGACTTTTCCAGGATTGAGATCAGATGGAAGGCATATCCCGTCTCTGTTCCCAGATGGGAGTGAGAGCCAATCTAACTCAGCCTTGACTAGGTATATTTGTTAAAGTCTGTGCCTTCACAAATTATCTCTTGTACCCTTGATTTATCCCCTGCTCATTCTCACTGAGCAATGACTTGCACATCCTGACTTCTTGCAAGGAGGATCCCACTGCCATGGTCAGGACAGTGAGTGACGCTGATGGCATAGATGGACACTGCATGCTCCACACCTTTCCTTAGCATCTTCTCTAGCTCCTGTAATTCTGGTGGGAGATTGTCAAAAGCTCGTGCCTTTCATCCTTCGAGTGGGAAGGGCTTTATTTGTTTCGTTAATCTGAAAGTTAAGTGGGTGGGAAGATAAGTCTGCAGCCCTACTCCATTCGTCACATGGTACCAGCTCTTGTTTCCCCTTGAGAGAGGCAGAGCAGATGGAAGGCAGAGATGAAGTGAAGATCAAAAGTAAACAGCGTGATTAAGTTTTTGATAAAGGATAAAACACTTATTACATCAAAGCTGCTGAAAACCACATTAAATGTTTCCTGAACATTTCATGTCCATGTAAGCATTAACTGCACTTGCCATGGGGATGTTTGTAACAGCAGCAGTGGAGCTGGGGAGCGCTGGTGGAGTACATACCCTTGTGGCTTTGCTGCAGGTCACCAGCCTGGCATCAGAAAGAGATATATATATATGTTAGCCATGCTCTAGGCCATTGCACCTCTCCTCCTGCACTTTGGTGGGCCCATGTGATGTGCATGGTTAGGCAATCCTTTAAGCTGTGCCCTACTCAGTTTTCATGGTTTGGGCACTGGTTTTCCAGAAGTTAACAACATGTGAGCTGTTGTTTCAGGAAAAGTGGAATAAAGGTTTTGTGCCCAACATGGACTTCTCTACAAATATCTAAGGATCTGGACTTGATTTTTACTTGCCAAGGTTTATATTAAAGAGCCCAGAAATGGGGCAGTACTGCAACAGTTTGAGAAAGATGTGTATTACAATCACAGAAAAGTTAATTGGAAGGGATGTCTCATGGTCACTAGTCCAAGCTCCCACTTGAAGCAGGGCTAACTTCAAAGTTCCCTCAGATTGCTCAAGATAGAGGTTGAACATCCTTTCCAGGTCCCTCTTCCAATTTCACACAGTGCCCAGGGGAGGATTTTCTCTTAGGTTCAACTGGAATTTCCCATCTTGTCTCTCATCCTCTCACTGCGCTCTACTGAGAAGGGTCTGTCTCTGCCTACACGCCTGACTTTTCATTGCCCAAACCACTGTCAGTACAATAAGACAAATCTCCTTGAGGTTGTTTGCTTGTTTGTTTTCCTCTCTCAGTGCTTCCCTTGTTGTTCCTGTATTCTGCAGGTGATTGACAGCATAACCTCGTCTTTGCCTACTGCAGGCAATCACAAATTTGGGCTCCTTCAAAGCAGGATCGTGTTTCTGTTTAGTACTTTTGAAAAGGGTACTTCAGAAACTGCATTTCTGATTTCTGCAGAACAGAAATGAGGTGGTGTGATCAGGGAAGTCCCTGTCCTAAATTCCCATCTGCCAAACATTCATGTTAGTTATTATCAAGCTTAGTAGTGCAAGAATTTATTATTCTCTGAACCAATGGCCTTCATCCTGCTGTGAACGTAACAGTGTTAGTTAACAGGAAGCAAAAAGGCATGAAATTAAAGCTTCTAGGTAATCTTCAGTGGCAAGTGAGGTAGCAACCAGGCACCAGCTCAGGTATGATACAGGCCTTGCCCAAAACGAAGATTGGATTATAAGCTCCATAACAAACAAACAAATTTGATTTCTTAGCAATACCCAAGATAGATGTCTCAGCGACAGTTGTACAACTGGGTTTATTCAGTTCAAAAGAAAAAGGTGACTTTTTTCTTGAGAAGCATTACTGTGTATTTCAGCAAGATTTCTCATGTAATAAGATGCAAAACTTCAGGCAATATTCTGTTTAGATACATTCCTATTTGATAATAAAAATGACATTGACAGTGAGGGATTGCACAGAATAAGTTATTACTTTGAGTTCTGTTTTATGCTGAAGCCAGATGTGTTCTGTAAGTTCACAGCTCTTGTAACTTTTCCTTTTCCTCATCTGGACAGCTACATGTCCATGAGATTTATTTCTTGATCTATATGGACATGCAATCCTTTTTGGGATTATTGCCATAGAAACAAGACGTAACGTGGAGCATGTTAGAAGTAACAAATGGGATTTGGCAGTCTCTCCCGTTTACTACACGGAGGTTGAGCTGTGTACAAAAAGCAGCAATTACTTGCTTTCAGAGCGTTATTAACAGGCACATCTGCACATTCATTAAAACCAGATACTTCCACTTCCATTCTGGCTATGCCAGTCTCAAATCTAAAACCCATGACATCTATTTTGTTTCTCAGTCAAGGCAGGGATTTGTCGGTTTTGACATTTGGGCTCCTCTTTTTTTGATTGCAAAGCCCGCAGGCAGCCCGTGCTCCCAGCCCTGCTGAGCCTCCCACAAGGAGATAAGATGCAGTAACTGAACCAGGGAACGGTCTCCCCTTTGAAGGGTGAAGTCACCCAAGTTTTGCTCATAAAGCCTGATCTCCCACAGTGCTGGGACCCAGCTCCCAGCCTCTCCCAGGGCTTCACACCCTGCTTGGCTTACAGGCACGTGGCTGCGTGGAGACCTCACACAGTGCTGAGGAGCTGGCACAGGGCGCCCAGCGAAGCTGTGGCTGCCCCATCCCTGGCAGTGTTCAAGGCTGAGTTGGAAGGGGCTTGGAGCAACCCGCCCTAGTGGAAGGTGTCCCTGCCTGTGGCAGGGGGTGGAGCTGGGTGAGCTTTAAGATCCCTTCCAACCCAAACCATTCCATAATTCCTGTTTCAAACATTTAGTACCTAAGTATAAAAATAGGACACAGAATCTAGGACTGACTAACTTCAGGCTCCAAAAATAGTGCAGGTGTCTGCCTTCTTCCTCTTCCTCATTCCTCTTTTCCTTGCTCTCTGATCTCCTCTTCAGCTCTATTCCCTCCAACTCCCTTCATTTTTCCATCCTTCTCAAGTTGACTTCTGCTTCTACCTCCTCACTGACTCTTCTGTTGCATGGGAGCCACAGAGCACTTCTCAAGGTCCAGCCTGAGCAACCCTTAGGTGGCACCCTAAAATCTCCCTGCCTCATCCTCATGGGGACAGAGGTTCAAACAACCAGCTCTGTTCTGCTCGGGAGCCTGCTGAATTCAGGTCCCAGGTATCTTGCCTCTCCTATGTGAGACTGACAGGGAATCATCAGAGATGCTCTTGATTGGGGTGGAAGCCCAAAGTAGCTGCCATCACTTTCTGCCCAAAAATGTAAATCAAAATATCCTGTTTATTTCCCACTGCAGGCATGATCTACCAATGACAACAATTAAAGAGGTTATAATGAAGGGACCGTATTAATTTGGTGAACTGGAAGCTCTCATTAGTGGCTTGTGTTTTTCAGATCAGCCAGGAGATGGATGTGGCTGTGAATTTGATGGATCTTGTCCCTGACATGGGTTTTTCTCTGTTGCAGGGAGGCATGCCCCAAACGCTGAGTTCTACCAGTATGTTTACCCCCTGTGGCTTCAGCCCTCATCTACATACTTCGAAAGAAGATGAACAAGGAGGATTGATCTTCCAGGATGGAAACCTTACCTCAGCATCTCTGGATGCTCTAATCCAGCATCTGATACCTACCACTGATTACTACCCTGAAGTAAGCAATTCACAGTGTAATAAACAGTTTAATTTTGATGAATTGGGGCAGCACTTTATGCAAAAGTGCAAATGTGTTCAATTTTGAATTAAGAGGGCTAATTTAAAAGCTGCATACAGTTAAAGCTTGGTAAATGGATGCATTGCTTTAAATGCTGTTGCACTGCGCTATAATTGTTCCCATGAAAAAGCAGATCCTGAAGTTGATACTGCCTTTACATAGGAGAATGGGGCAAGGGGGAGCTGTGGTGATGATGTATTAGTGATATAGCAGTCGGAGCACTTCAAAAATAGCAATACATCCCAAAGAGGCTTAGATGAAGGCTGCAGCAAAAAACTTCAAGTCTGAACTGGCATTAAATGAACTGAATTTCTGTGGCTGCTGAAGTCATCCACGTTTGTGTGTGCAAAGCATTCTCCCAGTGACAACAGAGATGCTCCTTCTGACGGGTTCATATATTCACACCAACTTTGCAGCCACTCGTTGGTCAGCACAATCCAGATCCTAATCCTTGCTCGATCAGTGAATATTCAGGGTTTCTTCACCAACAGTGTGAGGATCTAGACTGGAAGCAGATTTATGGTCCTGTAAGCCATTGACTTCACTGGATTTTTTGCACATCCTCAGTGGAATTCAGGCTGGAGTTTGACTGGAAGACTTTTAAGTGCTAATTTATCTCTATGGAATAGCTTGTATTTCGAAGCAGAGTAGCACTGACTTCTGAGCAGTTTATAAGACTAGGAAAGCTATCAATGCAGAACAGACAGCATGTTTGAAATTACCCAGCTTCTGATCAGCTAAAAATAAGTAGTAAAAAAGCATATCAATTAAAAGAATAGAAAGACCATAAAAATAGGTAATGGACGGATCAGGCTGTGAGATTTTCATTAAGCAATGTGGGATATGCAATATTATACCTGCTGCTCAGGAGTGTGGCTGGGTCTGGGGGAAAGAAGATAATTCAGGTGCCAGGAGAGGTGAGGATGCAAACAACTGAGGATTCATGCATATATTTGAAATTCACTGCTGGAATACTTTAAATAATCTGAGGATTTATCCAACAGTCTTGCTTCCCCCAGCTTCCCAGGTGTGGGATTCTATATGATATGGCTTGGCTGATAGAAATTAATTTGGGGGAGTTAGAAGAATAAATGAAATATTCCTTAAAACAGGCTGGGTGAGAGCTGCAAGGTTTGAGTTCTGGGGGCGTTTGTAGCTCACAACCCAGTACAGCACAGAGATGCCCAAGTGTCTATATGTCTTTCACTGGCTTCCATGTATCCCTGGTTGTGCTGTCTCCTATACCTGGACTCAGACCCATAGAGTGACCTACACACTGTCTTTGCTGGATGTCTGCATAAGGGTTTAGGCGGCCAAAGGCTGGAAGTGGAAGTGAGTGCTGTGGAGGAAGGAGGTGCTGCTGCCTCCTGCAGTTCCCATTTTCAGGGCCAGGAATCCTTATGTCTTTTAGACATAAAGGTCTGTCCCAGTGGAAATGCAAAAACCTTGGAGTTTGGGGCTTTTATGGCTAATATTACCCACTGTACAGCTGCTTACAGCAGGTCTGCTTGTCTTTCTCCTGCAGAAAGCCTATATCTTTACATTCCTGCTGAGTTCCAGACTCTTCATTGAACCCCATGAGCTTTTGTCCCGTGTTTGTCACAAGTGCATTGAGCAGCAGCGGCTGGACGACCCTGTGCTGGACAAGGTTAGTTTATCTTTACAGCAGAGATACATGAGGTATTTTCAATGAGCAGAAAATTCTGGGGATCTGGTGCGTGTCCTTTGCCTTCTATTTGGATTTCATGAAACTTGGTTATAAAGGATGACAGTTGCTGCTGAGATCCTGACATTGAGACATCCTAGTATCCATGCCCAAGAGCAGTGCTCCAGGCAATAGTCACTTCAGATCTTCTTCTAATTTTCCCTTTCCCCTGTCTCAGTCTTCCCAGGTGACTTTCCTTCTTAACTTCTTTAAGGCTCAGATGAAGCCTGTGGGATGCAAGGAGGTAGGACATACACCTCACACACTGTCAACTGCAGATGTCAACACATCGCTCTCCCATTTGTACTTAGTGTGTATTTGCTTTCTTGCTCCTGGTACTGTAATATTTCCTCTTGGCCTTACCTGTCACTTTGAACACAACATAACAGCATGCAACTACCCCCTAACCTCCTGTTGCCAGCACTGACAGGTCCTACCCGCACAGCCCTGCTGCAGAGCGGCGCTGTCTGGCACACCAGGAACGAGTTGAAGCCGTAGTGAGGCTGTGTCAGGGTAACACAATGAGTAAATCCAAGCTGTTACTATGTCAGCATTCATCCTGTTTTGCTCTGGGGACTGTGCAGACGGATACAGTGCGTAACAACACTTGCATCCTCTGGCAGTCCCACAGGCAGTGTGGCGGAGATGGATCCCAGTGGATCCTATTCAGTGCTGGATTCCACCCAAGCTCTCCTGGGTGCCCTGATGAAGACCTATGACTGCATGACCTAGAGCAGGAGATGCACCTTCAGTGCAGTGGAGGAAAGATGAACATGTATTAGTTTCAAGTTTCAAAAGCCCCCAGAATCCTGAAATGATTCTCAATCAAGATCAGCCTTTCCAGCTTTGAAACAGTGTTTTTGGCATCAAATACTGAATCATCAACATCTCAACACATGTGCTTGTTTTTACCCAGGCAACTGGTTGCGTGAGTAACAGGAGCTATGTGTTCACTGTGGAGAGCAATTAGCCAGACTGCTCACAAGTCTGATACTTGGGTTGCTCATACAGTTGGTATTAATAGAAATACCCGTACGAGGTGCACCCAACAAAACAGTTGTTCTGAGGTGTGATGGGTTCTGTTCTCTGATGCTGTCACCACAGATGCAAGTTTAGGAGGGTTAAAATATGAGCATTGAGAAGTTTTGCTGCTCATTAAACTTTGCAAGAAATGAGAAATGCTGTATGGTTATGAAGATCTATCTGCAATGTGGCCTGGCCTGAGTCACACAGAGTTGGTGGGACACAGCTGATGTGCTCCTGAGAGCGGCGCTGACTTTGAAACCTGCGCACAAGTGACCTCCCATCCCCTGTGTGCTGTGACTTGCACAAAGTCCTCTCCTTCCATTCGTAATGGCAGTTTACACAGCTGGAGCAAATGTCTCCCCAGACCTTTGTAGTCTCCAATAAAGCTTTCCCTTTAGCAGCCACCTGCTGGTCTTTGAGCATGAGCTTAATGCTAGCTGACAGCAGTTATTTTTAGAGATGTGGTTCATTGAAACCTGTTGTTGTTGGAAAGCTGAAATACGCATTTTAACCACCTTGGTTGAGAAGCAGAGAGCAGTGGAGCTCAAGAGTATAAATTTTCCTGATTACAGGGTACACTTTAGCTACAGAACATAGGATGGAGATGGAGGCTGTTTGTTTGCATCTGTTTGCTGTAAATAAAAATGCAGTTTGTTGTTTAATGCAATTTCCTTTTCACGTGCCCTTGGATAATGGAGGATGAAAGCTTTGGAAGTGGACGCACTGGCCACCTTCTGAATTGTGCCATTCCCCATGTTTCCCTCCTAGCCCCCTAATCTTCCTGACTATTCCCACTGCTGCATCCTCAGATAAATCTATATCAAAAGTAAAGTGGGCATCAGCTGTGTGTTATGTGATGGGTGTCCTTGTGTTGTCACGACCTTGAGTGGGAAGAGAGCAACATTATCAGTAGCCCATTTACTAAAACGCTGGTGTTTTGTCCATCTTTTCTTCCTCATGTTACATCTGCCACTGGTCAATAAGCAGTTTTTTCATACAGCAAAGAAGCAAAAACCACCTCTTTGTTGGTCAAGAAATACATTCCAATCAGTTTTTCAGCGAGAGATGAAAGTGTAGGAGGGTTGTGAGTGCAAAAGGGAAGAATGCATGATTCAAATCAGCAGAAGGACAGATGTTTTTAAAAAAGGCTTAAAGGTTGCACCAACAAAATGTCCATCGAACCATAAACTGCATGTGCAGAATACTTCAATCTGCATGTAAAACAGCCAGTTGTTCTTGCATCTGATTTCTGGTGTATTTTGCATGCCAAAATGTATCATTTGTGCCCCACATGATTTGTTTGCATGTGTGCAGGTTTTGCAGGTGCAACTGTAAGTGCCTTCTTTGAAGACCTGGCCCCACATTCAATGAGATGCGTATTTGCTGGGAGACTTCAGTGAGTGAATGTGTTTTGATCCCTGTCCACCATCCTGGTTTCCATTTCAGGCTCGGATCAGAAAATTTGGACCCAAAATCTTACAGTTGCTGACAGAGTGGACAGAGACGTTCCCGTATGACTTTCAGGAAGAGCGGATGATTGGCCATCTGAAAGATATGATTCACAGGATAGCTCCGTGCGATGAGGTGAGGATGTCTGACATGGGATGTTATGTGGAGATGTTAAATACATTTTCCCACCCTGTTCCTCCTTTTCTTCCTTTTGCCAGCTCTGTTTCATGCCTCATCCTGGATACTATTTGCTCTTCTTTAACATTTAAAACCTGCAGTAGCTTCTCTGAAAGCCCCATCTCTCAGCTTAGGTACTCCTGTAGCAGTGACACAGTTTGAGTAATGCCACTGGAATCCCCATCAGATCTCCTATGGGGTCCCGTTGAATCCAGCCTGTTTAGCTTAGATGGTGACATAGGAAGGGACAGTCTTTACATTCAAAGAAGATAACATATATTCATGGACGTATAGTTTCTCTGGGTGCGTGAAAATGGCAAGCAACAACAGTGTGTGGCCTGCTGGGCAGAAACTCATTCTAGATTGCTGTATGGTCTTGGTGTTCAAATGTGGGAGCCATGTGTGTGGCAGAGGAGGACACAGCGAATAGAGTCTTTGGGAGACCTGCTTGCAGTTCAGGTGGGTGAATCCATAAATGAATTAAGAAACATTAAAAATACCACACAAAGCCCACCAAAATAATAAGGATAAGGACAAATAGTATATAGGGAGTCTCTAATTACTCTTAGGTTAACCATGGGATGTGGAAGAATTCAGTTCCATTGGCTACATCAAGGCTTGGCTTGAGGCCACAGATGGGTGCAATGCAGTAGACCAAACAGCACATACCCGTGAGCCTGAGAAAGAGCAGGGTGGGGAGAAGAGGGAAGGAATTAGAGTTGCAGCAGAACGGAAATGAAATTGGACCTTCCTACCCACATGAAACAGGAAATAAGTGGAAGCAGCTGCTCTTAGGCTGGGCTAGCATCAGGACTGGCACTTTGGGGTAGCTGTAGGCTGGCATGGATCGGCTGGCTGGGCTGGACAGCCCATGGGAGAGAAGGGGAAGCTGTGTGATGCTTGGATGTGGGTCAAGGGAACACAAAGGACTTTCACAAAGAGCTGAGGTGGCTCCATTGACCAGAGCTGTAAAACTTCTTCCTTAAGGGGAAGAGGCAATGAACTTGCTCCTGCCAACCACCAAGAAAGGTGCCTTGCAGCGCTTCAGCATGTAAAGTGAGAGAAACCCATATAGCCCCACCAAAATAATATCCACTGGAAAGAAGGAGCCAGCCCAAAAGGGCAGAGAACAGGGGCTTTACAGGTGCCCTTTCAGAGCAGTAGCTGTCCTGGTTAAGAGCCATAAATGCTAAAAATCAACTGTTTGCATACAAAGTGATAGTTTATTTGTCTAACCCGAGCACACCTTTGCTCTGAAGCGTGCATAGCTGTGTACCAGCGCTTATGGGTGCTCTGGGGGGCCTCAGACTACATTAGGTTCAAATCATTGTTTTTCAGATATTACTAAGCCCTGTAATTGCAAGTGATTATGGCTGAGCAAAATCAATAATGAATTCAAGAAACAGCTCATATCCTACAAATGCAAATCTCCCTTTCTTAAGGGACAGCACAAAAGAGCGGGGGTGCCTGGTAGTTGTTCGTAAGGAAGTTGTTCCCGTTGTGAATCACAGAAATGAAAGACTGAAAGATTTGTGAGGTCATCAAGTCCATGTAGGTCAATGCAGGATTTCTTCCCCTGCAGTGTATTCTCCTGTCCTTTGTAGAGTCCACTTTCTGAAGGCTCTGTGATGTGCGTATAAAGGGGTCCATGCTGAGAAGTGTTTCTTAGGAAGTGCTGTGATTTGCATTTAGAGTTAGAAATTTTAATTAAAATTTGAGCTCCTGAGCCACCTGCTGAGGGCTGCAGCCTTCAGAGCGACTTCACCACTTCAGAACCAAGCATTTCCTCTAAATATGAAACAGTCGTATGCTGCTTTTGACTGTTAATGTGGCAGTGAAGTGAAAGGTTGATAGAGTCCAGCATGCAGCCCCTGTACAATGGGGGGTCACTTGGTGGCAAGATAATTACCAGCATGTTGAAGGTAATGAACAATGTTGTTTTCACTTAGTGATAATGGCTTAGAAAAGGCAGGAAATGCTTTTAAAAGAGCAAAAGGAGGACTGGTGTCTTTTAGTTTCTCCCCCAACATGCACAGGAAAGCTTTCTAGGCAAGGGTGCACTCAACTGACTTTTAGTGAGTCTCTTCAAGAGCTGTAATTTCTTTCTGTGTCTATTAAGTGTCTCTTATTTCATTCTTTATTAGGTTTTCAGCTTACCTGAGTCTTTGTTTATGTTGTCTATAGCTACATTTTTGTGCCAAATCTTCTACAAAACTAGGTGAAACTAGATCTCTTGATAAGAATTTATTGAAAGGCTGCCTAAGATGCGTGTCTTTCCGGCAATTTCATGCTGCTTTTTGGCTTTTCATGCAGTGAGGAATTTGATATTGCACAGACATGGCTGGTCCAAGATTTCTCATCCAAACTCCTTTTTGAAAGAGAACTGGGTTTTCAGCTAAAAGGGGATTAGCCAAATGTTTTATGTTCAGTAGAAAACTTGGATTTCAGTTCTTTGCCTGCTCCCCCCATCCCTAGATTTACAAAATATGTTCATGAAATACCAAACATGTCACTATTTGCGTTTCACTAAAAAATAACATTCTGTTCATGGAGCTTCATAAGCTGTGCTGAGGTTTGCAAACACACCTGGATGTAAAACAGGGAAATATTTAGATGGCAGTCAGTAATTTGGGTCCAGGACAGTCTTTGTGAATCAGAAGTGTGACCATCTGTTTGAATGAGGATTTACATGAAGAAGGCAAGGGGATTCTCTTCCTTGGAGCTAGAACACATCAGGAACAGACAAGAACTGAAAAAGTAACTTTTTATTTTCAAAAAATCACAGCATCATAGACTCATAGAATAGTCAGGGTTGGAAAGGACCTTAAGATCATCCAGTTCCAACCCCCCTGCCATGGGCAAGGACACCTCCCACTAAACCATGCCACCCAAGGCTCTGTCCAACCCAGCCTTGAACACTGCCAGGGATGGAGCATTCACAACTTCCCTGGGCAACCCATTCCAGTGCCTCACCACCCTTACAGTAAAGAATTTCTTCCTCATATCCAATCTAAACTTCCCCTGTTTAAGTTCGAACCCATTACCCCTTGTCCTATCACTACAGTCCCTCATGAAGAGTCCCTCCCCAGCATCCCTATAGGCCCCCTTCAGATATTGGAAGGCTGCTCTGAGGTCTCCACACAGCCTTCTGTTCTGCAGGCTGAACAGCCCCAACTTTCTCATCCTATCTTCATACGGGAGGTGCTCCAGTCCCCTGATCATCCTCGTGGCCCTCCTCTGGACTTGTTCCAACAGTTCCATGTCCTTTTTATGTTGAGGACACCAGAACTGGACAGTGATGTAAAATGATTTAAGTTCTTTATTTTTACATGTTTGTCACCCAGTTTTTACTCCTGCTTGTGTGATTTGCTTCCAGATAGAACATGTGTTGTCGTTCTCCAAGGCAGGTCCCTTCTACCTTCTAGGTACTTGCTTCACTTCAGACTTGGAAGCCTTGTTTGCAAAAAAGCCTGACTACATCCTGCTTATCTGGTCCATGTTCCAGCCCAGCTCAAGAGAGCATCTTCCTTGAGTGAAATGAGAAGTTCTCAGCAATATGAATCCTTCTGCTAGAAAAGCTGCATGAAAGTTAGTGTTGCAGCGAGAGTTGATGCCCTCGGGATGTTGTAAAGGTTTTCAGCCTCAGACTGTTACGGAAACAGGGTAGACATAAGCACGTTATTCTTCACTGTGATGCAGCAGGAGATGCTACTTCCAGTGTGCAGATGAGATCCTGTGTAGATAAAAAGAGCACTGACTCTGGCTTCTGGTACCTTGAACACCTAAACCAGAAGTATTGGCAATGTCTGACACTGAAGATTATCCAGTGCCTACAAAACTGCAAAGATGATGAAGGCTGGATCTAATCCACGGGATTCAGGAGTACTTCACAAGGCTTCACTTGGGCTGCATCCAGCTTGGGATGTGACACAGGTGTGTTTTGGTCTTTGTGGGAAGGTGTATTCCGGCCAAGTCCCTGCTGTGATGATGAGGACTGTGTGGAGGGTGCCAGGGTGTACATCTGCTGCATAGTACAGATGTAATAGAAGAGGACTCCTTGCCAGCTCTGGTGGATTACAAACTGATGTTACTGGCAACTTGACGTTACTAAATTCTGTTTGGATGGGGAGCAAGGAGTTATTCTGCTTGTGAGCAGCCAGAGGATGTCTCCACTGTGTGTCTTTGTGCTGGAAGAGGAGCTGGACCAGCCTGCAAACTGTTTTCCCAAGTGACCGTGCTGTTTGAAATTGAGCAAGCACCCACTGCAGCCATGCCTGATGCTCCTTTCTCTGGCTCATGGCCACAAGGCCATGTTCCACAGCAGGTTACACCTCAAGCTCCATGAGAGGCTGTTGCCCAAGGACATTTCCAATCAATCCTTGTCTTCAGAGCCCATCCACCAGTTCTCTGTTATCTCACAAATTTTATGATGTCTGCATCTATCAGTTATGAAGAGTTGAAGAATTCTTCATTTCTTTCTGCCCATCCTCCAAGGCCAGAGGCTTCACTTATTGTTTGTAAAGAGCTGCTTCAGCTCTGAGAACAACCTGAGCAGCTTCGTAATGATCATCCTGCTGAGCACATGGCTGTGCTTGGAATACGATATGAGCTTCCTTCAAGAGCAATTAACATTTTGGATATTAAATACTCAAAGCTGCACGATGCTCAGAGCACTCCAGCTGGGTAGCAAGTCGCAGCACGCTTCTGCTGCTTTCAGCTCAAAAGGATGGAGAGAATAGTGTTAGAAACACTTCTTGTTCCTAATAAATAAGAGTTGAGCAGGCATCACTAACAGGTAGAGTTCTTGGCCACATGTAGCTGACATCAAGGGTAGGTACCAAATGCTGCTGGGCTCCAGAGAGCTGCAGTAACTCATGTTGTAGTATTACCTCTCCTCTGATCCTGGTGTTGGCAGGAATATGTGAGTATCAGTGCCAGCCCAACCCATCAGTCCTGCCTGCCTCTTCTCTTGACTGCAGTCTGTTTCTGTGGTCCAAGCACTGAGCTGTAATTAAGCCAACTGGTTATTTTGAAGTAGGCTTGTTGAAAATAAAACAGTAACCTGTTGCTGGCTTAGGAGTGTTTTGCAGAAGGGAAAATTCAGCATAAAACCACTCCTTTGTCAAGGTTTTTTGGGTGGCTTATGTTTCTTTCTCTCCCTGTCTCTCCAGGCCTACTGGAAGAAGATGAATCAGCTTTTGCAAACCCTGAACCAGAAGCTTGCAACCCTCAGCCACGGGCAAGAAGGGATTGTCAAGATCAGTGCTGCTGTCTCTGATAAGCTGGTTGCCTTTAAAAGTAAACCTCCATCAATTCAGAGAGAAATCCTGAGCGTCTGCAGTGACCCCTACACTCTGGCTCAGCAGCTGACACATGTGGAGCTGGTGAGTGGGAAGGGTTCCCAGCTTCTGCAGTCAGAGAAATTACTTGAAGCCATCAGCTGCTAAGTATTCCAGACATAACCAAAAGATATCTGCACATCCCATGCTGTAGCAGCACTGCAGCAGGAGGCAGGGTTTGACAGGTTACGAGATGCTTGGGAAGCAAGCTATAGATCAGAGTGTTCCTGTGCATCCTGGAGCAGTCACTTTGCTCTTTCAGTTTGCTTATTTGAGAAATGCAAATCATAGTCCCAGGAAGCTTAAAGGGTTCTCACTTCTGTAAGTGCTCAGAGCCCCACAACCTAAGGGAGCTATTGAAATAGCTGTTCATGAGCCCTTCTATTAATCTGGAAGACATTTTTAACAATTCAAATCCATTCCTACAGATACACAAAGCATCTGCGTTGTCTGATGTGTTTTTCATTCTTCCCTTTGGGACTTTGTTCATGGACATACAAGGATGTCCAAATACACCCACACAAAGCCCGGCTGTTTCCCTCATTGACTGCAATCCACTCTCAGACAGGCTTTCGATGGTAATCGCTCCAATTGCAGTACCAAGGTGCTGGGCAGACTGTTGTCTTACACACCCTTCTCCCAGGTTCAGGTCCTCTATGTAGACCTCCTGGATGTTTGCAGAAGAGCATAAAACATTGCTGCCATCTGCAGAGCTCCTGATGCTGTAATGATCCCCTGCCGCCTGTCCTCCTGTAGACACTGTTCTTCCTTGAGAGGAAGGCTGGAAAAACAAACGATGAACTTAGCCTTGAACCATGAAATTAGCCTTGGGAATTCTGAAGGTAGGTGATATTCTATTTATCAAGAAGTGGAATAGTTCAGAAACCCCAAATTTAGGATTGGTTTCTCTTTTTGATTAGTTTTCAGAACATGCAACTTTGGCTCTCTTTGCTTCAAACAACTTAAGCCAGAGAGTAGAAGTCCTTTTGCCTGGAGTTTTTTGTTGCCTTTTTTCCCCTCCACAGTGCAACTGTCTCCAAGGGATGTTCCCTGTAAGTGCAGCACCACTGCACTTCTAAAAGTGGTGCAGCTAGAGGTTTTCATCCCATTGTACTGTAATCAGTGCTCTCTATCTTCTCTTTCACTTAACTGCATCCAGTACACCAACTGCTCTGCCCTGAAACTGTCTGATGCTTATTTGTTAGTAAGAATTATTTGCTATTAGTAACAGTTATTTGTTGGTAAGAGCCCTATGCAATTATCAGTGGCAAGGTGACAATTCAAGAGAAATAGCATAGGAGTACCATAAAATATTCACTTAAGCCAAATTATCATTTGTTTTATTGCTGCTCGAGTGTCCCAAGTTTGGGTTGTAGGAGTTCCCAAATACCTCTTCTGAAATGCCTTTGTGGCCTACAACCTACTGATTTTTCCTAATAAGCACATTTAAGGTAATTAAAAAGCCTCATAAGAAGGCCAGTATGTGGCTGGAGCTGTCAGGTTTCTTTAGGAGTGGATGGACATGGTCTGTCTTTTACTAAGAGATTTGGATGCTTTATTTACTCTTGCTTTGGTTCATGCCTGGGACACTCTCCAGTCTAAGCAATGCCTTTAATGTGAGCACATGTGTCTTCAATACCTGCCTTCTCCTATGGTACAGAGCCACCACCCCAGGGCATCACCTGAGCATCAGTGAGTGGTGAGGCAGTGTCAGAACACTGTATGTACAGCCAAGCAACAGATTGCTGTGGTTACCAGATAACAGCATTACTGCTGTTTTAAGAGCTGGGAAACAAGGCTATTGAGTAACACTGGACCACAGCAGATGTGTGTGACAGAAGCACAGAACTGAGGTTTGCCAGATCCCAGATGGAGCCCTGTGCATCCAGCACCTTCCACTCTGCACAGTGGAGGGGGCACTTAGCATGGCTTGTCAGTAATGATGCATATTTCTCTTCATTTTCTCCCTTCTGCTGAAATAACTCTTAATTGTTCTTATGAATTTTAATGTCTTGTGCTAGTTGACTGTTTACCAGTTCAGTAACACCATTCAGAGCTGGCAGATAATGGGGAAGTCATACCAAGAGAAACAGAAAAGATTCTGGGGTGCTTTCTTATTTCTTCCTCCCTCTCTTTCCAATAGGAAAGACTAAGTCACATTGGACCTGAGGAGTTTGTGCAGGCATTTGTTCATAAAGACCCTCTGGATGGCACCAAGGTATGATTTCTCTGCATGCAAAGTGAATCCTGTGATCACTGTTGTTCCAGATGAACTGATCTGATGAGGTCCACAACATCAGGGCCTGGGATGTGTGTTGGTCAAGGCCAGGCCAACTGGCAACCTATATTTTCATTGTAAAGATGGGATCTGTACAGCTCACACCAGCAGGTCATTGCCATTCCTTCCTGGGGAGAGTATGTCCCACTCTGAGACTGGCCATGACCTTGGTGTTCTGCTTTTGGCTTGTTCCTCCTAACCTGCTTTGTTCAGGGCAGACAGCTTGTGGCTGTACACAACCAGGGAATGTCTGTTCCCAGTGTTGAAGGCGTAAAGGCTCTGGACATGATGTAATGCCCATAGTGTGTGCCCAGACACCACAGTCATGACTCAGTGCGTCATGAATCAGCATAGTCTTCTGTGTCTACACAATAGCTTTTAACCCAAAGCACCACAGGGAATGGAGCATCTGATCAGGGCTTCATCCAAAGTCCGTGGAAGCCAGTTGGAGTCTTTCCACTGATTCCACAGAGTTTGAAGCGGAATTTCAGTGAGTGCCTCAGTAGGAAGGAGACTTCCTGACTGGAGAGGGAGAGTCTGTGATTTCACATAGTACCAGCAAAGAAAAAGGGTGGAAAATTCCTCCCCTGAACTGCATATGGGCTCCCACTGAGATCATACATCAGCAGCAGGATTTCATCACTGGATGCTGAACATAACAGGAAGACCTCTGTATATAGTGCTGCCCAAAGAGCACCAGAATAGCTTGTGATGGATGGATGGATGGATGGATGGATGGATGGATGGATGGATGGATGGATGGACAAGAAGTGCAACATAGGACTCTTTCTGTTATTGGAGTTATGGAGATTCTGTAGTTGGTTTCAGGGAGAGGGAAGCCGGAAGAAATGGTGTTCCAAGTATTCTGAGCATTGATCACATTCTTTAGGAAGGAACCACAAGGGAGCAAAGGTGTCAGAAACGTCAAATACCAAACCAACCACAGTGAGATTTGAACAACCTGCTGCAAAGATGAGGGACAAAGACTGAAAATGAACAACTGTCATATCTGTTGTGAAGTAAAATGGAAGAGATCAAAGCGAGGCACTAAATTTGAGTGAATTTTGGAAGAGTGGGAAGGAGGCGGCAGTGAGTGAAATTAAATTGCATAAAGCCGTAGAGGGGAAGTGATGCAAAGAGGAAGAAGGAAATGTTCAGGAATAAACTAATGTATGCACAGTGCCTGTAGCTGTATCTGGAATTGCAAATGCAAAGCCAGCACAGAATACCACCAAGGTGTGAAGAGAAATTGGGGTTACAGGGTAAACATAAGGAAACATCAGCTGAGGTGGACAGGAGGGATTAGAATGAGAAGCAGAGAGCCTGAAAATAATGGTGGGATGGGGAATCCAAGCAAATCATCTTGACAGACTATGACAAGCTATTTGACAGTTATGCATGTTCTTCAGATGCAAATCTGAGCACTGAAGTGCTGCCCAGTGGCAGTTCTGTGACTTCAATGAAGTGCATAATAACAGAGAAAATAACAGGCGCAAAGCAGGGATGCACCATGGCATTGCCTCTAAGTTCTAGGCAATGTCTTCCCCCAGGAGGATCTACTTATAAAGCAGAACTGCTGTTACATTCTCACACAAGGAATGCAGTAACAGATTGCTGGGCTTGAAGTCAGCAGGGCTGAGGAAAGCAGAGGTAGTCTGGAGGTTTTCTCTGCCCTCTGCCTGGGCTGACCAGAGGTCCCAGCGGTGATTTAGAAGAGCCTCCACACCAGGGTAAGGTATAGCCAAGGGATCATATGGGACCTGTACATAGAGGCACAAACCTTATGTGAAGCAACATATCATTCCCCGACCCATGAGAGGGAATTGGTTCTGGTTTGAATTCCCTCCAGCTGGAGATCACATGAAAAGTCTTTCTTGCATGAGGGCTTCAAAAGGCTTCGCTTCTGAATGTTTATCAAGCAGCATGAGTTGCAGATGGAGGAGGCTAGGGAGGTGCTAAATATCATTGCCATTTATAAAGCTTAACCTTTAAAAAGCAGTCTGCTTCAACTTTAACTGTGGCACATTTTAACAAGTTTTGTGGTATTAGCTGTGGTTCTTATGCCCTGTCACGGGATAGCAGTGTAGAGATGTAAATACCATATTTATAACAAAGCCTATGTTTCATGTACTTTTTGTTATAGCAGGGAATAAGAAACACCACAGAGCACGTGAAAGCAACTGCTATGCGTAGACTGGGGCTGCTTTGGGTTTCCACTGTTTGATATTTATATGCTGCTTGCTGATATTTACTTTTGAGATGCTGTTAAAATACATATTTTTATTATATATGTAGTCTACTCATAAGGTGGCTGGGAATTTCAGGCTTGTTGAGATTTGCTCCATAGCATGGTGCTGCGATTTCTGTTTCTCAACATGGCTGTATGCACAATCACAGGTGAATGTTTTCTTGCTTTGAATTACCTTGGGAATCATATGAAGCCCCATTTCTTAAGGTCACTAACATAATATAAGTAATCCCATTGACATTCATGGATCTGTGTTTTTGCACTGTGATTTTCTTTGTAGTGGCATCTATTTATAGTAGCTCTGGGAAATTACCATCTTACTAAACCGAAAACTCGGTGTTCTCTGATACCCTCTAGTGGATGTTAATGAATGTTCAAATAAGTCATGCGAAATCCAAAGAGCAGTGGCTCCTGGATGGGCAGTGTAAGGATTTAGGGATGGGAAAAGGACTCGTATTCTCATAATCCCAAGCAACATCTTCGGGTGGTGTAAATTGCCCTAGCACTCTGCTGATGTCAAAGGAACTGGAAGAGTTCAGCCAACCATTTGCTCCCATTGCCTGTATTGATTATGGGAACTTATGTTAAGTTTTCCTATAAAAAAAAGAGTGCAAAATGTGCTTCTTGTAATGGCTCTTATCAGTGAAGTATCTCTGGTGTGTAAGTGACCTGTTCAAGAGCAGCCATCAGGACAGAGCTGCTCACTGGAGACCCTATTACCCTGAGAACTCAGTAAGGGAAATGTTTTTTCCATAAAGAAGCACTGGAACTATGTTTTCTGCTGCTTATCTCTTGTTCACTTCACTAAATGATGGCCTCTCCCCTCCAGAAAAGGGCTGTGGGTGATGGCATTTACTGAAGTGAAGGAACTCCTGCAATCAGAACCACAAGCTGAGCGTGCTGTGGAAGACTCTGCTTGTCTCCCTTTTTCTGCACATCCTTCTTGCTGTCTGAATCCTGCGGTGCCCTGGCTTTTCATATCCCAGGGGCAGTGCAGACTGTGTCGGTAAACACTTGCTGCAGGTGAAATTGGGCTGCTTCTATACCCTACTGTGAATTGTGTGGTGTGACACTCGGCTAGACCCTGCGCATCTGCCAGCCACCCACCTACCCAGTGTCTTTTTGAAAGGGACCCATAATGCACAGTCTTCCATGTGGATAATAATTACCTTTGTGCAGTATTTATCTTGGCGATCAGCTAACTGGAACACAGTTATATGTCTTTTTGTGTGTTTTTAACTCCCCAGACTTGTTTCAGTGAACAGAAAAAGACGAGTAACCTGGAGGCCTATGTGAAATGGTTCAATAGACTCTGCTACCTTGTGGCCACAGAAATCTGCATGGTAAGTCAAAAGCGTGTGGCATGTTTTACCACATGCCTGATGTACCAGTTTGAGATTCTCTATTAACAGGAAAACCTGGGGATTTACTTCTTCTGACCTAGCTCAGCAGCTGATGGCAAGCTTTAGAAATACTGCACCCGCAGATCCAACCTGATAAATGACAAACATATTGCAAAACAGAGCTGGTGACACACAGGGGATACCCTGCTCATTGACATGGTAGGAGCACAGTGTGGGATAATGAACCCTGCAGGGAAAAAGAGAGTAAAAAATGCCTTAAATTATCCTGGGAGATTTTTGCTGGAAAAGATTCGAGTGGAGCAGTATTTGTTATCTGTCATCCCAAAGCTCTTCTGTACGTGTGAATTCCCATTGCATGGCTCTTTGTCCTGCTGCCCATTACTGTCGCTGCTCATTTTTTAACTTGGTAGAGGTTTTAGTTTGTTTAACTTGGCTCCATCAAAATGACATGAATGTTTTTCTGCTTTGAAAAGGGTGTGGAAAGGAGGAATAGTAGTAGGAAAAGGTGGGGTGATTCCAGTCCAATAAAAACATGTATTTAAAATGCAGGCTACTGTTTGGCCTAGCCATGTTGCTGCAAGGGCCAGAAGAGGGGATAGGGATTAATGCAGTGAAACAAAGTCTTTCTTCGACAAAGATGCTGCTGTGACATGGGTGTGAAATCCTGCCTTTAGGAGAGTCTGTGCTGATGCGCTCACTGAGGCCAGCAGGGAGCTGAGCCACTGCTTCAGGGCTGTTTTGGCGGCTGTTCCAGTTCTAAGACATTAACTGAGGCACGCCAGGGAATTGCTGTGAATTTCTTCTGTGTCACTGCAATGAAAGCTTTGATTTTAGAGACTGCCAGTCACCAGCATCCCCTGGATTGCTGGAACAGAAACGGGGCCGGTGACTGATAGCAGATGGCCCAAGCTGTGTGTGGATGGACCCATGCTATGTATGGAACAAATGCCTAAGACACCCTCCAATTCTGCATATGCTTATTACAGATACTTGTTTATTTTAACTTGCAGCCTGCAAAAAAGAAACAGCGAGCACAAGTCATTGAATTCTTCATTGATGTTGCCCGAGAGTGCTTTAACATAGGGAATTTTAATTCGCTGATGGCAATCATTTGTAAGTACAGCTTCTCACCATCAGCTGTCACAGATGAAAAAGGAAACCCAACTCTTATCCATGGCTCTCTTTTCCTCTTTCTCTCTCTTAGCTGGAATGAACATGAGTCCAGTTTCCAGGCTAAAGAAGACTTGGTCAAAAGTGAAAACAGCCAAATTTTTCATTCTTGAGGTAAAAAAAACCAAACCAAACATGCTGATACACTGCTCAAATTGTATTCTGGACTTCTTAATTTTCACACTGTTATCCCAGTATTAGATGTTTGCAGATCCATTCCCAGGCAGAGGGCCAGATAGCGGCTGAGGTTTCCCAGGCATAGCGAGGAAGGTGTGAAGCTGCTGATGTCTAGAGGGGAATCAGAGCACTCAAGTAGGAGGAAAACCAAAGCTAAAATACAAGACTATATGCAAGCTGTAGTGCTTCCACTGATGCCAGTTTTGTTTGGCCAATGTTGAATGGAAAACTCCCCAGCTATACCTTGGGTGTTGAGTGAACAAGACCCAAGGTTTTTTATGTATTGAGGATTCCAAGATTTGGCATATATAAAATGAGCAGTCCTTATTCTTCATGTAAGAGCTTAGTAAGCTGTTGGTAGAAAATCAGAGGTACAAACAGCCATGACGTGTAGATCTCTCCTTGTATCCTTAGTTCATGGGTGTGTATATGGGGGTTTGAAGATGTAGGCTAGGCTCTGTTCAGGGTTTGCTACAACTGAGGGTAAAGTTATCTTCAGAGGACCCATGTCACTGTCTAACCAAGGTGTCTTCTTTCCTGTATCCAGCACCAGATGGACCCTACTGGTAACTTCTATAACTACAGAACAGCACTGCGGGGAGCTGCTCACAGATCCCTCACCGCACACAGCAACAGAGAGAAGGTAGGTGGGACTTCATCCCATTTATCTCCAAATGGATGCTGCGCATTGCAGCTGAGAGTCAGTGGCTCAGAGACTCAACGCAAATGCTTTCCTCCCTTCCATCGGTCACCATTGCAAGGCTTGTGCATTGCTAAATGAAGTTGGAAATGTAAAGAGGTGGCTGAAAGGAGTCTGAAATGGATCACAGGGCTTTTGTGGACTTGCTTTTGGATATTGGGGAGCAAGAGAGGGCAGGACACATAGCATGGAATCACAGGATGGTTTATGTTGGAAGGGACCTTAAAGCTCTTCCACTTCCACCCCCCTGCCATGGGCAGGGACACCTTCTACTAGAGCAGGTTGCTCCAAGCCCTGTCCAACCTGGCCTTGAATCTCTATATCCCTGGAAAATGCACTTGTTCAGATTGATAAACCCGACAGAACAGGTATTCCAAACTGAAATGACTTTTATTTTGGTATGGAGCATCCGCCTGGCAGCCCAGGTGAATCTGTGCTTTTGTTACAGCTCTGCCAGCCAGGCCTCTGTGCAGACAAGCCCCTATTGTGCAGCCTGTGATTTGAGATAGAGAGCAAAGGGCACACCTCTCCGAGATGAGGTGGTTCTCCATTTACATTAGGAAGAGATGACTGAGTTACCACAATTCCTGAGGTCTAGTCTGAATCCACTGCAGCAAATTTGGGGTGAAATGCCATCCTTGTGAATTTCCATTTCATTTGGTTGTTGCTGCCATCTCCATGAGCAAGAATTGAAGTGTTAGATCAGTGCTCGTGGCAGATCTGTAGCTTTCTGAGATGTCACTGATGCTGCGAAAACCAGGTTGATGAGATGTTAGTGCAGGATCCTCCGGTTTTGTGCCCCAGTGTGTTTCTTGTTAATTTTCTCATTTCTCCATTCAGTTTTCTGTTGTTGTTTTATGAAAGAGGGTTTGTTTTTAACATTGCAGTTGCACATAGTCATGAATGGGTGATCTCTGCACAGAGCGTGGTTAAGGTAAAGTAGATACCACATGAAGAAGCATCATATGTAATTTAGTATTCATTCACCAGAGGAGCCAGGCTAGATGCTAATCTCGCATCCCTGTAAATTTGTGTAAATCTGCTGAAGCTAATGGAATCTCACGGCATTTACAGAGAAATGAGATCAGCATCTGGTTTCAGGCTGACTCAGCTGCAACGGGAGTGTTCTGAGTTGGTCTGAAAAGCACTTCTCTGTGCAAAGAAGAGACGGATGTGTGTGGCTGGCAGAGAAACCCTTTTAACTCACACACACTGCAGTGAAAATCTGTCAGTCTGAGATGCTTCTGCAGTTCTTCTGCATCCATCATATATATTCAAACCAGTTGCTTTATTGTTTGACTTAATTTCCTGTGGAAGATATCAGTCTCCATCGTATCTGTACCCCTAGCTGGTAAAGACTAGGAACAGAGAGGTTATTACATTGAAAGGGATCTATTTTACATAAGAAAAAGCCCATATTCTGTTTCCCTCGCATAGATAACATCAGTTCAAGAAAATGCTCAAGCATATGGTTTGGTAGCTGCTCACAGTGGGTATTTTTAAATGTCAGATACAGCAGATCATCTAATTCTTGCTGTAGGAATTGAGGATTTTTGTTCCTTTTTGTAAGCCAGATGAGCAGTTCTTTGTTTTAGTGAGTTTGAATAAGACTGGAAGAATATGATTGCTTTTTCGATAGAAAATGTTGTTTCTTGGCAAACACGCAGCAAAGCTCACTCTGAAGAAAGACTTATCTTCAAACTGAATTGTGCTTACAAGGGTTTGAGATTCCAGTCCTCTTTGCCCCTCTTCTCAGCAAGTGGCCATCCCAGAAGCACAGATAGAGGCTTCAGGGCTCAGTCTGTCTGCTTGAGAAGAGGAGGGAGTGCTCTTGTCATAGACCAACAGAATAAGCAGTGGGTTATGTCTCACAGGAAGAAAAATTGCCTGTGGGCTCAGAGGAGCTGATGCTTAACTGGCAGACTCACCAGAAATGTTATTCTCTGCTCCCCTTGGGGCTGGTGTCTTGGCTGCTGAGTTCTGACAGCGCTTGAACAGAAACACAGCTCAGGGGCTAAATTACATCCTCAGAGGGAGACGGGGTGAGGCAATGACCTGGGACATCCTCCCTCCTCTGTGCACACATCTCACCCAAATCCCCCATGTGGCACCAGCCTTCGGGCACAAAGAGCACTGCTTGATTTCATCACCCATCCTCATCCTCAGATTGCTCGTGGGAGACTGCACCTCAGGTTGTAGGAGAAAGATCTCAGTGTACCCGTGGAGGATTTCCTAACCTCATTCCGCACTGTTCAGATCCAGCCCTTCTCTCAGTGTGTAAACAGCATAGTTAGAACTGCTCACTACTTCTCCAGGAGTAGGCTTGTCAAAAGGCATGGCAATGCAGCTCTCAAAGCGGAGAGATGCGGTACAGCGGCAGAAATAAACCTGCCAAAGTGCAGGGCGAGAGAACCGGTAATGAAGAAGGGCTGATGCTTCATGCAGAATTCAGAGGGGTGTACTTGTTAGGAGCGAAACCTGGTTTTGTCTGTGCAGTCAGCTGACCTATGCCACCTCCAAAATTAAGTCATTCCACTGGGAAACCCTGCATTGTGCTAATGACACATCTCTGGCTTTGAAATGTTAGGAGTATGAACACTGTGGTACTGTGTGTTGTTGCCGTCTGGTGCCTTGGAGGAAGAACATGTCTGATCTCATTAGTTTTCTTCTTTCTGCAGGAGGCAATTGTCCTTCAGCGTGTGGGTGGGTTGGACGGTACAAGGAGGGGGGAATCAAAAGGGAGTGAAATACGAGTTTCTGGCACTAACCCAGATTTTATGCTAGCAAAGTGCCTGGATTGAAGCCAGCATTACAGTCTAACTATATCCACTTTTGCTGCTCTTCCTTGGAAAACAAAACATACAGGGTAATATATATTTTTATTGGGAAAATAAATGGTGACTCAAAGACAGAAATCCCCTGGCAATGTGGAGGGAATTGGTATCCTAGGGTACGTCTTTGACGCCTTTTGGATGCAGATGAGGACAAGCTCTGCCCATGCTCTGAGCTGACTGGTGGCTTTGTAGCATGGCATTGAGCCCACATCCATATACCTTCCATCTCAGCAAGGCTTCTTGGTTACGTTTAGTGCCACTAATGATGGTGACCTAGCTCCCAGGCAGCGCAGAACAAGCTCACATCTGCCTGCAAAAAGCAATGTAGACAGAACCTGGCAATGATTTCTAGCTGGTGATGAGTGTCTAGCTCCAGCTCTCTATATCTTTCCACCCTGTAAGACCACACTGGTTATAGAGTTAGCATCATTTTTGGTAGGAAATAAACCATGCAGACTGTTTTGTATTCTTTACCTTTACTAGACTGATCTAGTTTGGATGATATAAAATGAATCCTGAAACACACTTAGCTCAGTTTGACTAGAAGTTGTTCCACCTCACCCTGACAGGAGGGCTCAGCATTTTGAGGGGTTAGGCTGGGCTTTGTTTCCACTCTTATATTAAATCAATGGGATGTGTCAGGATAATGCCAGTGGCTCTTGGAGTGTCAGTCCAGGCTTTTTTATGGCTACTGCACTGATATTGTAGAGTGTATCAGTGGTTGTCCCACAGAAAGCCAGCAGAGATGCAGATCTTTAGCAGCTTACTGTGTGTCCTATTTTAGCTGAAACAGAAATGGGCTCCCATTTTCACAGCAAGATGTGGTAGTGGCTTGCAGACTCTTTGCCTCAGTAAGTGTTTTTGCATCTATGACGTGCTCACACTCACTGCTGCATTGTGAAGGCTGTAGACTGGACAATAACAGCTGCCAGTCCTGGTCTAGGTCCATTTCATATCCTATTCCAGTGGCTGTACAGCATTAGATGGAAAACAACATAACTACAGTGAGGGTAGTGAGGCGCTGGCACAGGTTGTCCAGAAAAGCTGTGGCAAATCCCAGAACCCTGGGAATCAGCTCTGTCATGGACTTGTCCTTTGTGTTATCTATTTTCCCCCTTGAGTTGTGACATGTGAGGACCCAGATGGAGTCCTGCTCTCTGCGTCTCTGCTGAAGTGCTGGGGATGCACTTCAGGAGTGTGGTTACTGCCTTTTGCTGTAGAACATCTGGCGTCAAATTTATCCTTGCTGTAATTCCAATAATTTCAAGAGTCCTACCTAGGAGCAGACATTTCCCTTAGCAAATTATGATGTGACTGATGGCTTAGAGAGAAGGCTTGGATCGGTGCTATATGCCACTTTGCCCTGGATGATGCCCAGGCCTTATTTGAAGCACTACAATGATCTCTCTGGCTACTGTTGGCAGCCTCCTGTCAACTAACTTAATATTTTCAGTCCTGCTGTCTGCAGGTTAATTTGGAGAGGCAGGTTGTACTAATCCGGCACCAGGAAGGAAATTATATACCTCAAGAGGGGGCTGTGTGTGGAGCTGTTGAAAATGAAACTGCTCCTGATTAACTGTTTGTAGACAAGTGCTCAATCAGCAAATATTATTCTGTCTTTGAATTGCTCCATTTGTGTATTCAACATAGAATCATAGAAAAGTTAGGGTTGCAAAGGGCCTTAAGATCATCCAGTTCCAACCCCCTTGTCATGGGCAGGGACACCTCCCACTAAACCATGCCACCCAAGGCTCTGTCCAACCTGGCCTTGAACGCTGCCAGGGATGGAGCATTCACAACTTCCCTGGGCAACCCATTCCAGTGCCTCACCACCCTTACAGTAAAGAACTTTTTCTTCACATCTTTGCTTATAAAGGCCCAACAGAGAAGGGAAGAGTTCTGCAATTTTATTTTGCTCTTTGCTGTCTGGACTTGTCATCAGGCACTGATGCTGGTGATGATAAACTGGGTTATTGGTGTTTTCTTAGTCTTATTCTGCTCAGTGAACGTTGTGCTCAGTTCATGTTCATTTCAATGTATGTTCTCCCGGTGGCTGAAGGTGTCTCCATACCCCACTGCCCTTTTGCCTGCCCATCATTCTACTCCTGTTTAAGTGCGTAGCACACCGAAAAGTTAGTATTTCTTTTTTTCTCCTCTCTCCTGATTGAGTTCTTCTTTCATGCAGAGAAAATACCAAACTGGAAAGATAATAGCTCTGTCATTTCTCTTCACAGATTGTGATCCCCTTCTTCAGCCTACTGATCAAAGACATTTATTTTTTGAATGAAGGATGTGCTAATCGCCTTCCAAATGGACATGTCAACTTTGAAGTAAGCTCTGAAAACCGCTTTTATCTATCCCATTCTGATAGCACTACCTGAGACTGTTTGCCTGCAGTTTCAGCGTGGACCAACAAAGATGCCAAACCAGATGATCTTAAGTGATTGTGTGAAAGTAAAACCAATCCCAGAATGCTTTTAAAAGAATTAATATGTATATTTTACATAAACATTACAAGCAGATCATTCTAACTTGCTCCTTCAGTGTTGGCATTGTGAGAATGAGTAATGCATAAAACACCTTAAATTAGAACTGTTAGAAGGCCTAAAGAGTTGTGAGGCGTTGGAGTCATTCTACTTTATGTAATGTATATCTATTTCTGCTCCTTCCTGTTCCATCAAAGTTTAAGCCCTCTATTCTGAAGTACACATGTATAACCCAGCTCTTTGTTCATGGATACATTTTCATTTAAGTGCAAACTGAAAAGGCTTATAAGAAGAAACATAGGGTACCCTTTCCTCTCTTTCCACTGTAAATGAACTGCGAAAATGTACCCATCTAAACCAGAAAAGGCTTTTTTCTCATAATATCCTTTTAGTCAGCATGAGGGATCCTGGATCCCAATCTTCTGTGTGGATGGAGTTGTTTTAGTGAGATAATCTTACTGGATCTGAGTGGAATGGGTTTATGTTTACAGAAATTTCTGGAACTGGCTAAGCAAGTGGGAGAATTTATAACATGGAAGCAAGTGGAATGTCCCTTTGAACAAGACCCGAACATCATCCACTACTTGCATACCGCGCCCATTTTCACTGAGGATGGTAAGACTCCCTACAGTCTCTAATCACTGAAAATATGTCTCTTAACCAGTGCTTATCCATACCTTGATCGATGCTTTGATCTCTCTCACTGACCAGTCCTGGTTCTTTCCTAGCTTTCCTGTCATGCAGCTTGTATATTCCCAGTCTATCAACATGGTTTTGCAAATACAACCTTCCAGCTCATGAAGCTTCTCCCTGATTGCTTTCCTTTTGTCCATAACTTCTCTGTAAGGCACTGTCTAGGAAGCTGCCATTGTAGCCCTATTTTTGTAATCATGAAAAGAGGCCACACAACCACATTGTGGACTGCTGTGAATGTCAGCTGTCCCTTAGCTGCTTGTTCAGTGATTGATGGAGCCAGAACTAATCTCTTCTACAAACCCAGGCTGTCATCTCTTCAGTGGGCACAGCCCAGGATGACGGCAGTCCAGCTGACCTCTTTCTCTACAGCACAGAAATGTTATCTACAGAAAAGAAGTTTTAAGAAAAATCTTTTATAGGAATTAATTTCAGCTCCAAAACCTCTGTTCTGAAGTTATTTCTCTGATTGTCTTTTTCTATTTATCTGTCCTCTTCAATTTCGTATCCAGCATGTCAGACTGTGTCATTTCATATTGGTTTGTCTCAGTTGCCTCTTGGTACATTGTCACGCACTGAATTGTCTCTAGCTGTATTCCCATCAGCTATACTCGTGTTGGGTTTATTTTGTCGTGGTTCCATAGGCAGTTTTCTGTACTAATCCACGTTAATCAGACCAAGACAGCTTTTATTTCACAGACTACTTCAGAACACAAAATACTGCTTCAAAAATCCTACCGAAATCCTAAGAAGGACTGCCAAAATAGAATAATTAATGTGATTAAAGCAGTGGGTGTCGGAAGGAGATAGGATGGAGGCATTTGCTTTAGGCTCCAAAGGGACAGAAAGTGAAAGTCAGGGATAAAAGTACAGTTTTCAGGCTGCTGGACCAAAAAAGGGTGACCTCAGCCCACTAATTGCTTGCAGACTTTTCCTCCCCCATATTCGTAGTGCTTTCATGAGACGCCTTTTGCAGAAGCCACAGGAGGCCTCCCCTGCTACCCAGGGGAAGTGCAGAGCAGAAAGACTCACCCTGAGTAAAAGGTGTGCCAATGTATTACAGCTGCAGCGGTGGTATGTGAAATGCAGCTGTACTACGCTTGTCACAACGTGGCAGAATGGTGGGACAACGCTTGCATATTAAAATGCAATTAATTGGAGCACAGACTTAAGTTCTCAGATGGTTCCAGCATTAAAGAATAAAGCATCAACAGCCAAATGAGGAAATGCATGTGGATGCAAATCACAGCTTCCGTGAAACAAAATCTGTGAAGACAGTGAGATACTAATGCACCAACAGCTTTTGCAGAGGAGATTCTACAGCCTAGACACACTTTGGTGTCATGAAATGCATCCTACAGTGCAAAGTTTTGCACCGTAAAAGACCTGTTTATTTTCTTCTACTGTGTTTCTTCTCTGGTTTCTGTAACCCATTCTTGCCTTGAGGGTGTTTTGTATCCCTTTAAGATAGCGCGTCCCTATAAGCGTTAAAAAGATTGAGGAAGATAAAGTTGTGTTAAGTGATGGGAATAATACCCTTCTTTTAAAGTTCATTCGTTTAGCTGTCAGCTCCCATTGTCTCTCTTTTTTAATGTTCATATACCACTCTGGTAGCCATGCTGTGATAGAGTAGATAGGCCTGTATCTTTATATGCAAAACCAGAGATCGTTCAACTATTTAATATTGGTATAGGAAGGTCATGCTAACATATTTTAACTCTGAGGTCCTTTACTGCTCCAGCAAAATTAACCAAACAGCTTTCCAAAGGCAGACATGCGAGCTCACCATTGGTGTCCTACTGATTACCAGCTACCTGGTGGACCATGAAGTTTTAGTCTCTCATGCTGTGTGGTACAATACAGGACATGCAGTGATGCAGAGAGGAAGGGGGTTACTGCTGCTGTTGGAATAACACATGTCTACCTTTCCCAGGTTTGTATCTGGCTTCCTATGAAAGTGAAAGCCCGGAAAACCAGACGGAAAAAGACAGGTGGAAATCCTTAAGGTAAATCAGCTCATTTCTGAAGTGCCTCCAAAATGCTGCACTGATAGCCAAAGCTTGTAAAGTGCTGGCATTTAAAATGTGACCTCTGATGGAGGTCTCTTCCATTTAAGACCATTCTTCAGAGCTGAGGCTGCACTGGTAAAAACTCATTGTAATCTCAAACTATCCACATCTTAAAGAATAACCTCCACACATGCATTCCCTACCCATGGCAGGGGGATTGGAACTAAGTGATCTTAATGTCCTTTCCAACCCTAACTATTCCATGATTCTATGATTTATATAGTGTGTACCCAGGCAAAAGAAGCCTGATGTAGATGAAAAATGCCCTGGGTTAGCTGGATCTTCCTACAGTTTACACCTCTAATAAGAGACATATAATGGCTTGGTGTAAGCGAGAATCTTAAGAGAGTGATGTAAAAAAACCAAACAACCACCTTTATATTTGCCTTTTTTCACTGTTCTTGTGTTTTAAATTTACAGATCCACTATTTTAGGGAAGACTTGAAGATGAAGAGATTATTGCAGTAGGTCAAGGGAAAGAAATCCGCAAACGTTTTGCACTACTGATTCCAAAGATGCCTGTTTGGGATTTAGACAATGCTTTTTGTTTGAGTTTTTTTGTTGGGTTTTTTGACTGCCTGACATGATGGATGAACTGGCTTCATCCACCGCAATCGACAGAACTGTGTGCACAATGACGCTTTTCTAACTATGAGACAGAGAGAGGAAGGACAAATAGACTATTTGTGGCTGCGCCCAAACTGCGTCAGGATCGCTGTAACTTTTGCCTCTGAAGGAAAACATAAGGAAATCAGGAGCGTGGAGAACTGTGGTACTGCAAAAGAGAACAGGAATGTAGGTAAAAAGGAAAGCAAAAACCACACATGAATATTTCAGAAGCAGGTGCTTCAGACTGCAGCTCTTTAAACCCTCTGAGGATTGTAAAATTAAATCAACCACAGACACAGCAGCAATCTGGTTAATTGCTGAATGAAGAACGAACTTAATCTTACATTAGCAGTCCCCCGGCCTTGTTGAACAAAGCACTGACTGCTACAGGTATAAGCTTCCAGCGGATGAAAACTGACATCGCTCACTCATATGTACACGTGTATGTCATACACAGACCACAGCAGCATGGGCCAGTCGTGACTGTTAACAGAGGACAATCCGAAGTATGACTAGTGCTTAGTTATTCTTCCCACCACTGTTGTTGCTTTTCTTACTGTGAATCTTGGCAGATCTAAGGAGGGTGCAGAGTGTAGATGGTTTTGCTTAAAGACATCCCCCCTGCACCGAATCTAAAGCTGAACTGAAGAGGCAAATTAGTCTGGACTGAACGTACCCCTATTTAATGTATGTAGTGTATTTCCTAATTTTGTTGATGCGAAGCTACATCTTTTAGAGGGTTCTATCACACTTAAATAGATGGCATTACCATTTGAAAAAACTCTGTCAGGTTCCAATTAATTCGTGCTGTTTATTCTGCAACGTGATACTAAGAGGATAGGGAGGGGGGGATAACTGTTCTGAATTTGGGGACTACATGGTATGCTTTAAGAAGACAGAGGGTTTCAGACTAGAATGAATGCACTAAAGAATTTGTCATTCATGAGCAGGTAACTATTTTTCTCTTATTTTTAGGATCTAAATCATGTTCACCATTTCCTTACAGATAATACAAAGTAGGGATTACATCTTGTGCTTAAAATTGTACAATAATCAAGGTGCTACTGTAATAGCTATTAAATGATAATGAACTATATGGATATTGGATTCAAAACTAAGGCCTGACAGTAGACTGTTTGTTTGTATGTGGAAGAACTGTTCCTACCTGCCCCAGAAAAGACTTCAGAAAGCTTAAATGAAACCTAAATGCCACATGCTATTGAACTTTGCATTTTCTCAATGACTTGATGCTGGCCTTTTCAGATGCTTCAGTCTTTCTCTGTCTACAACAGGAGGTTGTAACCCTTTCTTTGCGACCCGCAATAGTTCACTTCAATGCAGAGTGATTCCAAGTGGCTGTAGTGTTTTGAGGAATTAGGCTACTCACAAAACCTGGCTACATCTTTAAGACAGAAAACTGGAACAGTTCCTGCCCTCTGCCAGGCCTCAAGAGTTATACATGCCTGAGCTGTTGAAATGTGAGGCATTTCTGAGCTGGTGTTTGAGGGCAGCTCTGACGATTGAGCTGATTGGGAGTGCAGCAGCCTGAGACATGCTCTAGGTGATACACTGAAGGTTTGTAGTGGCTGCAGTGCAGTTCTTAGGTTGGGTTATGATCTGTGAAAACCTGTGCAGTCTGGGCCATGGCCACTTGGAATCCACTGCTCTTGCAAATACTGAGATGAGCAGGATAGCGTCTAGATTTGCGTAAGTAGGATTTCAGTTCTCCTTCTTGTATAGGTCTATCAGCACATGAATTCAAGCAGGGGGAACATAAAAATGTCCTGTGTTTATTGGAGCCTTGTATGGAAGAATTAAGTGTAAGGATGGTTCAGCATCATTCTAGCCAGGGAATGATCACTATTCCAGTGACACTGTTAATATGCTATTTGTTAATTTTTGCATATGAGCTGAGAGCTATACATGAGCTATATATACAGAGCCATTCCTTCAAGCAGAACCATTTCCAAAATGATGCCAGTAAAAGCCTGTTAAATTCCAACCAAATCCAGAGCAATAACCATAAATATATTGACAACATTGTGTTTTCTAAATGGTCATTCTTTTTCTCAACATCTTTTTAACAGGCACAGTGTGACTTCGTAGTGGAAATGTTGGGTTACTCATCTGAAACCCAATGTAGGTGGATGGACCCTTTCTTAAGACCTGCTTTTTAAAACGCAAATCCTCACTCCTTTTCTAATGTGCCAGTAGAGACTGGTACAGCTGAGATTGTAACACCTGAGGATGAATCAAAATGTGGTTGCTCCAGATAATACTTCATATTCTTGGGCACTTTCCATTAATTTGGACAATTTTGTAAGGATGAGTTAAATTAGGTCTCACAAAGTTTATCACTGTTGCAAATGAAACCACTTTCATAGTCCAAAACTTTCAAACCTCAGTGCTTAAAATGGAAGCATAAAGGTCAGATTTAGGTGGGTATTAAGGGCTTAGTGGGACCGTCAGAAGCACTAAATTACATTTAAACCTTTATGTAGTCACATATTTAAAAGGTCTTTTTTTCAGAGGTGCTAAACATCCTCATCAGCTGGGGAGTACCGAATCAGTTATTGCTTTAAAGAGGTGTGTGATACTGATCTGTAGTATTTCCAGAGACACTGGCTGCTTGTTGTAAAATGACTTGGATGTGAGAGTACACAGCAACTTAAAATGAGAAGACAGCACTCCTATAAAACAGGCTTTAGGAATCATGGCTTGTCTTCACAAAGTTTCACAGCTAAAATCCTATTGATACAAATACAAACAATGCAAGCCTTAAGTTACAGCTGCCAGTTGCTTTTGTAATCCACAGTTGGCCTAACTAGGGTGTACAGTTCTGGACAGGAGGGTGGTTACAGCCTTGCTTCACCAACAGGTTTTAAAGTGTGAGTACAACTGAAAACAAAGAAGGACAATTTGGGGAATAAATTTCTTCCCAAAACATATTCACATAACAGAACAATAAGGAAAAGCACCCCCATAATTAGTGTTTTCTTGCTATAAATGTGCAAAGAACTCCTACCATGCTGAAAAGAAAGCAGTATCACTTCAAACCAAGCACCCTAAAGCATGTAGTCATTAGACTAACATCTAGACAAGTTACTACTGGTAATGTCATAGCTTCCTAATTCCACTTTCTTCAGTGGATTCGCCTTGTTGACAGCTGCTTAATCTAATGCTGCACAGAGAGCTGAGCAGAACTGAACCTATATGTCTGTAGTGTTAGTACCAAACCCATAAGCTAGTAAGATGTGAATATATGACACAGACTCCTTCAGAAGCATTAACTTTGCTTCTTGTACACAGCAATATTTTAAAAGACCCAAATACATGAAAGTCACTTCTGCTCCTACTTTAGTGTAATCAGAGTGGTAGCAAAAGTCCTATTTTTTCAATTCTAGAGTGTGCCATTCTGCAACATGGGTCTAGATAAAAAGCCTGGTGAAGAACAATGAGGGAATTGTGTGCCTTCAGCTTGTGTTGAAGTCAGTAGATGAACTTGCTCAATGCCTTTCAAAAGACACTTCTTCATACAATCTTGCCCTCATTTTCATATCAGCATCAATCGCACTACTTAATTAAAAGTGGATGGATGTAGGCCTGCTGGACATGATGGAATTTTGAGGGCAGAAACCTTTTGGAATGAATCTAGCATACGAGAACCCTGTGCACCAAAGGTACACCAAGTTTAGCCTGTCATTATTCCCTCTGTTAGGCTGTGAACACAATCCTGTCATGCAGCTGGCTGGAAGTTTCCTGTGTGGATAGAGAACATGGAGATCTGGAAGCAAACTGTGATCCCAGCCACTGCAGTAATGGCACTTATCAAAGTGTGAACACAGCTGCTCAAGCACTTCCAATAAGAAGCAATTTAAGCATAGAGATATTTTTCTCAGCTTGAAGATGTTTCATGATGTGGTCAGTGGTGATAAGATAATCACTCACTTTAAATCAAGTTAGTCCCTTACTGATACCTTGGTTACTTTGTCATGGCTTATTGCAATAATTTTTGCACCTTTTCTTAAAGCACATGAGCACTGGTTTGCACATGACTGTAAATCCAGTTTAGAACAGAGCTTAGATTACTGAATATGTAACTGGAGTTATCAATAAAAAGACATGTTAGTAGAAAAGATAGTTATGCATATCAGTGTAAAGACGTTATAGAGTTAACCATGTCTGGCCTAACAAGGGCTGTGTTCCATAGAATAAGACTGATCCCACACACAGCAGTGGGCCAGAGGAAAAGCACCAGCTGATTTTTATGGGCTTTGGAGCAGTCCTGCAATTATTAACTACAGTTTTAAGTTATTCATAGGGATTAATTTGCATTGACAACTGGTATAGTCCCTGGCCTTTCTTTTGAGGCAGGTGCAACTCTCAGATGGGCAGGTGCACTGAGCAGGGTGAAAATCCAGCCTTAGCAAAAGCTTTCTTTGACACTGTTGAAGTTTCAGCAGCGAATTCAAGGACTAAATCTGATCCAATGAATTCATTCACGTCTGTAAGCAAAATTTGATTGTCTGGCTCTAAGACCCTTTTTGTCTTTTTAGACTGGTAGAAATTAGCCTTTCTGTCTCAGGTGTCTCTTTCATTGGAAATTAAACCCACTTTGATTGTGAACTGATTATTTCTATTGTTGTAATTGCAGAATGGGATTAGAATGGTGTGACAAGGAAACAGGGAAAAGCCCCTTTGTCGCTCCTTGAAGGCTTAGCTGTGAGCTAAAGACTTTCTTTCCTTTTGTCCTTTTTAACACTATCCGTGCAGTGAAATTACCTCAGTAGTTGGTGCAGGGCATTACTGAACTGTGGCGCACATATATCTGTTGTCTGTATGGCAGCACATACACTAACAGCAGGATGCAGAGATCCTGTACAAAGCTGACATGCAAATTCATATCTGAGCCTGCAAGTCTTAGTTTTCTGATGCTGGGACACATCCCTTTTGAAAAGTAGGAAGTTCACGTGGGGCAGAGCCTGCTTCCCTATCCATCCAACAGGATTATTACAAGAAAATTCTTTTAATCCTCTAGAGGAATTGAAAGAGTGAAGAATTTGTTACCTGGTTAACAGAGATTTTAAGATCTAAGCAACATGGGAGAATAAGTACTTAAAATTATGAGAAATACCTTGATGGTTGTTAACTTTCATATTTCACAGCTTGGCAGCAGAGTGGAACAAGATACCTGTGCATATCTTCCTATTAATATCAATGGCTGCTGGGCAGGCTAAGGCAAGAGAGAATACAGTGAAACACTGATACAGAAAGGTGTACCAATACTTTTGTTGTAGTGTTGAGTATGGTGGAAAGAGGGCACACTGCCCTGGAATGTGTCCCCTTCCCTGCAACCACTGTGAGCTGCTCTCTGGAGCAGCTTTGCTCTGAGCTGAGCAGAGGAGGCAGGAACATGTCCCATTTCTTAATGGAACAGATCTGGAGGCTGGTCTGTTCTGTATTCATTTCTTTTACAATTCTTTTTGCATATATTCAGATATGCAGAAAATACTAAATCCATTCAGCTAATGCTCATACAAGGCATCACATCCTGCATTTTTGCATTATGCAAGATGTAGATAAGAAGCTAATAGCTCATATGGGTGGTATTCCATATACTCTGTGCAGGTGCAAGACACTGAAACTCAGGCTATAAGCTCAGCTACAGAAAAAAAGCTAAGTATGAGTAACCCCTGTCTAGATGCCCTGCCTTGCACTGTGGCCAGATGCGGTCTGCAGTGCTATAAATTCAGAGTGGCTTAGGCTGCTCGCTCTTCCTTTGATGACTTTCCCCCCAGAAAAGAGGTATTTTGCTCCATAAACAGCTCTTGCAAGATGCCATAAGAACATTTTCCTAGTTCTTTCCCATACAAGGGCTCTATATTCATACTCCAGAGCTGTCAGAATAGAACAGAAGTCCTTCTCCCTTCATCCCTGTGGCCCTGAAACTGCTAACCTGGCCTAATACTGCACTGTTCCCAGGCTGCCCTGGATGCAGCAGACTTATAATTCAGAACTGAAGAGTCCTATAAGCAATACCTGTACAGAAAACTTCCTTCTAAAATGTGCAAGCCCACTTAATGGACTTCTGATCAGAAAATTTCACAGTCCAACTACCTTTGAGAGAAATGTGACTTCCTCAGTGAACTGTTAATGGTCAGTACTACATCACTGCTTTCGCTATTTAATTCTGCTTCTAAAATGCCAGTCTTTTAGAAACAACAGAACATATGGTGCTTTCTTGATGTCTGGCCCATGGGTAAACAGAGTTGAGGAAACCGGGGCTGTAGTCTGGACTGCTGACATCCTATGTATTTCCATAACAGCCCAAGTTGGGTTATCACTTACAGTCTGTCTTTGCCTTGACCTAGGAGTTGTTCCAACAGAATCCTCCTAATTATTAAAACATAGTGAAAGATGCACACACAGAGCTATTAAATCTGAGTGTTTTAAAAATGTGATTCAAGTAGCTCCCTTAGGAGTCTGTCTGTAAAAAGACCATTGCTAGTGCGCAACACATATGGGAAATAAATGATCCCCTGGGTTTCAGATCTCTTAGCGAGTGTTCATCAGCTTATAAAGGTGAGAAATCAGATAGTTGAATTTTTTCACTTTCAGTGACTGTACCAGCTGTCTTCAACCTAAACTCCAAGAACATACTATTCTAAAGCATTTAGTCACAGACCTGAAAGCACAGAGTATAAAGGGGTAAGCGGAACTGCCCTTGTTTGCAGATTGAGAAATTCAAAGGTTGAATGACATACCCAGGCTTGCCTGGGAAGTACGTCCTTTCTAAACATTATCCCATGAAGATATCCAGGTCTTAGTTTTACATTCCATCTGGTGTAATTCCTTTTTACAACTGTGCTTAGAAAAAGGGCAACTAAATTATCATTGTAGTTTCTTTAAAAGAATCAAGCTAGAAAATAAATATGGATTGAAAGACTGGTATATGCTGATTATCTGAGTGAAAGTAATGAGGAGCTGTGCTTTTCCTGTGTCTTTTTCTTTAACTTAAGCCATTTCATGTTATGATCAGCATTTTCAGATTAAATTGAAATCTCTACCATCCATAATACTCAAACCATGTAGCTTTCTTAGAAGTCCTCAGAACGAATACCGACACTTTATTAATTGCACAGGCAGGAAACAGTAAAGTTACTTGAAAGTGGCTGTTATGATTTTGTGACTGTACATAGATCTTGCAAGATGTTAATGGTAATATGCATACTGTACCCCACATAAACACTGCGAGAATAGCATGGTCATTGTTACGCTTTATAGCTGTTGTGGAAAATGTCTTAACCTGCATTCATGGTTATAGTGCCCATCCTATTCCCATGCCTTTTTATACAGTTGTGGTAAGGTTGTTATGAAATCCTTTTGTCAGTCATGTTCAAGCTAACTTACCTATGTATAGAATTTATATATTAAACCCCCCTAATTTATACTGTGTTTTAACAGTTTGCCTGAACTGTCTATGGTTTCTAAATTTTGTAATGTGAGTGTCAAATAAGAATAATAATTAAAAAAAAAAAAAGAGAAAGGCTCATCTGTGTGGATTTTGTTCTTCAGTTTTATTTGCAGTAGAGATTTCAACAGCTACACACCTACAGAATAGGCTGTGAAGAAACTCAGGTTCCTTTGAAACTCCAAAGACACAGAGATGCCCCAGACTCTGCATGGCAATTCATGACTACGTGTGTAGGTACAAAAGTACTTGTGGTTCCTGTTCGTCCTCGTGTCCACTTCACTGCTTCTCTCCTCACCCTTACACATTCGGAAAGTTGTACTGTAAGCACACTGCAAGAAAGAGACAAATTCTCTTAGTTCCCATAGTATTTTCACAAATAGGAGTCATAGACTCAAAAAACATGAAAAAACTGAGACTGGGCCTGAGTATTTTTAGTCAGTTCCTATAAAACTCAGTGGTAGAACTGATGTTTAAATGTGTTTATTATTTGTTCTGCAGTAAACTGAGAGCTTCTACAGAGATGGGGGATCCAATCCAGACATAATGCACAGTAAGAGACATGTTTGCTTCAAGTAGCTTAATTTTGTTTTAATAAAGAAGGAAGAGGCTCAGAGGTGAAACTCGTGTAAGTGTTGGCATTTCCTTGATGTAACATTAGGTGTCTGCACCACATTGCTTCTTGTGAGTATGGTACTCCTGTTTTGCACAGCCTGGCTCTGCCTGCTGTTACCCAGTGAGGACTTCCGCTCTACGTAAGTAATGACTGACTCCAAAGCTTGCAGAACTGTGGTGTGCAACTTCCTTTCTCAGCACAGTGTTCCTACTCACGGCATCAGAGCTCTTGCCAAAATGGACTGTTAAGCCATCTGGCTGAATTTCCTGTAAACTGTGGCTTATTCAGGCTTCCCTGTGTCAAGCCCCCAAGATTTTATTAGGCCAAAACACTTCAATCCTCACAAGGCTCAGCTGTGTCATGAACAGGGAGTGAGAAAAATCCAAGTTTGAACAGTCCCTGTGAGCCTTGCAGTAGAATGGAATGGATCAGGTCAGCTCAGCCTGAGGTGATCCCAGCTGGACAATCACACCATGTATAAAAACACTGGAGAGAAAACTTTACCTTGCCTGAGTGGCACTTTGCCAGTCCTTTAAGGCATGGTGTTCTGATTGCCCTTCATTTCTTAATACAGTGTACAAACATGCCAAGGGCAGTGTGGGCTGTTCCAGCCTGGCACTGGTCATAGCTCACAGAGAACCATTGTGTTTGGCCACAAGTTCTCACCAATGCACATGTGGATGAACACAGGTGCCCACGCTCATACAGGGTTTCTGGGCCACTGCCTCCTCGTAACTCTTGATTGACAAGGAAAATGTGTCCCTGAACCATAACCATATTTTGTTCTTTCTGACCTGGCTGGATATTTGCATGTTTCTACTCTAGTGCACAACCTGCAAAAAAAGAAACAAACCCCAACCTGGTTTAAAGTTATTCTTTTCAAAAATAAACTTTCATGGAGTGGAAATAGTGTCAGTGGGTTCTCGCTTTGCTTTCCTGCTGTTCTACTCATCCAAGCCCCTGTTACCGTGCTGAATTAACATGTGCCACAACAATGTAGGACACTGGCTCCCTTGGTCATTAGTTATAGTGATTTGTGAAATGAATAATGTATTTTCCCTGATACATCTCAGAAATGCTCTTGGTATTTTTTCCATCCTCACTCAGTCCCTTATGAACAGAGAGTATTGTCATTACTCTGCTCCTGAGCTCCCAAGCAAAGCTATAGCTGGTACCACCCCATTGATGGGAATCTACGAAATTGTCTCCATCAGTACAAAAACCAAACCATGGAACTGTAGAAATCCATAAACAGCTAAAGGCAAAGCACAACTGCTCATCAACCGCTCCCTGACGCTAACCAGACGGAAGAAAACCAAAACCAATACAGTTTTAATTAAGAGAAAGCAAGCACAGCACTAGAAATACTGAAAGCCAGGAATTTTTGGCTCTGCCTTTGAGTCTTTCTGAGGCTTTGGGCAAGGCAGACAACCCCTGCTTTAAATTTTGTATCTGAACAATGAGGAAACCAAACGAGATTTACATCTCCTGAATAGCTGCTCTGAGGATGGATCACCTCCTGTTGCAAAGCATTTGAAAGAGAGACCATCCAAAAATTGCATTTTGAAGCAAATGTTTTGAATGTAGCTTTCCATACATGCACAAATGTGTCCCACCAGGATAATTACACTGAATTATAGCATATTCTGCTGTACAAAGAAATCTAAACCATAGCTGCACTGTGTTACTCTCTCAAGTTGTGTATACATTTGGTGTTGTAAAGTCTAATTAAACAAGGAAATGCCTCATATAAACAAAAGTAAATACCATAAGGGTTGACAGCAAAAGTAGCTGTAACTACACTCAGATGAGTTTCCTTCCCAGCTTTGTAAATTTGTCTGATTTGATTCTTTACCATTAGAGTATTCCTATCTTAAGAATTACCATTTCTAGAGGGGCTGTTGCTTTGTTTGCACTACATAACCCAGTCATGGCCAGTGGATTTCTCCTGATTTTTTCCTTCTCTAAGACACCATTTAAATTCCAGCTGATATTCCTCTACTGCTGGGTCTCCACTGCCACCTCCTGAACAATAAGGAAAATTAGCTTCTTTCAATACTGCTTTTCCTTTCAATGTCCATAGTATTGTTGAAAGCACTTCGTTCAGCACAAAGAGCAACAGCTGAAACCACTTTGCAATCTGTCCATAGAGGCTACTTTCTATAAAATCTGTTGTAAGGTTTTTGCTTCAGAATGAATTTCTTTAGTTCACTTGATGTATGTTTGATGTGAAGGTGGTACAACCTTTATACACCACTTCTTCGGAAAGGTTCAAAAGGAAAAACTAATTGTTCTTGTGATAGATTTGTTCCTCTTTCAACTGTCAGCTGAAAACCTCTGACTGAAAACAATAGTTTTTTACTAGCTCCCATTCATTGTATTTTCCTAATGGACAGTAGTTATTTCCACCCCTTTTATTCCAGGCTGGAGATCCCTTTTCTTGAGAGGAGAGAACCAAAACACTCTAGAATCAGAATTTTCCTGCTTCAAGATAGTTCTGGTAAGTTTTTTCAGCATTAGCTTATTTTTTTCCCATTAAATGTGACTTCCCCAAATAGTCAGGTCAACAGCTTGTTTCTGTATGTTCACAACACTGCGGCATACATATTCACATGTACATGCTCACTATCTGTGGATATAGTTTTCTTTGTCCACCTTTTTTTCTGCTGCGTGCAGAGAATTCCTCAGGCAGGGGCTGTATCAGTGGATACTGGGAAAACTCTTGATTCTTTGCAGATGTTATTGGTATTATATGAATAATAACCAATCATTTACATGCTAATGAGAAATAGTAAACCGCTGGCACCAAAGCCACATTGGGCATTGACAGATTTGGTATAGGATAAGGACTCTGAGAAAAGAGGTTTTCTAAAACCATGTGGCTATAAAGAGATGTTAATGCTCGCTATTAGCTTCTCTTCCAAAAAAAACCCAAACAGATGAACCCAACAAAAGAAGCAGGATTTTCACTCTAGTGCAAACAGTGTTTCAATTTTAAGCCCACTGGCAAACAAATTTTAATTGAAATTTAAAACCATAAAACCAAATATGTCTTCATCCTAGTACTATGTGCTCAGAACTTTGGGGCACTGACGTTAAAAAGACACCAGCATTGCGAGATAAAAAGGACCTAGATATTCTGGGGGTTGCCTCAGTTGCAAAATGTTGCTGTATTCAAGGTAAAACTTGCTACAATTATTCTGGGAGTCACTGAGCTTGGGAATGCTTCAATTTATCCCCCAACCGTCAGAGATTCGCGATTACCCCTAAGTAAAACTTCGTGAGTTAATGAATTAGAAGCTTGTGCGTCAGTTCCACTTTCCCCTCATTTGGGGTTCGCTTTTCTTTACCAAGATCTTTAAATTTACTTTAATCTCTTTGGGCTTATTAAATTTTCTGTCTGAATGATTACTAGAGTAATAATTTTATTCCACTGTAGAAGACTGCATTAATTGCACTGTGTAGTACTACACTAACTAAGACCTGCGACACCAGGAGTTTGGTTTTCTTGGAGCAAGGAAGTTATTTGCCTGTGCTGGAAGCACACGGCTAAGCTTGATTCACTACAGTACATTTCTAAGGGTATGAATCAGGAATGGCACCAGCAGCATAGGCCGCACGCAGCCAGGCCAGGCACCGCTGCAGTGCCTCTGTGCCTGTCCCAGGACCACAAAACATGGCTTTGTTTGCACTCTGCAATGCGCATCCTCCCTTTCCAGTGCTCAGAGCGACTACTCACGGCAGCCGGGGCATGCTCAAGTCGCTGACTTGGACAGGTAATCAATCTGAGATGGTTTTTACCATACAGCCTGTTAGCATCACTCAGGACTGGCTCCCTGAGGCCTTAACCTGCTGGCTGATCTTAACCATCGTGAGCACAAAGCTCAGCCTAACAGTGGAACCAACCTGGGTACCAAAGTGCTTTATTGAAACGTCTGGTGAGTTTATGATAGAGGAATTAATCTGAGGTGGGATTTCTGGGCCACCCCGCACACTTGGCGCTGCTCAGCACCCCAGGAGGGCTGCCCTGCAAGTCTGTGATAGATTCTGAACAGCTGCCTGATCCCCTGCGTGAATTCGGGTCCTCGCCCCACACGGCCGCAGTTCATTTGGGGCTGCCTTCGAGAGAGACGCGGCCAAAGCCCAAGCCCGGACCCGCACCCGGACCCCTCAGAGCCGCCGCCATGACAGCCCCGCCACGGCGCGTCAGGGGCTGAGCCTCCGCTCCCCCCCCCCCCCCCCCGCTAGGGGGCGGCCTTTGTCTCACGTCAGTCTGACGTCACGCCGCACAGAACCCGCGAGAGAGAGGGCGGTGCGGAGGGAGCGGGTTCCCGGCGCCATTTTGTGTGTGCGCGCAGGGCGGACGCGGGGCTCGGTCGCTCGCGTTTGTGCCAGCTGTAAGTGGTGGAGGTGAATCTTCTCCCTACGGCTCTTTGCATATAACTTTTTCCTCTCTTTTTTTTCCGTTTCCGGGGGTGGGGGGGTAAGCGGCGGGGGCGGGGAGGGTTGGGGAGGGAAGGCCGCTAGCGTTGTCCCTGCGGCCTGGGGGCCGTAAGCGTAGAGCCCCGATTGAGGGGTTGATGGAGGAGGTGTTAATGTGGGGTAAGGATTCCCGGTAGCGAACCCCCCGATGAGGTTTCCTGTGGCGGAGGGCGCCTCTGGGGAGGTGTGGAGGGGGCTTGGCGCGGGCAGAGCTGGGTCCCTGCGTGCTTCGGGCACGGTCGGGGTGGGGGCTGTGCGGGTCGGTTATGCAGCGCGGCCTCCACGGAGGCGTCTGTCCAGATGGCGGCTGAGGCTAGGCCTTTCCGCTCCCCCACGGCTCCAGGGGCCTCCCGAGGCCGGTAGAAGACACCCATTACCCCAATCCACGGCCACGAAATCCACTTCCACACCGACGGCCGTGGGTTGGGCTGGTGGATGCCGTCTGTAGGGGCTGCGCGGCTGTACTCCGGACGCTTAGATCGGCCTGGCCGGGTGGACTTTGGTCATCTCGGAGGAGTAAAACCTTTGTGCTCCTCCGGTCCGTAAAGCCTGCCAAATTTTCTAGGAGAGACATCTAGAAATTGCGGTGGAGGCAGATTATGGTAGGGCTTTTGTGGCCTTCCTGAGGGGCTTTGCGTATGGATCTTTTACAAAGGGTCCGCGGCTCTTAATTGAGAAGCCTTGTGGCAAAATGTGGGAGTGAAAAAGGCCTGTGATATTGATTAGAAACGCATGCTATAGGAATGTATATGTTTGTGTCTGCTGCCAGTGTTACATAAGTCTTCGGTGCATGAATTTATAGAGCGTGCATAATAGTCACAAAATTTTAAGGTGGCTCCTAGTGTAAAATGTGACGACTTTGGTTTTGCACAGGCCAGTTTAACAATTTCGTCCTCATTTGCATTTACTTGGTTCCTTTAGGGACAGAATTTGCAACTTCCACCTTTATTCTGGTAGTTCTCTGTGCACTTGACTGTAGTGAAGTTAGCCTTCAGCTGAACCTTTTTTTCTTGTTTTCTGTGTCAGATGTCCATCTTTCCACCCATAAACTCTTCTGCCGAACACTTTGATGATGATTTAATTTAGGTATTTGTCCATTTTAGAGCCTTAGTGCAGCCTACCTTCAGCCAAATGGTGAAGGAAAAAAGGCAACCATAAGTAAAAGGCTCAACTTACCTATAACTGAGTGCATGTGGGGAGCTCTTCACCTCAAACGCAGAATAACTGAAACCTGGGTATGCTGCATAATTTGAGTTATGTAGGTTGAAAATAGAGGAAAATGGCTTTGGAGCTGTATAAGAAGAGAAGAAATTTAGGGGTATAATTGAAACACTAATGGGGTTTAATTTTATCTTTCTCCTTCAGGCGTTTTTGTCTGCCATTTGGTTTTTATTTATTTTATTTTATTAAATTTATTGGTTTTACTTCTTATTAATGTATCATAAGGGAATAAAACTTTTAGAAGACCTCTGTTGTGGCTCACCTGAGGGGTGTACCAGTCACCTATTTTTGCACAGTTTGCCACTTTGTTTGCATTATATTTCTATTTTAAAAACAGATTTCTGTAAAAAACATTGGTGCAGGTGTCTCTTGGTCTTTTTTTAACTACCCACCTGTCACAGATATTACAGAAGTATTAGAAAATCTCTTTTTCAGAACAGCCTTGCCATTACCATGTTCTGAAAGTTTCTATTGTAATACCTCCAGTTGATAATAGAGGAAACCAATAGTTCTGCGTAAACTTACGCAGTAAGAAAAGTGATTTAGAAACAAAGGTAGCACTAAAAAAAGCCCAGTTCTGGTGTCCAGTGACTGTAGAAACCTTTACTTGTGTTAGTTAATTCTTCAGAATATCCTGAAATAGATGTGTAAGCTTATTTTCAAAAGCTTCCTGCCAAAGAAGAGTAACAAATAATGGTTGGTTTTGTTATACTCTTTAATTTTACAGCTCTGTATTTACTTTTTTTTGTTTGTGTTTTTTTTTTTTTGTCTTTTCAGTTGTGCATGTACCTGTTTGAACTGCGAATTCCTGCATATAGCATCCAGCAACAGAAGCTGGTGGGTTTTTGTCTTTAGTGAATCAGCTGAATTGTAAAACACCCACATAGTTGCGTGTTATTAGGGTTCAAAAATCGTAGCTTTGCTCACAGTACTCCAAGTTCTGTGTTAATGTAACAGATTTCACTGTGATTGTTGCTAGAACTTTAAAAATTGTCTGTTTAACAGTGATTTGTAAACAGATTTCTGAGAAGTTTTTAGACTGATTGCACATGCTTCCAGGTAGTAACTTAGATACAGTATCATATGAATCCAGGTGTTGTTGAAGAGGGTGTTTGAAGAGTAAGGTCTCTCTCAAGCAGCAGATGAAGGAAATGATTCTGTTTAGTCACTTGAGGGTTTATTTAAAACAGGCTTTAATGGCATGTTTGAAGCTATTAAGTGAAGATGAGTTCGCCTATTTAATCTTGATTTGAGTTTCGTAACAGTGTGTCAGTGTTAGGAATGCCTCTATTCACCAAACCAAAATCACACATGGGGGAAGCTAAGGAAAAAGACTTCTTTGAGGAAATGGTTCTTTATAGTTCTGTCATATTTAATCCCAACTACTGTAGTTTATGTACTGTATAGTACAGTTGATATACTCTGCTTGTATTTACGAATACCAGTTTAATGTTTTGGTTTTTGTGTGGTTTTCTTGATATGTTTTTTTCCAGTGGCAGATGCGGCATTCAAAACAATCCCATTGTCCCGAATGGGAGGACAGAAAGAGCTGGGATCAAAGGAAGCACAGCAGCAGCCGGAAGCGCAGGAAAAGGTCCCAGAGCAGTGGACGAGAAAGCAAGCACTATAAACCAAATCACATTTCAGAAAGGTATAAGACTCTGGATTGAGTAGCACTAGTGTTTTGTATCATGCCTAAAAAAAATCCATTTTCAAGATAAGAGTTTTTGAATGCCCGGAGTTGGCAGTTCCTTAAGATTTGGTTCACTTAAGGCAAGATGGTTGGTTTTGTTACCACAGTACCTGAACCGTTCTTTAATAAAACAAGCAAATGTTCCTAGTTTATTTCACTGCTGTCAGTTAGGTATTGGTATGGAATATATCCAGTATTAAATTTCAAGTAAAAACTGTGCCTGTTCCTTTACTTAATGTGAACAAAAGGGAGATAAGGTTTGTTTAATCATTTAATACAATGGTAAGTACAAGTTCTGCTTACTAATTTGGAAGTGGTTTGCTTTTTCTCCCGCACTACTTTCACTGGAAAGATGCGTTTTCCTGTTGTGTTTTTTTCATTGATAAGATTCCATCGAATTCTTTTAAGAGCTCTTTGCCTCACTGGCCTTTTTAAAGGTTATTTTTCTGTGCAAAAGATCCTTGTTCCAGATACTCGGGTTTTTAATGTTTACTGCAAAGCACTAAGAACAATTCTACTTCTTTCAGTCTCCAGGTTTTACTTTTAACACTTTGAAAGCATAGAAGGGGATTATTGCTGTACAAAGAGTGGTTTGTCCTATGACTTTGGAGATTGTAACTGAGTTCCTTAGTGTATTTTAGGAAGTGTTGCTTCTTTTTAGGTCCAGGTTCCTTGCTTACTGTGCAAACATTATATACTGTGGACATAATATATTGTTCATGTGGATGGCTGCTATGTATTTGAGACTGACAATGTTGTTAGACTCCAAATAAAGTAACATCAAAAGCTTCATGATTTTTGGGGAGGGAGTCAATTAGAAAACATTTTTGGTGTAAAGACAGGTACTATTTAACTCTGTAACTCGGCTCAAGTCACTTATCTTGTTGGAACCTCAAGTTTTGGAAGTGGAGAACATTCACTTAAAATATATTTTCAGTCATTATTTGGACGATAGAGCCATAAATGAAAGAGACCATCATGACCGGAGATATGTTGAGGAATACAGAAATGACTTCTGTGAAGTATATGACCACAGGCATTATCACAGAGACTATGAAAAGAGTCACCATCATCACTATAGCAAATCCTCTGGTCGGAGCAGGAAAAGTAGTCATAAAAGGAAGCATAAGAGGCATCATTGCTCCAGTCACCAATCGCATTCGGTATGAGTAATTTTTAACTTTATTATTAATGAATTAGCGGTAATAGACTTCTTAAGTGAGTGCTAGAACTACGGTTCATGATCACACTGTTTTAAGAAATATTACTGAAAAGGAATGTGTAGTTGAGTCCATTTGTGAGCGCATGAATATGTTCTTAGTTGAGAGTTTTGAATTGGGTTGGGGGGTGGGATTATCATCAGTACTAGTTATACACTAGGATTAATGTGAAAAATGCTGTTTCAAAGTTGAAGGCAGGTAACTATCCTATTTCAAAGTACAATTGTCACTGTCAAGTTTTAGAGCATAGTGAATTATGTTATTTCAGGTAGATGGAGGTGCCATCCATCCTATTACTAAAAGTAATTAAAGTGACATGCCTTTTTAATGTTAGCTTAATTGGAAGTATGAAATGTGCGTGTCTGGTAAATTGATAAGAACAATTCTACACCTGATTCCAGCTAACTTTGATAAGCCATGTTCCTGGCCAGTGGCTGCTAATGTCTTACTGAAGATGGAATAAGTTTGCTGCTTGCCTTCTTTGAAGGCATGCTCTCTGAGTTTCTCATTATTGATGTGTTGCCCACTGATACATCTTCAGCTCCAGGTGGTTTCTGTCCCATTTCTGCAATAGAAACAGCAAATTGTGTTGGATTATACAATGCAAATTAAGGACCTCAGAGTAATTTTTCTTCTCTCTCTACACATGAGGGAAGTAAAATTACTTGGTAGTTTTTTATATTTAGATTACATGAAGTGTATGTTCTAATAATAGAAACATTTCACCTGACTGTAAGCTTAGATATGTAAATAAATGCTGTTTTTTGCTATTTGCTAGCAGAGTATTAGTAATAGCGATGTTGCAGTCTTAATCTGTCTTCAATTAAGCGACTGTTTGCAAAACAAAATTGTATTGTTTTTTTCTGTTGCTTTTATCACTTTAAGTATTTATCTGAAAATCTGTTCCTTGCCATGTTTTTCTTCTGTAACATAAACTGTGCCCTGTGAATTTCTGGGGACTGAATTTGAAATTGCTCCTGCCAACTGTTCGTGGCCTGGTGTGTAACTGAATGCCTGAATATCTCCCCGCTGAATGAATTGCGTATTCTGCCCTGAATTCACTCTGATATATTGATTGGCTGGACGATCTTGGTGCCGTTTCCAGAAGAGTCACCGAAGGAAAAGATCCAGGAGTGTAGAGGATGATGAGGAGGGTCACCTGATCTGTGAAAGTGGAGACGTTCTAAGAGCAAGATGTATAGAACATTTTTCAACACTTTTAAAAAACTTTTCAGCAAAAAATCTGTTTAGTATAGTATGTCAGAGGAGGGGGGCTAAAGAAATCTTCATTGCTCTTTTGTTCTGTTTTTTTTGTGCTTTTTTGTTTTTTTGCATATCTTCTTTTCTATAGAATTTAAATACTATGTTCAAAAAGTTCCGATTAGTAAATGAATCTTGAGATTAGAACAAGAGATAGGTTTTTTTTTTTGGCTAACTGTTTTCATGACACCTGTTCCACTAAGATAATGCATTCAGATGCTGATATTTAAAGTAATTATGTTTTTGTAATGCCACATTTTTAAATCTACATTAATAATGCTCGTTGTTGAAGTAGTTTTATAATTCTAACTTGTGTTTGTTCTTTGTAGATGAAATCGTTGCGACTTTAGGAGAAGGAGCTTTTGGAAAAGTAGTGGAGTGTATAGATCATGATATGTAAGTGTTGGTTATCTCTATAAGGGGATCTCATGACAAAAGATGCTTCTTAGCTCAGAAATTAAGGCTCAGAGATGTTTTCTTTGAAGGAAAGTTGCAATTCAAATGAAGTGGTGCAGTATATTTAAGAAGGAAATTATTCTGTTTCTGAGAGCTACCTTCTAAGCTTTTTTAAGGCTCTTCAGTCATCTCTTCCAATACTATAAATGTTTTTTGTTTCTTCTATTGCTTTTTCTAAGGCTTATAAAAATCCCTGCCCCTCCCAAACTGTGTAACCACATGGTGCAAACTGCTAATTACTAAGATGTCATCTGCTCTTTTTAAAGAGGGAGAGCTATGTTTTGCTTCATCATGTTTTTCTGTTAGTTCTGTAAGTGCTGTTGCCGTAACTAGAGAATGTGAGGGTATAGAAAGAGTTTAGAATTGATTTGGGAGACTGACCTTTAGAAGATAACACATTGAGATGCTACAAAAGTATTTTTGGTTCTTAGTAAAAGCAATTGCTTCAAAGCAGTTACTTGGAATTGGTTGAGCTGTAAATTTATTCCCTCAGTCCCCCATAGTCAGAATTATCCTTTGAAGTATTTCTGAGTGCACAGTACTGCAGTATCCAGTCATTTGTTGATGGAGTGGTTACTTCCATCTGATGGCATGTTTGGTGGAGGAGAAGAAAATGACTTTATTTCCACTTCTGTATGTACTAGAAGTTTTAAATAGTTAGTAAAACTCACTGGTTTAGCCATGTGTTACGTATCTGCAGTTCTGTGACATGGGTCTAGTGGTTTTTTTTCCCTCTGCCTTTGGTTGGTTGTTCTGTCATTTCACAAGTTAAGTGTTCAGGAGCTTGAGATGCTGTTGTGAGGACAGACAGTACTCTCAAGTTGTTAGAATCTAAATAGCTCTACAGAGACATTTAAAGATTGAGAGTGAATTGAATACAGTGAACTATGTGTATCTGTGTTCCATTTAAGTAATAGTCTTATTGTTTGAATGTTACACTAAGTGCAGGTTAGTTTTCACTGGTACAAAATACTCAGAATCTAAACTTCAGAATTGATTCAGATCCCCTGGTTCCATAGGAGCACTGGAAAAGAGCCAGAACAAGTTGTGCAAGTTGCAGGGAAAAAAAATCTCACATTTTTTTGGTACTTACCTCAAATGAGACCTTTGATACATTCATAAGTAATCTTGTAGCTGGATTCCGCATATTTATTCTACCGTAGATAAGACTATGTAGTTAATGTAGCATATACTGTCAGTATTTGACAAAGGAAGGATTAGTATTGCATTTCTTTATAAAAGCAATTCTAGTTGAGTGCAGTGTGCTTCAGTTAAATTCCCCTAATCCAACTCATAATTCTCTCTGACCTTTAGTCTTCCTGGGTTGTAGGTATTTAGCAGTAATTGATTGTTTGTGATGCTTTTTCCTTTCTTTTGAAGGAGAGGAATGCACGTAGCAGTTAAAATTGTGAAAAATGTTGGTAGATACCGAGAGGCAGCCCGTTCGGAAATACAGGTGTTGGAACACTTGAACACCATGGATCCAAGCAGCGCTTTGTAAGTATGAAATTAGAATACTCAGCATACTGACAATTTGCAGAAGATAATTAGTTCATAAATTGAGTTTTGTTTTTATTCTTCTTTTTCTTTTTAAGCCGCTGCGTCCAAATGTTGGAATGGTTTGATCACCATGGCCATGTTTGTATTGTATTTGAGCTACTGGGACTTAGTACTTATGACTTTATTAAGGAAAACAGCTTTCTGCCGTTTCATATTAATGACATCAGAAATATGGCTTATCAGATTTGCCAGTCTATTAACTGTAAGTAAAGCTCAAAACTCTTATCAAATATATTTGGGGTTGGTTGGTTTGTTTTACTTTAGGAAATGTTGTATTAATTTTGGAATACTGTTCTTTTTTTCCTTGTAGTTTTGCACCATAATAAACTAACTCATACAGATTTAAAACCTGAGAACATCTTGTTTGTCGAGTCTGATTACATAGTGAAGTACAATGCCAAAATGGTAAGTTTGTTCTTTGTTTCTCCCACCTTGAATTGGGCTACTTCTGTCTTTATCTGAACTTCTCTAAAAAGCATGTGTAGAAATGTTGAGTGATAGAGATTTTCCTATGGTTTGGGTTGGTTTTTTGTGCTCTTTGATATATACTGCTTTTCTGCTTTTCATCTGGTTACTAGAGTTAAGTGCTTTGCTGTTTAACGAAGGTCTGGCATTCATAGGGAGCATTGTGTTAATGGCTTTGAATTTATCCAGGTTTTCTCCTTCATATTTCTTAAGCCATTTGATGTCAGATCTTCCTTTCTGTGTGATTACCGTGGAGGCTGAAGTTCCTGTCAGTTTTGCAGTCCTTGACTTAACAGCTAAGATGAATTTTCTGTTTGTCATCAACATGTGATACTTACGGTTGGGTAGTGTTATAGTTGGCACAGGCCCCAAATAGGACTGCTCTGACCAGTGTCTTGTAAGTCTAAGAAAACACTAAGACACAGTGTTAGGGTGAGAACTTGTCTGCGCAAATCGTTTTGAGCACTGGCAGGAATTAAAGTTCTCGCTGTTCTTGTTTTGAAGTGTAAAAACTCAGAGACAGGAAAGCAGCGTGGACTTGATTGCCTCTGATCTGTGCATAAGGCTTGATTTTATTTTCTTATTTTAGAGCTAAAATTATATAAATCAGGGTATGCACCAATGAACAGAAAAAGGCAGGGCAGAGAGAACAGCTAACTGAAGTTAATTTGAAGGTTAGCAATAGAAGAGTTACTTGAGGAAAGGTTTTTATTCAGCTGTTTGAAGTATTTTGGTTAAACCACTTTGTTACCCGCTCCTCCTCCTCCTTGCAGCTTGAGCTGAGTAGGAACTGATGTATTTTGAAGGAGTGTTTTACTACATAGGTTTAATTTTTAGCATTTAATGTTAATTGGAATTTTGAAGATTATGTGATGAATAGCTTTTGGCTAAGCATGCTTTTAAATACTAACAGCATTTTGATTTTCTTGCAGAAGCGAGATGAACGCACTTTGAAAAACACAGACATCAAAGTCGTTGATTTTGGAAGTGCAACTTTTGATGATGAACATCACAGTACATTAGTGTCTACAAGACATTATAGAGCTCCTGAGGTTATTTTAGGTCAGTAGAGAGTTTTTAATCTTCTCACAATTACAGTTCATTCAGATGTTTACTCCGTAAGCTGGAGTAGTTGCTCATGGTTCTGGTAATTCAGTCACCTCTCATGGATGGTGGTGGCGTTCTTGAGAGTAAACAGTAAAAAAATAAATACTCAAAACAGAAGTCCGGATGTGTTCCTTTACCCACTTTCTCCCACCAAGGTTTGGGGAGAGGTATGGAAGGGGGGAAATGGGCAACAGTAAATGCGTAGAAACAGGGCATATGCTTTGTGGATTACAGGTTTTGAGAATATATTAAGCAGTAAAACATGAACTCTGCCTATTTTGCAGCACTGGGATGGTCACAGCCTTGTGATGTTTGGAGTATTGGTTGCATTCTAATTGAGTATTACCTGGGATTTACAGTGTTCCAGGTATGTGCATACAGTTAAACTGAATGTTTTTGTTAGACTGCCGATTTTGATTGTTTTATGACATGTACTTAACTGTTACTGTAAAAGGCATAACCTTACAGGCTGTTTAAGGATTATATAGATTGTAAAGACAGCACGCCTGTATGAAGATGTGATGTCTTGGATATATCCTTCAGACTATTTAAGGCTATCTGTTTTGGCTTTCTGGATGATAAAGCCTGTATAGAGTCTGAAGGTAATGCTGGAATTAAGAGTAAAGAAAACGTACTCATACAAAACTTGGCTTATGAACTCTGTTGTTCAGGGGGCATCTTAACTGTAGAGTGTGCTATATAACAAGCTGCATTGTGTAATCTATTTGCAGTAATTTAAGGCATTAATGTATAAAGATACTGTGACAGTATTCTGGCAAACATCTCGGTTTTAGATTACTTGTTACCTGAGATTATAAACATGTGATAAGTACATTTATTGCTTTTTCCACACAGACACATGATAGTAAAGAACACTTGGCTATGATGGAAAGAATACTAGGGCCTCTGCCAGCTCACATGATCAAGAAATCCAGGTAAGTTATTACAGAAGAAGCAGGTTTCCTAATATTTTACTATTCAAAGAGAAATCTTAAAGTTTTCATTGTTAGCTACGCGATTCTAAAGATCAAGAGACTTCCAGGCTTCTTTTTACCTATTAGTCTATTGCAAGAAATTGGTCAGATTTAGGTGAAATAATTGACAGTAGTGCTCTCTTCTGGCTTTAGTGTTAAGTGCTGCTCCTTAAAGACATTTGGGAATGTTCAGTGAAACACCTGAGAGCATCTGTCTCTTGTTTTCTATATAATCTCGCAATGGTGATGAAAAAACAACAGCTCTCTGAATAAATAAATAGCTGTTAGGTCCCAAATGCAGGGAAATTAGGGTGTGCAGGAAAACTTCCGTGGTGTTTCAGAACTTCTGAGAAAAGCATGTGCCTTCACTTAGTGCACTAATGTTATCTTAACATTACTTCCCTTGTTCTGCAGGAAGCATTATTTCCACCATGACCAGTTGGACTGGGATGAACACAGCTCTGCAGGACGCTACGTTAGGAGACGCTGTAAGCCTTTAAAGGTAGGAGACAACACTTTTATTACTTTGTTAGGTTCATGGTTCTGAAGGATCTCTTTAAAATACTTCCTTTTATTTTCTTTCAGGAATTCATGCATTGCCAAGACACAGATCATCAAAGACTCTTCGACCTTGTTCGCAGGATGCTGGAATATGATCCAGCCAAAAGAATTACTCTTGATGAAGCTTTGCAGCATCCTTTTTTTGAACCATTAAATAAGTAAATTCAAAGATCTTTTATGCTTCTTCAAGGAGATTTCCTAGACTGTGTCAGTCAACAGAGGTTGCATGAAACTTTTGTAAGCGTTAAATTATTTTGTACAGTTAAGTCTGTAAATAATGCCATGTTTTGTATAACTGTTATGTTTACCTTGTTGAGCAGTTGTAGTCTTATGGGTAAGTGAAAAATAAAAGTAATTTTCATTTTTAAAAGCTTTTCTCTCTGAAGCTGTAAGCCTCTGCCTTTGTGGATGGGGTTTGCTAAACATCTGACTTCAGGTGAGGAGTCTGTGCTAGTCCTGAAACATTTAGTAATTTGAACTATCTTCCATATAATCATAGAGAAAAGATTTGAGATTTGAAGGGCTGAGGCTATCTAATCATGCTGTATAGTATGTTGTGATAGCATTCTGAAATATTGGTTGTGTGTATTCACAACCTCTTCTGTGGGTCACCTTCTGTCAAAGAGCATGTGGTGCTCTGGCTAACTTGTCTCTGGAAGCTTGTCTGATGCTTTCAGTGTTAAGTATTTATAGGTAATTTTTTTTTGTCAAGGTCTGAAAAGTAACATTTCATATTTTCAGTATTGTTTTAATTCATTAAAGATGAGCATTTTAATGAAGAGTTTTAGAGGAGTTGTACTGCCCCTGGAGAAAAACGCAGAGAAATAAGTGTGTGCTACAGATTGTCACATAACTAGGCCCTCCTCCTGCAGTAGTAACAAGATCATTACAAAGTCTTCAAATACATATTTCCGTGAAGCTTGATTTCTTGGCAGTGGAGAAACACTCTCATTGGACTGGAAATGGGAAGGAGGGGGACAGGTTCAACTGTGACTCCTGAACTCAGGTGTCGAGAGGAGAAGGGTACTGCTTTCCAAGCCCAGTTGATGCACTTTGGTAGATTTTGCCTTTCCGTGTTCCAAGTTGATGCTTTCCTAGTCTTGGTCAGCGCTTGTCATCCATTTGACGTATAGGAGTGGCTTGCTGAGCAGGAGGAGGGAGCTTCTGGGGTTTGTTCAGGCTGGCTGTAGGTTCAGTGAGTTTTGGCGATTTATTTTCAGTCTTGATTTCACCATGTAAGTCTTTCTTAAGGGAGGAAACGCTGAATTGTTTCAGCTCCACAGGAGTCTTGGCTTCAGGTTTTGTGCTTGCTAAGGGTTGATGTGGGGTAAGATTTTTAAGCTGATGTCCTTGTTTCACTGATGTGGAGGCGGCTTAATTTGCAAGAGGCTCCAGACATGCATATCTGACTTGGGGGTTGAGTAGAGCTGGGGCAGGCTTTGAAAGCTTTATCTTCTGTAGGCGCTGCCCCCTCCTGTGCTTGATTATCTCATAATAGACGCCCTCCTTCATAGGATGTTGATGTTCACATCATTGTTTCTACTCTGCATGACAGAAAACATAATGATTGATACTATCCAGCTCAGTGAGGAGGATGAGGACAGGAGTGAATTCTTTCCCTTGCTTCTGCCCCCATTATTTCCCATCCCACACCTTCAGAGGCAAAGCAAGGGCTTGGCTCAGCCTATCAGTTAAGCAACGCAAATCAAAGGCAGATGGGGGGAAAAAAGTTTATATGCTGCTATAACTATTAAACTGTAGCTATAAAACAGTTCTGTCCAAATTAGAAAGGGTAGGGCTGTGTACTCATGCTTCAAGAGTACTTAGTCTTGGGTAGTGTAGGTATTAAAATGCATTGCACTTGCTAAAGGAGATATGTCCTACAACAATTATGCATTATAAAAACCTGTTTAAATTCTTCCCTTCTCTTAGAAGGTATCTTAACCCATGTACCTCCTGTTGGTTTAGGACCTAAATATAATGGGGGTAGTTGGTAATCTTTTGTGTTTGGATGAAGCTAATTCTACCTCCTTATAGCTGTTGATAAATAATTACAGGATCCTTTTGCATCATTCTCTACGCTTCAGACTTTTTAGCTATTGTGCATTGAAAATATGGTCTGTAAATCTACGAACACTTGAGCCACGCCAGCACCAACCACCTTCATGGCACATCAGTTACACATTTCACTAAACAGGGGTGATGGGACAAAATAAAGCTGAGTGAACAGACCAGACTTGACTCCACAGAAGCTCCCCCCAAGCGATGCTACTGTGTGCGTGCAATCGAAGTCTCAGCAGGCTCATGGCAGGGGATGGAGGGGAGGGGAGGAAAAGACTGCTCATGAAATCCTGGAGTTTTCTTTGATCCTCTGGCACATAGGGAGCAGGAAATGGTGGTTAGCAAAGGATACAGGTAGGCCTGGCTCACTGGTTTGGTAATAGTGGCTGTCAAAAAGCAGCTTGCAATGCCCACCCTGGCAGTCTAGGCACATGGGTACATTTTGTTAATGCGCTTACTAGATTGTGCACTAGTGCCATTTCCTAACTCCTAGGCTTTGCTCATCTGTTGTGAAAGAATTACTCCTAGAAGAGCAGGGCCTTGGGCTAGGAGGCAAAGGGGCTGTGTTTGGATTTGTATACCATGTGCTTAGAGTCTAGACCAGCATTAAGTTAGCTGGGGATGTTTTACAGGCAAGTTCAGAGCTGATGTGATGAAATCTGTAACAGCGAGCAAAAGGCAGGGATTGTTGGCAAAGTCTGAGGTGCTTCGTGCTTGTGTGTGAGCATCGTTTCTCTTGTTCAGAGGCTCCCTGAGGCAGATGCGGCAGTTGGATCTGATAACCCCGGTGAAGACCCGCTGGGATTGGCCATGAGGTCCCTTCCCCGGGCCGGGTCAGGGCTGTGCTCAGGCAGCACAAAACTCCCCAGCGCTTGACGCTCTTTGCGGGTCGCGCTCGTTGGGAGCGCGGGGCCCGTCTGCGGCTCTGCGCGGGGGTATCCGATCCGGCCGCTGAGCCCCGCTGGAGGGAGCCCTCTCTGCGGCCGCCTGCGCGCCTGCCGCCCGGCTCGGCAACTGAAGCGGAGCCCCCCGGTCCCGGGGCCGCCCGCAGGGCACCGCCAGGACCCCCAGGGAAGGGAGGGAGGGGAGCAGGGGGGAAGGAGCGGGCCCCGCGGGGGGGCCGGGCAGAGGGGTGGGATCTGCTCCGCGTAATCCCCGATGGAGGGCGGCGGGCAGCGCTCGGAGCATCCCCCCTTCCCCAGCGCGGGGGGGAGGCGGCGGGGGAGCCGCCGCCCCCCGCTTCCTTCGTTTAAGACCCGGGGCTGGCGGGGCTCGCGGAGGAGAGCGGTGGCTCCGCAGCTGCCGGCCCCACTTCCGCGGCGCGCAGCGCGCAGGGCGGGCGCTGGATGCGCCGGCGGGGGCAGGCGGGCGGCAGCCGAGCGGGACCCCGCGCAGCGGCGCGATGAGCGCGGGCAGCGGAGCCGCGGCGGGCACCGCCACCTCCGCCCTCTGCCTGCTCCTCTCGCTCACCGCCGTGGCCGTGTGCCTGCTGCTGGGCGCCAAGACGGCGGAGCTGCAGGGCCGGCTGGCCGCCCTGGAGGAGCGCGGACCCGGGCCGCTGCTGGACGCGCTGCAGCCCCGCGTGGAGCAGCTCTTCCGAGAGGTGAGTCCCAGCGCGGAGCCGCAGCGCGGACGGACACTTGGGCAGGGCGCTGCGGGAGAGCCCCCGGCTCTCACTGTGGGTCCCGGCGTCTGTTTCCCCTCGGGAAAACTTGCTCCTTTCAGCCAAACTTCGCTCCTCTTTGCTGCCGTGCCCGTTGCGGGCGAGGCGTGGCAGAGCCCTTAGGATTTAAGAGCGAAAATACCCCAGATGGAAAGGCTGCGATTTACGTTCGAGCACACGCGACTCTGTCCCGCGTTCTATTCACCGGCAAAGATAACCCGAGCACCTAAATACTATTTAACTTCTAATGCAATGGACTATAATTTCCTAGATAGCAATTTACAAACACGATGCCTGTTATCTGGACAGCCTCACGCAGAGTATGGTGTGGTCCAGCAGTGCTGAACTGAGTTTTGGCAGGTAGAGAAGATGAGCAACTAGTTTCTTCACGTTCAACCCCAGGGTTTTCTGAGATTATCCAATAAAGATCTCTGTGCTGAAGGATTTCTCCCACTTGAAGGATGATTATCCAGATTATCCACACTTCCCCATAACTAAACCATATCTCCAGGAGAACTTACACTTGATCCCAGGCTTATATTTTTCCCCAGAATCTGGTGTTTAGGTTTGGGGCTTTCCACAGGCAGGGAGTGTGGGGAGGGCTCCCATCACTCATAGGAAATGCTTGAAGATCCCACAGTTGGTTTGCTGGACTTGTGTAAACAGTAGTTCATAAAACACAGCACGGCTCAGCACGGCTACGGGGCTGCCGCAGGACGCTCCGCTGCGATCGATCCTGACATCTGGGGAAGGTTTTACACTGGGATTTGTTAATGGCCTGTCTGGGGTGCGGAACACGGGGCTGCATTGCAGCCATGGAACCTCCAACGTGTAAAAATGTGTTTGTCAGCAGCGCCTTCCAGCTGTGAGCACCTCTGGGGCTGTGCGGGGGATGGATGGAGGCAGCGCTGGTGGGACAAGCCCTCATCCTGCCTGTTGCTGTCCGAGTGACGGTGGGAGCATTCACTCACCTGGAAGCCTGGATAAAAGGGGAACGTTGAGAAGTGTTTTTGTGAAACCCCTGAATACCAGACTAGAGGGGAGCCCGCCAGGAGTGATCACAGCCTAGTTAACGTCTTCTCTCCAGGCAGGAATTACCCTGCCAATCGTGGCAGTTGCTCTGTTCCAATTACTCCAATAAACGTGCTTAGCAATGGGAATGGTTTCTGTGGCACTGCCTAAGATCATGTGCAACCTCTTGCTGAGATTTAGTTAAGTGTGGAAAGCTTGTTTTGTACTGGGAACGCTCAGATGGAGATTATGCAGGGGAAAACAGAGCAAAACCACATAATTGGGTTTCTAATGCAAGAGGGAGCTTGTTGAAACGCTTTGTATGACCAATGTTTTGTCAATACTGAAAGCAAACCTTGAAACGAGTAACAGATTCAAGGAATGAGTGCTAGTGATTGTGCTGTCTATTAATAGTCATTTTAAATGAACTTCTTCATGTATGGTAATGTTTCAGAAAGCTCCTGTCTCTTGACCAAACCCTTCTCTGTTTCATAAGGCTCTTCGCTCATCGGGCGACTTCTCTCCTTTCTGTGCTTGAGAGTTTCTGGAGAGCGAGGGAGTATTTCCATCATCGTGAACATCAACTGGTGCCTGGGGTCAGCTTTTCTGTTAAGTTCTGTGTTGGGCCTCCTTTGAAGTTTGCCACAACATTTCAGAAGTGAAACCAAAGCCCCATACGCTCTCTGTGCATGACCCAGCATACTTTGTTCTCTGTCACTGCCCCAAAAGCATTACTCCATCTACCAGTCTAGGGGTTTGCTGGCGTAATTTATGGCAGAGCTATGTATAAAGAGCAGCAAATATAACACCAGCATGCTGGCTCTGTTCCTTTTAGTGTTGTTTAAATGTGTGGCACGTAAAGGGAGATAGGAAATAATAAAGGGTGAGTGTGTAGTTAAGGCAATGAAAGGCATTTTGGGCAACTAGGATTTCATTTCTGGCCCTGTGAAAGGCATCTGAGAAATTGCTGATTATAATGTGGCGGGGCCTTGCCCTTCCCTTGGCTGTTCCTTTCATGGGACATGCTGCAGGGTCCTGCTTTAATGCCCTCCAAAACATTTCCAACAGTATGGTCTGAGCGTGGTAGCATCTCCACTTGCTCTACATCAAAGCCCCAGTTCGGAGTGTGTCGTTTTCATACAGGAGGGAGAATGTTACCGGGAGGATTATAGAAGCATCCAGTTGTTGTAAACAAAGCAGGACCGTTTCATCCCCAAGGGATTTATTGCCCGCAATAGGCAGACAGTGTTCAGATTAATCAATTTAATGGCAAGAACTATTCAATGGGAGAACAGAGAACTCACTCCAGGATTCAGATCTCCTATTCCCAGGGATGCCTGCTGAACTCAAAGGATGGAAGAGCTCGTTTTCATTTCCTTAAGCACTCTCATCATCCAAATTACTTTAAACAGATCAAAATTGAGCATCTTTCTAACATTCAGACTGCAGGTGGCTGTCGGAAGAGTCTCTGCAGATGCTTCCTTGACACTTTTCCTCAAGGAAAGCCTATGTTTCACAGGAGGCAGCCGGATCATTCTGGTATTTATACTCCCCTTATGGCAACTCCTCTGTCAGGTGCTATGAAACTGTGTCGATACTTTCAGGACCTCTTAGCATCACATCCGAGCAGCTGGAGAGGAAAACCTGGGATTTCAACAACAGATGAAACCATTAAATCCCCAGAATAAAAGGAAAAGAACCTAATGCACACGTAGCCTAATTCCAGAACAGTGTTCAAACATAGAGTGGGTTGTCAACTGTATAAAATTCAAGTCTGAACACCCTGAATTCAGCAAGTACTTGGAGCTTTCTCTCTTGGAAACGTGGGGACTCCAGTTATCAGATTACTGGTTTCTCTCTTGGTAAACAGGTGAGACAGGGCATTCCTGGAGGATATAGAGAGATCGCGGGTGAAGATGAGAGGTTCCCACCCTTGCTGGGCTGCCCCAACCACGCAGCACCGAGCCTGAGCTAATACAACCTACCTGTCATCAGGGCCCATTACCTCAGGCTTGGCAGTGTCCTAAATGCAGGCACGAACATTTCGGTTGGCTTAGAGAGCAGGCAGAGCGCTCACATCTGTCTGCAATATGCCACGTAGACTCTGCTTTAGGTTTGTGAATTCAGATGTTTTCTGGTTGTCTCACTGATGGAGTTTTCACCTTGGGGATAGAAACACTGGGCTTTGGGTTGACCTGAGGTGTGCGAGCACCCCAGTGTCGCTGGCACTGTCCTTCACCTCCTCATCCTTCTACTAAAGAAACCTGTTACACTCCACGTGGCATGAATTTTAAGTATAAAATCAGCTGAATCAGGCCACATCTGCTGTGCAAATATCACGCTGGTACATGAACCCCTGGCTGTTTGGAACCAGCTTCACTGTTGGTTGCAGTGGGGCTTTCCCTGGGGCTTTTGCCTGATCCTGCCACCAAACACACCCTGACGATGCTGACATCTGAACATGGGACTTATGTCAGCATGAATCCAGCCCGTGGTGCTCAGCTTAAGGGACGTTTGGGCTGTGCAGTCTCTGCCTGCTCTGTGCAAGGGATGTAGACTGACCACTTACTGAGAAACGTTTAATCTCTCATGCACTGCCATAGCATGGGGCGTTATCCAAAGAGGCTGAATGCAACAGGATGAAACCATTACCCCTCAGTGGAAGGAAGCGTGCTGGATGTTGGTGTGCACGCACTATCTGCATTTAGATATAATATATTCTCTAAATGGCTCTTTTTGTTCCTTCTCCAAACAGAAACTGGGTGAAGGACTGGCAAAGCTGCGGACGGCGAGAGAAGCTCCATCAGACTGCATGTGCCCCCCAGGTAGGTGCAAGCACACCAGCACAGCCAACACCAAGAGCCCAAGAGCTGCCTGCTCACTGGATCGACAGCACTGAGCTCCTCCTCCCCCATTTTACATAATCCTCCCTATCAAGGAAAATGCATTAAGAAGCATTTCTTTCCAAGCTGAAGCACTCTCTTTAGCTGGGGATTGTTAACGTCTTCCATTGCCTTCCTTTGGCCTGTTTACAGATAAAGGAGTTTGAGGTTTGGACCAAAGCGACATTTGGCTATAAGAATAAAAGAGCAAATAGCTTTACTCTGTTGTGAGCCCTGGGTGTTGGGCCAAAACAATTTAGAAGTGGTAACAAAATCACTGGGGCTTAATGCAAGTGTGATAATTAAAAGCTGCAGCCTCTCTGCCTTGCTCCGGCACTGCCTTGCTGCAGGAAAGCTGTCGCTGACTGTTTAAATTTCCTCCCAGAGTTTAATGAACTTCTTAAACTGTCAAAACTTCCTGTTCTGCTGTGGAAGTGCATGCTCCTTGGAAACAATGAACAGCTTAGATTAGTTTGTAAAGGAATCTCATTTATAGAAATGCTGGGTTAAGTGCGGTGCTGTCATACCCAAGGGCATGAATGACTTCAGGCTGAGGCACTTCAAGCCCTTTCTTTTCACTGAAGCAGCGAAAGATGGGTGAAAGATGTGCAGTGCTTTGATGGGGGAGAGTGCACAGGCCTGTTACAGAGCCTTGCAAGCAGCGGATAGTTCAGTTCTGGTTTTAAAGGGAAAACACACAAATCGTAAATGCTTCATGTAAAAGCAAATAGGCAAATGGGCAGCCTCAGTTTTTCCTGCCACTCTGGATATGGAACCTACCAGAACACACAGCGTTAGTCCGTGCGCACAGGACAAAAAGATGGACTTTTTTCCCCATAATAACCTTGGAAACATTTCAGCATTGATGCTCTTCAATGTGCTGCTTCAGTTTTCTAGTGGAAGGCTCCTCTGGGTGTCCTGTGTGTCTGTATCCAAACCCATCAGCTGAGACACAAACCAAGCTTGTTTTCAGCTCTTCAAACACCAGTGTTCCAATCAGGTTTCTTCCTCCTGATGCACAGACCCAGCCAAGTCTGTTGTCAGCCTCATGTTACTCTGCTGCTGCATCTTGCTCTGGGCAGTGCAGCCAGGGTGCTACTGGTGTGCTCAAGTGGTCAAGAGGCTTTTCCTTTGCTCTGCAGAAAGCAATTGGGATTGCAGAGGCTCTTTTGTGGCCAGGAAAGTCCCAGTTCTGTTCCGGGTCACTGGGTTTGATGGTTGTTGTGTTTGAGAGATGGGGAGAAGAGAGGAGGGAGAAGTTTTTCCCATGTGCTGCTGAAATACTCATTACAGTCATTAGTAACGAATGTCAAAGTAATTGGAAGGAGAAGTGAGTTCCCATGGGTAAAAAACATGGCATCAGGGACTGCTTCTGGCCACCACTGCTGGGGAGCCACGTGCTGTGCTAAGGTGAGGGTGTGCAGCTGAGCTGTTGTGAAGCCTTTCACCTATTTCTGAGCAAATCAAAGGAATCTCTACATGTGTCTCTTTTCCTCTTTCTCTTGAAGAAGGCTGAACTGCTTTCTGGTCTGCAGTTAAAGAGCTTGGTCCTGAAACATCCTGAGAGCTCATGGTCCTCACTGGCATTTGCTGCAGAGCTACAACAGGATTAAAACTAAGAACTAAGCTTCAATTCATGTCCATGCACTAAAAAAGCAGTCTCTGATGAAGGAAATTTCCCACTGGAGGGGATTGGGAGATAGGGAGATCCTGCCTGTTTTGCCCATGGGCAGGGGGAGGCAGGGAGCACGCATGGGCAGCTGGAAGCTGGTGGGCGTCTGAAACACCTGGGTTGGGGGGCTTTCCTCCTCCAGAAACCCTGCTAAGCTTAAGAGTTCTTTTCTATTACTGGATTTAAAGCAAGCCAACCAAAGAGCTGTTGATGGTGATGCTGTCTGCAGCATCACGCCGGTGGTCCCTCCCTGGGTACCTCTTTGGGAAGAGGGGAACTTGGTGCCCTGCAAACCCATGGCAGTGGCAGGAGCAAGCTGTGCTTAGGGCTGGCCTTGTTTTAAACAAGACCCATTATTTATCCTTGAAGCGAGGCAATGTGGAGGTTTATTGGGGTTTGAAGGGCTGAGGGCTGTTGTTAGGGGACCTGCCTTGATAAAATGGATCTATAACCTGTTAAAAGCAGTTTGGGACCAGATGACTAAGGTCCACTTTAGTTAAATAAGGCTTAAATTACTTAGACTACAGCAGAGCCCTAAATCAGTGTTTGTAAAACACACAAACAAAATAAATAAACTCTTTCCCCAGAAAAACAAAAACAAAACTGACCCATTTTGTGCTCTGCACTCAGCCATTTATTTGGCTACAGGGCTCAACTGGGTTGTTATAAAGTAGCTGGACTTCTAAAATGTGACCCTGAGGGCTTTTTGGGGCCAAGATGGGGGGTCCAGGGCTGGTGGCTCCACAGGGGTTGGTGGCCAGCAGAGGGGGCCCGGCTGTTGTACCAAGGCCAGGGAGACATCCTGATCCTTGTGGAAAATAACCATCCTTGGTAAAAAACCTTAACACCATTACTCCTCTGGCTCTGGCACTGGACATGCTGCAAGAAGGTGTCTCTGCAGTTGCCCTCAGCATCTGTGTGCTGCTTGGAGTTGACTTGTTTCCTTTATTTATCCAACCAAAGCAATGGGGGGATGATGACAACAAGTTGGTGTCACTTTGATTCCTTTGTGGTTTAGACATTTCTATGTCTGAAGAAAAGGGAAGCATCCTTGGCGGGGTTTGGGCAGCTGGACCAGGGTGGTTCGGGCTCTGAAATGCTGTGATGGGTGGGTTGGTGGTGCTGTGATGGGTGTTTTGCTGATGCTGTGATGGGCGGGTTGGTGACCCGGTTCCAGTCATACATGTGGCCTTTTGGTGTCTCCAGCTACGTGGGATGGGGCCGCAGTGGTTGCGTGCTGCTGGCGCCGGGCAGGCCCAGGACAGGCTGTCACCATATGTTGGCTCGCTGTGAAACAGCAGCTCAATACTTTTATTATTGTCAATCCCAGGCCTGTAATGTTCCACAGGGAGGCCCTTCGTCCCCATCGCTTCAGCCTCTTTCTCTGGTGGGATCCTCATGGACTTTGCTGCAAGATAAAATGCAGCAGGTGCAGGAACACTTGTTTATGTGGCATTTAGGGCAGCGCTTGGAGGTGGCTTGTAAGCAGGACTAAACCTCCATGCTTCCAAACACTTTGTTTTTCAGTTGTGTGATTGTGTTCTGGCTGCCTTTTTATATCTAATTTATAAGGAGTCTTTTATTTCCCCCCCCTTGTGTTTTTAAGCTCAGACTTTCAAAACGTGGTGCAAAAGGTTCCTGTTAAACACAGTATTTGCCATAGGGTCTATGAGAAGGTCCATCAAGAGCTCAAGGTGCTGAATGCCTGAGAACAAATCTTCTTAAATCCAGTTAAAGAAGGTTTAAAACAAAGCTGGTCCATAGAGAACACCCTTCCCAGGAGCTGGTGCTTGCTGTATTGCAGACTGAGGGTGTGAAAATCTCCAGCTCTCACACTGTGTATTTCAATGTGCGCGTTGTGTTCCCCTGTGCCTCTTTATTGCGCGGTACCTCCTCAGGCTTTGCACTCCAGAGCCTTAACTCCGAATTTCCTGGCTGCCGGATTACGCATATTTCTCTCTTCGTGTCGTGTGCTTTTGAACGTATGTATAGATTACAAAGCAGTGTGAATATGTTCAGTGTAACCTGATGTTCCAGTTCATATGTGACAAGTATTTCCCAATAATGGCTTGGCAGCGGGAAGAGCGGAGTGGTACTGCGGGACGGCCGATTGCTCCATGGCTCGGCAATTCAAACCATGTGTACCGGGGGAAGGCGAGCATTTCAAACCCTCCCCACGTCTGCAGACTCAGCAACAGCAGAGGCTCTCTTGCTGTGCTTATTTTGATTTGTATTTTAAAACAATATTATTATTTTAAGTGTTTATTTATAATTTTTAGCCAAACTTCATGCACAGGGATCAGCTTTCTCCAGCTCGCTCAAGTTTGGCTCCTTCCTCTCTATGGTTCCCAGACACTTGAAATGTCTGCCTAAGTTTTGCTGGTGTAAATGTTGTCTCCAAGTGTCGTTCCCTATCTGCCTTCTCCCCGGTTGTCTCCCCAGGTAATTAGCACAACAGAATTCCCCTAATTGCTGGAGATCAAGGAGGAGAGGGCTCTGCTTGCTTTGTTGTCCTGACAAACGGCAGATGTTTTCCAGCAGCCAAATGGGATGCGCTGAGCTCTGGTACTGCCAGCTCTTTGTTTCGCACCCTTGCGTGATAGCAGCTCCCTATTATTGCTCTCATCTTACATCTTCAGTACCTGGATCTGTAGTGCTGTGTTTGTGAGCCATGAGGCCTTCAGGATAGTCAAACAGATGTGGAAAAATATCAAATGAAAGCGAGTGTTTCTTTTATAAATTAGTGATGATCTCTGCTTTTCTGGGTTGCTTTGCATTTATAGACATTAGACATCTGAAGTATTCCTGTCACCTCAAGAAGCATTACTCTGCCTACTAAAACCATTGAAACTCAGTATTTTTCTGTAATCTCTATGATTTAGAATGAGACAAAGAGCTTTACAACATCAAATGTTTCCTAAACCCTCCTTGCCTCAGTTTCCCATACCCCACCAGTCACTTTGCTTCCGTAGGGTTTACTTTCTCAGTCTGACTTTGCCCGCAGGAGGCTCAGATATTAGAATTACAGCCTTAGTATAAACAGGGATCTTTCTTGCACTGAAGTTACAAACGCAATCAGAATTCTCTCCTGCATGGAAAAAACTGTGCCAGGATTGTAAGAAATGAGCCAAAAGCCAAGCACTAAAGCATCTAAATAACACAGAACAACTGGCTGGGATGGACTTTAGACAAATGGTGCCATTTAAATGCAGGCGCTTACTTTGTCTTCAGTGTGTTTTCGAGTCTTACCCCTTTGGAAACCCAGTCTGATGGCAGATCCTAGCAGCTATTGGGAAAGTGCTCTTTGAGCACAGAAATCACTGCTGGCTACTGTCCATCAGCTGCTTCCTGGTGACCAATTCCCAGTCCCTTCTGGGTATTTGTGGAAGGCCCGGAGGACATCTGGAGCCGTGTCTGCATGCCACATGTGCAGGAGCCGACAGCCGCTTTCTCCCGGGAGCTACCTGGGATGGGAACGGATACCCTCCATCTTCTCACATGGAAGGTTCTGGAAAGCTGCACCACAGAATAGTGGGCCCCCATCTCATCCTTGGGAACCTTGAAGCTCTGCTCAGGGAGCTGTTGCGTGGCTTCAGGACTCTCCATCGATGGAAAATTAAGGGTTAGGGGGTTGTTTTCCTGAGTGGTTGCAATAGATGGAAATAAATGGAGGAAAGAGAGTCTTGCTTGGTTTGGCTCATGTGTGTGTTGTGCACTTCAGGGTGCCAGCCAGCAAGTGAGAAGGAGCCCGGAGTCCCTCTTGAAAGGAGAGGAATGATTTTCTCATGGGTTGCTGTGTGTCCAGAGAGGGTTGGTGGCAGCAGCCAGGTATGTTGTGGCAGTGTCAGAGGGACTTCTGCTCACACTGGTTTGCTTTTCCCTATTGCAAAGACACTGTTGGCACTGCTCCTTACCCCAGCCAAGGAGCTCATGGTGGTGCAGGGAGACAACCAGGTATGCAGCAAAGGGGAGGTCTGAGGCTGGGAATTTGGGGACTGCCCTCAAACCAAGCTCTCCAGCACACTGGTGTCCAAGGGAAGGCACATCCTCTGCTCAGCACCCATCCAGACAACACCCTACCAGATCAGCTGCTGTGTCAGCCACCAGTGACATTTAACGTCCTACCAACGTGACATTAAATGCTGGATGTGACCAGGACTTTCTGAGGCAGGAAATAGCGTGGTACCAGTGTTATTCCCAGAGCTGGCAGCGCCTCTGACATGGAGTCAGAGACGTGAGCTAAAAGGCAGTCTGGCTTCAAAACCACCGGCGCAGGGAGATGGGCTGGAGCCATCTCCCAGTGAGCCTGTGGCGGGATTTATCCTGGTGGCATTTGGTGCAGCTCCTGTGTTTGAGCACGGAGGCCCAGAGCAGTGCATCAGGAACCAGCCCTTTCCCAGCAGCATTCATCTTGAGACCACTTCAGCAAAAATTAATTAAAACTGGTGACATCAATGGGAGAAGGCTTTGAAAATTTATTTTTTCTGAGTCTGTCAAAGTTATTTTGAGGGTAATGAAAACTACAAAAATAAACCTGATGGCCATATCCTCTGCGAGAGGCTCTGTGCAACTCTATCTGCGCCTCAACATATGAAGTTATTTATCTAGGCACAGATATTCTCTGCTGCCAGCCCCTTCAGCGCTGCCTTTCCAGAAAGGAGGCTCTGGAGCAGGTTGGTTCAATGCTCAGGGACTGACTCACCTGGGAGTCTCCCATCAGCTTCCAGTTGGTTTCTTCCCCTTTCTTGTTCATTGATGGATTAATGTCACCCACGTGAGCAGCGACTTGGCTTTGATTATTGAAAATAGACTGTGCTTGGCGTGGTACCTGCTGTGTCTCCATCCCATTGAGCTGATGGTGCTGTCATCTCTTGTCCATCCTGGGTGTAACAGGATGGGAATGTGCTTCAAATCCAGCCTGCTTTAGGTTGATGTTATCATTCATGCAGCGTTGATAGAAGCAGGTTTTAGCACAGAAATGATTTTTGGGCAGTCAGCTACCGCTGATGAATTCCTGAAGCAATAGCTGCCTTATTTCTCTGACACCAAGAAGCTCCAGGTTGGTGGTTCATGACTTGCATTGAATGGATATATGCTGCATAGTAAGCATGATCACCTACACACATGGCTGGGAGTGCGTAGATAGCAGCAGGCAAAATCCGGCCAGAGCAGAGGGGCTGTATCACCGTTAAGCCTCTGCTCTTGCTGCACTGGATGGGTGTTGCTTCATTCCACAACAGGTACTATTAAATAGCCATCCCATGGCCTCTTTCAGGGAGCGCCAGCCCAGGGAAACGCTGGAAAAACAGCCCCACCAAGCTCTGCCATTGGCTTCCCACTTGGGGTGCTGGCTGTGCAGGAGCCAGCCATTGAACTGACCATACCATGCGCATGGATGAGGTACACCAGTGTCTGAGTGACAGGTCCTCATGGCGACATGCTGCAAGGAGAAGCAGCATGAGGAGACAGATTCAATTGCTGATCTTATTTTAATTGCACCTGTCCTGCCGTGGTCAATCAGGCAGTGAAAAGGTTGGAATTCTCTCTGCTTGTCTAAATCGGACCGAAGGGACAGCAATTGTCGTCGTTTCCCAGCTATGAGCCCCTGGTAATCCCATCAGGCAGCATCCAGCCCTGCGGGGGGGCAATCATCTCTGCAGCACCCCAAGCACGAGCGTGGTGGGCGCAAGCCTTTGTGCTGTGCAGCCTTGCAGGTTGTGCTCACATGGGTTAGTGACCTAATTAAACCTCCACCTGCTCTTCGTTTGTCACCATCGAGCCTTGTTTTATCACGTGGCAGAAGATGTGCCGGTGCCAAGATACTCCTGAGCTCTCAGGCTTGGCAGCATCTGCAAATCCATCGTGCTTCTTGGGTTTCACCCCTGCGGCAGATAGATTGAGCTCTTTGGCCTTTTGTACAAGCAAAGAGCCGCTGGCAATGCAGGGGATGGCAGGTCCTGAATGTCCCCTCCCTGCCCAGCTTCTGCTTGTTTGCTGCATTTAATGTGCCCTAGAGAGAAAACTGCGTATGCAGGGTGAATTGAGTGTAGCCAGGGGACACATGGAGTGGGCTCCATGGGTTAAGTGCTAATTGGAGCCAGAAATCCACCTTTTCCCACAAATTGGAGTTGGGGGCGTATTTGTGAAAGACCTCGCATTCCTGTTGTATGGTTGGAGCAGGGATTTGAGGCTGCGTTGATTGCATTTGAAGCTGTTGTTCATGTTTCTGGCACTCTTTTAAATTGGGTCTATTTATGTAATTATTTATTGAAGACATTAAGAGAACTTGGCTCCCACTGAACAGCGTCTGCCTTTTTGGTTTATTTTTGCAAACTGACTGCAATCATGGCGAGATTGAAGCCAAGAAAAGCCAGTTTTTACCTGGGCTGTGCGACGCAAACTACTTTTTAATCCCCTTGAGTGACCCCATGACAAGAGCCACTGACCCCTGATGACAGAGGACTTCATTCATCAGAAAGTCCCTTTGGTGCCAGTTGACTGGGACCAGTTATATCAACACAACTCAAGTGGTGGACTTGGCTCCAGCCCACAGCTGATGTTTCATATGTACTTGCAAGAAACCCTGTGTTTCTCACTTGGCTTCTGGCTCTTTGTAGCATGACCATGGTCGTTGGCTGTACACGCAGCACATGGGTGGACCTCTTCAACTCAATCTCTATACACCGCATAGAAATTATACCCCTCATGCTCCAGTCTCTTAGGCATCTTCCCAGGAAGTATGACATGGGGAGGGAAGTATTTACAAAGAACATTAAATAGGTTCGACGGAGTTCCCAACCATCTGCGTGCTTGTGGTCAGGCTTCTAAAAAACCCCACTACTAGAGATGAGGCCTATCAGTGCAGGACATCTGGAAATGTTTCCTTCTGGCTCAAGCTTGTCTGGGTTTTCTCCCCATTTTGTGCTGTCTCTGAGCCATCCCCATTCGTGTTACTCCAGCATGCGGCGTGCTTGGAGCAGGAGGATCGAGCGGGTTTGTGCTGCTTTGCTGCTGAGAGAGGCTGAAGAGCTTGGATGAGATGTTGAACAGATTTTTCTCTTCCCCTGCAGATCTGTCTGGAAGATGGGAACAGTTGGTATTGATCTGATCTGCTGCATATTTTGGGAAGCTTTGGCAGTAACTACTACCAAATAATGATGCTTTTGAGTCCCTATTGTGCAAACATTCAAATATGTTCAACTGTGTTGTGCAGAGGCTCTCTGCTCAATCAGGACCATTTTAATTGCAAAGATGGGTCCTGATAGGGAACTGTAAGGAATGTATGTCCTGTTTCTGAAGAGAAAGCCTGGGGTTTGGGCTACTGGCAGCTGCGTTTGGCTTGTCTGGTTATTTATTGGAGCGGGACGAGATGGGAAGCATGCTGTTGGTAGTGGGCTGTGTGCTGTTAGTGCCGATGTTGATGCTTGTCTGTGTCACGGATACAGGGACTTCTCGTGTGCATTTGCTTCTTGAAAGTTTTGTCCTAAACCTTGCATCCTAAACCACGGCTTTTCCAGCTCAGCCCTGGAGGGCTTGAATCTGGGGTCATCCTCCCTATTAGGGTGACTGCTGTGTGTGGGTCTGCCCTTGCCCTCATCCTTGGCATGCTGGAGTGTGGTGCAAAGGCAGAGATGCCCTGATCCTGGCCACAAGTTGCATGTGCTTTGCTTCTCTGCTGTATTTTCTTCTCTTTTAATAATTTTATTTGCATCTATCCATTTTGTAGATGTGAACTGTATGAAAGTCTTATTTTAATTCCAAATATACGATTCAACTCCCCAGGAAGGGGTATTTAAGTCTGACTTAGGAGTTTATACCACTTTGACTTGAAGGATAAAAGCACTATATTTTATCTCCTTGAGGGTTGCTTTACTGTGAATAAAGCCAGACTTTAAGGAACTGCATTTCATTTTCAGAGTGAAAAGATTCACAGTCTTTACCCTGTTTCTTCTCACAGACATAAGGTCAGAGAGCATCAGTGCCTTGCAGCATCGCTGGGCACTCGGTGCCGAGGACAGGCAGCCGTGCTGGGGATCATCAGGCGGACAGAGGAGGTCTGGAGTATCTGAAGAAGCAGCAGCACAACCACCCCCCTTGGTTTGGTTCTTGGTTATAGTGACACAAAGACACATTCAAGCCTTTGATAAAAGCCAGGCTTCTCTGCTTTTACACACACACACAAACAAAAACCCCGCAAAAGCAGGAAAGGGGAGGCTGTGTTGTGTTCAAGCAGGAACTTGGGATTTAGCAAGGAAAAACCCTCAAACCTCACATTTTTGAATGAATAAGGAGACCCCTTCTCTATCCCTCACACTCCATCAAGTCAGTGGACATTTCCAACCCCCTAGATCCCCAGAAACAGCCCTCCTCCTCTTTAGCCCCATACTGGTGTTTATAAGGAAGGAGTTTTATATACATATATATATCTCTCCTATCCCATATATAATCCCATATATATGTGTATGTACTCTTTAGTGCTTGTTAAATGGCAAAGCAAATAACAATGAAAACAGAGGAGCAGGGAGTAACAAACACGTTCCTTGTCCTTGGTGGCTAAATGACCATCCACTTTTACTGGGTTTTATTCCAGGCTTTGCTTATTGCTGGTTTTAACTCCTCTTTGCTCCAAATCACCCCTGCCTGATGACTCGGTGCCAAGAGCTCATCCCTGGGGGACTGACCCCAAAACTGGCTGCTGCCTCCTTTCCTGAGGAGCCAGGAAGGACATCAGGAGCATCTCTCCCTTTCAGTATCTCAGGGACGAGAACAGGAAAGGCAATGGGGCTGCTCCCACTTTTCTTGCAAAGAGGAGCATTGCTCAGTGCATACAGCTTGTTTAGGACAAGTGCTGTCACCTGGTTCTGCTGGTAACTGCACAGCTGCTGCTCCTGATGTACCACCCTCGTTCCAGCTGCGTCTGTAGGCTACTTCTTGCTCCTTGGCAGAGCATAGGCTTGGTGGGCTCTTGTGAGGATTTGCTGAGCCTGTGTGGGGTGTTGCAGCAGGATGGAGGGGGCTCCAGGATGGCTGGACATGGTTCTGTGGTTTAGGTGAGTCTGGTGGCATTTGTCATTTCCTAGTTCTCGAGAAGGTGTATCAAAAGGACAGTTTGTGAGTGCTTGTGCTGGTGTTAGTTGGGGCTGCTTTTCGTTCTTGGAATACGTACAGGTAGCTTTAAAATACCTGAATCCCCTTGCTTTTTAAAGTACAGGGGAGAGATTGAGATGTTCTAGAGTGAAACTTATTGCAAGCAGGCAGAAAAGCATAAGTGGGTGTATATTTATGTCTATGCATGTGTGTGGAGGAGCTCATATAAGGTGTGGTCTGTGGGTAGCTGTTGAAGCAGCATGGGGGCTGTCTTGAGGAGCCCTTTATGTTTTATATGTTGGAGGGGTGAGGCTGTAGCAAGGCTCTCTGTGCCCTCTCTGTTGCAGGAGGTGGTACCCTGCTTTAGGGGGGCTTTAGGTCTGCAGGGGGGCACAAGTGTGTTATTTTGAAGTCTATTTGAACTCATTGCCTCTGGAGTTGGATGTGTGTCTGCGGAAGGCCATGCTGCAACTGATGAACATGATCAATGTCTAATAAATGTGCACCTTAAGGAGACATTGTTAGTAGAAGCATGTAGTGGCTCAGCTTCAAGGTATTAAATCACAGGGTGCTTCTGATGGGTCTTCACCTTCCTAGCTGGTTTGGTTGGTTGGGTTTTTTCAGTGCAAAGTACTCCTTTTACTGTGCAATAGCTGCAGAGCCTGTGTGTGTTCCCCTGCAATCCTGAGCAAGTGGTTTCACTGGGGACCCCTGTGAGCCACCACGTGTAACCCAGCTGGTCTTTTGCAAAAGCAGTCTGAATACTCAAGAAGCCTTGCGGAGATAGCTGCTCCTTGAATCCTTCATCCTAGGTTTCCACTGTGTTCACTGGAGGTTGGGGCTTGGTGGAGAGTAAAGGCTGAGCTGGCCCTGGTGAAGCAGAACATGGGGTTTGTGTGAGGCTGGCAGATACAATACCGGGTTGTAATCCCAAAAAGGTTACTCCTAGAGATAATGAGGTTTTACAGGCAATGGGAGAAAGTTAGTAATAACACTCACTGTAGCAGCCTTTCCGACTTGATTATGTGACTGCATTATTGTCTTTGGGATTTTCTTTCTATTTATTGTGGGATGTCCATATTGGGGCAGGGTGGAGTTTGAAAAGCCCTTATGGATGAAGGAAACACTGTCTGGGGTGGGTGTTATAGAATGCAAAGGGGAGAAGGAACCCCCCAAAAACCCCAGACCAAGCCCCAATCTGGAAAGGCATCATGCCCTGTGGTGGGCAGCCCCTGCTAATGGCCTGCTGCTCAGCCATGCTGATAAAGCACAAGCTCGTGGGTGTTGATGAGGCTGGTGGACACAGAGGTCGCTGTCGATGGGTACCAGCTCTTGTGCAGGTGGTGCCAAACCCTCTGCTATCCTCTACCAAGGTTTAAGAGCAATAGCCTGGCTTAATGTAAAATGGGGCCCTGGGATTAAGCCATTAATCTTTTCTGTTTGGGGCTGTACCCTTGCCAAGGAATAACGAGCAGCCTAATGAACGGGGCCAGCTGAAACACAGCTCTTGCTTGGGAGACTGATGGGGACCCCTCTGATCAAGGCCACTTACTGAAGCTGTTTCCACTCAAATTAGGACACCCTGACAGGGTGTGTGGATGATTCAGCCGTTAGCACCTGAGAAATTGAGTAATAATGCCTGTTAAAGGCAATTTGTACTTATCTGATAGCTTGAAGTGCAAAAGCTGGAAGAAGGAAGATGAAGGGACAGAGGCTCAGCCCAGCACCTCTCCTGACTGCCAGCGTTTTGAGGGGGAGCCAGGAATGCTGTGGGCTGTGAAACGTTTTTGTTTCGCTTCATTGAGTTTGTGCAGCCAAGTCCTAATCGGGGCTGTCAGTTCCAGAGAGGGCGAATGGGAGGTCTGTGTTCTGATCACCTCTGTGGGACTGTTGCAGGGAAAGGGTCCTTCCCAGTAGTTTCAAGAGAGCTAAATGTTGCCGGATGTTCTTTTTCCTCTGAAAATGCTCTTTTGTTTGTGTTTTTGAGCAGCAGAAACTGATTTGCTGGTTGGGCCCATAAGTGATACAAAATGGGGCTGAGCTGAAGCTTTCCAGTGCCAAGCATCACACACAGCTCTCCTCAGCTGCAGAGCTGCGGCCAAAAGTGTGCTTCTCCCAGCTCCTCTAGGTAAAAATACATCGGGGATGAGCGCATCCCATGCCTACATCTTTTTTAGGATCGGTCTAGATGTATGAGCATCGCTAGTGTGTTATCATTTAAGTCTGCAATTTCTGTTCACATGCAACTCTTCTGCTCTCATCTATAAATAATCCATCTGAAGTTGTGAATAGCAAACTGAAGTTAGTTGTTTGCAGATACTTTTGGTTGGAGGAGCCCTCTTTGGTTCACTTGTCTTCCTTACCCATTTAAGTGTGTGACATGTCATTTCCTTCGTGGTCTTCCCACTGTCCCAAAATGGATTTGTGTATGAATAATTAAAACCAGGAGGAGATGAATCTCCATCATGAATGTCTTTCACATTAAGTAAGGCCCAATTTGGGGCAGGGGGAAGGCAACTGATGTAATCTGTAATTCAAACATAGACAAATTACCTGGGTGTGAGAGTGAACCTGCTCTTCAGTTCCAGCCTGATTCCCATCTCATCTTCTCTTGCTAAATGCTCTGCTGTACCTGCTGAATTCCATCTTAAAAGAGGTGATTAAACTAGATATGAATATATATTTTTGCAGCAAGTTGCTTAAGGACACTGATTTAGTCAGCAAACCTGTCCTCCTCCAAAAACCTCCAGCACAGCCCACACTCACCCTTGCCTTACACTGAGTTAATCCCAGGTCTTGCTGCTGTATGCAGCAAGTCAGCTATGATTTTAAGGTAGCTTCTAATGGGAATGTAACTTTCAGTCCTTGGGTTGCAGACAGTCCTGGTGCTAGCTTTAGTTGGTCAGTGTTGGTTCTGATTATTGTTAACAGATTTATTTAGTCTTTATTAGGATTGAAAGGTTTTTATTAGGATGTGGAGATTGTTATTAGGCTTGTGTATGCATTAGTTTGTCCAGTTGTTGCAATGTCCCTTCTTGAACAGATCCTCTGGAAGACAGGTGAAGTATTGGGAAAAATGAGAGGATTGATTAGTCGCTATTTCCCCCTCTTCCCAAATTCATAAATCATAGGAACATAGAATAGTTTGGTTTGGAAGGAAACCTGCTGTACAGAACAGCTTTAACTTGTTTCTTTTGCATGGCAATAACTCGGATCCTAAATTGTTACTGAGCGTTGAAGAAACACAGTCTTAGTGATTGAAGTGTGGCTGAATAACACTGATATGTTTTGCCATCTGATGCAAATATTCACCTACTGAATCCTAGTCCCTACCCCAGCAGAGCAAAGGGTGTGCTTGATGCAGGTTTGGTGCATCCCTGGTGCACGTGGTGCTGAAAGATGCTTGAGGCGTTGCTGCTGGTGGGGCTGAAAGGAGAAATCTAAGACGGGAAGGGGGCAAAGTGGCAAAAAGCTTAAAAACTGGCAAGATCCTTGTAGTAGTTGTAACAGTATCTGAAATATTGGCTCACACTGAATGAGGAAATAGTCTTGGCATAATTCAGCAAAGAATCTGACTCTTAAAAATGTGTGGCTTTTCTTTAGATTTCCTCTTAATGCACTAAATAATCTCTGGCTTTGACATTTTAATTGTACAGCCCAGATGTGAAAACTTTCCACCAGATCCTGGCAGTAATCCCAGCAAACTTTCAAATAGAGAAGTTTTAAAAGGAAGGGGGGGAGAAGTGTTTCTTGCACTTGTAAACCCTATTGTTTAAGAATTTATCAGCTAATATTGAGCTCTTACCCTGCTTTTTATAAAGCCTGGGAAGTGTTGCAAGCAGTAGTGTGGAGGAGATGGGATGGAAGCACTTCTTGAGCGTAAGCTTGTGTATTTGGTAGTGAAGAGGTAGGAAGCTTTTGACATTTGGTTTCTGAAAGGTCAGAGGCAGAGATCCGGTCACTGGTGCCCAAAACTGGCCTGGATGTTACAGTTTGAGCACTGCTGCTTTGAATTTTAGTCAGTAGTGCTTTCTTGCAGGGGACAGGCTTCTTTTTCCCATCTGTTTAGCAACTAATACTGGACTTGATTCCCTTTGTATCCACTCTGCTGCCAGGAAGGATAGAAAATATGCACAAAATCTTCAGAATATGCATAAAATCAATTTTGCAGGGTTCGGGCATTCTTTGGAGCCTGTTTGCTCTAATGGCCAAGCTCCTTAAACGGAGCCAGCCCATCCCTGCAGCTATCTGTCCTGTGTCTGGAGCCTGTTTGGGGAGGTGGAGGCAGCTCGTGTGGCTGTTTCTTCTCCCATGGCAGTGTCCTGGCTCTCTGTGTGTGCATGATGGGGCACTCCCCTGGTAGAGGCCTCTGCTCCAGGAGATGGAAATGGGGTTTTAATACAGTTCATGGGTTGGTTTTAACAGTTTCTGTCCTGGATGCTTTTGGCATTGAAGGCTGGAGAAAAGAAAACTTAGGGGAGATGTTATAACCATATTCCAGTATTTAAAGGGTGGTTGCAAAAAGGATGGAGACTCCATTTTACAAGGAGTCACATGGAAAAGACAAGGGATGATGGGCGCAAGTTACTCTTGGGGAGATTCTAACTGGACACAAGGAAAACTTTTCATCATGAGAACAACCAGCCGCTGGAATAATCTCCCCAGGGAAGTGGTGGATTCAGCTGGACAGGGTGCTGGGATGTCTAGTCTAAGCCATGCTTTGCTTGGAAAGGTTGGACCAGATTCTATGACTTTATGGGACAGTGAGAGGATCTGGAGTTCATGAGGGCTCAAGTACCAAAGCAAAGAAACATCACTGGAGTTTAGTGCTGCTGTAGCAGGACTTAGAAAATAGGGATGAAATTGAGTTTCCAAACCTCCATTGGCATGGCTAGCCTCTCATGAGGGTTCTCCATCATCATTCTGGCATATGGGAGCTCATTATAGCCCTTTGAGGGCACTTGGACTAGTGCTGATTGCTATTTAGGGAGGCAGAAGCACTAGCACCGCTGCAGGGCTTGTCTCTGCTCTATAGCATGCAGCTTTCCTTTGGTGCCAGTTAAATTTGGGGTGTTTTTGTGGATCGCTGGACTCTCCACCGAGCTCCAACAGCTGAAACTGCAGCGAAGCATCCCTGGCGCTCTGCTGATGGCTCAGATTTCCATTAGCTTGGAATTGCTGTTAGTACACTAATTGTATTCCCCCCACCCTTATTTTTGCCTGCAGGAAAACGTATGGTTTTTTACAGACGCTGTTTGTTATTTAGCTCTGGCTTCACAGGATGCCTGTGAAGATTGGGCTCCATGAGAATCAATTGCAGATAATTTTCATTGCAAACAGAATCCTGTAGTACATACATGTGCAGCTGGGCTGGCTTCTCCGTGGAGCATATGTAATGGTTTCTAGATGGAAAGGAAAGTCTGGGATGAAATAGATCATGACATGACATTTTGAAAGTTTATGAAACAATAAAACACAATAATCATGGTTAAAATTTGATAAATATGTGGTGGTGTTTTTCTAGCACAGAATATGGCTCTACGAGAAACCCTGATTAATACAGTCTGTGCTAAACAGATTAATTCCTTTTAAAATCAGAAACTTTCCATGCCCTGAACTGAGACAAACACGCATTTTGGCAGCCAGCGCCTAACCCAGCGAGTAAGAATCTTTCTGCTCTCTTTCTTTAATTGTTATTACATTTTAGTGTGTGCCTTGAGCAAGGACAGCAAGAAGCAGCTCAGAAGCTGCCCTGGGTGGCGTCAGGTTCTGGCTGTGCACACACAAACCCCTTTCTCTCTTGCTGTGAAACACGTATAGCTTAATGTCTGCCTATGTGGGATTGTGTGGGTTTATTCCCTCATGGAAGGAGCGATTTCTTTGCCGGCTCTGATGTGATTTCCCCTGTGGGCACAATTTCATGCCTTCCCCTTTCCCCCAGCTGAAGTGTGTGGCTGCGGGAAGGGGCACAAACCTCCTTGGGAAGCAACGCCTCAAGTGGAGCGCGGTGCTGGAAGCGGTTTGAACTGAACTTAGTGTTGACTTCAGCTGGAAAGATATGTGGGGGCTGTTCCTTGTGTGGAAATGTGGTTGGAATTAATGAACTTGGCTGGTCATCCTCTGCAAATCGGGAGTTTGGAATCAGAGGTGCGTGGGACATCAGTGTGCGCTGGTGACTGTACTGATGAACCCATGTTTGGGAGCAGGAGAGCATTTGCCTCCCCAGGTCTGAATTTCCAAGGCCACTTGTGCATCCGTATGATATTTCCTGGGTGACTACATCAAAAATTGCTGTTGTACCAAGCCTTCAGTTTCTTCAAAGCTGGAAGATTGCCTGGGGTTGCTGTGTTGAGGAAATGAACTTTGTCCTTGCTACACGTACCCAGTAGGCCCTGCTCTGAAAATGTACCTTTTCACCTCTGTCCAGCGGTGCTTTTCCTAATATGTGTTTCTGAAACAGATTTGACTGCCAAGGAAAACATCAACTCTTCCACTTGCTGGGAAGAGAGGATTAAATTCCGCTTCCTGATGGGATGGTGGTTGGATTTCACACAGGTAGTTTGGGCCTAATGAAGTTCTGTTTGGGGGGTTGCAAAATGAGAGATTTTTATATTGGCACTGACTTGTAGCTTGACGAGTGTGTACTTTGGCTTCAGTCACTCAGATTGGGCATCCCTGCTCCCGTGAAACGCAATCTCCTATACCACTAGTGTAAGAAGCCTCTCATGGAGCTCTTGCTCTGGCCTCCAGAGAAGATGCTCTGCTGTAAGATGCATCAGCAATGTTATATAAATAGTAATAACTAAATCAAGCTCACTGAGGTGAATGGATTGGCAGAATTAGGGGGAGGATGCATTTATCAAAGCTTTGTGCTAATGAAGTTTGTGTTGTAGTTATTGAAAGAAGTAATAGTGATTGTTGCATCTTCTATTTGGTGCCAGTGCCTGGAGTGTGACTCGTGGAAAAGGCCAGATAAACTGGTGCAGTTGAGTACAATGGGGTCTTTTCCCCAGTGCAGCAAGTTTGGTGGAGTTTAATATGCCCTGGCTGAGTGGGAGCTATGGTCACAGCAGCAGTGATTGTCTGCAGCCAGAAGCCCAAACAGCATGACAGGCAGCTGATGCTTGCTATGGGAAGCCAAAGGCAAGATCCCCACTGGGAGCAGGGATTGGAAATAACCATTTTAGCAAAGGTTCCTGTGAAGTGCAGTTTACTGGTGCGTGCGCCTGTGGACAGAGCTGGCTTTGGGCTCTCTCTGCTCCATAGGCATAATTAAGAGATTTTCCCAAGAGCACGGGACTTTTCTGCAGAGGAGTTGCAGTAACTGTGGCTTTAAAGATGAGAGTACGGATCTCTACATGCAAAAACATCTTTGTTTGTTAATGTAGGATGTATGACTCCAAACCTGATAACATGCCACTAAATGTTAAGTACATATATCAGTGCCTTGTTTGTTTACTGAGCTAATTGAGTTTATCGTGTCCACAGTGCTTATGGCTGTCCCTGGAACCCTTCAGGCAGACATATTAATGTGCTTTCACATACCCAAAATCTTTAAACCCAGTTGTTTACTGTACACTTAACCATAAAGAATTGTGCCAGGCTGTGTTTTCACACTGATGCTTAGAGACACCATAGGCATTTCTGCTGTAAATAGTTTGTCATAGAACTCCTTAGCCTGGAGGGATTTTGCTGCCTTTAAAACGCAGTCAGTTATTCTCACACCCCTTACAGGGGGTTGCCTTTGAGTGAGGGGTATATATAATGAACATATATATGTGCATAGCCGTATTAAAGCATGGAGAATACATGCTTTATCTCTAGAGAGATGCTTGAGGCAGGCTGTTTTCAATAATGGGAGAGGATCGACTGCTGGGTAGGTGCATAGAAAGTATTTCAATAGTGGCATAAACTCAGCAAAATGATCTTGCTTCCTTACTGCCCTCTTTTCAAAGCATGCTCAATATCGGAGGTGTAATAACCTGTAAATGTGAGAGGCAGGCATCAGGTCTATGCGTTATGAAATAGTCCTGAATATTTCAGACTGGGCTGTGTTTTATGAACGTGGGTGTGTTGGGATTTGTATTTGAGGGGAATGAGATCAAATGTTCTTAAACATACATGTAATAAGGTCCTGGGCTGTCTCTACGCTGGGCTTTGGGAAGGCACAGCAAGGTCTACAACCAGGAGTTTGCTGAGTTAGGATCTCTGCACACATGATAATCTTCTGAAGCACCAAAGCTGAAGCAAAAAGCAGCCATCTGGCTTGTTGTAAGGGCTGCAGAAATGCACTGAGACATGTAAGTCTCTAGTTAAAACAGTTTATAAGGAGTTATGTGCAGGAAGCAACAGGTAGCAAGAAATCCAGTGAGTGAATAATTTTCTCTGCTTGGAATGATTTCCAGTTTTCTTTTTCCTCTGAGCATCAGAAGGCCTTCAACTAATTCTGACCTGAGTTAAATGAATGCTTTAATTAATGTGTGTGTCTGTTGCTTAACCATGAGGAAAATCACTTGGAAAAAAGTTTGGGATTGTTTGGAAGACTCTAAATGGCCTGAATAGTTTCAGCCTGAAAACATGCCTGTTTACATTAGCACAGCTCCTATTTCCCCAGCCCTCTGTTGCTCTTCTTTAGTAAGTGCAGTACGAGAGAGGGAATTTGATAACTTGGAAGTGAAATGGATGACAAGACGGGTCCTTTACACATTGGGACAAAACACAGCCCTGTATTTGATAGAAAGGATGATGATGATGGGGCTGGACTGGGGGTCAGATGTGCACCTGTCTGTTCTGGTACAGTCATATGGCCAGTGCAGTGCTGCTTAGGACTTGTGAGTCAGATTGAGAGCTAACATAACAGCAGAGCTGCTGTCAAGGAGTTAACACCCTGCTCCTATAATCACTGAGGAGGTTTCACATGTTCAGCTGCGAAGCAGGTGGGGCTGTTTGCAGGGAAGTGCCTTTGATCTCCAGGAAGGTTTCACTGTAGCAACTGTTCTTCCTTCCCTCAATGGTCAGTTGCCAATTTACAAAGCTAGTGACTTATCTATCCTTAAAATCCTTCCTCCTTCTCCTTGGAGCTGCTCCCTAGAGCTGCCTCTGAATGTTCATGTCTGCTGTGCTTTTAATTGTCCTACGAAGAGCGAGTTGAAAAAGGAGGTAGGGGGATGCTCACCGATACACTTTTGAATGCCTTGCATAACTTCAGTTTGGGTGAGGAAGTTCAAGTGCTAAGTGACAGCTCTACTTGAGGACCTCATCATGATCGCACTGACAGGACCAGTATAATTCTCCAACCAGAGTCCTTTTCCTCCCTATTTTTGTAATCAAGAGATGAATAACAAAGTAGGTTTATGCATGAGAAGGGACTACTCTTTTTGAGTGACTTCTTAGTAAAGAGAAGATTGTTTATGTAACTTTATCGTGATTAGTGATGAGTTTTCAGATTGAATCAATAGCAGATGTTACTTTTGAATGACCTTCATGAAATGTGTATGTGTTTTCATGCTAGGCTGACTCTTCAGGGTACCTTGAACTAAATCAGATGTCTTTAAAAACCCTAACCTGTGAGATGCCAGAATGCTGTACACTTATGAAATAAATGACAAGCAGCTCTGCTGGCCAGAGCAACTTGGGATCTACAGAAGTGATTTTATACTCTTGCAGCAAACATCAGGATGTGGTTTTCCTACAGGTTTTCATGCTAATTGAGTTATACATGGAAAAAAACAACATGATACAAAATCAGCTTCATTTTTGTAGAGCAACTGCAGGAAAAACCTCGACCAGAAGTTATCTCTGTGGCTCATTTTAGGAACGAAATTAGAATTTAGTTAATTTAGAAAATGGGAAGGCTTTATTTCTAACATGCTACTTCATGTAGATGGCTGTCTGCTCATAAAGCTGTAAGCTTCATAGCCTTTTTGGTAGTGCATTTAGCAGGCATCCATGTGAATGGAAAGATCAGATCTTTATGTATATTAAACCCTAAAAATCAAAAGTATTTGACTCTAATTTATGTGGTTATTCTTCAGGGTTTTTCTGATACCTCTAACAAGCGATACCACTTTGGCTGCTCTGGAATCCAATATCATCATCACCTACAGCAGAAATAGAGTTGTGATGCTTGAGCTGGGTTAACGTGCCTTGCTAAAACATGCTTGAATGTAGATAATCAGTGAGCAGGCATCTCAAGATCCCCCCACTTGGTGCATAAATACCTTGTGTTTTGGAGACTGGGGCAAGACAGAGCACTTTGGGAGCCTTTGTTTTGCTTGCAATCAGTAGATATCATGCTGGGCTCTTCATGTATGAGTGAGATCTCTTGATATATTGCACTCAAACAGCAGGTAACCAAGTTGCTGGCAGGCTGCATTGGCTTTTCTTTCAATCCCCCATGGAGTTCTGTCTCAAACCAGAAAAGAAATGGACGTTTCAAATTTCATCATGATTTTTCTGAATCAGTTGCTAGACTTTGTATTGAATTGCTCGTGAAATTTACTCAATTTCAGGTAATTCCAAATGTGTCCTTTTGAATAATATAAAGATTTGAATTAAATCTTTGTTTGTGGCTTAGCTCTTTTTCTCCTATCTCTCTAATACTGTTGAACAAAAAGCATTCAGAATCCTTAGCAAGGAGAGATGTTGCCTGGTATTTTTTTTCCTGTTAGGAAAAAATCCAGATCACCTGTAAAACATGGATGAAATCACAGGTCCATTTCCTCTGGAATGACCCACATTTATGAGCACTGAATGCATTTACAGTATGATACCAACTGGATCCCATTTGCAGAGAGCATCCGTTGCCTGTGCAGGATTCACTTTCAGTGAGAGACTTTCCAGACATTTTCTCCTTTTTTTCCCTTGGGCTGTTTGATAATGTTTGCATGGGAGCGCTCAGTAGCACCTGGCCATGGTCTTTGTGAAGTTAGAAAGCACAGAGGATATCCCAACAGCACACATGAGGCACTGAAATCTCACCTGGGGTGGAGGGAAGGAGGAAAGGGAAAATCCATGCAAGTCCTGTGGGATGGCTTCTCTGCTAACTTCTTGGGTCGTGGCTTGATGGACTGGGCTGCTGTGTACGAACATAGAAAGGCAGATGAGCTCAAAGCTCACCAGGATGTTTCTGAACCTGAGGCAAAAGACAATAGAATCATTTTAATTGTCACTAAAGCCTGTGGTGTAATTAAAGTGAATCATCTTCAGGCTCTGGAATCTGTTTGCAGAGTGTGGGGGTGTTTTGGGAGAGGCAAGGTATGCATTGTTATTTCTTCATTTGCTCTCAGCAGTCTTGCACATGTGGGTTTTATATGCAGCACCCAGGATTCTCTATTAAGGACCATTGCACCCTGGAAATAAAGCGATCTGGGGGTGTACAATTCACCTGACTCTTGCTGAGGCAGGATTAAGAAGAAATGTGACGAACTAAGTGTTTCTGACTCTCTCTTTTTTGGTGTTTGGTTGCCTGATACAGCAGTATAGAAACTACTGACAAATTCGTTTTCAACATAAGCTGCAGGAAAGGATAATGAAATCTGTCAGATGCACGTGTGGATGTCTCAGTTCTGTTTGTACCTTTTAATTCACAGTGTAATGATATTTAAAAGCAATGTGCTTTAGTGTACTTCTGCTTTGAGCTGGCACCTCCTCTTGGGCTGGATGAATTCATTCAGGGAGGAAATTCATCTGGGTCTCATTTGGAAGGTGCGTGCTGCAGCACTTGGCTGCCTCTTCCCAGTGCGGACTGCGCGGCATCTCCAGCTGCCCTGTCCTGCCTCTTTGCTTTTGATTATCCTTTGCTGTGCACATCAGGTTTGTAATATCAAATGCTTTTCTAAAAGCTCAGGTTTAACCCAGCACCTAGACAGAAATAATGGTGCCACAAGTGGCTCTAAATGGAAGATGGGTTTTTAAAGCACGGTGAATTCTGGTGTTGTTTCAGTCTTGGTCCCCATCTGTCATCCTACATGTGAGAAATTGTGAACCACAGAGGAAGCTGTGCTGTAGTGGATGCAACATTTAGAAGTCAATGGGAAATGCACAAAGTATTTGTTTTTAGGTCTGTTGTTCTATAAATTTTTATATTCTATATGTAGCTTTTTTGCTTTGAAAGTCGTCCATATTTTCAACACATGATTCTATGGAACTGAGTGGAAACCCCCAGGGTAAGCCTTTATGTAGCTGATTTTCATGCACTTTAGTAATAATAAATGATAATAGATAATGATGGGATACGGAGAAGCTCTTAAATCCTCCTGATGTGAAGAACTCGTTTAGTCCAGCTCTAAACAAGAGATACAGGCATAGAAATCATCATGTTTTGGCTTGGTAAGGCCAACATAGAGAACAAGGTCTCCAAACGAGCATCATGAAACAATCCTGAATGGGGTTACAGCAGTATGAGATGTGTTCTAGTAACAGCTGTGCCATCCAGTTTCTCTCACTTGGGCAGAGCAATGAGCATCCCAAAAGTGCTGTTAAATGTTTTATTGGTTTGGTTGAAGCTCTTGTGGCTGTAATAGAGTGACAAAAACACTTTAAAAACGAACAGTTGCTTTATGGCAGTAATATCCTTAAGCAGGCCTGTCCCTTTGCAAGGACTGGGGCTGCACGCTTGCTAAAGGACAGGCGCCCTTGAGGCACATTAAATCGGTCAGTTAAGAAAAGGCTGCAGAACAGTTTGTTACCCCAGGAAAAGTCTTTGTCTAAACACTTGCAGCTGCTATTGTTTCTTCCTAAGAGAACCTTGAATCCCAGAAACATTGCTGGGATGGACTTGCTGCAGGGCTCTTATCCAGCTGCCTGTGCAGAACGGTTTGGTCAATGCCCCCCTTGATCTGGGGGGCTCAAAGCTGGGTCCAGCCCCTATCTGCAACCATGCCAGCCCCATCGGAGGGGGGTGGTGCTGCACTCGATCAGCTGCCCATGCTGTGCTATTGAGTAATGCAAGCCAATAAATCCACAGTGGATATGGTGTCCTCCTCTAGCCACCCCATACCACCCTGGGTCATGGTATTAGTTTGTAAGACTAAGCCTTGCTGTCAAAGGATGTGACATTTAACAGTCTGCATTGTAAAATCCATCATCTGTGTTTGGACATCCTCAAATGCCAGTGGGAGAATACAAGGTCACCCATTAGGCTCTCACTTGTGCCTGCACATGCCTGACTGCACAGCTCTCCATGCTGGAGGAGCTTCGGTTTTCTTTCCCCCCCTTTTGCACATCACAAACTGTTACAGCTCTGTAGATCCCCATAGAGCTACTGTGTTTTGTACTGTGATAAGCCGCAGCAGTTGAAGTCTCTTGTGAAAGCATTGTTTAAATGTGTTTAGGCTGAAGGAGCATTTATAACTGATGTAGTCTGATTATGAATATCATGTGTTGAAAAATGTAGATGACTGCTTGCTTTTTAAACACACAACACATGGTGTGGAAGGTGGAAAACTTTTTCTTGTTTGGTCCCACCCAAGGAAAAACTTGGTCTGATGATTGTTATGACTCTGGAAGTTCACTTTAGGTAGCTGTTGGGAGGTTTCCTTCTCACTGGCTTGTTTTTAAAAGAGCCTTCAGGGAAAAGTGGGATGCTGCTTCATGAAGGCACACACATGAACCATCAAAACCAAAGGGAAATGGAGCACCAATCTTTCCACTAAATCTGGGATTTGAAGTGGATATTTGCTGTATACAAGCCTCTGCTTTTGTCAAACCAAATGTTCTGTGTGTCTGTCTGTTCTCCTTATAGCATCCATCTCTGATTGCTGGTCCATTTGCACAGAGTAAGTTGCTCCTGTGTAATTTGTGTAGGGCAGTGTATAATTGTAACCACTTTACATATTATGAGATGTGTTATCCAAAGGTATGCATTTTTGCAAGCAATTGGGATGGGGGAATTTGGAGAAGAATATTGCTGTGATTTACAGGAGAGTAAATCCAATGTGACTCCTTCAAGACTTGTGAGTATGTGTGGGTATGGTTGTTAGCAGGTTTCGATCTGCTCTGCTCTAATACCTGCCTGAAGGATAGGAGAAGCTTTGGTACTGCCAAGCTAGTTCCATGTTTTGCTCTGCATTTACGATATTTTATCACTTGAAAATAAACTGATTCTTCCCTAAGAAGGTAAGATTTCTGCAAAACCCAACGCATCAGTAAATTCCATGGAGAAGTTGGTGGGTAAATTCAAAACACTGGCAATGCTTTTGGTTCTGAAGCTGCTTTAATTGTATAAAACCAACATTTTTGATTAACGCAGCCTCTGATCTTTAGATAGCTTTGGGAAGGGGAGGGCTTCTGTGGGAAGGGAGCTCTCCTGGGCAGACCAAAGAACAAGAGAAATGGTGACTCTCCGGAAAGAGACTCCTGTGAGTCACTCAGATACTGTAAACTGATGTGTGCAGGGTTTACTCTTGCTACAGTCTGGAGTGGTAACACCTGGTTTTAGTTTCTAAAGGAGCATGTTGCCTACACAACTCCATCACAGAACATGACATTTTCCATTACTTTAGGCAAGAGTTTAAGATGTTTGCTTAACAGATGTACTACTATGGATTTTGTCCAGTATCTAGAAAAACAAATATTCTGTTTTCAAGTAGGAGAGGATGTGTTTCCAGGCACAAACTCATTACACTCTACATTATGCCTTATAGTTCCATAGTGTGTATATATTCTTTTTCCAAGGAAAACCCAGAGCTTAAAAGTGGTAGGGAAAGGGTCATGAATACAAATTGCTGCTGTCTGAGTATTCCCACCCTTCACACACGGGTGGGTTTATGCCCATGGTTGTAATTACGATCTGGTTCCTAAAATCTGGCTTAACCTCTGTTAGTTTATTGCACCTTTTTTTTTGCCTATAAAGTTCTGAAAGAACTCGCCATTAGTCTTTGCATATGATTTGAGAGAACTCGCCAAACACAGAGACTTGATGCTGACAGCAGGAATCAATTCTGAAACCTAATATGAGATTAAAAGGTTCCTGGGTATATTTATAATTGAATTGTACAAAATGCCTGATTTGTGCACTGGACAGTGCACAAGAGACCACAAGCCTAAATGAAGCAAATTATAATTCAATTATATAAATGCTTCCAGAGCAGTTCAAATCCCCTCTTTAAGACCACTTAATGTGGAGAAAATGCTTTGGCTTTCTTCTTTTAAGATATAAAAATAAGCCCTTAACTGAAAGTTTTTCCTCGGTACCACTTCTGGCAGCAAAATGAAATGGAGAATATAACGGTGCCAGCTACGGTTGTTAGTCTCTTAAAGCAAAAGAAAATAGATCATTTGTAGAGAAATGAGAGAAATTATGCTTGTTAGTAGTGGCAAAAACTCTCCATTGTGGAGCAATGCTCTTGCAAGCTCAGCTCAAATGCTGCCATTTTCATGAGGCATTTATGAATTCAGCCTCATCGCAGACGTTGTCACCAGCTAAGTTCAGGCTGACTTTAAATCAATCCAACTCATGCTTAGCTTGGGGTTTCTGTTTGTTTCCTCCCTTATAATATCTCTCTTTTGTTTTCACTTGTAAAATAATAAGTCAGTGCATGCTTGGGAGTTTATGGTGAGTGGTGTAATGTTTAATTAACCCTCTCAGCTGCCTTGTTTATTTGCATGAGAAGTTTGGTCCTCGCTAGAGATATGTGTCTGTGCCTTACAATAGCAAAAACAATATTGCTAATTTTGAGCATAAATAGGAACCCAAGATGCCACAAGATTTGTGAAACCTGATCTTTAAGTTCCCTTCCAACCCAAACCGTTCTATGAAGTTTTTAAGTCACTGCTGACTTTTTTTCCCCCAGAAGGTGATATTAAAGTCAAATATTACCATCCCCAGCAAGCAAACAACAGTGTAGCTGTATTCAAAAGAGTTGCAGAGAAGTGATGGATAAGGTGTGAAGTAAAATAGGCTGGTGACTTGCAGGAATCCTGAAAGCTTAGTTGGGATTGGGATGCTAGGGGGAATCACGGGAAAAATAGGAGTTGAGTTGCTTGCTTGACGTAAGTCTGGCACTAATTATTTTTTTTTAAAGCAGGTTATTTTTAAGAGTAAAATAAGAAATCCCTATTCATTTTTTTTCTCCTGTTGGGGCAGATGAGTGTAATGTGGCATTGGACTTCTGCAGAGCCAGCGGCACAAATACCTTTGGCGACAGATTTGGGTTGTGCTTTCTTGGCCAGATTTCTCAGCTCTTTGGCCATCACTGTTAGTCCCTAAAAAAAAAAAACCTTTAAAGAAGAAAAAAAAGACACCTTGAAGAGCTTTGGGGCTGGGAGGGGCATGGCTGTACTGGCTGGCTGTTGCCACTCTGTAAATACCACAGGAAATTGCTTAATGACAGCAGATATAAGAATATCTCTGCCTCTAAAACATTTTTGGCTTGGCTGCTCCTGGATAATGTGAATTAGGCTGTGTGCTTTGTGAGGCCCAGAGGGCAAAATTGGCATGACTTTGCTGCCTGTATTAGGAAATAATTGCTGCCTAGATAAGGAAGGGCAAGGTTGCCTCTTAATTTTAACTGTAAGCAGTGAATGGGCCTGTTGGCTCCTTCAGCATATCCTATGGCAAAACCTCTCTTCCTCCATCAGTGGTAGCATAAAAACTAATCTGTGCAGTGGTTTGTCCCATCTCTTCCTGACTGGAGGAGCTCTGGCTTGGGATGGATGCTCCTGATGCCCTCCTGGTCCAGGAGACACCTTGTCCAGGATGAACCCAGGTGAAGACACTGATATGAAAAGCTTTATGCATCAAATTGCTGTGTTAACAAATCCAGATTTGGAAATAAGTCATATGCTTATATATTTAGCACAAATCTTCAGTTTTATCCAATGGAGTAGCAACAGACATAAGCATTCATATTAACTCTTGAGTCCTGCATAGCTATAATGTACCCAACAAGTTTGACTGCTGTCACCTGAAGTCTATAAATACTTTAATTAAAAAGGCTTCTTCCATATAATTATGTTGAAATATCACATGTGATGATATAAATAGTAATTCATGGATGTGTTCAGAACAGCGTGCCAGATTTGCTCGTCTCAAAGACAGGAGAGCTTCACCCGAGATCACTTGAACTTGGTGCATTTAAGGCAAATATCCTTATGTCTGATAGCTCTGGTGTTTGTGGTAGGCATTTCTCGACATTAAACATCTTGCTCATTTTAGTTTCTTCTTTGAAAATTCTGAAGTCTGAAAGACCGTGTGATGAATTGCCAAAGTTCACATTTTAAATTACATTCCTTCTGGGCTATATAAGAAATAAATGAGCATCATGCTGCTTGTGTATTTCTCGTTCACTTTATTATGGTCTGGTTTCAAAAGAAGTGATTTTATTTTTTTTTTTCTTAACTTGTGAAATGAAATATACTCTTTTGCCAAAATAATGCACATCCAGATGTAGCGGAGAACATACGGTCATGGGCAAAGTTTGGGTATTGGGCAACTCTGGGTTTCCAGTAGAACCATTTGGATGTGCTAATGGAGGTGTTAAAACCCAGTGATTCATCATTCCCTGACTTGTGTTCAAGGTACCATCTATTTTAAAGAGTGAATTAAGACCTACCCATATGCTCCTATAATTATCTTTTCCCTTTAATTCTTTCTGGCTTGATTCTATTCCTTCTGCACAAGAAGTTTCTTCTTCAAGCCTGTGCTTCCAGCTCCACACTCATCTTCTAATGGGTGTGTGACTTGATGGCATCTTGCCTTCTTTCCCCGCAACCTTGCTGCTGATGTGACATGTGTAAGCACATTAAAACCATGCTAAGGTCATTTGCACCAAAGGTGGATGGCTGCTTATCACAGTTAACAGTCCCAAGCGAGATGAGAAAGTGCTGCTGTGCCAGAAGTAATGAGGATTTGTTTTGGTGCAGAGAAGGAGACAAATTGCATTGGGTTCAGAGGATAGTGAGAGCCCTGCCCCATGGGATATCAACAGCAAGAGCCTGCAAGCTGCTGGTCCCTAGCCTTGTGTTTCCTTCTCTTGTGGGTAGATGGTGGCAGCAGGACAGGTGGGATTTCAGTTTATTATTGCATCCCGCACCAATACTGATAGCACCAGTGCGTTTAAAGTGACATTTACTAGCTGCATTGGTTCTTGTGGTCAGGCTGAAAGAGTTGCTTTGATGTTTCTGAGTGTATTTAACACCAAATCCCCTCAATTTGCTGCATCCACCAGCAGCACATCTGCAGACCACAGGAGCTGCTCTGTGCAATGGGGTTACTATAACACTGGTGGGCAGTTTGCTGCAGAATTTCCCTTTTGGAGCATGTTAAGTTCTGCCACGAGCTGAGAACTCAACCCTGTGCTCTATGTAAATGTTTCATGATACGACAGGGAAAACTATAAACTCCTGCTCTCCAAGACTTCCCTCTAAACTTCTTTTCTATTACCCTTGGCCCAGTCCTCCATACAAATACCCCCATAATAAAACCAAAATCTCTATTTCTTAGACCTCGTTTTCTTTCTGTTTTCCCAAAGTCCTCGTATTCTGCTGTGATACGCTCCAACTAAGCAACAGACTGAATAAATCCACTAGGAATCAAGAAGTTTTCTTGTTTCTTATCCCTTTAAAAGATCTCCCTTCTCTTTCTGTGCTTATTCCTACCTCAGTTAAACTATTTATGAGGGTAAGTGCAAATTCATGGGCTTTATTTGCTCAGCTTGAACCTGTTCTCTTTTAAGAACAATACTGTATGTTTCCTCAGCTCCGCTGAGCTGAACATCTTTAACCATCAATAAAGCTCCATGAATGCCTCTCTTTAACTTCTTGCTAGAGGAACTTCACTTACTGCTGTTTCTAGCCTAAAATTAAGGTTTTTTGCTAGCTCTTTCTTGAATGGTTAATTAAAAACCGGGGAAACAACCAACAAACCCCCCCAAATAAACCCAAAAGAAGAATTTATGAAGGAGTTAAGTTAGGAAATGGCCCTAAAATACCTTTTGGCAAGCTTCTCCAGGCATGGGCAGCTTGCCATGCTTGACTTTGGAGATGCAGGAAGTTTAATCCTCTAGAGCTGATCAAATTTGCAAAGCTTTGAGCTTCTCGTGGCTCGGTTTTGTGCTGAACAACTGGGTTGAAACAGCCTGTGTGTCACCTCAGCTGTTTTAGGTGTAAAAGGAAGAAAGCTTACCCAACGCAGAACAAGTGCTGCTGTTCTTGGCTCCCCAGCTCTGTGTTGTAAAATTGTTTTGAGGTTGTTTTAACACCTATTTCTTGAAATTGCAACCTGTGAACACGTCTGGTTTAGTTTAACACAGCGGGTAGTGGAAGTTAAGCTGGGCGCTATGCGTGCGATGCAAAGATGGAGGCACAGGGCATAGATGTACATTGCATCAGGGTCAGCTCTTGCGCAGGGGACTTGAGGGCTGGTGGAGATGGTGGTTGTGTTTGGTTATCTTTTTTTGCCCCAAAACCTGCACTGTACAGGCTGAGCTCGTACAGAGATGGGTTTTTGGGGCGTTAACAGCTCAGATAAGGAGTCAAGGTTGAGCCCAGTGCAATGAGGCTTGTTCCAGATTTGTTTCTGCATGCAGGAGTGGTGGCTTTCACTTTAAAGCAAAATTTGTGTGCTTGAACTTATATGTTTTTATTTATGTGTGTATGAATCCATAGAAATACAGCACATCAGCTATTCCCAGTGCTGGCTCTCCATGATCTTTCCCGATGCATCTTTTGTTGCTGGACTTTGGTGATCTTAAAGGTCTTTTCCAACCTAGTTGATTCTGTCATTTCAGGGCAGGAAAGACAGCAAGTACACTGTGTGCCTTTTCTTTAGAGCAAGTGAGGAAGGCAGAGGGTGGTAGCAAAATCATCACTTTGTGTGATGTCAGTGTGTTGGTGGAAAAGCCTCCTTTTTTTTTCTTGCTATTTCCAGCAACAAAGCAGCTACAAAAGATGGTGCTATGAACATTGAGTGCTACTTCAGCTGTGATTTTTTTCTTTCCCACCCCAAAATTAATTGCTCCTTTATTCCAGAAGGTGGTTTTGTGTAAGTGAGCAATAGTTCCTCCCAGAGCCCTGTCTGTAGCTGGGTAAAAGGATGTGTAAGAAAATGAAGTAAACCAGACCCTGACCTGCTGCTTTTTATCTGGTTGCTGTCAACCCAACTGATCTTGATGGTCGACTCCTGCGTTCCTGCAGTTTACTTGTTTATCTGAGCACAGGCCAAATCAAACAGCCGCAGAATGTGCCTTTAATCTCCAGCGATAAAGAATACCTTGGAGAGGAAATTACATTGTAATGCTGGGAGAAGAGGAATAACTGCAGAGAAACGCATGTGAAAGCATTGCTTTGCTTTCTTTAGGAACCTTTTCTTTCCCCATCACATTTTTCTCACAGATCTCCTGAAACAGGCTTGGGAGCTGTGGGGAAGGGCAGGTTCCTGCTTGCTGTTGTGGAAGGAAGTTGTGAAATATTAATTAGGAAGATAAAACTGGGGGGGGGAATTAAGAGCTGTTATCCTGAAACACTGGTTTCTTAAGTGCTTTGACTGCTGCAATACTGCCTTTCTTTTTTAACAAGCATTTTGAACTTTGTCCTGAATTGATGCAGTGGGCATTAGTTATCTTAGGGTTTTATTTTCTCCCTGTATTTCAGTGTATAGGCTGGAAAAAAACAAAATATGGGTTTTTCCCTATTGGAATTTCTGGACTTAACCCTTGGATTGTCAGGCCTATGAGTTAAGGATCATATTTCATTATGTGTGGACTATCTAGTTCAGAGGTCCCCCCTCCCAGTTGGAAATGCTGATGCCCATATGTTCAGAAATATCCTGCTTTTTAAGTAAATTGTGAATAACTTTCCCCATCAGTTTGGGCTTTTTTTCCTTCCTTTAACCAATGGGTTGTCCAAAACTTAGGTTGTATTTCCTTGTTTTCTAGCGCTCATAACTCTGACTTAACGTAGCTTCAAGTTTTACAAGGAAAACTGCCTTTGGGTTCAGATAACACATGGAAAGCTTTAGTCCTCTGCAAAATTTGTTTGATAAAGCTATTTGCAACTGAAAAAGGGGATTAAATCAGAAATGCCATCCAGTCCTATTGCTCCCTGTTGTAACCTATGCCCGCACACATGCAATAGCTCATATCTTTGCTATAACCTCTTGCCTTGCGGAGTGACTTATCTCTGTGAAATTCCTGCTTAAATATTTTCCCTGAACAAGTTTAAATAAACTGATGGATAATTGCTTTCCCTTGCTCCATATAGCATTGGGCACTTTAGACATTGCAGAGTTTTTTATGAGGCTTTTTATTCTCGTGCTTTAAATTGGTAACCTGAGGAGAAAGTTGGCATATGCTTTATTTAAGTGAAATAGGAGCATTTTAATTAAGCCAAATTTTGGGGTGTGATGGACACTGACAGATGTAGAACATGGCAGCAGATGGATGCTGCATTGAGTGATGTGGATCTGCCTCTCAAGAGCCATCTCTGAGACTTTGCTGTGAGGCCATGGCTGCTGTCTTAGCCTCAGGGTTTGCATTTCTGCAGAGAACTGAGGCACAGGAGGCACCTTGGTTGGCATCAAGAGCTGATGATGCCCTCTAGGAAAGGATTTCTCAGGGTTGGGTAATGCCAGTTATTCAGTTCTCTCATTTTCCAGTCTCTTCTCCAGCTGTACATCAGTTGGTGTCAGCTGTGTTCCATCTCTGACTTGTTGCTGGTTTTAGAATATGTATTTTTCAGTGTTTTCAGTTTCAATCTTGTACAAGTCAATTGAAGAATTAACCTGGTCTTTGAGGTTCATAAACAGCCTGGAAATCTGAGGAAAGTAGCTGTTCCCTGAAGAAAACCCTCATATTATGTTACCAAGTGTGCTGTGAACCAGAGTTGGTCTTGGAAACATATCATCAAACATAGCTCTGGTGATTCCAATCCCTGGTTTAGGATGGGATGGAAACTGGTTTCCTGTGCTGTACTGGGCAGCGCTTTCGCTGGAAGCTTATTTGATGGTTAGGTAGGTAATTTGGTATTTTGAACCCGTTCATCTGATTTTGGTTGTGATATTTAGCTCTCCATGGGAGTTTGGGGCATGGAGCCTAAGCTGTGTATCACAGCCCCAAACCTTCTGCAGGGGTTGGAGAGGAAAATGTTATCCTCCCCTTGTTGCTTTTGAATAATGAATTCCCATAGAGACTTATGCATTTCATCTCCTCTGACTCCCGCAACAGAATGAGTTATGTGTTTTGTCATATTTTGTAGCCAAGTAAGGGAAGGAAATACACAGGTTCCCTAATTTGATGCCGTTGGTATACCTTTGTTGGATTTTTGGAGGGTTGGAAAAGAATATGCAATTGTCTGCTTCAATCTAGATCTTTTGACACACTGCAGATTAAATACCATGACTCAAAGCTTAATGTTGCCTGAACATGACAGTTTCAGCCATAAGAAATCAATCATCGTGCAATATAGCCTTGCAGCGCATAAAATGCCCCAGCAATTACATTCACATGCATTGCTCGGACTCATATACTTTAAAATGTTGCTGTTTCTGTGTTCTGTTGGAAATGAAGACATCAGAAAGGAGGAACTTGTTGCACTGAGTATTTTGCTGTTGACACAGAAAAAGTACTAATGCTTGATGAAGTACAAAGTCCACCATGACTGGCTTCAAAATGTCTGTTTGGCTATTGAGTATATGATGTTTTTTGAGCCTGAAACCAGGAGTGGTACAAGTAACCAAAGTTAGGAAGATGTACGGCTAAACTATTCCCATAGAAATAGTGAAGAATCTTGCAAAATTACTCTGATCAGTAAGGGCAAGAAATCATGGCATTTAAGATACTTGCACTGCTGAATGGAATGCCTGTATTGGACTTCTGTAAATGATTTGGTTTTAATCCATGGCTGTGAGAGCTGACCATAAACATGCAGGCAAATAAAAATAGAGTTTTCTTCTTAAACAAAAGTAGTTGCAGGTTATGGGGACAGAGCCATGTGCAGAGCTTGTTCTCTCAGTCTTTTAACTCTTTATTTTGGCAGTAAAATGACAACTAGGCTATTGAGAGCTCAGAGTAAACATGGAAGAAGCTGATCCTGAGGAAGTAACTCGTCACCTTTCATCTCTGAACTGGCATCAGTGATGTTTCCATGATGCCTTTTGAGGCAGGTGGAGGACTGCAATAAAAACCCGAGGCTGGGCTCTCATTTTATGTCCTGAGAGAGAGAGAGAGGAATCATGTTCATAACTTGAAAAACCACCAAATACAGAACAGCTTCCTGTGTTCTAGTTCATGAATTAATACATAATTGAGTTTACTTCCTTAAGGTCTGTTCGGATTTGCGTCTCTTGCCTTGTTGGTTTAACAGGTAATTTTTAAAGTATATGGGTTCAGATGATGTTCCTGCATTGCTACTCTGTTTTCACAAAGAAATGCCTCTGGCTGAGGAACGTAAATGTCAATAGCTTAAGGAAGCAAAATATTTTCAGCTGGACACTTGTGGGTTTGTCCAAATCTGAAATGATGGTTTGCAACTTGGTAAGCACAAGTGCTGCTGAGCTGAAATTGCTGCGTCCCTCAAGAGCCTTTCTTCTGCCAATGTCACTTTGATCCAACTTCTTCTTTTGGGAATTAGTCATTGCTTCCTTCTGCTTTCAATCAACCTAATTTATAAGAAAGAAAATTCAAGAAAATCTCGTACCATTCAATTTGTTGATCACAACTGTGGTACATGGTCTGACGTAGATAGTGGCTGTTGTTGCTTTGATGATAAAATAAGCCTGAGGTTTTTTATTTGATTGCAAGCACGTTCCAAACCAACTGACAAATGGCATTGCACCCCAACCCCTCTGCCTGGTGGCTATTGGGGCTGAATCAGACTTCTATGACAGGCTGAAACTCTATGACTTGGCACGACTTAAAAGGGGGGTGAATGTCCAGCTCATTGCTGCGGTGGGGAGACTTGTGCTGTAATGAGGACCATTAAAGTTTTCTTACTCCCTTAACTGGATGCTTGCCATTGAAAATATTTTGGTGTAGTAAGTGCTGCGTAGAGATGTGGGCAATGATGTTGGTGCCATCAGTCCTGGAGGCTCTGGCTTGCTCAGGAGCCACATTTGCATCTTTTTACTTGGGTTCAGAGCTGTAAAACTGCTGTGGATGACCAGAAGAGCTCAAGTTCCCAACAGGGGCCCCTGGGAGAGCTCTTCCTGGACAGCTTGGTCAGCTTAACTACTTTGTACTTTGCGTTTGTCATTACCAAGACCCTCTAATTCATAAAATAATGGAATGGTTTGAGTCAGAAGGAACCTTAAAGCTCATCCAGTTTCAACCCCCTGCTATGGGCAGGGACACCTTCCACTACACCAGGATGCTCAAAGCCCTGTCCATAGAATCATAAAATCATAGAATAGTTAGGGCTGGAAAGGACTTTAAGATCATCCAGTTCCAACCCCCCTGCAATGGGCAGGGACACCTCCCACTAAACCATGCCACCCAAGGCTCTATCCAATCTGGCCTTGAACACCACCAGGGATGGAGTGTTCAGAACTTCCCTGGGCAACCCATTCCAGTGCCTCACCTCCCTTACAGTAAAGAATTTCTTCCTTCTATCCAATCTAAACTTCCCCTGTTTAAGTTTGAACCCGTTACCCCTTGTCCTGTCACTACAGTCCAACCTGCAATTACTGCATTTGTGACACCTAAAGTCTGCTGAACAAAGCAGCAGATGCCAAATCCATCCAGAGCCTCTGGGCTGAGGCTGGCTCACTCACCCTCACCAAAGTGACTCTGCCAGAACAGATGAAAACTATATGGCTAAAGCCCTGTAGGCCTGTTGTTAGAGACCGTGGTGTTGAGAATCCAACCCGCGCCTTGACAGCACTGATCAGGGCTTTTTAATAACAAATTAATTTAATGGAGTTAATTAAGGCTGTGCTTGCACAGGCTTCATTGAGTGGAGAATTTCTCATTGGGATAACGTGGGCTCTGTGTGATTTATGATACAGGCTCATTCATCATATAACAGTAACGTGTTTTGCAGGTGAGAGGAAATATCTTTTCATTACTTTAGCAGATGTTCAAAAGCATGTCTGGCTTTTATAAGAATACGAGTGCTTCAGTCCTGCAGAGACCTCACCTCACTGATGTACTGAGCCACCACTGGCCATGCTGCTGTTTGCACAACCAGCTCTTGTGTGGCTGTGAATATCCCGAGTCTGAAGCGATTTTAGTTTGCAACCTTAATGTTTTTGGTGTTGAACAGTCAGTGTAGTGTTGGGCGATCAGTGCTTTGGGTGGCCATAAAGTGCTGTGTCTGTGCTGTCAGAGCAGTGCGATCGCATGTCTTGTGAAGAGTGGGGTGGAAGGTGTGAGGCTCATTGGGAACACAGTGCTGCCAGCTGTAATGCTGAAGGAAAGAGCTGGAGTGTTTTCGGATTCAGGCTGGCAAATAACTGTCAAACCAGTAGAGCCACTGCATTTTTGGTGCTGGAAATGCCTCTGGCACATCATGGAATTGCTGCAAAAGTTGTTGGGAACGTGTGGATTTCCCAGGTGATGTGGAACTGTAGCGAGGGAATTCTTGGAGAAGGAAGATATTGAGGAGAGGTGATTTATGCAATATTTTTTGTTTCTTTTTTAAAAAATGATAAAGCAAAAGAAGCGTGGGTTCAAAGATGTCACTCGCTATCTCTGCGCAGTGTTTCGAGCATAGATAAAACTCTGCTGCAGTAATAGGTCTAGTTTCAAGCAAAGGGATTCCTCTACTGCAACAACCCCACAAAAACTAGCATCAGTTGACCAGGAGAGTGGCTGAACTCTGCGGAGCCGTGTGAGATGGAGAGAACAAATGGCTATGGGGGAAGAATAAATTGCAGTTTTTTATAGCTCACATCTGAGTGAGCCTCAAGCTGAAAGATCAGCTTTCCTTGGAGGAAGGTGATGCTTGTGGCTGGCATCCCATTTCAGGCCTGAGGACAAAGAGATGTTTAGATGGCTTTTACCATTATTATTTTTAACTGAGTGTAGGTGGGTAACAGGAGGCAGTTGGTGGCCCTGGTATCGCTGCCTTCATATGGCATTTGGCTTCCTCGGAGTTAGGCTGCACAGTTCAGGACAGCTGCAAGCAGACTTGTGATTTAGAGTAAACCACCTAAGAAATGACAGGATAAATCCGATGGCATGCGCTGTTCCCAAAGAGCCTAACTTAAGACGTTGCTGAAGAGAGTAGCGCTCATTCTAAACCTTGTGCTACAAGAGCTCACAGAGGGTTCATAAGCGTCAGGAAAACGTCTGTATTTCCAGAACCTTGGAAATGCATTCCTGATAACAAAAACTTGGCTTTGTGCTGTCTGGTCTCTGTGGGAGCTCCTCTTGTATTTGATAGATTCCTGACAATAGCATCATGCACGGTGGCTTTGCTGCTGTTTGAATTATGATAATTGGAACCATTGAAGGTAGTGAATTTGGGAATGAGATGCTGCACTCAGCAGGCTGGAACAAGCACGGGGCTACCAGTCTTTCAGGGGAAGCTGTCCCAATATCTTGCTTCCATTTTCTAGGAAGGAAGTGAGAAGTGTTATTTAAATAACTGATGAACTTTTCTCAGTATTTTAATAAGAGTAAACATCTCTGTTTGTAACAGAGCTTGTCTTTTAGACTCCCTCTGGCCTTCTGTGAGCGCCTACCACCCATGCTGGGGATATAATTTCATGATTATGCAGACTGATGCAATGCCTGAGTGCAGCTCAAAGAGGAAGACATGGACTTGCCTTTATCCTTATGCTGGAGCATGATGAGTAGCTGGGTCATTCCAAGGCACCGTCAGACCCTTTTGCAGGCTTTGATGCAGGTTGGTTCCCTGAGCGGCAGGGAGATGAGGGAGAAGTTTGCTGTTCCCATGCTATAGGAGAGCAAAATGTGATTGGGAAAGGCTTCCCTTGTGCACTTAATGGCTGGAAAAATGCTTCCAAGTGACAGGAGTCCTAAAATGATCCATTCTTGCCCTTGAATATCTTTCCTAAAAGGAGTGCAGAGAAGATGAGCAGATGCTAAGCTGCTGAGCAAGGAGGATTAAGGTGTGCGTGTGGGAGTTTACTATTTATTGTCTTTCCTTGGCAGCTGCTGGTTCTTCAGGCTTGTTTATAGCTGTGCGTGAGACTTGGTTTGCTAGTGCTTTTAATTATGAGATACTTCTAAGCTGAGTTGCCTCATTTAGTTTACAGGAGGATTTCAGAAGTCCATCCAGTTGTTTGTCAGCTTTATTTATGTAAACTGAAAATGTCCCTGCTCTGAAATACCACATGAAACACTCAAGCTTTCCTGGAAGCTTGCAGCTCTCATTGATAAGTGTTGCAGGCCTTTTCACCATAGGAATCTGAGGCGGGAAGAGCATGTGCTGTCAGTCTTGCTGCTTGTTCAAGCTGGAGATGTACCAGATGCCACAGCAACTGCTGGCTCCCCAGGTTTGGGCAGGGGCAGGGCTGAGTTGCCTGCTTCCAGGCATGCAGCAGTGGTGGTGGTTGTATCATGGGGTGTCTGTCCTCATCTTGGCTGCAATTCAGAATTGTATTTTAAAGCATGTTTGGAGGGTTCTCCTAGACCTCTGTGTGTTCCAAGTGTTTAGGGGGAGGAAAGACAAGGTGGAGCATCCTGCTCAGATGCTGGTGTGAAAGAAGCCTTCCAAGGAAACCAACTCTGAGGCAACTGCCAGATTCGAGCTTTGTCTGTTTGCTTTTCTGGAGATGTGTTTGCACATGCAGATGTGCATGTACAGATGTTACGGTGTTGTGCACAAAGGCCTGTTGGCCATGAGTGCAAGAGAACGCCTCCAGTCTGGATTCACATTGCAACAAATTGATGAACTCCACCAAAAATGAAGCTGGCACCAAAAGGCACAGTCTCCATCTGTTATTGGCAGTGCATTTGGTGTCTGTTGGAGAAATCCTTCTCCTGGATCCACTGAGACACAGCATGAGACCTCTCCAAAAAACACATGTTCCCAGGCAACATGAGCCAGATCTACTCATGTTGCCACCAAAAGAGCTTCTTCCACGCTGTGCTGGCTCTTATCCCTCTACAATCTCCTCACCTTTGTTGGCATAAACCTTTGTGGATTCAACTCAACCCTGTTCTCTCTGTATGTCCCCAGTTACCTCTATTGTGTCTCTATTCTGGTTCACTGCAGTCACATGGCAGTAGGCCAGCACATGGTTGGATGAAGCTGGAGCTGGGAGCAAGTAGCAGAACCTCTTCCAGGGACAGTGTGGGATGAAACCCATAGGTCAAACTATGTGTTGAAACATCCAAAAGGGAAAAAGCTGAAACTACTGCAAGTCCAAGCTCTTGTGCCTGGCACTTGGTGCTGCTGCTGATGTGAACAGAAAAGCTGTGTACAGCTCATTTTGTTACTGCGGACATTGTAAATATTTATAACCTACGACTCAGGAAAACATATTTGCTAGCACAATGTGCAGCTGAACACTGGATTAATCTGACTGGGATGGGTTTAATCCAAAGTGCTGTTACTGGGGGTTTTCTCCTTTAGTTTGTGTACTTTAGCCTGAAATTCTGGGAAACGGGCCTCTGTGTGCAATGAGGGTGACAGGATGCTAGAAAAATACTGGCAAGTCACATCTGCTTGTGACCTGGTGCCCTGTCTGTCAAATTGGTGGAAAATCTCCCAATTACTTGCAAAGCTTATCTCATTAAGTTGCTTTTCCTCCGTTCTTTACGTTTTTTGGGTCTCTGCCAAGCCCAGCTAGGGCAAGCATGGGACACATCCCACTTCCCACATCTCCGTGACCGCTAAGGATGTTGTGTGGGTTGAGGAGCTGCTACACAGAGTCAAAGAGCTCAGCCCCTTCTGGGGGACCCCCTTGCTGGGCACCCACTTGCAGCCTTCTCTGATCTGTTAAAAATGGGAATTCTCTTGTCCTTATGGTTTTGCCTGCCAAACAAGAGGGTCATTTCCTTTCTCAATGTTGGGGGAGGTCAGGGTGTAAGGAGGGTCTCCAGGGCAATGCCATGCCTTGGTGGACCTCAAGCCTTTCCCCGGCTGCTTGCATAGGGGAGAGTGGATCTGCTATGGGGAGCAGCAGTATTGCAGGATGCTGGTTTCCCCCGGTGTGTAGTAGTGTTTCCCCATCCAGGCCTTCATCTGCAAATTGTTCCAATGTGAAATGTGGAGAAGCAGCTTTGCTGGTGGGGCTTTGGGACGCGTATGGTCAGAGCCGAACACAAATTGGTTTGTATCTCATGATGCTGCTGCACTATCACCCTTTGTTTCTGGCTGGAGGGGGATCTGGTGCTTCCTTGCTGATCTGTTCTGGGTCATCTGAGCCTTAGAACTTTTCTCTTTAGTTCTATTTTCTTTGTTCCCTAGTTGTATGAGGATCAATCTGTCTTTTTCATATTCTGATTAGAAACCAGAGGATTTCCATATGCTAAATACGCTTTCAGCCATCTCTGGGTTATGTAAGGAAGCCTGTGCTTGGGCAGCATTTTGCAGAGGCTTTGTTTTATGAAATCTGCATTTAAAGACTACATGTGCCATTTGGTCACCAGCTGACTTAGCTTGCAAACCAAAGGACCTCTTTGACTTCATAAGCTTTCTAACTCATGTGTGGCACCTACAGAGACTGCCTTAGCAAGGAGAAGTTTTTCAGTAATAATAATTTCATTATAAGAATAAAAATAAAGGTATGAGTCACATAGTAGGATTAAACACATGGGGAGAATGTCAGCTTTTAGACTACATGGATTATTTGGAAGCTGATGGATGGTTTTTCATAACACATTCGTATTCTCTTGTAGGGTAAAGAAGTGGAAAGCTATCGCCCTGTCAATTAAAATAGCAGACATCTACTGTGTGGAACTTGCAATTAATTAATATTGATCTAATTGCTTTAAAATGTCAATAAGCAACTTATGCAAAATGTATATTTGGAAAAGAACTCTCCAGAGATACAGAGTTGAGATGTGATGTAGTGATAGCAAAAGGGGGAATGGCTTTAAGCTGACAGAGGAGAGATTGAGGTGAGCTCTTAAGCAGAAGTTCTTCACTGTGAGGATGCTAGGCACTGGCACAGGGTGCCCAGAGAAGCTGTGGCTGCCCCATCCCTGGCAGTGTTCAAGGCCAGGCTGGACACAGGGGCTTGGAGCAACCTGCTCTAGTGGAAGGTGTCCCTGCCTATGGTGGGGGGCTGCTGATAGCAAATCAAACCTGTAATCGTCACCAAGTTTTGCAAAACAAATCATTATGATGCTGTTGTGGGTATAACAGGGAATCCTCTTTTCCCAATTCCAGGCTGGAAGAGGCTGTGCCCTTCAAATGAGCTATGATTGCTCATATCATGATAGTTATGAAGAAGTGAGGCAACATCTGCCTGCCCCATACAGTAGTTGTGTCTGGGTGAGGTGTGAGCACTCGGGGGTCTGGTTTCTCATTGCTGAACGCTGATACCTGTTGTTCATGTGAATGAATCCCTACCTTCCACTTGATATTTTTTAATGCTTATTTCTTATGTATTTTTGTGATCTGGGAGACATCAAAGCTGCTCTATGCAGGAAAAACAAGAGAGATAGCAAATAGCAATTGTTTCAAATTAGATCCTAATGGGGTGCAGATGTTGAGCTGTGCTTACTAGAATTTCTTTGAAACTGCAGATGGTCTGGTAGTTCAGGGGTAGGAGAGGGGCTGGGAGGCTTTTTGGTTTCATTTTCCCTCCTGTGCCATTTGCATGACATGTTAGATTAGGGCTGAATGTAAATGAAGAGGTAATACCCTGCTTGGGTCTCTGGTCTTGTAGAAGCAGAGTATGTGTAATTGTGTTACTGAGCAGGTTTTGTTAAGCAGCTTGGGTTTATGTATAATACATGTCTATGCTTTCCCTTTGCATTTAATATTGTTGCGGGTTGGAGGTGAATAGAAGAGAGCAGAGGGGATGTGAAGTATGCGGAGATATCCCAAGTGGCTAGAAGTGCTTTGGACTTTCTCTGATCAAAAATGCATGACTGTGTTTTAACAGAGCTGGTGCAAATTTTCAGATTTAGAATGCACATGGCTTTCTCTGCTCTGTTAAGCCTGGTAGAATGTAAAATCTGCCTTCTCCCACTAGTCCATACATTTTACTGCTCTCTGGGGTGAATCTCAATAAATAACTGGGAACAAGATCAAAGGCCCATCTTTAAAAGACTGTTCGTAAATGTTCGTGTGCTCTAGAAGAGATGATTGTGCACGCTGGAGGACAGGGTTTGGTCTGAATGCAATGTGTGTGATACATAGAAGGCCTGCTTTAAAATACATAATTCTTTGGTGGCTTTTTCTCATCCCAAAGGTACTGAACCTTTGAGCTTGGCTGAACTCTGCAGGGGTTACAGGCCTTTGGAACATTTGCAAGCCACACTGTCCACACTTATCAGGATAAATAGGAATCCCTGAGGAGTGTTTTTGAGCACCTTGGTAAACAGAGGATGGGGCTGCTGATATCCTGCCCTGCTGAGTGCTCCCAGCAGATTTGGCTCCCCTGGTGTCGTGGTTTAAGCCCAGCTGGTAACTCAGAACCACACAGCTGCTCGCTCACTTCCCCCCTGCTCCCAGAGGGATGGGGAGGAGAATCAAAAGAATGTAACTCCCATGGGTTGAGCTAAGAACAGTCCAGTAACTGAGGTATAACACAAACCACTGCTGCTACCACCAATAATAATAATAAGGAAAATAGTAAGGGAAGAGAATACAGCCACTGACCACCTGCTGAGCAATACCTAGCCCGAGCGAGCAGTGATCTAACCCTTCTGGGTAACTGCTCCCAGTTTATATAGTGGGCATGATGTGCTGTGGTGTGGAATACCTCTTTGGTCACTTTGGGCCAGGTGTCCTGTCTCTGCTTCCTCCCAGCTTCCCCTCCTCCCTGGCAGAACATGAGACTCAGAAAGTCCTTGGTCAGAGTAAACATTACTGAGCAGCAACTGAAAACATCAGTGTTATCAGTGCTGTTCCCAGGCTGAAAGTCAGAAACACAGCACTGCACCAGCTACTAAGAAGGAGAACAATGCCTGCTACTGCTGAACCCAGGGCATCCGGTCACACTGAGTCCCAGAGCTCCCATTGTTTGCTGTGAAAGAGGGATTTCCCCTAGAAAAAGAAGAAAGGCAGCAGTGTTTGTGCCTTGACACCTTATGCAGACCCTTATCTCCACAATGAATTTCTTTGGTGCCCTTTGCATGGGTGGTGTTAGCCCTCCTGGTTATGAATGTAAAATGAAGCCCTTAATAGCCCCTTTGATGTGGTCTTCTGTCTTTCTTTCTCCTTTATGTAGTGTTAAGACTTTTAGATCTAGATAGGTAAATACACTATCTAAGGATGTAAAAGCACTATCGTAACTAAACCTTCAGTAATAAGGTTACACTTTGTTAGATCAAAATCAGTTATGCTGAAATAACAGGGCAAGTGAGTTTCAGCACCCCAAAGACTTTTTCCTGTTCCACAGGGGTTGAGGAAGGCATGATGCAGTTCATCTGCTGCCCAGTGCCTCCCTGCAGTGTGAGGAGGAATGTGTGTGATGGTCATGTTTCTGATAATAGGTCAAGGTTGTTAGACCTAGACTGGCTGTGGGTGTGATTGTGGGGATGAAATGGTTGGGGAAAGCAAATGGGATTTTGTACTGGCGTAGAGGTGGAGGCGCCGAAAGTGTCCCATGTCATGCCCCTTCAGGAAGCAGTTATCAGTATATAGATGGTATTTTTGAGTTTTATGACAGGTTAAAATGTTTATAAAGACCTACAAAAGATGGTAAATTGAGAGGGGCTGGGTGAGGTGTAATTTGGAAATGCACATAATGAGAAGCATTGACTTCTAATTAAGCCTGAGCACTTCAAGCTATCCTAATGAAACATTAACTCAAAGGGAAGCTTTCATTTTATGGCATCCAGTTTACAACATTGTTATGACAGCAGTTTGCATCCAAGTGTCAATCTCAAATATTTTCTTTCAAATTAGTATTGGGGTGAACAAATTGAGCCCTCAAATTGGAAGAACTTTAACCAGTTAAGAGGAGATGTTCTGCAGCATCATGCAGGCTTTGCTGAGCTTGATTTGTTCTGAGAGGAACTGTATGATCCAGTTTCACGATTTGTGTTGGTGCAGTGGTGACTTTAGGGAAATAATAGCCCAAGCTGTAATGTGTATATTTTATTTTTAATGTCTCTTAACTGGTACTAGGGAATAATATGTCATCTCTGAAAACATGGTGTCATCTTCAAATAAAGGTCAATGTGTCTTTGGGATGTTGGATAGGGGAATGTGTTGCCCGAGTTGTGCAGTGGATGAGGTGGGTGTAAGGGTTCATATTTATCCTAACCTTTTCCTTCAAATCCCTTGAGATTTTATGTAGGTTTATGTGCTTGCATACGAGCAACAGGGTTGTGATCTTGGCACTGGATAGCAGATGCCTGACACCCCCAGATTACAGATTAGACTTTTTTAAGGCCAGAAAGAATTATGAGGGTTGTTAAGTCTGTGTTTGATACCCCTTACTGCAGGATTTCTTCCAGAAACCAGGTTAAGCTCTCTCATTTTAGAGAGGTATCTAATCTCCTCTGTAAGACTCCAAGCAGTGGCAAGTCATCCATCATGGACTGTGCGAGTCAAGCAGTGATGGGCCAACAGCAGAGGTCTCGGTTTTGGGTTTGGAGCAGCACCCAGGCTTCACATTCTTGCTCAAAGCTTATCTGGCGAACTCAGACCGCTGGAGCCTGGTGGATTGAGCGCTAGAGCTAACGTGAACAGGCTCCTTCTTTGTGTGCTTGCACAGAAGCTGCCTTGTAGTTTTTCATGTGTTTTTTTGGGTGTGGAGCAGAACAATGTGCCTGAGCTTCAGGGAAAATCAAATGCAGGTACTGGTGTTTTACACCAGGTGTCAAAGCTCTGCTTGATCCATCCCTTTCACAGGCATATGTCCTGTATGGACCCAAATCACTGCAAAAGTTTGGCTAGGAGCAGAACGGTGTGCACGCATCTTTGTCCATTGCTTTTGGTTTAATTTATGTGTGTGGTTTTAACCTTTCTCGCTTTCTTCGTCAATCTATTTGATTCTTTATCCTAAACAACATTACCTTGGGGGGATTTGTTGGACAAGCAGCTTGTACTGAACTGAGGGAAGTGTACAAGTGTCCCGGCTTGTGTCAGCTGCTGCTTTTGAACTTTGTGAGTGAAAAGTGGGACACTGCAGTGACATAACAACCTGTCACCACTGGTGAATGTCACTATGCCTATGGGAGAGGAGCGTGGCAAGGAAGATTTAAATGAGTAGAGAAAGCCGAACAAACTTTATGTTCTTCAGTGGAAGCTGATTCTATCCTTGCAGAAAGCAGAGGGGTTCAAAGGGGAAAGGCTGTATTAGTTGTTTATTGACAGATAAACTGCATCTGTTATCTCCTATTCTTTAAATGCTTTAAATCCCTGTAAAACACATCTGATCATAAACTGTAAACTTCAGCCTTAAGTGGGACATGAGTGGCTGTTAATTGAGGGCTGAGGTGGGTTTAAATGGTTCTGAGCTGGGAATATGGACAGATAGGTTATATAGTCAGTGCTGTGGTCTAAGTTGCAGTGTATACTGACAAGCTTAAAAAAAATCAGGTGGTGGTAAAATACAGCTATTATGTAGACATTAACTGTTAATGAGGTGTTTTCTGACTGGTGAAAAGCTGCAGAAAGAGGTTTAGTGACACAGGAATCTTTCTTTTCTGCTCTTTACACAAAGATCTTTTCTTTATAGGAATTTCTGTCATTAGGAGCCGGCTTCGGGTTGAGTTTGGTTTTTGTGTAAAGTTCTCTGAACCTTTTGTGAGTGACTACTAATGATTTTTCTTCTTCTGTTTTGCTTTGCTTTGTTTCAAATAAATCTTCGCTGCAGTGGGCTTTAGAGGCTTTTCTTGGCTGACAGCAGCCCTGTGTCTCAGTCACTTGTTTAGGTTTCTGCTTATTTTGTTTCAGGCATTGGCATGGAAAGTGGTTGAATTATCAAAAATACTAAAATCTTGACTAGGCAGTATTGTGCTGAGAGAAGGAGATTAAAGACACGAGCAGCTGCTTCATGCCCTTGCCATGGAGTCGTAGAATCAGAAGGGTTAGGGTTGGAAAGGAAAGAGAAATCATGGGAAATAGAGTGTTGTTCCACAAAGAGTGACTCGAGGTGCAAGTCACCGTTTGGGATTTGATGGGATCATCTCTCTGATGGGAGCATTGGTGGTGTGAGCCCGGGCAGCTCATTGCGACACAGCCTTGTGCTGGTCATGCCCTATGGCCGGTGGGGCTGTGTCTGAGCAACGAGCCTCCTGGCACCGATTGCATGATAGGGCTGGGGACTGCCTCATTGTTGTGTTTGCTTTTAACTCCAATGCAATTTGGAAGGATTGTGTTTGTTGCCCACAGACATTCCTGGAGCAGGAGTGCCAGCCGGACTCATGGCAGTGTTTGTTCTCCAGTTAGTGCAACTCCTCTGAGAAGAAACAGGGTTTTAGAGTTTGGAAGAAACGAGCTGTGGTGGATCTGCTAGTGATGATCTGACCTCGTGCATAGCCTATGCTTGGAGTTACACGAAGGTAAGCTGTGTTCTCAAAACACAGCAAGTAATGATTCTGCATAGCAAGTGTGTTTACAGTAGGGGTTCTGCTGTAGTCACTGTACAGCAGTGGGATAGCATGAATTCCTCTGCGTGTATCGGTGGCAGCAAACTCAGTAAAACTCGGACAAGCATCACACAAGGTAAAAATCTCACTCGGCGTCATCAGCTCTGGTGGAATCTCAAACGCTTCCTTGTTGACCCTTGCTGTCTTACCTAATCACAGAGTACAAACAAGCAGTTAATTTGGGAAGGATTAGACAAGATGAAGTCCCACAGAGTGTCAGAACTGGAAGTGTCTCTTCTCATGTCATCAGCATCAGCGAGGCAATGTGTCTTGGGCTGGTTGCTGGTTATTAAGCTGACTACAACCTACACAGTAGCTGGTTAGCAGCCCGGGGCTTGTGTGACACCCCAGAACTGTTTCTGGCAATTCAAATAATTAACGCTTTTTATTACAAAACAAACAAACAAAACCCTAAACAATGATGCCAGGAGTTGTAGGGACTTTTATGCTTTTAACACTTGCATGCTAGAAACTGAAGCAGGTTGGAGATTTGCCTTTGTTTTGCTCACTGAAGGTAACTCACTTGCTTTTTCTTCCTAAACTCCCTAGTTCCAAGCTATGCTGAGGGGAAGTTATAAGCTTTAAAAGGAGGAAATATCGAGGGTAAAATAGTGTCAAAAAAGCTTATGAGGCTTAATACACCCATGTGTCTGCTGATGTGTCTTGAGTGGGTTGGGAGGCTGCAGTTGTCAGGTCTGTCTCTGCAGCTGGAAGAAGTTCAGTGTCCCCAAGTGTGGCACTGTCCATGTGTGTAACACCATGCCATTGTCCCAAGGGGCTCTTTGCTGCCCTTCTTCACTGTGGTCCCTTCCCATATTGCAGCTTTCCTTCCTCCCTATCATGCAGGAGGAGCCCATCCCTTTGTTCCTCTACCCTCTCTGTGCTGAAGGGCAGAGCCCTGCAGTCACCAGCTCTTTCTCCCTTGGCCCTATCCTCCTCTAAAGGCTTGTCAGGCATCAGACCAGCCAGCCCTCTACACAGGGAGTGTTTGGGGCAGGTTGAGTGCTGTAGGGCATAGAAATAGCACAAGTGGTTCTTGTCCTGGTTTTAATCTCTGTGCCAGGGATGGCAAAATTGTTTTTCCTTTTGCCTTTGAGTCAGGATTCCTGTATCTTCCTAAACTAGCGTGGGTTTGGAGCTTGTACGGCATTTCCTGTCCTTCCCTATGTTTTGGGTTAAAAGATGGAAAGTTCTATGTTATAATTTTAATGGTTTGATCTGCACAGTGTACGTGAATGCTCTGCTACAAAGGAAGCTCTTTATAGACCTTAATGGTGACTGTTTGTCTTGATCTGGAGGAGGCTGGTGGTTTAGGGCACGTATACGAAGTTAGACATTCGGGCTCCGGCTCCCAAAAGGAATCGTTAAGTTTAATCTCATTGCCCAGTGGTTTCACTCCATTGCTTGGCAGCAGTGCTGGATGAAGTGATGCACTGATGGCATCCTGTGTTTTGTGATGCTGCAGCGCTAAGGAAACATGCTCTGCTTGCCTCTTCCTGAAGAAAAGGCTTAAAGGAAAAACAAAAACTACACATTTTCAGTTGAAAAGAAGGCAGGGAAATAATGAAATGGGTTGTATATTCCTGGTGCCTCCTATTTAACTGGAAGGACTGCACTCAGTGGAAGGGACCCACACTGGAGCAGTTCATGAAGAACTGCAGCCTGTGGTAAGGGCTCATATTAGAGGAGTCCATGGAGGGGTGTTTCCAATTGGAGGGACCCCATGCTGAAGCAGGGAATGAGTATAATGAGTCCTCCCCTAAGGAGGAAGGAGAGCAGAGGCAATGTGTGATGAACTGACCACAACCCCCATTCCCCATACTCCTGTGCTGCTGGAGGGGGGAGGTAGAAAAATTGGGATTAAAACTAACAATAGTTTTAATTATTAAAGGAATAAGGGAGGGATGGGGTGTTTTAAAATGGGGTTTACTTCTCATTATCCTACTGATTTGTTTGGCAATAACTTACACTAATTTTCCCAAGTCAAGTCTGTTTTGCCCATGACAGTAACTGGTGAATGATCTCTCCCTGTCCTTATCTCCACCCATAAGCCTTTCATATGTTTTTCTTCCCTGTCCAGTTGGGGGTAGTGATAGAACAGTTTTGGTGGGTGTCCAACCAGGGTCAACCCACCACACTGGAAAAAATGCACAAGGGTTGAAGAGCAGAATTAGTATTTGTCATGTATTAAATGAGTGTTTGTATACTTGTAATTGAATTTTAGCATGTCAAAGGAGGACTTTGATATTTAACAATGGAATTTATAAGCACAAAACCTTAAAATTGTGGCCTTTCATCACAGTTCAAGTGTATCTTTGAAATACTTTCAAGTTGTTCAGTTCCCTGGTGTGTTCAGGTTCTTCTTTTTCCCAGCTTTGTTTGGGTGTGGGGATGGGAATTTTCAATCTTTTTTGGTGGAAAATGGGATTTTTATGCAATGCCTGGCTTCCAGGAACTGCTCTTTGGGGAGAAAATTCCCATTCTAGCATGAGATGTTGAAAAACAATAGCGATTACTAATGTTGATAAAACCAAAACACTAAATGTTTGACTGGGACTGCACAGCTTCTTGCTGGTGGTGACCGCCTTTGAGTTAGTCTCCTGGTGCGGCTAGCGCTGAGCCAACATCATAGGTGGTGGCGCGACATCAGTGGGACAAGCACGTGGGGTGACTTTCCCCATGCTTTGTGCTCATGGGAGAAACATGAAAACCCCTTTGTGGCACACGTCTGCAGTGCTTAAAGAACTGGAGCCAAACTAACTGGGATGCCTTGTAGCAAATACCAGAGATAATAGGGATGCGTGTTTCTGTTTCTCCACCGCAGCGTGCTTGTGCCTTACCCTGTTCCACAGGAATCCTGCTCTGTAAAACTGGCTCCTGTGTTTATGGGATTTTCACTTGCTGTGGTGCGTTAGCTGGAGTATTTGAGCGCTCTCTTAATGAATGAGGGGAAACAAAATTGCACAGCCATCCCATACCCTTTTTAGATGGGGACTTTGCATAGCACTACACTTCCTTCATTAGCGCATGGCCTTGCTTTGAGGGAAGGAAGCTGCTTGTTCTGTGCCAGCCCCCTGCTCGTGCTGCCTCTCCGGGTTTTGTTGTTTCCCTGCTCAGTTTTGTGCAACAGCTAACAGACATCAGCTCAAAGACCCTCAGCACTTCTTTGTTAATCTGCTTCCCAGGGAGCCAGAGCCACGTGCTGGGGGTTCCCAGGGAGCACAGCTTTGAGAGTCTTATTTTATCCTCCTTCCCCATCCTGCTGCTTTCTCAAGCCAGCTATCTCTGAAGTCAGGGCAGGAAATGAAGGGGCTGAGAGGTCAAGGGTGCCTGGGGAGTGCTAAGGACCAGCCTGCTGAAAGCCTGTGGTGACTCTCCAGGATTCTGTGCAGAAGCAGATGACTTTGCCTACACTTAGAAGGGTTTTTTAGGTTGGTGTTGCTCATTGCCAAGCCAAAAACATAAACCTGTGGCCCTTGCAAAAGAGGAATATAACTTTGTGTTAAATTGGATGGAGTGCAGTGCTGTATTTTGGGTAGGAGCTGTGCGGATGCTACAGGAAATACAATGCATCGCTCGTTAAAACTCCACAGGGATTACCTTTGGAGCTGTGTCCTTGTTGCCGTCTTAATCACTTTGCCCATCAGCTGTCATCAAAAGCTGCAAGATGTTGCCCAGAATTTGAGCCTCAAACTACGAGTGTCCTCTTGTAGCTTCCTGGTGGTATTCAGTGCATGAGAGGCTATTTATAAGCACTTTCCCAAAACTTTCTGTACAAGCTTTCCGGAGTTGAGCAACACAGCTCACAGCATCACCAGAGATGGCTTCTGAGCAGCTTCTCAAAGGATTCCCAGTTCATCAGGGCATGACTGAAGGGAAATTGAAGTGTTTTTTCTCAGTTTGAGCCATAGTTTGAGCTAAGCCTTATTTACACATTGTGCTGTGCCAGCATCTGATCTCCTGTCCAAGTTTAAACCAGTTAAACAAGGTTGTGGGCAAAGGAAACAGGAAGGATGTGCAGTGCATGTTTGGGAATGGGGAATTAAAGAACAGGAATGGCTGGTTTTTAATAGCTCCCTGCTCCTGGTTGGTCCCATCCAATGTCCCATCTGCTGCACATAGTATTTGCAGCCAGATGTTTGTCTTCTCCATGCCTGCTCAGCCACTTTTGGGTTTGCAAAAGAGCCTGTCCAGATTAAATGCCTGTGCCTTGTGAGATATCTGGCTGTTATTTGGCATCTCTGCATGTTCAGTTTAAGGGTGGACTGAGAAAAGGGATGAGCTTCTGCCATGGCTGGAGGTGACCTTCTTGATGTGCTGCAGCTGTTTTGCTCCCAGGAGGTAGCTGGGGCTGCCCAGCTGTCCTTACCTTTCAGGGATGCAAGTGGGAAGATGCTCTGAGGAATGGCGTTCAGGGCTTTTGCTTTGCTTTAGTATAAGTAACAGCAAATAATAACTGTTTGTTTATTTTGCACCCCTGCTCCCAAGTCATGGTGCATGGTGGGTGCTGACAGATGGAAGCCTGGAGTGTTTTACCTTAGGAGGCTGTTTTTCCCCGGGTGATAACGAAGCTCTGTTACCGTATGGTTGATGATGTTGGGAGAACTCCAGTGACCTATTGGAGAAAAAAAACATTGGGAAATTAAGTTTTCTTTCCTTTATTGCATTGTCTCCCCGTGACTTTAAATAATAAGTAAATTCTTGTCAATTAGAATTCTGTTCAGTATTCCTTTATGAGTAATAGATCAGGTATCTGTTGTGCAGGTCTTTCTCCTGGCTTGAGTTACTTAACTTAGTTCCACATATTTTTTGCCTAAAACATCTTGCGGTTCTTTATAAGAAGTTTGTTCCTTCTTTATCTGTTAGATTTGTGTTGCGTGGCTTTAAAAGTCAAAAAGCAGTACACGTGCAGTGTGCCTCTTTGGACTTTGTGAGTAGACATTTGTAAACCATTAGCTTAAGAATTAATAAGAACAGTTTTGGTGATTCTGTCAAATTAAGCGTTCCTTTATCTTAGAGAAAGACTTTCCAAGTCACAAGCGGACCAACTCTCATTGGCTTTTTGGAAGGGCAAGGTGCGTTTCTGCCTTATAAGGCATTCCCTTAATGGGATGTAACTTTTTGACCTCCTAAGTTTATGTAGGATACAGCAATAATTGTATGGGATTTTTACTATTTAATTATGAAGTTCCAAAGGGATGGTTAAAAATTGCTGATGTTCCTCCAGTATTCCTGTGGCCTTTTACTGAATGCTTCTTAAAGTAGATTATGTGTTTAAACTGCTCCATGGCCTTAAAAGGGGTAGGAAAGGTGTTCTCTTCCATCTGCATAGTGATATCTGTAGTTTATGGGGAAAAAAACCACAGACAAAATGCTTATTATGGCTTTATTTTTTCCTGTATTTTCTCAGCTCACTTCACACTTCCTCTATTGCTTTTTTCCCTGTTAGTCGGTGTTTGCGTTTGGAATCTCTCAGAGGGGTCTCTTGGCTCTTCCTTTCTTCCTTTAAAGCTGCTATTGCTTTTTTGGATCCTATAGGTCATTTGAACACAGATTCACGCAGTAGGTTATAATTGATTGTCAGCATCTGCAAAGGCTTATTTCTGTTTGTATTTAGAAAGAAATGTATGCTTAGCTCTCAGATGTAGAGTTCTAAAATCATCTCATAGAGCAAACACATCCTGCATTACCTCAGTTAGTGTTGCAATTTCATAGAAAAACAAGTGATCTTCATCAAAAATAACACAGAGTTGGTGCCAGTTCTTCTGTTGCTTAATTCTCACATCTTTTTAAACAAGCACCTTCATGCTTTGGAGGGAGCTGCACGTAGGCATCTGCAAATCCATGTCACCATTCCCATCCGCATTCCCACTCATAAATCTCACTGTATTTATCAAGGTTTTTAGAATTAAGAGGCTTGGCTGCTAGGACTGTTGATAGTACATTAATTGTTAGGGGGTTCTGTTCTCCTGTCTTGGTTTGGTTGGGCTGTTGCCTTTATAAATTAAAGGCTTTTTGGGTAAGGGATTTTACCTTCACACGGTGTTTGTGCTGTACTTGCCCTGGTTCTTGTGCATGACTGGGGTGGGATAACATAGTAATGCCAAAAAATACAAGTGCTGCTAATAGGGATAAAATGTGCCTGGCCAGGGCTATAAGCTCCTCAGTTTCAAAGAGAGGAATTAATTTCCCTTATGGATGGCACTTGCGTGCTCACTTCCCAAAGCTATTGAATAGGTTCTTCTGCTCTGAAAACATTGTTTTGTACTAGGAAAACTGCTAAAGGAGATCTGTACTTTTCTTCTCCCTCTGTTGCTTGGTTTTGAGGCATGGAATGTCTCTGTGTGTGTAGCTGGAGAGAAAGCCATTGCCACAACTGCGTGATGGCTGTCGTTGCTGCTCTATAATGCCAGGGCAGACCTTGTAGACCTCCCAGTTACTGAAGCTCCTGCCTCCTGAGGGCATTCATAGCTGAAGAGTGAGCAGTCATTCCTGAAGGATCAGAGAGGAAACAGTTTGTTGTCTTGGAGTCCAGTGATACTTCCTTGTCATTAATTGACCTCCCAGTGCTGAACATTAGAATGACTTTAAGAATGAAACAAGCAGTCAGGACGATTCTTTACTTTAGAAGATATTTTAAGTGTTTGTAATATAATCTGTGTGGTTTGTGCTCTCAGCTGTAGTTTTTCAGAGTAGTGAAGAGTCAGTGGTGGGGTCAATTACACATGCATGGAGTTGGGAGAATAAACTCAGGAGAAGAATAATGTGTGTTGCAATAAGCATAAAGAAAGTCCTTCTCATGGGCTCTTGGACCCTGGGCTGGGTTTGATGGGCAGCATGAGGTTTGCAGCTGTCATTCTCCAGCCTCTTGATTTGACAGCCCCATAACCTGGGAGGTCTGCGAATATAAGCAGCAGATCAAAAGCAAGAGGAGTAATTCAATCTTAGGGCTTGACACTTACCCATTAGGTTATGTTATGTGTTTTAATCCCTCTTCTCTTTCCTGTGCTGCTAGCACTGCAACTTTCTTGTGGTTTGCAGATGTAAATGCAACGCTCAGTGCTAACGCCACTGACTAAAAGGCATTCACTTTGATTTATGGCTGGTACACATGACGATGAAACAGTATTCCCAACGTGAGTGCACTGCTATGAGTGCCATGTGGGATACGTCTGCCCAAGAAACAGGTGCTCACGTATTATTTGGGGCTCCGAATCTCCTGCGTTGTGTGTTTTGTATAGGGTGAAACTTCATGTTCAGCTGTTGGTTGCCTTTGATGGCCATGCTTGTTTGCACAGGCAAAGTGGCTGGTGCTGCAAAAGCAGGATCTGCTCCTGCAGCAGTATTGGCAGATTTCATAGTCCAAGCAGATCTTATTTTGGGGCAGGTTGTCAGTAGTAGCTATTTTCTTCTGTAGGCAAGATAGATGGATGGATCATTCCGCTCTAATAGTTATCCTTAGGTTTACATACAGTTCCCTTCTGTTAAAGGCAGAATGAATTTTGTTACCAACATGCAGCAGAAATCTTACTTGACCAGTACCATCAAACACCAAAACATTTCTCTTCTGCACAAACTTCAAAGCAGGAGAAGCAGAAGAACAAGGCTAAAAAGAAGATAAAGCCCAAATATGCTGACTAGCCAGGATGCTATAAAGCATTTATAGCTTTTGCTTGGGAGGACCTTCATAATTCTACAAGACCTGAAATTAAAGCAATAAAACCTTTAATGGAATCCGTGCCATTATATGTTCTCTCTGTACTTGAATTTCATAAGCAGTGTAAACATGGAATTTTACCAGGCTCTAGTCCCAGCGGGAGGCTCTTACATACACAAATAAGAGCAAGGATATTAGTGCTTTTCCCAGGTTTTTTTTTTTGTTTTCCCTTGCACGCTGTTTACCATTTAGATTTCATGGACTCATATATTTTCCTGATTACTATCCAAAGGGAAACCACAGTAATTAGGGAGGTTTTGATATATACTAACATCCTAGCATGTCTCCATAAAAGAGAAAATGATGGTGACGTGACCTGGGGACTTGGGGTCAAGTCATGTTGTAAACCTCCTCCTGACAGTCCATCCCTTGGAGCTGTGCTCTTCATGGCAGTATCCAAGTAGCACACTGTGGTGTTGTGGTGAAGCTCTCAGACTTGTGTCTCCATGATGAATATCATCAGGACATCAGGGTCCTGTTGGTTATCTGAAGGTCAGGGAGTCTGTGAAAACTTTTTTTTTTTTTTTTTTAAGGAAAAAAAGCAGAAACACTTTGACGTGTATTTATTTTCTTAGGGCTCTGTTTCCAACTGAGAACATGATTCAATTATATGAATATATATATAATAATTATATATAGTCTTTTGTAAATGTTCATGTGTTGGGGTTTGTAGCAGGAATATCGTCACTCTGAAGTGCACTTTCCCATCCACCTTGAGAGATGAGGTCTGTGGGCTCATGTAGAAAGCAAGCTGCTTTCTGCTCTTGTGATGGTAAACTGAAAAGTGGAGGTTAGAGATCCCTGTTTAGTGCAAACCACTGTAATCTTGTGGTGTGAAGTGGAGGAACTGTGTGGTGTGGGTGAAAGATGAGTGTGCTTTTCTTGGAAATAAGACAGGAAAAGAGACTCAGAAATCTTGGAGAATGTATTGGTTGGACATAATCCAGCTGTGGACTTTAAAAAAAGTGAGATGTGTGAATAACTTGGTTTATCGTATTGCAGAATCACTGCTTGCAAATTGCGTTCTTAGGTTGGAATTTTCTCAGGGCTTTTTTTAACGCATATAAATGCACGTTTTCTGATGGATGCAGATGTGATCTGGCCAGGCCCATATGCAAATTCTCTGTGATGCATGATGTTTATGCATCCAGGAGGTAACTTTTGTAGAGACAACTCTTAAGAGCATTCCCAAATGATCATCTCATTTGTGCTTATTTGAAGTATCTCTTTGAAATGCATGGTTCTGATCAATCTTTGCCCCTTCTTTGTCTCTTCCTAACCAGCCTCTCTCAAACTTCTTAAGATATATCTGTTATACAAGCTTGAAAGGTGCAGAGGGAAGTTTGACTAAGCAGTTCCTATAGAAGCAGGACAAGCCTGTGGGACATATCTGTTATGAGCTCTCCAGGGAGCTTCCCTTGAGGTCAAAGCTGAACATGTGTTATGAAGAACTTGGGTGTGGTTGAGTTGGGGTTTTGCTCCACTACGTGGGGTTTGGGGGATTGTTTTATAATGACAAGATACATGTGGTGTGTCCATGTTGTAATTTCCCAACAGCTGCTTGAATGCCAGGCGATAAAATGACAGACGAAATGTGGTGCGGATAAATAGTGGTGCATGTGGGAGAGGAGCGAGTAATTACTGGGAAGGATGGGAGAAATTTAGGCCTCACCTACATCTTGAAGCAGTATGTGTGTCTTCTGCCTTCTCCAAAAGGAGACAGAGGACCTCCAAAGTGTGCAGGGGAGGGTGAAAAGGATGATGTAAGTTGTGGGACAGAAAGTAACAGTTAAACAGATGATTCTTGCATGCTTTCAAGTACCTGCCCAAATGCAAGGAGAACCCCTTGGCTGGTTTGGTTGGTACAGTTTGGGTTTTTAGCCAGGAAAGAATGCAAATGCAGTTCACCCCAGCACAAATCCTACAGTTGTGATTTCCCTGGGAACAAGAAACAGGAGTTGGCGCGAGTGCGCAACGCAAGAGATGATCCTCAGCCAGGGAAACCCATCCTCTTGATCCCCACCAGTGGCCATGGGTTAATAATAAGAGTCATTGCACACATGTTTGTGTTTTAACTTCTTACTAATGTTGTCATGTTCATCAGTAAAACTGACAACAGCAGAACCATGTAATGCTTTCTTTCTCCACCGTGGCTGTGTACATTCAGCAGTACAGTTGGATCTCTCATTCCCAGTGCTGCTTTTTTTTTTGGTCTAAATCCTGTTCATACTCATGGCATGCAATCTTAACCCATCATAGCGAAAGCAGGATTTGTGGGTTTGGCACACCAGCTTTTATGATGACATGTGAGCCCCAAACCTCAGGCAAATCACTGTACAGTTGTGGAAGAGCTTAGAGCAAGCGCTTTGCTCCTGCTACACAGCCTACACAGGTAGGCGACACTGAAATAGTAGCTGTCCTTCAGGAAAACCATTTTGTCAACAAACTTTCAAGGTGGTTGTTTTGACTATTCACTGCTCCTTCTCTTTTCATTAAGAATAATCCAATAGTGATTTTTTGATTGGAATTAAGCCTTCATTTTTTTTCTGAAGCGTGTCCATAGGCTGAGTTCTATAGATGCTGTTTTATGGGAGGTTGTGCAACCCAAACCAACTAAATATTAAGTTTTTTATTGGGCCTGAAGTTGCATGAAAGGTTTTTTTGGTAGGTAGATAATTTGATTCTTTGTAGAGCAAAAAGGAACCATTTCTCAAATTCAGGCAGCTGCAGGTGAGATTTCTTGGTCTTAATAAAGCATCATGTAGCTGGACAAATGTTCTTGCGTCTCTTATGTTGACTCAGGAATTGGTCTTGCTTGTCTCTTTGTGAAGGGGAGACTGTCATATCAAAGTAAAGGAAGAACTTCCAAATGTAGAACCACTGGTATAGATACCTGCAGGCAATTTAGTCTTTGGACCTATAAAAACTCACATGAATATCAGAAGGGAACAGAAAAACCCTTGCTTATACGTAGCTTTATGCCAATGATAGGTCAGTATATTTTGCTGTGTGTCGTTTTGCTAGTGTTTTCCATTAACATGAAAATGCCTTCAGTCCTTTTATGTGCTACATTAATCTTTCTAGTTAACGTTACCCAATTAACCATGCCAGAGGTGGGCAAGACACTAAGCTGAATTCATCTGCGCTGTTGAATGCCAAAATGTACCCATTGTCTGTATACGAGTCCACCAGATAGACCCAGTTAAAAGTCCATGGTGAGAAGCCAGTCGTCACCAATCCTTTCCTTTGACTGTTAAAGGGCTTGGGATGACCAACTCTAATGGAAAACTCTACTTCAAAGGCAAGTCAAGGCAGGTGAGAGAAATCCTGCTCTCAAATCCTTATCAGACATGCTGGAGTAATTTTGCTGTGGTTTGAAGCTTTCTCTCATAATGTAGTGCCAAGAATAGTGAGCTATCTTCAATTTACTCAAGAATTTAGTTTTTATAACTTCTTTCAGATAGAAACATGCGAACACGTTTCATAATTTCCTTTACAATTGTGTGCATCCATCTATGCAAATATACAGGCTGTTTGAATTAGTTAATGTTGGAGGGCTTTGAAAATGTCATGTGCTGTGTAAATGCAAAGTATCAACGATACAGTCCTACGATTAATAAGGCCTTTTATTAAATAAGTGCTGGTCCTTGCCAAAATTCCAGAGAGACTTGTGGTAGAGCATGTGTACTTAACAGGTCAGAATGTGAAAGTAATAACACACATTCTCAAATGGAAAACACATGTATTTGTTTTTAAACTTAGATATATTATTTTAAATTCTTAATACCCTCACCCTTCTTTGATTAAAGGGCCATAGACTAAGTGGGGTTTTGTAAGAGATTTTCTAACAGATGTTCACCACTGAGAACATTTCAAACTGAAGACAGAACAGATGAAAATCTGTAGAAGAAAATCAAATATTGATCTTTAAACTTGAAAGACTGTGGGAAATAAGGAGCATAGATTTCCTTCTCATAGCGGTTGGTGCTTCGTACTGATTGTGGAGTTGTAGAACACCACATATGGCAATAGCAAAGGAAGGAAAAGAAATGGGAAAACTGGTCAGAGTCAGACAGAGAAATTAAGCTGGTTGTGTTAATCCCAGTGAACACTCCCTAAGTGAGCAGGTTTGTATAGTTATACTAAGGCTTAGGTCTCTGACCTATCTGAACTGCACCGTCTTAAGTGGAAACATTGCTCAGATTGATGGAGGTCTTGTTATCAAGTGCTCTTTTATTAGTAGTAGGCTCAGTTCTTGTTTCTGTTCAATTTATCAGCTGTTACTACAAACAGATTAGAAGTAATAGAATGCTTATCTTGACAAAAAAATTAGCTAAAAGCCTCAAGATTTGGCCATGAATAACTCTGTTTTGTTACAAAGACCCCTGGAAAAAATGGATTAATGAAATGCATAGACACTTAGAACCTTGGGCTTTTGAAAAGAGATTACCTTCGCTACTGAATAGCATGTGATGCAGTAAATCACTTCGTAGTGATTTGGGGGTAGGGAGATGGGGGGGTGCTTCAAATCCAGGACTTCAGTGTCCTAAAGTGTTTAAGTTTCCAAGCATGATGCAGAGGTGCTGAAAAGCCTTCCAGCTGTGCTTGCATCAAAGTGGGTGTTTTGACAATTGCAAAGGAATCTGAGATCAGAATCTGTTGTAGCACAACTATAGATAACATCAGTAAACAAACAGAATAACCACATGTGAGGGAAGAAAAAAGAAACCCCACAAAATTAGAGAACATGTGAGCATCAATGCTGGGTGCTCCTTTCTTTCTCTTTTTCCTCCAAAACAGAAAGTGGACACACACAAGCTCTTGGAGTGAGAACTTAGTGTATTTTACTGGTCCAGGATTGCGGGATTCCAGCTTCAGTCCACATCTTGTTCCTTGTCAGGGGTGGACAGTAACTAAATGAGGCACTGATGGGGCTGCCCAGCTGGGAGCTGTGTGTGCCTGGCTGTGTGCTGGCATCATCAAAATGTAATCTGGAGCAGCATCTTGATGTGGAAATCCACTGCAGATGAGCGTTCAGGTGTCAGTGGACACCACCACTGATGTGATAAGTCCTGTCTGTTCTGATGGATGCAAGACAATGTTTCCTTATCTTGAACTCCTTTTTGTATTGCTGCATGAGAGCATGCACAGAGCAGCTGGCAGTGTGCATGGATAGAGCACAAGGACGTTGATATCTATTTGTGGCAGCTTCTCTCACAAGCAAGTTCGCTTTGCGTATTGGATGGTTGAGTAGCTGCTAAAAGTGGTTAGCACAGAATATGGTCATTCTCATTGTTTCAGTGTTAATTTCTAGCACTGTTTAAGCTGTTTTATTTATCATTTATCTATAAATTTAAATCATGAACCAAGCAGGTTAGAACAGTTTGATCTCTATCAACCTCTTATAATTTTCCAGCTGTCTTCAGACGTCAGTTTTGCTTCATAGCATGCTGCAAATACAAAACTGTTTTCTGATTCTGCAGAAATTTGGCATTTCATCTTTAAAGACACTTTGCTCTGTTTATTATCTTGATGCTGTGATGTGGCTATACCTAATTTCTTTGTTCTGTTCATCTCTTTTTTGGCTATTAAGTATTAATAGACAGTATGCTTGGGGGAAGCTTTTTTTCTGCATTGAATTCTATTTTGCATTAGCAGTGCTGGAGCTCTGTGGCATGCATGTCAGGACCCAGTGCCTCTGCCTGGATTGATATGGGGAGAGTCTGGTTTTGGTTTCTATACAAGAATCTGTTAAAAGCAGGAGGATCATCTTTTGTTTCATTTACTTAAGGGAAGCATGTTTCACTACAAACCAAGTCTGGAAACTGGAGAATGTAGTTTGGGAACAAGGAAAATCACCAGGGTTGGGATAGTAAAGGCAGTGGCCCTGCTGCTGAAAAATGGTGACATCTATCAATCCATCAAAGGGCAGAGCAGTAAGGTAAACAACAGCTGTAAACAGGGACATCTGGCTCCCATAAATTAATTGGCCATTTTACACAGTGAGGGCTGTTGCATGTAAAAGAAGGCTTTCCTGCTAACACTGTCATACGCTTTTGATTCTCCTGGTTCATCCATGAATTAGGTTGGCTTGTTTTAGTCAGCTGGATTTCATTTATTTTACTTTGTCACTCTTGAAATGAAGAGGAACTGGGCTGTCATGAATCATCTGACACTGACACTTTGTCTTTTGATCCTCTGGGGTCTTGCTTACATTTTCTCTTATTATAAGAAACCCAAGAAAAGGGGATGATGAGTCTGTCTGCACGAACGTGAGTTCAGGCTCCTCTTGCCTGAGAAATCCTTTTTTCCCCCCACTGCCACCAGTGCTGTTGAGTGTAATTGATGGTGCTGTGGGCTGAAGAGGTCTCCTTGCCAAAGATGTTCTGAGAAGTCTCCATATGTGAGAGGTTCTCTGGACCAATGGCAGCAGTGCCTCATGGGTTATTAACTGGGCATGACGAGCTCTGAGGCCTCAGCTTTATTCGTGGGTAATCAAGAAGCTGTAGCTGACCAGACTTGTGAATAATGTGAGGGTGGACAGAGGGGTGTGGAGACACTTCCATAGGGATGGACAGGGCTTTGGACTGCATCCAATGGAAAGACTGAAGCAAACTCAATCCGGCATAGGGAGTAGATTTATGTTCCTGGGCCCAAGGCCAGGACATGCTGAATGCATCCCAGAAGTGTTGTACTACTTGGTTCACATGCCTTTTGCAGGGTTAAGAGAAGTTTGCCCTTCAGGGTTGCTCTCCTTGATTCATCCATTGTCGTGTTGTGGGATGGAGGGAGCGGAAGAGCTACTAACATGTTGTTTTAGCTTGAATGAAGTGACCTCTGCTGCCATACGTGGCACTGAGGATTGTCATCCACATTTTTGAGTCTTTTAAATAGTTGAGGCTTCCTCTGTTCCTCACCCTGAGGTGAACAACACATGGTCTTGCTTTTCCAGGAGTGCAGTTGAACTGAGACATGAGGGGTTTTTTTAGGTTTGAGGGGTTTTATTCCTGGCATCTGCCAGCAGTGCTATGAGGTGGTGATTGGCAAGGGACAGCCCTGAGATATTCCTCTGCTTCCCAACAACGCCCATTCCTGAGCGCCAAACAACCCACTGGGAACAGGAGCAGACCTTTGCTGGGAAACTGTGTTGTGCATTTCTACAGGCTTTTCTAAAGCCTGTGAAAGTCCCCCAAATATCTTTCCATTGATAGGAGTTGCTGAAGATAAGCCCCACAGGCACTAGTTAGGAGTTGGTGGGGCTATGTTGGACTATCTTGTCTTACTGGCAATGAAGCTTAGCATAAATGCTGTTAATGTGATGGACAAATGGTGATGGTTTTGTGAAGGGTACTAAAATATATCTGAAGTTCTCAAGGAAAAGATTGATTTTAATCATAGAATAGTTAAGGTTGGAAAGGACCTTAAGATCATCCAGTTCCAACCTCCCTGCCGTGGGCAGGGACACCTCACACTAAACCGTGCCACCCAAGGCTCTGTCCAACCCAGCCTAATCAGTAATGACTATTGATTTGAGTCACTCCAAGCATAATTGCTGGAGTGTGTTACCTAGGAAGAAAAATTTAAATGAGTATTTTAAGGGTGGGGGGAGGCAGTTTAAACCTGTTTGTTTTCATGTTTAGGCACCTGTTTGTGTGTTAACAGTGATTATCCCCAGTTCCTGAGAGCATCCGCTTACAGGCATCTCCCACCCCACCGCTGTGCTGCTCTGTTAGATGTCTTCAATCACCCATTCCCCTTTCCCTGCTCCTCTCTGGCAGGGCAGCCTCACAGGGGCTGGGACATCCTGAGGGATTTTCCTGCAGCAACAGGCTCTGTGTCAGCCCAGGGAGCTCAAAACACCCTCACAGACTGCAGCCACGTAGCTATTTATATGTGTTATTTCTCACACATAAGATACTAGGCTAGTTATGGCTTTAGTTATGACCTTTGTGCAGGTTAAAATGATGTTCCTATAAGCCAGGTGTCTGTCAGACTTCTTTATATACTCAGGTTTGAGTTTCTTCTTCAATTTGCCACCCAGCAGATGTCTTTGAGGGGGTATAAGTCGTGCTATGTGAAGCTAATAACAATTTCATCCTGGAGGAGAAGCAGCAGTGCTGGCTTACAGGACAATATACTTGCTCTAGAACTGATGGGTCTGAGAACATGTGTTTTGCTGCTGCTTTCTTCTTTTGACACTATGCAAAGTTGTTTTTTTTTTTTTTTCTCTTCTGTTTGGCAATCTCTGCCCTAAGGTATCAGGGTTTTCCTCTGCCAAGCAGCCCCTCAACTGCGTTGTGGTTTGGCTGGGTGGATGGACCCTCCACAAACCTGAGAGCCTGTCTGATAGATGTGGGTTTCAGGATCAGGACCATCTGGAGTGCAATGAAAAGAAATCTGCCATTGCATCCAAGCAGGGAATCCAGCTTTTCTTGAAAAAGCACTGTGGGATTCTTGTTTCTTCTTCTGAGACAGTGTGTAAGCCACTTGAGAGAATACTGAGTAAATGCGTACAGTTGGATCGGGCAGGCTTTGTAGTAAAGAGGGAATTTATTAGGAAGTATTCAGAGAATAATAAACATGACTGAGAATTCCTGGGTTCCTGCCTGCAGATGATGAGTTCATGATTTAGCTGGATAAATCTCTCTGCCTTAGTTTCCCCTTTGGGATGGAGTGTCATCTCCAGCCCTCTTTCCCTGCTCTTATCTTGAAACATGAAGATGCTATAACCGAAAAGTTGCATTAATCATTCCTGTAAGCCTTCCATCATATGTCACTCCATGGGCTTCTCTGACTCTTGCTGAAAGCTTTGTTGATTGCTAAGTGGCTGTTACTGTCAGGATGGAGATTTAGGGAGATCCCTGTGGGGTCAGGCTCTCAGTGAGGGGTTGTTCCCCACATGGTATCTTTTTGCCTCTGCTTGGATGGGTTTCCCTGTGGCTGCTTCTGAGCACCTCGAGCTCTGAGGAACATAAGAATGAATGTGTCTGAAAACAGGTACATCATTTGAATGCCACCAAAGAGATATTGTTCTGCAGCTTTGGGTTGCTATTGTTTTAAATGATGGTAGTACTGGCACCTTGGATGTAAAACCCGCTGATTTTTATCATGACTAATTGAGGTCTGCCCTGGGCAGGGGAGATTCAGCACTGACCCTTGCTCCCTCCCAGGAGCATCTCCCCTCCACTGAGGGTTCTCTGCAGGAACGAAAACCCCCAACCTTTTGTACCAAACACAAGACTCTTTTGGGGGCTGTTTTTTAACGAGGAAAGTTCTTTCTTGTGCTGATGTGGGACCAGATGTAGCTGAAGATGACTTTGGTTGTACTTTCCTGAGCAATGACAGCTTGAGGTATGGGGACTTCCCAATCTTGGCAAGTAAATACTGTCTTGGAGTGCTTTGCTGGGTGAGACTTGCAGTGAGGTTTAAAGAAAAATGCATGATGGGAGAACTGGTTTTTTTGGTTTTTGAAGTGAAGATGAAGTTAAATAGCGATGGAAATTGTTCTCCCTACTTCTTGCTTGGCAGAGAAGTTTATCTGAGCTCACCAGACTTGCCTACAATCTCCCCAGACAGAGCAGAGGGGTGATGACGACTTCTACTTCCATGATAAGAGAAGTCAATGGTGAGTTCTCTGCTCTCTTCACCTGGTTGAAGTTAAGTCTTCCCTGGTGCAAAGTCCCGTAACACACAGTGGTACTCCAGGCACCTTTTGGCAGGCTCTGTCTGCATCTCCCCTTCCCGCCTCTCCAGCCTCAGGAATAAACTGCCTTAAGAAGTGCTTCTGAGGTTGGTTGTTTTGCCAAAACCTTTTGTCACCAGGACACCGGGATGGCAAATGGAGCAACGTGTGATTTGGGGAGTGTCAGTGAAAGAGGCCTTCCTCTTCTTTCCTTCTCCAGGGGGTCTAGGTTGAACCCCGTTATCTCCTTTCCTTTGGACTGTCGGGAACTTGTTTGCATGCTCCCTAAGCCCCATCTCTTCAGCTTCATCTGCTTTTGGAAGCTGTGAGTCATCAATGGTGAAGTGCAGGAGCTGTATTTGGGTTTTGATGGTAAAGACACAGGAATCAGGGGATTATGTTTTTTTTGCATTTGGGTTACTCCTGAAGCTTGGAGCAGTGAGGAGTTTTCTTCATTCATGCTTCCAAAAGGAACAGTATAGGTCTTTATATGGCTGCATATTAATTCCCTTAGTGCATGTACTCATATTTCATCCATAAAACAAACATATTCTAATAAATATTTTCTCTGGTGACATTCAATAATGCATTCTCCTATGAACATGTTAAAATATATCCATAAATTCTAAGCAGACTGTTAGTCAGGGTTGGCTTTAATGTTTGAATCTCTGTCCAGTGCTGTAAAATGTAACAAGCGCTTCGGGTGAGTAGTCTGGGCCTATTTTTGCTTTCAGTGTCGATGTTTTTCTAGTACCCCTAATTTAAATAATCAAATTGAAACTGCTTGTGTTTCCTAAGTAGGGAAATAGTTTTGATGGATGGCATGCTGTGATAGGAAGAGATTAAAGTAGCAAATGCTTGCTTTAATGATGTAGTGAGATACAGTTTGCAGATATTCCCTATAATTTAGGATTTGATAAAAGTCTTTCTAGGTTTACGGTGCATTCTTGTAGTCTCATTTCCCATTATCTCATTGTGGTATAGGGACTATAACTTATTAAATGAGGAACTGGAGTTTAATTTATTATGGGTAACTCTCTTAAAATCTACTTTCATGTACAGATGGGCTGTAGCACTTTAAAGTGACTGGTGGACAGAATGATCTGTTTATTTTTCTTACTGCTTGATAGAGAAGAATTTTTCCCCAGGGGCATAGTACTGCACAACTGACCTATTGCATTAAATAAATTCCCTGCTTTCCTTTGGAGTAAGCAAACCAGTCTATTCCCAGAGCAATTAGGGATGTGTGCCCCTTTCCCTTGCTGATACATACCACATTGGTACAAAGTCTGTAAATAAACAGAGCTGAATTCTTACCTATTTTACATGGGAGCGAAGGGTGTTCGGCTGGCTGAGGGTGATGTGATCCATTCAAACTGTTGCAACTGTGCTTGAGAGTTCCCTTGACTTTATGGAAAAGGCTTGGAGAGGAGTCTGGAGGCACCAGAGTCTGGAGAGGTGGCTGCAGCCTGAAACAGAATCATAGAATAGTTAGGGTTGGAAAGGACCTTAAGATCATCCAGTTCCAACCCCCCTGCCATGGACAGGGACACCTCCCACTAAACCATGCCACCCAAGGCTCTGTCCAGCCTGGCCTTGAACACTACCAGGGATGGAGCATTCACACCATCCTTGGGCAACCCATTCCAGTGCCTCGCCACCCTCACAGTAAAGAACTTCTTCCTTATATCTAACCTGAACTTCCCCTGCTTAAGTTTAAACCTGTTACCACTTGTCTTATTGCTTCAGTCCCTCATGAAGAGTCCCTCTCCAGCACCCTTGTAGGCCCCCTTCAGATATTTTGGAGACTGCTATGAGGTCTCCACACAGTAAGCATGGTGTGATGACTTTGAGCTTCAAGGAAGAGACTAGTAAGATACAGTGCATGATCTTGAGCTACCATCAATGGGTAGCTGAAGACAGAAATACAATGCAGCTCCATCTTGGTGCTGGTGCTGGCAGCCCAGGGTGCAGTGATGAGCTGCTTTTTGTACCATGGCAGCACAGGAATGGGCAAATATAGAGCAGTATTTGCTCTGTAGCTGAGATGATTAAAGCAGTTCTAACACTAATTCTCAGCCCTGTTCCAGATTTCCTTTCTAGATCTTACAAACTGCTGTTTGTGGGAGAGCCCAGTTTATCTTGATATTATCTGAGCACTTGACATGAGCACAGATGTTGTCGACAGAAACTCCCAAAGAATTGGCGCCAGATCTTCTGCTTTGCCTCTCTTTATTGCAATTCTATTCCCCTAAGGAGCAAACATGCTTGGGGGCTGAGAGGAGCAGTCTGGCCTTCTGTCTTCAGCACACCTGACACATCTGCTGGCTTGTTTCTTTATGGATGGTTTTCCCCAAACACAACATTGTTCTCATCACCAGAGCTTTTCTTTGCTTTAATTCCCTTGACTTCCCACCTTCTAATAAGCATTTAAAGCAAAGAATTATGCCATAGGGACATGAACAACCTAACCCCTGTTTCCAGCATGTTTTAATGAACAACAGAAAATGAGAAGGAAGTAATGCTACTGCCAAACCCTAATGCATGACATAAGTTGCAGAAAACATCGCAAACCCATATATGTAGTCTGAGTTGCAGCACTCGGGCTTAGGGTTTTATGGGAAATTCTACCTCTGCAACAGCTTTCTTAACAAATTATATCAGGCAGCAGTCTAAAATACTCAAGAAATTGTCCTCAGTTTGCTTCAGATGGTGACAAACTTAAAGTGAGGACTTGTTAAACTTAGATCTGAAGTCAGGTCTAGTTACCTTTAATGTGTGCATTCAGCTTATTAAGCCTTGCATCTGGTCACAGGGACTGTATAGGAAAAACTCTGGAAAGTAGATTATTTGTTCCTTGGTTTTGATTGCAAAACCTTGCCCTGATTTCTTTTGTTTTAGCTTCAGGTCTTGCTTATATTGCATAGTAGTTATACTTCATAACAACTTTATAATATACAAAATTGCCTTGGCATAAATACTTACAGAAGGAATAGTTTAGCCTGCAAGTGCCGAGACTCAGGGACATTAGTTACTCCAAAGCATGCAATGATTTTTGTCAATTAAGCTTATAAACAAAAAGGAAACCTTTCCTAAATGTATTCCTGAGTCTGTTCTGTGAAATGAGAGTTCTGCTTCTCATCACCAAAAGGGGTTCTTTGGTAAATGGTTTTGTATGCAGATGCATCTCACAGTTGATTTTTGAATGCAAGTGTCAGGGCAATCTTCCACAAAGCATTATGGTTATGAAGTTGAAGGTCACAAAAAAATCTGATGGATCACTGCTGCAGAGACAGCTAAAGCCTGAAATGAAATGCAGCAGCAGATTCCCCACCAGATTTAATATTGTAGGGGGTCTTATTAGCTGCTATTAGTGTGGAGGTTTTGTTGTTGAAAAGCAGGTTTTGATTTTGAAATAGATACCCCACTATCCTGTCCCATGTAGGCCAGCAGAAACCCCATCAGACCCAAACTAAACTGCATCTAAGACTTCTTGGCTCTTCCCAGTGCTGAGTCCAGATGTAGTGTCTGGTTTCATGGGCAGGAAAGCAGAATATCATGTGGGCTTTCAATGATAAACAGCTGTCAATCCAGGCTGTGTGCTTTTAGTCTTTTTATCTATTTTTGGTATTGAAACCTGGTATCACATTTGAGTTCTTCAGTTTTCGTTCTGTGAGAATTCAAGAGCCACATCTTTGGAGTATTAGAAGGGCATGGAGTCATTTGTTGTGATTATTTTTAAAATTAATTATTTACTGTTTTTATAGTAAAACATGACAGCTTGAAAGAAATTTGTGCCCTGTCTGGGGATAACTGAGTCTTCCTCAATTACACGTACAGCCTCATGCTTTTATTTGATTACTGAAAGCAGCTAATAGGACATCTGAGGAGTAAATTGACTCCATCGTTATGCCGGTACCCTTTCATTATTAGCAGCAGCATTTCATTAAGAGCTACAGAGCCTGAAATATTAACCGAAATTGTAGTAAGGTACACCTTGTCCTGAACAAATGAGTATTTAAATTAATCAAAGCCACTTCTAAAAGGCATAAGCACAGACAGTAATGGCTTACTGAAGGCTACAGCATCGTAACTGTAAATTGTTACTGAAGGGCAGCAGTGGGTAAACCCAGGTCTTATGCCTCATGGTATCAGGCTGTCCTGAACTTTCTTTCCTACTCAACTCACCCTGGGACTCCTGCTGGGAGTCGCTGTAGCGGTTTTCTGTTTACTGCCCTTTTCTGATGGCTTCTTGGTACATGCTGCTAACGTGGTCTCATCTCTGCCTCCATGGTTGCTGCCCACCTCTCTCTGAGGATGCCCTGCACAGAAGCTCTGGTTGCAGCCATGTTTTGGGCAGCAAGGGTTCTTGTCAACACTAGAGTCTCTTGCCTGAGGGAGCTGAGTGATTGCTCTTTGGTTTGGACACCTCTTGATAGCTTTGTTTTCTTCCTTCTCTTCAGAGTTCTGATTTTACCGACTTCATGTAAGTTGTTTGGAGCTGATAACTGTGCCCTGCTGAGACATTTTAAAACTGTACAGGAATTGATTAATCTGAACGCTGGAGTGGTGCCATCGGCAGAATGTGTGCATGTTTCTATGTTTTGAACAGTATAGAAAGACTAGTAGTCATTAATTGCTGTCATCTTCCAATAAAGATCTTATTTTAAGAGATGTCAGATGCCTTTTGGAGCCAAGGAGAGGTTTGTTGTGAGGCAACTGAAGAGTAAGATCCTAAACACCAGTAGGAGACTCTTCTAATCAGATTTGTTGATCAGATGTGAATGTAACATGCTAAAATGGAGCTCTTTGGAACACATGCATTTCTTGGATTATGGTAATTATAGAGCAGAGAAAAACTTAAGATAGTGGAAAAATAAATTTGTACTTGACAATTTACATACTGACATCCAGAAACAATAAGATGTACTTGATGTGCAAATAAACAGATTCTCCTCTGTGATGAATTTGAGTGGCATAGCTCCAAGCACAATAGTTTTCCAAGGAGGACATTTTCAGGAATAAAGCATGGGTTTACTACTTGTTTTCTTTTTCATCCATAGAGAATTTGCAATATGGGGAATTACAAGGGTCTTGCTAGAAACTGTGTCAATAAATGTACCTTGATGGTGTTGTCTTTGGCAGCCAACCAGGGAATAATTCTGAGTTAGTTTTGAAGATCCTGTTTCTAAGATGACCTGGCAGACCAAGGTCAGGGTTGAAATGACCCAGTAAGGCAGGATACAAAGGTCATTTCATATCTTAAACCATGCCTGTGTTAGTATGCTAATCTCCCTCTGTGTGCCAAGCTCTGCTAACACTGTCCAGGCACCTGCGTGAGCAAGACAGTGCTTGTGTGGGCTGGTGGAAAAGGACACAGCAGAAGTCCTTGACGCAACTACCTTTAAAGAAGTAACTGATAGTGCATGTGAATGGCTTGGGTTGGAAGGGACCTTAAATCTCATCCAGTTCCAACCCTCTGCCATGGGCAGGGGCACCTTCCACTAGAGCAGTTTGCTCCAAGCCCCTGTGTCCAACCTGGCCTTGAACACTGCCAGGGATGGGGCAGCCACAGCTTCTTTAGGCACACCCTGTGCCAGCACCTCAGCACCCTCACAAGGAAGAACTTCTTCCTTACTGTGAGGAATTCATGGGCAAAGAATTGTATCACCATCTTTGTCAGCCAAAAGTCAATTGGAAAGGCTTTGAATTCACTGCCACCCTCCATCTTGAGTAGATCTGCACTATACAGCATATTGCGAAGGCGACGGGATATCACTGCAGTGCTTCTCTTGGGTATACATGTGACTATATATATAAAAAAAATATATATTTGTATTATTAAATGTGTCGCTCCAGGGCAGCCTTGGTTGCAGCGATCATGAGATGGTCAAATTCGAGATCCTCAGGACAGTGAGAAGAGCGTGCAGCAAGCTCAGTGCTCTGGACTGCAAGAGAGCAAACTTTGGCCTCTTCAGAAACCTGCTTAGTAAGGTTCCATGGGATGTAGCTCTATATGGCAGGGGGGCCCAAGACTGTTGGTTGATATCCAAGGATCACCTGCTGTGAGCTCAGAAGCGATGCATCCCAACTAGAAGGAAGTGCAGCAGGAGGGAAAGGACAGTTGTGAATGCTCCATCACTGGCAGTGTTCAAGGCCAGGTTGGACAGAGCCTTGGGTGGCATGGTTTAGTGGGAGGTGTCCCTGCCCGTGGCAGGGTGGTGAGAACTAGATGATCTTAAGGTCCTTTCCAACCCTAACTATTCTATGATTCTATATATGTAAAATGGATGCAGTTTATTTGTGTATGTGTGTGCAAATGAGTTGCTTCCATATATATAATGTATCTTTTTTTTAATACATGGATGTTGTAATGACCCCCTGTCCAGAAACTAAACCAATTAATTTCCTGCCTTATTTAGTGGCAAAACATCTTAGCTTAGTGCAAAACATTTCAGAGGTGGAGCAGAGGTGTATGTAGAGGAGTGCTGGCCATGGCCCCAGTCTGTATGATCCATCATGTGAGGAAACCCCGCTGTCCTTGTGAACATCTCTGCATCTGGTGATGCTCTGTGCACGCACTGGGGCTGCAGATCCACTTGCGTGCTTACCGCCTGTGTTTCATGTTTGGGATGACTGTAAATTCTGTAATATGACAAATGTTCAGAAAAAAAAGCTTCTCTTCCACGGAATATTGTGCTGCTTAAATGCTGAAGTCATTTTGATTTACTACATAATGAAGTTATACATGGCTTTGAAATACTATGTGCGTAGTTTACCAAGAGGCCCTTCCAAACTTTTTAATCTTGCCACAGAGTATCATGACTGCGGAATGGCTTGTATTTGGTCTGTGGTTTTGCAACTAGACTCCAAGACTGGAGCTTAAAAGACAACAACAATGAAAGCCTCAGAACTTCGAAACATACCCCTAGCTCCATTTTAGGATCCAGTGCTACAAAGGAGCTGTAAGGAGCAGGAGCCAAGGTCTGCTCCTGGTTGCCCTACTGAAGTAGGGAGTTATTTCAGGCTGTCGTCCTAACAATGCTTCTTGCAGGAGCAATACCAGCATAAGTAGTGTCTGCTTATGGTGAAATGGGCTGGGAACTGATTTGGTTATCAGAAATAATGTGGAAATGGGTGCTCATAGTCTGGTCCAGGTCCTGATTGTGTACCATCAGTACTGCCACCTAAGAAAATGCTTCTCCTGTTGCATGCTCAGGTGGTTGCTGCATGGAGTAACCATGGCTGTATGCAACCAGCTGCTCGTATGCTAAACAAAACCTATCTGAAAATGTCAAACCTGCTGCTATGAAGAAAAAGGGAAAGGGGAATACATTTGAGAGATAGGGAGCCATAGGTGGAAGAGGGCTTGCTGAGGTGGACTCTGTCCAGTACTCTTCTTGGATGTAACTGTTCAGCTGTGCTGATGTGACTGAGGTTCTTGTATTTGATTTACCCAGCTGAGAAGTAGCATCTGGTGTTCAGCTTGCTTTTACATAGATTTTTGTCTGGGTTGTTAAAGGCCCAGGGAAGCCCACAGCAATCTGCCCTGGGCCATGTGGTGACTCAGTGGCTTATTTTAGTTATGAAATGATCACAACTCCTTCTGGGATGTGGTCATGGTAGTCATTGCTGGAGCTGTATTGACTTTACTAAAATACACAGATGTCCATTGCATTAATAAGCCAATAATTCCTGTATTGTTTAGAAATGCAGAGAGAGGAATCCAGCTGAATCTCAATGTTGCTGGAATACTGCGTTTATAATTACTGAATTTAATCTCCTTAAAGCACAATGTGTTTGTGTTTCATGTGGGAAGTGAAACACTGCCTAGACTGTGAAACCCAAAGCGCCAAGGGATGAACTGTTCTTTACCTGCTGAACCTACAGCAAGTTTATCTCAGAAACATCAGCCCAATGCAGAGCTGGCTCTTGTATCGGGCGATCTGGGAGCTGCTTGCTTCTAACTGGTAAAAGATTACTGTTAGCACTGGGGTATCCTGTGGTAAGAGACACTCTTTTTGTGATTTTCCTATTGGAAATATCCCACGTTGCCTGGAAGTGCAGATGTGCTGCTGTCTCATTGAGCCTCCCCAACTCATGGAGCAGGAGGCTGTGCCACCACGCTGCCAGCTTTCTTGTTGTGGCTCTGGAAAATGATCCAAAGACCCAAGACATGCAAATACCTTTGCTTTAGTGTGAGGCGGCAAGCAGGGGTGTCTGGTCTCTTTCAGATCTTACAGGGAAAAGGAGCTTTTGGCAAGGAAAGCTGCATATCTGCTCCTCAGATGCACTTGGGGTTCTTGGCTCACCAAAGGGTGTCATCAGGGATGGGAAGCACATCCCAAAAGCAATGTCCAGAGAGGGATCAAGTAGTAACAAGGGGGGAAAAAAACCTGAGCATGGGTGCATTTTGCTTTTCTTTGCTACATGGCAGTCTAAGGTCTTGTGGGTGCAGCTACGTGCCCCTTTCTCATTTGGGCTGTGGTTGCAGCTGCATGGCAAAGCCAGAGCTGAGCCATGCTGCGAATCACCCCCAACCTTACATAATTCAGATCAGCTACACATGGGTGCTTAGGTTGCTCTGCAGTTGGTTTATTGCATCCACATGCTGCTTTCATTAACCTTATGGCCTTATTCCTTTAGTTTTTTTCTTTTTAGGGGAGGGAATAGAAAGAGGAACAAATCCAAAACTAAAATTAGTCATTTAAGAGTCCATGTTTGTTTTTCATTTGTTTGCTGTGAGGATGGGTTTGGGTTGGGGGAGGTTTGTGAGGGGAGAGGACCACAAAGAGGAGTTGTTGGGCTGAGGCATTGCTGTCTCTTCTTCTCCCACAGTGCTCACATAGTCCTTTTGCAATTACACCTATACCAATTTAAGACCAAGGTCTTGATATTTTATTAGGGTTTTCCTCCCCTGGCTCTTCTCACTTGTGGCATTTATGTGGTGGAGACAAGTTATGGCCAAGCCACCCTCATCAGCACTGACAAGAACCTTGATGCTCAGTGCTGGGGCAGCTGATCTTCTTGTAGGGCTCCTGCTGCCCCATCATTTCTTTATCCTGGAGTTAACTGGTGGGGCAGGCTCCAAGTGAAAAAGTTAACACAGGTCAGATGTATTCCAGGTGTTATCCTCCTTTGCCTTCCTCATCTGGTGTATTTTGGTGGGTATTTCTGATGCTTCCTCATTAGCTGGGATTCTTTTGTCTCATCACTTGACTTGATGATCTTAAAGGTCTTTTCCAGCCTAGCTGGTTCTATGATTCTATTATCAAATTGCATTTTTCAGGATGCTCAACATAGAGACTTCCCCCCCCCCCCCCCCCCCCCCCCAGTTTTTCTCTGCAATGATAAACTGGCTTTTCCCCAGTGTCTGCCTTTTCTTATGGCTCTCCTACTGCTGGGGGAGTTAACTGTACTGATCTACAGCTCCTCCCTGGCAGTGGGCTCAGGGCCAGGCACTCATTAACATGTGCCTAGATCCCTGTTGAATAGTAAGAAAACATTGTTTCCGACATGTGCTGGCCCCCTACCAACCACCTGCAGGTAAAACACATAGTGCCTATTGCTGTTCCTTAATTCCATGTCTCCCCCGCCGCTCCTGTCGTGGTCCCTGTGTAGGGACAGGATCCATCCATCATTCGTGCACGGTGCTGGGCTGCCTGCATTTCCTGCTGGAGGATATGTCAGCTTGAGAGGTTTCAGAAAGTTGGGTCTTGGTCCTGAGCTCATTCATCTTTCTGATGGGATGTTTCTCCTGGCTGCCCGCCTAAACTTTACCTTTCCCATTTTCATGGGGGTCAGGTAGTGGCATGCAGAGTCATGGTTGTCCTCTGTGTTTATGCTACCTCTGCTTGGCCAGTTCACTACAAGGTCCTTTTCAGGTTTCCTTTATCCACCTTCTGACCTCTTTTTCTCTGTAAGAATGTAATACTGTGGTTACAGAAGTGAAGAGTGACCCATTGCCACCCTGGTTTCTGGTGGGAGCACAGCAAAAATGAGAACTTTCTTCCTTGTTTGCAGCCTTGTCAGACTGCAACCTTTTGTCTAATATATAGATATTTTCTATTTCCTGCTTCTCTGATTCTTTCTCTCTTTGAAGAAGTTGCTAGGAATGGTGGTCCTGGCCTTACCTGGCAATAACTGTGGCGCAGGGCTAGGATGCATTAACTCACATCCTGTTAGTGGTAAAAACACATCCTGGTGCACTTTTATGGTGTATCAATTCAAGCATCAGCTATGTTCATATTTTCTTTCAAATGTTGATAGATCCGCTTGTATAAAATCTAATTTGAGATTTATAAGGAGAGATTTGAAACAGGAAAAACATCTGAGTAGAAACCGAACAAAAATCCTATTAATGATGTGTTGTTGAATTTGATGTTGGTCAAACAGTTGTAAAACATGTTACAGTCAAAGTATTCTGAGAAGAAAATTGCTCACTGCTCTTTGGCTCTGGTGATTTAGTTCTTCACTGTGAACATAACTTTATAATACAGGGTTTGTGCATATTTTTATAGATTTCTTTTTTTAGATGTGTTCTGTAGAGCATCAGAAGATCCCTACCAATCACTTTTAACCCCTTCAATAATGTTCCTACTAGAGATTTCAGGAGAACAGGCAGTTGCATTTGCTTTAAGTTGCTTCTGATGATGTTTTGTTGAGACATAGAACATATGTCTAAGAGCTGCAGGAGTGCCCTTTGGGTGGAAACAGGCTCCACTGTGAGTTTACAGAAATGGATCGTGCCTGAGCAGAGAGAGGAGGGAGAAAATGCACTACATCTACTCCTTCTTCCCACCCCCTTTTTCTCTTTGGCATCAAATAAAGCAGTGTCTCATATGGTAGAGTACACTATGCCTGATGAGCTTACTGTCTCCATACCACCCAGGATGGGTCTGGTTCTTATTGTGCATACTTGCACACACAGTGTGGAAAACCAGACCCCTTTGTCAAAACCCCAGGATTTCAAAGCCTGGTTAATTGACAATTACACACCTATTACCGTAGGGAAGAAGCCCGCAGGATGGATGTAATTTTCAAGTAGAATTCATGCAGCTTGGGATGGGAAAGGAGATGATGAACTCTCTCTTCTATTAACGTTCCAGCTTTGATCGTGGCTTTTGTGGGCTCTCTACATCTCTCTTGCTCTTGCTATTACATACACAAGTAACCTGCGGGTTTGTTTTACTGCTCATGTCCTACTGTTGGTCAGTAGTAAATATAAGCACAAATGCTGGCAGAGCTGTGCTACCTGACAGAGGTTTCTACATCAAGCACAGCGTGAACAAAGCTTGGCAAACTGTTGTCACCTTGTCTTCTATCTATAAAGCACAGAACTTATTTCACTGCCTCAGGATAATTACTGAAATGCATGGAGGCTGTTCATGGCTCTGGTCTGATACCAGCACATGGTCTTCCCAAAAGCAGGGGAAGGACCTCTGGGCAAAGTGCCTTTGTGTAGAGAGAAATTGATTCATCCTCAGCCTTGCTGGTTCTAGATAAGTGACAAAGCCAAGACAGAAGTTGAGCATTTTGCCTCTAACAAGTTGGAAAAGGTGTTGTTTGTTAGCATTTCCTGCAGGCTCAGAAGCCCAACGGTAACAGCTCTAGATTGGCTTGGGTTCAGCCTGAAAGCACTGACCAGCTTAGGACAGCATGTTGCTTCCCCAAAAGCAAAGAGGATAGGTGTGTGTAGAGAGCATCCCAGCTGTGGGCTTGCTTGGTATAATTCACCTGAAACCACCTGAAGTAAATTCCGTACTAAAAAGTGAATTTCTTCGGTTCCACACACTTCTGGATGACAGTTTCATGACTTGAGAGATGTAGACCAGGTCTGTGATGGACCGGACAGCTTGTTTAGTGCTTTTATGTACCTTTGAATCCAAAACGTTGTAATGTCCAAGTGTGCTGTAAATAATTGGGATGAGGGAACAAGCAGAATGTGAGCTTTTTTGTTCTGAAGAAGAAACTGGATTTTGCCTAGAGCAGTTGATGTAGGAATATAATCATGTCCAGGCTAAATATTACAACAGTGTAATATGCTTTCAGTGAATTTGTCATCCACAAACTCTATTCCAGGGAATGTTGAAATTGTTTTGGAGGAGCAAGTGAAAGCTCCCTGGTGCAAGCTTACCCAGGGAAGCTGTGGCTGCCCCACTCCTGGCAGTGGTCAAGGCCAGGCTGGATGGGATTTGGAGCAACCTGGTCTAGCAGAAGGTGTCCCTGCCCATGGCAGAAGGTTGGAACTGGATGAAGGTTCCTTCCAACCCAAATCATCCTATGATTCTATGATAAGCAAACCTTATGCGTCTATGAGGTTCACTGTCAGTGTGATAATGTGAATCTTGGCTGGTATTTGTGGGTTTCATAAAGATCTTATGCAATGCTCTTTATTGAGGGGTTTATTATTTGTTCTAGATTTGGGTTTTGCACCACTCTAGCACCAAAGTGTTGGGAGAGTCTGACTCTGAGACTTTCAACATTCACATAAACCATTAAGCCCATGTTGAGTGGTTTTTCTGGATAAATTAAACATTGTTGTGGCACACTTGCAAAAGGCAGAGGAGCATCTCTCTATCCTGTTTTCACACTGGGAGGCCCCCACACAACATGCCATGACCTCCAAGGCTCAACACGAGCCCTTGCAAAGTGCATAATAACTGCTCTGTCTGCCCACACCGCAATGAAGCACCAGTGCTGGCAGCGCTCGTGTGCGAGGGGAAGCAGAACTATGCAGAACAAAACAGCTTAACAGCCCACAAAAATCTTGTAGATGCCAATATACTTCATCAGCCAATGTTTTCATGAGGATTAGGTTAGGTCATTTGATAAAGCACACTGGGTGCATACAAGAACCATTGTGTGTTATCGTCTGGTGCACGAGGGCTGATTCATGTTAGCCCTGACGTGCTAACGTGCAATGAAAGGCAGCCGCAAGGAGCCTTCAGATGTCTGAGGAGGCTGATGACAAGTGTGCTCACTCAGATCCCTGCAATAAAGTCACTCGTGGGTTTCAGTATTCCCTCTGTGGGCAGTGTGGTCGGATAGGGCCACGGCTGGCAGATGAATCAGCTGCAGCTGATGAGAAACCCTATGAGGGCTCCAGTGGAAAGCTAAGAAGAAATTAGAGACATGGCAGAAACAGATAAACAGAGATTATGCCTAAGATATTTTTCTTTCATTTTGATTTATGACAGCTGCACAGCTAAATCTAAATAAACTAATCTTGCCTAAGACAAATGCAGTCATTTATCCCACAAGAAGAGGCAGTGCTGGGGGAGAGATGAGATGCGACAGCATGGCGACTCCAGGCTGGGAATTTTCCTTGGTTTTCATGGACTTGCTCTTTTCATTGGAGTTTTTGCCCCACTGTTAAGGATGGTGGTGTAAAAACTTCGCTGTTCTAAGCACAGGAGCTGTGTCCTAGATATGTAGTTCTGTATCGGAAAGGAAGACAGAGAAAAGAGCTTGATGCAAGTGTGTGCTTCCTGCTGCAGCTCGTTGCATTGGGTGCACCCCAAGAGGGTTAGCGACTATTCATGTTGGCCTGGTAGGACCTTTCCTGTGGGTCTTAACACCAGTTCCGGGCCATATAGAATGATTTGTAGGCATGTTGCAATAGGGAATATCAAATTTATTTTCCCCTTTTGCAGATTAAACGAAACAAAGTTTGGTTTGGGCTTTGGTCAGAGCAAAACCAGAGCTTGAGCAGTGTGTCTCTTTTTAATGTGAAATGCTGCACTCCTTCCTCTCGGGCTGAGCAGAGTAAATCCAGACTGACATCTACAAGCAGGTCTCCCAGGGTTGTCCTTTCTCAACCAGGTGTTTTCAGTGTAGTGGAAATGAGGAGTTGGAGTGTTGGGAAGCAGCTGTAGGAATTAGCTTTGCAAAGCAGTAAATCCACAGTCCTGCAGCTCATGAGTGCTGTGGGGGGCATTTCCACTCTGCTTTGAGCGGCTGTAGTTTTGCTGGTGAGGGAAATAAAGCTTAGCAGCTCCCCTCAGCTGTGATTTGATCCCTAAAAAGAAACAAGAAGCTAGTTTTAATACTGCTCTTAATACACCCTTTCCAAGAACTAAAATCTGCCTTCTTTGAAAGTGACACTGGGATATTGCATCTGCTACACAAACATGTTAATAAAGACCCTATTTAGGTCTCCACCATATTTAGGTTTCCACCATAAAACCCTGGGCTGTTGTGTCATTGTGTTTCCCTTGTTATCACAGATATCTGTGCACTCCACTCTGGTGTGTCTAGTCCTGCTTAAAAGCTTTAATGGTGGTGCTGGGGGGAATGTAGAATGGCTTTTGTTTTTGAATGGAGTTTAAATCCATAAACCCAGGTTGTTTAGAAGAAGAAGATAAGGCTACATAACAAGGAACAACCCAAACTTGTGTTAGAAGGAAAAGGTGTTACTTGTTTAAGAAAAGGTTAATCTTTGATCTTTGTGATGGTGCAAATCATCTGTACTACAAAAATACATACACACATTCCCTAATCTCAAGTTAAGAGTATGAGGGCTGCTATATGCAGACAGCTGAGTAGCACAGCATGTGAAATGAGACATGAGATCTGAGAAGCATCCAGAGACTTGAAAAATCAAATAGGTGAAGCTGGGCCTCCAGTGATGATGCTCTGAGGCCATGAGGATCTAGGCAGCGCAGTTTACGCATCTTCTTGTCTCTGTGCTAAACACTGAAGAGCAGCCTCTGAAAGGAAAATACCCAAGGGATGCTTGTGTTGATTTTTCAAGTATTAGTCACTATGAGAAGGAGAGAGGCTTCCCATCTGCATGGCAGTTTATTGCAATGTGGAGGTGCTGTGCTGATGGCTAATAGAAATATCTCTTTAGATTAGTTTCTAGCTGACTTTTCTGATCACTTCAGTGATCTCAAAATGAGCAGAGATGGTACCAGCTCTGAACTGTTGAGTTTTTTATGGGATTTCTCACTCCAATGTGCCATTTCCTTGGGCTTGGAAAGTTTTTTCTCTTTAAACTCAGTAGTCAAAAGCAATAGGAATTTGAGAGGAAAGGGGTTCACTGCATACCCTGATAATAATGGTTTGCTGCCAGTAACTTGCTGCTTCTCAACTCTTGGCTTGGGACAGAAGTAATTTATGGTCTGGCTGAGAAGCCAGGCAGGTCATTCCCACACATGTGCTTTCAGACATGCTTTCGGGCGTGATGTCTCTTATTGATGCTATCAATGGGGAATTTCTGATGTTTCCTTTTAACAGCTATTAGTCAGCCTCCCATTCCTCCAGAAATGGATTTGGGCAATGTGTGGCATCACGGCAGCCTGAGGGTAATGGCAGTGTCATGGAGATGGGAATTTGAAGAGCTGGGTTCAGGTATCACTGTGTGATCACATACTTCAGTATGGATTATAATACCTCTCTGCAAATCCGTTGCTGTCTGAGGGTGAAAAAACTCACATAAATTCTCCATTGTGAGGCTTCTAGTTCCACAAAGGTGTGTGAAAATCATAACTTGTGTTAGAAGTGGTAATTAACACTTACATTAACCACTCACTGTAGCTGCAATCACCTGCTGATGTTGCAGGTGAGTTCCTCTGCTTTTGAGCAGCCTATGCCATAAAGTGTAAACCAGAACACACTAGAGAGAATTCACAATCTGTTCTTAATCCTAACCTAGGGCAAGACAACCTCTGCTGGAAATGAGTCTTTGAGTAATTGTGCCAGTTTGGCAAAGGAGGGAGAGCGTGTTAAGTCTCACATTACACAACCTACCATTCTACTTACTGAATCATCTACTACTTTAGTCATTTCTTGGAAGGCAAACACTTATTTTCCTTCTCCTAGGCTTAGCAGAGATTCAGATACCACTAATATAGAAGAAACTTTCTTTTCCCATTGTGTCCTAGTATTTTTCAGGCAGCACCAATTTGCTCATGAGCCTACTCTTGTTATGGCGGTTTCTTTGGAAAACAATGAATGCCTTGGATTACTTGGGTAGTAACTGGATGTTAACGTAGTTACAAGACCAAATTCCTCATTTGCTTTTATGTAGAAACAAATGAAACAGTTAAGGGTTAGTAACTAGGTTAAATACAATGTCTTGTAAAGGCAGTTTGTCTTTATGGTGTCATTTGAACTTTACCAATGTGTTTTCTTTTTGGACCAAATGACTCTTCAAAACCAACAGCTGGAAGCCCAAAGGAAAACAATTCTGCAGTGATTTATTCCCATCAGGGCACCCAGGTATTTAATGTCTGTCCTACACTGTCTATTTTCATTTTAAAGACAACTGGATATCAACCCCAGTCAACTTGTAACACTGGAGGAGTGGCAGAAGGCTGATGAGTTAGCACTTCCCCTCTGCTTTTCAAGCCTTAGAAATGGGAATATTGCTGTGAATGCACAGAAAATAATCTCTTGTAAAGCAAGGTTGGGAGTTGGAAAGCTTTCTCTAGGGATGAAAGGTCAGAAGCTGGTGTTCAGAGGCAGAATGTCACAGTGAGTGTCACACAGACATTTTTAAGAAGCCTCCACAACTTCAAAGCCCAGACAACTGGGTCTTTGTGCCAGAGGGTCACTTCCTCTATGAATTGCTAAGATGCACTAAGAAACCCTTTAGAGAAATCCATGGCTTAGAAATTCATGGTACAGTGCCAGAAATTTAATATTCATAGGGGTCATCTTTGTTGTTTGTTTGTTTGGGGTTTGTTTTTTTTTTTTTCCCTCTTCTTTTCCCCTTATAAAAATATTTTGGGAAGAGAAATGCTGCTTTTCAGGATCTCAATTATACTTGAGCTGTTGCAACCCGTGGTAATACCTTGCAATTCTTTATTCTTTCATGCAGAGATAATGTTAGGTTTGTTTGTTTTATTGTCATGTCTCATTGGAATATTTTATTTCCTGTTTGTAACTAGATCCTTTGCATTTGTTTCTTAGCTCATTGCTTAGCCTGGTGTCTGTGCATAGGCATGTGTGGATGGGAACAGCAAACTGGGAGGAGAGAAGGGAGGGCAGAGAGTGGGTAGATGTTTCTCTACCAGCATTTGTGATGGTCCTGAAGGACTACTTCTACAGAAGATATTCCCTGTTTTATTCTCATTTGAACAGCAGCAGCTATTGGAATTCCCAGCCTAGCACTGAAGAAAACACAACCAGTTCTTATTGAGGAAAATGTGGGTGTTAGGAGCAATAAAGCCAGTTCTGTTGTTTATGGCCTTGACTTAGCACAACTGTTACTGATGGATAACAGGGTTGCTTGTTGAGGATGCTTATTTTAGACTAACACTTTTATGGGGATAAATTGTCTTTGTACTTTCTTCCCCCGCTGGTCCTGGGATTTCAATAGTTGGGATGCCATGGAATGGCTTGGGAGTGTGAGCAGCAAAAGCATGACCTTATTTTGCATTGGTTTGAGCAGCTGTATGAAAGACTCACATCTGCTTTTACCACAGTACCTGTACTTGGGAAGTGTGGAAGAATGGGATGGGAGGAATTGGGCTAACCGTGAAAGCTTCCTGCAGTTGCCAGCTGCTGGGCTTGTTTTATGAGCAGTACATAAATCTGATGGAATTCCTTTTAGCAATTTCACTTTGGACTGCACTAGTGCTGGTTTCCAAGAACTATTACACTGGCAGACTCGCTGAGAGTCATTCAGATTCAAGCTAGACCATGCTCACGGGAGGAGGCTTTTACCTTCAAGACTTGTGCAAGCAGGTTTCAAATTAGTTTTTAAAAGAAAAAGTAATCCAACCTATTTCTGGAAAGGAGAGGAATACAAACCTCTGCCAGTAGCTGCTTTACTGGTGTTTTGTGCTTCCCTGCAGCCCAATTTGGACCTGCGAATAGTTTCTTTATGGGGCAAATAGATCCTGATGTGATTTTGGTTAAGTGTTTTGCAGCTCACTGTGGTACAGCTACTGTAGCACATCAAAGAGCTGCAATGAGGTCCTGTGAGAAGGAAAATTGGCTGCTTTTCCTTTCCCCATTGCAATGGATCCCTGGGACAGGCTTCATGGGATCCATCAACCATGGTCACTTCCTCAGCCTTTTCCTTCAAAAGGTGGTGTGATCGCTATAACCCTGATTACCTAAACCTTTGCTTCTCTGTCCTCTGCCTGAGTCCCAGATGCTATGTGCAGCACTGCTCAGATCTGTGTAAGATCAGAAAACCAGTCCCTGCATGGCCTGAAGTTGGTTGGTTGCTTCGCAGTCTGTGAGAGGATCTGCTGCAAGTTGCTTTCTTTAAACTAGAACTTAGTTGTACTATGTGGGTTTTTGAACTCCGTTCTAACTTCAAGAATAACTCCAGAGCATCCAATGTTTCAGTAACTGTGTGAGAGAGAAATCAAGTTTCTGGCAAGTAAGGCAAAACCTTTTGTATGTGGTGTGGGTTCTGTCCTATCCTAAATGGGCCATTCTGAGTTTTGTTGGTGTGGTAGAAACCATTTCAAGATCGATGGCAAATCTTTCTCCTGTGGTGAGTATCAGAAGCAGTTAGCATTTTATGTTCAGTGTAAACGAAAGGATGATCATTAGCCATAATTAGGTTTTTATGGGTTTGTAAGCTGACTCATGCCCCCTGGAACTTTTGCACACCAGCTAAAGACATGCCAAGGTTTAGAGAAGAGTGATTGCTCTTTGGCTTGTAAAAATATCAAGTTTGGATGTACAGCTGTTGTGTGTTCCCTAATAATAATAAGACAAAAATGTTGTAACCTTTACTCAGTCTTCCAGCAAACTTTCCATGGGATTGAGTAAGAGGTTCAGGATGTAGTTTGTGGACACTGGCTGTTAACTTTAGATTGGAAGGCCAGCAGCAAAAATAGCCAGACTCTGATGTTTCTTCAATCTTGGGGGATGCCAAAGATAGTAGGCTTCTGAGTGGGCAGCACATCTCAATGCAAGCTTTGAAGTGCCTGGAGATCTTGAAATGGCTGTAGAGAAGTTCTCCCTGAGACTCCTCAACAGGTGACTAACTCCTGAGCATGTTGTGCAAGTCTGTCTTGTATCCATAAGACTTTTACAGCTTCTTACAACTCTATTGACACAGAGCACGCTGGATCAGGTAAATCCTTTCATCTACAGACGGGTGGATGTTAATTTCTTTCAAAACTCTTCACAAAAATGTACTGAAATGCAGCTTCCTACTGCAGTGGTCCATGAGGCAATCTGCTATCATCATAGTTCTTATTGCTCATCTGAGATCAGAAGTTCAGTCTGGCACCCAAAGGGCTGAGAACGCTGGGCAGGATTCTGGGACAATAATGGTGTCCCTTGTCCCTGTGCAGCTGGTGGTTTTCTGCCATCACTCTTCTCCCGCCATCATGGCTATGCCTGGATGAGGCATGTGCTTGACCCTGGACTGTCTAGGTGACTGCTGCGTGGGGCTGGTGGGTTTGGACACTGTTTTCCCTTGCCAGTGCCTGTACCTCACCCGTTGCTCAGCTTCTCGCATCTCTGTCCTATAAATTAAATTGTATAGGTAAGAGGCAGGAAAGTTCTTTTCCTGTTCAATAATAAAATGGCTTCATTTCTCTGAAGAAAACCAGAAAACAGAAATATGGAACTGTGGTCCCTCGGTATTACTGTTCCCTCTGTTTGTTTAAGCATATGGAGGTGGTTTCCTGTATGGTTATGGGATACTGAGACGGTTTAAATGAAAGTACACGTGTCCTCAAAGGACTGAGCACAGAGGTATGTGTAAATATGGAAATAAGCAGAGTAGTTTCTCAGTGCTGACCTCCCTGTTAGTAGGTGCAGAGGTTGTAAAGCAGAGCTGCTTCTACAGTGCAGGCAAAATGCATGAACTGGCTTAAGATGGCGACGATCAGATTGAAATCATATAGGTGCATTGTGGTGGATGCTGCTTACTTAAGAGGGTTGCTTTATAACTGTGCTAAAACATAATAATAACACAGTAGCATAAAGCTTTCTTTCATTTAACCCTGTTGGTCCTGCTGCTTATAACTTTAAACTGGACAAAGCACTTGATGAGTGAGTGTGCGCAGAAAATGGTCCTGTTCCATTTGGGGGGAAAATGGACAAAGAATTTTCTGCAATTTCTGCACTTCTAATAAGTGTCATTCTGGAACTGTCCTGATCAGAAACAGGAGCCTTGAGCTGTACAGGGTCTGAATTTGCAGTCATTTACTCGTCCTTCCTTGATCCCTTTGCCTAGCTGCTGCTGGCCAGCGCTGGAGGTTAGTGGCCAGATGAGTGAAGAGGGGCTTGTGGCTGTTTGCAAGTTTGCTTTGCGCTTCAGGAGTGGCTGCTGTGCTACCTCTATGGAGATTTTATTGTTTGTTTCAGCATCTGTTGTACATTTGTCTATGGCAAGAATTACAATCCCCAAAGGAATTGTTGGCTGATGTATAGATGATGCCAGATGAGGAAAAGCACCGTTTGGCACATTCCAAATTAAGCAGCTCTCCGTGTATGCCACTGTCATTTGGGGATGATTTATACACGCTGCTTTTGCCATCAGGATGTCATCTGCCCTCTCTGCACTGTGGAGCTTTAAGGCTTGGATACAGTCTGACTACTTAAACACACTGCTGTGATTGGAAACACACTGAGGAAAACAAACGCATGAGCTTGCCTTTTGTTGCAAACTGGTCTATTTCAATGGAAAGCAGAAGTAGTGGAGTCATTTTTCCACCCTCTGATGTTGATGTCAGGATTTCAAGCCTGAATGACGAGATCCTTGGTATTTCCATAGGACAGAGTCATTGTCAGGTTTCAGTGTGTTCCCATTAATGCGGAGGGAGAAAACTTGCCTCCTTCCCATTTTGGCCAGATGTTTCCATGCATTAGCATTGGTATCGTGCACATTCATCCAGCTGCATTTTGTCCTTAGGAGATGATTTTGTTTTCCATCCTTTCCTCTCTGTTTTGCATGGCATAAAACTAACTGCAGGCTAGTTGTGATGGTTAGCACTTCTCTCCAGAGAAGGTCCAGATCTTGTGCCTGTGTATATCAGCATAGCTCTGTTGACTTCTACAATATGACCGAGTCTGGTTCTCTCACTGGTTTTTGCCTGTGTGCGTTGTTGTAGAGGGGGGTTTTCTCCATGCCCTGTTGTGGGTGGCTGTGGTGATGGTTGGGTCAGCAGCTCCTCTTCTTTCTGGCTTCTCACAGAGCTGTTGCCTGGTTTCAGTGGAAATGAGCTTTATCTGGTTTAATAGTAGCAAAATCCCTAATGCCCAAAATCCTAATCCCTAAACAACACAAGATCCAAAAGATCTTATTCCCTGTCTCTTCCCTACCTCAACTTGGGACAAAAGAAAATGTATATATTGATATAACCATCCCAGCTATAAGACTTGAATTGTACCTCTGAAATCTGTCTGTGGAGAGTTCTTTACTTTCAGCTGTATTAAAACTTGTACATGTCCAAAAGATAAACATTCCATTCTGTACTTAACTCTAATGGTCTTTCTGAGACCAAGAAGTTACTTAGTCAGTAATCCTTGCCAGCAAATGCTGTCTTTCTCCACCAAAAGCTTCCAATTGGGGAGATAGATCCATTTCTGCATGGTTTTCCACCAAGTCCCAGCTTTCCTAGTATACATCTGCCTTTGCTGGCTCTGTAAAGTACTTGCTGGAGTAAAGCCTGTGGCTAGGGGAAGGGGATGGGGGTGAATTCTCCCCTGTGTATGACAAGGAAGCACAGGCAAATCTAAGTCAACCTTAAAACCCAAGCTTTCTTCCTCTCATACTGGTTTTAAGCTGAATTTAGGACAATGTAGACAATTATTTTTTTCTTACTGGATTTGGTCTGTGCAAGCTAAATGTGATCTCTTCAAATGAATAAAGCAAAAATGACTTTCCATTCTGTTCTTGGCACTGTATCAACGTTTATGTTGCAATGTGAAGGCTTTAAACTGTGAAAGAAATAATTGTCTGCTCTGATCAATGTTTTAGGAGGAAAGCTTATTAAAGCTCTGATACATTATCTTACACTTCGGAGGACTGTTCCTTCCATTTACAAGAACTTGAACTTTCCATAGCTGCTTTGATAAACTTTTCAACAGGGTTCCAAACCCCTAACAAACGATCCCATTACGCCATACGTTAAAAATCTATTCATCTTATACTAATGAGTTTTAGTGGACATGCATGAAATGGAAGTGTCTGTTCCTCTTACTTTGTTTAAATCGCTACTGTCAGGTACTTCAGCTCCAGATGATAATGCGTGTTTAAAAAACCAAATACATTAATGTTTCATGTTGGTTTAAAATGTCTGTGACTTTTTTCAACTGATTTATATTGTGGTTGTGATCCAAGCCTGAAAGCATGCGAAGAGGCCTGCGGAGAAGAAAACTGCTTTAAAAGCAGAGTATTTCCCATTCTATTACCCCAAACCAGTGAAGTCATGAAATACGATAAAGAAATTGGAACAGATTGCTGGTTTTATCTTTAGCAAGTTTATTTTAAACACAATATTTTATGAAACGACAACTGAACTTAGTAAGGAGACCTAGGATATGGAATGCCTGATTAATCCTTCTGTATTACACTTCATTTGCTTCCCCCTGTGGTTTCTTTTCAAGACATGCAACTGTAATATCCTGGAAAGAAATCAGTCATGTTTCTGTAAGCACCTCTTTCAAATGGTGGCTGGTCTTCTGGCTTGGTATGCATCTCTGATGTTAAATTATAATGCAGGAAGAGGAGCACTGACCTTTAAGAAACTTTATGCATGCACGCACTAAATGTAAAGGGCTGTCGGTACAAAAAGCACAGTTTGGCTTGATGTGTAGGAGAGAGAATGACAAGCTTTTAGAGAGAGTTATCTCTATAGTGAGAGAACATCCACTGGGTAGTGTCTGTCCCATAGAGCTTCTGCTTTACCTGCCTTGTGCTGTGAAGATGCCGCCAGCATCCTCCTCCTGGTGCGATAGCAATGTGCTGATGTATTCTGGTTGCCTTCAGCAGTCTGATTGCAAGTAGATTTGGAGAGTACTCGAATGGCTGACGTTGCCTATCATTTAAATAGGATATCCAGCAAAAGCTGTTCATTGATCAGACAGGCAGTTCCTGTGCTGAAGCAGTAACACATGCGGAGTGCAATTACCAAGAAGAGTTGGGGTTTTTGTAGCTGCTGATGCCGGTCAGCTCTGGTGGCTGTGGGCTATCAAGTTTGTCCCAACAGACTCCCTGCAGGGGACGTCCTGATTCAGCTCCCTTTGTGTCTTTCAGATGATGCTCCAGGAAGGTGGAAACAGCATAGGGATTATCAATCTCCTGAGTGCACTTCCCAGGATAATCATATTTGTTTAATCCTGGTTATGTATTGGTGAAGCTCTGTCTTGAAACTACTTTTTTTTTTTTTTGGTCTGTACTCATCTGTCCAAAACCTGTTTCAGATCTTCTGTGGTCACAAAACTTCTAATTGTTAACGTCAGTTTATTCGCAGTTAGTTGATGATTCTGCCAACACTGTCTTTGCTTTATATGGCTTTTTGAGAGCAAAACCGGGTGTATCTCCTTGTTGTGTTTGTAGACAGCAATCTGTCCCATTTGTCTTTGGTTTTCTAGGCTAAGCGTGGCAGGCTCCTTTGGTCCCATGGCCAAAGCTGGACCTCCAGTGTCTGGCTCCTCTTCACTCCCCCTGGTTAAGAATGAGTTTAGGCTAAAAGCCACCTTTATAAGGCAATAGCTTCTCTCTGGACCTTAATTGCTTTGGTTTTATTGTATTTCCTGATGACAACTGAAGAAAGGTGTGTGACAGGTTAGAGAGCGCGGTTGTGGATCCAAAGAGCTCTCCTTTGAAATGAAGCTGTGTGCATTCACAAAGTTCAGGCAGGGGTGAAAAATGCTGCAGTGGTGTTGTACTTCCATGTCCCTAAGGCAGTGATTATGCTGATGTTAATTTGCAGGGAACAAAAGTAAGTTCAGATGCGAGTTTATTACTTTGAGTTTTGTTTTTTCGGTGTAATTTTGCATTTGAATAACTCAGTAACTTTTCAGTTCTTTTAGTACCTTCTGAATGAGCTACTTAGCACATGAACCCTTAGAAAATCCCACCGAGCTTTTGAAGAATAATTAATTTGAAATTTGGGTTTTTTGGGGAGGATGTGCAAAGCTAATTTTGAGCAACCCATAAAAATGTTATTTCCAGAAAGCATCTACAAACACTAGCTTGATGATGGTAATGTCACGTCCTTCTGAAGACACACCTGGGTTTGAAATGGGGATTGCAAAGGAAAGTCACGTATGGCCCGTGAAGATTTACTGAGCTGATTTCTCTCACAGCAGTGGAAATGCTGCTTATGGATTAGGACTGTTTTGTGAACTGGGTGGTTGAAAAGCAGCCGATCTTAAAAGCTGTGTCCTGCAAAACCAGCTGTGTAAATATCTCAGTACATTTTTCCCTCCTGATTTGTTATTCTTCCCCTACCCCCAGCCCCCTTTGCGATAGCAGATTATTCACTCTCCCTCGAAAAGGGATCTTTGCAGTTTGAAGTTTCCTGGCATCTAACTCCTTGGGGAAACTTTGCTCTCCTTTGCAGCAGCGTGTCAAGCCCTTACTGTCCTGTTGCTCAGAATTAAAACTAAATGGTCCCTAGTATTTCCTTGCTGGATGACTAGATGTGTCATGCACAGCAACAGGGATAGGGATATTAGGAGCAAGTCTGGCACCTGACTGCCCTAACCTTTTGACTGTATCATTCCCATTTTCAGTAATGAACATGAGAATTCTACTGCAGGTAATGCAAATTGTGTGAACTTGGGGTTTTGTTTTAGTCTAAGCTGTTTTATTATCTAAATCTGTTTTGTTATTATCTGCTTTGTTATCTGTTTTTTGATCTGCTGGAATAATTTGCAGGAAATCAGTGTGACTTTCTTTTAAACCAAGATAAGCAGAAAGAATTTGCTTTTCTGTTTTCACAAGGGCTTTAGTTCTGCAGGCTGAAACATCCAGTGGGGTTTTTTAAGCTTGTAGTTAACTCTAGTCCGTAAATATTTATTCCACTTCAGTTACCATCTTAATGGGCACTGGGAGAAGTGTCCATGTCAAAGCATGCTCCAGACATGGAGCTCTTCTTCCAGAACAGACCAAATTACCCAGGCAGAGTTTGTTTATTGATGGAACTGTAGCCTGTGGCTGATGATGCTCCTGAGGAGTTGCTCTGGAGACAAGTCTGGTCCCTCACAGGTGATTTACATGCACCCTTCAAAAGGATGGAAGGTGGTTGGGCTTTTTGTTGGTTTGGCTTTGTTTCTTAACATTGACCAGTGTGGGCTGGCTGATTCATGTGTCATCTTCGGAGCTGGAAGATGTGCTGCTTAGCAGGGTACTGAGCATTTGATTCCCACTTTGCTGTGGGACTCCTGCAGCCCAGCACAGGATCTTGTGGTGCATGGAGCAAGGCTTCAGGTTCTTGGTGAGCCTGAAATAGTACTACTACATACAGCACCTGAGGTTTCTGCCTCCCTTGCAGCTGGAGCAGTGCAGGCTTGCATGTGCTTTCAGAATACTGGGAGAGTTGGAATGGGTGACAGGGGTGATGGGACTGTCAGCTAGCAAGCAGCCCTCCTCCCTTGCTAGCACTGGGATCTCCATTTTCCTTGTTACAAACTCCAGATCATGTTTTCCCTTAATTGACACCTTGTATGTGCCAATGAGGGGGTTTTGGGGGTGTTTTTGTGGCTTGTAGTTTCCTATTGCAATATTCTAGTTTCTAGGATGTCATCAGAGCTGTGTTAATGATGAGCCCTGCAGATTATGTGGTTTGCTTTCTATTAAACTGGAAATTGCAAAGCCTGCAAGAACTGGACACTGACAGCCTTATAACAGAATGGTTTCATGTGACTGTATCCTAAATGGATAAATCCATACCCAAATAACCTCTTCATATGCAGTGCCCTAAAGAATGTGTAGTCTCTCTAATATGTGGCTTAGTGTTCTGAAATTACACAGAAAATTTTGCAGGAGATGGACAAAAGCATTACATTCATGTCTCTCTGTAAGCACCATCCACTCAATTTACATGTCAGATCTCAAAAGCAGAACCTTTGGTGGGAAACCCCAGTGCCAGGATGGGCAAATGCCAGCTGTGTGCATCTGGATCGGGGTATCTGTGGGCAGCTTACTGTTCAGAAACAACCTGGATGCGAGGATCAAGTGCGAGTCTCAAGTGAGTTGTAGAGGTTCTTGTTCAGTGTGTGCTTTTTCTAAACCTCAGTGTGTGTATGAACTTGAGAAATGAGATCTGCGGAGCTGGGAAAACCTGGAAACATTAGAGCCTGTAACATGCTGCCTGCAGCACTGCTCTCCATCCTCGCACACTTCACAGCCTGTGAATGAGCGGTATGAGAGTCATTGGTTTGCTACTGAAATGCAACGTGGGACTTCCTTAAGTCTGTGTTAACTTAGAATAGAAAATAAAAGCATGAAGGGCTTCCAGCTGAGGTTGCAGAGGACTCTTTAACAGAGCTGAAGGAAATTCCTCTGGGCAGAGTTTAGTGCAGTTATTCCCAGCCACACCTGTGGGGTTTCCCATCTGCTGCTCCCATGTATCACTTGCACATTCGTTGTTCTGCACAAGATAGCCACTAAAGTACCTTTTCTTAAAAGAAAAAAATCAAGTTACCATGGGGGGAAATGGGTTGAAGACCCCATTGCATGGCATTGGCTGGAGATGCATGGAGCTGGAGTGAGGCAAATCGCATCCAGTGGGATCATTGGAGGTATGCTAGTGGAGGGTTTGGACTCCTGTATTTCAAATTCAGCTTTTTCCTTCTTTTTCACTAGCTTTTCATATCCATCATGAAGAGAGGAGGGAATGAGCCTTCAGGCTTGCGTCCAAAGGCAGGATCTGTGTGCTGTGCACGCTGTTCTGGAGGAGATTTGGATGTTTTTATACTCCCTTATTGCAAATTCCTCATGCCTATGGGTTCACAGGATCTGAGCTACTGTGCATACGCCTACCTGCATGGCACAAATTGCTATGGATGGTAAATCTGGTTATTATTTGGGACAACGCTGGTATTCTTTCATCAGTAGTGGTCTGGGACACTACTTCTGCACATTTATACTTGCATCCTTATTTTAGTGATTGTTGAGTGTTTTAAGAGCTTTTCCTCAGGAGGGTAAAACTAAGGAGATGGTGCCAAAAATGCTCACATATTGTTTGGGTTCTGCCTACACATAAGGGCCGGACGCGTTCACACTTGATAAGAACCAAAAGCACCTCTGGTTTACAGAGATTTCAGGCCTGTATTTAAATTGGCACTCAATGTACTGCGTCCCCATTGAGGGACAGTATTCCCTTGGATTTATTTTTTCTTAGCAGTAATTGAATAGAGTAGAACTTAAGTAAGTGGAAACTTTGTCAGAAAGGCACTGGCTTGTGTAATCACACATGAAAAATAGGCTGGAACCACCGTCACTTCCCTAAGTGTAATTTGCAAAAAATACTTACATCGACTAAGTAAATGTGATCTGAATCAGAAAATGATTCCGAAAGACTGTTTTAGCTTAGCTTCAACCAAATTAATGTCAGTCTGGTTAGTGGCTTGATAATAAACATGCTTCTGCTTTGTGAAGCCACTACTGTATAATCTGATTACAGCTGATGTGGCTGGCGGGGAGCCAGCCCCAGCTCTCGCAGCGGCCTCCTTCCCCACTGGAATGTCCCAATAAAAAACATAGAATTCCCTTTGAAAGCGATCGGCCGAGGCGGCAGCACGGGATTGCATCCCAAGCAGTGGCTCTGCTCCTCGCCTTCATTCCCTCAAGGTGGCTTCTTGGCTTTAATGTCGTTACCTAGTAAAAAGGGCAGGTTGGATGGAGCTTTGAGCAGCCTCATCTGGTGGAGGGTGCCTGTGGCAGGGGGTTGGACCTAGATAAGCTTTAAGGTCCCTTGCAACCCAAACCATTCCGTGTTATCTCTGGATTGACAGCAATACAGAGACCTTTATAAAGGCTAGCTCCAGCTAGAGGGTAGGCTTTCAGAGCTGGTCTCTCCTGGGGCTGGTGTTACCTAAAACCAGTGAACACAGAGGTTCCTTGCAAGGTTTTATCAGATTATCACAGTGCTGCTTCTGTCACTTCTGTTCACCTCCCATTCAGCCACCCTGGGGTGAATGTCTGATGCTTCTCAATCAGAAGCCTTGTCCCCACACCCTGCCGTTGATAGAACACCTTTTCCTATCTCAAGTTGTATTGACTGATAAACCCTACTTGCAGTTTTGCTGATGGCCTTTCCAACAGCATGCTTTTTCTGCTGTACAGTGAGGGCTGTTGTCTCACCACCCACAGTGGAGGGTGATCCTGGGAACACAGCACAGTTTGTGCAGTGATGACAGGCTGCAACTTCATGCAGCATTACTGGAACATGACTTTGCCTTGTGATAAGCTCTTACTGAAGAGCTTTACTTCTGTTTTAAAACCAGAAAGTTTCCCAAGTGTTCTTGTTTTTCTCCTCACTACAGGGTGGTTCTGTGAAGTAGGTTGAATACCATGAGAGTGGTTTCCTGGGCAAGTCAAACAAAGAGGATCGCCTCTTCCAGATAAGAATTACTTTATTTCTTGGCAGCTTTATTTCTTGGATTGCTGTTAGTGCCTAAACATCTTCAAAGGCAATAAAAATGGAGGCACGTTAATGTTATTTCAATGACTTTGTCCAAGATGTTGCTCCCTGGATGCCATATATATATACACGCACGGGGTCTGTTTCTTATATTTTTAAAGCTGCTGGCATGAAGGCTAATGCAGGAAATCAGAAACAATGTTTTCTGAAGTGGAAAAAAACTAGAAATACCTTCACCTGAACATAGCCAGTGATGAGTAAAGGGTTTAAAAGCAGGAGGGAGGGAAGTTATTTCCTGCTGCTAGTAAAATCAGCAAGCTATTTTGGTGCTTTTGTCACTGTAAGCTTTTCTTCCACTGATGACTTCTCCAGCCCTCTTGGAAAAGCTCATGAGGTGCAGGATTGGCCAAGCTCATGTGCAGCAAAATACTCCTTGGGAATGCCCCAAGAGCCAGTTTGAGACTTCAGAAACAGCAGCACGTGTGTTTTGGTGTTCTTTCGGGTTGTTTTGTAAGTATGGTTTGGATAATATGGCCACAGATGCTGTTTCTTGGTCCAGGCTCTAAACTCTTTGAAGCTGGTTATCAAAGTCTTAACCACAAAGTAAGCAAGCCTTTGAAAGATAGCAGTGATGGTCAAAGCTGGCTTTGCAGAAGTGCTTGTTGGATTAGAGGTGGGATGTATTTGGCCATTTCCCTTGAAGTCTGCTTAGATACCAGTGATGAATAAATGCTGGTTCCTGCTATGAGGAGGCAACAAGAACATATACACTGCAGTGAGCAGCACAGGGTAGTTCCGTGATGGGTGAGTTGGTGGCATGGGGAAGGTATGTGGGGGAACAATGTGGCCATCAAAACATGTTGCAAAGCTGGGTGGGAGAGGGGTACAGACACAGCACAACCACAGCCCCAAGAGCAGGAGAGGGTGAGTTGCTTGGGGTGGAAATGGATGTCCCACAGGTTTCTAAAGCTTTTAGAAACAAGGCAGAAGCACCTTTGGATGCCAAAACAGCCCGTTGCCCTGCATCATTTATTTGTCCTGCACATTGTAAAAGTTGTACCTCCTTCAACCCATACAGTTGTTCAGACGTGTCTGTAGGGGGGTGAACTCTATTGCACTATTATAAATTATAATGTCAGCTAATAGAAAACAGAGCTGTGTTCTGTTTGCTTGCAGTCATTATGCTACAAAAGATTACATTTTTATATTCCAGCTGAAAAGAATTAGACATAGATGATTGACATGCAAAATGGGAGAAGATTGGGATGAACAAGAAAATTATGTTGACTTTTAAAGAACTAACTCTAAAATTGCATTTAATGTTGTTTAATGGATTGCTGAGAAAAGCACCTGAAACAATAATTTCACATAAACTGCAGATCATTAGTGGGGTTTTAATAATGAGACAGAGCAGGAACCTTTCTGTAAAGGTGTTACAGGTTTGAAGTGGAACCCTCACTTGGACCATAAATCACTGCATTTCATTGGGTTTCTTCTTCTTTTGTTGTGTTTTTGTTTTTATAAATATCACTGTCAAAGCAGACAAACAGCTTCAATGTTAATAAAGACAGAGGAGATGCAGGTTCTTCCAGAGCCATGAATGTTTTTAGTTTATTTGTAGCTATTGATTTTGAACTTTTCAATAAAACTGGAAAGGAAATGCTATTATTTTCCCACAAAATAGTGCCAGGAAATGAATTTGCTGTGATTTGGTTTCATCTTGGAAGCAGTGGTTGGAGATCTTATTGAAAGTTCAGTATTCTCAATATCATCCTGCATGTGGCTCCAGATAGGGAATCTGAGTCCCTGGGAGTTGCTTGGAGCTTGGAAGTAGGACTCAGAGTCCAAAAGTATGCTATGGTCCTCATCTCTGCCTTCAGGTCTCGCATCGGCCTTTGCTCCTTTAGGCAAAGCAGGAAAGATGCTGGGGCTCATCTATTGCTCATGGGGTTTGATGACATGGATGACTATAGGAAAAGGCAGAGACTGGCACATCTACTTAGGCTATAACTGTGTTTTCTGGGTGTGATGTGTAAGGCCGTGTGTATGCAGGTGAGTGGACACCTCTTCTGCGTGAATGTGTGTGACAGATCTGCACTACCCCAACCCATGAGAACTTTAGTGTATGGTGAGATTCTGCTCATTATCTAGGCAATGTTGTGCAGTAATCACTGTGTGCCTAATGGGTCGCAAACCCTATTTAAAATGGTGAGATAAAAGCCTTAGTCCTATGGACTAAACTGTTGGAGCTGCAAACTCTGACTGGATCAAGCGTATAACTTCTTGCAGCAAAATGTGTGTGTGGTGTGTTTGTATATGGAACTCTTTTCTTTGTAACTGAAAGCACAGTCTGTTTTTTCTGGGTTTCTTTCATTTCCTTCCCAGCATGTCAGGTCTCTGCAGCCCTGCCTGCACCTCAGCTGTGCTGGATCAGTACAAGACATGGTGGAGGAGGTATTGGGCATATTTCTATGAAACCAGCACTGAAGGGCTCTCTTTGCAGTGCAACTGCAGACAGACTTCTGTTGCTTTGCTGAAATACATGTGGCGACTGCAAAGCCAGAGGATTTCCAGATCAAACGAGGCTGTGTGGACGTCCTTGTTCAGGAGGTACCAGCAATTCCTGAGCCTGCTCCCACACCACATCCTCCTCCATGGGGGCATCTCCATGTACTTGCAAAAAGCAGAATTCCTGAATGTAGGCTGGAAGTGGTGAAAACAACTTCATTTACTCCTGCTGCTGGCCTGTAGCCTGCTTCTTCTCCTGTTTGGTCAGTTTTGCTTTGCTCCCTAAAGTAATGAAGTTACAGGCAGAACTTCTCTGCTAACTGTGTATAAGAAGAGGGATTTCTCTGCATGGGTACAGTGCAAAAACTCAGTGTTTGGCCCTGGCCACCCTCCTGCTTCACCCCAGGGTAATTTGACTCTTATTTTGCAATTGGCTGTAATGATTTGAGAAATCACAGCAACTGAGTTAATGTTATCTACCTGCTTTCACCTGCCTCTGATGCCAGAGTAGGGGAAACCTCCCTGCTGCAGTTAATCGCTAGGGTGAGACCACCCTTTCTCTTCTGTTTCAAATCTTCCAGTTGGTAAATGGATGCAGTGGCATCTGCAGCTCCTCACCTCCTGGGCAGGCTCCCCTGGGGGAGGCACAGCAGATGTCGGGGCCTGCCACAGTAACTGCATCCAAAATTGGAGCCAAGCAAAGCTGCTGGGAAAGCTCTTCCCTGCAGCAGGAGTCCCGAGGCACTGGCAGTTTCCTGCATAAATAATCCATTCTCACTTGGTCCTAATGAGAGTTTCATTCTATATGTCTTTAAAATGGAGGAGGAAGGGCTGCTCCACATGCACACCCATCTTTGTACAGGTCTCATGAAACAAGGAGCTGTAAGGCTTTGGGCCAAAGACTATCTTTGTTCTGGGTTCCTGCAGCACCGGGTATCCTGATGCTCAAAGCGGGGGCTGTTGCTTTTAAGATGCACCTATAGAAAACCAAAAAGCCATCCCTTTGCGCTTGGAATTGGGAGATTTTTTTTGCCTCATACACTGAAAGTAGCCATAGTCATCCCTGTTTGCTGATGCCTGTTGCACATCAGCGCAAAGGGGTGTTCAGCTGTCCTGGTGGTATTGACTGGAGTTTTTCCACCCGCATGATTTTCCTTCTTTTAAGCCAGCTGCTGCTGGGGGGGCTCTGCATGCGTGTCTGCGTGTTTTGGAATTGCAGAGGATTTGGGGTTCTGTTTTTTAGCAGACTTATAAAATTCTACCAGGGTTTTTAACGTGGTGCGTACTTGTAGCAGCTCTGCTCTGCAGCTGCATGGTTATTGAAGTGCTTTATTATTTCAATAACAATTTGAATTCCCTCCCAGCTCGAGGGAAGAAAATTGAATCCCCTTTCTGTTGTCTCATGGCCATGGGACTAAAAATGACGCGCTCAGACCTCGTTTGAAGAGGGTTCATTGCCTGTGCCCACGTGTCTAGTGGTCTGGGAGCGGACAGGACATGTCTGTCTCAGCAGGTATCCTTTGCAATGAGCAGTTTTATGAGTATATTTTGCTCAATGCACAAGATTACTTATGAATATAAAGGCTTTCCTCCAATAAATCTGAAGAGGTTTCTGCTGCCTGGTTCTGTGCTGATGTACCCTCTAGCAAGGAGCAGCAGGTAATGTATTTATAATACAAAAAATCAGTTTTTCCCAGAGATCCCCTGGCTTATGAAATTATAAATTACAGATGAATTTATACCAGCTGATGGAAAAAGCATGATGTTGGGCTCCATCTCTTGTAACAGTCTCTTTGTTGAGCTTTGCTGCTCTGTATTGTTGATGGGGGTATGTACAAACTCTTGCATTTCTGTGCCTGTCCTGTACGATGTGTGCCTGGCACCACGTCCTGGGCAGGGCTTTCCAGCCTCCCAGCCTGGGGAGAGCACTCAGATGGTGCCACTTGGGATTTTGAGTCATCACAATATTCACTGGGCTCTGCCTGTGTTGTGCAAGGGGAGTTTAACTTTGAAGTTGCTCCTGGCATATGTTCTGTTGAGCAAACGTGTAGCAGGACCTTGTTTTGTTGCTGTCCTTCTGTGTTGGATTAGTTCGTTCCTGACTTGGTGTGTCAGAGACAGGGGTTGACAGTTGACATTAAGACCAGGTTTTCCTATGCGTAGCATTCCCTGTTCAGATGGGAATGGGCACCGATGTGAAAGCAAGATCAGTTTTCAATGTTTTAGCCATTATTTTCATCCTGTCTTCTGAAAGGAGGAATTCCCACATATATAAGAAGAGTCTGGAGGTTAGGCTGTGAAGTTACTTAGATCTCATGCTCAAGTTAGATGTTCTGCTGAAATGTGTTTCTAAAGACATCCAACTGGTTTAATACTTACTTGGTGGTAAGGAGTAATGGGGTTGAGCCAGGGGCCACAGCAAAACAGAGTCACCAAGCCTGCAGCCCAGACCTGCTCTGTTCAGGTCTGTCCTCAGGGCTGGCAAAACAGCCATGGGGGCTCTCAAAGGGTACCAAAAGAAACCAGAAGTTAAACACATTTATTGGATTTTATACTCTTTGTGGCTGGAAATGAATTAATTAGCTCTGAACAATAATAGAGGTGACTCCAGAGAGGCGAGCAGGGTGGGCTGGGCTGGTGAGTTTTGCTGGGGGGCAGAGCTGTGCTGCTGGCCGGGACAGGAAGGCAAGGACAGGGTGTGCTTCCAAAGGATAGAGAGATCCAGAGTGTTTGATTTTCCAGTTTCAAGTATAAGTTAACATAAGTTTAGGGTCTCATGAAAAGCAGAAGGGTGCTGTTTACAAAATCCTGCTGAGTGGAAATCTCTCGGTGAAGATGCTGGAGGTGGTGTGAGCCCTTGAGCAGCCCCAGTGTCCAAATTAGATGCTGGGAGGGGAGTGCTCCCTTCTGCAGGGCTTGGGTGTATGGTGAGCACATGTACACATTAATATCTGCACTGAGCCTTTCCCAAACTGCACCAGGATAGACCCATAGCATAGGTAGGGAAGTACAGTAGCATCAAAATGTGCAGTTGTACAACCATAGAGAAATGCTCGTGAAGTAAATTGTTTGAGATGGCTCCAGAAAGTTTTCCTTATCACTTAGCAGAAGATTACAACTTCATTTTCTGAAATAACTATAAGGTGGATGACTGTAGAAAGGGCTAAATGTGAAAGTATGTGTGTAACTCCCGAATACTCAAAAACACCCCAAACCCAAAGCAGAGGGAAAATCCAGACCTTGTAGGGTCAATAGTTTGAAAGCCAGAAGGGAAGGTGAGGCTGAAGACCTGTTTAGGTTGGCTTTTAGATCTTTCCTTGCTTGACTTTTTCCCTTGTCCCACCATCCCTAGCAACACAAGTGAAAACAAGATGCCCAAGGTGTGGACCTGATGACAGAACGCGAGTCCTTTTGTTTGGTGCTAAGTGCAGGGTTCTGTGAGTGAGCCAAAGGATTAATGAAATAAGTTCCTATAGACACAATGAAAAATGACTTGATTGCCAAGAAACTGTCATCCTAATGAACTCAGATAGTCTTTTTGTTGGAGACACCAGAAAATGGAAATGGGCTTGCATAGCTTTATTATATTCCAACATAGACTTTAACTAGAACATTCTGTGTTCTTTCCCATTTGAGTAAAAACAGGGGCTGATAGAACTTGAAAGCAGCAGATAAGCTGATGTGGAGACACATATGGCTTGAAGCTAGTGTTTAAAAAGCAAAGGAACCATAATCAGTTGAAGGTAAAAAGACTGTTCATAGTAAAGAGTCCTGTTCTCAAGGCATCGCTTCATGTTGGTATGAAGACAAGTTTTGATTAACTCCAGATATAGTCTTTCTTTTAACGTGCACCTCATGCAGAATGGATGTTTGTCACCGTCCATCTTTGTTACTAGGGAGGAAAAATGTGGAAGCATGTTGCTGCTCAAGCACTTGGGGCCTTAATGCTAGAAATCAATTCAATGTGGTCATTTCATGAAAAAGCTCTAAAGAGCCCATGTGCTGCCCTTATTTTTAGTTGAAAGGATGAATTTCCTTCATAAGCAGTACTTTAAGATGGGATACAGAAAATTCAGTTTTCTCTCTGAAAACTGCCTTTTTTAGGGGTGTTCAGTGGACCTGGGAAATGGCTCAGTAAAGTAACTTAGATTTGCTGGAGGAAGGAAGACCCATGATGGTAGGAACAGGGATCTGTGCTGTCTGTCATGATGCATGGCCAAGTGCAAGGATCTGGCTGGGTCTTTGCTGGTAGGACATTGAACAGTGGCTCCTTTTGATTCTTACCTCTTTAGGACACCTGGAATATTGTTGGTGATTGCTGGAATCCTTCACATCCACCTGGTGAAGTCACTAGGGCAGGATGTCTGTATAAAAATGCTCTCTGCCTTGGAAACTTTGTATCTTGAAAGAAAAAAGGGAAAACTAATTTTTTAATTTGGAACATTTTCAACTGGTTTTGTCATAATAATACCGGTTTAGTACTGTTTTCAATCATAAAGTAAATGAATTCCTGGCTTTTACTTCTTAAGTCCAAATATTCACTGGAAAACACCCTCACTTTTCTCTTCAAGTATCTGAGTCTTGGTATTTTGGACAAGGCGATGGTTGTATGGTTTCAGTTTCTCATGGTAGAAGTGCAACCTAAAACCACATTGGCCTTTTATAGATGCTCTGTATTTCAGAAGTGGCATCATGACACTGGCAAATCAGCAGAATGATATGGAGTTATTTCACATAGATGGGAATGAAATATAAGAAGATTAGATTTTTTTTTTCCCTGTAAACTATTGCTCTTAGCTTTCAGCTATCAGAGTATAAAAAGCAAAGGTAGTTGCAGAAAACAGAACCCACAGGAGTAATTTGCTTTCTTTAAAGATGTGTTGTATCTGGAATTTAATTGGTAGGGAATATGTAAGTGATTCTTAAAGTTAGCCAGCAGTAGAGCACCCAATACATGTGTGAACACAGCAGTACAATCACTTCAGCTGTATTCAGACTCTGGCTGTACCCAGGGTGAGTGTTGCCTTTTGACCTGGAAACCAGAAAACTTTATTTCTGGTCATAACTGCTATTATTGGGTTGGCATCTTTAATGTTGAGGAGTTGTCCTCCCCACCAGTAAAATCAGAATAACAATATTGCATAAATGTTCTTTGATCTCTTTCCATGAAAACCTCTATGGAAATTCCAAGAATTCAACATTAAATACTGGATTTAATATTTCTTGAAAATTTAGACTTAAGTTATTTATAAATATTTGTTTTTAAAGTAAAATATTCATTTGGCACGGGTGATGCTTTTTACTACAGTCAAACACAAATGACTGATAACCATAGAATAAATTGGCTTACAACTTATTCTGTGTATTATTCTATATAATATTACATATTATTACAACTATTCTATATTTGGCTGACAACTATAGAATAAGTTCTCTAATAGCAGTGATTAAACAACAACTTAATATCTGCATCTATGGTATGTTCAGAGGCAGATTTAAAGTGCCACAAAGCAATGAGTAATGCACTAATATGGGCTTTGTGAATTATCAAGGTAACTGAGGCAAGAATTGTGGCTGTGACTGCATAGTGCTTGAAGAGAGATAGTTGTCACATCATGAAATGAGTTGAAATAGTACTTCTCCAAATCAAATTGGGAATTGACTGGTTATTGCTGGTTTGACAAGAATAAAAGAAGTCAAGGATACTGCAATTCAGGCTTTGACCCCTAAATTGTCTCACTTCAACTTATGTGTAATAGCATCTTGATTCCCCTCCATCAGTCTTCGTCTTAGGAACTGCAAGCTGAAGTTAATGGCTACCATCATGATGGCAATGAAAATACCATTTACCTATTTAAAATGCTCAGCAGGGAAATGCTCAAGAGTGATGCCTTGTGCTCCAGGCTATTCATCCAGCTTGATGAAATCTCAGTTTCACCTCGCGCCTGGGTGTATGCAGACACGTCACAAAGCTCTGAGCTCTCTATCCATTTCTGTGTGTGATTAATTTGTTTCCACACCAGACAGCTCGTCATGCATTAAGCCCTGCCAGCCAACAGATAATTTTTCTAGCATTTAAAGCAATTTATGATCTAGCTGACGTGCTCATTGTTTCACTGAACCTGGCCAGTCAGCACCGTCTGTGCCACAGAGCAGGAAATGAATCTTCGCAGATATTTGACTCTATCAGCTTTCCTATCTGCCACATGCGATTGTGCAGCAATTTGGCAAACTTTCTGTAAGAGCTACGTCCTCAAATGGTGTTATAGCGCTCAGTAATCCTCCCCTTCCTTTTCTGAACCATGGCCTGCAGGGCATCATCACTTCTCCCACCCAGCTGGATGGAATCAGACCACCCAAAGCCCAGGAAGGAGGGTTTGGTTGTGTCATTTGTACAACCCAGGAGGGAGTATGTGAGATTGCTGGAACTCATCTTGTGAGTAGACTGTAAATACTTGGCTGGGGTGATCTGAAGACTTATCTTAAATCTTGTAATGTTGGCTGTAGTAACTTAGGCCTATTGGCGATATGAAAGATTTAGAGGGTACCAGCTTAGCTGCTTGGTTATGTCCCTGGTATAAGATACGGATGCAAATAGGCTGAAACTTCAGCAGAGTCGAGAGAGAAGGAGGCATTACCCAAAATGTGTGTTTTTACCCATGTGTTCATACAGATGCTTTACAAAAAGACAAGTCCAAAGCTCACGTGTTGATTGCACTGTGCTATTACAGTTGTCGCTCCTGAGGGATCCAAAATAGGAACTGGAAAGGACATTCAGTACAAATTTCCTTTAATAAAGAGTTCACTAATACAAAACTAGGCATAAGCCCAAGCTCTGTTTAGGCAAAAAAACCCATCTCCACCATGAAGGTAAACCCAAGCCTTGTGTGCAGCCTGGTGGGGTCAGGAGGTGCTGCCCTGCCAAAGCCTCACTGGGACTCTCATTGCAGTGTTCCAGCATCAATCTGTGTCTTTGCACTGGAAAGAGTTCATCTTGAATCTCTGATACCCAATTTGGGCCAGTGTTAATTTTATGACAACTCTTTGCTTAAAATGAAACCTTGTAAATTCAGGTTGTTTGTCTTTTATAATTTGCATGACAAGGGAAAAAGCAGTTTGATTTGGTTTTTGTATTTTCAAGGATTGTGGAGACATCTATCATGTGGGGAGATTCACAGCAGATAATGGGATGCATCAAAAAGATGCAAGGAGATAAATTTTAAGCCATTACAATTAATTCAGAGATCCCACTTAGTGACTAGTGTTTTGTTGAAATGCCAGCACCTTCTTTCGTTCCAAGTTTGTTTTCTCTCTGAGCCGTATCTGTTGCCTTTGAAGTAGCTACAGCTGAGGCCAGGATTTGTGAATGCTGGGAAACCAGCAGTTCTGAGCAAGGAAAAACCTTTGTACTCTGTTCACAGGCAGAGCAGCAGAGTAGGCAAAAGATATTTTCTCAATTAATAGTTTATTTCCAAGCCTCCAGCATCTGGCCTTAGCTTCAGCCTGGTTGTATTGAAGTGCATGGTGCAATCTTAAAGGTCAGTTGGCCGCTGAGCTTCCTGGTCAAGTAGACCTGATGGGAAGAGTGTTTCTCTCCATGCTCCTGTATTACCAAATGGTTGAGGTTAAGGATAACAAGTCATGGGCTGAAACTTGATTGACTTCAAGATGCAACATCTTGCCTCTTCTGGGCAGTTACATTGGTTAACTAGGACTAATAGCAGGAAATCTAGCCTTGATTAAAACATAAACATTGCTTCCAGTGACTGAGTTGGAGTTTAAAAAGTAGGAATTTTAAGCATTAAAGCTAAGCAATAAAATATGTACTCTTTGTTGTTGCCATTTGTGGTGTTGTAGCTTGTTAGTGTTTGAGTTCTCAACCTCATGACCACACTGCTGAACAGGAAATACCTTTGGATGCAATGGATATAATTACTGTTCCCATATGATTTCTAGTCTGTGGCATTGTAAGAATGAGGGAGTATTATGAGGCATGTTGAAAAATAAAGGTAAAGCCAACATAAAATCTTATACTTCAGATGCTTATGAAGCTGAGCAACAGAAATTGCTATTGTGCAGCACAGATCCTGCCACAACAGTGCTGCTGTTGAAAGTGGGAGCTGAAACTAATGCCACTTCTTCCAGGGCTCTAAAATCTTTGTTCTCCCATGATCCTGTGCTCCTTTCAGTTAATTCCTAAAGAAGACTTCAAGAACTCGAATACAGAACAGTCTGGATGTCATCTGGAATGTATTTGACCTCTTACATTGGCTCTAAAAGAAATCACAAACAAATAAACAAATAAAACTTCGAAGATAAAAAGACACTTCATTTAATAACTAGATTAAAAGGCAATTTGAAACTTAGTGGGAGAGGTTGCGTGTGGCACAAGAAAGGAAGGAGCACATTTCATTTTAATGGTGAGTGGAGATGCTGACAGTTCAGTTGGGATGAACTCCCTGTTGGAGCCATGAAGGAATTCCTGTTGTGTGGAGCACCCTGCGGCTGCAGCGACCTGTGCTCCCTCAAGTTAGTGAAGTTAGGATCCTTATGTGGAGGGCTTGGATGTTTGAGGAAAAAACGCTATTTTTTTTCTAGGTATGCAGAATTTGGAAATGGCATCATTCTTCACTAGGAAGCCCTAAGTTATTTTGAACCTCTCTGATGATCCCCAGCCTTTAATAACTAGCTTTTTCCACCTTTAAAAAGCTAACTTTCATTTAGACCCAAACACACAATTTGGGGCACAGAGGGGTCCCTGCTTTTTTTAGCAGAACATCGTCCCAGCCTTTTCTCCATCTTCCCCACTACTACTCCTCCCTCCCATGAGGTGCCGCTGTAGAGCTCTTGGATAAAATGTGTTGCTAGACATAAAACAAGCAAAATAGTTGTTTGCTGCACAGAGCTGTTTAGGATGCTGTGGAAGTCTAAATCTTGTAGTAGTTTTGCAGATGTTGCTTGTATGTGACTTTTTCTTGGAAACTATCCTTGTTTGGAGGCGCAAAGGGTTTCTTTCTGCATCCCTTGAAGATTCAGGCTCATTTCCTTCAGCATCTTTGTCTAATGAGTTTAAAGGAGGAGGGATAGAGGACTATTGCCAGCGTTTGGTCAAAACAGGGACTCATTTGGCCTTGAGATACCAAAAATTCTTTCCTGGGCATGAAATGGGATGCTCAACATGCGGTTGTATTTGAACACTTACATGTTTCTATGAAGGTAATTCAGCCAACAAAGCGTATAGCCAAGGGTGATAGAAATTGAGGAACGTGGATGCTTTCTTGGCAGCTCCTAATCTGGCTTGGAAGCATTTCAGAAGAGGATTAAACCTCGCTGCTCAGCAGGTCAGGGTTGGGGTAGCCGGCAAAGGCTGAGGTTGGGGGTGACTGAACCAGGAATTAGTGCAGCACAATGGAGAATCTGGGGCTGTTGTAAACGAGGATGCAAGTGGGAATATGTCAAGTATCTTTCATCCTAGGCACTTCCAAATGGGCTGTGGTATTTCCAGGAGCTTGGAGCCTGTGGAGCTGGGGAGAGATGGATGGCAAAGCTACTGTCTGTGCTCAGCATGGGGTTCTGACTGGAGCTGGGTGGCAAGGCAAGAGTGCTCCAGGCTTGCCTGAGCCTGCTGTGTTTGCTTGTGGGGGGGACTCAAATACCTGAAGTCCGACGATGAAAAACTTGACTTTTGTGCCCTGATGTTGTTTGTTTTGTGGAATTATCCCATGTCATGAGTTTGCCTGGTTTTGTGCAATATGTGCATTGTATGCAAATGAATATGGTTAAACCAATGTTAAACAGGCTTACATTTGAGCAAAGTTAATGTTTCTCTTGGCAGTTCTGATATCTTTTGTTCCTTATGTGCTGAATTCATTTCTTCTGCCGGCTCTTGCTCCTTCCACATGGCAACAGAATCTGAGTGATTTGCTGAAAGGGCTCTGCTTTTACCCTGAGCAAGGTAGAAATTCCTCTGGTTTGCAGAGCACGTATCTGAGACATCACTGCTTCTGCAAAGCTTCCAGAGCAAGACACCAAACCAAAACCAAAAAGTGGAATTAAACAGTTGTGGTATGAAGCTACCGCAAGCAAAACAAAGCTGGCTTTGGCCTCATGTTTGGGTTTCTCTGGTTTGTTGGATGGACTGTGCCAGGAGGCTCAGTGCTGGGATGTGGGATGGATCCAGAGTGGTGGCTCGGTGGTCTTGTCCTTCTTGCCGTGCTGCCCTACGTGTCAACAACTGGGTTTAAATCTAAATGCAGGGTGCAGTCACCCAGGCTCCAAATGCAAACTGCAAGTTCTGGATGCATAGCTACAAATTTGGATCTCATCCACTGTCAACAAGAGCTAAAACCAGAGATGATGCTGGTCTGTGCTACACTCAGTGTGGGTGCTAATTGCCCTCTAACTACTGGGCAAGAGCTGCTGCCACTGGTGCTTCTTCATGAATAAAGTGTGTCTCAGCCATTTCTCAGGTTGTCACAGAGGTTCTGCATCCATTAAAACAGATTCAGGTCTGTGTGCTGAAGATGAATCCTTTGGGTTCTGTGCAGGTCAGTTCAGTGGTGGTATGTGCTGCAGGCCATCATAGCCCTACAAAAGGTGCAACTTCCCCAGTGCCATTGGTGCAGCTGCATGGAAATGACAAAACAAAGGTTTTGCAGCTGCTCAAAATTGAGATTTTTCATATAATCAGCTAGGTTTGAAAAGACCTTTAAGATCACCAAGCCCAACCATCGAAAAGTTTTGTGGAGTTAGAAATGCTTATAACTTCCATAGTGTTGTCCAGGGAGCAAATCTCCTACAGTGTCCCCATGAGCAGCTTCTCTCTCCTGCGCTCCATCACTGCTTCCTTTAACCAGTGGAAGAAGGAATAAATGCTTTAAGACATTGAGGTTTTAAATGAAGGCACTGACATATAGGTCCTGGGCCATATCTGCTGTGGAACCCATCAGGCAGGACCAGGGAGTGGTGCTGGAGGAGAAGGGACTGCTTGATCTATGTGCACATGAAGGTTCTAGGCTGAACCCATCCATTATTCTTGTGTTTATTTCTTATTCTATCAACTTAAGTTGTGTTTCTGGCAACTGTTTGTTTGCTTTGGGCAGTTATATTAGTGTAAATATTTTCTAGTGATTGTCGAGTGTCCAGTTTACTTGAGTTTCTTGCTATTTCCTGCTGTAGTTTAAAAAAAGAATAATAATTAAAGCAGAAAATCACCATTCCTGTAAGCATCAAAATGGACTTTTTCTGGCAAAACTCCTACCTCTGAAATGTTAAAGGGTTTTTTTTTTGTGATCTGAAAACTGAAGAGGTGGCATCTACACGACTGGAGTGAATTCTCCTCCATGGTTGTAAAATGGTACAATTAAACCCCAGTGAGTCAGTGCTGCTGGAGTTAAGTGAAATTTATGGTCATACTCTCGTTTGTGTTTATCTTCTTCTTTATCCCATCCGTTTCCTCTTCAAGCTCATTTTTGTTGTATGTATATGGGATAGTAGTGCCTTTGGAACGTGAGTCTTACATGCACGTGCTTCGCAAAGCATATAAGTCTCCTGGTTGCTATAACGGTAATAGCACAATAAATGCTCAGAGTCAAATCATGCTGAATATCCACAACCCAGAACTTCATTTTCCTTTTTTCCCCCAATGTAAAGGTACTCTTCCTAAATGTTTCCCATCAGATCCTGGGCAAGTAGGCACAGGCTCAATAAGAGCTGGCTCACACCTGGCCTGGGATGCCCTGCTTTTGCAAAATGACTTTTTCTTGCAGCAATCCAAGCAAGGGCTGGATATTATTTCTTTTACCCAAGTCAATTTTTCAATATGAGAACCATTAATTAATTATTATGGAAAAGAAATTTGGCATTTGTTCCCCAGCCCCTATGAATACGGTAATTGCCTTCTCCAGAGGGATCAGAGCTGGCTGGAGTTTCATAAGGAACTGTTGAATTGCGGTACTTGTTTGACATGTTTTGAATGGTTTACCAAGTGCAATCAGATACAAAAGGAAAGGGGCTTGTCCATCAGCTGGCTTGCATTGGGTTGTAAATGTATCCCTGTCAATCAGAGCAATAGCAGCTTTCCAAGGTGCCTGAGGAGTTGCTGGGGGGGGGGGGGGGGGGGTGTGTTGGAGCAGCTGTGATAATTTGGGGGCTTTTTAGCCTTTCCAATTTTATACAAGTGACACAGTTTCTTGGAGGATCTGATTTATTATTATATGGATTCAGGCAGAGTGCTTGCAAAATTTACTCCTTGGAATTTGCAGCAAACATAAACATGTATAATTCAAAGTGCCAGAAGAAAATGAAGGTGGGAAATGGCCTTTGTCAACAGCAGAAGGGGTTCAGAGGGCTGTGGGAAGGAGAGAAGAGACAGAGTTGTGATTGGTAATCAGATTTTTTTCATCTCCAAGAGGAAACCTATGGGTCACTTTTGAGGAAAACGGGAGAAGCGATGCCAAGGGTTAGGGGAGTCTCATTCCCCATGGAATGGGAACCAGCACCAGATTGGCCCATGGGGAAGGTGCTTGGGTTCCTCTCCCTGCCTGGGACCTGGGGCACAGGGGGCCCATTGGGGCTGACAGCTGCAGCAGCCGGCTCCTTCACTCAGCTGGAATTTGTTTTAGCTCCAAATGCAAGCAAAAAAGATAAGAAACAGAAACATCAGCAAGAGGGAGGTTTGACAGCCAAGTTGTTCAGAAACCAGATGTCATTCTTCATAGCTTGCTTTCACCTGGATAACATGGGTTATTGCACCTCTCTGCCTCAGGGCAAGGGAACATCTCCTTCCTGGCCAGAAGCCTGGTTTAGGACAAATTTTAGCCATGGCTGTAGCGGGTTCCCTGGTTATGGATCTGTACAACCACTCGTGAGCACGTGGCAGTGATGTACAAACATGCCAGTGGTCCCGTGAGGCTCTTCTATGGGAGGAGATATTTCACAGTGCTGCACAGTGGGCAGCAGTATCCCTGGGTTGTGGAGATAAGGTGATTGCAAAGCAAAATCTAGCTTGGGATTTACATTGGCTTTGTGGTCTCGCTCATTCTCTGGAGAATCCAATCCCAGATCTGATCTTCCTGAATTCTGAGGCTGCTGCAAAGTTTAGAGGAGGGGGGGAAGTACCCTTTTTTGTTATTTTGTACAAGTTCTTAGTTTAGTTCTACAGACTCATATTTAGTTTCTATAGAACCCTGTTTGAGCTATAAGTGTGCTCTAAGGTTGGGAATTCTTTAAATGTGTCCTAAAGCATACAATGAGTAGAAATGTTGGGATCTGGGTTTACTTTCACACAGGGCTTCGTTGCTTGGTACTCACCAAATCCCTCAGAGTCCCATCCTGTAACACAAACTGCCTGTGCATTATTTAGCTGTGGATGCACTAAATGCTAAAAGGCTGATTAGGAATATTGATTAATAACCAAATTCCTCCAGTTCTTGGAGGAATGAGTCAGATTGTACTAGGAAATATTCATCTGCGGGGAGGAAAATATAATCCTGTAGACTGACCAGCATTTACTCTGCTTTCAGTGTTAATTTCTATCCATTACGCTTCAGTATGTGGCTAAGTGCCCTTCCAAAGGTTTCATTTATCTCCATTTCAGAAATCAGTGGCAATATATCTGTAATTACACAGGACTCTCAAGGTTTCTATCTGAAGTACTCTTAGATCCTCAGGTGAAATTACATCCAGTATATCAATAGTTTAAAAGCGTATCCTGCAATCCAGAAAGCAAAACTGAAAGCAGAATTCATCTTATTGTGTTGCATCTTAAATCCAGGTCTGATCTTAGTTAGAAACTTGGCAAGATACAACAATAGGCATCGTATATTAATCAATGAAAGATGAAGGCCAACCCTGCTGCCCTGCTTTGGGGAGAGACCTGCCTTTTTTGACTCTTTCAAGAACAAGGTAGACTTGGAGAGTTAGCAAAAGTCTTCATGCAGTACCTGGAGCATATAATGGGGAAAAGAGTGGTCCATGGGCAAAATAGCTCATAAAATGGCTCAATCAAGTCTCAAACTGACATATTTGTGAAGTGAAATATTATGTGTTAATTCTGTTTTGCAAAGCTTTTATCACTCACTGTGACGAAAGGATGAGCCATCTCTCCTATGCCTGCTCATCTGCAGCTTCAGTCCATGCAATCCCACCATTGAAGTTGTCCTTAACACCAAACAAGAAGAAAGCTGGATGCTCCTTGTGTTTCCCTTTTGTATTTCTTTGGGCTGTTTCCTCCTTCCACCATCTTTTGCACTGTTTTTCTCAAACTTGAACACTTTGGAATACAAGTGGAAATCGATGGTAGTATCCGAACTTAGGAACATATTGGATAGCTTTGCTCAGAATAATTGCCTCCTTCTTTTCATCTCATCTCAATGTTTAAAGAATAACAATATCTCATCTCTGCTGAATCTTTGAACCTCTCCTCGATATTGTTTGGTAAGTTAAACTGGCAATGCAGCAGTTGTTTAGTTGATCTCTGCAACGCACAGATGAGGGGAATTCACAAATCTGAAGGTAAAAAGTTGCACCTTCAGGATTGTCAGAAATTTCAATTTCCTGTTTGAACTTTGAGATGCTTTTCACTATTAAAGAAGATCAACCACTGTGCATCTCTCATTGCTGCCTCTCTATCCTATCGATCCTGCCTTTTTCTACTTTAAAATGGGAATGAATGTGTTTAACTGTCATGTTAGAAGATTTATAGACCTACTGCTTTAGACACGACTGAAACTTTGGAGCTGAAAAGGCTCTAAGTACCTCTGAAAGATGCATTTGGCTGTTTGGTAACAAATTAAGCATCTGGAAGAAGCAGCTGAGCAAAGTCAGTTGCATTATTACAGCGTTTTGAGCTGTTCGCAAGATTGGTGGTCCTGACGCAGCCAAATAAAACAAACTTATTCATCAAATAAGATGCATCGAGTAAGCAAATGAACATTGTTAAGCAAATTCTGGTGTCATTTTGGTAACTGGTAAGCTGAATGCGCACTTGCAGAGCTCTGCAGTATACCTCACATCTTGGAAAGCCACATGCTTGTTAGCAGCTTGGTGCAATGCGTTGGCCCAGGAGAAGACTTTGGTCTAAAATGAAGTTGTTACCGAAGCATTCCCTAGATGTGTGAGCAATATATCATCCGCTCTTCTCACTTGAATAAAAAACAACCATTGCCACTGAATTCTGTGCCAGAACAGGCCAAAAGCGTGGTAGAAAGGGTTTTTCTTTGCAACTTTTCTGAGTATTGGCTCATGCTGTTGCATTAGTTGCTCTTGTTCCCCACCTTATGACAACCACCCCTGAGGCATGACATGCTAAGGAAATGTCAGCATGCTTTCTGGTATCTCAACTATGTTTCTATATATGCCAATATACCTTTTCAGGGCTTTTTTCCACCTGGTTTTCCTACAGCTGTTTTACAGTGAGTCTCATTGCTAACCATATAGTTGGTATCCACATTCCCAGCCTGAAGCAAACTCTCCTTCACCCTAACACTGATCTCTGCAGCTTGGTCACCTAGGGCTGGGCAGGACCAAAGGGAGATTTTGACCAGGTATCTTAGATTTGAGTTGTCTTGCCTTCAGATGGCAGTTGTAACTAATCCCTGGGGTGGCCTTTTATATTTCATAAGGTTGCCCAGTTTTTGCCTGTGTTCAGCTCGAAAGTGCTTTGATTTTATTCTAATTTTAATTTCTTTTTTATCAATGCTTTGCATTTGTTGTTGTGTTTTTGCTTCTTAGTTGGATTCAGACCTGACATGGATTAACATTATGGTTGGAAGCCTAATTCTTTAAGTAGAGGCATAATTGCTGCTCTTAAGTTAGTCATTGATTGCTTTTATTTATCATAAGTGTGACCATTTAAACCTCAGCTAGCGACTGCCTCAGCGTATTCCTGCTGGAAGCTGTGTGATGTAGGTCAGATGCACAGCAGTAAAAAAGGTTTGTTCTGATCATTCACACTTGCTACAGGAAACACCATATTCTTTCTATGGAGTGAATATGAGTGTAGCACATACGGGTTCTGTCTATATAATGGAAACTGTATTTTTCATAAAGGTTCATATGTTCCTTTGTTGGAAGCATCTTGATGGGTGGGGAAAAAAACTTGGTTACACACAGCAAATCTGGTGTTTGCCCTGGGTCGTCAGGGAAAGATGATGATTGTACCTATAATTATATGCTCAGTTAAAATAAGGTGAAGCTCAGTGACTTAATCTTCAGCATGGTGAAAAGCTGAGGTCTAAATATTACATTTCAAGAAACAACAAAGCTTCAGTCTTCAAAAAAAGAATACTTTTTATTCTCCTCTGCATCTCTCCTGTAAAAAATTTTTCATCACTGATTTCATTGCATTATCAGGACCAAAATGAGAAACACTGCCTACGAGCAAATATAGCATTTGAATATGGGCCAGGAATTCCTTTTACTGTATAAGCTTTTCTGTGAAACAAAAGCCAAACAGCTGCTCACAACTTAAGTCTGAGTAAGTGGTCTGATGCTATTGCTTTGGTCTCAAATTTGAGGCTAAATTGTTTCTTTGCCAAAGACCTTGTGCCAACCTACCTGGTCCCAATTTGGGAGAACAAAGTACATTGTTTCTGCTGCTCTGGGAGTGACATCATTTTATTTGACACTTTTTTCCATTATAATTTCAATCCTGATATGGGAAGCCGCCACGAGGTTGTGACTTTATTTCTCACCTCCAGTCCTCCAGGTTATATCTCAAGTAGGAAAATACCTCCTTGCAAGGCTAGTCCAGCATGATATATGGGTATATTTGTATACTTTATTTTACCTGAAGACTCTTTTTTGCCATTAGTGTAATTGACTTTTGATTGATTTTTGCTTTGTTTCCTTAAGTCTTCCATTCTCATTCTTTTTCTCCTTCTACTGCACTCTTCATCAGCTGATCTCCAGGCTTTCCCCTGGATATCCTCCTGCCATGTCAAACCTCCTTCCCCAGGGCTGACTGTGAGACCACCATGGCCTGAACAGGAGACCCTCCTCCAGAGCTGAGTGTTGATGTGCACTGATGGGATAAGCACAGTATGAAAATCTATGTGCAAAGAAAATGGGAAATTCCCTGCAGTCTGGTCTGTCTCCTGAATCTAATTATCCACTCAATTCACATAGTGCTTTTACCTGTGTTTCTGTTGGTTGCTCTTACATCCCACTAATGGCCAGTTAGAAGATATTTTCTTGGCAGTGAAAAGCATCATCTTGAAGCTGTTGCCGCCATCCTGGGACAAATCCCAATCTCTGCAAGGTCACGGTGACATTAATAATAGCCCTTTCCTGTGTGCTGAGTAGCATTTTAACAGCACTGCTCGGAGCACCTCTCCCAGTGTTGCTCCACTGACATATTTACTAGGAGAGCTGATGAAGTTCCTGATGGCTGAATCATGTCTCCTTTAAAATACATTGTCAAAAAGATCATGTATCTTGTGTTGTGATGGCGCAAACATTACACTGGATAACACAGTCAGTAATCACCTCATGTACTAGTCTGTGCTGTAGCCTAGCTCATCTTGCAAAGTCCTCTCCCAAACCCACCAGCTGGGGTTGCCTGGCTTCAGAGATAACTGCGCACGTTCATGCTTCCAGGTCCCACATGGTGCTGAGTGACTAGGTGAGATGCAGTGCCCTGAAGATGACCCATCCCAGCTAGAGGAGCTCATTAAACAACTATGCCAAGTGGAAGGATGCTCCATGTGGAAGGGAGGACTTTATTTTCTTGTGCCAGCAACTGGCAGCTTGCAGATGGTCCTTCCACTAGAGCAGGTTGCTCCAAGCCCCATCCAACCTGGCCTGGAACACTGCCAGGGATGGGGCAGCCACAGCTTCTCTGGGCACCCTGTGCCAGCACCTCAGCACTCTCACAGGGAAGAGCTTCTTCCTTATAGCTAATATAAATCCACCCTTTCAGTTGATTTGTATGACACTGTTGTCTTTGTGATAAAATATGATTTATTCTTTCTTAATTTGTACAGCTTTAACTGATATTTTGCAAGGCTTCACCAATGCTCATTTGTCACTCACCAACTGGATTACTGGAGGCTGCAGCTTTTTGGAAGCTAAAGCAACATAATACCACTAGGTTTTCAAAATCAGTTGTTGTTTGTTTATGTGGAACTTGGACAGGAGCACACAGACACCAAAAGGTGCTGTGCTTGGTTTGGAGCAAAACTTAAATCCCTAATGCTGCATTCTCCAGTTTCCCTTCCATCACCAACATCTGCTGGGATGTGTGTGTGCTGCTGGTAGCTTGCTGGTACCATTGTGTAGAACAAAATATCCCTAGATGTGGCCCTTTGTCCCCATGTATAACTCATATGGAAGGGATTTTGCATTTTGGGTTTTGCTTGAGTTTTGTCACTATGATGTGCTTGTGCTGTCTTTTGAAGCCTATGGCATCATGGAGCCCTGCTCAAGGGTTAATGCAGGTAATGGAAATAGAAACAGCTCTAGAAGCTTGTATTTGTTTGACAGACTATTCCTGGTCTTCTGTCTTTGTAAAGATGACATTGCTTCTGGGGCAATGTATAGAAAACAAGGTAGCTCTAAAAGAGATGGAGGAAATGCCTGTTGTATGGCGGAAACTTGGGGAGAAGAGAGGATGAGACGAGAAAAATGTTTCTTTTGAAGACCACAGGAGGAAGAATTCAACAGCTTTTTTTAAAGCTGCTGAAATTGTGATGTGTAATAGTGCAGTGTTGGATGAGTTTTGAAACAGGAAAACTTTGATTTCTGTGTTTAAACTACATTTGTAACATGGAAGCGAAATCTGTTGGTGATATTAGCGTGATGGCTGTGGGCTTGCTCTTAGGATGGGCTTGGCCCCATCCCTCTTATGCTTTATGGTTTGCACATGCTTGCGTGTTCCTTTTTAGGAAGCTGAGAAACAATGAGTGTGGAAAATCCCGCCAAAATGGGCATTAACTGTAGAGTATGTCCACAAATGTCTTTGTGTAAGAATAACACAGAACTACAAAGTATGTGATTCTTTGCTTGAAGTCTCTAATATATACACATCTCTACAGTTACGGGGATCTTCTCTGGTTATACAAGAAACCACATTATTTAGCTGCTCTCAGTGTCTTGACTTGCTGGTTTCTCTTCTCTTTTTATGCATATTAAATATTGAAAATGACAAAGAACAATTTATGGTTTTGCTGTGGGATCCTGGCTTGGGAATGGCTAATTCTAATTGTAGATAATACCCATTAGCTTTGAGTACTTCCATGCTCCAAAAATGCCGTTCCTCAAAGCCCAAGTGCTTTGTGTCAGATCTGAATGTTTCATGAGAGATTTTGTAATCCAGCATGTCAAACTTGTTTAAATGTGAGCTTGTAACTGAAAGCCAAAGGAAGCAGTAAGTGCTTCATTATCTTGCTTACCTTATGGAAGTGTCCTGCAGTTCTTGGAATAATGAAAACTGTCTTATTTCTATGAGGAATGTAGAACTATCTCGTATTGTAGAGGCACTCCCAATGTGTGCATGTTCTCCATGTGCTTATGAAAAGTCTGGTGTTTCATAGGGGCAAATGTAGTGACTCAAGAAGAGAAATGCTCCTCTTCCTCTGCTGCATAACTGTGTAGCTTGGTCACCGGTGACTTACTGCTTCTTCCTGGAGGTGGCTTTGTGTTAGCAATTATTTAAGCAGGAAAAGCCTCATTTGCAAATGCTTTCTGATAGAGCAGACCTTGAGGGTATCCTCTTACTCATCTGATCCAGGCAGTGACGCTTTAAGTTATCTAGTGCTGAAGGTACTATAAGGGTGATGAATTTGCCGTCAATTGCTACCAGAGGTCTCTGAGGTAAGTTTGGCATCTCTTCTGTTCCTTAGCTCTATCACTACCTGGTTTTCTACCTTGTGTCCGTAGCAGAAAAAGGAGTCTCTGTTCATTTTCCAGATTAACACTGATAAAACTGTGCCTGATTTACAGCAAGTCTGAAGAGACTGTGACTTGCTTCTGTGTTTTTAACCTTCCTGGGTGCTTTAAGTGTGTAGGAACATATGGGTAGAATGCAGAGCGATGGTCACTGTTCTCATACAGAAACACACAGCTGAATACGTGTGCATGTCTGTGCACAGGCGCTTTACTGTCTCTATCCAGGGCTCAAACTGAAGCAGCTGCCTCAATGCAGATGTGGGAAACTGAAATCTGCCATGAAAACCTTTCTACCTCGCATATAGCAGCCCCACAGCAGCCAAAATATGCATTCTCTTGTTTTAAACATAAAGGGGGGTATACTGCATCCATCTGCTCCTTCGCTGCACTGTGCTGCAGCTGTGCTGGTGTATTATCTGGAAATGGCCTGAGTAAGACCAGCCATAACATAAAGGGGGGAAAAAAGAATCCTATGTTTGATGTAAGTGCAATTGTGGCTTTATTCCAATCACTTCTTAATTTATATCTCAAATTCAGTTTATCTTCGTGCCCTGGTAGCTAAACAAAAGAGCTGTATGCACTTGACTGTTTGAACAAACTGTCTCTGGGTGTGGGAAACAAGAGCAAAAATGATTTAGGGATGTGGGAGGGAAATGCAGAGCATTGAGTGAGCAGCACCGTCTCTGCTGTTTTAAATTGGAAGTAATCTGCACTTCAGTTTCAGCACGTGTGTATGCATCATTTCACTCTCTGAGTGAGCTTGAATATTTGGTTTTTTCTTTGCAACAAGCATCCACCCTAGGGAAGAAGGGCTTGGGTTTATTACCATTAAGAAAAATACTTAAAACCTCCAAAATTTGTCTCTGGTCTTGAAATGTTGTGTCATCTTAAGCCAATATACTTTGTGTGCAGGTTTCATTGTTGCTGGTGGAGGTTAAGATGTGGGACCTGATTTGCTCTTCTGCATCCTGTTAAGACAGTTTAGGACACTGCTCTCCAACCCATTCTCTCACTGGATCCCTTCATTTTAGCTCAGCTGTAGGTAGAGTTTGAGGCTGTAGACCGTTAGTGCTGAGATCCTGATATTCTTTAACCAAAAGATAACTTGAATATTATCCTTCATTATTCCAGTAATAATACGCCAGTTTGGTTCCTGCAGCAGGAGTTTTCTTCTCCACAGTTGAGCACATCTCCCCAACGCATGGCGAGGAGGATGCTTGTGTGCATCCCTGCTCGGGAAGGCTGTGTGGTATAAGGAGAACAGTTTATTGCTTGTTCTGTAACTTGAAAGCAACTGGATCACGTATTGAACTGGAAAGAGCTTTCCCCAGCTAACAACCAGAGGGTTGCATTCTGGGTGGCTTTTTTACTAACATAAAACATAGCCCAGGATTTCAGAGAGCTTTTGGGGCACTTGGGCCAAATTTGAAATGAATCTATATAATGTTTTTCTGATTTATTTGGAAAACTTCTGTAGGCTGTAGGTGCTGCGTGTTTCCAATCTGCATCTGGTATTTGCTTTGAATCTTTGGGTCCGTTGGAATCCAAAGCCAAAAGTGTTGTGACCCAAAACTGTTTAATCTTAGATCTGTGGTCTCGGAGCCTGCAGCCCAACTTGAATACCTGATGAGTATCAGCTGAGCAAGCATCGCAGGAACTGACTTCTGCCCATGAACCATAAACCTTTTCCCTAGGGAACAAGAAAGTAAATTGGCCTTTGTGAGGGAACAGCCGGCTAGACCAGGACCGTGGTTTCCTCGTGCTCAATACCAGACCCTGTGGTACGCTGCTGCAAAGTTCTCCTGCCTTCTAAGTGAAGCCACATGAAACAAAACAATTCCCCTTTTCTGAGAGTGGCTGAACTAACCAATTTGTTCAAGCTATTCTTCTGGTTGATTCGCTTTTAACTGAAAGAACACCGACGTATTGAAGGCAACTTGAAAAACACCGAAAGGGAAGAAGGGGAAACAGTATCTAATCCATTTCAAGCTCACAAAAAAAAGAGTGCAAGCATGTGAGCAGCAAGACCCTCCATAATGGTGTAAAACTTAATCCCACAATGAGTTAGACATGCGTTCATCTAGAAAACAAGGCCCAACAAGGGGGCTTGTAAGCTCAACGTTTATGATTGAGGACAATGTGATCAGCTCAATGTGCCATGCTTGCAAGGAAAAGAAATCTTTAAAGATATCTGTTAAGATAGGTCTTCATCTCACTTTGCGAAGGGGTTTTACTTGAATGTTGTTCCCAACTACTTTTTTGTATCAATGTACCAAAAAAAGAGTCCTTGAGAGCCTCAGCAGCACATGGCTTGAAGAAAGAGGTTTATGGTTAATACGTCTGGATATGTGTTCTTGGTGGAAAAGGGTGATGTGTAGGAGAAGTGTAAGTGAAAAGATAACACAAGCCTGGTACCACAAGTACTTGGGTAAAAATGTGCTTTGCTAGCTTAACATTTAAAAAGCATTGGATGTCTTCAGTGAGGTTTTGCTGGGCTGTGGTATAAGGAACTCTTTCTTGCTGGCATTTTAAACTCGCTTTAACCTTGATGATCGTTGATTCTTAGGCTCAATATTAAGGCAGGCAGCAATTTGCCCACCAAGCTGAGGGGACAGGAGGCAGTGATATAGCCTCCTAGGGCTGGGAACATGAGTCAGGGACCAGATTTGATCTAATTACAAGGGGCAGGAAGATGTTAAGCACATAACACATAGTGCTATAGACCTGTTTTCCTGGTGTTGATGGATTATGGTGTTCACCAAGCAACCTAATTTGCAGTTACTGAATTTGCAATGGGTAAATTAATTGAAACAAGGACAGCTTTACTGCACTGTAGACAAGTACATGGGTCTGGGTTTTGACAATATTTAATGTGAACTATAAAGTGATGTTGATTTTTAATGTGTCATTTATTTGCCCACAGCAGGTGACATGGCTGTTCTGGGTAGCAGCCACTGAAGTCAAATGAGTCTATTTACTGTGAACTTTTTACCTTGTTTCTAAGTAGCTATTCTTTAGATGCACCCATCAGCTCTTCCTCATCATGTTTCCAAATAGCAATATATTTTGTTCTCTTCTTTTGTCTTTGGGTTACTAAATCTACCGTCTTACTGGAAAGCTTACAGTGTTGTCACAAATTGCACATTATGCCCTGGATTAAGGCTGTCTAGCTTGAAGGTGACAAGTTGTTTAAAGATAGACTGGCTTATGCTTTGTATTAATTCCCCCCTCCAAAACTGTCTTCCGTAACAATGTAAATAAAGAACTCCCAGAACTGATACAGCAGAGCTGGCGCGGTTGGAAGAAAAAGCTCAGCTATTACTCAATTGACATTAATGCAACATAAATCTTAATTATATTGAGCAAGCATCAAACTGCAAGGTTTTAGGAGATGGAGTCGTTAGATAACAGAGTACAGTGAACATTTATCTTCAAACAAATTCCCAGGCCTCCTTAATTTCCTTTGTAGTTGGAAGGAGGTTGGAAACAAAAGGTGTAATATGGATTCACTTTATGCCTGGCTCTTTTAGCAGTGTCCAAAGTTAACACGGGCTAGAAATTGCTGAAATAATAACTTCCAATTGTGCAGACCATGGATTTAACCACATCTGCACAGGACAAGGTTGCAGATGGTGTTAACAGCTCCTTGGTTACTCCTGCATGCTGCCCTCTTGCTGTGAGGAGCCAGGAGGTCTCTGTCCTGCTCGCTCGCATCTGCATCACCGGACTGTGATGTGCAAGTCTTGCCCATGGTGGCTACTGGGTGTGATGTTCTTCCTTTGAATCCCCACCCACTAGAATTTTCTCTCCTTGGAGACATTTCCATTTTCAGCTGCTGAACGGCAGCAGCATTGGAGACATTGTTTCCAAAATACTGTTGCTTTCAGAAAAAAACAACAAATAAAACAGATGAGAAGGGATTTCAATTACATCTCTCTCCCAATTTAGGTTTGTGTCGCACTTGCCACAAGGATGCTGTGCTTGCAATCCCATGTGCTGCATTGATATTGCAGATTTCCTTGAAGGACTGTAAAGAAAGAATTAAAATGGAGTCATAGAATAGTTTGGGTTGGAAGGGACCTCTAAAGCTCATCTAGTCCAGACCCCCTTCCATAAGCACGGGCATCGAAGCCCCATCCAACCAGATCTTGAATGTTGCCAGGGACGGGACATAAAAACTGCTCTGGGCAGCTTGTTCCAGCGTAGGCAATAGGAATTTTTATCTTTCTGGTCTGAAATGTTAAGAAATCCCTTAAATTTTTTAAAAAAAAAAGGTATTGCTTTTTACACAGAATCTTTACTTTCTCACATTCTAACCTGAGCTTTATGTGGGAGCTGTGCGTTCGCCCTTCAATAGCAGCCCTCCTCTAGATTGCCTAACAGCATCGCTACCAACTCATTACTCACCCTGTTAAAAACTTGGCTTCCCTCTCCTACGCCTTCATTTGGGCATTTCCTTCTCCCTGAGAAGCCCTCTGCTTTCTCACTGCTCCTAGCAGAAGAGGTGAAGCAAAGCCATCACTCTAGATTAAACACGTCCAGGAGGAGTCCATCAAAAGACACCAGAGGATTAGGCAAGGCTGGTGTTTAAAGCAGCCCCCTGCACCCTGAGGCTGAAGACTGCTGAGGCTCAGGCTCTGTCTGGGGGTCAGACCACTACAATTAGCCAAGAGGGTGGTATAGGTAGATAAGCTTTAATTGCTCAGTCTGCTTTCCAGGGTGCTCCATCGGTGCTGTGATTTCTCTCCAGAGTAGCTTGAATTGAGGTTGGCGGGAGTAAACGTTGCTAACCCCATAGCAAGAGGAGCAAGTGAGGCTTGGAGCTCGAGATCTATGGGTGTGCTAGTGAGAGGCAGTGCTGTACAGTAACTGGACAGAGAACTCAAGGCCATGGCTGGAGATGCAGTTACATGTTTGGACACAGGAATGCTTATGAAGCAGGGGAAACTTTGATAGGAGTGCAGGAATATTTAATGCACTTGGTTTATCATCCTTGTCCCTTAGCGCTTTAAAAAAGAAAAGGCAGCAGAAAGGAGAGGGAGCAGTTGTAGTTTCACAGATGAAAAGTGAGCTCTTGCTTTTTGTTGTTAATGCTGCTGCCACCCACCAAACGCTCCTCTGGAGCTGGCTGACCTGCTACAGAAAGTGGCAGAGAGGTTACAACATGTCAGCTAACAGCATGAAGGACATGGTGTTACGGCTTTGTTGGGGATCAGGACGCTCTACATGTGCTGGAGTAGTGTTCTGCATCCGTGTTTATTGTTTGAGTGCCCTTTCCTTACTTCGAGGGCATTTTGTCACTTGTGGTCTTCTGTCAATCATTTAGCCATTGCTACCCAGAAAGGTAGGAGTAGAAGTGGGTTTTATATGCAAAATCCAGGCCTAAAACTGTATGATCAGATCTCTGCTGTGTTAGCCGTCTGCACAGAAACCTCTCAACGAGTGGCAGCAAAATGTTTCTGTTCCTCATTTTAATACTTTAAATATTGTGATTTGCAAGACTGTAACTGCTGTTCGCCGTGTGCAGGCACTGCCAGCCACTCTGCATAGGTTTTCCTGTAGTTTTGGAGGATTTAAGAACTGGTTTCCTTTGCTATGTGGGCAACACCAATAACTTCAAAATCTGTTTTGGAGCTTGGCTTCAGCTTTCTCACCAAAATGATATATTTTGTGGGGAAAATAAAAGTGGTATTTAAATGCACAAGCTACTGTTTTGGGTGAGTTGGGAAAGGATGGAAGACACGAAGCAGCCTGAATCCTAAGGGAAGGACATGTGGCAGGTCCCTTGCCATGAGGCGTCACTGACCCTCTTCTCTCTGCTTTCCACAGGCCCTCCAGGGAGGCGAGGGAAGCCTGGCCGGCGCGGAGAACCAGGTAAGCATCGCCTCTTGCCTCAGTGATGACACTGGGTACCACATGGGTGTCAATGGACTGTGTGAGAGCCTTTTGGTAATGATGCTGGTCACCATCATCTGATGGGCTGTGGGATGGGGGCCTCCCAAAGCCCTACATGCTGCATATGGAGGTTTTTATAGCAAAAAAACCCAAATAGAGTCCAACTCAAAACATTCATTGATACTTCAGAATTTATCCATCATATTGCTCCCTCTTAGCATTCAGACCCATGTTATCCTATCCAACAGTGAAGTGGGACTGTGAATTAGCATACAAACATAGAAACCCCCCAGCCATGCTAGATCTATTTTGTTCCCTGCATGTGGGATGTGCCCATGTATTGCCCGATGGCCCCATGTGTGTGATGTATGGTGTTTAAGAGCTGGGGATAACCAAACCTCAGCCACCAGCCCTGGGCACATCCCGTGAGTGTTCAGTGTGCCCTCAAGCTGGGTGAAACCACAGGCTGACCTCACTGGGAATCTTTATTTGAGCTGTTTAATTTTATGCCTCTCTCATTTTGGTATCTGGTGGTTTTGTTGTTTTTCCTGTCTTGTGAAATGGGAAAGCACAGATCCCATTTCAGCTGGGCAGAAATGCTGTTTGCATTCTGCTGTTAGGGCTGAAGTGCTGTTGGACAGGGGAGAGATGTGGCTCTTTCTAAGGAAAGCAGGCAGGAATGTACCTAGAAAGCCGCTTGGATTTTGCAATTGCCTCTGCATATTGGAAAGCAGCAGATGGGATTTTACACTCCTTGGATCTTTGGTTTTTGAATGTTGAAAAGATGAATGGGGAGTGGGTAGGTCTTTATTTAGCAAGGAGGCTGTTCTCTGCTGCCTGTCACTATAGCAAATACACAGCTGGGTTTTCAGAAAGGACACCATAACCTTCTCATCACCAGTATTTTAAACACTTCTTTTAACTCTGGGGACATCATGGGGTTTGTGCTGTGGACCACAGGCTGGTCCCTGTGGAAGGGAGGCCTTTGTCTTCTCCTTTCCACTGATGGTATTTCACAGTGCATTATGTGTTCTCTGAGATACTTTTGCTCCTGAAGCATCAGGGATTACTCATGGCCAAGGGATGAGTATTGCACTTGGGATGCCAATGGCTTCCAAGCCAGCTTCCTTAAACCACTTACCCTCGCAGCTGGGCTGTAGGAATAGTCATCAGGTAGCTTTGATTCTCTTTTGTTTGTTGTCTTTCAAGTGTCTGAGGGCTTTGAGGAGCACAGTGGAGTTCAGCATTCCACCAAGGGCAGCTGGTGAGGTCAGCCCAGGAATTTGGGATTTATATGCATGTGTTAATGTAAGCGTTGTCCAAGTTGTGTCTCTAGTCCATACAAAACTTTAGGAGGTGGCACTGAGCTTCCATATGCCCTTGCCCTTCACTCCCTTCTCCCTATTTCACGCAAGAGCTTCTTCAATGCAACGTTTTCTGTGAGCAAGTGCCACTTGAGCGTCCCTCTGACAAAGAGGAAAGCTGCCAGGGAATCAATGCAGGCCCAGCAGGAAAACAGGCATTATAAAATAAGAAGAAAAAAATCAGTCATTAATAACAACTGATGATCTTCTTGAATTTTTCTGCAGTTGTAGAGGAAAATCAAGGACATTGCAGCAGATACAAAGAGCACACACAGACACTCTCAGGGGGGCACATCAGTTAAATCCATCGAGTACAATGCAGCCCCATGGATTGCTCTGCTGCATTGCAGATAGGAATGTGGAGAGCAGACATCCCTCTGTATATTGGTTTTGGCCAAGCTGCCAGATGTTTGTTTTCTCAGATAGCTTGAATATATATTCCTGTATGTGTTTGAGAACCTGACCACACATAAACCAGGTCCTTGTTCCTTCGCTACAGCTGATAAACGTGAATAAAACTTTGCTTGCATAGCACCATAGTGTCCATCCCCAGGGACTCTGCGTGGTCATTGCTTTACAGCCTCCAGACAAATGCTGTTGTAGAGCCAGAGGCTCAGTGCTGGTCTCAGCCCTGCCAAAGGGAGGGTTTTTTCTGGCAGTTGTTGATATGGTCATGTTGAAGAACTTTGTTCAGACTCATGTTGGAACTTTCGATAGCAAGCTCTTAGAAACAAGCAGAGAAGCTTTGAAGAGGTCATTTTAAATCGCACCCTCCTCTTGATTTAAACCAAGGCTGAATTTTACTGTTTTTTCTTTTGCTGTGATGGATTCAGATAAAGCAAAGATGAATCCAACAGCTCTGTTTCTCTGAACTAAGAATTCATCATCCTGAGAGCCTGCTGAGACAACAGCTCTCCACTGTACAAAGACACCGTACCAAAAAGATTCATTTTTAACCTCTTTCTAGGGCAAAACCCAACTATTCAGACTGCTTGGAAATGGGGAAAGCCTGGCTCTATGTGCTTCAAAAAGCACTTACTAAAATGTGGGGGTGAACCACTATCACTGCCTTATGATTCCCCCCACCCCACCCCAAGGCAAGCAGTGAGTGCCATTGGGGCCCTGCTTCTGGGCTTGGCTTGGTTTATTTTGTTGTAGAGGAGGATAAATACAGCCACTTTTTCCCCTCCCCAGGGAGCCTGTGGGCACAGGGGGCTGCCTCAAACCCCGGTCTTTCCTTGGGCTTCATAGCTCTTGTAGCAGCTCGAGCTTCCCATGGTGGCACAAATGTCACCATCATCTCTTCCTTGATCTCAGGTCAGGTACCTGTTGAGAGCTGTCAGCCCAGCTAAACAAAGCAGGGAGCAATTGAGTCAAAAGGCTCTGTCTGACCCATTTTATTTACTCTTGTCATCATCTGGTCCCATGGAAATTGCCTCCTGTGTCAGGGAAACAACAGCACATGTGTCCTAGAGCTGGTCACAGGGATTGGGTCAGTGCAGTGACAGTCACTGAGTGCCACCAGTGTGGAAGAAATTGCCTTTAAGAGCCAATTTATTCTGTTGTTATCATGAGGCGAGGAAACTCACACCAGCAGCATCATTGGGGAGTTATCAGTCACTAGACTCACTGCAGTTCAGTCCAAGCTCCATCCCTTCCCACCAGGGCCAACGCACAAGTCACATCATTCTTATTCCTGCTTGTGAGCATCAGTGGTTTCTTGCACAGCTGGAAAGCAAGCACAGCCTTGAAGACCCACTCAGACTCACCCATGTAAGCAGTTAGTATATAGAAAGAAAACTACATTTTAATACAACCTTATGTGGGGTTTGCAGCCTTCTCTGAGCTTGAAGTTGGAAGGTTTTGCAACACTAGCAGTTGTGGTTGGTCCCGACAGCCAGCCTGCACATCTCAGATACAGTTCTCGCCCCATGCCAAAGGCAAAATCATGTGTGATGTCATGTTAGCTTATTTATTCAACATGATGTGTCCCAGTGAGGACACAGTTCAACTGCTGGAGTGAGCGTCTGTGAAATAACACTGATTTTAGCAGGGAACCTGGGAGGTTTTCCTTCTCCTCTTGCTGCCAGCTGGTGCTGGGTGAGCAGGATAGGGTACAGCCATGCAGCCCGCCCAGGGCTTTGTGTTTGTTTGTTTTCCATGATCCACCCTTACCAGGGTGTTCCTGAAGGATGGATGAATGGGATCCAGGATTTGGGTGTTTAGTTAAAGCATTAGTTTAAAGTCTCTGCACAACTAGACGGTGGGAGATGATGCTCATGTCTCTCATACTGGCGTGCTGCTTTCTTCTCCTGGCTTGAAGATTGATCCAAAAACTGATCTGAACTTCAAAATCCCTCAAGGAAAAAGAAAAACCAGGAGTAAATACAGCTGAAATGTTAAGTCTGGGAAGTCTTCGAGTAAGTCTCTGCTCTCCTTGCATGAAGCCAGAGCTAGTGCTAGACACAGACACCCAAAGCTGATCGCTGCAGTGTTGGGTAGCACTTGTCTGCATTAGCAGAAGGGAATAAGCACAAAATGACCCTTACAAGTAGTCCCAGAAGGGCTTATTTCAATGATGTTTTCACTGGAAAATGTTGAATTGGCAAAATTACTCTTTTTGGCAGAAAAGATTTTGCTTACAAAACTCTTCCATCTCAAAAATGCTTGGACAGGAAAGGTTTTGAGGTGGTTGAAATGGGACTAAAGTCATCTGCTCTGCACCCCGATACTGGTTTGCAAACTTACATTACGCTACAACTGTTTTTTTTAGTTTGAACTTCGAAGAGTTTTGATTCAAAGAGAGCTTTGTGTGGGGTATGTTTGGGTTTTGGTTGGTTTGGGGTTTGCTTTGTTTGTTTGTGGGGTTTTGTTATTTTTCTTACAGCTATTCTGTTTGTGGAAATGCCCCAGTTTGGAACAGGGAAGAATCTGAAACTCTTTTTAAGGAAAAAAGAAAAGCAATTTCTATGCTGAGAAATGTTATTTGTCGTCCAGCCCTGCATGTACTTAAACCCTGTATTTTACACATTAAGACCCTTTGGAACTCCTTAACCATGAAACTGTGTAAATATACAGTTGTAGTTATTCAGTAAGTGTGTGTATATGTGTGTAAATCAGGCTGAACTTTGTATTTATTTGGGGATTTTCAGTGTTTCCTGCATTTCTCATGATGAATTGTTCATCTGTACCCTCATGCCCAAGACTGCTCTGGCTTCTACTGAATTTAGGGGGGGGGGGAAAGCTAATCTGTCCCATATTTGCTCTCAATAATGAGCCTCTCTGCTAGGAGAGAGTGTTCCCTGTGCACACCAGTGGTGAGGCACAGATAGGAATTATTAACGTCAGCCCCCAGAGACAAATACTCTTATTCAGACTAACATGGAACTGATCTCTGTGACTTCTTATGACTGTAGCAGTTGCCCTCCTTCCTTATTGCCTATGTTATTCCCCATATAGCATCCTGGATTAACAACTCTGTATGTATATACATATTGTGTATGTGTATTATATACGTATGGTTTTCAAATCATCATTTTCTGAAGTCTTCAGTTAGCCACGTATGTGTGTAGCTACCTTAGGGATGAATCCTTTGCTCATTAAGGGCAGCAGCCAAGTCCCCGTTGACTCTTCCTGAGCAGTTGGAAAGGCTGGGTTTGTTTCTCCTGCCTGGTCATGCTCTCTCCTGTCATGGCAAGTTTGCATGATAAATGATTTGCAGATTAAAGAGGAATGGTAGCTTATTCCAAAATTCCCAAGCTGGAAAAGTGCTGGAAATAGATGACTGTGACCTGTCATTTCCCATATGTTTGTGTGCTGCTGGGGATGATGCTGCTGTGACCTGCTAGGTCTTTGGATGTATGAAATAACATCAGCTAGTCAATGAGGAAATCTGGGTCATTTATTTTTGATGAGTTTTGGTTTTCATCTCCTGCTAGCACAGCTGTTCATGTTCTTAAGGAATCTCTTGGTGTTTCCAAATATCTCTGTGCCCTTGAAGGTTCAGGTGCGAGGTTCACTCATAGCAGTAGAGCAGTGACTTATGCTGCAGGTCATGGAAAATCACAGCAAGTTTCCCTTGTTTAGAGCAAATCAATGATAGACCAAAACCTTTGCATTTGCAGGTTATTTTGCCTTTGTCCTCTCTCTTCTGAAATGAGCCCCAAGTTAATTCGTGATGGAGTTTTAAATGCACCCAGGCTGTTTCCAACTTTTACTCATTGCCGTAAGAATTTCCAAGTGGTTTCATTGTTCCTTTCAAGCTCTCAAACTGATTCTCATTGGTCAGAATTATTAGCAATAAATTCTGGCAAATTTCTCTGTGAAGAGCACGTCTCTTTGTGCAATGTGCCCACCTCAGAGAGACGGCCGTGTAGGGGCAGCCCCTGGTATGTGATTAACTTTGGGGTTTATCACTGGCTTGCAAAATCTTTGACTTTCTTCCATAGGAAACAAGTGTCTCGTGGCTTGGCTTGTGAAAAAGCATGTTCAGCAAGCCAGAAAGTCATGTTGTGCTCAGGAGAAGAAAAGATCAGTTCAATAGGTTTAACTTTATGCCTTGATGAAGGTATATTTAGCCCCATTTGGCCAACAGCACAGTTAAAGACGAGCGTAACTCCACTGATGTGAATGGAAGGCATCCTATGTTGTGTATATATAGAATCCCCTCATCCAACTTTGATTCCTGTATGTGAGAGGAAAGCTTTTTAAAAGAGCACTTGCCTGCACGTGCTGGGAGAAAGCAGTAGCTGAGAACAAGAAAAGGCATTGAATTCCAAGGGGATTATAATTGTTATATGATTGAAATCCCATATTAAAATAATTTCCTGACCACTGCTTATTCGAGACTTACTTCTGACTTTTGTACAAAAGGGGTTTTTTTTGGTGGCTTGGCATAAGTGAGTTAATAAATCAGGTTTATGATTCTCCGTTAATAAATTGGCGTAGAGCCACAAACTTCTGTGTTCATAAGAAATTAAACTGAGGAAAGTGAGCTAAGAGCCTGTGTGAATTCTAGTGCTAAAGAAAACAGGCTTCTGGGCATGGAGGGAGATTTGGAGGTTGTCTCCTTCCCTGCATGCTGGCTGGGTGCTTGGCCATGGTTGTGTGCAGAGCTGACCACATTAAGCTGACAAAGGCAGGTTAATGGGCTAATTCTTGGCTGCAGGCACTGCCTGTTGTTACTTGCTTCTTGCTTTCAGTCCTTATTCTTAGGCTTTTCTTGGGTTTTGTTATTCAACTTTTCAATGTCTTAATTTTTAAACAAATCTTGAAAACCTCAAAAAGACATTAGCTTGAAATATGCTTCTTGGTTTATATTCTTGAATAATACAAGATGAACCAAGCTGATATTTATTCCCCCCTCCCCAATTTAATTTTTCCCACATTTTTTCTTATTGTGATTAGTTTCTGGTTTTGATCAGGCAGGAAATGGAGCATGAAGAAGCCCTAAACAGAGGGCTATAGGCTGGAGTGAAATGTGGATTGCATTAGATTAGGGGCTCAGTGTTCACCTCTGTGTAGCACCAGCCTGGGTGAGTGGTGGGAACGTAGCAGAAATCAGTGCGGCAAGCAGTGAAGATCCCTGCACCACAGGGGAATACAGGGGGCTATACTGTTTTTATTATTACTATTAATCATGGTTTCAGGCTGTGGCAGCAGTACCCAAAGCCTACTGTAGATGTGATGGGTTTTTCCCCCTGGCAACATGCTTCTCTGAGCACAGCAGAGCACTAGAGCAGGGGCCACATGGAGGTGACGCAGGACTGTGGGGTTGTGTGACTTCTTTTGAGGTCAGGGAGGGATGAGGACCAAATGACAGTGATGTCTGGGATCTGTGGCAGCTGTAGCAACATCCTTGTTGGGTGCCCCTGGCACTGCACTGCTCCTTTGGCTTTTGCAAGTGTATTTCCAGCTTCCCTTGCGTAAACTGAAGAAGAAGATCCATGGTGAAAATGCACTTTTTGCTCATAAAATTCCAGCTGTGTCTGCTTCTTGCTGGCACTGCTCTGTGGTTGCACATGAAGCCTCGGGCCCTGAACATGGGTGATGCCTTGTGGCACACCCAGGGTTTCATGTAGGGAAAGGGAACAGTCACACTGGGGAAAAGAGTGTTTCATACCCCTTGTAAGTACTGCTGTGCCAGCAGCACGGGTGGGATGGTCCCATAATGGGAGGATGCAGATGGTGTTAAGTCCGTCTGGGAAGTCATCCCATTGGAATTGAACTGAAACGTACTGAATTGTTCTGATTTTGCTTCCTGCTTTGTGCTGTGTTATCAAGTTATACTTTTTCCTTGTAGTGAAGTGACTTTTGTTTTCTTTGTTTCTTCTTTTGTTTTCCAGGACCTGCAGTAAGTATCGTGGATATTACTGTTGGATCAACAAAGTTAAGACTTCCCCTTCCACCCCTTCCCAGCCTTTCGTTGTCATTGCAACAGCACACCATAATTTGGTAGAGGTGTGTCAGGAAGCAAAATTGGTACCAGATGCTGCTGGGCTTTTTGTTGCTGTCTTTTCATGTTTGTAGACAAATAAAGGGGGTAAAAAAGGTTTAAAATGTTTCACTTGCTGCCCCAAGGGACTTCCAGTAATCTTAAACCCATAAAATACTCAGTTAAAGGAGTTTTCCCTTTAAAGAGTTCTTTAGCTTGCTTCCAGTTAGCAGAAAGTGCTGTACTAATACTTTGCCATGTTAGTGGGTTTATTGGTTCTAAAGCTCTCTCTTGCTTTTCATATCTGTTGTGTTTCCATCACTTAATTTGGATTCAGTAGGCTCACAAAGGGGACTAGAGGGAAAGCCATAGCTTGCTTACTTCTCTTTGAAGTCTTGGAGAGAATAACAAGCATTCCAACCAATGCAATGAGAAAGTTTATGGAGAATTTGTTGTTTGAAGGGGTAATAGTTGAAAATGTGTCAACTCCTCCTCCCAGATGCTCAGCCGTGCCTTTGGCTGTGCCACCACCCCGTCGCAGTCTGATGTTCTCCTGCTGGTTTTGGAGTGAGAAAGCAGAGATTCGTTTGTGCCCTCTGAGTTGCTGAGAGATTGTTAAAAATGAAGTTATGGGCATTATGTGCTTCTGGTTTTCTACCTTCCTTCCCACAGAGGACCAGGAGAGGTGCAGGCTGTTTGCAGCCACATGTGTCCTTCTCCGTCATTGCACTAAGACGTTTCTTCATGCCATTCTCTTCCTATCCAGCCTCACTGGGTTGAAAACGGATCGTTCTAGGAAACATAAATTTCCTAACTGTGCCTGGGCTAATTCATTTTCAGTTCTGAAATCATGTTCAAATCCAAAAGGGGACAAGGAAGGGCACGTGAAGCACAGGGGCTCTCGCAGTGCCATGGCTTCAGTTCTTTTGGGTTGGCAGCTCTGCCTGTGGGTTTAGTCAATGGCTTTCAGCCCTCTGAATTTTTGCTTCTATTGCAAGTTCATTTTTTAATGTAAAGACTTAAGAGGAGTTTAAGCAGAATAATTATTTTGCCAGGTTTTGGAGGAGCAAATGGGGAAAATATGAGATTTAACAGCTTTGGCTCAATCATCCTTTGAGGAGATTTGAATGAATTTGCTCTTAAAGTTGCGCCCAGCGTTAGCAATAAATCCAAGACTCTGGCTCAAGAAATGCGGACAAATGGATTTCTCTTGTTCGTTACTGTTCAGAAATGTTGCCTGTCAATAAATTCATTTTCCTCTAAATATTCTGTAAGTAAAAACTGCAGCGCAGCCTCTCCAACCCAGAGAAAAAGCAACTCCGTGGGGTTTCGAATCGTGATTGACTTGGGAATTACTGCGGGAGCACCATTGCGAGGCGACTTCCCATTGCCTGTGGCAGGTTAAAAGTGAAGGGGACACTGCCTATTTAAAACCCCATATATATATCATTTAAGGGACATTTTCCTCTTGATTAAAGCCCTTTGGGTTATTTAAAATGGCTTTATTTAACCATTTCAGTTCTGCTCCTGCTCAGAGGCTGTTTCCAGCCCACCCGCAGCCAGCTGGGTTCTGCTTCCTCACGTGTGCTCCCTGCTCGCTTTTATTGGATGCGATTTGACATCGGCAGCATATGGTGCACTATTAATTTTTCTTTGTCTCTGGTTGGTTTCATTTCCTGGTTCCCACGGCACTGTTGAATTGCAAAAGGAGCACAGGGGAGGTTTAACACAAACAAGACCTTTTTGATTTGCCTCCTCTCCCCTTGCCCATCTTTAAAAGACAGCTCCTGGTTTAGCCTAATTTAAGTCCTGCATTTTTAGCGCAAGCAGCGTTTGCCAGAGACTTCTTTAAACATAATATATAATAATAAAAGTCCTAGAGCCCACAGAACCACAATATTATTTTATTTCAACAGGACTGTATTTAACTCTATTAGTTTCTTCTGTGTCTTGATTTTGGCCATAAGGAATCGATTACATCTTGCATGTATAGCATTGCACTCTGCTAAAACTCTGTCCTCAGTTCTCTTGTTCCCTGGTAGCAGTTGTTCTGGTATTTTGTTTTTTGGCTGTCATAAGCTAGTTGTGTGTATGAAATTATTGGAATTTGTGGGACAGGATTTGTGGCTGTTGGATGATTGATGGGCCTGTCTGTGAGGAAGGGGTATTCTGCTCAGATGTGCTATAAACCCTCTGTTTTGGAGGGTATTAAAATCACATGCTGGGTAGGAAATTTCTACAATTGGAGGATAGACTCACCACAGACTGTAATTAAACATTTACAGTCCCAGATATTAACAAACACTTTATGCATTAGCATGCTGGCTGGGGAACTACCAGCGAGCGAGGGCTGGGAGTTACAAGTGTTTCCTATTTATCTGTGTGTGCTCCAGTGCCATACGTCTCCATAAAAATCTCACTGTACACTTTATCCCAAGACTGTAATTTGTTAAATAGGTGGTTGTTGAAGTCAATGTTGTTTCTGGCTGAATTGGTAGTGCTGCAGGAGGCATTAAAAGCTGCAGGGGCACTTAGCAAGAGGGAGAACCCCCGTGTGTGGTAGGAAGGGGGCTGCCAGAGCTATTTCATGCCATAAGAGATGCATGAGTCTGACTGTGTATCCACAGCATGCTGACATAACCTATGTTTATGGTAGCAGATGACATCGCTGTACCAGATACACACTTTACTGCCTACTTGTGTACCAGCTAATACTTAACAGCTCCTTCCCGGGAATCTGGCTTGCAGCAGGCTCCTCTGCTGTAGCTCATGGAATGTTTAATGGCAGCTCGAGCTGTAAACGCCTTTGGGACCCCACCCCCCCCCACACCCCCCTCCCCCCTCCGAGGAGAGCAGAAAAGGTGAAATACCCTGAATAGGTTGTGGTTTATTCCACTGATTTTGCAGGTGTTAGCAGCAACTTAAGTCAGGTCTTTCCCTGTAGTGTCAGCTTTTCATTGCAAACTAAAGGAAAGCTTAGAGGTGAGCTGGGAGAACTGCATCCATGAGGAAATTAATGGATGTGAGCGGGGGAAGCCTTCCCTGAGTCAAGTGCTGGGATAGGAGTTTGAAGCTCAGTGATTGCTCCTGGGCAGAAGGGCTGCCCTGGCTGCTGGCTCAGCAGCACCGTCACATTCCCGGCCTCTTCCCAGCTCCTGGGTGTTTCTGTACCTCGTGGTGCTGCATCCCAGGACAGGTTTGTGGCCAGGATCTAGTGCATACCGTGCACATCCATGGCTTCAGGGCCAGCAGAGACTGAGCACAGGCAGCAGGGATGGGGTGAGCTGGCAGAAGCCTCGGTAAGTAGCTGATGGAAATCTGGGGGAAATATGCCATGCGCATGACCTTCCTGATGGGAAATTTGCCCCAGAAGGTCTCCCTGGAGAGATGGCCAATGGCCGCATCTCCTGTCTGCTATGTGTTGTCATGCTGCTACGGGTGCATTGACTGACTTGTTATCTCACTTGTTCCCCCACCACAGGGGCAGTCAGGACGTGATGGTTACCCGGTAACTCAGCCATTCCTTTTATGTTAATTCTCTTCTACTCTGCACTCTGCAGTCCTCTCCATCTTTTCCATGACACTTGATTTTCTTTGCCTTTCTTGATTCTTTTTTCCCCTCCCTCTTCGTTAGTGATAGCCTTTGAGGGATTTAACCTTAAAACATCGGAGCCTGTGCGATATTCTCCATTAATGTTTATGGGGTGAAATACTTGAGCCGTTTCATGGTATTATTCACACTCTTGCCTAAAGAGTTTACCAACTGCAAGGTTAGTGAAGGCTTTGGGGCTTGTCGCACTCATAGCTGTAGGTGGCGAAATTTGGGGACGCTGGTGAAAGGGCTTCACGTGCTGAGAGAGCTGCTCATTTGCCCATCTCCAAAGATGTTTCCTTGGGAGCAGAGGTATTCTGCTCTGCCTGTTGGCAAGGAGAGGTTTTGCAGAGGGGAGGAGGAAGGAGTCACTGCCCTTCTCATGCCCATGGGCATCGCTGGGATGTTACTGTGTTAGGAGTTGAATAAAGCTGGTAACTTGGGGCTGTTAAAGGCTCTGAGCTGCTTTCTGCAGGAGGAGGGAGACCTTGTTCTGGCCAGATCCCAACTGGGCAGCTATGGGCAACTCCCACAGCCCCTGTGAATGCCCTTGGATGGCCATGATGCTCCAGCTGAGGGGCTCAATGGCTTGTCAGGGAGCAACTCCTGTGCATGAGCTTGGTGTAATGAGCTGGTAAAAAATCACTGTGTAGGTTCCCCATGCTCACAGCACGTTTTGAGCTCTTCTCCTGCTTTTTGAATGGGTGCAGTGAGTCCTGTGCTGCCTGATGCTCTGGAAGGGGCTGCTTGGGTATTTGCCCTGCTCTTCCATTTATAAAGTGAAGTAGTTAGCCACCTCCTTCTTGTGGTTAATGCCTTTTTTTCCCCCTTTTTTCTTCTTTTTCCCCAAAGGAGCAATGTTAGGAAAGCTCCTTGTCTCTGCTGCCTCATGCCCTGGTCCAGGTCCCCCTGAATGCCCATAAACCAGAGAATCATCAATTGAGGTTTTGTGTGTGATAGAGCTCGAGGGATGAGGATTGGAAGGGAAATAGAGCTGTTCTCGGTTTTTCTTTCCCCTGAATCCCTGTGAGCCTCCCTGGGGAGGACAGCAGCATTTCCCTGCTCCCAGAAGGGGGTTGATTTTGCAGAACAAGCTGGTGCTGCTGCATCTGTAACACAAAAGTACTTGGATCTCCATCAGTTGGTGTGAATAAACTCAGCTGAGTGTGAGGGAGTGCTCGGGAAGCCTGAGAGAGGGAGCAGGGCTGCTGGTTTCCAGGGGGTTTGTCTCCCTCAGGCGGTACCTGCGCAAGTGGTCTGTTGGAGATTAGAAACTTGATTTATTAGGAATTAAGATTGAAGACTTTGCTCCAATTGGGCTCTTTAATAGCAGTTTCAGGACAGCTTTCCGCTTCTGCAGGATGTGGCTAACCACTGCTGGGTTAGCAGTGCCTGTGGCAGGTTTGTCCCCTCTTTTCTGGGTCTCTGGCAAAGCTTGTGCATGTGGTTTAGCTGCATTTCTGGCTTTCAGAGCTCTGCTGGGAGGAAACAGTGACTTTTCCTTAGGATGGAGCATCACCCACCGGCACTGTGCCCAGCTCCTGGTGAAGGATTCTGGTGCTGCTCCAGCTCTTCTGGATGCTGTCAGGGACTCGCAGTGATGCTGCCACATCCACACTGGGATGATGACTTTAATGTCACCAAAGGGTTTTCTCTCCTCTCTCCCTCCCCTCAGGATCTGTAGTCTTACTCCTGACTGAGCAAAACTGGCTGAGCCAAACCCAGCAAACACTGAATTACTGCATCTACATGGCTGTGGCTACTCTAATTAGCTTTATCTAATCAGGAGGGTGATAATTGCATTCCAAAGCAATATGTGTACCTGAAGAACGAGGAAACTAAATATAAAACAGGCTTGAGAGTCCTACTGAGCAGGAGTATGTGGACAGGCTTTATTTTATATGTATATATATACATATATATACGGACAGGTTTTATTACATCCAGTTGTGCATTCAAATCAATTTAATTACTTATTTCCCTTCAGGGTGATCAGATAAACTCTGAGCTGTTTCAGGAGGTGGATGTGGTGCAAATGCAGAAGCAGCAAGGGGATATTAAGTGATATTTGGTGTCAGGGATAGATGGACATCACTTGGTTAACAGCGCTTTCAGTTTATTGGAGAGCTGCTGGTGTATAACCGAGCTGCAAGCAGTGGAAGCTTTAAAGGGATGAAATGAACCAGAGTTATGGAGACGGGGCCCAAAAAGAAAAGGGCTTTTATAAGATGCCTTCAGTACTTTGATACTTAACTTCTTAAGAGGAGGGGGTTGTGCCCTACAATAAAACTTTACAGCAGAAACAGTTTCTTCTTTATGAAGTTCTGCAGGTTTATTACTATTTCTTAAACTCCAGAGAGGATTTAGTTTCTATTTTTAGGCCTATGACATATCCTACGAACATTATCGTAACAGCTATAAAGAATATTGGGCTTTGTTGCTTTTCCAGCCTTGTTTGACTTGGTTTTGACATCCTGTTGAGCACAGATCATCACATATACCTCATCTGGAGTTTGGGTTCAGGTTCCTATGGGCTAAGGGCTGGCTGCATGGGTCTGTCTTCTCCCCTCCTTTCCAGTAACTTTTGAACTTGGCCCATTTCAGCCAGATTTGATAGGCTGAGAAAGACTGTGCAGATACCCAGTTTAGTGTGAAGTCTTTGATAACGGGGGCAGCTTAAGGGAAAAAGCTTTTTGATATCTGTGGTGAGTCATAAGCTCATGCTGCCATACACAACCCTTTGCAGTATCAGATGTTCCTCTGGCTCTTTATGCTGGTGGTGATGGGCTGGAGTAACATGTAGGTGTGTAGTGTTCTGAGATGAACCAGCAGCACTGGTGAGTGCAAAACACAGGATAAGTAATTCCTTTATACAGACACCCCAGAATAATTGGTAATTGCAGATTGATTACAGGGTTCTGCTGAATCCTTAGAGGTGCAGTGGTCTCTAAGGAAGAATTGGTGGTAAAAATGCTGTAAAATGAGCAGCTCAGGGGAGAAAGTAACAGTTTTCTAGACAAGGTCCTGAGCAAATGATCTGCCTTTGGTTCACCCTGCCTGGTGGTGGTGCTGTGTCTGCAATGCCCTGCGCATTGACCTGCTGGTGGCTTCCCGTCACCAGCTCTCCCAAAGAGATGACAGCAGCCTTTAGGTGGGATTGATGAGGAAAATCCGGATGACACCTTTAACTTGTGCCAAAAGACCACCCGACCCATCCCCAAACCAAAGCCCTAAAGTTTGAGCTCGGCTTTGCACGAGCTGGAGCAGAGGAGAAGCAGATGTGCGGCCGCTGCAATGATGGAAATGTGTTTGTTGTTGGGCAGAGACAGGCACTGGGGCCGGGATCCCCTGGGATTCATCCCGAGCTGTGCTTTCTGAGGCAAGCAGCACCAGCAGCACACTGACTTGATGTGCTGTCAGTGCGTCAGCATATCGGGGGGCATTTGTCCTCATAAAGCCAGGAGGGGAGCAGAGGGATTGGCTGTGCACAGGGCTGATGCAGTGGGGCTTTTGACTGCTTACGTTAGCAGGGCTGGAGGGGAAAAGAACAAATGAGAAGCAGATGGAAGAGCCAAGCTTTGCAGCTGACCTTTCAGTGCAGGAGGATCTTCACATTATGTGGCTGTTTAATGGAGGGGAGAAGCAAAGGTTGGGTGATGCTTGTAGCAGCCTTGCCCTTGTCCCTTTCCCTGCCCCATGTGGGGATGGTTTATACTTGCCTTCCAGCTCCTCAGCTGTATTCTCAGCTGTATTTCTTCTCTTTCCCATTGAGATGCTGCATTTGTGGTTCAACAGAACCCATTCTCTCCCCTCTTCCCATCTACTTGGAGAGGCCTTTTGAAGGCAAAGTCTCTGTTTCTTGAGAGTTTCATCTGCCTCTGCTGCTCGTCCCTCCCTATAACTCTGCTACTCCGCTACGTGACATCCCAAATGCAGGGCTGTCACTTCAAGTGGGAAGGAACCTAAGGAATGAAGTTGATAAATGAGAGGAATTACTTCATGTGCATGTCTTCATTAATAAAAAGCAGAGCAGCGAAGAGGCTTTGCAGGCAAAAGAAGTATGATATGAAACAGAGTTGTTTCCTATTTTATACCTTTTCCTTTGAATATTAGCATCTATTTTTAGCTGAGCAGAGTGGTGTTCATTTTTTTCCTCTGGTGTATAATGTTTGCTTTCTGAATTTTGCAAATCACTCGTGTGTTGCCTGAAGGAGCCCAGGCATGGTCCCGACAGTCTCTTGCAATGATGGGAACCTTTAGGGAAGGTGGGGAGAAAAGCCTGTAAGTTCTGCCTGCTTAGAAGTAGTGCAGCTTGTTACTCGAAACAATTCAATATTGAGTAATAGCATCCTTTTCTAGTGATAGATAGCTGCACCAATTTAATCAGTTGATGGAGTTATGGTAAAGGAGAGGCACAACACACGTTTTGCTTCATGCTGGCTTGTCTTGGGGGGAATAATTGCTCAGTCAAAATTGAAATACTCTTGTGCAGCCTGTTCTTATGTTATGTAGAGTCCATCTCATGCTAAGGAGCTGTTGGATCAAAGCAGTTCAGCATCCTCAGAAGCTTTATTCTGGCAGCCCTGCACAGTGAGCTGATATCTTCCTTTGGCTGCAGTGTTGTGAATCCAGGGTTATCCACTGCAATACATATAGCTGGAAAGTGACTTGTAAGGATCATGAACTCTGTTTTTAATTAGTTTTCAAGACATAAAGTGAAGCCAGATGTCTCTTTCTGAGCTGATCAAGAGATGGGATTGAGGACCGCATGCAGAAGGGAAGTTGGTTCCTTGACTCACAGTCCTGTGCTGTAACACAGTCACTCTGTGACAGTGGCTTTGGTCGCAGCTCCAGAGCTTGACCATAACAAACAGAGTTTGGGGTTTTCTCCCCTCAGCAGTTCAGAATCTCAGTGAGTGCAGTTAACTTAGCAAGGGAAAGCGTGCGCAAGCTTTTTGTATGTGACCCATAAACATATTATGAATGCAGTCAGGCCAATGTATGGGAAATAAGGAACACATGCCCAGGGCTGTTGCTCCTGGTGGCAGTTCCTCCATCCCATTGTGGTCCTTCAGAGTTTACCAAAGAAGCTCCAAGACGTGCACTTGGGCGTTTGAGAAACAGCAGCACCAGAAAAACAGATGTGATATTAATAATAAACAGCTTTTACAGGAGAACTGTAGAAGTAGCTTGAAATTGGCCTTGATGATGCCTCCATCTATGCAATAATCTCCAAGTCCTGCTTGGCTGCTCTGTGAGTGGAGCTTGGGAAGGATGCAGATGGGAGCCATGGGTAGCTCAAGATTATTCCATACCCAAGCCAGAGCAACAGGCAGTGGTTTAGCTCTTCAGGAGAGCTGCCAGAAATCCCATGTGAGATATGGGAAACCATGCTATGGAGTCAGATCCCATGGGCTGTAGGGAAGAGCGTGTAGGTCTCACACTTCTGTTTTTTCACAGCAGGCAGATGCTTCCCAGACCCTGGGTGGTAGCTGAGGCATGGACACGGTGTGCCTGTGTGCTGCATGGGTATTTTGGCTGTTTGTGCATGCACAGAATTAGAATATCTCATATTTAACATCTGGCATCGCTAGACTTGGATCTTTTCGGATGCTGTGTCATGTGATTGGTATCCATCCTCAGAACGAAGGCTTCTGTTGGTAAGCTGGCTATTGAGCTATCTTAGGTGTGCTTATCAGGGTCATAACTGTAGTTTAGGGATCAGTCCTTTGTTCTTGTATCTTTACTCGTAAACATTCAGACTTCAAGAAGCATCTCCTGTGAAGGAAGTCATTTGCACACATACTTCTCCCAGTAAGAGCCCAAAAGACAGAAGTAGAACATTCATTTTACAAGGCCAACTTTGTAGTTTCAGTCTTTTTTCCTTTTATTTTAATATCAGTTTTGTGGCCAATCCACGTAATTATTTGCCTAGAGGGGAAAACCTCTTTTAATCAGGGAAAGCAGATCCAGCGTATTTTCCTGCTGCATCCGTTTTACTGGCTCTCTGATGTGGAGACCAGCTCTCTGTGGCAGCAGTTGACTTTTTCCTCTTGATTCAGAGGTAATCCTTCCTCAGGGAAAATAAAAACTTGTCTTTTATCCCACCCAGTAGAGGAATTGCAGACGCATTTGTGTATCTGTTGCAGTTCCAATGTCTTGTCCAGGGAGAGCAGAGGGTCTGGTGAAGGTGCTGATGACAAGAGCAAAGAGAACTTCTTTGCCTGTATTGCACAGGCAGATTTATGCTATGGACTGTGTATGGCTTTTCAGATGGTGACTTGGACTCAGTTACCACCTTATCCCCAGCTGGCTCGTGCAGGGGGAGGCTTGGCAATGAGGATGGCTGTGAGGATGGAATAGGGGAAAACCCCTTCACCATCCAATGCCTGGTTGAAGCAGAGATTTAGTTTTTGGCTTCTTGACTGCTCTCCTTCTAGTTCCCCACTTTGAGTGCAAGTGCTGGAGGATCTCCATTTGTCTTTCCAGTGCATTTGGGCACAGCCCCATGGTGCTGAGGTTTGGCTTGTAGGCAGAGGAAAACAGAAAAACCAAGGAGTTTGCTCATTCACCACAAAAGAGAGGTAATCAGAACAGCAGCCGTCAGCCACGGATGGCACTGGTGGGGAATGAATGTAAAGGCAGTAAAAGGCTGAAGTCTTTGTCTGAAATGTCAATATTCTTCCAAAACAATTGCTACCGACTTCAAACTTGCATCCCCACCACAGAGCCCATCTTCTCTCGCGTAGATGGACGTCAAAAATAAGAATCCAAAACCCAACTGGGCACCAAATGCTTGAAAAAAGCCATTGCTCAGAACACATGGAACTCATTTAAACCTCAGAAATTTGGGGCAAGTCAGGGGACTCTTTCTTCCATAAAAGCACTTTGCTGTTTTGGAAGAAAATTGGAGCAATGTGATGCACAGATGAGCGGGCTCTTGCTACTGAAATGATACTCGGCAGCAGATAAGCTGGTTGGGCATGCTTGACCAGGAATCTCAGCAGTTTCCATTGGGAGGGAGGGAACAAACCATCTCTGTTGTGGCATATCCAAGTCAACTTGCTCGCAAACCCAAGTAGCGTCCGTATAGCTCCAGCCCAGCATTTGCTTTGGACCAGTGTTAGATTTGCTTCCAGGTGCTTTCCTTGAGCATCTTTGGGAAGTCATCCAACAAAGCAAGGAGAGAGCTCTGCAAACAGATGGACAAAGGCACATCTTGGGGTTAGAGGCAGCTCCTGCAGGGGAAAAGCTCCCTTATCTCCACCATGAAACCCTGATGGATGTATACCTTCTAGGAAGGCGGTTCAGAACTGAAGAGCTCTGGTAAGGCCATGCTGGTGATGCAAAGGAGGGGCTGAACTATAGGCAGGGCCCAGTGCTCTTCCATAAAGAGTCTGAGGATAAGGTTTGGGGCTCTTTTCCTGGCTTTGTTTCTATTTCCCAAGGATTTTGGATATCCTTGCAAGTTATTGTACCCTATGGAAGGGACATTGGCTCTGCTTGACCACCAGATGCTTGGCATGGACCAGCCCAGCCTCTGAGGTGGCTGTTCCCTTGCAGAGCCCCGCAGTCTGGTTTGCATTATGGATGAAGCTTTTAGCAAACTATTGCTCCTTTCTGCTCCGTTTCCATCAGAGAATGGGCAAGTGCTGCCTGGCAGGCTGAGCACAGCTCTTTGTCCTGAATAGAGCACAGATTTGTGGGTTTGGGATGGTTTATTAACCCTTGGCTATTATCAGGCCACTGCTGTTTGCCTGGCACCTCTGTTTTGGGAGTTTATTGCTGTCAGCTCAGGCTGGGTGACATGGTTCCCCCCCGAAATGTTTCAGAGGAACCTGTAGGGGTTTGGTGATGCTGAGCCCCACAAGATGCTGTGGGCAATGCCTTGGGGTGCTTAGGTGACCTTTTTGGAAAGAAATATGGGAGAGGGCTTGGCGCTACCACAGCCATGGGCAAGGGGAGCTCAGCTCACCCCACTGCCCAGAGCAGCCCCATCAGGATGCCCCCTAAGGCTGGGGTTGGACATTACTCATGGAGCGATGATTTACAGGGGGATGGATTTTGGAGAACACATAATTGTTCTCCCCTGTAAAATGAAATAGGGTTTTCTACCCCAGCAAGGAGATCCTGGCTCTGAGGCTGTGCAGGATGGTAGCAGCAAATGGATTAGAGGGGAGTGAGAACCAAACCAGTGATGGTTTCCCATTAAACTCCCAAAACTCAGTGGCAGTGAAGTGTTGTACACCCAGCACATGGAGTAACGCGCATGTACAGGCAGAAGTGGTTGTTCCTGGGTTTCAGAGCCCTATTGCATCTCGTGTCTATACCATGTGTAGGGTTTGGTGTATTGAGGGAAGCTGAATGAAAAGTGTGTAACATCTTTTGTCACGTAAGTGCCTCCTGCTGTGCTGTGAATCCAGAGCTGTCCCAGATAGGAGCTGCCACCGGTAGTACTCATTTCTCTTACCTCATGCTAAATGTACTAGTGATGACTGATATTTAAAGTAGCTTTTGATCCAGGAGTACAACTTAGTGGCTAAATAAATACCTATGTCTGGCTTATCTTTACTTCTATGATGTCTTGATGCTGTCTCAAAGAAAACTATAAATCAGTTGGTGCTTGTTTGCAGAGCGATGTGGTCTCGGTGCCTTGCTGTCAGCCTCTGTTAGGATGCGGGGTGGCAGCAGCCCCTGAGCTCCCTCCCACCATGCCTGGGGGGGACCTGACCTGCTGGAGGTGCCTGTGATTGTGAATTGGTATGAGCTTAATAACAAAGGTTGGATGTATTTAAAGCTTAATTCATGGAAAACTGGTGAATGTTGTGTCAATGGTTTCTTGTTAAATCTGGCCACGGGGTATTTTTCAGGGCTTGCTTTGGAGCTTTGTGCTCTTCAGTGGTTTTGAAAAGAAGAAAAATAAGAAGAGGAATAAAAGGCATTTTACTGATCTACCCAGAAAATAGGTTTAAAAGACTGTATCCCTTGTACCACAGCCAGGCTAGCCCAGCTTCCCTCTTCAAGTATTCTTTAATTCCATATGGAAGGAAAACACACTGATGACAAATGTAAATTAGTTTTGAGATTAAAAGCATTAGTCTTACAAACATTAAAATAATCTTTGTGCTTAGAGTAGAACTGTAGAACTATCTGATTTTTTTTAATGAAGAAAAGCCCATCACACAGTAATGAGAAAGAGGTTTCGGGTTTGGAGGCAGTCATGGGCCCAAGGGAGATTTGTGTGGGACAATACCAAAATGGCTTTTTTCAAACAAAGAAATAGAAAGTTATGAACCAAAGATCGATATTAATCATATTCATGCTGTAAAATATATGTATACTTTTGAGTGCATGGCTGTTCTCCTGTGCAGCAATCGCAGTCCAGTGAAGCCGTCCATGCAATATAAAGTTAAGTATAAAGCTATCATGATTATAATGATCTTAATGCTTAAATAAGACAGCTTCTGGTAAGAATATTTCCAATGCTGTGTTGTGCCACAAACTGACACGATTTTGGGGTCTCACACTGGGGACCCCAGAGGTCAGAGCAGATGCTGGTGGAACCTCCTACTACGGACTTGTCCCGGCTCAGGGCCATTGCAGTCAATGTGTGTGCAGGATAATACCTCCTATGACTGATTTCATACATGGAGTCTATCTTTTCAGATAGTTAAATGCTGTTATTTGAGAGGGCAGATGATGACTGTAGCAGAGGTGCTATTGAATGGAGTGGAAACTTATAAGAGTTTCTGGTCCTTTTCCATTGAGAGCTTGAGGAAGGGGTAGCAGTAGCTGAGGACAAGGTGACATCCAGAGCATCTCTTGTACTCAGTTCATTCCCCATTAGCACCAGTGTCTCCCAGCTGCTGTTCAGAGGACTCACATTTCATTTCTCAATCCCTCTTCTCTCCTTTTCCTCTCTCTTGGAAGCTCAGAGGAGCCACAGCAACCTGGCTGCCTCTCTCCACTTCCCTTGTGACGGCTCTGGCAGTGCGTGCTTGGCCGCAGCTTTCACCAGAGCTTTTCTCTCCTATAACAATGTGCTGAGGAGCCTCATGGCCAGCAGACACTGCCCCGCTGACGATGATTTACAGCATAGCCTATAGGAAAGGGTGGTCACTGCTCCCTGCCTCCAGCCCGTGCCGCTCATTGATGATAGAATATTGCCATGCTCTTCTGTTCTGACACTTTCCTCTTTCTCCAGTGTAAGATTTTACCATCCCTTGAAACCACAGAGGCAGAGATTGAAGGCAGCCCTTTGAATCTGTTCAAGTTTGACTGCAGGGCTCCTTCCGACGCCTGCGCTAATTTTTAGCAGAGCAGGAAACATTAAAAATAACCATGAGGGAAGATTTCCCAACTCAGGATTGTCTTCCTAATAATGTCTGTTTCCCTCCCCTTTAAACTGCTGTAATGCTGCTAAAGCAAGAACCTCCCTGCCAGCAGCAGTAATGGCACTGGAAGAGGAAGGCAGAGGGCCAGTTAGCTGGGCTTACCCTGGCTTGCTCTGAGGGATGTATGGGGAAAATGCTTATTACTTATTAGAAAAGCTTTGCATGTGAATTGGAGCTTGCAAGTTTAATGTCTTCCCATTGTGGTGAACTCGGAACTGTTCCCAAGCCCTCAACTAATCTTGGTGTTGGGTGAATCTCATTTTTGCAATGGGAGGTGACATTTTGGTGCTACATCCAAGGTTTCTGAGCTTCTACTGTGAAACAAAATCAGAAACTGTTTTAAAACATACCTGAATGCGACCCCTCCCTCTGAAGCTGAAACCTTGCATGGCCAAACCAAGGTGTGCAGCAAGAGCACATTGCATAGCCCCAGTGTCTTATCCAACCTCTGTCTGTATTGTCACCAACATTATATAAATAGATATAAATAATGCACCATTAATGTATATCAAAATATGTATCATTATATAAATAATATCCTCACCCAGGCGATGGCAATGGGGATGCACTGTGGTTTGGGTCATTTTGCCTGTAGGAACACCATGTACCTGTGTTACGGTTTGTGAGGTGAGCAATTACAGTTGTCAGTCAGCTCAGTTCCTCCTGCTCTGGCATGGTCAGAAAATGAGATCAGAGTTGATAACCAGTTAGGAATGGGCTCCGATGACCACCGAAAGATGTCAGCTGGGACCACATCAGTGTCATCTTCCTCAAAGCACCCAGGATCGATGGATTTCTGTCCTTCCTTAGGGTGCATTGATGACTTTAGTCAGAGCCATGTTTTGGGGGAAGTTGATTGAATTTTCTCTCTGCCTTGTTTTCAAGCATCAAGTTTGTCCTAAATAGAAAGTTCATCCCCTCTCAATGTAGTGAGTATTTAATTACGTCAAGCGTGTTCACTGTGTGTGATTTGGAGTGAAAGGCTTGTAATCAAGATGGGGTTAAGGCATGAGTGAAGTTTATCCCTGGCAAAAAAGCACAGAGTGAAGCCACTGTGATGCTGTAATGGGGTGGCCAGAAAACTCACCTTTTTCTTGCACTCTGTGCAAGTGATTTTTGTCCATCCCCCCAAACGCAAACTTCTCTAGAGGAGGTTTTTGACTTGGGGAATAGGGGGCTACTTGTTGTTTTCCTGTTTCTTAGTTATCAAATAAACTAAAGGTTGCTTCATCTTTAATTAAAATGACATGGAGCAGAAGTCAAATAGAAGACAGTAACAGACTCAACACATGCATACTCCTGAAAGTTGCAGGCAATCAGAAGCCCAGATTTCTTTACTGTAAGGGTGGTGAGGCACTGGAATGGGTTGCCCAGGGAAGTTGTGAATGCTCCATCGCTGGCGGTGTTCAAGGCCGGGTTGGACAGAACCTTGGGTGGCATGGTTTAGCGGGAGGTGTCCCTGCCCATAGCAGGGGGTTGGAACTGGATGATCTTAAGGTCCTTTCCAACCCTGACTATTCTATGATTCTATGATTTCAGATGTGCTCTCCCCTATATTACACATGCTGGCTGGAAACCCTACCTTTGCTCATGTAGACATTTGGCTGGGCAGGTAGAGCTCAGTCAATTAAATCTCCAGCCCAGACTTAACAAGGCATTTGGAAATCTGAGTTAGTCTTTTCCATTCAGCAGCAATGCTAGCCAAGGGCTCTTTGAAAGCCCAATGGGTATTGTTTTTCTCAAGCATTAAATGCTTTCCCTCAAACAAACATCCTTTGAATAGGCCATTGTTTTTCCTTCTGGATGTGCCTTTGTGGACTGATACAAGAATAGCTAAAAACTGATGAATTGGCATTGTAAATTTAAAAAAGTCTGGATTCAACTCCTTTGAGAAGTCAAATGTGCTCAATTTCTGTGCTCAAGGCCCACATCTTGTCCTCTGGAGGTCAGAGGCTTGCATCAGCTGAATTGCCTCAAACCATCATAGTTTCAGGAAGAAGCTTCATGGGCCTGATGCATTTCCCAGGTGTTATAGTGTAAGGAATTCAGGTGAGATAAAGTACAGAGGGGTGTTAGGGGGAGAAGCAGTAGTTTGGTTATGACCTGCAACACTTTGCATTAGCGGATGTGCCTGTATTCATTTAGATCTTTCATTACTGCTCCGTAGCAGCTGTGTATTGCTAGTCCTTTATGAGAAACAATACACATCATGTGAGCAGTATAACTGATGTTTGTCGCTTCAGAAACCTGGGGTGTGTGGAGAAATCCCTATTTATTTTCAGGTGAACATCTCCTGTGCAGGTCCCCCAGTCCCTGTAACACAGGTTCCGATGCCCTGCCCAGGATTCAGCTGCCTGGATTTGCCTCTGCCTCTTTTAACTAACTCTGTGTCTCAAGGTTTCATATCCTAAGCCTGGTCATCACAGCCGCTGCAGACTGATTTATTCCTTATCAATGGGCAGAACTGTAAGCTGGAAGGATGCTATTTTTCATGCTGTCATTGGGCTTCTCTTACCCATCTTTCTCTTTTTGCTCAATTTTACTGTCACATATTTAAGCTAAATTACAAAAGGTTCACCCTAATCAGTTCCCTAAGAAATACACAACCCTGATGCTTTATCATTGTGTTATACCACAGTCCAAACTACATTTGCTTTGGTGGGTCCTCCTGGTTTATGGGGCTGTAACGTTGGAAGATGCTTCAGCCCAGCACATCTGCACATGAGCGTATGTTGGAAATGTGGAGGTGGAAGCAGTTGTCTGAGGGCTTTGCTGATTCACAGCCGCCATGCCGTGTCTCTTCAGGAGCAGTTTGCAGGGCTGAGCCCTTGCGTTTAAATGAGGAAAGGTTTTAAGCTCCCGGGTGGCAGTTTGTGGATCGATGAAAGTGCAGTTCTGGGATTTACGCTGTTTTGTGCTCCTTTTCATCCTCAAGTGCCTGTGTGCCAGCTGTAGTTTTGGGTTTATCTGTGGGCACTTGTGCTTCCTCTCCTCACATGCATCCTTTCTCAAAAGCAAAGTTTCCTATGGCCAAACAGATTCAGTGACTTCATGTTAGTTAAGGGCTCATGTACTAGAAATAGCAGGGAAATAACCATTTTTCATGTTGATTTGCCATGCACCCCTGCAGCAGGCCTAGAAAGGGAGCCCTGCGTAAGAACTTGAGTAACTGCGTGCTTGGTCCTGCAGATACAAGTGTGCTTCCAGCTTTGTATCGCTGCAGGTGAGCCAAGCACATAGGTATCACCCCAAGGGGCAGATGCGCCCTTCCTTCCTCTGCAGCAAGGCACCCATCAATGAGATTTACCTTTATGGACTGAGGGAGATGGCTGATTTTGGGTAAAACGGTAGTGTTTCAGCAGGTCCTTTAGCGAAAACCAAATAGTTCAGGTGCGAGGTTGGTGTGAGTCAGTCCCAGGATCTGCTCAGTTTAACCAAATCAAGCATATTTCATTGCCAGAGCAGTGTCACGTTGTCCCTGTCACTAATCCTGTCGCTTCCTTTCATGCTCCTTCATCCTCTGCAAATTGATGCCTCTTACTTTACTTCTGTGAAACCTTCCTGCTGGATTGCATGGATGAAGGATTAGGTAACAAGTAACATAGCCAAAGAGTGCTATAAGCAAGTAAAGCCTCTTTCAGAGCATGACTGATTGCTATGTCTGCAAAATGGTGGGGGTTTTAACTGTTTCTGGTTTTTAATAACACTGTCTTCTGCTTCCTTTTCCAGGGGCCTCTTGGTTTGGATGGCAAACCAGTAAGTAGCACTGAGTGCCAAATGTAACATGTCCTTATTCACACTGCTGTGCAATACATAGGCAGAATCTCAACTATTGCTTGTTCATTACTACATACGCAACTGTTTAGGAGACGAGATTGTGTTTAGGAAGGTTATTCTGTGGTCTGTAGCACATGCAAGTTTATATTGTGAGCCAGGGCTGGCACAGCTCAAGGTGAGCTTTGCCTTACCTATCAGCTCATCTTGGCTAGTGGAGGCTTAGCAGCAGGCCAAATTGGGGACATAAACTCCAGTAGCACCTTGGAAACAGGCAGTGATCGTGGTTGCATGCTTTGGCACAAAAAAGGGCTGTCATAAAGGTAATTGTTCCCAAGTTGGGTACATTTCTCCCCCAGAGAAGCCCAGGTGGGAACTGCTTGGGAGTGCTCAGTGTCCATCCAATACTTTGTGGAACAGCCTCGACTCTGCTTTATGAGCTGTTTTCTTGACTTTGTTTTTGCTTGGGAGCCCTTCAGTTACTCGGGTTCTCCACTCTTTCTCTTACTTGTTTTACAGAAACACAGACTTCTTTGGTTTTATGCCAGCTTTACCCTAGTCAGCTCCGATTCCTTCAGTTGGGTGGGCGCTACACAAGGTTTCTTCTCTATTTCATGCCAAAATCCCACTCTGTTCCACCATGTTCACTAGAGGGCACCACATGAAATCTTTTCAAGCTCTGGTCCTAAACCAAGTGTGATTTTCAAAGTGGCAGGAGTCATTCAGTCTGTGCAACCGAAAGTTGCTGCGGATGCTTGTTTCTAGCCAGTTCCAGAGTGTTTTGCTATAGCTGTACATTGCTGTGGCGGTTTTATAGCCTAACTCTGAAGGTGGCAAATGTAAATGAGGAGAGCCCTAGAAATAAAGCATTAGAAAAGCAAGAAGTCCAGCTCAGACTTCTGCGCTCAGGGTTTGGTTTTTGAATTAGCAAAGCCCCATGATGGGAGAGCAGCAGAAATCCCAGCAGCAGCAGGCTCCTGCACCCACTGCCTTGGCAGGCACATAGATGTGGACTGCTGTGAGTTGTGTGTGTGCACTGGGACTCTGGGTGAGAGGTGGAGAACATCTCATCGAGAAAGCAAACTCGAACGAGACTGTTTGTGATCTTTTCCATGACAGTAAGGGGCCAGCAGCCTTGCCTCTGAGCCAAATGAACAGCGGGAGGGATGCTGTGCAGGGTTGCAGATGCTGCCACTGCCGGCCTCTCTGCTGACTTTCCCCCACTGTATCCCACCAGGTCCAGCTTCAGCAAACACCATGAATCGGGCTCACCCCCCGGATTCAGTGTTTTTCTGTGCTGGAAGGAGGATGCAGAGCAGGAACATCAAAGCATGGCTCTGTGGCTTCTCTTAGGGGCTGCAGCGTGTCCCTGCCTGCCTGCCTGCCTTACAGAAAGCTGCTTAGAGGGAAGATGACTTATGTCTTCAACAAATAGGCCAAAGAAAGCAGCCCATCCTCCTTGTTTATTTCAAACAGATGTATGATCGTTGTAATGATATGCTGAGCATGTGTTTTTCTAGAAGTGATTTAATACTTCAAGAAACCTCTTGCATCTATTTAGAGTCATGTGTTTGTGAGTGGCTGTCACGGTGCCTGCCCTGCCCCAGTCCTTCTCCTGTCCCCTGTCCTGGCAAGAGCAGGCAGGACATTGCTGGTGCTTTTTGGTGGTGTGGTACTCATGTGAAGCAGTGTATAGCTTAAAATCATAGCGTGTATAACCTAATGTTAGTGAACATGGCTCAGGTTTGTGAACTGATAAGTTAACTTATAACTGATGAGTGCGATGTTACGCGCATTGATTATTCTGCCATTTCTTAACTTGGATCCTTCTTACACATTTCCAGGGACCTCCAGGACCGAAAGGAGAAAAGGTAAAGACTGCATTAACGTGTGGCTTTTGGGGAAGCAGCACTATATCCTCCTTCTGCTCTAATTCCTTCAGTTCAGGTTACCCCAATAAACCGGCATGACATTACCACTGGGTTTTGTTGGGATGTGGAGCCACAGCAGTGGATTCTCAGGATGCTCTTGGAAAAACCCCAAGAAGGGGAGGGCAGAAAGAATTGCAAAAATGTAGGAGGAATAAATATATCCTTAAAGCTCATCCCTGCTGTAGGGCTCCTGCTAACCCCTTAAGGGTTAGGAGAGTGGCAAACAGCTCTCTTCTTGCCTTCCTCCAGGAGCAAGGCTGTGGGGTCCATCACTCGGTGTTTGCATGTCATCCTCCCATGAAGTTAGACCAGCTGAAGAAGGTCGTTACTGTACTGACAGTGAAGTTAATCCTCACATGTGTAGGACATAAGCAGTTGCTAGGGGAGCCTTAGAGTTGGAAACAATCTGCTATTTCTGATTTATTATCTGTTTCATCGCCTGCCAGGGCGGAATCATTCCCATTGTGTTGTCTCAAGCCCTTCTCCTCCCTGGTTTTGAATACATTAAGCAATAGGACTCTTGCCACTTCCTTTCTGTGCTGTTCCCGCATGCAGATGACCCTGTGCTTGGTCCTTTGTGGTTGCAATTTGAACTCTAATAGCTGACCCTTGCTGTTTTGCCTGATGCACAGGGTGAAGCAGGGGACATCGGCCCGAGGGTAAGTAGTGACACAGCACATTGATTTGCACTAAGATCTGGTTGGGTTTGGTCACTGCACAAAACAAGGCTTCTCCTGCAGCTTTGTCACTGCAAAATGAGGTAGGGTGAGAGTTCTGGAAACGTTTGATTTTGCCATTGGAGCTCTTTCTGGTGGTTTTCCTGTCTGTGAGCATGGGGGAAACAAGAGTTGAAGACCTTTGGGTACTTCATGAAGGTTTTTGCTTTTACTGGACTTTCCTATACCCCCAATTCCCTCTTCCAGTGTCAGAGACAAGCTCCATGTTTCTCTTGAATCTCTGCTCCTCATTTGTAGGTGTTAGAGCGCCAGTGTGTGGTGGCAAGACCTGGTGTCCCAAGGAAAGGCCTGGCATGGTGTTGTATAGGACAGGAGGTTCCTTCTCTCTTGCTAATTTACCCACCTGGAAGTGTGGTGGCACTCCAGAGGCTGCCTTTGAAAATGAAGGGTTTAAAGTAACTATATGTTGAGGGAAAATGGTTTTGGCTGTAACATATAGAAATTAATGGAGTTTCGTGGAAATGGCTCTCTTGGGGCTGCATGAACTTGAGGTTTACTGCAGTGTACCAGGATAGGGCCCCATGGGGCGCCACAGAAACCTGGCTACCCCATTGTCCCACTGTGGTGCTGGTGATGGCAGCAGTAGCACAAAGTCTTCCATGCTGGGGATGAAACAGAAGGCTCACTATGACGTACCTGGTATTTCCAAGGTGGGCTCTGTCACAGTAACAGAGGTGAGTTATGGGCTCCTGCTGGGAACCCCACAGTGGGGATGTGCTGAGATGCTGGTCTGTGGTCCCCATGGAGAGCCCAGATTTGGAATTGGCACCCAAGGGTTGATTGGAAGGTTTGGATGCGTTTGCTGGAAGCACAGCCAGGACCTGAGGGGTTAATGTGGGCAGAGATGCCTTGGACTCATTTTCCTTTTCTCCCCTAGGGGCTCCTAAGTCAGTATTTGAAGTTGGTGTCATTTCTGAAGCAGCTCCTTTGGGTACAATTGGAAACATCACCCTTGGGCTCTGAGAGCCTCTAAAACTCCATAGATTTATTCCCTGCATGGCTAAGGAGGGGCTTGGTGTAAGATTCCCACCTTGCCCAAGTGCCCACCCCATACTCAGGAAAGGCTTGAAGAGGTGATTCAGCAGCACAGGAGTGTGAACTTTCACTCCCTGGCTGGGGCTGTGAATGACTCTGGGGCTGGTAACTTGGGCAGCGCCAAAGGAGATGCTGCTTAAGGCTGCTGTGCTCTGTGCTGCTGGGTGATGGGGGAACCCACCTCCTGATGGAGGAGATGCTCTGGGGACAGGCTCCATCCGGACACGCAAGGGGAAGCGCCAGCTCCCAAGGTAACACTTGTCCTGTGTGTTAACCCACCAATAAAAATATATGGGGTTTTTTTTCCTCCTGATCTTTATTACTTGCACAAAAGCAGTACAAAGGCTCACAAACAATTTGGGAGCAAAGGAAATGACACAAGCCTGGCAGGGCCATGCACAAGTAGGTGTGATAACTGCTGCCTGGCTTTGAAAATAGCATCCTTTATGTCTGCAGACAGAGTTGTGGATTGGATACAAAACTTCTTAATACCATCTGGCACAGATTGGGCTTTATTTCTTAATGTAATCTATCTTCTTCCTCAAGTTTCAGTGCTGGCTTTGTTCAGCTGATTTTGAAAGATGTGTTGCAGCAAGTCATCACATCAATGGGAGGATAAATAACCAGGGATATATCCAGTGCCCTCTCCCTCGTAAATGTGTGTCTATGAGAAGTGGAGTGGGGATAATGTGTGTCAGTGAGCACAAAAATATTATCATTAGGAATGATGGATTAAAAGAGAATGATGCCTGAGGCAGATTTCTCGCAGTGGAAGTGAGATGAAGGCAATCAGGGACTAGATACTGGATGTGCTTGTGTCTGCGCTGCTTCTCTTTCTGTCTCTAATAAAGATCTGCCACCAGTGTGGATGAAAAAGAGATCATTGCACGTGTTGAATGGGCCTGATAGCTCTTATTGGAGGGTGATTTTGGAGAGCTGAATGAAGAGTTCACACTGGGTTGTCTTAGGCACTGAGCACTAGTTCTTGCAAATGGCATCAGGAGGGCTGTTGTGCAGCCTCACCTCAGCAGGATGGGGAATAAACATAAACAGACACTGACAGAGTGCATATGAGTGTATTTAAAAGGAGGCACCATGAACAGATTCCCTCTGCTCTAGGTTGGAAAGAGGGAGTTGAAGCAGGATGCTGCCAAGGCTGGGGCTGTACCCTCATGCTTGTGCTTGTACTCCTCCCTTGAAATCAAATACATTGCTATGCTAATGAAAAGGACTGGTTTATAAACCAGACTCGCTCCCTGAGCTTGGAAGGTGTTTGTTTGGATGATGTTCAGCAGTCTGAGGGGTAAAAATGGTTTCAGCTCATGTCTTACTTCTTGGTCTTTTCTGCAAATCCCACTTAATGCTCTTGTGTATCTTTGTGCGCATAAGAAGCCATAAAACTCGGTCCTTTGAGTCTACCGCAAAACCCTTTGCTCCCAGTAGAGCCTTTTTGGTTTCCGTAGTATCTGGAAGATCTGGCCAAGCACCAGGACTCTGTGTCTCCATTCATTTCAGCATGCCATCAACTTGGGTTTTTAACTCAGAGCATTTCAGCATTGTTCCTCCCCAGAATGGCTTGAAAGAAATCACTGGGAGGGGTTTATTTGCCAGGGCTCATCAGTTTTTAACATGCAACTGCCTTTCCCCTCCCTTTCTGAGATGACTGTGTTAGAACATCCACGCTCCATGTACCTATGCACGCCTGCTACTGAGCTTGTCCTGGGAGCTGGGCAGGAGGTGGGTTTGCCTGTGCAGTATGGGCCCCAAAACTCAGGTTTAGTGGTATATGTTTTAAAGGTCCCTGGATGAATGGATAAGAGGTTTGTTCCTTAGAAACCTTCCAAAGCCTTCATGGAGGATGTGCTCTGTGCTCCCACAGAGCTGCTTGTGGCTTTGCATTATCCCTTTGGTCCTCCTGTGGTTGTGTGCAGGGATGGATGGGGGGAAAGGGAGACGCAAGCAGTGTCCTGAGAAAGAAAATGTCTCTCCTCCCTAGCTAAGTGGAAAGGCTAAAAGACAATAGCAGTGACTACTGACATGGCCCAAATACATTGGGTTTGCATCATATAAGTCTGAGAGATTTATCTGCTTTTTACAGGCTGGGGAACACATTAGTATTCATTTTAGCCTCTGAAAAAAAGATAGTATTTGGTCTCAGGAGAAATGCTGGGATATATCCCTGTGGGCCCTACTGGAATAATGCTTTTTATTCTGCAGAAAGCCCTGCAGTCGGGGAATCCTCTGTACCCGAGCTGCTTTGAATGTCCTATTGTGCAGTAAACTAATGAACAGATACTTGTTTCCCTCTGTTTACTACCAAGCTCCAGCTTATCCAGAACATTAAAACAACCACTGCTGGCTACCTACACTGTTTTTCCTCATGCAGCAATTAATTATCAGAGAAAAGATGTTCTATTATTGTTACAGCCTTTAAAACTCACTTTTCTGCTGTGCTTTCATCTTAAATTCTTGCTCTTTCCTCCTCTGCCTCCCACTTTACCCGGTTAGATGGTTTTTCCTCACCTCAATCATGGATTTCTGGCTAATGATCAGCTTGTCTTTAGCCGTCGAGTGCTCAAGGTAGACCTATCAAATGTGCCCTTCTGGTTTGCTGTGATTCTTTGAGTTGCTTTTGCCACTTCTTTCTGGCTGATAATGCACTATTGTTACTATGATGTTTGGAAGTGCTTGTTGGGAGTGTGCCTGAGTGAAACCCCATTGGAATTTAAGGGGAGTTTTGTCAAAGCAGAGAGACAGGAAAGTGATGTATTGGCTCTTTGAGAATGGGGAATCAAGCAGGGATGTCCTATAGGTGTTGATATGAGCAGTGCTGGTAAAAGAAAATGCCTTAAAACTAGAGTTCTCTGAATCTCCATACGCTAAATGTGACGTTATAATTAGGCAAAATTCAGCGACTCTTGACATAATTGGATGCAGTGTTCAGCATTTGCAATGGGCTTTTTTTTCCCCACTATGCAAGTGATTTAGGAGTATGGATCTTGTTGAAAGGCCATGGCATCTGTGCTGCTAAGTCACTTAAGGGCTTGTGAAAAGTCCCACACTTGTCCCCGACTTGAGGGCAGACCACATATTAAACCCAGTCCTCTTACTGCCTCAGCGGTGGCTCTTCCAGATGTTGCTAGAAGATTTATGAGGTGGCCTTTCCATGAGGTTTTCCATTGTGCATCCGCATGGATGTGACCAGCCAGAGCTCTGGGTGGGTTGGGAACTGATAACTGGGTGGGGGAGCCCCATGGGGAGCACCCCTCCAGGGGGGGCACCCACTAAACCTTCACAATCACAGAGATACATGCGCTGCTGTTTCCTTTGCATCCAGGCAATGCAGAGTGTGACCGATGCTGGGTGTTCATAAATGACCTTGGCTGTATTTAAAGGATACAACTGAAATGCTACTTATTTTTGTGGGTGTTCTGGTGTGGTGCACTAAGCCGTGGGAGTGTGTGCATGCCCCATGCCAGCATGTTGTTGAGTCTGGTTATTTCTAGTAGTTTCCATGCACACAGTCACTGGGCAGGCACTTAATGAGCTAAAACCTCGTTGGAAGGCATTGAGCAAAATCCTGGTTAAGAAACCAGACCCAAAGGGTGTGAATTGGCCATGAGCTCACTTCCAGCCTTCCCAATTGGAAGCTGTAACTCTGTTCCTCTGGGACAGTGTTGGTCAGGGTGCTGATGGCCCAGGGATGCAGTGCATGTGTTGCCGCCATCGTTTCCCAGTGCTGCTGCACCTCACCATGTCTGTGTGAACTTCTTCCAGGGTGATCAAGGTCGGGATGGAGCCACTGGTCCCCCTGGTCCACCAGGACCTCCAGGGGCCCGGGGGCCTCCTGGTGACACGGGAAAAGATGGCCCAAGAGGACCTCCAGGCCCCTCTGTAAGGATGGGAGATATGCAGCGAACATGTGCCAGGCAGTGCCCATCCCAGTGAGGAAGAGGAGGGTGAAGGGTGTCCCCTATCCCAGTGATGCCCCCCAACCATTGTGTCCCCAGTCTGAGCCATGCTGATGCTGCTCATACAGCAAAGCCTTGGGGCATGGGGCCAAGGGAGCAGGAGGTGGTATTCCATCATTCCATCTTTGGTTTTGGAGCAAAGTGCTGGACCTGGAGCACATATTTGTAGGTGCTGGTTGCAACTGGGAGAGCACAGAGATCTCTCTCCCCAATCTGTAGCCATTGGATGACCTGTTGCAAGTCTCCAGATCACTGGCAATCAATTTAGTAAAAGAAAATAGGCTGAAACATAGGGTTGCTGAACATCCTGATTGTGGATGAGCATTCTGGAGAATTGGGGCAATGGCTTCAATGATGGCCTTTCTCTTTTGCAGGGTCTCAAAGGCGAGCAGGGAGAGGAAGGCCTTGTGGTTAGTATTGCCCAGGAGCTTCGCTGTGTGTGTGTCCCTCACTTTACATTCCCCTTCAGCTCACTGCAGCAACTGGGTTTGTGTCATTGCTTATGGAGGACAAAGAAACCCCATGGGGAATTATAGGTGCACTAAAATAGATGCTTGCCCTGGGTTACCTGTGCCATGGGGAGAAGAGAGGCCAGTCTTTGTCCCCTTGGCTCCTCTGCAGGGATGTGCTGCTCCTGTATCCCCACTTTCTGCCCCTCTGCGACATCTTGGCATTGTAACTCCACTTCACTACAGTCTTGGTTGCACAAAGAGGTGCTCATTATACATAAAATACACAAGACACAAAGAATATATGCTATTTATTGGGAGGACAGAGAAGTTATGGCTGGATTTGTAAGGGAAGGTGAAAAGTTGGCATCTGCTGGGAATGTTTTTATCCTGTATACCATATTGTCAAACAACTGCTTATTTTCAACAGGGTGCCAGGGGACCTCCAGGACCAAAGGTGGGTAATGAGTAATTTCTCATCTGCCTAATTTTAACAGGAATTCTTGAGATATTGAACATACCTATTTTGCACTGGACTTGCACTCATCAGTTCCTATCACATACAAAAACTTCTAAGGTACTGCATTAGCCATTGTCTTTGAGCTGCCAATACCTTAATGTGTCACCTACTCAGTGTCACAACCATTGCCTGGGCTAAAACCTTGAGTGGAGGGAGGCGGGGGGGCTAGAAGCTGGTGTGCTGTGGGAATGTGCTTTGTTGTGTTTTGAGAGGGATCAAGATGGTCAACACAAGCCAAGTATTTTAAGGTTATGATTGATTTTGACTGTCCATACAATTTGGCTTACTTTCTGCTGTCCCCAAACTTTTCTCCTCTGTGCGTGTTGCTGTTGAAGGGTGAGCCTGGTGTCCAAGGGAAAAAGGTAAAATAATGATTTTTATATATATATAATTGTTATTTCCTTTTGTTCTGCTCTGCACTCAGCTAAGGAAACCAATGCCAGAGGCCAATGGATCCATGGTCGTGGTTGTCCATACCAAGGCTTTCCTTGTGTTCCCTGGGGTTTCTCTCCCAAGCAACCCCAAAGCATGGGCATGGCTGTGCCTGCAGCCTGGTTTTCATTACCCCAAGCCAGCCAGAAGCTGCAATCACATCTGCCCAATAGACAAAGAATGAAACAACAAATGCCAAAACAAAGCAGTAGGTCTTGAGCCCTTTCTCTCCAATAATTCAAGCTGAACCAAGAAGTGCCGGGGGACTGTTTTCTGCCCAGGGCTCCCTGGATGGGTTTGAGGTTCCTGGGGCAGACATCATCACACAGCACCTCAGTCTTATGAGGATTGCCACTCTGTTGAGGACAGGCACACTGCTTGGGTCGGGCGTTGAAGACTTCAGGAGATCTGCGTGCCCCAGTTCTCCATGTTTTCTTCTGGTGGTGCCATCAAGCAATGGATAAATCACTGCCCCTAACTGAAGCAAAGCGCTGACAGGGCCCAGCCTTTCCCTCTTACTGCTTTGCCCCACAACAGACGTGGCCATGGGTGATTTCCAGGCTAGAATTAGGCTTAAAAAAATTCATAACTGGCCAGTAAAATTAACCTCTTCAGCACCTATGGAGTGGTTTTACTCCAAGAGAACAGTGAAGCATTGATGAGAGGAACAAGGAAACCTGGCAGATGAGTGTGCTGATGAAGGCCATGAGGATGGGTGGCAGCTTGCAAGAGATCTTTGGAACAAAACAAAAGCCTAAATGGATTAAATATCCACTTTCTATTAAAAATGGGATTACACCTTCCCCAGGGCCTGCTGTAAGGAAATTGAGAGATCCCATCCATCTCCATGGAAGCAGGGGAGGCAGAGCTGGGCAGGAGCAGGGGACCACACTTGGAACTTCCTGGGCTCCTTCCTGTAGCTTTCTCCTGCAAACCTGAGTGGGTCTCAGGCCCATGCAACACTGAGAGGGGTCAAATGATGTTGGATCCTATGAGTGCATACAAGCTCTTTGCGTTTCACTTTTTGTTTCGTCAGGGTGATGATGGGATCCCTGGGGAACCAGGACTTATGGGCCCTAAGGTATGTTCTGCGCTGTGCCCATCTAATGTATGCGCTTAGCAGCATCTTTTGCTATGTTTTCTTGGCACAGTGTCACAGTTGGGGTAGGTTGAGGAGCCCATTTCTCCCAACCCCTTCTGTGACATGAAGAAAGAACAAAAGACAGTGAGAAAGAGAAGCATAAGGCACCCTCTGCCACTGCAGCTCTTCCTAGAAGAAGTTTGCAAACAACTTGTTGGCTATGGCACAGAATTGCCATTTAGAGTCTCCTCTTGCAGAAGTAAATGGGGGAGTGTTCCTGGGGCTGACCTGGAGCTGGGGTTTGGGATGTGTGTCCAGTGAGGTGTGGTTTTGGGACTAACTTTATGGCTGAACATCCCACCTATAGCCATTAAGCCTGAAAGCTCCATTTATATCTCAAAACCTCCCCTTTTGCACCTAGGCAATGTGATGTATTTCAGGCTAAAAGGAGAGCTTTGCTCACTCGTGTATGTAAAAGTAAAGACAAAGTGAGACAATTGTAACCTGAATAAATCTGTTCTCCATCCTACGCCTACAGCATTTGTCCAAATTATCTTGTTTTCAGGGAGAAAAAGGAAGCGTTGGTCCCAAGGGAGAGAACGGCACAGATGGCTTGCCAGGTCCCAAGGTAAATAAAAGCCCATTAGCTGGAAAGCTGGGCACAGCATTGAGGCACAGGGTTTCAGATGAGGGCGCATTTTAGGCCTTTGCCTCTGAAAAGCTCCTAAAATGCCCAAACTGAAGCAAATCAGGGGGATGTCAAGAAGTATTTTAGCTTTTTCTGGTGATTCAATGAAAGCTGCTCTCAAGCAGAGATCAGTGTAAGAGGTTTTAAGTCGTTTTTCATTGAGTTGCCTGGGTTTCCCCAGGAGAGCTAAATCTCTGCTCACATGTGTATCCAGTGCACGGATGGCTGCAGCATCACTTCAAAGCCCAATGCGCTTTATGTGCCATCCTGTTCTATTGACCTTCTTTACTGCCAAGCAATGCAATAGGAGATGTTGGTATGTTAAGTGGGGATGATGAGACCTGGACAGCATTCATGGGCTGTTAGTTCTCATCTGCTTCTTATTTAGCAGGATGTGTTTCTATATCAGCCATGGCTCCTTGTTGGGCAAGAAACGTGTATGATGCAGAAACGTGCTCAGGTGACCCTTAGCCATTGAGTTTTTACTGAAACCACATTAGCAGTGCTTGTTCCCCACGGTATTTGCTGAATGGAGTTTTCCTATGGAGAATCTTTCTGTATATACCATTTTCCACTTTTAAGAGGGCTTTAATTTGACCAGCAAATGGGGGGAGGGAATTTGGCACAGCCTTTTCCTTAAACTCGCCCTCAGAAATGGTTTAAATGTGTTGGCTAAAACTTTCCACACGTGCAGAATTCAGCCTAAAGCAAAGGTGGAGCCATGTGAAGCTTCAGCATGAAGAGCTGGAGCTTGGCACGCTCAGAGCGAACAGTGGAGCTGGGGAGCAGCGCCGCACATCACCCTTATGGGGATACAGGATGCTCAGCCGCGAGTAGGCCACTCTTCGCCCATCTCATCTGCAATGAGACGTTTTCCTGCTGTCAACTAGCTGAAACCAACGTTATTTTATGCAAAACATAATTGCTCTGAATTCAAATCTGGGTTTTGTTGCTAGAAGCAGTTCCCTGTTGGTGCCATTCTGTTTCCTAATCTAAAACATACCTTGGCACCTCATGTGGTCACAGTGTTTTAAAGATAAATATCCTAGGTTTCCCTTGGTCTCTGACCCAAAAATGTGGTTTTGCTTTTCAGGGTGAGCCTGGTGAGAAGGGAGGAGTTGGCTCCATCGGACCCCGGGTATGGATGTTCGGGGTTTTGCTTTTTCAGTTTGGAACTGTGTATTTGCCTTGACCTGAGCTGTTCCCCACCACCTCTTTCTGCGTAGTCTGTGGCTGAATCGCTTCAGGATCAGTTCAGTGCTAGAAAATAGAGATGGTGCTTATTCAAACCAACCCATATGTAGGTACTGAACACTGCCATGGGAGACATTAGGAAGTAGTTTTTCCCTGTGAGGGCACTGAGGCACTGGCACAGGGTGCCCAGAGAGGCTGTGGCTGTCCCATCCCTTGCAGTGTTCAAGCCTAAGTCTTTATTACATGAATTAAGTCCTTGTGAGGTTTGGTTGGATGGCAGAGCTGTCAGACTAGGAATGGATTAAATCAATGGTGTTTTAAGGTGATCCCCAAACCCTGGGGGGTCAGGTCTTTCATTCCATCCCCTTCTCAGATGCTACAAAACTAAACAGGATTTGTCCTGGTTGCAGGGTCCCCCGGGCCTGAAAGGGGAGCAGGGTGACACCGTAGTCATCGACTATGACGGCCGAATCCTGGATGCTCTTAAGGTAAGCCCTGCTCCAAGGCCATGCTGATTCCTGTGGGTTAATGGGGAAGGACAGGAGATCATTTCATCTGGGGGCTGAGGATATTCGGGATGTACCAGGAAAAACAGCAGCAAAACTCAAAGCTGGGAGCTCAGGCTGGGTACCAGGATGGTGGGATTCAGCTGCGGGATGTGAGTTAATATTCTATAGGTAAAAGCAACCCCTGACACAGCCTGTGACATATGAGCAACTGATGCAGTGAGTGTGAGCAGCCAAATTACAGCTCAAATGCTGCAGGTGCTAGGCTGTTATTCCCATGGCATGTTGTGGAGCTGCGGTTTTCCCTCTGCATCCTCGGGAGTGGTTCTGTTTGCAAGCAGTGGTGGGGATGCGGGAGGAAGGGAAATGATGCCTGAGCCCTAACCTGCTGGACCCAGCAGCACCCTGCCATTTTCCTTATGATGGAAGAAGCTGAATAGAATCAATACAGATATGTTAGAGACCCATTCTCATTGTCTTACAACAGGCTGCAGGGATACACAAAGTGATGGTAACTACCGTTTGCCAGGTGTCTGCATGCAGCTTTGTGAGTGGTGTTTGTGAACTGCAGTGGTTGCAGAGGCTCCATCAAATGTCTGGAGACTTCATGTGCTGGGCCCAGCCCCTCTCCTGTGTTCTGCATGTGGAGATTGCCAAAGGGCAAGTCACTGAACCTCACTAACGTGCCCGTTTTCCTGTTGTTTGCAGTGTTTGTGCACTGACTTGTCTCAGGGGCAGAGCTTTGCAAGGGCTTCTGCTGTGATTGAATGTCACAGTATTTGAGTGTGCAGTCATGGGAGAGCTGCTTGAGGAGATGATGCTGGTTTGGTTTTCAGCTGAGCGAGAATACGAGGTTTTGCTGCTTGAGATAATTCACAAGTTCCAAGTTACGCTCCCAGCCCATCCAGGGATAATGTGCCATATTCACCATGCCCATCCCCATTTTGTTTGCTGTGTTTCAGGGCTCGCCAGGTCCCCCAGGGCCACCAGGCCCCCAAGGCGCTCCAGGTCCAAAGGTGAGCCAATCTCTGCCATGCACACAGTGTTTCCTACAGAGTGATGTGGTCATTAGTGGCTCTCCATGTAGCAAGTGTCTCCCAAGCCAAACTGTTCTATGACTCTATGAAGCATTCTTACCTCTGCTCCCCAGCCTGGCAATGGCAAACCCACAACAGCTGATACAAGTGAACAACTCGTTTCCTTGCAAGGTGCTTCCCCGAGATGATTCCCTGATTCCATTTACCATGGGCTTCCCTTCCTCTGTGTCTCTGCAGGGAGAGCTGGGCTTGCCGGGTCTGCCTGGGCTGGACGGTGAGAAGGTGCGTGGGACACGGCTGGATCAAGCGAGACCTTGCAGGAACCGAGTTAGAAAGGAGTTTGTGTGTCTGTGAGCGGTCGCTGTGAAAAGCAAATCTCAGCCTGCCAAGAGCAAGCTCTGCCCCATAATGTTCAGCTGCATCTCCTTGCATTAACCAAGCTTCGCCTACAGTCCTGTGCTCAGCTATGAGCGTGCAGATGCTGCTTGTGACCACATCTGCCAAGCTAGAGGGGTTCCTGTTGTGAGTGGTTCATCAGACACATCAAACTTTGATGTAAACCCTCCCAACCCTAAGCGGCTTCAGCCCCTGCTATGGCCCAGCCAAATTCTGCTGCGCCTGCAGAAGTGGCATATGTAAGTTTTAATGTTGAAGTATGTTTTCGTGAGCTGGTGCTGCAATATGGAGAGAAGCAGCAGAAAGGCGGTTTCTAAATGGTTTCTAAACAGTTTCTAAATGGTTTCTAAATGGTTTTCCTTCAAGTGAGTTGTTTTCTGTAAACTTCCAGGGTCCCAAAGGAGCAAAGGGTGACCAGGGCAGCGTGGGCAGCACGGGACAGAAAGGAGAGACAGGAGAAATGGGCTTAATGGGTCCACCGGTACGTCCCTCTCTGCCCCTCTACATCTGCTGTTTGGTTCTTCTATGTATTGATGTCTGCAAGTGCTCAGGGTAAGGCAGGGTTTGCTGGTTTAAGCAGTGGCCTGCCCATACATTACTGCTGCACTGGAGGATGCAGGAGCTTTGAATTTCCTTTGCTAATGATGATAACAGCTTATTCAGAATGGGATCTAAGCCAGCAGTAAGAAGAAAATGCTTTCTTGAAGCCCCCTGGGGATGAACATGAGTTTTGCTGGAGTTTCGATGAAGACAAATGAGATTTTCTCTCTAGTTTTTGCGTTCTTGGGGGATGCATCACATCAGTGTTCTGTCCCTATCCTTTAGGGAGCAGAAGGACCAAAAGGAGACAAAGGAGATAAAGGGGACACCGGGTCACCGTGTTTGCAGAACAATCATGTAAGATCTTGGCAACTTAAAGCCAACAGTGTGGGGTGAGGGGAGGTTGGGGGGTGCAGGCTGGAGATGCCAGTCCCACATCCATCCCCATAGTGAAGGGGAGCAAAACCCAACCGCAAGAACTTGTACTTCAAGAAAAGAACTTCCAGATGTGTCTAAATGGGGTTTATCTGTGTGGGAAGAACGCTTTGCATGCTTGGCACTGCAAAGATACTTTAGGCTCTGAATTAATGGTTGAGATATTGGATGCTGCTGTTGGAACTGCGTTTTGTTCTGAAAACGAACGGGGCTCCTTGCAGTTCTATAGCACTTCAGCATCCTTTTTTCTTTATTAATGCCTTTTTCCTTTAAGCCAAAGTGGTGGGGTTTGATAGCTTTTAGTGACATAAGAGGTCCAATTTTGTTCTGCTGTTGGGGGGGTTTAACCAAAAAGGCTGGTTCCCTCTGGTCTGTGCACAAAGTGGCGTCATTTTCCATTGCATCCATTCTGTGGCTGGCAGATACACTGAGTATCATGGCTCACACTTCTCATTCCAGAGGCCTGCTTGATTCATGTGCTTATTAAGATTCCTTTATTTATTAACACTACAAGCAACTGTGATTAGCAGATATTTTCATTAAAGCTATTAAATCAGAGGGCACTAAATCATGATTCTGGGCCACGTGAGTCTCCATCACCATATCATCTTGTCTCTGTGTCCCATTCATATGCTGTTTAATTCCCTTCTGCAGATCATACCTGAGCCTGGACCCCCTGGATTACCTGGCCCTATGGTAGGACTCTGGGAAGCACCTTGTGCAATTGAGCATCGCTGCAGACTTGTTATCACAAGTGATTAGTTAAGGAGGAAGGTGTTTTGCTCTGTGTAATCACTGTGGGCTGCTGTGGATCTTGGATCAAAATCAGGGAGGAGCCGCAGCGTTATGTGCTGCCTTTGGAAGCGCCTGATTTAGGAGAGTACATCTGTGTTTATGGCACATTTTGCAAATAACCAAGTTGTTCCTTGGAATGAGGAAAAGAGAAAACATTGTGATGGGAAAGCCTGTTCCCTACAACAATAGTGTCTGTATTCCCATAAATTTACCCAAGTCATTAAGTTTTGTGGCATCAACTGCAGTGGGAGAGGATGCGGTTGGTGATGAACATGCAGAGCAGTTTTGGTGCAGAGATCTAAGGTGTTTGGTACCTCCGAAAGTCTGAGGAGCTGTTAAGGGCAGTGGAAAGGCCAGGACGTGCCAGGCTTGGAGGGCCATGGTGGCAGGATGCCACCCTCCAGAGCTTGCTGTCACTTCATTCAGCAGAGCTCGTGTAGCAGAGCTTTATTGTCACAAAGTGCTCTTTTCCAGTCCCCTTTCCCCCTGATTTGACGTCAGAGTCTTTTGCCACCTGTCTTGAAAAGAAATATTTGGCCATTGTCAGCCCATCATTTGAGCAAGAAATGGTCTGGGGAGCAAACTTTGGGGCTTGGGTCTGAAATTGTGTTTAGCTCAAACGCACCATTGTCTTTCCTGCAGGGTCCTCCAGGAATCCAGGGGCCTAAAGTAAGTCAATAAATGAAATGTCACCCACTGTTCCCCAGCTGCCAGTGCATTATTTACAGGCTCACAAAGGGCTGTCAGCTCTGGGGACTGATGTTTTTGTGACAACGCATCCCTTGGTTATGCTGTTGAGCAGTTTGGCGTTGCAGCAAAGAAGCCATTTCTCCTTCCAAACCCATTTACGATCCCAAACCTCCTTCCAGCACAGTCCTGGGAGCCACTGGCACACGCAAGCCAGGGCTTCCAAACCCACAGCATAAACCTGTATTTACAACTGTTTTCTTATATGATGCAGTCAATGGGAAGGCATTAACAGCAGCATGGGTGTAAGCACCCCGGAGATGCAGCAAGAGGTGGTGGATGCGTGGAGGTGGCAGAGCTGCCAGGTCATGTTGGTTGATGCCAATTCATTTCTGCAGGGCTTGGATGGTGCAAAGGGAGAAAAAGGTGACAGTGGTGAGAAGGGCGACCACGGCCACGCTGGACCCGCTGTGAGTTGTTTTCCTGTGTCTCATTTCTGGCCATCAACAGATACCTGTAAAGCAGTTATCCCAATGCTGTGTTATCTCCTTTCTCCAAGGGTCTCCCGGGTGCTCCAGGCCTCATTGGTTTACCCGGTACCAAAGGAGAGAAGGTAACTGTCAGTGTGGGAAAGGAATAGCGCTGCTGTGGTGTAATCCTTAAAGAGGGGCTGTAAATTCCTTCCATAGTGGGTCCCATCAGAGCTGGGATTACCAGCACTACCCCAGTGCTTGGTGAGGGGCTCTCCTTCAACCCCAAGGGCTGTTGAGGAGCAGTGGATTTCACTAACTGGGTATAAGCTTGCTGCGAAACCAAACTGGATGTAGCATGTCCTAACTTGTATTTTTACCACTGCAGGGAAAGCCAGGGGAGCCAGGATTGGATGTGAGTATGGAAAACATTCATTGTGCTACGTAGAAACATGGATGCTTGTGTAAAGGCCATCAAATTGCTTGAGATTATTAGAGAAGTATGTATCTAACCCTGTACAGACTGCTGTCCCTTAAACATGGTGCCCATGGAATGATGTCTGTAGGAAAGGGCTTAATTGAGACCAGTTGATGGATTATTCCATTGCACAGCAGTAACTGCTCAGCTAAAGGTGCTGTGGGGGTTTCCCTTTCCAATTGAGAATACTTGTATTGGATTCAGTGAAATGAGACTCTCTAATAGCTGCAGTGTTACTGGGGTATGGTAAAGCACCAGCTTTCATTAGAAATTGCCGGCATATGAAGTCATGAGGAAGAAAATATCATATTCTTCACCATGGGAGGACAGGTTGATGGCTGGAGGGTGCTTATGTTGAACTGAGGAAGTTTAGTTTCACACACTAAACACATCAACCTCTTTTCTTCCCCTTCTCTACCTAAACCTGGTTGTGACAGGGTTTCCCAGGTCTCAGAGGAGAGAAAGGAGAGCGAAGTGAAAGAGGCGAGAAGGTGAGTGGGTTCTGGCTGTAGAGATGCTCATGGGGCAGGATGATGCTCTTGCCCTGGGTGCTGGTTCCCTCTCCAGCCTGGCCATGTTTCACAGGTCACCCCTCAAAGTCCTTCTCTGTGCACGGTATTTGCCGGGTCCCAGCATAGGGCAGGACATCCAGTTAATTCCCACCCATTGGGAAATGCTTTCTGCAATCCTGCCCCCCTCCAGCACAGCCATTGTGGGGAAATTGAGCACCCTGACAGCTCCAGGTTGTAAAGAATTGCTGGTTTGGGTTTATAGACCTTGAAAATGGACCAGAGTCAAAGGCTTTGTTCTAGGGATCCTCAAATAAAGGGATGCCCAGCCAGCGGCAGGAACTCATCTGAGCCCAAGGCAGCGCTGGAAGCTGATGCCCCCACAGTCAGATACCAGCCTGGTTTCTTCAGAAACCAGTCATTTAATCATTCTGTTATCAAATATCTCCACCCAGCTTTAACTGAAGGTGTTCACAGTGATTTAACTGCTCAGGTGCAGTTACACTGGAGCAAACACCCCTACTCTGGATGATGGGTGGGATTCTGCAAGCGCTGTGTGACTTAGAGCCAAGGTGTTTCCCCTCCTGTTCCTGATACCTTCCTGCTGTGCCAACAGGGTGAGCGAGGAATACCGGGCAGAAAAGGAGCCAAAGGGCAGAAGGGGGAACCAGGCCCCCCCGGATTGGATCAGCCTTGCCCCGTGGTACGTCCTTTATTTCACTCATCCTAAGCACGCGTTGCCAGGATGGAAAAGGAGATGTGGGTTTGCAGCCAGGGAAAGGGAGGGAGGGCTCGGTTAGTTCTTTATTCTGCAGTAAATCAGAGCAGATGGTTATTGTTTTCTCACTTTTCCTAATGGTTTATCTGCACTGCTGGAAGCTCACTGCTCGCTCTAAGGGCTCCTCGCTGGCCAGATGGGAGCAAGCCACAGCAGTAAAAAGAAAGAGTCTTTGTGTAAAGACCTTCTTATTGTAGTCGGGAACAATGGGCTTCAGTAATGCTCTTCGGGAGATAGAGTGCCCTGGTGAAGCTGCTGGCCTGGCTTTTGAGTACATTGGAAATCGGGGAATAACTCAGTGCAGTGGATGGAATTTGAAAGCAAGGTCAGCTCCATCCCTTCGTCTCCACAAACCAAGGGGTGAGCCTGGCTCTCGCTGTTCTGTGTGGGGATGTGGTTCAGAGTTGGTGGCATCTTGGTGCTGCTGAAGGTAAGTGATGGATGAGCTGGAGCTCCCCAGGATGCCAAAAAGCACTTCTGGGAGAAGAGACATCCCTGGCTCAGACCTGTCCCTTCTTGAACGCACCCCGGTCCACCACGGAGCAGCGTGTGCAGAGAGGCTTTCCAAGAAACTCCTGTGTGTTTGAGCCTAAGGAAGGTGGATCTCTCATGTCCACTTCCAGAACCTCTCTTTCCTTTGACAGGGCCCAGGAAAAAACCTGTCCTGATTTATAACAAGTTACTTGGCCTGGTAAAAATCTACCTCCTCCATCACTGCTTTTCATATGATGGCTAAAACCAGAGAAATCCCTTCCCTAAAATGCTTTGAGGCTGCAGGATGAAAAGAGTGATTTTTATCATTTGGAAACTACTTATTATAGAATCCCAGCCTGGTTTGGGCTTGAAGGGACCTCAAAGCTCATCCAGTTCCAGCCCCCTGCTGCAGGCACGGACACCTTCCACTAGAGCAGGTTGCTCAAGGCCTCGTCCAACCTGGCCTTAAATGTAGCTGTTGGACCTTAGTTCAGAGGCATGTAATTTGTAGTGCCAGGTACCTGCTCCAACAGGCTCCAAAGCCCCATTTCTTGTCTAAAAGTGACTTTTTCTCACCCTGTCAGCACAGTTTTGTTCATCAAAGCTGTTGCACAGCTCCACTATCCCAGCAAAAAGCTCCTCCAGTCACTATGCTTTATTTTGCTCTGAGACTGAATGTGAACTACAATTAATCTTATTGCTCCTGATGGATCACTCTTCTTCCCTCAACATGTTGGATGATTTAACCCTCATCCTTTTCACTGCGCTGTTACTAATGTGAATCTCTGGTTTGTGTATAGAAGATCTTTCCCAGATGACAGGCTCTATGTGTCTCTGATTTCCCTACCATAAAACCCCTCTGCTGACTTGCTGTGTCATCAGAAATAGAGGTGTAAAGTCCTGGAGTCTGAGTAACTCCCATGTCCCTTCTCCCTCTCAACAAGCAGTTATGTTTTCAAACAGGCAGATCACAGCATTGCAGGCTGCACAAGGGACCCAGGTTTACCAGGCCTGGACGGGGTGAGCGTGCCCTGCCCTTTGGTACAGTATCTGCTCTCTTTCCTTTTCTTGCATGGCTTGTGTGTGTTTCTGCTGTGGCCAAGCTCTGTTGCAAACAGTGAATCCCTCCAGGGAGAGGAAGGACATAAGGCAGCAGGGATGGAACAAGATGTTTCACTTCCGCATTCAGGGAAGGATGCTGATGTAGTGGTGTGCCTTCTTCCTCCTCCTAGCTACAATTACTTAAGATAAGAAATGCAGGCAATGGGAGACCACGTTAGGGGATGCTTGCCCTTTATGATAACAGTTAGTTCTGGTTTCCCCCGCCACCTATGGCCCACTTTGGTTGCCTTGTGCCTGTGCTGTTGGGAATCTGATTCCCAGCTAGGTTTTGAAAAGCTTTCCTGAAAGGAATGGCTATTTCTGCAGAGAAGGGGTCACTGCTCTGGCGTTAAAGGGCATTTGTGGTATCAGCGTGTAGCTCAGGTTGAAGGCAGTGGTTATGCAGTGAAGTTCGTGCTCTGCTCCCCATGAGAGCTCCACACAACTAGTTAGAAGAGGTCATTGTTTTAGTTTCATTCTATTGACCATGGAAAATGCTGCATGTTCGATGATTTGCAGTTGTCTTCAGAGAAACAAAAGGGCAGTAAGCTGTCTCTCTTTCAAGAAGTTAAATTGCTTTCATATGTGTCAAAGAAACCAATTACCAGCAGCAGGCATACTTCAACTCTTTGGATTTACTCCCTAGAGATGTTCTATTTACCAAGTTATCTCCCATCTTAACTATAGAGAAAACTATCTGTAGTGAAGGCATTGTAAACTGCAGTAGGTGATTTCTCCAATATGTAACCTACTATATGATTAGTTAGTAAAGCACTTGCATGTCTACCTGCTTATGTACATGAGGGTTAGTTGCATGTTGGCTCTGGGAGTGTCATCTTCATTCTCCAACCCACTGTAGGGTGGAGGCTTGCTGGGTTCTCAGTGATGGCTTTCAGTCCAGGACCATGAGCATGAGCTTTACAGACAGGTTGCAAAGCTCTTTTGCAGTTGACAAGTCATTCTGGAATCACTCAAGTACAGCATGGCAGAAAGGTGTGCACTTCTGTGATGGCCACAACTATTTTGAGTGCAAGGGAGGGAGAGAAAGCCCAGGGCAGGAATCAACCCTGTGCCCATTGGCATCTGGATGCGCTTTAACAGGTCAGGACTCTTCTAGGTCGAATTACTGCTCTGCACCTTGTCCCCTTCACCCTGGACGCCTATGATAAATGTACAAGCTGCACTACTTACGACCCAAAATATGACTGGTATCAGCAGAAAAATGTGTGTGTGCTCTAACTGATGTTATAGGAACGCACGCGCAAATAACTCGACCTGTTACACTCCGAGCATTGAGAGGGTAACCTTACTCACTGCATCTGTTTTATTGGGCATAGGCTATTTTACATATAAAATCAATACAGAATACAAAAAATGTGATGACTGACATTTACAGTAAAAAATGTAAAAATGCATTTTTGACCTGTATTTGCACTGGCAGTTCTCTCCGCTGCGCACGCATCCTCACGGCTTCCACCTCTGGGCAACCTGGAGGTGGCTCTGAGGGCAGGGTCAGCGCATGTGTGCTCTCTGTAGCTCTACATGCAGAAATTCATGCAACCAGAGATCCAAGAGCCTTAAAAAAATCCAGCATCAGAAAAGGCAGCTCAAGTCAGCTAAAGTATCTTGAAAGAGTTGGTCACACACAGTCTGTTCCTCTTCTAAGGGCCTCCTTCCTTTTCAGTGTTTCCCTCCTGGTAAGTAAGCTCTTCTGGCTTTGATTTCTGTATGTTTCTTGTATCTCCATCAGAACAAGACAAATAGTTTCACTCCTTTTGCATAGTCCGCTTATTTCAATAGTTTCCATAGTCAGTGGTCATAGTCATGACCATTTCCATAGTCATTTCAGTCAGTTCAGCAAGGTTTCTTAAAGGAACTAAGTACTGCAGGATCGAATTTAACACAATAAGGCTATCATCCAGAAAAGAAATTACATCACTGCCCCAAACTAAAAAGTTCATATTAACAAAAAATCACATTTCCACATCATGCTTTCCATATATGTCTGATAGCAAAACCCACTGTTTTATAAAGCAGATTACGAAGGTAAGTTACTGTGCTTCCAAAGTTCTGTATTTGTTCGCATATTCCTTTCTGGTTGAAGGAAAAAGCAAGCGTAGGTTGTTTTTTTCTTACGCTGGGGTGTATTCAGTTTTGTGTGGTGACAGTTACACCATGGGTTACACAGCCTGCATAGTTATTTCTGTGCATATAAGTAAATGGGTTTTGCATGGTAATTAATGGTGTTGCTAAACCTTTCATGGTGAAGTCTGAGCTTCAGGTTTTGGCGCCTTGACACCTGAGTCACTCTGAATGGAAACTCAATCTGTACTCTCAATTTTGCAGGGACCAGATGGACTGCCAGTAGCAGGATGTTGGCATAAGGTACAGTACTAATAATTGTAAAGCCTAGAGCAGGTCCTGAGTAATTCTGTTTGCTGCATGGCGATCATTTGCACTGCTGCACATCCTTTAAGCACCATGTTGTATGCTTGGCAGACATATGTCATGCCTTGGAAGAGGCAAGATTCCATCTAGCTTCATGTCTTGTTCCCCACAGCTGTAGGGCTGGTGTTAGGAACCAAAAATGACGTATCATTCCTGTTAATATTGTGGGTAACAATGCCTTTTTTCAGGCTTCCTCAGGCCAGGCTTTTATTAGGGGCCAGGCAGTTTAGGAGCCACTTATACAAAGACTGCCGCACTCTAAAAAATGTGCTGGTGTGACTTAGCCCATACCCTCTAGCTGAGACTTTTACAGTGAATTAACTCTTTGTTGCAGAGTTACAAAACATTTATTTCCAAACAAAGACTTTTCTGCCATTGTAATCATAATCCATCCATCACTACACGGCTTCAGTACTCAACTCGGTGAATCTGGGTGCGGGTGGTCAGGGAGTTCATACCATTTCACACAGCCACAACAGCCAGAGGTTGCAAGTATAAAGCCAGAATGAGGAGACATGTCCCCATGTAAGATGAGGGCTCAATACAGAGTTGTACGATGCTGTAACCTCATTCTCCAGCAAAGGTAGGGCAGTGAAGCTGAGTGGAATCACTAACCCAGTTTCAAACATGCGGTATATGGACACAGTTTGAGTTAATAGCAAGCATGTTACTAACTGGATGCAAACCCTGGGTTAGAATTGAGCTCACCCTTAGCATGTAAAAGTTTCTAATTCTGTGGTAAGCCATTTGCATGTAAAGTTAATATTAAAAGAAATCTGAATGCCAATCCTCATAATACTAACGATGCAATTACTAAGTGTAATGAATGGAGCGTCTCTCTGATTCGAGTGTTTGTCTGTGTGTTCTTTTCCAGTGATCTCTAAGCATGAAGCACAGTATGTAAATAATGTGATATATTTGGATTTTTTAAATTTTTGTATAAAAAAAGGAAAAAAAACCCCTTTTGACAGTAATATATTGACCTTTTTTTATACTGGATTCTGTTATTTCTGGACTCTGAAAATACTGTAAAGTTCCCAAACCCATAAGATAACGCATGATAACATCAGGATTTGATACAGGTATCACTGACAGTAGTTGGGAATGAACAGCGTTCACTGCTGTGTTGCTGTGTGAACTAATACTACTGGACAGTGTGTTGCCTCGTGTGCCTTATCGCATGAAAGAGGGAGAGATCCCTGTCCTCATTTGCTTCTCAACTCTGTACTTGCATTGCACATGCACATTAAAAGGGTGAAAAAACCTGGCTGAAAACACAGAAGAAAAAAAGGCTGCAGCCCTAAAAATGCAGAAGCTGCTGTGTATCATCTGGTCAATCAAAAGGACTTGCAACTTGCAGAGGAAACAAAGCCAAGCTCCACTCTTTGCTACCTGCCATTGGTGGGATGGAAATAGCAATTCTTTGGCTAAGCAGAACCATCTCGACTACCTGTGGTTATTCCCACCACTATCAAGAAAAGCTTGCTTTTATTAAGAGGAAGCACCTCTGGGTCCTGTCCTGGGTCTGTGGCTGAAGATGTGCCAGCACTTTGTTACTGCAGAACCCGAATTCCTCAAGAACCCTTCACTGCAGGATTCCAAACCACAAAAACCCCGTGATACTTTCAGTGGAGGGGGTTGCAGGACAGGGAGGGCTCTGTTTTAGTCTGCTCTTAAACAACAGAGCACATAATGTTGCTTTTGGGGCTCCCCAAACATGGGAATTTGGAGTATTTAACTGGTTCGGTTTGTAGGGTTCATTTGCATTTGATTTTTCTTCGTTCACATGGTTTTAATTGTGAACTCAGTAACTGCACATCCCCCTTAGTCCCTTTCTTTAGGTTACCTTGTCTCACGCACAATCCCATGCACAGCAGGGTAACAAATGAAAAGAGGATTATGATTTTGGTATCTGCATATGGCATAAATGAGATCCAATTAAAAATGTGCCAACTATTCCACTGTTCATTTTTAAAGATGTTGTAAAAAAGAGAGATTGTGCAGTGAAGAGCCATAAAAAGTTATTTCAGGGAAGAAAATAGCTTACAGCAGAGGCTGTTCAGCTTACAATGAAGACCAAGAAGCAATCAGATTCCTTTAAAGGGAGGAGACACTTTCTATTAACAAGTTTTTAAACAGAATAGGGAAAGATGTACAAATATCCATCCAATGGATAGAAGCTAAAGCTACATAAAAATCAAATACAGACAGACATGGCTTTTTAATGGTGAGATTGGTTAATCCTCACCGGACCAGTGACGTAATCCTCATCACTTTAATGCCTTTTTGATTTAATAATAGCTCATTTCTGGAGGAAATACTTTAGCCCAATACAAGCTGCTAGGCTCTGTGTAGGAGTTTTGGGGTGAAATTAAGGGCCCGATCACGATATCAGGGCTCTTTGTGGCCTGGATTTTAGAGAATACAGAAGGGAGTAATTTCTGGTGCATTGAGTAGAGCCAAACCCTCTGTTAGATCCTTGTTCTGCTGCATCTCTTATGGAGCTGCTGCCAGAGAGGACTTGAAGGATGCATCCAGCGACAATCTGTCTGCACAAGCTGACCTAGCGCTAAGGGAGTTCTTGCTCTATGTTCTGAAGAGCAACAGAAACATGCTCAGTGCTCCATGCAGTGACGTTTGACTGATGTCTGTGAGTTCTTATCCGTGCCTGGGTCCTATGTGTCTTTAAATGCCTTTAAGTCATCTGGGAACATCTGTTATCTGCTGGTAAATGCTGAAAAGGCCATCTAGATTGGTAGATGTGGACACAAAAGACTTATGGCTGTAGGCAGTGAACTTCTGTTACCTGTCTTTGTTACCCTCTTAGGGTCTACACCTACACATTGTCTGCTTTGTGGCTGTATTCTGCATCTTTATCAGTTACTGACCATTCTCTTGGCCACCATATAGATGAAATCCATGTAAATTCAGATCAACTAACAAATCAAGAAACGATTATGTAACTCAAAACAGCAATGAAAATGCATTTTATTTACTTCCATTTCATGTTGTCAGCTATCACTTTTGGTGTTGGGGTTTCTAAAGGCATCAGGAGCAGTTGAACGAGCTCCCTCTCTCTTTTAGTGCTTTTGAAAAACCCCTTTGCTGTCCAAATTAAAGCTAAAAATCTTCTTCTGTGGAAGGTTGAAGGCAAATCTCTCATTGATGTCACGGGGAAGAAGATCTGTAATTGTTCCCTTACTGTAAGTTGCTCTTCCCATCTTCCCCCAGTCACCTCCAAACTAAAAGCAATTCACTATTCCAAACCACGCTGTGGGCTTCTACACTCAAATTCCTGCACGTGTCCTGTTGATGGAACCTCTATGGGTATCAATGAGAGTTCAGTCCCCAGAATGACTGCAGAAAGCACAAGAATCTGGAAGTGTCCACAAACAATCTACAATGCAGATAGAAAAGTCTTGTTTTACATACGCTGGCAAAAACTAAACAGCTTTCTATCTAGCTCCTACTTGAAGAAGTTTGATATCACTGAAGCTACAAGACAAGCTAACCTCCAAAGCTTATGAAATTATATTAAAATTTATATTTTCTCTGAGGAAATACCCCGAAGTCCTATTATCTTCAGGTAAACAAGTCAGTATTCCGTCTTCAACTTGTGGAATATCCAGTGCTTGTAGGCATCAACTGTGACCACTGCCAGGCCTGCAAAACATTGATACAGAATACCAGAATAGTGCTTTACCTATTGCTGTCACCGCTCTGCGTGGCAGCTGTCCCCCTCCCAGCACAGAGCCTCCTCTGCAGCCACAGAACCCAAGACATTTGTTTGTCATGGAGGAAGAGAACCCGTGTTGCATCAACTGAACCTAACTGGGGGGTTAAGGGGTTACAGCCTGACCACTCATAGCATTTCCATGCCAGTCAAGGAGAAGGCTAGAATTCTCTTCCTAGTACAGGATTGCTTCTGGTGCCCATACCCATCAGTGCTGTCACTGCAGCTGCCCAACCTTTTAGTGATCATCCTAGAAAATTCCCAGGAAAACGCCCTCTCTGCATTGGTTTGTTCTGCATCCCAAACCTGGTTGAGTCCAGCACAGAGGAGATCCATCTATACACCTGCAGCAACTCTGATGTTCAAGATGTCTGACTGCACACATACACATTGCAGCCTGTCTGCAGTAGCTTCTCTGGACTTCTGTTATTTCCATCATAACTGCTGTCACAAATGCTGCTGTACCCAACACCCATTGCCACTCCAGCTATGAGGGACTAACCAGAAGATCTCTGAGGATCTGCTGCTGATATTTCTACTCTAGCAACCCTTTCCACTGCCAGTGCAGCTGAGACCTGTGGAAAAGCAGAGCTCCTGGAAACAGAACAGGGTACAAGGGTTTTTGCTGTGATCTGCACTCAAAGTCCCCATCTCTCAGCTGAGATCGGTGCGTTTGGCCTTTATATTCTGACTCTTCTGAGTGTTCCTTACTAATTGTATCGTGCACATCAACAGACTGCATTAGAGGAATTGCTGACTTCTGTACCGATTGCACGGTCTAAGAGGAAATCTGTTTAGACTTCACGTGCCTTCCACGCACACGTATTTAGAAGAGTAGTTTGTTCAGTCATGATCTTATTGGGAAGAGTTAAAAAAAGATGTGCTTTGCTCAGCAAATCCGTGCCAGATCAGTTGATTGCTTTTTGCCTTCCATATGAAAATGTTTATGTGGGTGTTTTTGAATACTTCTGAGTTTGCAAATAGCTCATGAAGATAAATTTTACTCGTAGGTAGTACTGGCAGGCTCAGTCACACTCAGTGATTAAATCAGCCTCTTAAAAGCGGTTTTTCCCCCAGGAAACCTTTATTCCCCCTGCTCTGGTTTGAAAGAATGTAAGCTTCTTTTACAGGAATTCAGAAATACAGCTGAGTGTTGCCGCTAGATGTCAGCAGCAGTAAAGATGATCGGGAGGCTGCTAATAATGCTTGCAAAATACAGGTCAGTCTGAGACTGAGCAATTGATTTATCTTTGTCACTGGAGTGTATGTTACCTTCATAACAATAGACATTTTGGGTAACACACTTTAAGTTACTGATCTAGCGGGAATCTGAAGCCCAGCCAAATTGGTGTTTTCTCTTTGTTTTCTAGTTTACAAACCCAAATTCCTCAGTCTAATTTAACTGACCACAAAAGTACAGTGGTTGCCACTATGTTAAGGATAACCATGTCTGCCTGTGCCCAGGAGCAGAAAAGACAAGCAGCTTTCTCTGAGGCTTGCTCTATTCAGAATTATAGCTAACAACCACCTTTCCAGTTACCCTCAACATCCTCTAATATCCTGTAGCCTAATCAATTTTGGAAGCAGAGTTCCCAAACTGAATCCTGATGGCACAAGAACTCACTTGAAACCTCCAAAAAGGTTTTGATCTACAAAGCTCTGTGTACATGGCAAATGCATTACGTGTCTAATGCTAGAGCTGCTGCTGGCAGGTCCTGGTGCTGTGGGAGAGGTGATGCTGCTCCCAATTGTCAGCATGGGGAATGCTCCCTAAAGCTTTTGAGAGGAAGGGAACATGGGCAAATAACCTCTGTGTCTGTAACTCCAGTGCTGAAAATGTGCTGGCAGCTTGATGTGGCCTGGGCTGATGGGGCAGGTGAGATTTGCAGCTGAATGGTGCGCTTGGCCAGGGAGTTCAGGAGTATTTCTCTGGGCTATGAAATAGGTGGTAGAGAAAACACGTTCTGACTCCAAACTAAAACTGTTTCCAAGCCTTAATGTACTGGGATTTTAGTTAAAAAACAAATCAAGATATTGCCATATGCTTTGTTTTATTCTCCGGGGGTGCTGCCTGTTTTGTACACACTGCTTCTACACCTGCTGTATATATAATGGTGATGAATCTATTTCCAGATGGATTTTTCTCCTGTGTATCTAAAGTAAGACTTGTTTCTTCTAATGATAAGAGACTTCCCAATGTGTTTGCTTTTTAGGAACCCAATACGTGAAATATTTAGGTGAGCTTTTGTCTTCTGTAATTTCATAATTACAGAATTCCAATTTTCATGTAATTCAGCATATAAAACCTTAAGCAAAGCAGTGAAAACACATTTGAGGTTTCAGCAGTTGAAGACATGCTATCAGTCAATGACAAAAAGCAATCCATGGAAAATGACACAGGTCATTACCCGTGCGTTGGAGGTTGTCAGAGTAACCCACAACTCAGGAAGCCTGTTTGTGATGACCAAGGCTTTCACACCGGACAGCCTGTGTTCTAGTTTCCCTCCTTTCTTCTCTTCCCAACATGTGCAAAGCTCAGTGTCCTGTTTCAGCTGCTGTAACCTAGCACAAATGTGTTGGCTGCAGTAGTGAACTAGATTTACACCAGCAGAGATTTCAGTCTGCAGTGTTTACTATCGCACCAGCCCACAGCTCTGAGTAAACCCATGAAGTTTTTTATGTAGCATATGGTTCTGCAGTCAGCAAAATAGAGCAGACTCATGGGCAACAATAAACTCACCCATCTGTAACGCATAGCTTAATTAAAATAGTAAGATGCCAGAAATTTCCAGCTTTATCGTAAGGGTAAATAACCATCCTTGGTCAATGTAACTGTGCCTTATTAGCCTGTACGTTTAATATGTGTTATAAAGGAGTGTTAGAGCTTAGGTTTCCTGGCCACTGAATACTGATTTAATGCTGCCCTCTGCAGGAGATCTTTTTTTAAGAGACAAACGCATTTTATACTACAGACCAAATTTAATGGAGATTTAATGTTGTGACACTGTCCCTTAATGGACAGCACACACAGGGATGGGTGCACCTTTTGCAGAACTACGTGGTTTGAAAAGGTATCTGTAAAACAGGAGTGCATAGGGAGAAACTTTAATCTATTTTTCTAAATCTGGTATTGCTTGGGAAATACCATCATATTCTCATGTCTTGGGGGTTTTCTTAGTCCCACTGTTGCAATAACAAGGGTTATACAAATAAAATCTATCTGTAGTAGGTTACCTGTCAAGTTTCCACTTTCAGATTTTAGAGTACGGAAGCTTTGAATTATGTTCTTTAAAGACAACAGATTAATATTTAAGATATGCAAAAATATAATGACAAATGATAAAAATATAAATGAAATGTCCCCAAACCACTTATCCTGAACAAACACTGTAGGTATCTGACTGAATTCAAATCAGTGAATTTGGTTCCAACTCGCACTAGCATAGCAAGGAGCATCCTCAGTAGGTGTCCAAGGGTGGAATAAAAACCTCAGTACTGCTTCAGTTCATTTGAAGCTCCCAAGTTTTACCTGTTCAGTATCTGCTGACATACTCAGTAGCACAGCCAACCTTCCAGTTGTTTAATCAGGAAGATTTTCAAGGGAGGGGTGAAGTATCTGGATATGTGTCAAGAGGCCTGAGACACTTCAACCTGTCAAGGCAATCTCTGTACTGACTGACCCTGGCGACCTTACAGGACAGACCAGTCTCACTGTCATTTAGCTGCCTTCTAACTGTGTCCCTGACTGTAATTCCATAATTAACAGTTTATAATACTTCACAGCTCCACTCTGGGGAATCTATTGCAGACTGAAGTAAACCAGTGAGCAAAAAATCCATTTCCTAAACTTCATTTTCCTTTATTATTACTTGTATTTAAAGCTAAAAATTACTTCCTAGTATTGTCATGTCCCCAGGTGAACTCCTGCAGCTTTTCCATATGGTTGCGGTATCATTAGATGGCACAACAAAAAGACATGTCTGTTGTGTAATCTGCAGCTAAAGTGCTGAAAACCTGTCACTTAGAAAAGAATGGAAGAAGGACTTTAATAGACTGTGTGACTCTATAGTGCTGTAGAGAGCCTGGGGGAAAACCACAGGAAAGCTGGGAAACATGAGTTTTCAATGCATAAGAAGCGGCATTACTGACAACAGAGTGGAGTAAGAAATGCATTATTAAGATTTGTGGTTTTCCTACATCTCGGGACAACACTCTGTCCCTGCTTCATTGAATTCTGTAGAAGTTGCTTCATAGTTGTGTGGTTTTGTGGAACAGGCAGTTCACTTGTGTCAGTGTAGGATTTCTTATGGAATGCACATAGTAACGAACAGAAAGTTACAATGGAGATGTCCCAAGAATCTGTGAATGACACTAACACCACTTGCTGCTTCTTTTATATGCTGTTAAGCACTGTGTTGTATGCTTCACTTTGAAAAGTGCATTTTACGTGAATGCATTAAGTATTGGTGAGGAGGGCACATCAAACTTGCATTTCTGCATCTACATTAAAAGAACTAGGACCTGCTTTTGCAAAGCACCCACGTTACCCACTGAACTGCCAAATTAAGCAGGAGAGGTAGTAAACTGCAGTTAGCTAGAATGAGAGTTGTAGTCCTGTTTTGTTTGCTGGTTAGTTCCACAGAGGGAGTGCAGCTTTATGGACCATTTAATAACCTAGCAACTTTTTGTGTTACTATTTGGGGTTCTTTTCTTGTACCTTAAAAAAAACACCCAATATGATGAATGTTCAGCACAAAACACTGCAGTCAAACCCGACAACCATTTGTTCTGTTGCATTAAATTCCTTTGGACGTTTTAAAACTAACATTTCTGTAACAACATAATGAAACGGTACCTGCTGGTATCCAAAATCTAAATGCTTGTTTGTATACAGTTTAGAGAAATGCATGCAACGTGTGCTTTTATCTGTATTTGTTTTGAAATGATGCTGATAGGGCTTAATCCTCTACCATGTTATGCAAGTGTCCCTTATTTATGGGAGTGGTTGCATCACTCCAGTAAGGCTGTTCAGAGGAGAAAGGGCTACTTGTGCGTGTGCAGTTTGGACACCTTGTGAAAATTGGTTTTGTTTTGAATGTATTTACATGGTATTTCATACAAAGTTGACTAAATCTCTGTAAAATGTATCACCTTTAAAAGAAGAAATATATATAGATATTAAGAATACAGAAAATGTACTTAACATCTCTATTTGCAGACTCTTGTGATTTTTTTAATCATATTATGTGCCATGAGAAGTATTCTATTTACTCATTTCTTTGGGGAACAACTACTTTAAAAATGAAGGCATTAATAACAGTATTTCTTAGCCATTGTTTTAACATGTTAAAATGGTATTAATTAGTACTGCATTGTGTATTTCTAGTTTAAAGCTGTAATGGACAGTACATGAATTAGCTTGAGACCTCCAAAAATGTTTTCTCTTGTGCTTTCTGTAATAAAAGCAAAGACTATGTTTTAAAGAATGGTCTCTCTGTACAGATTGCTTTTCCAGTTGTGTGAATATGTATAATGAACTCTGCATTTGTAACCAAGAGTACACTTCCCAAATTGTAAATGTTCAGGTTGTTATTATAAATAGCTACTAAATATCTTAACCAGACAAGAGTTCAAATAAAGATTAACAGTCATTCTTAACTCTTGCTGCACCGTCTTTTGTTACTTAAAACCTGACTTTTAAGCAAAGACTCTTTGACTTCCTAAGTTCAATCTATCTTTAAATGCCCAGCAATTTGGGTTTGGGTTCTCTGTATTACACTAAGTTTAAAGTGCTCCTGTGTTTATCAAGTAATTGCAACTAGAGATAACTACTGGTGGCTACACTTAGCAACAGAGTCTGCCAAGTGTGTAGTTTTAAAGCGTTTGCTCCATTTTCTGGAGTCTTGCTAACAGATGTTGTCAGTTTAAAACAGAAGAATGTGAACTTGTACTTGGAAGGAAAAAAGAAATCCGGCATCCTTTAAAATGAAGCTTATTAAGTTTCTAAACTCGGTTATGGGATACGAGACCCTCAGTGGCAGAGGACTCAACCCATCCCAGAATGTCATTTGTGGTTCTTTATCCTTATTCCTATTTCCCAAGCAAACAGGAACAGAGAAATGATCATTCTAATCTTATGATAGCATTTCCTCTTTTAATCCTAACTATTTCCTGTCCTAGGATTGGCTCTAAAGTAGTCAGTCAAGTCTTACCTGTATGTCACCGAGTACATGTGTGACATGGTTTAGTGGGAGATGTCCCTGCCCATGGCAGAGGGGTTAGAACTTGATGATCTTAAGGTCCTTTCCAACCCTAACTATTCTGTGATTCTACAACACTGTCAATGATTTGCTTTCACTTTTCCTTAGCTCACTTCAATACAACTATGTTGAAAAATTACTACAGTTGTAACACCCCAGCTACCACCTCGAATTATTTTCAACTGTAAAAGAAACTTAACATTCTCTAGGAATGCTTAGAGAATGATAATGATACAGCTGTAATAATGATCCTTAAGAGCATAGAGAAATGTTACTTCCCCTGAGGTGCTTGGGAGCTGGGGCTGCACAATCACCACCCAGCGGTCCAGTTTCTACACAAGCCGCCTTGCAGGACCCCAGTGGATTCAGCTTCTCACTTGTTTGTGCTACGGGACCTCAGAGGCGGTCACCCCTGCTGATGCTGCAAGTGAAGAGTCCAGCCTCGCAGCCGGCGGAGCCTGGATGCCGGGTGAGTTCCCCAGCCCCTGCTCTCCTCCCTGTGCAATCAGCCTGCCCCAGGCTGTGGCTGGGATGTCACCGGGGCGCGGCTGGGCGGCCAGCGCTGGCCGCTGCGATAAGGGAGCTCACGGTCACAGCGCTGACGCCCCGGCGCGGCCCGCAGGGGGCGCCGCGGGGCGGGCCGAGCTCCGCCCCAGCCCGGGCCCTGCCGGGGGGAGGTGGCTCCGCTCCTCTCCGGGCCCCGCCGAGGCCCCGATCGCGGTCATGAGGCCGGAGCCGCGCTCCCGGGACGAGACCCTGGCCCTGCGGCGGCGGCTCGTCGGGTAAGTGCTGCCGGGGGCAGCGCGGCGCCGCCGGGTGCGCGGCCCGCCGCCGGACGTGGCTGCAGGGCCCGGCCCGCTCCGCTGCTGGCGCCCCCCCGCACGGCGGCGGCGAGCCCGAGTGCTGCGAGCCCACCGGGGCTGCGCCCGGGGGGAAGCGACCGAGCTCCGGTTGGGGTTAACCCAGCAGCACGGAGGGGGCAGCTGCGCTGTTAGCGTGCAAAGGCGGATGGTACTGGTGTAATTAACAGCGATTAGCACTCCTTAGGGAGGCAGGGGTTACGGAGCTGAAGGAGAACACCGGTGTGGTATCTAACGTGCCTGGTTAAACATTAACCTGCTGAGAAAGCAGCTCCGGGGAGCAGACACGGGGCTGAACCCACCCAGTGCTACATCAGACCCCAGAAAACCTCCTATTACACCAAACCCGTGATACATTAACAACGTGTCTGCCCAGTGTGATGGAATGAAGCACAGCACTCTATTATAAACTTCTAATTGCTTATATTGCTTCAGCTGACCTCAAGAATTTAGTTGTGTGAACTACTAGAGCAGCAGCATAACTGTTGTAACTGCGAATGCTGTCATATTGTGCCTTATGCATTCCAAACCAAGGCTATTTCAATCTGTATGTATTTTATGAATCCAAAAGTTGGGCTGCAAGTAAATGCTGGAATTAGCACTGTGCCAACTGCACAAACCTGAAGACCACCGCTCACTCTGTGTATTTCATCTTTTCCTCACCGATTTGCCCTGGCACCAGGAACAAAGCCCTGGCCTCTCTACGTGCTTCCTTAGCATCTGCTCAACAGTCAGGACAAGCTCACAAAACCCCAACTGTTTCACCATTCCACTGCCAGCTCACACAGAAAGCAAAGGAATTCCTGTACAGGAGGGACAAGGAAGCAGTTTCTCATTTTATCGTTGTCTTTTGGTGTTCATTTGACCACGATTTTGTATTTAAGGTCAAATTATTGTATTTTTGCATAAGCAATCTTTTACTAAACAAAGCATGAACATTTGACATCTCTCCTTAAGAGTCAAATCTCTGCAATTCAGGCAGACATGTGGTTCAATTTTGTTTGGCAACTTATTTAAGAAGGGAAACAAAGCACACACTGAATAGACCCAACCTTATAAAATCACTCAAGGTTTCAGCTAAGGTTAGCGAAGCTTTATATAGAGGCAACAATCTCAGCAACGTACTACTCAGGAAATCAGGACCTGGGGCAAGTACATAATGAACAATCACAAGGTAAGAGACACCAAGGAGGGTTTCAAGACATGAAGGGCAAACAGTCGTAGACCATAAGGAACCACAGTTAAGACTGAATAAAACTACAGAGGTAGGTGCCGAGTGCTGTGGCTAAATTCCTAGTGAAGGTTTTGCAGTTCTGGAGCATGTTTTTCCCTGTAAGTCTAACACAATGTAACTTTAGGAGCCAGAATCACGATGGCAAACTGGGGCAACACCTCTCCCTTCATTAACTGACTGAAGTGCAAATATTACAGTGGAATAAACTATGCAACTTCTGGACTTCACTAAGATTTATCTTCCTTTCTGATTCCACAGCTCTTCCTGCAAGCTCTTCTTCTCTAACGATCCTGTGAAGATCGTCAAGGCAAAAGGCCAGTATATGTATGATGAGAACGGAAGACAATACCTTGACTGCATCAACAATGTTGCTCATGGTAAGTTCAAAGTCATGTTACTTAATACCATGTTTTTCTAAGCACAACAAGGAACAATCAGTACTTTTTACCAATACTGCATTGTGTTTGGGGAAGGTGTGTTTAAATAGGAAAAGTGGGAAAAGCCTTCCCAGAGCCTGCAGTCTGGGAAATCACAACTCACATTTGACTTTCTGAGTGTGCATATGTGCTTTCGAGACTCACTTCCTGTTCTGACTTCCTAGAGACGTGCTTGGCCAAAATTTACAGCGTTTTTCCATGAAAGCTCAAGCAAAGCACCCAACTGTAATGCTAACAGCTTGACATTCTGTTGGGTTAAGTTACTGCTAAGCAAACAGTCACAGGGCCACTGTTCAGTGTGGTACCTTAACCGTGTGTTAGGAAGTAGCTGCTACTTCACTATTGTATTTGAAATAGCTAATGGGTCAGTGTTGTCACTAACACCATAGCAGGACTAATAATCCTTTGATGGTAAAGCTCACCTACATATTCTCAAACCCCTACACTGTGTAAATGCCTAGATCCAAATATCAAAATTAGACACTACTTGTTCTAGTATATCATATTCCAGTATCAACTACAAACCTTAAAGTACAGTATTGGCAAATTCAAACGTTTTGAGGGAGGAAAAAAGCCCTTTTAGAGGAAGCTTACAAGGTGTGCTAACACTGGCTTCTGCTGACAGCATTGTTAATGCCTCTGTACTATTAGATAAATATAAGCATTAAGTTAAGGTGATCCTGCCCCTCTACTCTGCTCTTGTGAGACCTCACTTGGAGTATTGTGTGCAGTTCTGGTGTCCTCAACATGAAAAGGACATTGAACTGTTGGAGCAAGTCCAGAGGAGGGCCACGAGGATGATCAGGGGAGTGGAGCACCTCCCATATGAAGATAGGCTGAGAAAGTTGGGGCTGTTCAGCCTGGAGAAGAGAAGGCTGCGTGAAGACCTCATAGCATCCTTCCAGTATCTGAAGGGGGCCTATAGGGATGCTGGGGAGGGACTCTTCATGAGGGACTGTAGTGAGAGGACAAGGGGTGACGGGTTCAAACTTAAACAGGGGAAGTTTAGATTGGATATGAGGAAGAAATTCTTTACTGTAAGGGTGGTGAGGCACTGGAATGGGTTGCCCAGGGAAGCTGTGAATGCTCCATCCCTGGTGGTGGTCAAGGCTGGATTGGACATATCCTTGGGAGGCATGGTTTAGTGTGAGGTGTCCCTGCCTCTGGCAGGGGGGTTGGAACTGGATGATCTTAAGGTCCTTTCCAACCCTGACTATTCTATGATTCTACGAATGAACATCATGGGTGACACAGAATAAGTCTCAAACGATTCTAACACACTATCTTTCAGTTGGACATTGTCACCCTGCTATAGTGAAAGCAGCCCATGAACAAAGTCAACTGTTAAATACCAATTCCCGTTATCTTCACGACAACTTGGTTGATTATGCAGAGAGACTTTCAAAAACACTGCCTGGGAAGTTATGCACCTTCTATTTTCTGAATTCTGGGTAAGTTGGCTATGTTAGAATGACCCCTTGTTCTTCCCAGCTGTATAGAGACAAGTACAACACTCACTTATCAACAGCACTATCTGGTACAAATGACTAGATGCTGATAAAAGCTGTGGTTTGGGGGTTTTGTGTTTGCAGAAACTATGGTTGGTCCTATTTAGAATGTCAGTGACTCTGAAGTTTACATTTAGTAAGCCCTCTATCAGGAAACTAAACTAGTGCTTCATTTAAGAAGGGTTTTACTCTATTAAATGTTTTATAATCCAATGCCTTATAATGTAAATGTTTACTGTATTACCTTCTGGTCTGACTTGTCTTCTGAACTGGGAATTACTTCTAGCAGCAATGCATATTTCTGCTGGGGGGCAGATATTCCCAAGCAACCTACAGCTAAAACAACTCTTTTTCCATAGTTCCTGTACTCCAGCTTTTTAAGATGCATTATGTTCTGGTGAACACTATCTAATTAGTGCTGACTTACTAGGGGATCTGTGAGCAACATGCATAGAGTTCTATCTGTTCTCTGCAGACACAAACAGCATTGCAAGGGGGGGTTAGAATTTCCAAATTCAGACATCCACAATAAGACACTTACTGACTTTTTCAATTGTAGATCTGAAGCCAATGATCTTGCCCTAAGACTGGCACGACAGTACACAAAACATGAGGATGTTATAGTTTTAGACCAGTAAGTAAGTATATTGACAGTTTTATCTGCTGTGGGGTACAAGGCTCAGTTTTGGTCTGTGGTCACAGCATTTCTGAAACCTGCTGTAGTGGGAAGACTGTCACCAGGAAGTTAAGGGATGTAATTTTCCTCTCTGTTCAGTATTTGCAAGACCAGCCCTGAGGTTGGGTTCTCCAGTCCATAACAGACACTGACATACTGGAAGGTGGCCAGCAGTGGCCTGCCACAACGGGTAGGGAGCCACAGGCTTGAGAGGTTAAGCAAATGGGGTTTGTGCAGCTGCAAGAGATGTTTAGAGAGAGATCTTACTGCTGCTACAACTCTGTAGTGGGAAGGAGCAGAAAAATGGAGCCAGACCAGACGCATGGTGACAGGAAAAATAAAACAACTGATGTAAGTTGAAATCTGAAGGCACTCTGATGAGTCAGTGGAATAAAATCTTTTGCCATGAAGGCAGTCAAACATTAAGACTAGAATGCAAAGGGAGACTGGAAACTAATCCTTGGAGGATACTCAGAAGTAGGACAGGCATGTCTCTTCCAGTCCTGCAATCCTGTAATGGTGCTTATGACCTAACACTGCTGTGCCTAACTATTCTATGATTCTAGTCTCTGGTCCAGGCAAACCACTGCCAAGGGGTACTGTGCCTCTGCATCCCTTATATTCAGTATACAAAGAAATTCAACTAGTACTAAAGCTTACTGATGTAAACTGCAGAGCTATTCTCATCTTAAGAGACTGTACTCCCAGCTGAGAGCCTAGCTACTCTCAAGCTATCACAAATGCTAATCCTAAAGAACATTTTGATACTGAGGAAATTACTCTTAGTTCTGCTAATTGTTTTTTAAGTGCTTACCATGGACATCTGACATCCTTGATTGACATAAGCCCATATAAATTCAGAAATCTAGAAGGACAGAAGGAATGGGTCCATGTGGTATGTACTTCACACTATAATTACCAACTACTTGTCAATTTAATGAAGTCTTATTTACAATATACTGAATATAGGATACTGTTCCTTTGCACAGGCTCCTGTTCCAGACACATACAGAGGAATTTACAGAGAAGACCATGAAGATTCAGTAACAGCCTATGCTAATGAAGTGAAAAATATTATTGAGCAAGCACAGAAGAGAGGCAGAAAGGTAAGAAGTGATTTCCTTAACCAGTTGCCTTGCCTTAGAACTGACCACAGCTGCCTGCCAATGCCATTCAGGATCATTGAGCCAAGTGGCCCAGACTTGTCAAAGAGGAAAGATCACATAATAATGCAAGAACCATCTAATGCCAAAGAGCTTGCTGTTAACACAGTTTCCACAACTTTCTGTACTGTGGCCATGCTACTTTCTCATTTCAGATTGCTGCATTTTTTGCTGAGTCTCTGCCAAGTGTGGGGGGTCAAATCATTCCGCCAGCAGGGTATTTTCAGAAGGCTGCAGAGTAAGTGGTCATTCATTATCTTTCCAAATTTGACATACTTGTGAACTATAGATAAGAGAATTTCTCTGCCTGCTGTAGCATACAGCTTGATAGGCAGGAGATGGCCTGTGCCTTCATGTTAGAAGGTAAGCTTTGTATGGCAACAATCTGCTTTCAAATATATAATATAGAATATAGGCCTGTACAAGTTTTGTTTCCATATAAGTTTGCAAAGCAATGCTGTCTGCATGTTCTTAAACAGCAAATACTACGTTCTGTTTGCTCTAAGAAACAATAAAATCTCTTATGTTACAGGCACGTGCGCAAGGCAGGAGGTATATTTATTGCTGATGAAATTCAAGTTGGCTTTGGCAGGGTTGGCAAGCACTTTTGGGCATTCCAGCTGCAGGGAGAAGACTTTGTACCTGATATTGTCACTATGGGGAAACCAATAGGAAATGGGCACCCTATTGCTTGTGTAGCAACAACAACAGAAATTGCAGAAGCATTTGCAGCCACAGGAGTTGAGTATTTTAACACAGTAAGTTGCCCAAACTCTCCTTCTCTACAGCAGTTTTAAGTACTAAAATGGGATAATCATGCAGTTTTTATTAATCTTTATCACTCAGTTTCTGTATATTATATCATTTGTATCTTTCTAGTACATAGCCTTCTATTTACTGGCTCCATCTGCTAAAAATGGCAGTATGCTCATACATCACTGAGGCTGCACTCTCAGTGACACTTGCATCTTTTTTCCCTTTCCATGCTATGCGTGTTCCTTTCCTGAGCTCAGTTTGGAGGAAACCCTGTTTCATGTGCAATTGGATTAGCTGTGTTAGATGTGATTGAGAAGGAGCACCTTCAGGCTCATGCCACAGAAGTAGGCAACTTCCTGACAGAGCTACTCAAGGAGCAGAAAATGAAGCACCCCATCATTGGTGATGTCAGGTATCAGCACCTTATTTACAGGTTTCAGCTGCTTTTTTCTTTGGTTCACACTCAAACTGATGTGGTTTTAAGATACTCATTAAATCAGTGTTTTCAGGAAAAAAATCCAACAGCCTGCTGTACATCAGATTAAAACCAACTTGAAGCTTATCAAAAGCCTGATCTACTTTGCCACTCCAGGCCAGTACTGCTTTATTGATGATGTATTAGTTGCTAAAGGAACTCACTTTCCTGTTTGAACTCTTACTTCAAGTGCACAAAGAACAGAATTAATGAGTTGGATAGAAAATCTGTTCAACATCGTGTCCTGCACTGCCATTCTGAGCAGATAAAAGTCTGTGCTGTATCACTCATTTCTCCAAAACAGCAATATCCTTTCTGTCACTAGCCAAACATCAGGTAATTCTCATGCAGTAAAGGTCTGGTCTCACAAAAATCTTTTTTAGTTCACATACGCTTCCCTTCCTTTGACACAGATTTGACTATTTTTATTTCCTTTAAAGGGGTTCTGGCTTATTCATTGGAGTGGACTTAATCAAGGATCAAGCAGAAAGGACCCCAGCCACAGCAGAAGCAGAGTATCTAGTAACAAGGTACAAAGGACAATGGTGTAGTTCTGCCATGTGCAAGGCAAGCACACAAAAAGTAATCTTGCCACTCAATAGTTAGAATATAGCCAAGTGGCTGGAAAAGAAACCGATCAGTGCAGAAGGGCATTGTCTGGACAGCCACATGCTGATGCTGAGTTTTTCTCAACTACATGCAAAGGCAAGCATAATTCCTTGTTATTTTCCTTCCAGACTTAAGGAAGAATATATTCTACTGAGTACAGATGGACCAGGAAGAAACGTGCTTAAATTCAAGCCCCCAATGTGCTTCAATAAGGAGGATGCAAGATTTGTTGTGGGCACAATTGATAAGCTATTAACAGGTAGTACAAATAAAAACTGCCTTAAAGAGTGTTGCTGTTGGACTGCCTTAAAGTCAATGCTGAGCCTGCGTTTCAGAGGTGCTAAAAGAGCCAAAGATGGTAGACACTGAGCACATAGGAAAATGAATCTTAGTCAATCCAAGTGGAGCCTTCACTTCTGAATTATTCTGGTTTAAAGTTCTCATCAAAACTATTCACTCTACAGATGCACATGCCTTTTAAAATAGCTTTGCCTCTGTGCATTTGACACTTGGGGTTTTATATAACTTCTGCACACTCAGTATTAACTAAGTTAGAAACAAGTTTTTGCACTGTCAGGCGTTTGCTAAATTGTTGCTTCTTCTCTCTCCAGCTATGGAAAAGGAAGATCTGAACCAACAGCAAACATCCACTGGCGCTACCTGAGCAGGTATTTACCTATTAATCTTCTACTATTTAAAAGCCAAGGTTCCTAGGTACAACTTCACAAGCATTGTCACTGGCAGTAGACTAAGAACAAGCATCCTTGGAGCTGCTTTTACTTGAAGTTAGTTTGCAGGAATTTGTGGCAACCCAGAAGCACACACCAGACTTGTGTACATCTGGAACTCAGCCTGACACTTCTACATACATAGTTCATACTCATTTGTTTGAAAGCTAGGTCCACCATGTCCCAGAAAAGCTTACAACCGGAGCATGCTGTGCTTGTCTGGGAAGCTTTAAGAGCGACTGGGTTTAACCCCTGGCATGCAAATGACATGCACATCAAGATGAAAAACAGCTTTTATGCTGCTCAGTGCCTCAAGTCTCTAGGCAGAAGCTGTTCCAGCTGCATAATTACTTCTCAGCAAGTCTCCCCTTAACTGCCCTTGACATCAGGAGCACCGTACATTCTGCATGCCACAATTTGGGAACCTCTACTTATGCTAATAGCTTTATGAAGAGCAATAGAAACAGTATTTTTAATACTACAGCTCCTGTTTTACTTAACATGTGACTTGAAATAGTATTGCCTTCTGTTCTCTTGAGCATTTCTGACTACTTCATAGGATCATTTCACGTACATGGCTGTTACCTCATGCTTAAGCATCAGTTTACCCCTATACTCAGAAGTCTGTGGGTATCAGCAAGACATGAGTCCTGTCAAGTCTTCCAAGCCCCCTAGGTCTTTGTATCTGTTGAGGTCCCTCTATAGCTTGCTTACAGAGAACTTCTACCTGCAATTTATTCTGCCACGCACTCATGAGCACAGTGTACACATTTGCACTGTTAACACCTCAATAACAACACACTTTAGTAGAAGTGCTTCAACCTACTCTGACTAAAACATAACCAACAGTGTTTAAACCAAGTTCCCATCAAAACTCTAGGTATCTAGATGAGAATGTACCCTCATGTATTGTAATCAATGTTATCATGGGTGGCCTCAACAACCACACTAGATTCACAGTGCCATGACCCTGAGCTAAGGAGAAACATGTTTTTAGTTCATTATAATATTAGTATAGCAGGCACAAGAAAAATGTGTTAATATTTTATTTAGCAAGTTAATGGAAAGACATACAAATGATGGTACTACTTATTCTTGAGAACAGAAAGATTACTTAACAGTGCCAGTTTAACTTAAGAGACCATAATGACTTTATGTACTCGTCTGCAATCTAAACTAAGCACAAAAAATGCCTTTATTTTCTACAGGAAACCAAGAAAACAAAAAGCCTCTTACTTAAGTACAGTACTAGTAGGACACTTACATGTAATGTAAGCGAGATGAGGCAATGACCAAGTTATTTAATGATGCTTTTACCAAAACATTTTCTTTCCATAGGTTTCAAACAATGTTCAAGATCATCTACTAAGAAACACTATTCTACTGTAATTATATGCACATTAAACCTTCATCCTAGCATGTCTTAAACCAGATAAGTTACCTTTAACTTGGTTATTTTCAGTTATCTTGTTATTAGTAAAAGCTTTAGGAGAAATAAATTTTGCAAGAGCTTGTTTCAACTCTGGCAGAAGTGTGGAACTGGCTTTTATTTAAAACAGCATATCTAAAAGTGATTATAAAGGAATGTATTTCTAGTAGCTGCTATAAACTATACATTCTAAATTCATGCTCTTTCAGGTTATGACTTTTGCAAATGAAGATGAGCCAATGAGTTCTCTCTTTAAATCTGCTGCTACCTACACAAACACCATTCTAGCTGCCAGTACACCCAGTCCTACCCAGGCTCCTCTAACCAGTTTCAGAACAAGGTCCCTAACAACACTATATTCGACAGTCCCAGTGACCAGATTAAGTCACAAACTTCAGACTCAAATCCATAATATCAAATGCATGAGGAACAGGCTGAGGGCCATGGCTCCCAAACCGGTTCTTACAAAATACTGTCCTCAAGAAATCTCCAAGATTAATAAATTAAGAGTTCATTACAGCCATAAGCAACAACCTTGTGTACAAGCCCTTGCTTTCACCAGACAATTACATGTTGTGTCATAAACTTTTCAGGCAAAGGATATAGGGAAAGCCAGCTTTGCATTTAAGTACCAGTATCCTCAATTTCTGCTTAAGGCCACATCACCTGCCAAGGAAGCATCACCTGAGAACATACTTCCTTCCAACAACACCAGAGAAACAGTCAGCTGACAGACTATTGCTAATACACTGCAGCAGTATGGGCCTGATACTATGCATTCCCCATTGGAGGGCAAACTGTTTGCTAGAAAAATACTCTGCTACCCCTTATTTCATAAGAAAACAAGTTAAAGTACGCAATAAAGCATTTCAGTTTTACATCCTAAGACAGTAATACTTTTAAATACTGTACTCCTTTCAGTTGTATGCAATTTTATTTGCTAGTTGGGCATGAGGTTGCATACTCCAGCTGTAAAGGTGCCAATATCAACCGTCAGATTTAACATCTGATTCATCTTTTTTATGTTCCAGATTTCCACTTAACACCAGGAAAGTCTTATAGACTTGTAAGAGTCTTCAGGACTTCACTATACAGCAAATTTTTCTTTCCAAGGACAGCCAGCAGGGAGCAGCATATTACAGTCCCTGCAGGAACAGCTGCATCCCTGTTTTAAAAAAAAAAAACAACCGGAAAAGGTCACTAGTAACATCTGTTTGTGCCTTGTTTTAATGTCTCCATTTGATTCCACTTCTGGTTCCCATTTATTCAAATAGAATATATAGCAAGAAGAAAATTGTCAGGTTTAGCTCTAAAAAGAAAGATCGAATTGGTTACTTAAAGATTAGCAGTTTACTTTGTGCAGCAGCACTTGCTACTTATAAATTTGAGATTAGAAGAATTCTGCAGCCAGAGACGCCAATCACATCATAGTTATTGCCTTAAAATAGTGGTCAACTAATCAAAAAAGGAGAGCGTATTCAGAGCTGGTCACTCACCTCTTTCAGAAAGAAATGTTTTGTTGTTTTTCTACCCATGACTTTAGTGAAAGTTCTTTTAGCATTTTATGATACAGAAAAAGGCTGCAGGTACTCAGACTTTGCATTGGTAATTTAATGTCTAACCCATCTTTCAAGGCAGGTTATTGGATAACATACAATTAAGAACTTGTAAAAGTCTCAGACTCAGGGCAGCGAACATGAAGGAAGTACAGCCAGCTGCTTGCACAGCTCAACTTCCTCCTGCAATGCTGTCTGGACTCTCAAGCCCTACCTGAAACCTACACCTCTGGCTCCTCCAAGTAGAGGCCTACAATGCAGACACTAAACAGTTATGCTGAGCCTCTGTGCTTGTCTAGAGCATAAGCTGCCAGCACAGCCTCCACAACAGCTGGGGCTTCAGCTCTTTTCTATAACCTCCAGGCAGAAGTGGCTGCAGTTTTTAGCTGCCACTTAACTGCAAGTGAGCACAACTACCAATACAACCTTCTAGTTTTAAGATTAAAAACACTTAAGCACAACTCTTCACCTATCAAGGTACTGCCATGAACTAAGTTCTGGGAACAGGATGCTGGCATTTTACTAATACATAAGCTGAAGAATGGCACAAGACACTAGATTACGCCTTTTTTATTTCAAAAGCTAGGATAGCTTCAATATCCATGTCATGGTGAATCAGAACACATGTAAAATACCTTACAATACATTAGATTCCAAAAAGGTACCAAAAAGTACAGTAAAATTAACACTTCCGTTACAGGAAATGTATGACACAAAAACAATACAAAATAAAAAGGTGGAAAGTGACACTGGTTCCCTAAGATGCATCTCATTCTGTACAACTGGAGTAATGCAGAGTCCATAGTTAACTCCAAGAGGCAGTCCCTAGATGCAGAGCTGCAGCTTTAAGCAGACCCTCAAAATCAGTTTCAGTTTAACCTATTAATAAAATCATTAATTAATATCTTCAGCAAGGCTGAAATTTACACACCACACTGTCTAGACAACTAGTTATCTTTAAGTATTAAACATGTAAAACATTTCCAGGAGCTCTTCCAAGTAAGATGCACATTTAACAGGCCATAGAAATTTATTGTAAAGTTAAATTTGGTACAGAACTGAAGTATCCATCTACAGCATTGTATACAAAACCTATGCAGTCATTTTCCAAAAGAGACCATGCCACTGCATACCTGAATAAGTTTGATCAATATGGCTTGTAGTTATTCTGATGACCACCACGTCTTGGTGTCTTCCCATAATTTGCACTGCCTTGACCTATGAACAAGAGAACAAATGCATTAAACTGCTAATTAGTTACGCTTGCTTATACCCAATACAGTTCTCTTTACTTACTGTAATCATAGCCTGGTCCATATCCATAATACCCATATCCTGAATAATCATAGCCTCCATAGCCACCATAACCTTGCTGATAGCCGTATCCTTGATTCCCATAACCCTGGTTCCAGTAATTGCCATAACCTTGATTCCAATTTTGACTTTGAGCTATAGAAGGGAAAACCATCCACAAAATCCCATTTTAGTACACACAGCTTATTTAGAATGTGTCCATACTAAAGTAGTGCGTGTGGTACTTACCGCCGCCTCTTCCGCCTCTGCCTCTTCCTCCATAGCTACCTCTTCCTCCACCACTACTGAACTGTTGCTGCTGGTAAACTTCTTTTGGCTGTGCTACCTTAATCTCGCACTGAAAAGAAGAAACAGGGATGAGTGTGTATGCTGTTCTTATAGCAGCAGCACCCAACCTAACCAGCCAGGAAAGCCAGAGATCACCCTGGAGACAAAGGAGGTATGTTCGCTGTGCTTCCCATCACATGAGCAGGACTAACACAAACCCAGAAGCATCTGATCTATTGTGCCACCTGGGCAAAGGTAAGTCACTGTCAGCCACTCAAAGCAGGCCACTGTTCCTACCATCAACTTCCCCATGGAAGAGAAAGGTAAGTCATTACTTGCCATACAAAGCAGGCTATTGCTTTCAGAGTATTTTAATACTGCCTATTCTCTGCTATCAAGTCCCCCACGGAATAGGTGCTAAGGCCACCTCAGCATTACCACTGCTCCTGTAGAGGCCCACTATCCTGGCACAACCTCCAAGACAAGGTTGTTGCTGTTGGACCACTCCACCTTAGCTGCACTGAATAAACTAGGCTCTGAGAAATGCACAAGAACAGTTTTCCCGGCAGCCTTTGGTATGTACTGAGCATCTGTGCTGGACTACAGTACATCTACCAAACACATGAAATCATTACTTATCAAATACTAAGAACAGAACTGACACAGAATGGTTGCCCAGAGAAGCTGTGGCTGCCCCATCCCTGGCATTTTTCAAGGCCACGTTGGACGGGGCTTGGAGCAACCCGCTCTAGTGGAAGGTGTCCCTGCCTGGGGCAGTGGGTTGAAACTGAATGAGCTTTAAGGTCTTTCCAACCCAACTCATTCTGTGATTTATGGTGACATTTCCAAGACAGGTTCCCAAGCTGCAGTTCAAACTCAGCCAGCTTCCTAGTTCCTGAATCTGCCCAGGCTGCGATGAAAGCTACTGCTGCTGTGAAACAAAATCCCTGTGATAGCAGCGCCCTAGTAACCCTGGCTTGGAATTGTTCACCACAGCTTTAAGGTAACCTGCTCTTTCTATTATCACTATAACACAAACAAGCCACAGTTATGAGATACAGATGTGTTTTCCACTCTCTTGGCACATGAGCATTCATCTGTCCTGAAAACAAGCTGCTTTTTTGTGTCTTGACAGCTACCAGCTCATTAGGTTTGACAAAGTTTATTCTGTGCTGTGTCAAGACCAGGAAGTGCAGTCTAAGTCAATGTCTCAGTATGACTAGATCTAGTAGGGCTTTCAAGTTCATGTATGGTCACTGACTACGGAGCAAGGGAAAAGGGACACCTCCAGCCAGCACACATCATCTGCCTCTAGTCCTCTTATTAGCTTGACACAAGTCTCTATTAGCTAGTCCCACAGAAGAGCAGTCAGCTGTTCAGAGCATCTCACACCACATTTTACTGTAGTTCACATAACCAGCTGACCAGGTACAAAGTGCCATAAACATGTTTACTCTGCATCCTTGTATCTAGTTTACATGACATGGTTTTGGTTGCAGTGGGGGGCTTCTGACAGAAGACACCAGAATGTGCCCCCATGTCAGACAGAGCCAGTTTCAGCCAGCTGCTTGCAAAGTTAGTGTCTGTAAGCCTTGAATTTAAGCAAGTGCTTTATGCACAGGTATACATCTGTTCAAATGGCTTATACTGCTAGACTGATATGTAACAAGCCACTTTTTCCACATGTACTTAATGTATGCAGTTAGATACTTTACATACAAAAGTCCCTAGAACATAGCAAGTATTAAAGCCACAAGTATTGGCAAAGAACCCTGATAGCCTCTGTGACTGAATTTAGGGCAAAACACCCCCGTTTGTGGCAAATGGTCCTTATAGCAATTTTCGTACCTTGAGATCAGGGGACTACAAAATCCTTTTCAGATTACAGATGCAGTGGTATTTACACTTCATAACTTGGGCAAAAAATTACAAGTCAAGGCTTCTACCTTGCTTCCACTGACGTTATGGAATTTCTTCTCCAAAACCTTCTTCACCGGATCTTCTTCCTTGAAAGTGATGAAGACAAACCCCCTCCTCTTGTTGGTCTTTGGATCCATTGGAAGTTCAATTGCTTCAATCTGAAGACATGAAATACTGTTTTCAGACTTGTATTTTAGCACAACAGTTAAGTACAACAGTTAAGTACATGGCATTTGGGACAGTAAAACTCTTAAGTTTCATATCTATGCATATTATGTAACACCAAGGTTGCAATGTTCTGTCTATACTAATATTTATTTTCAGACCTGAGGCTTCAATTTTGCAGCTCTTAAAACCAATTTTAACCTCTGATAAAATGTTTTAAGACAAGGGTGTCTAATGAGCAATGGAAGCATCTAGATTCCTTACTCTCAAGAAGAGAAGTCTCTGGACCACTTACAGAAGCCTTAATACATTTGATGTTAATCTGCCACTCACAAATCATTAGTAAACTAAACAGCAACTGGAGACTGGATGTTTCAATGTTTAGTAAGATGAGCTTACACACCTCTCCAAACTCTCCAAAGTATTCCCTGATTTTTTCTTCTGTGGCTTCTGGGTTCAGTCCACCAACAAATATTTTCTTAACTGGATCCTTTTTCATTGCCATGGCCTTCTTGGGGTCAATTAGTCGTCCATCTAGCCTGTGTTCTTTCTGTTCCAGAACCTGAAAGATAGTTTGGTATGATTAACTCAAGTTGAAAGGCTTCCCCTAAAAGTTACGAATCTGAAATATGAAGCTTTAATTCACCTTTTCAACACTCCCAGGTTCTTTGAAGAGAATAAATCCAAAGCCTCTGGATCTTCCTGTGTTAGGGTCCATCTTTATTGTGCAGTCAGTAACCTCACCAAATTTGGTGAAGTAATCTTTCAAGTCTTTTTTGCTTGTATCCCAGCTGAGGCCACCAACAAACATCTTCCTGAAATTTCAAAGAGAGGAAAGCTGTTAAGAGTCAGGAAGTACCACAGAAAAGTGCATGCAGCAAGACGCTCACAGTGGTACACACCTCAGCAGCCTTGTCAGAAACAGGACCAACTGTTGAAAGTGGTCCAAAAACTAGTGATACTATGAGAGTGCACAAAGGTGGGTGGGTGTCCTCCTTTATGAGGAAATGACACAATGCACCCTGAGGTTTGTTGCAGGCTACAAGGAACAGCAAAAATTGCCCAAAGTATTCCTTGCCAATAACTTCCATTCTTTCACCAGTATTCTGTTACTTGCATCAAAGCAGTATTGATTTTCAAGTACTGCCAATTGAGTTTCTGAAAGAACCTAGGATCATTCCTACTATTTTGAAAGCACTCACAATAGAATGAGGTACCAAAAGCAAAATACTTGAGCTCTTCTGGGATTTGGACAAATGGTGGTAAAAGTTTTAGTCCTAACAACCACCTGCAAGATTTAAAGCAGGTATCTATGGCCTCCAAGAACAGTCACATAAAACAGATGGGACTTTGGACCTGCCTGAACTACTATGTTGTGCACTTCTTCCTTCTTAGTTATGAATCTAGTTCTATCATCATCAGTATTTATGTAGTATCTCAATTAATCTTTATTCTCATGAGAGGCCAATACAGTACTTCTCTGCCCACCTTCCCCCTCAAAATATCCTCTAAAGCAGCTCAAAGACCTAAACACTACTGAAGTGCAATACAGAAGTGAACAAAACTTAGTCAGCAAGGCTCTTTTGAAATGCTTCACTTCAAATTAAAACATTAATAACATAGCTGTATCTTCTATTTTCAGAGTTTCCAAGGTAACAAACTAAGCTTTTAAAAGCATTCCAGCCTTTTTACCTAACTATAGACTTACAGATTAAAGCAGTTTGTCCTTACTCTGCTTAGAAGCAACCTAGATTTGGCATTAGAAACCAACAGCATTTTAGAAATTAGTCTATGTTTAAAAAAAAGGGGGGGGGGAAGGGTTGGTGTTTATATGTAATTGATTTCCTAGAACCAGGATCCATTTATGTTCAAAAGGCTACATCAGAAAAACACCTATGTCGTTGCTTGGGGTTTCTTTGCCTTTTTTCCCCCTCAAACTGAATGAAACCATATAACCATGTACTCTGTAGGCTAATCAAACTGTGCACACACAACTGTCAAGTGCAGCATGAAACATAAGGTGCAAGTTAAGTCTGTGTGCTCCTTGAGCTGTTACAACAGAGAAAGGCCATACAAAGTTTTACTAAGCCTTTTCTTAACAGGTGAAAGAAAGGTAACTTGACAGATTCCTTCTCATCACACCAGCTTGCTTTCTGACCAAGCACTGCTGCTATAATCTGTACAGCCCAACAGCAGCTTTCCATTCCCTGTCATTATTGACTACACTTACAGAATGATCAAGAGAAATACAATGGTTGTGGGGTGACAGGAATTTGTCTGGAAGCAGCTTTAGCAGCTTTACACCATCAGGTTGGGCTTGTGGTACACACACAGATATTGCCACATGCAAAATTCACCTCTTACCACAGCAATGAATATTACACTTCATAATTTACAGTCCTTTGTTTTGTAATTGGAATGACTGACACCTACATATATTTAAATAACAACACGGACCCTCCGAAATAAATACCAAATTCCTAGCATCTGGTTTGCCCTCCAGGGGCCATACAGACTGGACATTTGCACTCTTAATGTGTAGTTTCTCTTTTCTTCCAGAGAATATCAGTGCAGCTAAACCAACACACATTTCAGCTCTTAACAATACTCAAGAGCTCAGGGTGCTGACATTAGCCTTGGACAGCTCTTGTTCTAGCACATGGATTTGTGGTTGAAATGGTCACTTCCTATGTAAGAAACAGTACTGTTCACTTTTCGGGGCACAACACAAAAAAGTAAATAGTACTGGCACAGAGCTTAAAGATTTGTTTCTCAATCCTTCCAGTGTCTGCAAAAGGTACATCCGGCCCTAGCTTATAGGAAACTTGTGCAAGTTTTATTCCTTCCCTTACAGCCAACATCTATTACACTACTGCTGCTTCAGCTCCCTGTAGAACCTGAGGGATCTGACCCACTGGTTCATAGCCCTGGGATAACAAAGGCAGTTCCAGTTAAATAGGTGGGGTAGCTTGAATAACAAAGACCCCCTCGACAAACACGAAGGTGATTTTCAAGCCAAGCACATACACTCACGAACAGACCAACTAGAGTAGGAAAGAATACACAAGGATGCCTCTACCAAAACACAGCAAAGCTACACTGACTCCTCCAGGAATTGCTTGCAAGAGATAAGCCGTTTTCTGACAACGCTGCAAATAAGTACACCAAAATAGCTCTTGCTGGTTTAAATACACCGCGCGTCGTCTCCATCGTGTAATTTTTCCCTTCCTCCAAAAATACTTAGCTTATCCCGACCGGCTTCCAAAGCCAGGATTAAATTTTTTATATGTATTACACACAACACTCACATCGAGGCCGGCAGCGATCAGCCATGCAGCCTCCATAAAGTTTGAACCAGCACACCCCCCCCACACCGACAGAAAGCAACTCCTTCCATCCGCTCCTTTCGTTAAAAAGGGAAAGGCGGAGGAAAACGCGGGAGGCGACGCGAGCGGAGGTAAATCCTCTTCCATTTTACAGCGTGAGACGGCAACAAACCCGCTCCCCGCCCCTCCCCCAGCCACCACATGGCGCCAACAAAAGGCAGCTCCAGAACAAAGGAAGCGCTGGTGCTGCAGGGACGCCGGCTCACCGCCCGCCGATCCCTCCGCAGCGGGGCCGCCCGCCGCCCTCCCCCGCCGGGCGGAGCGGGGCCCAGGGCTGCGGGGCCGCGCCAGCCGCCTCGCTTCCGCTCCCAACCCTGGGCCCCGCCGGGGCCTAGCGGCCGCGCTCCACCGCCGCACATGGCGCCTGCGGGGGAAGCGGGGAGGCGCGGCCTGCTCCCGCCTCAGCGCGCCGCGGGCGGCGCGGCGCTTACCCCGCATCCTCCTCGTTCTTGCTGGCGTTGATCTGGTCGCCTTCTGCTCCATTCTGGCTGGCGGCCGTCCCCGCTGTTCCCGCTGCCGGTCCGGCTCCCGCTGCCGCCGTTCCCGCCGTCGCTGCTGCTGCCGCGCCCGCCGCCGCCGCCGCCGGAGCCCCGCCGGTTTCGGCCTGCTGCTCTCCAGCGTTCTCGGCCGCTTCGTGCCCGTTCTGGGTGGCACCGGCCGCCAACTGCTGCTCCGCTTCGGACATGCTGCCCCGTCCGCAGAGGCGAGAGGGACGACAGGCGCCTGCAAGAGAGGAAGGCGGCCCGCGGGTCAGCCAGGAGCTCCCCCCACCGCGCCGGTCTGATCCGGTCCGGTCCCGCCCCTCCCCCTCCCGCCGCCATCCCGTCCGTACTCACTTTAAAACCCGCTCGCAGTAAAATCCGGTCCGGCCGGGATCGGTTTAAAACCCGCTCTCGCACTGGGGCTGACACCGTCCCCGCGGCGCTCGGCTGCTCCGCACCGGCCGCCCCGCCGCCGCCTCCTCCCCTCAGACACGTACTCTCCAGCCCGGAGCCGTAACGCGTGGCCGCCTTTATACCGCCGGAGCCTCAGCCACACCGCAATAAGCCGCTTCCTCGTTGGTGACCGCCGCCTATCTGTCACGGCGTTCGGCGCTTCCTACTGGCTGTGCCGCGGGAGGTGGGCGGGGCGAGGCGAACGGCGGCCCGCGGGACTGGGCTGAGGGCAGGCGAGGTGCGCGGGGGCCGTTCGCCGGCGCTGAGGCGGCGGTCGCGGCCGTTGTGGGGAGGAGCAGCGCGGTCCATCGGGCCCTCGCCGCCGGGCAGCCCCGCCCCGGCAGCCGCCGTCCCTTGCCCCCGCATCGCCCTGCTGAACGTTGCCGTGCCCGTGAGGCGCTTCACGAACACCACACCCGTGACAGGGGGAAAGCACAACCGGTGAGGTGCAGTGCCTGGGCTATAGCCGGAGTCTGCCGCGCTACCTCGGTTCAGTCCCGCCGCACCACAGCCCGGCCCTCGGGTCCCGCGCGGTGAAGTTGCGGAAACACGGCTGTGAGTTGAGCGCGGTGTTTACTTGCAGTGGTTCAGCGCAAGGTGTGGTACGTACACTGAGTCAGTTACTCCAGTGTGAGAGGTTTACTTAGTGCTTCCCGCTCGGCTGGTTTTGCAACCGAGAGGGCCAGAATTTTGTTATTTTTTAATGGAAACTTAGGTTTGGATATTACATAGCTCCAGAGCTGGTGCCCTGAGTGTGCCGAGGCCTTCGTTCCTTGTGCCCAGAGATAGATCAGCCTTGTTGGCAAAGTTGTGCGTGAAGAGTGCAGAAAGCGACTGCTCGTAATCATACTTTGAATTCTCATACAGTACGTGTGCCTAATACCCTGTTTGTCCATGTCAAAGGCGCAGAGTTTGGCTTTTGGACAGACAGCCAGAGCTCACTGACACATCCTTAAAGTTAAGCTCTTTGCTTGTGGGCAAAAAGTAACCATTACCTGACTTTGTGTGGTAATGAATATATGTGGTAATGATGCATATAAATATGTGCATCATTACTTGCTTGCTCCACCCTCTGTCAAATATCTCCTCTGGCTCAACTTCCATATTTCATCTGCTAGTGCAAGTTAGAAAGGGTGCACATAGCTACTTGTGAATAAAATAAAGTGTCAATACATTTTGTTGTTAAGTCTAGGCCTAGGATCCAGGCTGTCCTTCAGTGAACTGCCTTTAGAGCGCTCTATCCTCTCCAGGATTCATTTGCTGAAGTAGAAACTTGGTCAAACAGGGGACATGAGGTTTGATTTTGTAAGCTTTTTATCACTACAATAAGCAGAGCATTAAAGATGAGCATAAAAGCAACAGGATAAGGATCTGAACCTCCCTTCTTTCTTTAATAAAACATTCCATTGCTTCAGACCCTAAGCCAGAGCTCTGAAGGGGAAGTGGGGAGAAAACCAGAAATTGTTCTTAGTGTTGGGAGGTGGAATAAAAAATAGCCCCTCAATACAATAGCCAATTTCAAACCACTCTCACTTAGTGCTTGCCACAAGCATTACTTTTATCTGGTCCAAGCTCAGCTTTCTGCTTTGATACCCATGCACATCAGCACCAAGACTTGGATTGTATTTGTTAGTGGAATTACAGCTGATTCTCTTACAGTACCTGGATTTTAAATCCTTATCCATAAGGGCTATTTGCTTCTGTAAATCTTCCCCCCACACCACCTTTTTACTGCTCACAAGTGAAAAACTATAATAGCAATTTAATGCCCAACAATACATGAGCCTGGTGTGACACATGTGATGTATGAACCAGATGCTGTATCCATAATGGATGTTAATTTGAAAGTAATCCTGCACACTTTCAGCCCAAGCTACAACAGTGCAGAACTTTAGAGCCTGGTCTGCCGACAGGGACAGGGTATGCTATGGACAAGCTCTACAACAAGCTCTTCAGGCTAATGTATGAGGTCAGGTCTAGTAAAGACAGTACAAAGAACACCTAACCAGTACAGCTGATAATTGTAATGTCTGTAGGATGAGGCATATATGTTATCTGATAAAGATACTCATCTTTATGAGGATGCATTTTAAATTGTTTTTCTTGCATTGAACTTTAAATAAAATGTTAAAGGCAAAGAAATTTTTCTAAGGTAGTCTTTAGCCTAATTTATACCATCTCAGAGGAACTTACCCCGCAACCAGTGAGAGAACTTATGATATTTGAGGCAGCTTTGGCTGAAACTGTAAACCTATCAGGTCTGTACCAAAAAGGTAAAGTTTGTGATGAAAACTGAGCTACTGTCTGTCAGCTGGCTGTATTCATTTACACAGTGCTGTTAGCTGATTCAGTTGGAAAATGCCACGCTTTTGCTTAAGTCACTACAAGGAATCTAAGGTCAAACTGATATTTGCAGGTTGCTGTAACTGAGCTGGATGAAGCAGTAAATGCTACCACTCTTGTGTGCTGTCCACCTTCTTTCTGCAGGTTTTTATGTATGCAGCAGAGTCAGCTGACTGCAAAACACATCTGCAATGAAGTTAAAAGCTTATAGACCAGCACCTGAGATTAAACTTGGCGGCAGTTGGTATGAGTCTGTCATGTAAGACTAGGCTCTGCTGATGGGTGTAACCTGAGTGCTTTTGATGATCTCTTTATTACTTAATTCCCCTGCAAGATTCACAGCCCCAAACAGCTCCTTTGTATTTCTTCAACCTGCCTCCCCTTTCAGAGCCTTTGCACTGGTCCTCTAGCACGTTATCCTTTTCCTGCTTTCTTTAAAGATGTACTCCTTTCCAACTGCCCATTTCTCCTGGTCAGGTACCTCTCAATCTCTCAAGTTGGCAATTCCAAACAGCAGTTCCTAGGGCTCTCTGTGATTCCCAGCAGCCCCATTGCAGTAGCTGTTTGATGCCTTCTATGTCCCATAGCTAACAGCACAATATCAGAGTAGCTGTAGACTGGCTAATCAGCCTGGTTCAAAAACTGTGACTGGCGTGAGTGACAAGGTAGACATGGAAGACTGAGAAACTCGAGAATATGCATTAGGATTAGAATTTGTCTCTCCAGGCCCCATCATGCCACTGGCAACTTTAAACAGTTCCTCTGGGTTGTACTTGGGTTCTGGCCTTGCATTTTACTCCCCACTCAAAGCCTGTGGTTAATCAAAGCAAAATGCACACATACCTGCTCGGGTGGTAATTCTCCTTACATGACACATTTACTGCTGAGAAAAAAGCTATCGTTCTGTCTGCCATTTTTTTAATCCTGTAATTGCTATGATTATTCATGGTTTTGACTGAAATTCAATTGAATTTTACTTGTGTATGGTCAGGTCACAGGCTGCTGACCATATACCAAATGCCATGCTATAGGAAGCTTCTGCCTGAGATAGTCTTTATGCACAGTATAAATAAATGTTATTAATAACTATGCAAGTAAGCCCATTGATTTTAATGGTGCAGCTGAAAGTAAGAAAATAAGAATGGCAAAAAGGATGCTTTTTTAAGATGAGGAGAAGATGCTTTTAAGGAAGCACTGACAATATAACTTAGGAAACAAATAACCATATTTAACTGATTGTCTCTTGCAATTTTCCAAATAAAAGGGTGTTATTGGTTTATTCACACATTCATTTATTCATTGTGGATAGTATCACACTGAATACTTATCTCTGAGCTTAGTGGCCTCAGGGATAATCCAAGCTAGTATTATGTTAAACATTATGTGGAACAGTGAAAGAGCCAATGCGTGCAATTGTTGCTGTTCCAAAAGGTTAGGTAAACCCCTAATACCTACATGCAATATCTATACAGAATGCCTATATACAGGTGAGGAGGAGCTTTGTAGAAAATCAGTTGGAAATGCTAACCTCTATAGGTGTTCAGCAAGAGCTGAACCTGTGCAATGAGGCGGGATAAAGCAGGAGAGTCTGTTTGAAAGTGCAGTAGTGGGATTCAGTTGCACAGGCTGGCAGGAAATAGCCTTTCAGTGTGAAACAAAAGGTACCTGGGACCAGATCAGCGTGTGAATGGGCTTGCAATTGAAGAGCTACAGTTTTGTGTGTGATAGAGCAGACTGGCTCTGGAAAGGTGTGGAGAACTAACACTGGAAAAATACGAAAATGGTGTTGCAGAGCATTCTGAGCAGAAGCAAATGCTTTACCTGTTGAGGCCAGAGAAAAGGATGTCAACAATAACTGAGATGAGGAGAGCTGGAGCGGGATTCCCAGTCACATCAATAAAAACAAAGATTGTGCCCTGGTTGAGATCCCCACAGCAGTTCAGAGCAATCTGAGCTGAAACAACACGCTCCTGGCTGTCAGTTTCTACCTGCTCCTTTGCACAGTGGGCTGTAAAATAGCTCAGTAGAGCAGTGGTTGGTTTACAGAGAGAGGGTTTGTTTTACATATGCTCACTGCCAAACTTTGTATTGCAATGGAGACACCTGAAGTTTGAATGGAGGCAGTAACACCTGTATTTGTGCATCAGGATGTTGAACTGTGAGCTAGAAGGGAGGAGAGACAGGATCCGTGCTCACCACTGCTCTTGCAGAAAACGGAAGAAAACGTAAAGTACTGACAAGCCAAGCTGAAACTGTCACTGGAGAAGCAATAGGTGAGAATAACTGTAAAAGCGAAGATCAGACATGAGCTGGCTATGCTAAATGTGACTGAAGGCCAAAGAATAGATTGGTTTAAGATGGGTTGAGAAGCTTTCTGATGACAGGAGGAAGCAACACCAATTTTAAGGGGATTTAGGGTAGAACCAGACAAGAGATGCGACTGGAAGACTTGTAAAAGTGAGCTGACAGGAGGCACTTATCCCGAAGGCTTGCATTTGGTTTCTCTTTGCTTTCTCTTCTTAATATGTAAAAGAGACCAGCATATCTGTGTGGGTGCTGGGGGGTCAGAGCAGACCCAATGACTAAAGCTGTGAACAAATGGAAGAGTGGGTGTGAGGAAAATCAGGAAATGAAACAAGTTGAGGTTAATAAGGCAAGTGATGGAGTTACAGAAGATGTGTAGATAATATTATTGCCACTTAGAGACTTGTAGAAAGGGGAAGCATCAAGAGAGTAGTTTGTTAATTTTAACTTTAAAGAAGATGGTGCAATAGCAAGTAGAGGGGAGCAGAAAGGGAGGCTTGCCAAGGGTTAGTCAGCAGCAATGCAAAGCTAGCTAGGAATACAGGAGGGCAGATAAGCTGCAGTAGAATTGCGTAGCTGTAAGAAGGCAGAAATGGAAGAGTGAGCTGGCTTGCAGGAGAGGAAGTTTGCTTGATGACAGGGTTTCCACCAGAGACACTTAGCACTGCAAAAGCAAGGATGGATGAAGCAAGTGCTGAAGGTAAGCTGGTGCTGTGGGTGTTACAGTTTATCACCAGAGACAGAAGCAAGGAAGTCAGTGGTGGATTAAAGTTGTGTGTGGTAAATGTATAGCTAATAAATTGCTGTTAAAGCACATACATTCTTCTGTACTTAATGTCAAAATGCACGTAAAGCTAAAGGACATGCAAGCTGCATTTTTAATCAATGCAACGAGTTTGTATTGCTTCTTTAGCTTTTCTTCACTCTTGTTATTTTCATCATTCTGTTTTTCTGCCCTTTTTCACCAGTCTACCAGACATTAGTTTATCCTCCTTGTTGCAGTGTTGGAGTAGAAAGCTCTGGAATAGTATTTCTCCTTCGAAAGTTACTTATCTGTTGTTACTTGACTGCAAATGCACCTGCAGCCACAATCTTTCAGTGTTGTTATATTCCACACCAGCTAAAAATAAGTGAGACAACCAAGGCTGGTTAAACAGCTTAACAGATAAGATACAGCAGCAAAGCTATGCCCTACAAAGTATTCAGAACCGTAATGGTTCATTTCATTGTCAGGATAATTTTACCCTTTATTTTATTGTTTCTTTTCTTAAAAGCACACCCCTGTCCTGCAGATGTTAGGGAAGATGCCTCAGGCCAGCATTTGAGTTACACAAACATGTTTTCAAGCACTATGAAGATAATAAAAACAAGATAAGGATACTAACACAGGGTTGTAAAGTCAGGTTTATGGAATCCGAGGCTTTAGAAGAGCCCTTTGAGATTCTACTACTGTAAAAGGATGTGTCGTTGTTAGGGAACACATGAGGGTATTTTCTCTTAACATGCGGGGCCACTTTAAATTTGCAAGTCTGCATCATTAAGCCGTCGTGGGAAGCGAAGCAGGAGGAAACCGGGAGTAATTGGCTGCAGCTCCAGATGCAGCCGCCCGCTCATTGGAGAGCCGAGGATTCTCCGAGGTACTAAAATAGACAATCTCCGCCCTCCAGAAATGCTGCTGGAAACAGCAAGGAGCAGAACCTCGGACACAGAGTGAGTGAGGGCCTGTGGTGGGGGCAGAGCGTGCAGGAGGCTGCGCCCGGCCGAGCTGCAGCGCCCAAGGACACAGAGATTGATTTCTTAGCTTGGTTAGCTGAATAAAGCATGCCCGCAATAAAGAAACTGCAGGAGATAGACAATATCAGTGTTTTACACGGATATTAAATTCAACATTTCTTATGTAATCACAATTCTGCAGCATTCATCCAGGCTGAGGAAGCCTCTGAATCAAAATCCAAGCTGTCAGGCTGGCACTCATAGACTTTGAAACCAAACAGCCTTCCTAAATGAACTCTGAACTAAACTAAAACAAAATGGTGAGCTCTTTCCATCACCTTTTTGTTCAATATTTTTAAATATTATCCATTACCTCTGTGTCCTTGCAGTGTTTATGTCTTCAAATTCCATACGGGACAAGGTATCCCTGTTGAAGAAACACCAAGTGCCTGTATCAGTGAACAAAGTCTGCATCTGAATTACTCCATCTTGTGCCCTCAGGACCTCTATTTTGTTTTTTAAGGTATGCGAATAAAAACTTCAGCCTTTGTATTTCAAACATATTCCAAAATGGAATATGCAAGGAAATAGTTTTTTTTCCAAACTGGCTGCAAGGAAACTGTTTTTACATTATTTACATTACTCATTAAGAAGATGAAGGCAAAGTGGATTCTTCTTACACTATGAACAGCGTTTGCTATTTCCTCTGCTAACCAGGGTGCAGCGTCAGCATCTGTGGCTCTTAAAGTGAGGGGGTTTTGAGGTTTTCTCCGTTACTTTCAGTCTGAGTTCAGTAAAACTTGAAGCCTATGTACTTGTGTTTATCGGTGAACTTGTGTTTCATTGGTGAACTTGAGTGCAGCCGCAGGCCGGAGGTGTCGGGAGCACCTTGGACCCCTCAACATGTGATAAACGGGCACTAAGGGGATGAGGAGGAGCAGGGTGCAGGGCGAGCTCAGCAGTTATCGGTGCCGCCGCACGCCCCATAGCGCAGGGCCAGCTGGCCTGTGTTCAGCCCTGGGGCTGGGGGTACCTCTGCACCCAGCGCTGGGGATTCCTGGCCACGGGCTTGGCCATGGCATGGATGAGCACATTGGGTGTGCGGTGACTGCACTGTAATTACTCCAGGTAGGAGCAGCCCTGGAGAGCTAGGGAAATAGGGAGTGTTCTGGGAGCAAACATTGGCACAGTGGTGGTGGCGGCGGGGAAAAATCCACAGGAGCCAAGATTCCCTAGCACCATGGTTCACCTCATTATGGTTAGCCTGGGAAACAGCAACTGTTTCTTACTTATTATGTGTTTGTTTTTGTGGATAAACACACAGAGAAACCGATAAAAAACACTGAAAAACAACATTGGAGAGCTATAGATTCAGGTTAGCGTGTCTGCTGTGCCAGAAGGCTGCATGCTCTACGCTGATTCTGCTGGTGTCAATCAGGCATTTAAACAGGAAACCTCAGGCACGCTCCTGCAATAAATATTAATATTTAAATACCCCGAAGAAGGCCTTGTGTGCGCATTCTTCAACACAAAGCACTACCTCAGGTTATGAACGCTTGCTGTGAGACTCCCTCAGCAGCCCTGAGTGTGAGGTAAAACCAACATAAAGCTTTGTCAAAATAGAGAAATACGGCTTTCATAGCTCTCCCGCTGCTCCCGTCCTTATTCCCGTGTCCCACAAGGTGCCCATGAACACGTAGATGTTATCTGCCCTAGGGCGGCTGCCTCCTGCTGCCAGCTCCCCGGCCGCCATCTTGGGTCCTCCCCCTGCCCGGCGCGCAGCCGAGGGGCGCGGAGGCCATCTTGTGGCCGCTCCGGCGCCGGTCCCGCCGTCGCCTAGCAACGGCGGCGGAGCGGAAGGTGCGTGGCATGGCCGGGTTAGGCCCGGTGCGGGGACGGAGTGGGCGGAGAGGGGTGTGCGGGGAGGAGGGTCTCTGCTGCGGTCTGTGCCGCCGGTGCCAGTGCGCTCCCAGCGCTCCGCGTGCGGGTGCTTTCAGCCCTTTCGCAGGTAAAGGCAGCCCCGCGGTCCTGTGCTCCTCTCTCTGTCTCTTTCCTCCCCGATGGAGGCTGCAGTCTGTTCAGGTTTGAAAGAGAACGGGGGGGGGGGGGGGTGTGTGTGTGTGTGTCTCAAAAGTACAGGTACAGGAAAGATCGACCCGACAGAGCGGTTTAACTGAGTAATTACATCGGTTTCTGCAGCAGGGAGCCAGCGGTTGGTTGTGTGCCTGTGGGGTGCAGGTGGGAAGAGGTGTGGGGCTGGGAGCATGGAAGCAGGGGAAAGAGGAGGTCGCAAAGTGCTCACAGGTCCGTAGAGAGCCCATCTGCACTAGTTCTGCTGATCGCAGAACAATTCCGTATGCTAATAGCTTGCTAATGGCCTCAGTTAGAAAACTGGAATTTGAGTCCATAAATATAGGAATTAAATAACAGTTAAGTACCCTGGGGCTTACAGATATACTCGCTCTGGATAGTAGATCCCACACCAACCTGCACGCAAGAGAACACACATTTGGGGTTGGAACACACAGTGGATGGGGATGTGCACAGCAAGGTGTGTGATAACACTTCTCTATCTCATGTATTGTCCTAGTGAAGTGTTACAACAGTTTACATCTTATAATTTACACTGAATATATAATATATAACTATAATCACACTGAACTTTTGGCTTCTTTTACACAAAGTGCTTCCGCACTGAGAAATGGGAGTGGGAACTACAGAGTGCTAACTAATAAAGAGTAAACCTCACGTGGCTTTTGTGGCATGGGGGTGACCCTCTCTGCTGTTACACAGTGAAACTCCAAATCTCCTGACCTGGTGTCGTTGCAGCATGAAAGGGGCACATGAAGTCCAATTTAGAAGCAGAGATGCAGATGTTAATGCCCGAACCTCAGATTTTTGTGGAAAGAACTCTGGCTCTCATCAAACCAGATGTTGCTCATAAAGAAGAAGAAATAGAGGATATCATTCTCAGGTCGGGATTCACGATCCTTCAGGTAACACGCTCTAGAGAAAATGACTGCACTTTGTAAGTCAGAACAAAACTTCAGCAGTTAAGCAGGTAATTAAAAATGAACTCATATTTTTCACATCATCAACCACTGCTGCCAGATTCCATTTTACTGGCTCATGGAGTGGGACAGACCACCCCGATGTTTTTGCTGACACAGAAAACACAGACTTTGTCCACAAACTCGGCTCTAGCAAACACACAGCAGAGATGTGGGCTCTCCGAAGCAGAGCGTATGGTGGGTTTGCAAGTGGGTACTTGGAGCACTGATGGATGTAGCCGCTGGCCGGGTGCGGTGTGACCACTCTGTGTCACTGTTCCCGTGTACGTGTCCCGTATGGCCCAAGCCCGGGCTGCGCTGCCCGCTTGCCGGCCCGGCGGGGCTCGGCAGTGCCGACCGCGGGCACTGCCCGCCCGGGCGGGCCGCTGGAGGGCGCTGTGCCCCCGCGTCTGCCGCCAGCCTCGCCCGTCCCTGCCCGCAGCCGCACCGTCTTTTCCCCTTCCTTTTTCCCTTCTTTTTGCTTTTCCCCTTTTTTTTTGCCCGTCTTTTTTCCCTTTTTTTACCTTTTTTCCCATCTTTTTTCCTTCTTTTTTCCCCTTTTTCCCCTTCTTTTTCTCTTTTTTCCTTTCTTTTTCCTTTTTGTTGCACCCCCTTTTCCCCATTTTTTTCCATTTTTTTCTTATTCTTTTCCTTCATTTTTTGCCATTTTTCTCTTTTTTCCCCTCCCTTTCTTTCCTTCCTTCTCCCCTTCCTTTCCCCTCCCTTCTGCCTCACCCCTTTTTCCTTTTCCCCCTCCTTTCCCACCTTCCTTTCTTTTCCCTGGAAATGCAGTATTTTTTCTTATTCTTGCAAATTCCCCTTTCCCATATTTGTTCTTTTTTAATTTCTTCACTTATTTACTTATACAAAACATAAGACAAGAAAAAAGAGATTTTTTTTTTTAATGACAAGGTGTTTATAGCATCTTCTGACGTCTGCAGTGACTTTTGGCATCAAAGTCATTAGGAGTCAGAATTTGTGGTGCTCTTGTGCTGCACAAGTTCAGGCTCAAGAATGAACTTCACAATAATTCTCTTAATTCTCTCTTCTTGACTGCCGTGTGCTTTCTGATAACCTCCCAAACCTAGTCCTGGTCCTAATCCTGGCCACATGTGGGTAGGCAGCTATTGTGAGACTCAGAAAGCCTGAAAAATAGAACAATTGCATAATTACCAGTGTGGGCAGAAGAGAAAATGGTTTAAAAGTAGAACATTGCGCTGGAGCAGGCAAATAATTAAATCCTGCCCTTGTGATGCTCTTCACTTTTTCTATACGGTGCCCTGACTGTGCTTTAAGTCATCCAACAGTTATAAAATGCTGTAGTTTGCGTAGGCTAAAAATACACCTTATTCAAGCGGCCTCTTTGGCTGCTTAATTTACTTGGACAACTCTTGCTCTTTGTTACTCTATGTCTTGAAGAGGATCAGATCTTGGAGAATCAAATTAGGCTGGGAAATGGCTCTGTGTCTGTTCTCCTGCACTTGAAGGTGTGACACAGTACAGGGCTGTATCTGAGGTAGCAAGCTGTCTTCATTTAGCAAGCCTTTGTTAATTCATTGTTTCTCTTTTCTACTTTCTAGAAACGGAAGCTGCAGTTAAGCCCAGAGCAATGCAGCAACTTTTATGCAGACCAGTATGGAAAAATGTTTTTTCCTAATTTAACAGCCTATATGAGTTCTGGACCAATAGTTGCTATGGCTCTTGCCAGATATCGTGCGGTCTCATACTGGAAGGAATTGCTTGGACCATCGAACAGCATAAGAGCTAAGAGAACTCACCCCCATAGGTAACTCCTGGATTGGCCTTGGGAAGCCAGCAGGATCTTGTAATTCTCTCAACTGAGACTAGAATTCCTCTCCTTTTTGTTTTTATGTTAGAGATACAGATTTGGAGTGACTTCAAACTCAGCTTTTCACCTTTGTTCTTTAGTATGCAAAGTTCACCCATTTAATGGGGAATGCTGAGTGCATAAACATATATTTTAGATAGCTACTTATTTTGTTTAAAGCCAAGATCAAGCCAATGCCGTGTTAATTAGTCCGTATACATTGATTTTATATGCTTCTGGCAGGGATTTGCAGTTGTCTACCGAGCAGTTACTTTTCTTGTTCTTAGCTTAAGAGCAATCTATGGGACCGATGACCTGAGGAATGGGCTTCATGGCAGTCGCAGCATTTCCACAGCAGAAAGAGAACTCAGATTCATGTTTCCAGAAGGTAAAACGGTACAAATAATACACTGCCAGTCTTTGGAGGATAGTGTCCTTCCCTGTTACAACTTGCCTCTGCCCAGACTCTAGGTACAATTGGATTTAGAAGAGGTTGGGCTTGTTTGCTTTATGAGAATGTGAGTCTTTATGCACAAGCTTTTCCGCTAAGGAAAGGCATACTAAAACATATCTGAAGAGCCATTGTAGTTACAGGGATGGCTTCTACTTTTCAAACTGTGGTCTGGGAAGTGGAGCAAAGCTGGTAAATGAGAGGAAAGGGGAAGCTCTTACACTCTAGGACATGCTTGTGGCATCCCCCCAGGGATGTCTGTTGGCTTGAAAATGACTCTTCTTGGGCTCAGGCTGAGTAATTCCTGTTCAACAGCAGCTGGATGCCCTCATAGTGCAATTCCAAAGTTAATTTGGAATTGCCAGAGAAATGTGTCATAAAACCTAAAAGGGCTGGGAGAGGATCTCTTGTTTGTAATGTAGGAGTTGAATGATGGCTTTTCTGTTTGGCAGAAACATACAGGGGAAACTCCTAGAAAAAACTTGGGGTTTTGTCAAAGTGTATCAGTTTAATAAAAGGTGTTACACTTCCCTACAAACTTTACCATTGTAACCCATGTCTCTTCTCCTCACCCTAGTCACAAAGCAGGACTTCAGGTGAGATTTTTAGGAGTCTTCAGAAACCAGCTTCACGCTCAAAGAAGGAAATAACTAAACATGGGATATACTGTTTCTCTCCTATCCCCAATGCATCTTCAAGGATAGAGGTTTTCCCCAGATGACCTGATTTCCTCCCCTTTCATAATCGGCTATAATTAGTAAGATTACCTCAGGGACATTGTAAAGGGGTTTAGGCAGTTTCTTCGCAGTTTGTTGTGGGAGAAGCTATAAAAACCATTACGTATTATTAACTTATTAAGGAAAACAGAAGCCTGCATATAAACAACCTTTAAAAGAATGCCTTTTTTAATCACTCTACAAGCTGCTTCCCAACACCTGTGGTTGCTCCTTACAGTGATCATGGAGCCAATTCCAACTGGACAGAGAGCCAGGGATTACTTGAACCTTTTTGTAAAGCCCACATTACTAGCTGGGCTCACTGCACTGTGTAAAGAGAAGCCAGCAGACCCAATGGTATGTACAGTAAATCAGTGTTGTGCTGTATGCTTTTTGATACACCTACTTTGTGTTAGGAAAGTCCCTGCATATAGGAAAGCTATTCTTTTGTGCTGGTTTAGCTACCTGCTAATGAGCTAATCAATTAACATTTGTCTTTCAAGACATTGATTGGTTTGTTAACAGCTGAAGTGAGGGCCAGCACTAAAAGAAATCAGCCTTATGAAGCAATGGGGAGAGGGGGTTTGGGTGATTTCTGTAGAGCTCTTTCTAACATGTAGTTGTTACAGGTGGCTGGAAAGGTAAGCATGTATATAATGCCACATAGAAGTTTTTGCTTAATTTACTGTTTCTGAGGTGAGGTTGAGATGAAATAACTCTCATATAGTAGGTACTAAGTGAGATTAGATGCTAGTCACACCGGTAGTAGTTACACAGCTGAGTAATAAACTATGGAGTTCTCAGCAAGGCTTATCTATATTGCATCATTGTGCTTATTTAATGTTAATCCTTCATTAGAATAACCTATTATTTTGACTATTTATAACTTGTATGTATGTATTATATGCAGCATTGATTAGCGTTTACTTGAGTTGCTCCACAGTTCCACATGAAAATGAATTATGATTCTTTGAAGTGAAACCCATCTCGTGTAGTCAACCTGACCTACAAAAAACTCTTCAGTCTTCTTGTGACCCCTTTCCAGTTATCAGTCTGATGCATCTTGCCCCCCTCTCACATATTATTCCTTTTAACCATGGATATAACTCAAATTACAGTTCTTAGTGGAAAGGCTAGAGTTAATTTCCTGTTGTTTTGGTGGTGTTTGGTATTTTTATCAATCCCTAAACAAAGTTAGCTTTCTTTCATCTGGAAAAATATGGTAAATGGTTTTTTTGTTCTTAAAGTTCAAGTCATTCACACTTGTGCATCATTAGGAATGTAGATGACTCCACAGTGTGACAACTTACTGGCAGTTGTGGTGGATTCTAGTTCATTATCAGGTTTTTAATCAACATTGCATTTTTTACAAGATACATTTCAGAAGACAAGCCTGAAAAATAATTCAGGGGTGTTTCTGTGTGATATACACGAGGTCAAATTAAATGTACTTTGTTCCAGCTTTGTAACCTGTTCACTTGATCTGGACGTCTGGCAGTGTTGCCGTAGAAATCTATAAAGCGAGATGAAGTCTTTTCATCCATCCATCCCTTTGCCCAAAGGCCAGACCGGTTGTAGCTGAGTTTGGGGTGATTTATTTTTTTTACCACCAAATAGTCTTTCTAAGGGCTTTTGGGCTTCTGTGTTTGTACCTGGTAATAAAAGGAGAGCATTGCTTACCTTACTGGTCTACTATCCTATCAGTTCTTCCACTTCACAGTAAGCTATGAAGTAGCATTCCAGAAACTAATCGTCAACAGCCTTGTGAAGTAAATAAGGATGCGTTAAAAACTTCTCTTTACAAGTGGAGAAATGGAGGTAAAAGATTATTTTGCCTAAGGCCAGGCCAGGAGTGGCAGATGAAATTAGGCCATTCCTGCCTTGCTCATTCTTAGGTAAGTTCAATGTGATGAAGAGCTTAAAAGATGAATTTCAAGAAGTAACCATGTTTGGGATCTATTATTTTTAGATACTATAAGGTGATTTCGGTGCGAAAGACTGTCACTTTTAATTAATTAATTACTAGCTAAAGTATCTCTAAGTTTTGTCAGGAGTAGTATTTCTTTAAGCAGTTTCATCATGCATATTGTACAGCCTCAGTCCAAAATAGAGTTGACCAGGTTATTTGAAGTACGGATCACATGTTCTTATACATACACAAAGATAGACGTTGCCAGAAGTTTTCTAAAGGTCAGTGTGAATTGTTCAAAAGCAATATAAGCTGTGAGGATTTAAAAGAACACTTTGAAACATCGGGTTATTTTGTGCGTCCATTTTTCCTGTAAAATCTGAATTTCACAGCATGGCAGGAGAGCCTCTGGATCAGGTTTCAAATAATGCTTTTAATATTCTCCCATACGCTTAACAGAAAACAGCAGAACACTGAAAGCGTTTGGGGTTTTGTTCCGCAGATCTGGCTTGCTGACTGGCTGATTTTACACAATCCTAACAAACCCAGGCTACAGCATCATGACACTGAGAAGAAGCATCAGGGGTGAGAGCGCAATGGAAACCACCTTAAGCATTCCAAGTTCCAGATCTATATTGTCATTTTCAGTGTATCCCTTGGCTATGTAATCAATATTATCTGAAGTTAATGTTGCTGTCATGACTGCTCATATCTTCATGGAATAAATAACCTTACACTTAACCAGGGTGTAACAGTTGTAGTTTCTTTTCTATCGACAAAGTGAGGGTAGAATCACAGGATAAATTTATGGTGTGAGGTGACTAGAAAAAGACAAGTATCTCAATAGGTGTGACTTAGCTGCTATTCTCCCCATTTATCTTGGTTCGGCTGTTTGGGGAGAACATAATCACTTGCACCAGTGCAGATTCCCAAATTACATAGAGCTGGCCCATGCTTCGGGAAACTGGGAGTTGTGTTTGGGCATTGTTTTAGCAGACACCAATTCCATGATGAAGGGAGGTGCTTGGATGTGACTTGGAAAACAACTACTGGAGGTGTATTAGCAGCTTTAGTATCTTAATTGGTGATTGCACCACTGAACTAAGGTCACTCTTGAAGGGGATTCACTTGAGCCTCATGTATTTTGTCAGAATGTAATTTGAAGGTCCGCTGAATGTACTTTTTCCCATCTTGGTAGTAAAAGGCACAATGATTATAAATCAGTCTTTGATTTCCATTTGAAGCCACAAGAAGGTGTATTTTCGTCAAGGACTAATGCTGTCTTCCAATATTTGTTTGAAAGAAAGGCGCTTAATCAAAACATCTCACCTGAAGGATCATTTTTGCTCCTTAAAGAGATGCTGATTCCTGTTGTGTTCCTTGTGTTGTTCACACACTTGAACTTAATATGTTCTGTTTTAAGAATTTCAGGGGAATGGGTTCGGGGCCATGCTGTTGAAGAGCAATGGGTTAATCCCACACTATTACCTTTACTAAAGTAACTGGACTGTGTTTTGGGGGAAGGTTTGTGGGGCTTTGATTTTCACTGTTAAATTCAAGCTTTGTATCTTATGGTTTGGCTGGGAGAGAGTGTCATTTTCACAGCTCTGAAACATGAAACATCGGTGTGCTTGGTTAATACCAAACAAGCACTTCCATAATTTGTTTCATCAAAAAACTTCCTCCCTCAGCTTGAGGAATTACCAGAAACGTGAGTCATTTGTAACATTAAACTGTGTTTAATTGTTTGTCTTCTCTGTGGAATAAACCACTATTGTCAGCTCAGAGAATAAACCTCAGAAAACCGGTCCCTACAGTACTGAGACCTAAAAAGGAGAAGGAAAGCCCAAGCCCTCAGATACAAAGAAAAATATGAGATGGCTAGAAATACAGTGAACAGATCTGCTTACAAGTAATTTGCCTATAATTATTGCCCCTATATGTATTCGATTGCCCCAATTCCAGGGCAGTTGCACTTTGTGGTTTCCTTCAGCCAAACTAAGACATGCATTTCTTTTTTGAAGATGCCAGCAACTAAAATCTGTTGAATTCACAAGACAATCTCCTGTACTTTGTTAGGTACTATGGCATTTGCTTTCATAGTCTGATAACAATAAATAAGAATAAATGCTTAACAATAAATACCTCCTTTATGCTACTGCTGGAGTTTTCAGTTTTGCTTTTGTGACAGTCCTGTGGTGTATTGTATTGGTAGAAGATCATAACTTCCACAGAAAGTATGTGTCCTTACCAGGAGGGGTAGGAGAAAGGGAAAAGCAGCTGATGTTGCAGCTTTATAACCCCCACAATATAAAGTTTCAGTCATTCAAGTGCATGTCTGTCATCGATTTGATCGATATTAGAGGTGACACCTTCAGTTGATGACTGCTGTTCACTTCCATTTTTCCAAGGGAAAGGTAGAAAGAGAGAAGATCCCTTCATCCCTGGGGTTCCATCCAGACTCCCTGTCTCTGTGCACTGGACAAGTATTGATCCAGCAAATCTGACAACTGAGATCTGAGGAACCTTCATTAATAAGTAGGTTGTGGCAGGTCAGTGCTGGGAATGTGGAGTGGGCACCAGCCTGATCCCCTGGGGGAGCTGTGGCACCACTGGAGAGGCTGGTGAAGGATGTGCTCCTTACACTCCTTTTGGTTTTTAGGTTTTTATTTGGCCCAGAGTGGTATGAACTTGGTTGGTGTTATAAATCCATATCACAGAAAACACAGCTTTCAGTTCACCTGTTTTTCCAAAGCTGTCTTACTATTTGGTGTGTCAGCAAGGTAAGCTGCTCCCTGTGGGAACGAGTGACCTGTCTTCTCCCTCTGTTGAGTCAAAATAATTACCTTGCTGTCGAGTTTTATTGGGTATTTTTAACTTGGAGGCAGTTCATTTTGGTTTTACTGCCTGAGTGCTGGGATAGAGCTATGTCCATAAAACCAGCGGCTTGATCTGTTTCCCATAATACTGTTTTTCTCCTGGAACTTTGCTTGTTGTATGCTTGCTATCACCTGCACTGAGAGCTACTCTTGGAGCTACACAGACAGAGCTAGTCTGAAGTATGATTGTCCAGCTTTCCTGTCTCATAAGGGATTTATTATCTTTAAGAGAGGTTAAACCAACAGGAACCTTGAACATACTTTAAAGATGGCAGAAACCTCAGTCAAAGCCAGTTCCCCATTGCCAACATAAGTCAGAGCATTCAAGCATGCCAAGCTTCAGGAATGAGTCAGAGCTTAGGACTTCCATTCAGCAACTTCAAGTGGAAAAAGTGTTCCATGAATATTTGCAAATCCTCATCTTTCTCATGTAAGAAAAGAGAGGATTTGTCTGTCTTCCTTCAAGCTATTAATCTTGACCATCCTTTAAACAGCAGTTATCTAACCAAATTGGTCCACTGGTGATAAACTGATGGGACGTTTGTCTCATGGCACTACATGAGGGGAAGGAGCGACTCAAACTCTCTTTTTCAGTGCTGCATTATAGTGACAGATTCTACAAAGACACAAAGGCCATCATTAATTTTAACTCATCAAGTCAGAGCAGTCAGATTAAGATAACTTGTGGTGTTCTGGACAGAATATGTTGCTTGGTGTCGGTGCTGCCCAGCAGCAGTGGATCCTGTGAAACTGCTGTGGTTTTCCGATTTTCTTTCTAAAAAGAATCTGAAGAGTAATTACTGTGTTGGAAAGAGACTCTTTGCACATCATGAAAAGGTAACTTGCAACTGCTTTTACATTACCATTTCCTTTTAGATGCCAGTGAGTAGATTTGTTCCTGGATTAGAAATAGGACTTCAGTCCCCTCTGCTGATTACCTTCTGCTTTGCTTTACTCCATCAGACTGAGCTCAGAGTAGCATGGCAATGCCACAGGGGCTTTCACAGAAAACAGGTACTTTCTTGTTCTGCTGTTAGTGAAATAGAAAAACTTGGTATCTTTTGGATAGTAAATCAAGAGCAGCTGCCTGTACCTAGAAATCATGCACAGTCTGGATGAGCTCCTCCGGGTGTGGAGTGTGTCAGCAGCGTGACTGATGTGTTGAGTTCCCATGGGAGGATGCCTGTCAAATTATTGTTATGCTGCCTCCTGCCAGGGCATCCTGGAGGAGATGCCATAAGCTCAGGGGAGAGCCTATTGTTGGTCCTCTGAGTCAGAAGCCAGGCATTGTTGTGAGGCAAAGCAGTTGGTGGGAGAAGAAGGCAGCTCCCCGACAAGTGAGTGAATGATACTGTAATAATGATAACACTGAAGGATTAAGAAGTCTCTTTGGTTTACTGCATGTGTGTTATAGCCGAGGGAGGCGATACTTTCACACAAAGTACTTTTTGTAGTGCCTTGCTGGGTGCTTGCATTTGTCTTGTGTGGCCTCATATGTTCCCCGAGACACCTGATTCATTCTTATGAAGCATTTATTGTTTAAAAAGTAAGACACTGGTACACCTGTAACAACTTCTTTGCCATCATACTTTATTTAAGTCTTCTCATCTGGGATCTCTGAGCCAGCCTGCATGGATCTGTATTACTAGAGAGAATGGCAACAGGCAGTTGGGTGCAGTCTGTCAGAGAAATCACATATGAACTCACCCTAAATCCCAAGGAATTTTTATGTGCAAGAGCCTAATTTGGCTCTAAATACTCTTGACGTTAGTAAACTACTCTGACACCACCCATGCTTCTTTATCATCTATTTATAGTTGACACCTAAGCTCCCATTTCCTTGCAAGGGGACAGACGGTTTTCTGTTACGTTCCCAGAATCCGTGCTGATTGTCAGGATAGGGAATTCTGCACTTCCAAAAGCAACATCTTACTGCCATGCTGGCTGTCGGTTCTTATCTCTTTTAGGTGTTGTAAAGTCTTTCCTTACTGGGTGGCATTCCTGCTGCAGTGTGAATGACAGCAATGTCTTGTACCAGTTAGTTTTGTGTCAGGCCCCGTCCCTCCATGTGAGAAAATTCCCAGGAGCATTTAACGTACGCGTGCGGATGAACCTCCTGCATGCCCCATAAAGTACCTTACTATGGGCAGTATAAAGCAGTCATTACAGGGCCATGTTTAAACTTCTGAGATTAACACAGTCTCTCAACTGCACTTCTTTTTATAATGTGTAATTTAGCAGCTGAACCATGGAGAGTTCGGGCATAGCAGAGTCTTCTTAGAAGCAGTGGTTCCAACTGGGCCTTCAGTTTGCGTCGTTGTAAATTCAGAGCAGTTTCATTCTCTGGTTAAAAGAAAGAAGGGAAACCAAACCATTTCTGGGAGCTGCTCACATGGTATGTTATAGATAGTCTGAACTGTATTGTTGGATGTTGGCATGGCACATTCTCTGCTCCTATTGAAAGCAAAGAGTTTGTGTCAGATTTCTCTGGGCCAATCCTATGTTCTGCAGGCAGAGCACTTTGTTACTTGTCATTTTCTAAGGCAGTTGCAATGGTATTTTTTGCCTGGAAGAGGAAAGTTTGATCAAGCCTCTGTTTGAAAACCAGGTGCTTTATTCTGTGGCCACCACACATCCAAGTTGCACTGGGATTGTTCCCTCCTGCTTTCTACTTCCAACTAAACTATCCCAGGAGGCTATTTCAGGATCCTACTATTTCTTCAGAGGTCTTCCATGTAAATATACTGCATTGACCAGCAAAGTTTTGACCGTGACTGTCTTTGTTTTGCAAAGTTCTCTTGTAAACAGGCACCACGCTGGCTCCCCTGAATAGCACCATCGGTGCAACTGAATGGGAGCAACAAAGGCGTAGGAAATGAAATGTCCATTCAGTTTCCTATTCATGTAAATGATAGTTTATCGTGCTGATTATTAGCTTCATGTAGTCAGGATCTGTGATGGTTCTGAAACCTTTTATTGCCTTCTTTTGATGAACTGCAATAAAACTTTGCCTTACCTGAGCGCTGCCTCAGTGTCGAGGCATTCTGCAAACTTAGTGCTATAATTGCTACTAATTCATCATTACCTATGGTAAGGGATGTCACCATACTACAAAGCAGCCGTGATGTATCTTTACCATTTGCTCATTCTCTCTCTAAAGTGTTTCTTTTTAAGAGTACATGGGGTTCCTGGAATGAACAATGTTAAGTAATCCATAAACATAGTTTTAATAAGGATACCAAGTTCCGTTAGAACATCTCTCCTCAGTAGATCAGACAATGCTGTACAAAGGAACTGGCAGTGCACAAATGGGACAAGTGTGAAGGTCAGGGATAGAGAAATGAAATGACTCTCCTTGGGGTCATCCTTTGAAGAAGCAGCAGGATCAAGAATAAAACCCATCTCTCTTTAGTTTCAGTTTGTGTCATGTCACCTGAGCAGGATATCAGTATATTTCTTCAACTAAAAAGCGCCTGCTTATAGTTAAGGAGATTTGGCACCATGTACTGGCTCTGTAGCCTAATCTAATGTTCTCTGAGTCAGTGTGGAAGAAGTCTCTTCGCTGTCTTTTTTGGAGCAAGACCAAAATTAAGGCTCCTGGGCTCTAATTCAGGCTTGTCCACCAGTATTCTGTGTGCCTAACACCTCAACTTTCCCATCTGAACATGGGCAAGCATTCACGTCATCATCCAACACCTCACGGACTGTTATGGTTGAACAGTCCTCTCTTGGAATGTGCTTGTGCACCTATTGCCTGCACTAGACATGGGTAATTACACAAGCAGATGATTGCTGCATGTGCACTGCTGGGACCTGCACATTGAAGTACCTACTCCTAGGTAGGAATGGGGAGTTTAACACCCATGTTCTCCAGGTTTGCCAGTGCTTTGGTGCTTGGATCATTTGCTATATCCAAATACATATATATGCTATATATCAAATATATGTATATTTAATATGGTTCTTTGGAGGTAGCGACTGTTACTTGAGTATGTGTAGAGAATGCCTGTGTGTGGTATGATGTTGTAATGAAGACAGCTGCTGTCACTGCAGTAGTGCCTGTTTTACAGGTCTGGGAATGAGTTCTGTACTTCCTAAACCAGTGATGAGAAATTAGTGGCCAGTTTTCTTTCAGTCCAGACAAGGCTTATTTTTAAGAATAACATATATTGCAGAATAACCTGGAAGAATCAGTTGTTCAACATCTTATAACAGCGCCTTACAGTAAAGGAAAAGGGTATTTCAGCATGTCTCCCGCTAAGGTACGCAGTAACAACTGCATGTAAATTCAGTTTAATGACACTAAAATGAAGCCAAAACAACACTTGAACTGCATGTAGTCATAAGGAAACTTCTGTGTAATGCAGCTGTGAGAGGGGGAAGCTGAGGAGCTATAATGAAGAGTGAGAAGTTGTGCTTCACCTGTGGAAGTGAAAACGAGCCCAGTCAGCACAGTTGTGCTGAGGGTCTCTATGTACTGAACTGGCAGGTTTGGAGCACAGCTTCAAGCCTGGAGTAATTCAGCTCCAGCCACACAGATGAGTCTGTGACTAGGAGGATCCGTGTCTCTGCTCTAGCAGCCTCTCCCGTTGTTCTGATTTCTGTTCTGTGTTGCTGTCTACAGCCACTGAAAGCAATGATCCAAGAGGAAACCACGCGGTGTGTTCACTTACACTGTCTTTTGGAGCTGTGAAACAAAGAGGACAGGTAGAGAAAAGGCCAAATGAGGACAGACATCTTTTCTGCACGCTCAGCTTTGGCTGCCTGTGTCTTCCTCTGCTCCTACAACACTGAAATAACGCATCTCCCTATGCCCCTACCTTGCACATATTCTTACTGTCCTCTGCTCAGCTCAGTGTTGAGTGCAGATGTATGTGGGATGGGATGACCTGGACAGAGAGAGCAAAGACTGATGGACAATTACATTTTCTAGCTATTTTTCCCCTCTAGCTGCTTTTTTTGGGGGTACAAACTGTTGATGTGACCTTTACCAGCTGCTGTGAGGGGAAAGGCTTAAGGTAAAGTGTGTCTTTTAATTGAAATGAACAGATTTATGTGAGCTTTTATAGATTTACTGCACAAGATGATGTTGGGCCATGTCCTTAGATATTATAATCTGGTGTAATTCTACCAAGGTGAATGCTATTATATCAGTTTGGGTATGACCTGAGAACATAATGTCCTGACAGTATAAACTGGCAGCTTTGATTTTTCACTCCCTTGTCCTGACAAGAAATTGGATCTTTATTTATCTACCCAGTTCCAATGAAAATCAATTGTTTCATTATCACTAGCTTTAAACTGCAGTTCTGCTGCAGGTTTTCTTCCCTATGGGTCAGAAAGTATCGCACAGAAGAACTTTCACAAGTCACTGTTTGTATGTGTGTGTGGAATGTACCTGGGTTTCCCAGTAGAATGTGCCTGCTATGTGCACGCATGTGTAGCATTAAATCAGTTCTGCTCATAGAGGTTGCATGGTTTGCACACTGGTCCAGAGGTGACAGGTTGCTGATGGGAATTTGTTTGATATTTAGAGGAAAAAGTTGTCTTCTTGAGGTTTCTTCTTACCCTGGTACAGCCTGCAAGGGGAACATGTTGGCGCATGTCCTTTTGGGTTTGCTTTCAATAAAATGGCAATTCTTTATTTAAATACAAAACCATGGAAATGCCCTTTTTCCCGCTCCTCCCAATATGTTTAGGTAACTGAAGCAGATTCACACTTGGAGAGATGAGCCTGTTTTGCAAGGGAAAACCAAAACATTCCAGTGCAGCTAATATTGCAGCTCCTCTGGTGTCTTAAGTTCAGGCCACAGTGGGGGGTGCAGACACCTAAAAGGAATGCAGTAACTTTCTGGATCTTTTCTTTGGAGGAAATACTAAGATGAGTCACAATTAACCCATTCAGCTAAATCAGTAAGGCTCTGGAGGTGAGAGAGGAGATGGGGAGTGTGTTAAGTGAGGCTGCAATGGATAGAGGCTGCCCTGGGGCCGCCTAAGTCTCTACATAGACTGGGCGGTCCTGTCCGTGCCTTCAGTGCTGTTTTACCTGGCTTTCATTTGTGGAAATCCAAGACCTCTTTGGCCTCACTCTCTGGTTTCAAAGAGCTGTTGCTTTTTCGAACGACTGTAGGTACAGAGACAACATCCTGGGAAGGTATCTAGACCTTCCTGCATAATGGGGACTGTGCCCATGGGAATAGCTGGTGGCACATTTTATTCCAGGCTGGACTCTTCCTGACTCCTGTACCACCTATCTGACTCACCAGCCACACAGTAAGTTTCCTTGACTCCACTGCAGTGGATAGGGCACTTTTCCTTGGCTGAAACCCTTTGTAAACTGATTCCAAGCCTTGGTTGGTTTTATTTGGTGGAGGCTTGTTTTGGTGGTGGTGTTCTTTTCCCCTGCTCAAGGAGTTAAACGTGGTTTATGGACTACATGGAGCCATCAGTTACTCATAGACTTTGCTACTCATCCTGTAAAAAAGAAGTATTTTCTTTTCTTACATCCCTTCAGGCTCCATCAATACACTTGTATTTGTCATTGCAAGAAGCGCAGTTTGGCTCCCTTTCTTACCACCTTCTCTAATCCACCCTTCTCTGCTCCATCCCTGGCAGTGTTCATGGCCAGGTTGGATGGGGCTTGGAGCAACCTGCTGTAGTGGAAGGCGTCCCTGCCCATGGCAGAGGGTTGGAAATGGATGAGCTTTAAGGTCCCTTCCAAACCAAACCATTCCATGATTCCCTGAGATGTTCAAGCCTGCTGTAATGATCTTGATTATCTGGCACACCAGTGGGCTTGGTCCAGGCATCCTGTGTTATGGAATACACCACTCTAAGGAAAGAAAGAGCTCTCTGGAGCAAGCGTCAGTCTGTTGGCACAAAATACTTTGTTCCTCTTAGATGACTGACATGGAAGGAGTGGGTTTAAGTATATGGGGTATGTGTAGGATCCTGAGCTGGATAGGATACCTATAGCTGGTGGGCAGTAGGTGAGAATCCAGTTGCGTGGCTCCAGGCCTTCAGCTCGCTGTACTCTCTTCTTGCATCGCAGCGAGTGTGTTCTGAAATGCCTAAGTGAGCACACAGGCTGCTGTGCTGCTGTGCCAAGCAACTGCATTACTCACCCTTTCCCCAGCTGTTTGCAGTGCTGTTATTTGCGTGTCATGCCCTGCAGGCCTGTGGGGAAGTGAGTCAGGAATGGGTTTTCGCTGGAGACAGTTACTTCTTTTGCAGTAAGAAGAAGTTAAAGGAAATATGAACAGGTGTCAGGAACTGCTGGATATTTAGGGGAAACTACATTAAAATAAATGAAATGTAAAAGCTGCACATCACCAGCTGCCTGATCCGTGCAACCTGGAGCTGTTCTTATATATAGATACTGCTGAGGGCATGCCAGTGAAAGAACACTAAGTTGTCACAGTGACTTGCAATGGAAAGCCCATAGCAGCAGCAGTAGGGACAATAAGTGCTGTCTCATCGGCTGGGCTGTCCTTAGGAAGTGAGGACTATTTCTGATCCAAGTGAAATCACAGACTGGTTTGGGTTGGAAAGGACCTTAAGATCATCCAGTTCCAACCCACCTGCCATAGGCAGGGACACTTCACCCGTGTTTCTTCCTCAAGGGCGGGTGCGTGGATTAGCGCTCAGACCTCTGCAGAACACGCTGAAAGCCAATGTGTGATATGGCCATAGCTGGAATTAAGAAGGAAAACCAGCGCATCCAAACCCTTTTATAAGCATTTTTGTTGTCTTTACCATTAGACCTTTTCTGGTTTCATTTATTTGGCTGTCTTGAGAATCCCTGTCTCCAAGCAAGCAGAGAAGTGTGTGTCTTCCCTGGAACCTCAGAAAATAAGGGTGTATCTTTGGCCCATCACAGAAACACACTGGTGAGATGGGCGAGCTGGAGATTTCATGTTCCATTGCTCGCTGTCTGCCTTTAGCAGCTGAGTACTTGTGGAGAAGCCCCACAGTGATCAGACAGCTGCCAAATGATGATGGATGGACCTGCAGTCGAGAGAGCAGAGGATAATGCAGATCTGCCGCTGCAGCTCTTCCCCCTTCATCCCTAGTGTCAAACTGTTGCTGAGTGTTGCTCCCATGGGGTACATCTGTCCTTGTACCAAATAAGCACTGACCCACTTGTCTCAGCAGTGCTTCACCACTTTCTGGTTCCATTTTTCCAGCCTTTGGGCTTTAATTTCTTTTTCTCCATCACCATGTAGCTATGAAATAAGTGTCTTGGTCTGAAGAGCTGTGTGAAAAGCTGTCCATCATTCAAAACACAGGTCATGGTGGCATCTGTTCCAGTGGGTAGCACCTGAAGGACAAGGCTTTTATTCCATAACTCCCAAAAGCCAGTGATCTTCAAGGAAGAAACGGCCTCTCTGGGAAAAGGAAGCAAGACATGTAAATTGCTTTAATAGGAAGCTTTATTGCATTTATAGCTCCTTAAAAGGAAGCCAAACTGCAGGCACAAGACGGTAGATGAGTTTATTTTCACATGTGGATTTAATAGCCTACCGAGATGTATCCATGGGGTTAGTGCTAGAAAAAGCCTCCAGGAAAATAGTCCCTGGGGTGAGGTCAGTGCCCGCTTACAGCCGAGTTTAAACGAATGGGATGAAGGGATTTAGTCAGTGGTTACGGGCAGGATGGTTCATACGATACTGAACAAATCACAGTGATGTGGAAATTAATTACATCTTCTTCCCAGGACAGGGAGAGTGCAAGTGCCCCAAGACCAGCTGTGGTTTAAAGCTCAAAGGAGTTGGAAGGAGCTGAGTGCCACTCTCATGGCAGTATTTGTTTGATCATAGTTGTAACTGAATTTGTGCTGAAAGCACACAAAGCCCCTGTTCTTGGTTTCACATGAAACCTGAGGCCCTCTTCACTGGAGCAGAACAGTGGCAAATCCATGGCCACAAACGCTCCCTTTGGAAAGGGAAATAATCTAAAATAACCCAAATAAGACTCCCCCAGCGATGTGGCACTTTGCTAGGTTAAAGCACAGGAAACGGTGAAGTTTGGCCTCCATCCTGTTTGGCCATTTACACTATCTCCTTATCAATGTACCTGGCCTGGCCCGAGGAGATTGGATGGTGTCTGGATACAAGAGGTACAATTTAGTGCTTCAAACTGCTTGAAAGGGACCAGGCAGTGATTTGTGACCTCTCTGGTGATCAGTGAGATAAAGCTCTGCAGTGGGGATGTCCTCTGCCCTGCCACTAATGCTGGTCAGAGCTGGCCCAGGCTCCCCATGCGCACCTTGGAGCTGCACAGAGGTCGTGGCCTGATCGCTCCCAAATCCTGGAATGTCTCAAATCCAGATTCAAGTCTTGCAGCCTGCAGTAACTGGGGGAGGGGGTGGAAATGAATTTACTACTGTCAAAAGCATATGGACGTTTCATGGGGAATTTAAATAGCAGTAAAACAGATGCTGAGACTGGTACCTGAGATGATGGCAGTGCACAGTGGGAAAGGCCATGGCACAAGAAAGAACCTGGAGACTAAAGCAGTCCAAGCTGGGAGCCCCAGCTGTGTTTGCCCAGGGATAACTCCTATTAACTTAAGCACATCAAAGCACAAATGAGGCTGGTTTATTCCTGGACCCAGGTTGGTCCGAGCAAAGCCATCCTGACAGTCTCTTCCCAGCACTCCAGGATGTGCTGCTCCCTTCCCGCAGAGATGTCCCCCGGAGCCACGTTCGCAGCCTGATACGGACCACAATTACCTGCTCTCAAGCACTTGCAGTGCTGCTGTGGTGCTGGGGTGCTCAGCACCTCGGGAGGGGCTTGGGGCTCAGTTAATGTCATTATTCTCATGCTTATTGCCTTCAAAATCTACTCAGTGATAGGGAGGAGGTGCCTGCTCCCTGTCATAGGTGATGGCAGTGAAGCAGAAGTCCTGCCTGGAAGGAGTGGGAATGGGGAGCTGGGTCAGAGTGGGCTTAGCTTCCAGGCACTGGGTAAAAGGGAGTGAAACAGGAATTCCTGTGTTTAAAGCTGCCAGCTGTAGTCTTGATGGGTGATCCCCTGGAAGTGTCAGGCCAGGAGCCATAGTCTTGTGAGATAGAAAAGACTGGGATTGGGAAGAAACATGAGGACCGTGTCTCGCCTTTGCCTGTGTCCAATTGAACAGTCAGGATTGATCTAAATCCATGACAAGAGTCCTACTTCCCAGCCCATTTCAGACCACTGCCCTTATCCCAGCAGACCTGAGCCCTGGCAGCCAGGCTGTGTGGTGGGACCTGGAGTGCAGCCCCACAGACAGCTCGCAACCAGCAAACTCGGTCCACGCATGGCCCGAGTCTGAGCCCAGGGGCTGAGGCTTGTGCCTCTCCCCACTGTTTTACAGTTGTCCCACTGACCTCGGCATTATCATCTTTTATGGCATCCCATGAGCTATTGAAAGCATCAGAGGAGGAAATGAAGGGCCGTATACTGTCCAGGCTCTGTGGTGCTATGTCCCCTGACGAGCTATTCTCTCCTGGCCGTGCCCGTAAGTGGCTTCGATTAACTTTGCATGGGATACTGAAGAGCGAGTAGAGAGACAAAGAGAAGGAAAGCTAAAATACTGCTCAGGATCTCTCTATTTCCCATCACATCCTTCTTGTAAAGGTCCACCCTGCCTTTCTACAACCCATTTAGGCTTATTCTCTTTCATTTGCTGGCCCTGTCCCACATGATTGCTACTCTTCTCTGCATCCTAACTGCATTTGGTGAATGTTTCCCATCTGTGGTCATCAGTTTCTGCTCCTTACCGCCAACTCCCTCTCATTCCCTTCAGGGATGAGTCTGGGCCCAAGACCTGATTCAGGCTTTAAACAGTGGCTTTTCTACACTCCAGAAACATTTGGACAGGATCCACTATGGCTGGGAGTGCTCGTGGTGTTCCAGCAGTCACCTCTGTGCCTAAGTAACAGTTTCGTTAAGGAACGCATCATCTTCCTTGTGTTCCTTGTGTGTTTGGAGGAAGGGGGAGTGGGGTGGGAGAGGAGAAGAGGAGGAAGGAATTAACTTGGGAAGTGCACTGTGAGTTAAGTTTATTTTCTCTGATCCATCAATCTTGTGTTATATTGCTCATCTCCATGGGGCTTGTCTGCAGAGAGAGGATTTACTGCACTGTAAGCCAGGGCAGCGATGTGCAAGGGGGGGGAGGCACGGAAGGTATCCTAGGAGAGAGCAGGGAACCAGAAAAAGAGGTGGGGGGGCTTGTGAATCCCCCCACAGAGGTTTAAATCTGCCATACATTGCCCATTACCCCCCAGACACCCATGGGAGCATCTTTGGAGGGGAGCAACCTACCTTATCATTGAATGGTTTGTGTTGGAAGGGACCTTGAAGCTCATCCGGCTCCAGCCCCTGCCGCAGGCAGGGACACCTGCCACTAGAGCAGCTTGCTCCAAGCCCCTGTGTCCAACCTGGCCTTGAGCACTGCCAGGGATGGGGCAGCCACAGCTTCTCTGGGCACCCTGTGCCAGCGCCTCAGCACCCTCACAGGGAAGAGTTGTTCCCTGATATCTGATATTTTTAGTGAATATTTTGCCTGCTCCCCACATTTCCCATGCACCATCACACGTGGCTGCACCAGCAGTAAGGGGCAGTGCATGAGCAATACATTGTCTCCCTGTACCACTCTTTCTCCTTGGAGTAACCCATGATAAGACACTTTCCCAGTAGATGTGTGCTTGTGGATCGGGGATAGAAGCACTGCATGAATTCATACGGCTTATGCATATTCAGTGTTCTGTGGTGGGTATGGACATGTCCTCTCCAGCCAGGGAGAGCAGATGCAGCACATCCCCATAGCCAGTTATTGTAGGTGTTCTCCCCAGCTGAGCGATGTTTGGGAAAGGCTTGTAACTCTCTTTCTCAGGTGTTGCAGAGAGGATTTGTTTTGTAAATAGGGTTAATTGCCTTGACTTTATTAAGAGGGAGCTGAAAAGGTGTTAACAAGTTTCTGTTGCTCAGTGCTGGCCATGAGCCACCAAAGAGCTCCACAGGGGGAAGGTGGCAAAGCTGCAATGGAAGTCCCTTTGCTCTACAGGGAAAGAGAAAGGAATTAGGCACTGATTCAGCCAAAGACTTGGGGATAATGTATGAATTTTGCAGGAGGGATTTAACCTGACCCACCCCACAGTTCGATTCCATGGGATTCACGATGTCCCCAAGGATGCAGTGGTGAAGGTCTCAGCTTTGGAGGGTTGTTTTGTCCCTCTGCTCCTCTCAAGGCACAGGTAAAGGGGAGCTCCTGTTTGCACAGTGCTTTGAGCAGCATTGTCATCAGGCTGGCAGGGTTTAGGGTCTAACTTTAGCACCTCACTTCAATATTGTTTAGGATTTGAGTTAAGGTTTCAATGTCACTGCCCGATCACAAGAACGTTTCCTATAAACCCCAGCAAACCAGACACCCCAATTCCCACCTTCCCCTGGAAATCCCCATCAATAAACCCCGCAGAAGGCATCACACAGATGTTTCCTCATCCTCCTCTATGGCTCTGGCACTAGCAGGGGCTTAACAGGGGCTGATTAAAGCCCTTTAACTTTGTCATGCTAAGGGTCAGTTTTGCAAGTCGAAAAGGACCTGTGAGTTGTTTTCTGAGGCTTTAGGGAATTGCCGGCACTCACTGGTTTCACTGCACCAGATGCAGCGTGACCGGGAATCTACGCTGCATATGAAAAGGTCACTTACCCTGTTCAAGAGAGGAGATGCTAACAGTTGTCAGCTTGAGTGATGGAGGCTCTGCATTGAGAGCCATAATATTCATGTCAGAGAATTGCCAAGCCCATGCGGAAGCGTTGAAGATGGATGGCCCGGGGATGTACTCCTGACACTTTAATACGGGGGGAGGATACAGCACGAACATCTCACGCAGGATTATAATCCATGAAAGGGCACTGGAGGCATAAATTAAAGGTAACGCACCAGGCAAGGAGTTAACTGCTGGGGCGAAGGAGGGCTGAGGGTGGGGTGCAGCGGGGTGGGAGGGAGATGGGCTCAGCCGAAATCCAGTCGCCCCCAAACTGCTTTGCAGAGATCATCTGCAGAACCTGCCCTTTGTGAATTAAATAAACCCAGTTCTCAGCTTGCTGATGGTGACCCTGCAGCGATGTGACCTGAGAGGGGAGCAGGACTGGGGCAGCTATTGCTCACTGTGGTACCCCACCTCCAGCACAGACATCCCTGCCAGCTTAGGGGAGAGGATGGCCACGATGGTGTGAATTCTCCATTGCAGCCACCTTGGCACTCTGTTTTTGAGTGGGGCACCAGCACAGATCCACCCCTGACGTCCTCATCCCATACTGGTGCACTGCGGGTCTGCACTGCTGATGCACAGACTGAGGCCAGCACCAGCCTGGCTTCGGAGGGCCCACAGCCCATCCCTATCAGCAGCACTGATAGACTGGCATGGGACACAGCTGAACCTGTTCTCCACGCAGTGATGGAGGTGCCCTTGGCCAACACTGTATGTGGAGTCATGCCATGTTCCTGCCTGAAGGGGAATTAAGCTGTGGGGGCATTCCCATCTATGGGGCAGAAGGAACAAGAAGGGAAGCTGCTGGCTGTTGCTCCTGGTGAGGGTGCTGGGATGGTACCTGGATGGCAGCATGGCAGAGCCAAGAGGCACCAGGTGAAGTGGTGACAGTGATGATTCTGGGTTAGATGGGAAGCACTGGGAAAGCTTCTTGGGCCATTACCATGGTACAAATATCCCAGCACTGATTTTCTGAAGCCCTATTAGCTGAGCATTGATGCCCGACATAAACCTGCCCTGGTCTGTGGCAACGCTCTAGCTGGATGATACTATTTCTTCATTCACAACGTTTCCCTTTCTCATTAAAAATGCAATATAAATCAGTCCTTTCCCACAATAAATCCTAAATATGCTATATAATATATAAAATATAATATATTTAATATATAATATAAAAATGCTGCTGGAACAGTGATTTCAGGCCAATTCAACTGCTGTCCTGCAGGTTTCTTATCACACAGGTTACTCTGGCCATGGCAATAGCTCTGCCCCCAAACAGCAGCTCTGCAAAGCCTATTCTGACATGAAGGTGCTGCTCCAGGACTGTTCAAGAAGCTCCATGGGTGCCCTTTTTGGGTGCCTGGTGGGGTATCCCTGCTCCAGGGCATCCCCAGTGCCCCTTCCATTGCCCCAGTGCTGTGCGCAGCCTCCATCCCCAAAGGGAGAACCGGAGCTGATGGCTCTTTTGGGGTGGGCAGCAGGGTTTTGCCTTGAGTTCATACAACATTTGGCTCAGATTTTGACTTTTTCATTGTAATTAGGGTCAGGCTCCTCCTCGAGGCTTTCCAGGGCCAATCCATCCCTTCCTCCCAGCATGCAGTGAGCTACAGGTGGTTGGGATCAGTGGCCCAAAGTGGAGTTGACTTTGGGTAATCATGAGTAAATACATTCAGGTTTAAAGACACCATCAGTCCCTTCAGATGCTTGGCTGTGGTTAGAGAATGGGCCTTTACAAGCCTGTAGGTGCCAGGGCCTTGCTCTGCTGTGTGTGGTGTTGTTTAGTCTGAACGCTGCTCTGCAGGAGTTTGCTGCCCAGGTAAAACCACTGCTGAAATGAGGAGATCAGCCTGATGGAGTGTCCTGCATCAGCCTTGGGTTCATCGCCCTGGGCAAGTGGCATCTCTGTGTGTGTGATTACAAGCGCTGGGTACCAGCGGGCAGGGGTGCTCCTGACAGTGCTGTGATGGATTAAGATGATCCCGAATCTCTATTGTTTTGTAGTGAATGTAGTGAGAATTGATGACTGTTGTATCCAAGCAACAAGGGGGGGATGAGAGAGCTTCAGCTGCTCCAGGACTGTGATATCTCTGGCAAGGTGCAGCTCTAAGCCATAGAGTTGTTCTTTGTATTTGTTCAGACTTGGTATTATCTCTGTGTGCTGTATAAAGGGAACAGAGATCTGTATCATGGGATGGTACATCATTTTCTCTTGAGTTTGCTTCCATTTGCATTTGGTCTCTGGTTTTTGCATAAGATGCGCTCATTGCCTTAGTCTGGGGGCCAGAAATGTAAATGGATTTAAGAAAGCAATTAGAAGGAAGAACAGCTCATATCCAACATTTAAATCAATGCGGTGGGGATGAGTGCTGACTTGGCAAGCCCCTGGCTGCAGGTTGGTGGGAATGGGAGGGCACAGTGGGAGAAGGATCCATCCCAGATGTGGTATCTCTGCTGCTGTCTGCAGCTCTGCTCCCTGGGATGGAGCCTGTGTGAGACAGGGCTGGTTTGATTCTATGGTGCAAACCTCTCCCTTCTTGTTTTCTGTGGCACTGTTAGTTAAAAAAGATGCTGCAGAGAGTGGTGGGCGATGACAAACAGCATGTCCTGAGCATCCCTGCTCATGGGGACCCTCATCTCCCAGCATTTACCTGTGCAGCTCTATTAACCCTGCTGCTGGTGCGCAGCAAGATGGAGTTTGTGTGTTTGGGATTATCCTGGGAACACAGTTTCCCTCCTCCGAATGCAGCAACTGCCCCGTGCTCTCTGTATCCTCATTCTGTGGCTCTATGGGACTTCAGCAGCTCTGGAGCTGCCGGGGCATGGTGCTGGTGCTGCTGGGCACTGGATGGGGCAGCAGCGCTCTGGGCAGCCACAGCAGACACTGCAAAAGCAGAGCCTGGTTTAGTTCTTTGCAGACAAACCAGCCAGGGCACAAGACGCAGGGAAGGGCTTTTGTCTGCGTTATCATTTCCAGTTCAGCCTGAGTTTTGATGGGTTGCAAATGTGGAGACACTGCAAAAATCTTGGGTTTTCTGCTTTGGTGATGTGCAGTATTTGTTATTTAAACTGTTATCAATAGCTGTTCTGAAGGCAGCGGAAAAAGGCCCTCCAGTGTGATGGCCGCTGGTGCAGCTCTTCCAGCTTTAATGGAACCACTCTTTGCAAAAGTGAACGCATGGAAGTCAGTTGTGCTTCACAACCTGTGTGTTTTACACCTCGAGCTTCCTGCTGTGGCTCGAGCGCCTGTCAAGGCTGTGTTTACGCTAGGAGCCATCGAGATACTTGGGTAAAATGGCACCAAAGCATTTGTAGTGGGGGCACAATAGAATGGCAAAGCTGCGGTGTGGTTTTTCGCTTGTGCCTTCTCCTCCTCCCCTGTCTGGACAGCAAACCCTGTAGAGCATCCTTTGCCCCTGCATCCTGCATGCGCGTGATGGCAGAGCTCTAGGTCCATCCAGGGCAGTGCTGTGACTCCCAGGAGCGATCCGCGCTGATGTACAGCCCTGGGGATGCAGGAGAGGAGCAGGACCCGTTCGGGACGGCAGCAGCAGTTTGTGTCCTGCCCTCCCCGGCACCCCGAGCAGCAGGGATCCTGCGGGCACATTCACAGCTGTCCCCAAGCTTTCTCTCCTGCCCCAGTTCAAAGGCTCCTCTCGTGCCTCCGAGGGTTCAGCCGTGAGTGCCGATGGTTTCCACATCAAAGCCGGGCATTGTCTGGGGGATGTCGGGCCCAGGCAAATTAAGCAGGAATTGGGAGCTTCAAACCGGGATGGAGCCGGGCAGTGCCTGCGTGCTCAGCACTTGTTGGTTGTGCGGGTGGCAGCTGTTAAAGCAAACCCTCCGGGGGCTGGAGCCAACTTTTATTGAGGTCTAAGAGATCAACCTCGGCGGCTTTTGGGTTAATGATGATAAATCTTGGAAGTGCTGGGGTTTATACAGAAAGGGACAATTTGGCACCTAAATTCATACTGTTAGGAAGCCAGACAGGAAAAAGCCAGTCCTTTCCATTGTGGTGTTTATTGCAAAATACAGTCCAAACATCTAACTCTTGAGGAATACCTTCAAAATATATAGAGAAAAGAGACTGTGCTAAGCAATAATACAACTTATTAATAACAACATCAGGCATAAAGAATTCTGAATTCTTATCTGATAGTTAAAACGAAACCCAAAACAACAGTATAGGAATTGCAAACTGCCCAATTTCATCCAGTACAAACACATGAAGCTACCGTCTATTGAGGCAGGGTTCTGGTACCAAAATACAAAACAAAAGAGGGGAAGGAGGGGGAAGGAATCTGTAAACACTGACTGTAAACTTAGCAAAGCCCTCCACGGGCTGCAGCCATCGTAACCCACACCACGACACTGCAAAACCTCCTCACATCAGAAAGTGCATGAGTTTCTCCCTAGGAACGCTGCTGAGCAGCCGCTGTGCATCAAGGGCTGGGGCTGCCCCAGCTGTGGTAGCCAGGGCTGCTGAGACCCACTTCTGGCCACAGCTGGAGCCCCACCACTGGCCATGGTGGAACCAGTGACACAAGGGGTTGATCCCATCTAAAAAGTGAACTCTTCCCTCTGCCCAATACACAGATAAAGTGACTCCCAACAAGAAAGAAGTACTATTAAACATTTACTACTAGTAAACACTGAAGACCCACCATGGAAGCAAGGAGGACCGTGATCCCTCAGCGCCCGCGCTTTGTGCTTCCTAATCTCACAGCATCCATCCTCAGGAGGTCCCTCTGGACCCTGGGGATGCTCCCTCCCACCCCAGCTCCACCAGTGGCTGCCAAGCATGTGGACACCATCGTGTCCTCCTTGGGCACCACATCTGCCCCTTTATCTCTTATGACCCTTGTTCCTCTGCTTGACGTGGTTGGGCGCAGCGGTGTCGCGCCGGGTGCAGAAGTGCTTGGCCACCAGCTGCCGGCACTGCTCGCACCGCACAGTGCAGCACCAGTGGAACTTGCAGTTGCAGCTGGCCACCACCTCAGTCCTCCTCTCCTCGACCCTCAGACCGCACTCAGTGCACAGCCGCCGGCAGCTCCTCCGCTCCCATTGAGAGAGGTTCTTGCCCGTCTGCAGGCACTCGCGGCCCTCGGTGCCGTGGTGGCCCAGGCTGGCGTTCCGGGTGCAGTAGTCGGGAGAGTCCTCCAGGAAGACCAGCTCTGTGGCATGGACGTGGTGGAAGGTCTCTGCCGTGGCCCCGCGGCTGTCGGCGCTGTTACCGGCTCTCATCCGCCTCTTGTCCATCTCCAGCTTGTGGGCTTGGTCATATTTTATCTTCAGGTAGTTCCCGATCTCGCGGAACTCAGCGAGCTGGAGCCAGCAGGTCTGGATGCTGCAGCTCCCGGACACGCCGTGGCATTTGCAGGTTCGCTTCATCGTGGCTTTCACGGCCTTAATGGAAAAGGTGGAGGAGTGAGGAGCAGCAGAGCATCATCATTTCAATCCTGAAATCACAGCACTTCTAATTCAGATGGTAATGGGTCAAAAGTGGCTTGTGCTCAGCATCGCTTCAGGTCCTTCCAAGACATGAGCTGATGCTCCTGGAAAACATCTGTCCCTCTTCACTAACTTAAAGGACAGAGATAAATGGGCACAAACTATTGTGCCCAGCCCTTGCAGGAGTTGTTTCTCCTGGCCAAGAAAGAAGCCAGGTCATGCCCTTCTCACGCCGCTCACCTCGCTCATTGCAGCATCAGCCCTTACAGCGGTTTCATTCAAAACGTGTGAAACTGCTTTGGAATAATCATACCCAACCTCTCTGCATCTCCTCCAGGCCAAGCACTTCACAGATATTATCTACCTATCTCCCTCTGGTATTTATAAGGTCCCAATCGCTGGTATCTATGTGAGATTAAGCCTCGACACACCCTATCAGATAGGTATGTTAAGTGTTGCCGTCCTTGTTTTTACAGACAAGGAGGTTTGGCAAGATGCTGAGAGCCTGGCCCAGGGTGTGGGGGTGAATCTGGCAGTGAGCAGGGCCAGCTCCCACCTGGCTTTCCCCACCAAATAGCTTGGAAATGCATATTGCAAGAGGGTAAGGTGGTTCTTGCTTTGTTTTACAGACCAGACAAGTACAAACCCCATGCACTTCAGAATAAGCGGTGTGTGCTGGCAGTTAACTGCATTACACAAAGCTGCAGAAGCTGAAAGTGGGAACAACTCTTGCTGCAGTTCCTTCTGTTCAGGTTTAGGGCCAGATTCTGGCTGTGCGTTTTAATCCATTAAGTGCTGCAGGGCCTAGATTGTCACAGAGGGCTGCAGGCAGGGACCTGAACAGCCACAGAGCCTCAGGTTTGGTTTTCAATATAGACATTTAATAATGTCTATATTAGTATTTAATAAATAGTATTTAATAATGTCTATACTAGTATTTAATAAATAGTATTTAATAATGTCTATATTAGTATTATAGTACATTTGACTTACAAGTCTCCCGACTTCATTGTTGTGCAGGTTAATCAGCGCCCGGGTATCGTGTCCTGTTTCCAAAGCATCCACAAAGAGCTTGGAAATCCTCTCCCCAAACTCCACGTTGTCGCTGCATCCTCCCCAGACCCAGCCTCGGCCACCTGCAAGACAGAGGCACACTGAACACAGAACCATCCCATCGGACCCAATCCTGCCCTGGTATCCGGATGGAGAGGAGGTGTCAGCCCATCCTCGGGCTGCAGCTCACCGACACGGCCGTTCCTGGAGTCATCACAGCCGCAGCTCTCAAAGTCCCCCATGCTGCAGTTCCTGGTGAGGGTGTACATGACCCCAGCTGAGCTGATGGCGTGCACAAAGGATGTTTCCCGAGTAGCTGAAAGAGAGAGGAGCAAAAAAGCTGTCACATGCAAACACAGACATCGGTCCCGGTGTATTGGGAACGAGGGGCAGGAAGGAAAAAACCCACCAGTTTGTGCAAAAGGTAATGAATGTGCTATAGAAATTAAACTTGTGGAGTCCTCAGGCTTCAGCATCAAGGGTTGCAGTAATCTGGCACAGTATTATGCAGGTGTCCATGCGTGGGATGGAGCTCTTGGCAGGAGTAGGACCCTAAGGCAATGCACCAGTCCCTCTCTGGCCAAGGTTAGTTATCACTCCCTTCTCCTCTGTCCTTCCCTGCTCAGAGGGGGCACGTTTGTGCTTTGATCTTGCCTGCTGGGGAAAATCATCACTGATCTTGTTTCACCGGGTGCTTGAACCTGTGCTAACGGCTGTCTGCACCCACACTTCTAATCTAGCTTCTTTTTTGGCTTTTCTGACTCATTCAGAGACACTGCTTGGGGGAAAAATAAAGAGATTTCTGCTCGTTGAAGTAGAAAGCATTGAAATACATCCACAACTTTCTTATGAAGACAGTTTCTTAGTGCATGTCCCTGGTTTCTCTCCTGTGGTTCTCCCCATTGCAAGCTCAGGTGCCTCTAGCATTGCACTCCTGGGATGCCACGCACACAGCGGCAGGAGCAAGACCATGGAGCAGCACTGCAGGAAGGACTAAGCTCTAACCTAGCGTGGATAGTGATCCAAAGAGAGCCTGGGAGTCACAGAAAATGTTAGTACCACTTATTATACCCATTAATGCAGACAGAGTTAAAACCACCACCATCTTTGGGACACCGAAGCCCTTCTCCATCAGTTTAACTGGCAGCACCGGCTCCCTCCAGAGCACATCCCAGCCTGTACCCAAGGGCATCCCGGGATGCAGGTAAAGGCGCACTCACCGCTGCGGAGCCGGTTGTGTGTGGAGAGCTGCAGGGCGCTCTCAGGGCAGTTCCAGCGCTCCCATCCGAACTGGAACTTGCACTCCTCCATCCCGCTGTGCGCACCGGCCGCCACGCTGCTGGAGTACGTCAGGTAAGCCTGGCACGGGAGATGGTGGGGTTAGAATCCACCACACGTTACCACCATCATCAGTGATAACAGACACAAACAGGCCTTGGTCCTTTCCCTCATCCTCAGCAGGACTTGGAGCTGATACACTCTGGGAATTCTGGCTCCTTGGAAAAGCACTATTTCCCATTTGCAAACCAAAGTCACTATACTTTAAATCCCTGCCAGTCCATGTGTTAATTACCTTAGGTCCTGTCATCAGAAAGTTGTTCACAGACCTGAAAGATAAGAGAAGAAAATGAATCACTGAGCTTGCCACAGCCTGAAGAGCATCCCTATAAAATGCCCTCTGCACTGAACTGGACCCTACCATGCTGCTGCGTGGAGAATGGCACCAAAGACCCCTGCGATGGAGAGGATGAGGAAGGTGCTTCTCTTCATGGCTGTCACAAGGAGGAGGGTGGATCCCTTGTGCTGGTCCGCAGGTCTCTGCACCACAGGTCCCGAGTGAGCAGGGCCGCCTCCCTCTGCTCCTTCCCAAGGTGAGCTTCGGGGTGGAGGGAAGCTGCAGGAACCACCAACCCTGATATTTATAAGGTGAAGTTGTGAATAGTCAAAACCCCCCATTCATTTGCTACCCAATGACTTAATGTGGTAAAAAAGCTCCCGCTCCAATGGGTGACAAGGAACCGCCTAAGGTTGCACTTCAAAAGGCAGCACAGTGTCCCTGGGAGCGGGATGGTCTGAAGCAGAGCAAACTTCCCTAACAATGGGACACTTTTAACTCTCTTTCCTCACCACCATCCACCCCTTTCTGCTGGCCCCGAGTCTGCTCCCCTTCTCCTTTTCACCCCCTGCTTGCCAGGCAAGGCTCATCCCTGCGTCCCTCCGAAATAACAAGCTGATGCATTTCTATAGTTCCCGAGAACTCCCCGAGGAGCTTTAACAGCCCTTCTGTAAAGAGCTATGGGGAACAGACCTCCCAGGTCTTCTCGATGGGAAGAGATGTGTTTAACGGCGGGGCTTTCCCCCCCCCCGCCCCCCCTTCTCGCCTCTTTATGATGAAAGTTGCTGCATTTCCATCCTGATAACAGCGTGCAGGGCTCGGGAGTGTTTGGGAATCTCTCTCATTTTCAGCTTGGGAACGCTGTGTGAATCATTTATGTGGTTTGCTCCATGCTCCAACGCTGTAATTAGGGGAGCAGTTCTCTGGGGTTAGCAATTTCCCTCCGGTGGAGGCTGCACGCTGGCTCTGCAGGCAGGAGCGCTGCCTGCACCCCTGAGCGGGGCGAGGGGCCTCCACCGCTGCTGAGCCATCAGGAAAGGAAAATCCTTATCAGAGGAAACCCCAAAAAGCCTCTTAGCTGTTGCAGCCAATGTCATCGAGGGCTGTGAGGAGCACTGATGCAGAGATGGTGCTCAGGGAAACTGCTCGGTGTGTGTTCCTGCGGATGAATGGTCCCTCACCCTGGGCAGGGATCCTGCCTGCTGGGTGCCATCCCAAAGCAGTGCCACGCTGCTCTGCCAGGCACTGCCCCATGGCACAGAGCATCTGCTGGTGCTGGCTCCATGGCAGGGCAAAGGTGCCGCTCTCTTCTTCCTCTCAGCTCCCCAGCTGAGCCCTGGGACACCCATCTCCCGGTGATAATCACTGCTGCTGCAGTCCTGAAGGGGCTGCAGATGTGAGGCTGAAGGGAATGGGACCGCACCATAGGCAAAAGGGTCCACAGGGGGATAAACCCCCTCTTTGCACCCGGGTGAGCAGCCAGCAGCACCGGGCAGGCAGGAGGCTGCACCTTAAACCCTTGTGAAGTACTTTGCTGCCCTGCCATGAAATGAACAAGAGCATTGCAAAGCCAGCACCTGCCCTGGGCTTTTAACATCCCAGCACTGGCTGTCTATGGGCCCAGGTCCCAGCCTGGGGTAGCTGTCACTGCCCAGGAGCTCCTTGCCATTCCTGGCTGCAGGAAGCACAGGGACTCTCCCTGTCCTGGATCACTGGGAGGGGAACCCTCTCCCTCCAGGCCCAGCAAAGGGAAACCTGGAGTCAGTTGTGCAAAGCCGCAAACTGTTTGCAGCCGGAGGATTGAAATTGCAGGTTGGTTGGAAGCAAGGATGCAAAATACCTTCCAAGTGAGCACAAAGCCCGCCTGGCAAAACCCCTGTGAGTCAGCATTTTAATCATTACCATCCCCACCAGATCCTACTTGTTAGAGCTGTCAAAGGACAATTACTGGGAATAAAGTGTTTCCCACGTATCAGTGAAGTTCACTGATTAAAGCACACGCAGAGGGTTTGGAAACCTTCCTATAGGCACGCAGGTCATTTTGGGGTTTGTGTCTGGCCGCCCCCGAGGGCATATTGATGTTTGGGGGCTATTTCTTGTCTCTGAGAGCTTATGCAGCTGAAACCCATTGGCGTGTCTGCTCTGTCAGTTCACACATGATATCCCTATCACACACCAGTGGAACAACAGCGATTCCAGGCATGAAGCTCTGCCGGGAACAGTGGCTGCAGTTGGCAGCATCACACAGCTCTTTGCTGGTCGGTTAAAAGTGCCCTTTCCGATTAAAGTCATGGGGATCTTAAAAGTCACTCCTAACTCTGTCACTTAGGCTCGTTGTCAGCAAACAGAGCAGTGTGCTGGGAATGGAACAATCCCGGTCCTTTCGCTGCTGGACTTTCCCACCTTAGGCAAAAGCAGACTTTGGTCTTGCTGTGTTAATGTGTTTTGCATTTATAGAGTGCTACATGCAATGCCCGTGCAGTAAAAGAGGTTAAACAGAGCTGTGTCTGCAGTTGGGTAAACTGAGGCATGCAGATGGGCGGTCTCAGGGTAAATCAGTGGCGGAGCTGGGCTGGGTGCTGTTTGGAAGCTGATTTCAGTGCTTTGCTCTGCCCATCACTGTGTGTGTGTGAAGCCTGGCTGGGCTCCGGACTGCTGCAGGGCTGGGGACTCCCCATCCCATCACCCATAAGCAAAGCCCATGGGCCCTGCCTGGGTTGCTTGAGCCGCAGGTCCCCCTGTAAAATGATGCTGGAGGAGTTTCGGTTGGGTTTTCCCACCACCTAGAAACTGGCTTTTGGTTTGATTTTGGATGGAGGGGAAAAGGGGGAATATCTAAAAGGGAAATTCTGTTGAATTGACCTGGTTATGCAGAAAATGAAGTGTCTGTTGTTCCGGGCAGCCTCGGGCCTCAGACTGGCCATCAGTCACTTCGTGTGATGGCACTGTTACTGACAAACCTTTCCAGGGTTACAGCACCACAGGCTAGGCTGTATGGAAAGGGGTGTCCTGAATGTCAGCTGGAACTCCTTGGCTTTACAGATAAAACACTGATGCTTTGTTTCTTGTTTTCTTGCATTTGACCAAACAGCCTGTGCTTTCCACAGGACAATCAACATCTTAAGGGTTTACTTTATGGCCCAAGTCAAGAGATAACCATAGTATAAACAGTCCCATGCACCCATGAACCCCTCTTCACATCAGAATATGGGTGTTACGGGAAGGCAGACATAAGATAAATCAGTTTATAGGTGCCCCAAGCTCTGCTGGGGGGCGGGTCCTGCAGGGATGGGCTCTTGGCTTGTCCATGGCTGCAGACAACAGGAAGATAAAGCACAGCCCACTTGCTAAATAGCCCTCTGCAGGTGACACATTCAGAGCCTGAGCGTCAAATCCTGCTCTGTTACAATAAAACCCACCTGGGTCATTAGAAACCACCTCCTGATGGTGAGGTGGAGGAGGTTTTATGGTGCTCTCCCACCATGGGAAGCTCCCCAGGAATGATGCTGTGTCCTTGGGCTGTGCACAGCAGCTGCAAAGGGGATGTGATCCTTTCCTTCAGAATATTCCATCAGAGAGAGCTGCAGCCATGGGGCAATCCTGCTGCACGCTCAGCTCCACACAGGGATTGGTTTGGGGTTATTTAATATTCCCAACTTTCCTGTATTGGGGAAATGTGTCCCCATTGCTCTGCCTAATGCAGAGTCCCCTGTGGGCTGCTGCAGTTCCCAGTGGGAGCAAACCCCGGCAGGATTGGATCCCTAGATCCATGGTGGGAGTTTTGCCTGTATAACAAATGTGTTTTAGTTAATGAATGGTAATTGAGGATGTAGGTGAAACTGAATTCAGGTTTTATGCCACACCTATCCCACGGGCTTAGTTCAATTAATTCCTATTTTGGCACAGAGAAGTGGTCCAATGTTCACTGAAAGCACCCAACAGGGCCAGCTGAGGTTCCTAGTGATGAAATTATCCCAAGGAGTTGCTATCTCCTGCCTCCCCACAGCACATTGTCCCTCCTCCCCTGTACCAATGCAACCAGTTTTACTGTCTTACTGTGTCTGCTTCCCAACACAGCCTCATGTGCAGAGTGATGGGGTGAGCACTGAACTTCATCAGAGAGGCCAAGAGCAAGGAAGTCCAAGGTAAGAGGCCCTACTAATGAAGGAAACACATCTGGAATAGGACACAGAACCATCAGGATGCCAGAAGCCAGGAGCACAGGAGGGTCCAGGTTGCACAGTTTGGGTTTTACATCTTTTGGTTTCAGGAAGCAAAAACTTAGGGTTTGGAAGCAAATTCTGCCGGCCCCATGCACAGGAGCTATTCCTGCACCAGCGCACGGAGCTGAGCATCTATTTCACTTGCAAGCAGATAAAGGGCATTTCTTTTCCCCTGTTTTTGCATTGTGTGCTTTAAAGCTGTAGTTTTCCACTATCTTCTCACTCCAGTGACTTCCCCACTCCCCTCCTAAGCGTCTGTCTCCTATCCTCACCTCTTCCCAGACTCCCAGAGGCAGCTCCCTCGCTCTCCCAGCATGAGGCAATGAGCAGAGGAGCCTGCAGAGTCAAATGCCTCAATAAAGCTCTGGGACATCCCTCTGCAGAGGTACAGGCAGCAGCATCCCTCTGTGCCGCAGAGCCAGGTCACATCTCCCACCCCGAGCTCTCCCAGCCCTTCCACTGGAGCAAAGCTTTTCCTTGCTGAGCTCTTATCCCTGAACCAGGGCTGTTGTGGGGCTCTTGGTCCATCCTGACTGATGGCTTTCTAAACCCCATTGGCTACTCCATGCCTCTGGAATGATGCAAAGCTTTTGGATAAAGACATGCCTGAACTTTGTCCTGCTGCATCCTGAACCACCCTGAAAAGCAGGACAGAGTAAAACACCCGTGTTTAGATCAACCTTCAGATCCCAGTGATTCTTAAGAGGACTCAACTGCCTGATCGGCCCCCAAAAGGCATGGCCTGATCAGCATCACCTCACCCAAGGTGTGTCCTTCAAAGCCTACCGGGCTGTTGACACAGCAGTGCTATTAAGTCGGGACAAGTGTTTTGGTTTTCCCCCCTTCTTTAAAGGAAGTGCCATGCAAAACGGTGTTAGTGCAGCAGATAGGTTACTGCCTGGGCATCTGCATAGGGGAGCAGATCTCTGTCCTGGCAATGTGTCACCTCAGCAGGCAAAAGCCTGCCCAGGAAGAGATGGGGCACTTGATACAGAGAATTATCACCTCCTTCTTTAGCATTCCCCGCCAAACTCAAGTTGAATTAACTGATTGCAGCCTGGCTCATGCGGTGCTCCCCAGCCTTTCCCAGCACGATTCCTTGTGTTATCCCTTTGTGACTGTGGCTCTGTCTCCCCTCCTGTCCCCATCCACTCTGTGCCACAGGGAACAGGTTAAGCCCAAAGATCCTGTCTTCTGAGCTGGAGGATACGTGTGTTGGTGCTGGCTGTGTCTGGCACGACGAGTGTGGGAGGATTTGAGACTTGCAGTGATTCGAGTTATGGATACTTTCTTATAACTCATCTTTATCTCTTTGGACAAAGGCAATTCCTCTGGAGGATCCTGTGCTGAAGAGGAACTTTAAAAGCTCTTTGAGTCTTGCTAGGAAAAGCAAAGTGGGATGAATTTTTCCCAGTGGCACCCTTTGAAAACAGATTTCTTTGCTCATATTCCCTCCTTAAATGCTGCACCTGAAAACCGCGGTGGTTTTGGAGGGAGCTTTGCCCAGCCCCGTTGAGGATGGAAGCTGCCAGTACATTTTGCATCTGTTATTCAGAGAAGGAAATGGAGCAAACCTCCAGTGCTGGGATCAAGCACAGCGGTGCAGCACCATGGGAGCAGAGGGCGCAGTGGCTGGGGGGGATGCCCGGGATGATGTCCACAGGGATGATGTCCCAGGGCAGTGTCCCCTGCAGGCTGGTGACAAGGCTCCCCCCTGTGGGATGTGCCTGCACCACACACCCATCCCAGCCCATCCGGCACCCACCCGTGTCCGTGTCCAGCAGCAGGCTGGGACACGTATAGCTCTGGTGGCCTGTGGAGATGTATGGATGGGACAGGCTTGAGTACCTCCAGCAGGAGCAGGGATTAAGCCACCCAGTGATCCCTCCCGATCACCAACCGCCAGTGATGTTTCAATGCTCATTGCTCAGGTTGCCCATGCCATGCCATGCCATGCCATGCCATGCCATCCCATCCCATCCCATGCCATCCCATCCCATCCCATCCCATCCCATCCCATCCCGTCCCATCCCAGGGTTTTCAGGCTGTACTGAGGAAAAGAAATGCCTGTATTGTGGCTCTGTGGTTCACCTGGCCATGCTCAGAGCAATGAGGAGCCGTGTTATAGCAAAGTGTTCTTTCAGACCGGAAAACTTGTATGCATGGAACTGTTGGGAAATAATGGAGATGGTGTGAACAGGAGGAAGGCTGCCCTGGCATCTCTTGTGCATGGAGGAGGTTGGTACCTTTACTCCTGACACTCATGTGGTGGAACCGAAGTGCAATGAGATGATGAGGCTTGCTCGAGGGGAGAGCCCTGGAGCACAGGTTTCCCAAATCCCCCATCAACCTCTTTTTTCTCTGATTCCTCATCGATCAAATGAATTCTGGAGCCGGGCCTTGAAGCAAACAGAAGTACCGGGAGATTCACTATCGATAGTAGGAGTTGTCAAGAGCTGCTGTCAGCACAGCGTGTGAGATGTGTGTGAGCCATCCCCAGCAACTGTTCCTTCCCAAGCCAGCTCCTCTGACAAGACAGAAAGCACACGGAGCTGCCTTTCCCAGCACAGATTCCTGCTGCAGAAGATGGAAGCAGAGCTTGCCCTGCTCTCCGTGGGCTTGAGCTGCAGGAGCACCCACACACGCGCGCACACCGGCTCCTACATACCCTGGCTCAGCTCCAACCATCCCCATGCTGTGTTTCATGCTCAAGGCTGAGCAGGTTTTGGTGCTGGGACACGTCTGGGTGCCCAGGATCGGGTTGGGATGGCTGGAGCTCACCATGGACCTGTGGGGGGGGAGCAGGAGCAGGGGCTGGGTGCCCATGCCCTGGTTGGACACAGCGGCTTTGCCTGCTGTGTGCGGTGTGCGAGGCTGCCCCTGCTTGGCACAGGGTGGCTGCTTTCAACAGGTTTCCACCCTGTGTTTTGGGGAAACAAGGGGCGAGCTGGGCAGAGGCACAAGAGACACCCTGGCTGCTTCTGCTCCAGCTCATGCTGCCATGGGCGCCTCCCTGGCGGTGCTCCCATGACATCCTCCTTCCCGTGTGGCTGCAGCTCAGGCCCCGGTCCCACTGAGCTTGGGTCGGAGTCCTCGTTCCCCTCATTTCTTTCCCCCTTCTCCTGGCAGAGAAGGTCTCTGCTGTGTCAGGAGCTCCACTGACAGCACAGCAAACACAGAGGTGATTTTCTTAACTGGCAAAAATGAAGTCCTCATCTTCATGGAATGGGTTGGGTTGGAAGGGACCTTAAAGCTCCTCCAGCTCCAACCCCTGCCACGGGCAGGGACACCTTCCACTAGAGCAGCTTGCTCCAAGCCCCTGTGTCCAACCTGGCCTTGAACACTGCCAGGGATGGGGCAGCCACAGCTTCTCTGGGCACCCTGTGCCAGCGCCTCAGCACCCTTACAGGGAAGAGCTGCCTAAGAGCTCATCTGAACCTGCCCTCTTTCAGTTTAAAGCTGATAGATTGCTGTCATCACTGCAGAGCAGGACCTAAAGATTTGCTGTGAGATGCCTCAGCAGCCACAGGGCCAATGACCTAAGAGAGAACACCCAAATGTGTTTGGGACATAACCTCACAGATGCTTCGGGCTCAGTGTGTGGTACCTGAGCTGGGGCTGGCTGGGTCTCCAGGGGTTTTAGCTGGGCTCCAAGACACACAAACACGTGCCCTTTTCTTACGAGAACTAGGTCCAGGGTTTCACTGTTATCAAATGCCTGCCTAACGAGATGTATTAAATCAACCAACTCCTGTGTAATAATGACAGGAATGTAGATTTCCTCTGCTCACTGAGTGCAGAGCAATTAGAGGTGACTCACAGGGCAGGTGGACTCAGCCATGATCCCAAGAGGGCTGGCCCTGTCCCTGGGATGCAGAGGTAAGGTTGTCTTCATGGGGGTGCCAAGGAAGCAGGTGTTTATCAGCATATAATGATTTCTTTGCTGTACTGGATGAGCATGGAAAGTTCTCTGTTTAGAGGGGTTGCAAGGGGACGTCTCCTTATGCGAAGGACCCAAATAGCAAAGGGCTGTTGCTAATTGGCAAAAGTATTTAAGTTTCCCACCCGGAGCAGGTGGAGCTTCCTGATGAAGCTGTCTGCAGCTCAGCTGCCCTCAGCATGGTGTATGCGAAGGGATCACAGCTCATGCAGTGTGGGGCTGTTGGGGAACCTCAGCGCTGGAGGATGCTTTTCCAGGGAGCGAAGGTCAGGAGCAGGTTAACACCAGAACTTGTTCCCTAGGTGGGGATACGGGTTTGGTCTGTAGCTCCCTGCCAATGGTGGGGACAAATATCGCCTTAGTATAATGACTGCAATGATGAAAATTCACTGTCTCAGCCTTAAACATGAGCAGTTTCCTGGTCTGTGTCCCCAGCCTGCCCTGCAGATAATGGCTCTAGTGCTCTTTGGTTAAGATAACAGAAACGGGCCTGTCCCTGCTCTTGGCAGATCTTAGTATCATGCTCCAGTTCCTGGGCTGAAATGGTTTCACAGAGCAGCAGAGAGGGACGCTTCTCAAATCAGGGTATTGTAACTGCATGTCTTTAAGCCTCTCTTAAGCTGCTAAAGGTGGAAGAAAGCCTGCACATCCTGCCACAACGCTGTGTTCCACCTGGGCTGGGAGGGTGAAAGGTGGGAAGATGTGGCCTTTATCCTGGAGGAGTTTTTCCTGGTGTGCAGCTGCTGTGCTCTCTGCTGAGCCCTGCAGCTTCTGCACTCAGATCCAGGGGTGGGGAACCTGGCTAGAATCTCATCTACATCACCCTCCCAATGGGGTCAGACGTGAATACAAGCGCTGAGACTTTGGATTTATGTGTCAGGCTTTTAATGCAAACACCTAAATCAGGAGGAGGTTTCATCTGGGTGGAATAAGTGGCACCAGGAGCAGCTCTGAGCCAAGTGCTTAGATAAATCTGGTATCTCCAGAGCTGTGGGCAGTGCTTCGATCTCCTGTATCACCCCTTACAGCCATGCTGCTAATCCTTTCTATCTGTGCAAACATGAGGGGACAATCTCTGTTGTTTCGTTGCTCTGGTTACACCTTCCTTCCCTTCTATCCACAAAGTGCAGGCTTGAGGATGCAGTTCGGACCTTAAGTCTCTGGGAGAGCCCGGGAGCACAGACACTGGCCACTGATTCAGTTCTGCCAAAGGGTTTTAGTGCTTTGCAGTGCTTTGTGCTGAGCGAGTTGGCAGGTGCCTGAGCTGGCAGAGAAGGAGGGAGGTTGTCATGTGGAACAAAGCTCTGTCTCCTGGCAAAACCACTGACAGAGTCTGGTCTGTGGGCTCGGGTACCCGCTGAGTGCAATGCGGTGCTTAAAAATCACCCCGTGGAACAGCAGTGAGGAACCTGGATGGACGGTGCCACCTGCACGAGTTTCCAGCTGGTGTTGCTCCAAGCGCGATCTCTGAACTCCTTCTCCATGAATGAGCCATCATCAAGGCAGATATCTGAATAATGTCAAAGGCTCTTTGACCCATAAGCATGAGGGGAGGGTGCGAGTCACAAAGAAAATAGCAGAGTTCCTTGTTGCTCACATTATTCACCTGCTACATAAAAACGAGTATTAATAAACCCAGCAGACCCTAAAAATACCCCAACGTTTACAGCTGGGCACCGACGGGACTGAGGTCCTCAAAGGAGAATGTGCAAAAAACCTTGGTCATGCAAAGCAAGCAGCAGCACCACTGAACTGATGAGCGGTGATTGAGGCAGCAGTCTTTTTGCCCCTTTGAATTCCCCTGCCATTAACAAAGCCCTAACTCCAATCCCTAGTCCTGCGTGCTCAGTGTTCCCTGCGGTCTCTTGGCCACCTCTGTTTGCTTTCTGTTGGCACCAGAAGTAGCCCATTCTGCAGCTACGCTGCCATTGTTTAATCGCAGTTGTGACCCTTCACGTTAAGTGTCAAGTGACAAACCACCCTGAAGTAAACAAGACCTTTCTAAAGATCACCATGACCATTTGCTTCTGCTTTCTGAAGGCTGGTTTCTGCCTCGCTTTATGCAGGTATAAACCCAGAGCAACCCTGTGGAAGCACACAGAATCATTCCTGTCTCACAGCACAAGCAGTACCACACTGAAGCTCCAGGGACAGCAGTTCACCTTCCCAGGGTAAGCACTTGTTTTTCTAATAGGACTGCAAATTAATTCCAGACATAATGTGATACTGTGGAACTGAGAATCCCCTGAGCTGGTACTAGGGTCTGGTTTTGCCAATAGTGATGATGCAGCGAGGTGATGCAGTAACAGAGATTTAGGGCATCCTTGCTTCCTTCGAAGGTGTATGTCCTATGCCTCTGTGCTGCTGAAGGTCTCCCTCTCATCCCAGAAATCAGTGCAGTAATAACTTTTCTTTCCTTCTCCCACCTTCTTGCATTGCTTGATATTAGATAGGCCAAAGGCTACATGTGCTGCACTTGTCCCAAAGTTGACTGGATCTTGACAGGTTGAAGAGAGAAAAGGTGCTGTGGAGAGGGTGCTGCAGCCCTACTCCCATTTGGGATGTTAATTTGAGCATTTCCTCAGCCCAACCATCAATTTTTCATGGAATTTTTAAGCAGGTTCTTGTCTCTGAGACCTCTAACCTGCTGTTGGACAGGACTGAAGCAGGCCAGCAACTTCCCATTGTGTTCGTACCTGCTGCCAGGCTGGGTTGACCTGGGTGTGCTCTTTAGATGCTGTGGCAACATGAAGCGAGAAGGGTGCTAGTAGGAGTTGCAGCGTAAACCCTATTTCTAAAAGGCTCAAAGACAGCTCAAGATCAGAAGAAAACTGTTTATTGTGAGGTTTAGGAAAACAATTCTTATGCAAATTGCTTTTTTTTTTTGGCAAGTAATGGGGTTGATACAGAACTCGGGATTACGGTTTTAAGAGTACAAATACACAGTATCTTGTTCAACAAACACAAAACAAACTTATTCCCCGGGGAACATTAAATGAGCAAATGTCTGCTAAAATAAATGGGCAACAAACCCATTTTGGGGGGTGGGAGGGACAAAACAAACAACCCGACTTGGAAGCCAAAACCCCACTGAAGAAGCAGCAGTCACATCCTCAGCTTTACGCTCAGGCTGTACTTTCACTTTGCTTTTCCTGTTCGATAGCTGCCAGAAAAAGAGAGGAAACAAAACCATCATCAATAAACATTGTAATGGTTCTGTAGGATACTCATTTCTACAGTCATGTTTAAAGCCAGGGAATGGTAAATCCCCACTTGCTACCTGGGAATGCCAACTCATTCCCCTGTAGGGTGTAGTTCATGATGCGCAAATCTCAGCTTGTATTTAGAGCTTGAGCATTGATAGGGATAATAAACCAGGAAAAAGCAGGTATCTTATGTTGAGGGACAGTGTGTCTCCATGGCTATCAATATTAACACATCCTAAGTGGTTAGTGATAGTGTTATGAAGGAAACTGCTCACAAAGGTTGGTCCGAATGGAGAGAAATGGCATGTTGGATGGGAATTACGACCATCATCTGGCTGCCTGTGCACAGTGCATGTATGGGAGACGACCCTGCATGAGAAGAGCTTCCTTCTCATTGAAGATTGCCTGGTAGATGAGGATGATGATGGGTTTCTCTTGCAGCCTTACTCCCAGAGAAGTTGCCTGGATCATTCACGGCCAGGGCTGACAGCAGGTACCAGTGGGGGGCAGCAGCTCATCTGCCTGATAACATCAAATCCAGAGCCCAGGCACCTTTGGGGATGCTGCCAGGGATGCCCTGTGCATCTGTGCCTCCAAAGAGGCTGGTAACATGGTAATTACAAAGAGTTTGATCCTGTTACATGCAAGTAGCAGAATAACTGGTCTTGCTTTCAGCAGAAGCAAGAGCAATCCCATCAGAAAGGCTTTTTCAGGCAAAATACACCACTGGTTACAACTACTCATATCCTTGGAAGCCCAACATAGAGTACAAGTCTTACTATTATCCCCAGTTAAAGTCAGGGATGAGTTTGAGCCTGTAATCCTGTGATTAGTATTCATTTTGCATATGAACTGCATTACAGATTGTGTCCTTGCCACTCGCAGTTCAAAGAGCCTCGTAAGCACTTACTTTCTTTAGTGGGCAGTGGATTTTTCTCTCTGGTTTCTGTCTTCTTCAGCTTGGTCTTGTCAAATGTTTCAATTTCTGCAAAATCTGGCTTGTCGGACATGGTGGGTGCTGACAAAGAAAGGAAAAACACACCCGGGGCTTCATTCACCAGCGCTGTGCTTTCAGCCATCTGCAAAGCATTTGCTGCTCGGAAGCAAAACTGTGAGAATACCATCAAAATGCTTATCAAGTAACCCCCCCAAATCTAACCCCTCCGTCTGGGACCTCTCCCTGAGGCTTGGCTCTTACAGGGTGAATGAGGAAAGGCATTAATAGGATTTTATCTACATTCCTCAGCTGAAATTTCTAAGAAAAATCATATTTTACACATGGAAACAAGCATATCTCAGTAAAGACAAGACAATGCATTAACTGCCAATAACTCACGGTGCCTCCTGACGTAAACCTCTATTTTAAGCAATGCTGCTAACCAAAAAGTCTACAATAAACCTCAAATCCAATCTGAACAAAGAGCTTCAATTCTGATTTGGTTTTAGTTCATAGGATATGTCTTTGATTCCAAGCACCCTGTCCTGAGTGCATACATACCCTGTGTCTGGATGAGCTGCTGTGGACACTTGTGCTTAACAATAGAGGACCGATTCACCCAGCCCTTTGTTTGCTCTTGCACTCAATATCCCAGTTGCAGGCTCAATGGATTTGATTATACTCTATTAGAAGAGAAATCCACAAAGCACAACGGAATTCAGCACTTCACCTGTCAAAACTTCCCTAATCCAATCCTTGGTTTTAACAGAAATTCAAGTTAAAATCCAGCCTGGCCGTCATTCCCCTTATTTCCACGGAGTTTCCCATCAAGGCGAGGTTCGGCCCGGAGATGGCTGATCTAATTGTATTTTTAGCTTCCTGAAGACAATCAGATTTCATTGCTATCTGCACTGAGACAACAGAAGCAAATATTCACAGGGAAATAAAAGCAATTGCAAGCTACTAAACCCACATGGCATTACCGTCTGCTGCTCTCTCCTCAGCTGCTTGGTGGCTGTCTGAGGCAGTGTGAGTTGAAAAAGGTCAGGGTAATCCCTCCTCTCCTCTCCTCCCCCTGCCTGAGCCCATTGCTATTAATATTGATTAGTTTAGTGCTGGGATTGCTCAGCGTTCAGGGAAAGGACAGATTGCTGCTGCAGAGAGTGCACGAGGGAGGGAAACGGGAAAACTGACGTGGAAAACTGACGTGGAAAACCGCCAGCGTACAGCTTGGTTTTCCTTTTTGCTTTTCTCCTCGTTTACCAAGATGATAATACTGAAGTTTCCCTTCCTGCTCTTCTTCTACAATGCTGAGGTTTGGAGTTGAAGTGAGGTTTGAGATCATTAAAGGGCTGCTGCTTCGGGATTAGTTTGTAGGGAGATTCTGGGTGCATTCAGCATGGTATCTGGGGATCAACCTGCTTGCTCCCTGTTCTACACCCATTCTGGTGGCATTGACCACACTGGAATTGCTTGTAGGGACGTCTTCAGTTGCAGCAAAGGGAGAATGTACTGTGGTGCCATATGGTATAACCCACATGAACCTTTAAAATGGCTATCAGCCCTTGTCTGTATTTGCAAGACACATTTTGTATTAGGTGTACAAATAGCCACCTCCTAGAGCCGCTGCTGTCGAGGGCTGAGGACATCCCTGTGACTCTGCCATGGCTCCAGCTATGCAGCACAAAACTTGGGGAATTGTTTTTGGGGTTTGGAAGGGCCGCCCTAGATGCCAGCACGGGTTTCCCCTGGTGTAACTTTAGATGTCTCCATCTGAATTACTTGCCTAGACTCTAATCAATAGGGAGGCAACTAACTTGGGATGAAGTTAATTATGCCCTACGAGTATCCAGGGTTTTTTACCGACTATAAAGGGAGCCTGGACAACGAGCTCAGGGAGACAGAGGTGTCTCATGGCTGACTGAGAGCGCCAGAAATGTGCTGCGGATCTTTCCATTGGCATAATATGCTTAGGTGGAGTGGGTTTGAGACTGATCTGTGTGTGTGGAGAAAATGGTTTTAATGTGTTTAAACATGGTTTTAAGGACCTCTTCTTCCAATGTTTGTTTGCATTAAAAGAATTAACAGGCTTGTGGCTGGACTGGATGATCTTAGAGGTCTCCTTAAAAGGTCTCTTAAAAGGGTAATGGCTTGAAGTTAAAAGAGGGGAGATTTAGGTTAGACATTAGGAAGAAGTTCTTCCCTGTGAGGGTGGTGAAGCACTGGCCCAGGTTGCCACTGAGCTCAGCCCTTTGCAAACCTGGCTGCGCTGCTTCTGGACCTAAGATTGTCCTGGCAGCAATGTACCTACATTTCTAGCTCTGTTGACTTGTGCAGGCTGGCTCAGTTACCTCTGCACTTGCACTGAGTGTCCACACCAAATCAATGTGTGAGTACCAGTCATACTTAGGGTCAGGACTCAGTTCCTTTGCTTCCATCCCATTAGTCCAACCAATTGTCAAAAATAGAAAGCCGTGTTCTTGACCAAACCCCCTGGGAATAAGCAGGAAGGCAGCCAGTGGGTGAATATTCAGTGTAAGCCATGGCTGAGATTTGGCACTGAGCAGTCTTAGTGTCCGTTTAAAAAGAGAGCATTAACCTTTTCTTGTTAGGGTAGACACCAGATTTAGGAGCTCAGAAAAGACTATAAAACACAATCTGAATGATTCATAAATTCAGGCAGTTCATGAGTTTCAGTTTTCTAAACATTTGTCCATTTTTACAAGTAACAATCAGAATTCTTATTATGAAGAGATTACAAGAGCAACACCTCTTAAACTTTTAGACTGGCACAAATTCTCTTAGATGTACAAATGAAGTGCTCAGGACAGCAAAGCAGAATAAACTCACTTCTGGCTTTCTGTGTACAGTCACAGGCTGGGCCCCTACATCCACAGCAGAGCTCAGGCTTTTCTAAACACACAAAGATGAGGTGGCCGCACTTGTTTTTCCATCACCACCATTTTAATTGCATGATTTATCAGCAGACCTGGTATTAAAAACAGTTTGAGATCTATTGTTTGGGGTTTTAGGCTGCAGATGAGCAGGTTTTTAATTGATATTGGGTTGGGTTTCTCAGGAAGGTGCAGCAGTGTTAGTCCATGTAACGTAATGATGAGAAATTACATGTTCCCATCCTCAGTGGAAATTAGTAGATACTCATCTCCATAACAAACATCTTGACCATTGCATAAAATCCTTGTCAAGTTTCTGTAGCTTCCAAGTTCAGTACTGTGGTCAAACACAGCTCATGCTGGGTTCAAACCTCATGTTTACATACTCTGTGCAGGACAGACAGCCTTATGTGGTTTTCATAAGGAAAGTTTGGAGTTTGGCCTGAGGGCACTGTGTACTGCGTTGAGGCTGGTCACAGAAGCAAAGATGGGTAGATAAGATTTTACTCAGCTGCCGTTTACTTTCACTGTGGAATGAAATATTCTTGCTATTTGAGCAGCAAAGCAGTTATTTGGAAGGTTTTTAATGGCAGGATTTCAGAGTCTTCACCTTCAGAGAGGGGAACATGGCATTTACCTGGCCTTGGGACAACTGCGGTAGCAGCGAACCTCAGCAACGAACTTTACAGATCCCATACACATAACGCATGTAAAGCCATACTGGTGTGGCTGCGTCTGAAAAGCTGCCTCGGATACAATGGCAGTTGCATTTAATTTCAATTTGCTGCCAAAGGATGGAGAGCTGAGTCAAACCTTCCAGGACTGACACCTCTGATTCCAGTGAGTCACCTGCCACCGACAGCATTAAACCGTGCCTGGCAGCACAAGCCACCGAGTGTCTATCAGACACCCACAGAGAAACAGGGGAAAACAAATATTTGCTACCAGGATGCAGTAATAGGTGAGAGGAAATTTTTAAAGGCAGCTCAAGTGCAAAGGAACATTCAGAGGAGAGTGTGAAGAGTGTGGCTGGGAGGTTTGCAGCCGGCTGCCACTTGGCTTTGCCACTTGGCTTTTTCCCTTGGCTGCCGTCACTTGGAAACGGAGCCCAGCCTGCGTGGGGCTTGGGCTGCAGGGACCTATATATGAGGGCTATGGCCTTTCAATGGGCTGGGAGGATGCTGTGCACATGAAAATGCCAAGTTTCATGGAGATTAGGTGGGCAACTGCGAGAAGAAGGGGATTCTCTCTCATTGGTGCACCAGTGGGAATCAGATCACATCTCTTTCCGTGTGGAGCTGAGGAGGGACAAAGCACCCTACCGCGAGCAGCCGGTTCGAGGAACAGACGCTCGAGCAGATCAGTGTCTGTAGCTGAGCCAATAAGCTGACACAACTGATTTTATAATCACATTAGTGCTGTCTCGAAATAACACACCCACTCAAATATAACAGTGATTTCATTTTCAAAACCTGGTGGTATTTGTGGGGCTAAAGGTAGGGGATTAATTTTTCAAGGTCAAAGGCTGGGCTAGAATCTACAAGCACCCTCATTCCTTTAGGTCCCTATGAGCACTGAGCACCTTCCGGAAAGGTAGCAGGATTACACGTGTTCTGAACTATCCTTAGGTTTCCCGTCCTCAGGGGAACAGGAGGAGAAAAAGAGACTACAGCTTCACTGAAAGGGTTTTCTTAGTTCTCTTTGTGCCTTTTGTTCTGTCTTGCTGCCAAAAAAAATATCCATGTTTGGGAACAGAGACAGGTTCCCAGGCTAAGAGACAATGAATCCTGGGGGTGTAAGGAAGGAATGATCTCTCTTTGGCAGAGTGTCTGTCGTAATGCTCTGCTGCTGCTGGGTAAATGCTCGACTCTTGTCTTCTACTCTATGTTTTATCATGAAGTAAGGTGCTTCATTTTCCTATCGAGACTGTTAAACCTTAAGGGTCGGTGCATACAAAGGATGAGGGGAGAGGATGGTTGTAGCTAGCCCTTCTGCTTGGGTTATTTTTTCCAGCCCCATGTTTTCAAATAGCTCTGGAGTTTAGACAGTCTGTACTAGGAGTCCCCTTGCAGCAAAGAGCAGAAAGAGAAAACATAAGCTAGTGGGAGTGGAAATTTCCTCTCCCCCTCTTTTTCGGTCTTATAAAACTCAGTGTGGGGGTGAATTTTTACAAGTTTAAGCAGATGGAGATTCTTGCAACAGAACTTTCTTGAGAACTGACCCAAAGCGTATCTTCAGCAGAGAGTACTTGGCTTCAGTCTGGCCTTTTCTAGCAGAATGTGGTGATCCATGTGTGCATTATTAAAGGAAGAAAAATGAATGCAAAATGTCCATGCACATGCTTCTCTTCCAAAGAGAGGGTGGGGAAAGGAGCATGTGATGTGTTAGTCACATAAGTTACTATGCTGTGAAGCACATGACAGTTTGTGATGAGTATGGTCTAGAAATGCTAGTTCAGCATGAATTCCAGTCTTCACTAACAGTCCTTTTTGGCTCTGTCTCTGGACAGAAGCCTCTCTTGCAAACAGCAGCTATTAGGGAAAGGGTAAGACAGAAGTCTTGGGTGAGCATGAGAAGTGTGTTCAGTCATGGTTCTCAGTGCAGCTGCCCTGGAACTAAAGAATCCACTGCTGCATTTCTCACTCCTTTTGCTCTAAACAAAAGGAAAATCACCATTCCTTATGAAGATTAAATTGTGGCACCCAGTGTGCAACAAATAGATACACAACCTAATCCAAGATAAGATAATACAATCCAGAGATCTACCAACTTTATATTAACTTCAGATTATCATTTTGTCTGGGGGAAAAAGACAGTGGGTCTGTTTACACACCACATTGTGCTAGGGTACATATGGAGGCCATGGTATCCTCAGCCTCTGGGCTACAGGGTTGTGGATGTAGTTTTGATCGGTGCCTAACCAGCACTTCTCTTTATTACCAAATCATTCCAGTTTCAGCACCCTGGCACCTCCTGGCAGCTTAAGTAGGTTTTGTCTTTTGGGGAAAAGAAGATAAACCCTGAAGTTTTTCAGCTGCTTCAGGAAACAGAGCTGCTGAAGCAGAGGAACCAGACAAAGCAGCTGAGTGTCTTTTCTAGTTGATGTCTGCGAGCAGTTTCCAGGATCAAAACCTGTATTTCTACTTGAAGGGATTCATACCTTATCTGTTCCCAAAATCATTTTCCAATTTTATACTTTTATGATGCAGAGTAAGCCAAACATACAGGTATCACATACTGTGTACAACGCCAACAATTATGTAAGGAAGGGGTAATCAGTAGGTCCCACATCTGTTACCTTCTGCCTGTTCCAATGAAAGCTGCAAGTATGCTATGTTAAACGCTGGTTTTCTTCTCCAAAATGTAAAAAGAAACCACGCACACACACAAAAAACAAAACTGGAAAGATGAGACTATTTTCCTCTCAGGGCATCCAAAGTGAACAGTTCTCTCTTGACAACCTGACCAAACTACAGTGTTTTCAGTGAGTACTTTTGCAGCTTTTTCCTTACAAATGTGTATAATGTGCAGAAATGGGTTGCAGACTTATTAAGGTTATGTCTTCATCGGAGGGTTAACTTGAGCTCTGTACAATCAAACTGACTCCTCTGGAGCCAGTTTACTCTGCGTGTGAGTGACCACACCATGAAATAACATGGGAGCAGCAGAGAGTGATTGTGTTGGCAACAGACCAATTGTACTAACTTGAACTTGAGCTTTCCCTAACTCAAGGTTAAAGCACTACAGCAGCTCAAGTATAGATCCTTGTGAGTGCAAGGAAAGGGAATTCAGAAGGGATGGGGATATTCAAGCTCTATTTCAAGTTAACTTTTAAGCAGAGACTATCTTTAGGGCATGAGTTCATGTCCACAGCCCAAACTGGTGAATGCAGAGAAAAGCAAAGAGGAAGTAAAAACCGAAAGTGTGCCATGTTGTCATTTTTGCCTGTCTGATGCATACATTGAATGATTTTTCCCTTTGGATGAATACTAGCTTGCATAAAATTCAAATAACTCAGCTGTCTACAGATTGGGGGAGGGAGTGTGGGAAGAGGAACAGAAGGAAGGAAATGGAACTGAGAAGATTGAATTAACCTTTCAATGTCTTGAATTTCAAGAAGGGAAGAATTATCTCCTCTTAAGTCTGTAAGCATGCAACTAAAATGTGAACAAGCCTCAAAAGCCACATTTGCCCCATATTCCTAGATCTCTATTTTAAAGACAGATCTTACAAAACAAAGGTTCAGATACAGGAGGCAGGAAAAAAAGTCTTATGCTTTAAAAATCTATTTTAATCACAGAACTCTGGTAGAAAATGAGTAAAAATGTCTGACATTTACACGGAACATGTGCCTTTGATACTGAATTCAGTTTAAAAACACCCTTATGTATGTGTCTAGTACTGGCAGACAGTCTTCAAGAAGGTGAATGGTTTTCTCTGTGCTGGTTTCTGTTTCCATGAAATGGATTCTTTCAGGTATTTGCTTGAGCATTGTGAAGCTTCATTTGTTAATGCAGGGCAAAGCTTTAGAAAGGACTTTGATTCTTAAGTGCTCTGCTGGACTCTGTGAGTCAGAAGAATTAGATACCTGCTGATTCAGGGGCCTCCATGAAGAGTTATGGATGTCCAACATGGCCAGCGGTCTTGTGCTGGGCATCCTGAAATAAAGTATTTGTTAGAAAACTTCATAATGCTGGAAAAGACTCAGTTTGGGGTCACATCTGTTTCTGGGTGAAACATGCAGGAAGGAAAGGCATTTTACAGAGCAACTAGCTGGAAATGTTACTGTTAGTTCTTTGGTATTGAAAGGACTCATGTTTGTCAATATTTTTGCAAGGTATCAATAGGATCCATTTAAGACACAAATTGAGCACTTCCAAGTCCCGGATAGTATATCAAATAATTTGCTTGTAAATGCAAAATTAACCCCAAAAGTAAATACTTTGCTGACACAGGGATAATTTTCCCACCAAGTAAAAGCTGCTGGCACACGATATACAAGTATTACAGCAGACAGTGTCTTGCTTTGATTTGCATTTCCTTCTAGTAAGATAATGACCCAGCATGAAGGCAAAGAATTGCATGGAAGGATACCAACCTTCAAAGGATCAGGAGGCATTGCAAAATTGATTTAAATTCTGGAGGATTCTAGCTTAGTTTCTACTAAGCCTTGTACAACAGTGAGCACAGTTGGGATAGGGATATTTAACTTTCATTGGCTTCATTTTCTGATGAGGAGTAACACAGGGCTGTTGTTGGAATTGGACTCAAATGGAGATGCAAGTGTTCAGAGAATATTTATTCTAAGGTTGTACTAGGTCAGGACTGATACTGGGATCCATGATGGAAATATGGCTTCAGTTCTTCTGCAACAAATACTGGTAATCATCACTTGTGGTCATGAATAGCTCTTCCTGAAAACAAGGGACTTTTTTATTAGTAATCATCTCAGATCTACCAAGTTACATTGTAGAATCTCTGTAAAACTTTTAGGCTGAGCAACTTGGCTGGGCTTGTAAGATTACACACTGAGCTATAGAAATGGCTCACCCTTTCAGTGGTGTGGCTCTGGATATGAATTTAGTGATGAGACATGAACGCCATGGCACTCTGGCTCCTCGGTCCTAGGAGCCAGGGGAATCTGCCAAGCTCCTAGAGCTGTGCAGCAGCTGCAGAATGGGTCCTTCTCCTTGTGAGCAGCCTCACACTGGGGCCTTGTCACTGTGCAGGGTAGTGCATTGTCATATGTCCTGACATGTGGGTGACAGTCCTATGTCATGTGGTGGGACTGCAGCCATGCACTTCACGTACTGGGGATGCTCTGCATGTGCCTGCGTGTTCAGAGGGGGAAATGAGCCTGTGTGAGCTCCACGCTGTCTTGCCTAGCCTCTTGAAACTGGGTTGGGTGTTTGCCTGCATGTCGTGTAAGCAGGAAGTTACAAAATGCCACCATAAAATTTGACCTGTGCCCTGATAAACACAAGAGGACAGATCCCACATTGTTTCATTGTAATTTTAAGCAGTGATCTGAGAGGCAGACACCTTTGATTAGCTGTATTTTGGGGTGTAACCACATAGCCACTCATTAAGTCGTTGCCTCCCTTCTCTCTGTATTTACTGTCTTAGAAAAGGTGTTTAAAGCATCAGGACTCCCAGGTTCTCCTCGACCGTTCAGAAACAGGCAGTGAGAACACAAAGTGAGCAGAAAAGACTAAAATGGCAGCCTGGGACTGCATATGTCTGCCCCCTACAAGGAACACTGGAAGCGTTTGAAAAGGAGGTAGGGTAAGCTGGCATGAAACAGGGCACTCAGAGCCAGTTCAGAGGAGGGAAGATGCTGCCTTGGACTCCAAACCAGTGAGCGGGTGCTGTGCAGTGCCTGCCTACCTGCCTGCCTCTGCTGTCTGTCTCCTCGTGCTGCATGTGTTTTGTATGTCAGGTTTCTTGCTGCTTTATTCCTGTCAACTGGCCAACGTATCTGCTGAAGAGCCAGCTGGAGTCCGCGCTCTCCCATGTTTCATCAACAGAATTGCCAGCTTGTTCTGATTCAGTATCTTTATTGTTGTTGATGAGGCTAAATGAATCAGAAAGAACACAGCTATGTATACAAAATACAAATTCGGAAACCTCAGCCTGATGTGAGGAAATGTTATTAGCTGCTCAAGTGGAGAAATCTGCTGTGGAAGCAGACTGGCTGCAAGCACAGACCTCCGGAGAGCTCTGTATCCCCTGACCCTATCCATTTTATTGTCTTTACACGGCACCTCCTAAAGATACCAAAAATCTTCTAGTAGGGAAACATAGGTTTAGATCTGATTAAAACCTGATCTACTGTGGGATTGCAATTCTCCCTTCTTTGGATTCTAAATGTAAACCCTCCTAATAAGTGTTGTTAAGTATGTCTAGGTAAATTTTAGAATCCATGTTGGAAAACGTGAAGCAAACCCCTCGCAGCTATTGGCAGTACTTTAGTTTCCATTAATCCCATCCTACGTCTTATCGGGGTTTTTTTCCTGTCACATATTGTCAGTTTTTCACAGGGGGAAATAAAAAGCTTTTCCTACGAGGATTTTTTAGGAACTAAATCCGAATTTCCTTAAATGCTTTATTAAACCCACCTCCTATGGCTGCTGGCACCGCATGACAGAAAAAGCTGTTGTAGTTACAACATAGCATGTGGGAACCGCAGACTGCGAGGCACGGCTTTTAACACTTCTACTGCAAGCTAGCATCTCTTCACTAACTTATGCTGACTTAGTTTAAGGGTGCTAAATTGTGTATTTTGAGACACATTAGCTCTTTGTCAAAGGGCACTTCATTACTTCTGGTGTGCTTACACTTTGGAAATGTTTGGGAGCGATCACTTTTGATGCTTTGACTCAGGAAATACTTAAATATGGTTATGAGAAATGAAGAATCACAGAATCAACCAGGTTGGAAAAGACTTTTAAGATCATCAAGCCCAACTGCTCCCCAGCATTGCCAAGGCCACCACTAACGCATGTCCCTAAGGGCCTTGTCTGTGTGGTTTTAAACACCTCCATGGATGGTGATGCCACCACATCCCTGTGCAGCCTGTTCCAATGCCTGACTACTACTCAGTGAAGAAATTGTTCCTAATAAAAGTTTAGATTGGATATAAGAAAGAAGTTCTTTACCGTGAGGGTAGTGAGGCGCTGGAATGGGTTACCCAGAGTGGTAAACGCTCCATCCCTGGCAGCGCCTTGGCTGACACGGTCTAGCGCGAGGCACCCCCGCCTATGGCGCAGGGCTCAGAACTGGATGATCTTAAGGTCCTTTCCAACCCAAACCATTCTGTGACTCTAAGTAGCGGTGACACCAACTGCGGCCACCCTCTGGGCACCTCGCAGCCCGCGGTTGCCTGAGTCACCCTTAGGTTGACGAACGACCGAAAAAAAGCCAACCCCCGGGGGCGCGGCAGTGCCTGAGGCGCCGGGCAGCTCGCGGCCATAACGGACAGCGGCCACCCCGCTCGGGGCCGTCGGTTCCCCCTTACGGAGGAGCACGTCCCGGCCGTGTCCCCGCCGGCGGTCTGAGGCGGACCCGCCGCTACCACCGCCACCCGGGACCCCTCAGCCCCCCTCAGCGCGGCCCCGCCCTCCCCTCCACACGTGACCCGGAGGGGAGGGGAGGGGGGGCCGCGCGCGCGTTGCACCTGTCAGTCAGCGCGTCACTTCCGCCAGTTGCCGCCGCTGCCGTTGAGGGACCCCCCCCCCCCCCCGCTCGCGGTAGGCTCGGACGGAGCGGCTGAGGGGGCACTGCACGGCGGCCCCGGGGCGAGGGCACAGCGGCGGCGTGGCGAGGCCTTGCGGCGGGAGCGCGGAGCGGAGCGGCCCGCTCCGGCCCCCGGGGTAGGAAGAGGCGGAGGAACCTGCTGCTCGGTGTGCGGAGGACGGCGGGGAGGGCGAGTCACCCGGCAACGGTGAGGGGCCACGGGGCGCATGCGCGGCGCTGTGCGGGCAGGGGGTTGTGGTGATGGTGGTGGTAGTTGGGGGGGGAGGGGGGGTGTCCGCTCCTCAGCGCGGGTCGGGCGGCCCAGCCCGGGTCTCCGGTCCGGAGGTGGTTGAGGGGTAAGGAGAGCGTGGCGTCAGGCTTCAGGAACCTTCTGGCACCGTGCGGGCGCGGGAACTTCCTCGTGTGGGCAGCGGCGGGCGCGCCGCGGTGCAGAAGTTGCTAGAGCCTCTCGGAGGGAGCTGTCAAGCCGTGCGCCCGCATCCCGGGTTGCGCTTGTGTGTCTGGGACCTCGGAGGCAGCCCTGGCAGCCTGCGGGGGTTTCTTGGCTCTTCCAGCGGAGTTGTCTGCCGAGCCCGTTCCTCCTCCCACGGTGGATCAGCTCTGTTCCCCCCTGCGATGGGGCTTGGCGCGCTGACAGCGTTAGCCCGGTAGCTCCCTGCCAGCAAAGTTGTTCTCAAGAAGTTAAAGAACGGTAGTCACTAAATGTTGTGTGAATAAGAAGGCAACGCTAGCACTGAGAACACTAGATTATGGGCACGGCACTCCATCCTGTGACCAAATGTATCTTCTGAGGAGTCTGTCAGTGTGTCTGCTTCCATTGTTCTTGGAAGCTCCTCAGGGGTTTAAACGTTTGAGCGTAAATGCTTCTTGCTACCAAAAAGTTGCTTCAGTGTGAGATGCTCCAGTATTAGGGTACTTCTTCCAGGTTTGAAAAAAACACCCAACCACAAAATAACTGCAATCAAATACTGCAACTTGAACTTTTAGTACTTAATTCTTACTCGGGAGTTCTATGGTCTGGCAACACTTTTAAATTTGAACAGGGGAGGGGAAAAAGGTAACAAATGAAGGCAGTGAATAGCACCAAATCACTCTTGCCTGTTCAAGAAAAACAAAACTGAATCTATAAAATGCAACGCAGTTGTTTATTTTTTTCAGGCACGTATTCCCAAGTGTCCTCAGGGATGGAATAGTTAGTCTGTGACTTCGGAATAAATTGTTGAACTGGATTAGCATTTAGGGTCGAAGTTTTTCTGTCTTCTGTGCAGTTTACTCTGCCAGCATAAAAAAAGAAAAGAAAAAGCTACTTTGTGGGCTTACATTATAACAAATTCACTGTCTTAGTCTGTTTCATGTCTCTTTTTTTTTACTGCTTATTACCAGTAAACTGCTTTACGTGTTCTTTGCTGCATAGCTTTGAAGGTATTTACAGTATTTTCTTACCTGCTTTGTCTGAATTTTGCGTGTTGTCTAGCACCACAGGAATCCTTTCCTTGTCTTGACAATGTTACAAGAAGAAATCAAATATCCCGATGTTTTGAAAGCATCAAACTGGAAATTCACAATATTATTTTAGAAAAATCAGTCGAGTGTTTTTCATAGTTACATTTAAAGATGTTGACCAGGAAAAGCTCCTCATCATTTCTGATGCTTGCAGATTCTGACATGGACAATGTGTCAGAACATCTGAGCTTAGGAAATGACAGTTTATATCTGCTGAGTCAGTTTGGGCTCTTGCTGTATGCGCTGTAACATTGGAAGACCTTCTAATAGCTCATAAAAAGACTTAATTTAATATTTATGGCTCATAACGGGAGACCTGTGCAAGCAGTGAAGTCCTCTTATGTATATAGCAGCATGTTTGCAGAAGCAGGTGAGGCTGAAGAAATATTCCATGCTTTTGGAACAGACAGTAACTCTCATGAAAGCCCTGACCTTCTGTGTGTGAAGGCTTTTTGTGGTGCTTTTCCCCTTTTCAAATACTCAACCTTTTGATCTCTGCTGAAATGTTTATAGCTCAGCAGTGATGCCCTGTTCTAGGACTCATTAGAAAGTGAATAAAACCTGCCAAGCCTCTTCTAGTTTCGATTTTTGTTATTATTCCTCTTTGGTTGTTGTTTTGGTTTCCGTTCCCCGACCCTGCCTTAAGAAGCTTCAGCTCTAAGGAAGAGGATCTGCTATCAGAAGGAGAATGCCTTCAAGTTGTCCTTAAATCCTGTGCGTAACACCAGGTTATGTTTTGCTGCCATGTTAGCACACAAAACAAAAATCTAGCAGCCATTAGGATGATAGTGCATTGACTTCTTGCAGGGCAAGGCAGTGTTTGCATCTGTGAGGGTGGAAGATGGTAAACCGTTTTCACTCCCCCCCCCCCCCCCCCCCCCCCCTTGCATTGCAGGCCCAGTTCTATATTTATTAATCATTTCAAATGTGGAAACTGTTACTTAAGAGCTAAAAAAAATAACACTTTATCTGGGACATTTGAGGAGCAGATATAGAATTGAAGGAGTATTTAATCCTCTGTGAAGGGCCATTAACGAGGGAGATTTGTTACTTGTCATGCAGTTTTTAAAGTAATGAATGTAACAGTTATTCAGCAGAGTCTGTATGTCTTGTGTCAAAATTGTATCCAAGCAGAGAATCCAGGAATTCTGCATTTTTCACTGAAAAGTTAGTAAAATTGGGCAAGTCATTTTGAGTCTCTTGCTGACCATTACCTTCTTCAAATTCTAAATTTTACCTGCAAAAACTTTGGGAATGATGACCTGGCTGAAGACTTCAGCAAATTCAGATTTGGCTTTGTAGTTTTTGTACTGTCCTCGTAGCCAACTGCTGGGATTTGGGAGAGTTTAGTCAGTTCAGATGAATTCTGCGTATTCTTACAGCCTAAAAGGAATCTGTTTGTTCCTGCATCTATTTTTTGTAAAGCTGAGGGTTTTTTTTAAGTCTTAAGCCCCATAGTTTGGGTGATGATAGTGCTGAAAGCCTGTTCTGCTTGCAACATACAGGTGGAGTCATTCAGTGCAAGAAATGGGCAGTATTTTGCACCTGGATCTAGGACCATATTCTGATTATAGTGAAATTAATAGTTCTGATAGTAACAAACAAGGATGCTCTTGAAGTATCTCACTTGTGAATGTGTGAAATTTTATACTGTACATTTGTCTTAGAAAAAAGAAAACCTGAGCTTAAAATAAAGATACTGCATTATGTTCATGTTCACACAGCTTGTAACAAAGACTGTGCCTGCAGAGGCTTTTTGGTATTGAGGGTTTCATTTTCCTTGCTATCTGGAGCTTTGTAAGGACGTTAGGGTGGGGCAGCTGCTCTGTCAGAACAGAGGATCTGGTGGGAGCTCTGAATGGATTGTCCAGGTTCCAGTCTCCCTACCTGCTCTCTTCATATGTCTCTTCTGTTCAGTGTTCCCTGCAGTGTGTTTGGGATTAAAATTCGTGCTCAGCTGTGTAGGATAATAATACTTGGACAAAATTGAAAAGATGAAAGCTGAAATCTTATGAATGCCGTTCTTTCTTCCTTTATTTGCAGTCTGTTTTTTTGAGCATGTATATTTGAAAGGGTTTTTTTCCCCTTTTTGCTGAACTTCACATTTAATTAAATCTTTTGTTGTCTTGTCACTCTTTATTGTGATCAGGTTACTTCAATTTTAGGCTGCGATGTAATTTCTAACCTTGTGATTCTGGTGGTATCTTCAGATTTGGTCATGATCAAGTTGTGACAAGAATGGGTTGTGGAGGAGACCTCATTAGCAGTCCCCTCTCTTCTACCTTCTCCCCCCCTTTCTTTTCTCTCCCCCTCTTCCCTTGCAATTCAAAGAGTCATTGAACTCTTCATTAAGATGTCTTACTCCTTCAGTGGGGATGCTAAGACTGTCCTTTATTTTGGTGGCACGTGGTCATCCTTATGACAGAGGCAGTGTTTCTATAGAGAACAGGCCATTCTGTAACGTGTTGAGTTCCAATGTGAATTTCTGCTTACCTCCTTAGGAGGGAGAGAAACAGGCTGATGATAAATGTATATAATAGGATAACTTATGTATAATAAATTAAGTACATTATCTATTTATAGTTTGCTTTTTTTGGTGTCTCTGTGGTAGCTTGACTTCTGTTCCAAAGTCTGTCTTAACAGCAGTGACAATTGTTAAGCTGCTTTGGATTTATAATGTGAACCTCTCAAGTTGCATAGTTTTACTGATAATTTCTTCCTGTCTGTTACCTCAGTGTACTTTTATAACGCCATTACACTTAAGTCATTATCTGATGTAGTGGCAATTATACATTTGTGGTTGGTGGAGTACAGCTTTACTTTGGGGGGAGGCAAGTAGCATGAATATAATTAGCTCTTACACAAGATACAAAAGCCTTTTTATTTATTAACTACTGTTGTTAAGAATGTGACGGGATCTGTGTGAGCAGGAAGTTTCTTTATAATTCTGCACATGTGCATTGGCAGCAGCAGCTGAGAGCAAATCTGGCAGTGTTCAGTGGTGGGTGTGAAGCAGTGAGCAAACATCGACTTCTTTCTGGTATCGCTGATGGTTTTATTGAATTCCTCCTGCTACAGTATAGTTGTAGAAGGATTCCGAGTTGCTGTAATGCTGTTTAAAAGCCTTTGGAGTTCATCTAGTAAGTGAATATAAAATATTATTTTTGAATATCAAACTACTTGAAAATCAGCTCACATTTTGGTGATCTGTCAGCCTGCTCTTTAAAATGTAAAATCGTTTTGGAATGTTGCTTAAATCAGTTGCTGTGTTTAAAGGTTTACTAATGGTATTGCAATGCAGCTGCTAAATGCTTAATTTGGTGCTTAAAATTTGAACCTTTGTAGGTTTTGTTGTTTTTTTTTTTCCTTATTATTTTATTTCATCTAACCAAAGCCTGCCCACTTTCCTGCCTCTTGTGAAGATCTGTATTGGATGATGGGCTTTTTCACAGAAACTCTAATCGGGTGCTGGCAGCTGAAATTGTACAATAAATTTTAATGACTGAAAAACAAATCCTGATCAATTCTGTGGTTTCTTGGCTTGTAAGTTTTAAAAATCAAATCCCAAATTTCATGAATTTTAGGAATATCTTTTTTCACAGGAGCTTTCATGAGTTGTTTTGTTGCTTTCTTCCGTGGTAAGGACATTGAGACTTATTTTGAATTGGTCTAATTTGTAAATTAGGCAGCTTGCTGCTGTGTTTCCAGGAAGCAAAAATTGCATTCTACTAAATCTGCTATTGTATTTTTTTGTGCTTTTATTTGCTTTGCCACTATAACCAGTATTTTGAGTGTTTTCTGGGTGCTACTGGCAGATGATGGAGAATTTCAGCTAATCGAGGTCATGTGTGTGTGTGTGTGTGTGTGAGAGAGCACACATGTGAAGGCATGTACATGCAAATAGAGAGTTTATTAAATAGCTGGTGTTCCTGCTTCTGCTGACTCCTGTGATTGTGTGCAAAGCTGCCACAAGCTTGTTGCCTTTTGATTCCAATTTAAGCAGAAAGCAGACGTGTCAGTGAAGAGTTAATAGCCATGTTAAGAAACGAAGGGAGCAGGGATGTCAAGCGTGTTTGAAAAGATATTTATTCTGACATGGTTTCCTTCAACACTGCGAGTTAAATTCTGTAGTCGCACTTCTTCTAAAACATTCTGCCTTCATGGGGATGAGGAATAAATTCTTAAGAAGTCCAGCTTGTGAAATTTGAAATAACAGCTGAGCTCAATTGTCTGATTTGCCAATCCAGACTTTTGACTAAAATGCCTCCCAATAGCTCATTTCCCTTACAGTCAGAGCAAATCTTGCTTAAAGCATCTATTTCAAGCTAATCTTCTGGTTTTAAAACATCTATCCTTAAACAGTTTTTGTTTTGACTACTTATTTTAATGTGTACTTAAATGTTGCTTTAAAATTGATGATCCTTTTTACATGAAGGCTATTCTGTGTGTATATTTAAGCACTTGCCCGGCTCTTCATGTTTTCAGCTGTTCTCTTGAGACAAATATCATTTGTCCTTTCGCGTATCCTGAGTTTGTGGTAGTGCTGTTTGTTTGCTAAAAGCTTGGGACAGGAGTTTTTAAGGGCTTTTAACTTTTATTTTTTCTTTTCCTCTAAGCTGTGTCTCCTGCCCCAACCTGCCATCTTTTCAATTTTGACTGGATTAATTCAAATGAGCAAAATACTCTTTATTTTTACTTATTAGCCAAATAAAAGCTGAAAATCAGATGAGTGAAGACTCCTTTTATCTTGCTAAAACTTAAGAGCAAAGGGTAGAGTGCTGGTTGCCATTTTTTGAAGCCATAACTGTGTGTAGCAGTTGCCAAGTGGGGCTGTGTGTTCTACAGGGAGCACCAAAGTGTCCCAGGCAAACCCTCTGGCTCATGCTTATGCCTGACAGCTGGATCCGGGTGATATCCCTACCTGAGGAAAGTTTCTGTGACTCCGAGTTGGAGTCTGTGTCATAAGTTTAGCCCATCAGTTTGGAATTCTTAGGATCTGTTATAACTTTGAACATTTCAAACTTAGCTGAAAACAAAATTCTTTATTTGGTTTAAAAGTATGTTTACTATATAAATCCAGAGAGATATCATGGATTTTTGCTAGTTACAAGAAAGTCATGTAAGCAACATAATAGATGATTTTATTTATCAAATGTAGAGTAAAAAAATAAAAACTTGGAGGCACCTTAATATTTTTGAGGAACTTATTTGTAACTAAACCTCCTTGCCTGCAGAAACGATCCTCCTTGGAGTCAAGGAGTTGTATGGGTTCTGTTTGGAGCCAGTGTGAGGGCATGGGGGTGGGTGACAGGATGCAGCGCTGCGCGCTGAAAAAGCCAGTCTCAACTTGAGGTGTGTTTTCTGAGAAGTAGGGGCAAGCAATTGCCCTTTAGCGCTTTTATCCCTTTCTCAAAATCTTACTTAGTTTTTACTTTTCATGTTAAAAAAAATCACTGGTGTCTCCTAATCCCACAGAATAATACACTGAAAATAGAGCAGAATGGCAGACATTGTTAGCTTTGGTTTTGGCTTCACAGATGATATGAATTTCTTGCTAGATAAAACAAGCAAATAAAAGAATTGCTTAAATAGTTGAGACTTGTGGCAGAAATTCTACAGGCAGATGAATGTTTTAATTCCTATGGCGTGGTTTCAGTTTGTAGCCTTTTTTTATCTTATTTTTACTTCTTGTTTTTTCATTCCTTTGCTTTAAGGGAAGGTGGCGGAGCTCTGCGGACTTTCATTTAAAAAGACACCCATATATTTGTAATTTAGCCAGTAATGTAAAAACTGAGCTAATTTTAAGTCTAAACTTTCATCTGTATTCCTTAGATACTAACAGTTAGCCATGTACTCTGTGTATTCTTTAGTGGCATTTCATATGTGGGTGTGAATACTTCTTCTGTTGCCAAGATAAGTGAATGCTGTTATGATGGCAAAATGAGACTTGTGGTGCTGTTTTGCCAGCAGACCCTTGCCTGGTACTTGCCTTATTAACAACAACTACATTGCAGAAACAACAACAACAGAAATCCCCCAAACAAAACAGCAAAAACCCCAAAAAAACTTCTTTAATAAGGGATAAGAGCCCTGAAATACATGGAATGAAACTCAGTGTTTTACCCTCATTTAAGGTTCTTGGGGATGTTGCATAAGACACAGTGCAGTGGGTTTTTTTCAGCCTCTTTCAAAATTATGGTATAAGATTGTCACAATAAGGTGCATTCCTAGTTTTCTGTAGTTACATTTTGTAGAACGTCAGTGTAGCTTAGGGGATCTTTGTGTTTGTAGTAACAAGGGGGGAGGTAGATGAGAAAGTTGCAACCAGAATATTTCCAATAAAGCGCAAGCTGGTGTATTGTTTTAATTACTGTGTTTCCCTTGATAGGACTTGTGAATCATGTAGGCTGTGAAACTGGGAAACATGTGTTCAAAAGGGTCAGGATAAAAGGGGCAAAACTGCGAATAGTTGAATGGATCACTTTCTGTTTTCTGAAATGTTTGATCATGGCAAAAAAAAAACCCCAAACAAACCCAAAGATTAATCCCCCCCAGAGTCTTGCTTAGGATTTGTAAAGGACTCTAGAAGTAATACTGAAGGTTATATATCTTGCCTAGTTTTCATACGTTGTCTGCATTAAAGTGGTGGACATCTTGAGTCAAGGGAGACCAAGTGGAAAAGCTGTTGATCAATATAAGAAGAGAAGATGTAATATATAATTATTTCTCAGCCTTTCCTTCAGTGATAGGTGATAGCATATAAATGATGATAAGCCCTATAAAACTATGTTTATAGTATGAGCTTGGGTTGTCAATCCAGTTTGGCTGTAACAAGGAGACAATCAGGCTGTTTTGACTTCATTGTTACATTACCAAGCTAGTGAAAAAAAGACGACAGAAAGACTTCTACTGTCTCTCGAATGAATAATATTCAGGTAGCCTGTTTGTCTGCAGCACCCAGTGAAAATGGCAGTGCTCTAATGTCAGCTAACTAAGCACAAAGTTGTCTTTGCTAAGGAAGCTGGGCCACAAGATTGTTCATTTGGTGCTGAATTATAAAGAAGTGGTTGCTTCTAATTTGCTTTTTATTAGGTGATGATTGTTTTGATGTTTATTTGAAGGTTGGTTGGTTAGTTTGAGCAAGGCAGCCTGAAGCATTGTGGCAGATCCATCAAAGGTTTTTTTCCCAGGTGCCATTAACCCTACTAACAGGAGCCTGTCTGGTTCCTTGTGGATATGTGGTTGACTTGGGTAGAACTTCAGAAAACAGACTGTGTGCATCTTCAGATCTTAAAAGTTGCATGATGTGTTGGGATTGGTTGAAATCTACAAGAGATAGATACTGATGACAAAGAACAGGAGAGCATTGCTTACATCATTAGGCTAAAATTTAAACACTTTTGGCATGAAATACTTTTTTCCTCTAGGCCTCAATGCAAGCAATTTTTGAGGAGGTTGAAGCAGTGTTGTATAAAGCTTATGGTCGACTCAGTGTTAACGCATGGGTGCAGTGTGGGGAGGATTTGGAGCAGGAAAATGTCAGTTTTTTCAGACTTCCGGAAGGGCTCTGGATTCCTGGTGTCACAGGCTAGTGAATGGACTGGCATTTTGGTTCTGAAATGAGCAGTGGGTGTTAGGACTTTGAAAGTGAAGACAAAGTTGATTTTTTTTCTGATGTGGAATAGAAACAAGAGCCAATGTGGGGGAGCAAAGAGAGGGAAGGTACTTTTCTCAAGTCTGTCAGCTGAATTCTCATCTTGATCTCAAATTATGAAATGGAAGGTTTTAAAGCCAGGGAAAGTTCTTCTTATTGTCTAGCTTTGGTGGTGTGTGTTGTGTTTGTGTGTGTACATGTGTGTCTCAAGCTAGTTTTGCCCAGTTACAGTTGCTTGAGTTTAATTAGAACAGCTAATAGATGAGATTAAGGAGCTGAGATGACCCTTTGACTGTACCTGGGTGTTATATGAGCTCCACTGTGTCATGAAGCTGCAATTTAAATGTTCAGTACCACGCAAGACCAAAAGGCAGTTGCTGTGTGGTTTGTAGCTATTTTGAGAGCTGAGAACATGAAAAATATACAGATAGTTGGGATTCTAAAAGGTGGCCAAAATGTGATTGGTTCAAGGGAACCTAATTTGAGGAAGTTGTTTCCTGTATTCATATCTCATGATGACTTGGGCTTTGAACTGGAAATTAGGATATGTGATCAATTTCCTAGATCTGTATCACTGAAAACTAGTTGACTCTCTGTGTTCCTTACTTAGGACTTTGTTTTTGGTCATGCCATTTAAAGATGGGGTGTTAAGCCGGAGATCCTTCTGAAAACCTTATAACCATGAAATATTTTAGTATGGCAGGTGCTGTAAAACACTTTCGTCCAACCTACTACACCTTTCATGGTTCTTTAGAAAAAGAATGAATGAGTCTGACAATCATTTCATAATTGCTAAGGCTTAGCTGTCCCATGCTTTTGCTTTACATTTGGTTAACTCCCAAGTGAAGAAAGGGATTTGTTTTTTTGTGTGATGAGGTCTTTATACTTTCTTGATCAGAACAAGAAACTGATGATTTAACAAGGAGAATTCCTCAAACGCGATGTTTAGACTTGTGGCTGAGTTTAAAACTGTTGAAAACTTTATGGTCTAATAATATTTTCCTTATTTTCAGATTAACTGCTGAAGTACTGATCGAGTTCTGCTATTCTTCAATGAGGAACTACAGGCTGATCTTTTGCCATAATCTTAAACAACCATAAATGACAAAAGAATGCTTGGTCAGTGAGGGCAGCTGGCGCAGAAAACGTTTTTCAAACTCGGCTGTTTAAGTACTCTGAGGTGGGTTTCTTCAACTGCTTTACTCAAGCTATTAAAAAAAGAAAAGGAAGTGTGGATTTCAGTGTGTCTCATCTGTTAGAATTTATCAATCCATTAGTAAACAGAGGATTAAGTTTGGTTGCACTGCTTTGTCTAGCAGTCTGTACTTCATGGTCTGTGTGCCATCCTCTGTGAAAGTGACTGCTTGCATTTAAGCAGTATGTTTTCTTTTTGATTATTTATTTTGAAAAGACAGGTTTTTCTTTGCTAAAAGAAATATTTTGGTTCTGACAGGATAACAGTTTAACTGAAACGCACTGGCTTTGGTAATACCTCTGTTATCTACTTAGATCCTTTTTCAAGCAAAGACTTGCAAGTAAAGCTGGAGCTTCTGCATGGTGGGAAGAATGGTATCACTGAGCATCTAGAAACTAGTTTTGGGGATTTATGTTTATTAAAATGTTTAATTTGATGCAGATGTTGAAAGCTCTATTGTACAGACCAGAAAATGCTAAATATATTGGAAGTTGATTGCGGTGGAGTTGTGTACCACAAAATACTTTGTCATTTCATGTAACTAAAGCCTGTGGGTTTGGTTTGGTATGATCCACTAGTTCCATTTCCTCTTGAGAGGTTTTTGTGTTGGGTTTCCAAGGCCTGACCGATAAATACTGTCAGGAAACGTACTGAAGAATCTCTCTTCTGAAACACCTTAGGACTTAAGCAATGATGTTGTAACTAGAATTTTCTGATTTTTCTTTGCTGCTGTATTTGTTCTTCTCAGTCCTCTATTGAGGATTGGCCATAAGACCTATCTTGGTTATAGCTGTTTCTCTAGTTAGCTGTACTTGGAGTCATTATAGAACCTGTCATTAAATCAGTCAACAGACTGAGAGAGACCAAAGAGTATTTGCATTAGGTGATTAAACCAGCGTGCACTGAAGTATGATTTTTGGTTTTAATTCCTCTTACTTGACAGAAAAGACAGCTTTGATTTTTGGCTGCAAAAAGATATGAGGAAGAGCTCCTCCCCTTCCTTGAGTAACTGCAACTCTGTTCTTGCTAACAAAATATTTGGAATTCCACTTGATGAGCTGCAGCAAGAAGGGCAACCAGACAATGAGGTTCCATTCATAGTCCGCCATGTGGTGGACTATATTGAGGAACATGGTATGTATTATCTTGCTGTACTTGAATGTGTTGAGCTGTAATTCTTACAGAATAAATTGTGGGGTTTGTAAGCTGTATTTTTTTGAAGAGTACTTTTTTCTGAAGTTACTTATATTTAATTGGATGTGATTTAGTTGGAATTCTTTTTTGGTGATACGCACTTTCTTCAGTCATTCTGTTACATTTGATTATCGCTTTTTCCTAACTGAGACTAATGCAGTCAGCTTATCAGGATAGTTCATCGGAAATGATATGGTTTAGGTACTGTCACACTCAGTTTACTGTACTGTTAGCTGGGCATAAGAATGTATTTGCTGGGAAAAGGACTGCTGAAGTCTTGCAAAACAGTTATCCCAGAAGTGTTTCAGTCAGTGAATGAATTGTGCATATCTGGTTATCAGTATTTTCTGCAATATTTGTCCATACTAGATATAAAAGTTTATTTCTGCAATTTCTGTCTAACTCAGGGGGTCTGGAACAAGAAGGACTTTTTCAAGTCAATGGGAATGCTGAGACAGTGGAGTGGCTTCGGCAACGATATGATAATGGAGAAGATGTGGACCTGGTTAAAGAAGCAGATGTACCCTCAGCTATCAGCCTTCTTAGGTTTTTTCTTCAAGAACTTCCAGAGCCAGTCATCCCTGGCAGTTTGCACATACATTTAATGCAACTTTCTCAAGGTAATAATTATTTTTGATCCAATGTTTGTGTTTTTTTAAGAGTAAAAACCAGTATTAAATGGAGATTTGTAGTGGTACTGGGTGTCTTTGTTCTGTGTAATCATGTGTGTATCAGGAGGCATTTAAATAACCTTTCTTAGAACAAACCCCAAATAAATAGGTCTTTTTAGGAAACTCAGACCGCATTCAAAGACACAGTTTATCCATCACAGAGGAAAACAGTGAAGCTGCCACGTATCATGCTGATTAATTCTGAGTATTCCATGTTCTTGTGCATGAATACTGGGACACTGGTCAAAGCTACTGGAATCAGAGTTGTGTGACATCTACTGATGCTTCAGAGTACTAGGAATGCTTTTGTCTGCTTTTCTCTTATTTCCTCTTAATTTCTCTTACTCTGCCTATGCTTTCCTAGCACTTAAAGCTTTTGTATACTAGAGAAGAGATCTTGAGCCCTATGCCTATGTTGTGTTTGATCTCCCACTGTGGATTTTTTTTTTCAGTTAAAAGCTCATTTGTAGGAGGAAGAAACCCCACCTTGTCACCAGCCTGTTGTTGTTCCTAAATATGTTTTTTCATACCCTGCAAAAGCTTGCCCTTTCACATTGACACCCATATGCTGGCGCAGTGTTTTCTTTACCAGTTCCCAACTTGTCTGTCTGTATCCAGTCTCCTGAGTCTTTTGGCCTCTGCTGTGTTGAGTGGTGTTGGAGTTGATTCATAACTTGACTAGTAAAAAAGCTTGTCTTGCAGCACTCCATTAGTAATGTCCTCAAAGGGTACATTGCTGTTGGAGCTCTGCACCCTGTGACTTAACTGAGGGGTTTGCTGGTTGTCACTCTGCAGGAGTGTTGCTCATTTTCCAGTGTCAGTTCATGCTTTGCTTCAAGTGCTGGGCTTGTTCTGCTTTGGAAGGTGCACGTTTTGGTAGTTGAGTTTATTCCTCATAAGAACTTGGTAGCGTTTGTGATTGTCTGGTTTGTTCAGAGTAGGAATTGGTTTGTGGGCTGAGTGAGTATAGCACGTTTTTTGTGCACTGTTACTCGGTATTTACAAACAGCTAAACTGGAGTGTCATCTGCAGAGTGTGAAGCTGCTTCATTTTCCTCCTTTGGTAGCCCCCATATCCTGAAATCTTGAATGTGGGGTAGTTATCTGGATAGCTGGTGAGCAGAAGCTGAACACTGATGTGTGAGGCACTAAGTAGTCTTCGCTAGAAACAAGTTTTGGAAGCTGCTGATCAGAGAAATTTGTTAAGACTGAAGTTCTCTTTGTTTGTCCTGGGCAGTAATGAGAAACTAAAGTGTAATTCCCTTCTACGACTTGTAAAATACAGTGTAAAAATAGGATTTTTTTCATCCATTTTTTGAATAGATGACTATGTAAAAAGTACATGTTTTTTACATAAGGGTTGTTTTGGGAAAAGAGTTTTTCTTCAGCATGTAAATCCTATTTAGTTCCTTTCTGTCAAACACACAGAAAAGCTTCTCTTTAACTTGCAGCTTATTTTCTTTACTTTCCTTAAAGTTTAAAATAAAGTGATTTTAGAAAGATCTAAAGTTATCTGCACCACGGAAATCAGAACACATGAACCTTTAAATGCTGTTTCCTGATACTAAAATTAGAGTTTCAGTTTCCTCTACTCAGGTTTTGGCTTTTTCACTGTCTGATAGACATAGCTCAGTTTCCAGGAAGAAGTATTTTTCTGTGCCTGGTTACCTGTATTCAAATACTGTAGGTGTTACCTGTGTCTAGGTAAATGAAGTCCTGCGTATTACTGTTTGGTATTACTGTACATGTACAAAAGGGAATTTGCTACTTGGAGTTGACATTAAGGACTCAGCAACTCCTCATCATCTTCAAACGTCTTTTTTCCTTGCTAACTGATCTAAGAAGAGTTTTCAAATCCTGAAAAAGGGTGGGGGGTCTGTTAATACCAAGTTTTCTCCCATTTTGGCTTTCCCAATGTTTCCTTTATATGGAATTTGTTAGGTACAAACAATTGTAAACTCTTTGAACCTTGTTGCTTGTAGGGCTTATAATGTAACAGATGAGATTGATAGGGAGATATTTTGCTGAAGGATATAGTTAAATGTGGGGTGAGAATGAGGAAGTTTTATGGTGAGCCTTTCTCGGGTCTGAAGAGGAGTCAACAAGCTTCAAGCTAAGTATGTGTTAGATGATTGCATTGAGATTGCTTGTATTCCTCAGTTAGGTGTTGTAAAAGGAAGTAGAGTGCTGAGAATGGGATGCTTGTAGAGGAAGAAGTGGCAAAGGAGCTTGTCTGAAACAGAGAGAATTTAGGTTTTAAGTTAGCTCGCTCTCTCTGGAGCTGTTGCCATCTCTAGAGCTCTTTTGAAAAGCAGTTGTTCAACAGTGGTAAAATGAAAGGATATGGAGGAGCTGGCCTATGTAATCAGCATTAACTGGGGAAAACATGCTAAACTGGACATGCAGAGGAGAATATGGTGGAAGTCATTGGTTTAGGTTATCAATTTGTTTCACAGAAGAAATTTCACTTATGATTTATCATTAGGGAAAGTAATCTTATGGTTCTGTGCTATGGAAACAAGACTGGGAAGGGTTTGGGTTTTTTGTTATGTACCCTTATCTCTTCACCACCCATCCAAACCTCTGACATCACTGAAGAAGAGTGGCAGAATGGGAAAGGAGTTCTCAGCCTCTCTTGGAGAGATCAGAGGTGAAGGAACTAAACCAGGGAGTGAAATGAGAGGATGAGATGCAGGGACAGAGAGATTGTTATGAAGTGCCACCACTATAAATACCCTTCAGATATGTGGGTTGGGTTGGTTTTTGTTTGCCTGGTTGCTTGTTTGTTGAGGTTTTTTAGTTTATTTTTTCCTTTTTCCATGAAGAAATTTAGTAATGGAATCTCAGACCAAACCAACACAAGTCAAATACTGCCAGAATAGGCTATATTCTGTCCCAGTCAGTTGTACTTCAGAAGCAAGTAATTGTTGTCAGAGTCAAAAAGTCAATCAATATTAAATGTGAAAAAGCAGGTATTTATTTCTGTGATTAAAATAGTTTTTTTACATTTTCCAGATTATAATAATGAAGATGAATTTGGAAGAAAGTTGAGGTTCCTCTTGCAGCAGCTTCCACCTGTTAATTACAGTTTGTTAAAGTTTCTGTGTAAATTTTTAGCTAATGTAGCATCTCATCATGAAGAAATCTGGTCAGCGAGTTCTTTAGCTGCAGTCTTTGGCCCGGATGTTTTTCAGTAAGTTGGTTTTTAAAGTTCATGTGGTGTTTTTGTGTGAGTTTGACAAAGTACATCTGTAGTGTGAACTTGTTTCTAGTCCTTGAGTAACAGTAGCAACTACACAAGATGAAGTTTCCAGATAAGTTATGGCTGCCTTATCCCTGGCAGTGTTCAAGGCCAGGTTGGACAGGGCTTGGAGCAAGCTGCTCTAGTGGAAGGTGTCCCTGCCCATGGCAGGGGGTAGGAACTGGATGAGCTTTAAGGTCCTTCCAACCCAAACCAGTCTATGTTCCTATGAATATGTTTTGGGCAGCACCTTTCTTTCTGTTCCCCCCACTCCCTCACCCCAGTTTTGTCTTACAATTTTTGCTCAGATTTAAACAACAGCTTGTCTATGAGCTGTGGCTTTAGAAACCAGTGATGTGGTTGTTGCATTACTGTAATAATACTGAGGTTCACATTTTTTAGAGATAGCCTCTAGGATTACAATTTATAGTGAGAAAGCTCTTCTTTTATAAAATGTATCCTGGGGATTCCCCTCTACAGGAAAATACTTACATTTTAAATATTCCTCATGAAAAGTTAATTGACAAAATAGTACTTGTCACTTTTACATGTAAGCTAGTATAAATCTCTGTAATGCACTGGTGTGAAGGCATGCTGAAAGTTCTCTTGTGTTCTGTGAATGGATTAGGGATAATGGTGTGAGGAACAGCCTTTAGTCATAGAAGTCATTCACAGGAGTCTTTGGGGAAGCAGTTGAGTTCATATCTCTAAACTAACCCAGTATTGAAATCTTTAGCATTTACACAGATGTGGAGGATCTGAAAGAACAAGAACTAGTCAGCAGAATAATGGCGGGGCTTCTGGAGAACTACTATGAATTCTTTGAAAATGAAGAGGAAGATTTTTCATCCACCAATGATTTAAGCTCAATAACTGAGCAGGTAAGAATATTTTAAATGGCAGTACATTATCACTTAAGTATCTGTTATACACATTTATGTTTATGAAAGATAGGTTGAAATATAACTATTATGCCTTTCTGTTTCTTGCAAATTGACAAAATGTGACATTTCCTTACATGGGTTTTCCAAACGCAGGCATGCTTGTGGAATTGTATAGCTATGCTATGGAGAAACATACACTGGCACTGAACCAACAGTGGTATCCTGCCCAACACAAATATGCTACATAAACAGTACAACTTTTGAGTTACCTTTTTAGGACTGGAGAGCTGTGTTTCAAGTGAATGCAGAGCCATGCTGGTGTCTGTCTTGGTCAATAATACATCCAGGTGTGTCTGAGAGGAACATGCAGGGTCTCGCACTCCACTTGATGGTATCAGTGGTGCTTCCCTATGCCAGAATTTCTTGAATGATGTTCCTGATTCTTAGACTTCAAAGGATATTCTTGATATTAATGAGGAAAAGTGCTGAAATTAGAGAAAAAAGTCAATTAGAACAGAAATCCTCTGGGTCCCAGTATTCAGCTGCCAAGCTTGTCAGTCACCTCTCCGTGTGATTGGTGGTATCCAGTGTCACTCTTCTGCCTTTCCTCATAACAAATTTAACTTTGTGCAGTAAAATACCATGTCATGCTGGGATATATATAAATATCTCTGTAAATATCTATATATATACAGAGATGGAGAGGTGTTAAGGGAAATGAAAATGTACTATTCTTCTTGTGTTCGCAAATGTTTTAAATTCTAGGAAGTCATGGTGTATAAGGGATAATGTTGGAAGAAATACTTTTTTGTATTATCAAAGCCAGGTTTGTGGATTTATTATCAAAATCTTGGCTCAAACCCTTCCTCAGAAACACAGAAAGCTATAAACTATGGATTTTCTCATATTCAGTTGGCTTAAGAAGTGATGTATTTTCTTTAAAGAGGAAAAAGGGATAAATAACTGCAGTTGCTAAGGAAGGTAATGAGAAACACTGAGGTTTTTAAAGCCCCGCTGTGCCATGAATCCATGCTCTAGCAAGACAGGTAAGGCCAAGTCCTGGGGCAGCTGGTTGCTTCCTCTTGACTGAAGGAGACCCCTCTCGTGCCCACTGGGCTGCTCTGCCAAGCATGGGCAGCACATTCTGGATTGAGCAGCTTCTGCTCTGCTTGCGCCTATAGCAAAGTGCTGCAGCTTTGCAGCGTTTGCTTTCTCCAGCTCTTTGCAGGAGTGTGTCTAGCACTGAGAACTGACACAGCCCTGCTGTGAGCAGGAAGCTGTTGACTAAAGCTGGGCTGGATCTTCTGCAGCCAGGCTGAGGGCTGTCACCTGAGGCTGGCATGACTGCTCTTTAAAGAACAGTCTGCTCTCATGCTTTGAAATTACTGACTTGTCTGTGGGTCATTCTATGTTTTAGCAGAAGGGTTTCCCAAGCATAGCAGCCCGTTTGGCGTGTAGTCTTGGCTTTGGTTTGTTTCCTAGCGGGGTGTCACTTTAATTCCGTGGTGTCTCCACCAGATGTCAACAGTGCACTGCTGCTGGCTCCTGGTCCCTCCGGCCGGTGGGGGGGGGTGCAGCAAGGCCCTGTCCCCACTGTGTGCGGCTGGGCTTACCCGGGGGTCACTGCCACATCCCCTTGCAATTACCCAGGAAAGTCAAGGATAAGTATGTTTCTTGACCTGAACGTTTTTCCATGTAATGAAAAAAAAACAGCTCCTCTCTGCCTTCTGTGTAATTTAAAGTTTCAGGTTTTCTTAATTCAGTGGGTTTCTTTTATACTCATGCAGAAGGTGATGTAAAGCATATATTCTTGAGGCTGCTGCTGCTGCTTTAATGTTTGGGTTTGCAAGTTTGGGAGATCAGTAATCAATCACAGGGGCTTTGCAATCAACCAGTGTAACTTTGTGTTTATCTTTTTATGGTTTCAACATAGTTGCTTTGTCAAAACTGAAGGTGCTGTATTGAGGTGTCAGTTGCTATATTGTTTTACTTTTAAATTGCTTGTATCTTACTGCTTCAGTAAACACATCTGTGTTTGGAAAAAAAAATAGATGAGGCTTCGGGGAAGCTTCTCAATACTCTTACATTTGCCTTCAGAAGTATTCAATACCTTAAAGTTTGGATTCTTAGACTTATATATTGCTTTCCATAAAGTGTTTGAAAATGCTTCTCATGTATGATTAAGGCTTCCTATGGAATAGAGGAGAATTGGCTGTCTCTGTTCTGTATAAAAAGGAAGAAAGGTTGTGTGCCTCATGACTTCAGCGTGGCTGGGATTTTTTTGTCTTGATTCTGCTTGTGTTCATTTACTGCATTAGAGGTGCAGCTTTTGTTCAGTGTTTCAGAAGGGTTCTGTAGCTTTTCAGTGATGTGGAATGTATGGTTTAACATAAAAGCAAGTCTAGTGTGCCTGTCTCTTTCTAAAACTGACAAATGTTCACCTCTTACATGTATGTTCTTTTCAGACCTCTCATGCTCTTTTAATTCCTTGGACTTATTTAAAGGACTTTTCCAGCCAGTAACTGTGATTAAATCCTTTTTAGATCAATGATCTCTTGGAAGAGGAGGAAGATGTAAAGCTTGAGCAGTCTGAAGAACTTCCAGAAGATGGCACAGAGAAACCTGTTGAAAGGCCGGCTGTGGTGCATCTAGATATGACAGGGAGTCTCTCGGATTCCAGGAGTGTTACAGCCTCAACAAGGTAACCTGTTCCTGCCTTAGAGTTTGGATTTAGAGTCTGAAGTATTGTCTGTTCTGTCTGAGAGAAGCTGTGAGGCTTTTGAGTGGTCTGTCTACAGACTGAAGCTTTATAAGTAGGTGCAGTTATTGTTGTAGTAAAATACAGAAATAAATAGTACAATACAAAAATAACTGTTCTCAAATTCAGCAGAGGAATGCCTGTGAAACACAGATTGGATTAGCTATGGTGATGTATGCAGAGAAAGGGAAAAAGGGAATATTGTAGTGCAACTGTCAAGCTGTAGTTGAACAGCGAATTTTATAAGAGAAATATAAAAAGAATGTGAATAGGTTTAGATGTGAACCCATTCTGAACCATCTTTCCACTGCTCCCTTTCAATGGGAAATCCTGGGGCTATTTCTTGTCATATGCTGGTCAGCAGAGCTGTCCTTGTGCAACCCTCCTTATTGTCTAAACCTGTGAGAATTTGTTTATCCAGATGTCTATTATGCCCAGTTTGGTTGGGTGTTAAATGAGGAAAGTATTTCTGATCGTACTAGCATACAGTGGAATATACTGCATTAAGCAATTGTAGTGAAGAGTCTATAGATGTGATTACTTCCTGAAAATATGCTGGAGAGAGAAAACACTGGGGATGAAGAGAGAACTACATATAACCAAAAGGAGGATGGGAGAGCAAATGGGGTAATATTGACCACTAATGATTTTTAGGTTGGTGTTTAGAGGTTCTAGAAAGGCCTTTAGTAGGAGCAATGTGGAGGAAATTTTGAGCACTTCAGAGATGGTGTTTGTAAGGTTGTATATGAGACTTTGTAGAATGGGTTGTTGAATTGGAGGTCCAGAAAGTCACTTTAATGTAAGCTGAAATGAAGACTCTGGGTTCCCTGTTTTGTGAAAGTTGACTTGTTCATGCACTTGTAGAGCACCTGAAGATCGGTCTTCAGGTAATTTAAACTCTGCTGGCTAAATTTATCTCAGAGGCTGATGTTTGTTATATCAATATAGGAGGGACATAACTGGCACCTATGCACAAGTTGAGGTTTAATTTGTTAACGGCCTTCTAGAAAAGGTTATTAGAAAAATACATAGAAAGCCAAGGTCTTGTGTTGTCCAAACAGGTATCACTGCTGCTGAAGCTGGAGGGCCCTGCAATACCTACCTGATAGCCAGACTCTGTAGAGAGATCTGTTCAGATCATCTCTGCTGAGTGGGAGTTGGGAGGAGGTTTGGGAGCTGCAAAGGGGGATTGAGCATTGGAGTGGGATTCAGCTTTTAGTTAAGACCAATGTTCATAAAGGAGATGCATATACTTAAAACATCCGTTTGAGAGCTTATTTGTGTGCATTTGTAATACACAGGTTTATGTTGTACTTGCTTGTAGAAAGCAAGTTTTCATTTGAAGTCTGCTTTACTTAGAGTTCACGTTTTACAGAGAGTAAATTTTACCTCTTCCCCTTTGCAGCATGTGTTTGGTATGGGTATTGCATGCAAGAACTTGTGGGGAGGGATGAGGAAGAATCTATATTAAAAGTGTGACTGAAAGCAGAAGAGATGCAGGCAAAATCACAAATAAGGTTCTGCCTAAGACTCAGTAGTCTCAAGAATGTGTATTTTGGGTTCTGTTGAGGTGCTTGGCTGCACGCTTCCTTCTGCTTCATTGCAGGAACTTGTAGAATAGAAAATAATGAAAGAAACATTTTTGTTCTGTAATTGAAATTCTATTTTAATAATTATCCTTGTCAGTAATGCAGGTGTTTAATCTTGGTTTGAGTTAAATGGAAAACAAGTTGCTGTAATTGGAATTTCTACAATTACAGTTGTAAAGCAGTTTAGCTGTTCACAGGTATTCACAGGTATTTAGTTGCCTGTGGAATGTGGAAGCACAGCAGTAGTGGCAACCTCAACATGTTTGAGAGTTTATTTTTGATAGCCTGAAGAGAAAAACATCTTTCCTCAATGTTTAGGGTTAATTAAACATTAATAGGCTTTAATTATGGTTGGCATTTTCCATAATTTTTGTGGGGAAGGATAAGGAGGAATCCTGCAGAAGAAGAGAGTTGTGACTGTAAAACCAGAACAACTGCAGGAAAAATGAAACAAGAAAATACAATTACCGAGTGAGACAGTGTGCTTTATTAAACTTCTAACCACCATAAATACTGTATGTTTCCCAACTTAAAGGCTTTCATAATATGTATTTAATGGCCTTTCTTTGTTTTATTTTATACAAGAAATAAATAAACAAATGTTAATGCGGGTTTATGGGGCTGTTTGTCTTGATATTAGGCCTGCAGCAGCTTGTAAAGGAAAGAGGAAGAGGAGCAGCTCTCAAACATGATTCTTGTAGTTTCTTAACCTGTAGTTTTGTGGCTTCTTTGCTCCTGTCAAATTTTCGGGATGGGCTATCTGTATTTTAGTCTCTTTGTGGAGAGAAGGAAAAGAGTACTGAGGTTGCATGTTCTGCATGTTATAAAGATTGGTTATCTTGATCCATACAGTGGGGTATAGACCTTCCTTCTAGTTATTTAGGCTATAACTTCCTTATAACTTTGCTCACTAGCTTTTTTCTTGTGGTGTTTGTTCTTGCTGAAGCACCTGACCTTCATGCACTGCATGGTGTTAATTTGACTTTGAGTACGAGAGAAACCGGGTGCGAATATGGGTAATCATTAATGCAGTTTGATTTAGTGACTGCTTGAAAAAGGTATTTAAAATAAACCTGTTGAGTGCTCTTTCAGCCCATTACCCCAGAGGGGAGTGTTTGTGAGTTGATATTGTGCATGTAAAGGAAATGCCGTATTCTGTTGCCAGAAGTCTTTTCCTCAGGCTCTCCTGCTTTTGCTGTCCTGACTTTCGGAGGAAGGAATCTCTGACTCAGCACTGCAGCTGACTGTCAAGACGGGCTCTTGAAATAATCACTTTAGAATCCTTCTCCATCATTATTCCACATATTTAATCACTGCACTTTGCCAAACAACATTTGCTTTACTCTTTGCAGTTCATCTGAAATATTGCCAGTCAGGAGCCTAATGGAAAAACTCTTGAGACATTCTTCGGGCTTTTCAAAATGATATGTGTAAAAATACGAGATATGACAAGTTGCAAGTTCTGTAAACAAGTTGACGTATATTAAATGCAATGATAAGGGCCACATCCTCACTGTTTGTATGATATTTGTTAATGCTTTTTGGTTCTGATTAAATCAGTGAGAGAGAAGCAATAATAGTAAACGGCAGCAAAGGGAGACAAAATGCATCTATAGTAAAGCTGACCAAACATTACAACTGCCTGAGTGGCTAGAAAATAGGTTATTGTTTTAATTTAATGCTCTCTTTACCACCTAAATACTCGTCCCTACCTAGAAAATCTGTCAACATCATGTTGGGGAAGCTTTCAAGTGTTGATTGGGCAGCTTATTGTCAGGAGTGACCTCATGTTGCAGTCTATTTCTAGTTAGACTGCAGGGTTTAGTGCAGCACTCCAGAAGTGCTGCCTGACAAGCAGCCATTGAAGCCGGGCAAGCAGCATGCACAGCCAGCAGCCAGCACCACGCTTTGCTAGTTTCCAGATGAAGCAGTTTTACATGAAGTGCTCGTTTGGGATAGCAAAAATCATCAGAATGGCCTGTAAAGTTCTGCTGCACAGGTAAATATATGGAAGGGAAATGTTGCTTTGATAGGATTGCAAATAAGATTTTATTTAACTTGAAAATTATGTGAGATTAAGTGGGTTTAGGAGATAGCATGAAATGAAATGGTCACAACTGATTTTTTTTAATGACAAATAAACTGTGAATTACTAAGAAAAAGTCTGAACTGGTTTCTCTCTGGTTAATGTATTTTTCTATCTCAAGTGTGTTTTCACAGGAACTTTCTATGGGTAGGGAGACAGTACAAAAGGGCTTCTCAGGGCTGGGTTAGCATTATGAAACCAAGCTGTTTACCTTTGTGTGTCTTGCTGTGTCATGCTGCGTGTAGCAGCTCCGTGTAGCAGTATAATTCACAGCTTTTATAAAGTATCCTTGAGCTGTAGTAGCGCAGTGGGGAAGTTGAGTTGTATTTTCACTTAAGAGCTATTGACACATTTCTTTCAAAAAGCACTTAATTGCTGAAGGGCTTAGTTGAAGATATCCTGTATGTAGTAAGAGGATTGTAAAGGCTTTGCAATGCTGCTGATTTATGCAGATCTTTTGCTGAGTACCTCTAATGTATCTAAAGGTGTTTAATGGGAGCACTGGGAATGATCCTATGCTGGGGGCCTGAAGGTTACGCAGTAAGATGGAAAATTGTGTTGTGAACCATGTCTGAAATCTTTGTGATTCTTTGGAGAAGAACTTGATTCTTGCCATTCTTGACACAGTTCCTCATTGTCTGAAGTGGTAGAATAAAAGGATTCCAGGTCATCAGTTTCCTATAAATAGTGTTTGTACTTGTGCCCTTGACTGAATTACTTCTTTTGCTCTCTTTTACAACTGGAGTGCAGTGTTCTGTGCTATGATTGCCTTCATCACCCCCCCCCCCCCCCCCCCCCAGTTTGTCCTAGGAGTAACTGTGTGTTAATAGTGAATTGATTCCAGTGTGTACAATTGTGTATTAGTACTTTTAGAATGTGAGTATACCTTTTATAATGTAGAACTTCCTGAAAACACTGGGATAGTGGATGTGGTTTGAAATCTGGTTTATTCACTGATGTTTTTGCTCATGTTCCTCCCTTCTCTTGTTTGTGAAGCAGAACTTGTTCACAGCTTCATGTCTTCATTTTTGTGATTTCAAGTGTGGTCAAATCAAAATGTGTTTATCAAAGATCTTCCTTCATACCAGTAGTAGGGCTGTGCTGAACTTCAGTGCACTGAAATATCAATGAAATGTAGATACATTAAGTTGTAAATTTTTTCTTCCTATTCCTTAGTTTGAAAGAAAACAACCAAAGTGCCCTTGTGTTCACCCTCAGATGTTTGATCCAGCAGCTTTGAAATCAGTGGCAAGATCTGCCTTCTGTATCAGGTGTTTTAATTTTCCAAAGCTATGCAGCGCTCTCTGGTTTGAAGTGGTCTTTTGGAGCTGCCTGTTCTCTGAGTGTTTGGATCTGGATCTGCTTTGGTTTTGCACCAAGGTGAACACACCCATCAAAATGAGCTTGATTCAAAATCAAGTTTCCATTAGGGAAAGGAACTTGTGTGGGCACCTGCTTGTGCAGTTGTTCCATGGTGGGGTTTGCATTCAGTGCTGTGTTGTGTCCCAGGACAAGTTATCTAAGGCAAAAGGACATCAGTCGTTTTAAAGAAGTGCTTTAGCCACTTTCCTGTCAGCAAGTGTTTCAATGGAAATCCTATATTGTTTGTGTTTCCTCTGCTGAGAGGAAGAGAAAGCCAGTCTGCTTGAGGTGGTGTACTTATCTTACCTCTCTGGTGGTAGAACTACTACTAAAGTTGATAAAGTCTGACCAAGATACTCCTTAACTGCACTAAAACTATTCTTGGGTAAGGAGGGAGACCATCTCTGTGCTTTAGTGCAAGGCAGGCTGGGGTCAGTCAGAGTATCTGGTCAAGGCAGAGTACCTGTTGAGCTCCAGTGCAGTGGGAAGCTCCTTTCTATTCAGAGTTTACTTTATGAATGCATGGAAATAAGATTTAAAATCAGCTGTGGGTGCCAGCAGTGTTGTTGCATGGTAACGGGTGGGCTAAAATGTTGGGCTTCAGCTTTTTGAACTTAGTTATATATAATAGGAAGCAAAAGCATTTGTTTACTTCCCTCCCTACCTGCCGGTTGAAATGAAGTTAGTATTTCTTTCTTTTGTTCTAAATGGGATATGTAAATTGTACCTCACAGCTGTTCACAGTAGGGTTTTCTTCTTTTATTTTGTTCTTAGCATATTTATCATCACTTTGTCTAAAAGTTAAGTATTTTGTTTATAATTAGAGAATTCTGATCGTATTAATTTCAGATTGTAGAGGGACCACATACTTATGAGTAGCTTGTGTTAGTTACACTGATCACCACCACCCCCAGGAGTTTGATATTCTAGGCTGAAGTGGCTTGTGCTGGGAGGTTACCACATGTTCTCCAAACAGCTAGTTCCTGCATCAAAACTTCTGGAAGGTACCTGCTTTGGGCTTGAAGTGCTGTAGCTGTCCTTGGAGAGCGCTGCTCATCTGTTGAATGTTGCAGAACAAAATGAGGCAGCAGACTGTCAGGCAGGGAAGCAGCTCTTGCGAATTGCAGCTGTGGAAGAAAGCAGAGTGATGTGGAATGTGCTTTAGGCAGCAAGGTTAAAATATGCATTCTTAAGCAAGGTGTCAGGAAATCTTTGGAGACTAAGTGATTAGTATTTCCCATGGGAAAGACTGTACTTCTGAGAGCTTATGGCTTCATAATGTACTGAGAGAGAGACAAATCTGCTTTGCTACTTCTACAACTTTCTGGCTTAGGATGGTGTTCTTTAAGATTCCTTCATCTAGACAGTAAAGGGAGTGCAAATCAGTGTTTTCTTTACATATTTATTATATTAGTTGCATTATATGCAGTCTTTTGATATTTTCTAAGTTGCATCCTGTTGACTTCAAAACTTATATTTAGTATGATAAGTTTTTGCATTACATTAACTTCCTTTTCTTTATTGCAGTGCTCACATCTCTCCCATAAGTATCTTGCCAGCCTCTGCAGAGTAAGTACAATGAAAATATGAAATGTTTGAGTAGTGCTGTTACTAGAATGTGCATAGAAGATATGTCTGCTTTCAAGAGAAGGAAATGCAGTAGGTTGGATGGTTACAGTTATAAATGAATGTATTCTAGCATGAAGTATTTCACTTACGGCATTTAACACTAATGTAGTGAAAATGCCTGTTGGTGTTGTTGACTGCAGAAGTATGAGAGCACAGTGTGGTAGAATCTAGATTCTAAAACACTTTGGTTTTATGCTTGGATATGTCATAGATTGACTTTTAAAGATCTGATAGCATTCATATTGTATTTTAGCACCACTTCTAGTCGTTAATATTAAGTACAGTTCAGTGGAAATTGTGTGTGGTAATGTTGAGGGGAAAATAAATGCAGAATTCCAGAGTTAAAAATGAGATAAAATAGTTTAAGACTCTTACAGGAGGATTTTTGATGGGCCTAATTGTGTGTTTTGGATGATCTGGCTAAGGAACACTTAACAGAGTCGACTGCTTTTAAACAGTACAGTACTTTTCTTGATGTATCTTTGGGTATATCCTGTGTCCTTCATCAGCTCATTGTCTCTGCTGTTTGTGGCTCTTGCCTTTTAAGATTACAGCCCGGTTCAGGAGGGCTTGCAGGCAGCTGTGCTGAAGTGCTACCTGTGCCAGGGTTCACTGTGACCTGTTACAGACACAGATTTTATTGGCACATTAATGTATTAGGCTTTAAGAAAACTTTGTGTTGTTAAAAAAAATGAGTAACTGTAACGTGTTAATTACTCTTAAATAGGTTTCATAATACCTTATGTAAATCTCATAAAATAAAAGATAGTTGCAGTAATTTCTACTGCCTTTCTGGAAAAGTGAGTCTCTTCTTGCCTTGAAGTACTTGTCATCAAAGATTCTTGTTGTGTGTAAAGTTTATCTCTGCCTTTCTGCGTATCGATCGATGCAAAAGGAGAGTGCTTAATATGAACTTTGTCTTTTTTCCCTGCAGCATTTTAGAGAGAACAATCAGAGCAGCTGTGGAACAGCACCTTTTCGACCTGCAGAGCAGCTTAGATAACGATCTTAAACACATACAGCAACACAGACTGGGCTGTAACAATGAAGCAAACAATCCCAGTGGGGATGAGGAAGGATCTAACAACCAGTAAGATTTTGTTGTATCTTAGCAGATTCTATAGGATTGTGTATCTTAACTCTTCCAAAACAAGCTACCTCAACCCAAAGCAGAAATTACGACTCTTGCGGTTCAACAGTTTTGCTATGAATCAATTTTTCTCTGCATTTTTAACCAAATCAACTTCTGTGAGTTGTCAGTAACCAGCAGCTCTTAAAGCAAATACTTTAAATTGAACTTGTAGCTAAAAATGTTGACTCTAACTGCTTCACTGCTGAATTCTATGTAAGTACTTAAATTGACCCAAGTGCTTTCATTCTTACATTACTGCTGTTACTTATGACATAATTTTATCATATGAAAGCTCTTGTACATGCTGTTTCAGTGCCTTTACCCTGTCTTTCCACATCAGCATAGCTATTTTACTGCGCTGGCTGCCAGTGTCAATGAAATAGCTAAAAATTGATAGAATGAGCACTGTGGGTCTGTTTGCATTGAGTTTCAGCTTCATTTGATCAGCTTTTCTTTATATTGTAGGTCTTGCTATGTTACCAGTGTAGTGATTGCCATGGCAGCGCTGAGAAGCTGGTACATTTTGGTGCTTTATTAAAAATAAATAGTCACGATTAATATCCCAATCCAAAAGCATGTACATAAGTAGGACTTCAGTACCTAAATTCCTTTGTTCAGAGCCTGAAATATGTGAAGTATTCAGAGACTCAAGTGCTGTTTTCTAAATCGTTCAATCTTTACTGGTTTTAGAAACCTTATCTGTGACAAAACATCACACTAAAGTTAGCAGTTGATCTTAAAGGTAATAATCACTGCTGGTGGTAATAAATTAAAACTGAGTTTTAGTGTTAGAGATTTAATGTCTTTGAAGTAATCTATAAGGAAGCGGTTACTTGCCCAAAAGACCTGTTGTAGCTGAGTTCCTTCACTTACAGTGCTTTAAAGGCTGGCTGACTTCACAGCAGTGGAGGCTAAAAGTGCCATCACTGTTGGTTGAAACTAGTATACTCTCCTGGCACAGCAACTACTTCAAGTGCTCATCATCATTCCACTGTGGATTAACCGTAATAGAGGATACATGATAGTGTTCTTGAAAGAGGTCGTCTGGGTCCTCTCAAGCAGTGTTGCCAGCAGACTGTGTGCATACACAGTTAGATGGAGAACTGAAAAATGTGGTGATCCACTGCAGATTTCTTAGAACTAACTTTAAATAACTGCTGAAATAAAGAAAAAGGAGTTAAAGTCAGAACTGTGAGTGAGAAGAAGGAAGTTAAAGGCTTGTGATGAATTGAGAGAATCATTTGGTAACAGAGATGATGGCATGTATAGAACATACGGACACAAATACCATATAAGTTAGTTTTAATCTGGATGTACTGTTACAAGCCTTAAGTTGAACTCTAGGAAGATTAAATGTTAGAAATAATGGGATTTCTCACTAGAGGGCTATAAACTGACTGGCTTCAATATTGAGAGGAACATAGGCGCGGTGACTTCATGGAGTTGGGATAGTTTCAGTATGTTACTGCTTCTGGCTGTTGGTGCTTTTATTCCTTAGGTCAGCATAGTAAGTGGGGGGTGTATGCCTGGCCCTTGATACGAGAATCAAATAAATACTTTTTAATATGTCTTATTATGTGCTGTTGGAGAAAACCTCAGAAATATATGTAAACTACATAAATAATTAAATTTACCTGCAGGTGATAGAGACTGTAGATATTACCAGTATCTTTGGTCAGAGTAATTTTGATGAGGGGAAAAAACCAACCAACAACCCTGATGTTTGATACTCTTTAAGGAAAAAAACCCCAAACCCTCCAGTGTTTGTTTTCTTAATTTTAAAGGTGGAACAGCAGGTTGCTAAAGTCTTTCTGTTCTTGTCTTTAGGAATGATGTTATTGAAGATAATGACACTGGTAGCAGTGAGAACACAGGAGACTGCTCTGAAGTACTGGTTTGCACTGATTTAGACAGTGAAGCTATGAAACATGATACTGTAACTGAGGAAGAAGAAAGCGTTCAGGTAAGAGGAAGAGCCTCCTGTATATGAAAATCATAAAGTGCTGTGGCTTTAGCAAAGTGCTTTGGAGATCCAAGTTTTCCTGATAGCTCTAATGCAGCCTTACTTGGTGCCGTTGCTCTGTACAGTTGTCTTCTGTTGTGCGTGTTTCATGGACGTGCACAGAGAATTTTTGTGTACTTCGGGGCAGGCTGTGGGACTCTGACTAATGTTGTTTCTATTGGTCTTTCACAGGTACCAGCCCTTCCTTCTGCTCAGGTAAGTCAGTGTATCGGCACTACATCATATTACTACTACTATTGCTGGCATAGCACCAGATAGAATAACATCTTGTGTTAGGAAAGGCTTCCTGAGTAGCAGAAGATGTAGAGCTGTGGCTGTCGCATAGCCCACACACAGTTAGTCACTCCTTTTACTGTATCAAGAAAGGGTAGAAGTAGCAGTCGCCTTGAGACTCCTCAGCCTCTTGACTATCCTTGTGCTAGGAAGGTGTGGGTTTGTACTTAGCTAATCACAGCCCTTTCTAGCTGATTCCACTTTCTTCTGTGGGTAGGCATCAATGTCCTGTTCTTTTCAACCACATCTCCTTTCTAGTTGAAAGTGATTCTGTTACTTCTCCTTGGACCTCTTTGTTTAGATATTTGACTTCTGCTGTGTTTGTGTCCCTCCATACTGACGTGTACACTTCCAATTCTTAGGCTTGAGGTGTTTAGCAACAAAAATGAAACAAAGTTGGACTTGTGGCCTTTGAGAAGGTTCAGCCCTTAGTGATCATCTTGAAAAGTATCAGGATTGACCATTTGTATTTCAAAGCAGAAGAGTCTATCTAGATTTGGCACATATTAGGATGTGATGCTAACATGCTTGTAAATATAAAATGCTTAGCTGTATTTTTTAGGAACTATTTGACTTGGAAAATACAGTGTTAATGATACTTGAAGTTGCTGTTAAACTTCAGAAGTCAACTGAAAAATATAAACAACAGACCACAGGATAATCAGGTGTCATAGATTCAGTTTTGCCTTTACTTTTCTATTTTATGCTTGAATTGAACAGCTTCATATTGCTGAAAGAAGCAAGTATTGAATACAGCTTGAATGGAAGCCCAGTGTTGTAGCAGCTGGAAATGCTGAAATAACTGTTTTCCCTGTACAACAAATATTCCTCAGCTTTGCTTTGAGCTGCAGATTATTAGATCTTCACATGCAATCCAGAACTAAGGTTTGTAGTACGTGTGTCCTGAATTTGCAATGACGGCCTGAGCTGTAGCAGCATTTGTTATTGGTGATCAGGCATCAGTCCGTCATTCAGGGTATCCTTATGTGATCCAGCAATGCTATCACATATTTGCTGACAAAAAAGAAATCAACAGCAATATGCAAGAGAATCTGGTTTCTGCCGCTGTATGAATAGCACATACACAGCTGTCAAATAAGTACTTCTAATGAAAACGTCAAGTTTGTGCTTCCTTATTTATTTGGCAAAACTTTTGTTGTCATTAATCTAATGATGAATTCTGTGGGAGATTTGGTGTCCATGTGTAGAGAGAACTTTCTACAATGATTTTTAGCTTCTTGCCCATGAGACTATAAATCTTTCTGATGGTTTCCTGAAAGATAACCAGATACGCAAGCCTATTGTTAGGAGACTTCAATTAACTAGAAGAGTTTAATGGGTCTGTGAACTTAAAAAGCTAGAAATGAATGCCTTAGCATAGTGAAAGTGGGAGTCTTGTTGGGAATCTGGGGTTTATTACAACAACATGTCACTGTAGTCCTTTTTGCTATTGTGATGTATTCTTCTCCCAGCCTTCTGTTTGCTTTCATGGATCCCAAATGACTCTAGAATCACCTTACAAGCCAAATCTGTCAATTGTTCCTACTAAAATAACATACTGGTTTATAATCCCATTCTGCAAATTAGAATTCCACAGGACATATCGACCGTCTGGGCTCTTTCCTGATGCATTAATGCCAAACCTTGTTATAAAAACTACTGCATTATTGTGCTAGAGCACAAAATGTACAAAACACGGTGTTGCTATTAGATGATGGTTTAGTCGGTTCAGGTGGATACTGTGTTTGCAAGAACTCTGTTGTCAGTACAGGGTAGAGTTCCATATTTCTGCCATAGGTCTTGTTCTGGCTATTTTAAGTCTTGCGTTTGTAGTAGGTTTTCAGTCTGTTGCCAGTGAAAGCCTTCGAAAGCAATAGAGAGTGAGTTCCTCATAGTAACTCCTAACACTTTGCTTCTTCCAGTTCAAATATATTTTGAGCTTTAGAAGGCAAAATTCAGAAAATACAAATGTAGATGGAGAAACAAAAATTGGTGCAAATTGGTGGCTTTTCAATGCATTTTATGTGGTTTCTGTGGTTTCAAAGAACAGCTGAGAAAACTGAATTATACTTCTTAGGAAGTATGTGCACTTCAGAGTTCCACATTCATTACCATGCTTAAGACTATAGAGGGGAACATGATGCTTGGGGCCACATGATCATGTATAGATGCATTCCTATTGTACTTGATGCAATTTTGGGTGTTGTAATATTTGTTATTTTTTACCCTCTTAATGCGGAATTTCAAATGCTATGGGAGTTCGATCATTCAAGGAGATCTTAAAGGGAAATACACAAATTCTTCTGTATGAAAGGAGATAGAGAGGAGCATGTAGGGTTGTAGGAAACAAAGGAGCACGTGAGCTCTCCTTTGAGTCTGAAATAGAAACAGAAGCAGTTGTTCCCACAACTACAATAAGTGTGACTATGCAAGACGTGCAGAGCTCATCTCCAGGGTGCACGTTACCTGCTGGAGTATGACAAATGCTCTGTGATTAGAAATTGTTTCCCCTAATTAGAATTTGACTTGAGGACTGAAACAGTGTAAACAGAATAATGGAGCTTTGTCAGATACAGGTGGATGTTGACTGTCAGCAATGTAGAACTGGCAACTATTTGGACTCTTGAGGTGATTTTATGTTTAGGGACTGTAGTGATAGGACAAGGGGTAACGGATTCAAACTTAAACAGGGGAAGTTTATATTGGATATAAGGAGGAAGTTATTTACTGTAAGGGCGGTGAGGCACTGGAATGGGTTGCCCAAGGAAGTGGTAAATGCTCCATCCCTGGTAGTGCTGAAGGCCGGGTTGGACAGAGCCTTGGGTGGCATGGTTTAATGTGAGGTGTCCCTGCCCATGGAAGGGGTTTTGGAACTGGATGATCTTAAGGTCCTTTCCAGCCCTAACTATTCTATGATTCTGTGTTCAGACATTTTAAAGATCATTTGTGAGAGCTTCTTAAAGTCCAAAACCAAATGTAATGTTACTTTAAAATCTCATTTTTGAAATGGCATATAAGATACTGAAGCAATCTAGTACAGGGCTTTGATATAAGTAAGTAATCAGTCTTTCTGTGCCAACTTTACTGAACAAGATGACATGTATTCATCTGAGCTTGTTTTGTGAGATGGTGTCACAGAAATGCCAGTGTTTCTTCATCCCCTTCCAGTTCTGTTGCTGCTTTATTTAGTAACAGGGATTAGTAGCTCCTTTCTGACAGACAGAAAGTCTGTCAGACTTGCTTCATTTCATGTATGCTGAGCACAAGTCTACATCCAACTGTTATTTTTGAGACTAGGATATACTTACTGCCATGGTTTTAGTCACTGCAAACTTCATGCTGTGATTGACGATTTGCAATAGAGTTGTTTGTGTTAATATTTAAAAGAAATGATAAAATCAGGTTTATCTGAAGGCAGAAAGTCATTGTCTGTCTTCTAGTGGCTAAAACACCTGGCTACTGACCTTGGTTATATATATATAGCCAGTATTGCTTGGTTAAAAAGTATGATTTCCGCCGCCATACAAGAAGCCGTGCTTTCAGTTTTTGAGGGGTGTTTTTTTTGTGGTCAAAGGTGATTACGGGTATGTTTTCAGCTGAGGATGCCATTCCCAAATCTTTCTAAACATACTTTTTGCCAACAGGCTGCAGATGTATTATTGAAAACATGTGATGAAGATGCAGATGTTGATGGAGAAAATAATAGCGAAGGGTATGTATGTATCTTAGTCACTGACATTGCAGAATGTGTGACATCAGTTTTGGAACCTAAGCGTACCAAGCTGTGATTTGTGACAGCGCAGCGTAAGATAGGGGAGTTGAAACTAAACGCACAGCTTTTCCTATGTGAAAACAGAGGAGATAAGATGGAGTTACCTTTTTATGGTGATGATATAAAAGGCATGGAACTTGATGTGCTTAAAAAAGATAATAAATACAAGCCTATATGATATGTATCATGGCTTTTTTGAGGACAGCCCTAAGTTCTGGGCAAGGGAAACAAAAGAATAAGTTATTTTCTTTAAAATATTTTGGCACATTTTATTGCTCTTAATGAGTAAAGAATTCATGCTGGTAATAGTGATTAGCCAGGAAGCTTTCATTCCCTTGCAATTTGAGTTTAGCACTGATTGAAATCTCAGTTTGAGTTGAATTGAGTTTGAAAATATTTCCTCCCACTTTGAGTATAAAAGTCTAAGCTGGTTTTATTTTATTAATTGGTCTCGGGTATGTAAGAATAAAATGTAAGGGGAGTGTATAGTGTTTACTGTCCATTAAGAACTTGTATTTAAAGTTATAACTAGATCTGTTTCTTCTCTTTAGGCAAAACAGTATATTGCTTGGTGGCAATGATAGAATATCTTCAGAGATGTTTCTGGTAAGATTATGATTTCATTTATATCCAGGTACGCAGCATCTTATAAATTTACATGAAATACAGTTATGAAGAAAACCAATAAATTCAGCTTTTAACATGCTATGTTTGTTGGGCTCCTGCAAGCTTTGCAAAACCTGTGTTAGAGATCTCAGCATCTTGCATCACAGGATGTTTTAGCAGCAGAGCAAGCTTATATTTATGCATCTTGTGATGAAAGTTCTGTAATGCAAATAATTGGCTGCTGTTGGGGGTGGGAAGATTGTTTATAATTCCTTGAGTCAGGAAAGAAGAAATCTTTCTCCGGTCAACTCGCAGCAGTGCTAGATCTGGCACTGTTTGGGTAGCTCATTTCCAGTTGCTAAATAATAATAACAACATTGTTTCCTTGTTTCAACACAGGATTCAAGTAACAAGACTTGTGATCTTAATGCAAATACTGATTCAGAGATGTTGGGGGATGGCAGCATTAATGTTCCTGAGGAAGCTCTGAGTGTCCAAGTACCACGTCTAGATCTGAAGAATGTGTCTGATGGTGACAAATGGGAAGGTAATTCTCACCCTTTAGCTCACAACATAATTAGTAATGATAAATAGAATGTTTTATGGAGAAGAAAGCAGCAGACAACCCTTGTTTCCTTCAGTTCAATCTGAACAGTATGTTCTGTACACATGGTAAGATGATCCAAGCCATGGCATAGATCCCATCTTGTTTCAGAAGTATCTTCAACTTAATTAAGAACCTTAAAAAACATGTAAAGAAAAAATAATCAGAGGAGCAAATAAAGAAAGCAAAAACATCCCAAGTTTCATGGCAGAGGTTTTGCTTTGTCTGTTCCTTTTTCTTTCTTACTCATTTTTATATTTTTAAGGTGACTTGTGGTTCCCAGAACCCTGAGTTTGTCATCCCAATGCTTCAAAACACCTCTAGTTATGTCACACAGTTCATATTCCCAGTGGCTTGTCTGGTTTTCTGGGTTTTATAAATGTAAGCTACTGAAGCTCTAATACAAGGTGAATTTGACTTCAAATCACTAAACTGCTAAATGCAGCAATTCATATTTCATTGATTCTGCAAGATCTGTTGGTTGTTTTGTTTTAAACATCAGGAATGTCAGATGTTGGTTTCCATGTCTTTGGACAACTTGAAACAGTTTTAATTTTTCTAATGCTCTAAACTAATTTTTCTAAAGCTATGAAGCCAAAGTTGCAGATGGGTATTATTCCTGTGCCCCTTCTCCCTCCATTGTTGGGATTTTAGGAAAGCAAAATGTTTGGAACACAGTTTTGTCTCAGGCAGGATTCCTTCTGTTTGTTACCTTATTCTTCACGGCCTTCCAGGTTTAACAAGCCCTGAAGCTTGTTACTTCACTGAACTTCGTTGATCAAATGTCTGTTCTACTTGTGTCAAAATATAACCCCTTCCTAACCAGAGTAAAACACTCTTGTCAGTATCTTCTTTTCAAGGTACTCATCTTTTCATGTGTTCCTTATATCCTGTTTCCTCTGCCTGGTGTTGATATTCTGAATCATCACACCTTAAAAGAAGGCAGTGATTGAGTTTGCTGAAATACTGTGAACTGTCACTGATCAACGGCCACAGTCCACTTGTTTCTAGTCTTAAAATCGTGGAAATGCAACTTGGCAGCTACAGTGGAGATTTACTATGCAGGGATGAGGTTTTTACTTCCAACAGGCTGTTCCAGTGACAGCTCTTCTTCAAGATGCCTGTAAGCGTCATGGTCAAACATTAGTAAGACACTAGTAACAAAAGAATGGCTGCACTTGACTTCTGGTTGCTCTATTATGAATGTTAAAATCAGTGAGGTACACCTGAAATGAGTGTAGTTTAACAGTGCAGCATACAATTGTAGCATGTCAGCACATAAAGCTTTGTCCTGAAGCTCAGATGGTGATAACTTACTGTTCATTTGTCACCACTGTTGACTGTTTTCCAAATCTGTTGCCTCCTTGAATCCATATTTCCTTTTCACAAGTGATGCAGTTTGCAAATTATGATTGGTTTACTTGCTGGTTGGCCTTTTTGAGCCCTAGCAAGCTATACATTGTATGTCATGTCACATAGAAACTGATTTGCAGGCACCTGGACACACTTGAGTCCAGGTTTTTATTCTCATTGCCCAAGTTAATAACTTTGTCTAAAGTCTAAAAGCAAAAAAATAACCCTGCTTATGTTCTCAGTGCTTTATTTACATGAATAGCTTACTTGCACATCACATTTTGTTGCGCCCTCTGTTTGTGTTAATCTGATTTAATATATATTGTCAGAAGGTATGTGGCTTCCATTGTCATTGTTCCCTTAAATGTGCTCATAAAAGGTGCTTTGGTTTTACTTACCCAAATAGCTTCATGAGTCTTACTTTGAAAAGAAAGTATTTTTTTCTGTATACTAACTTATATTATGAGCTTCTTGGTAGTAAAATCATGATATCTTGCAAGAGGTGTTACTTCATTGCAAAGTATTTTAACTTTGGCTGTTGTTCAGTCCTGTTTAAGATGGTTATCATGATCTCAGCCTTCCAAGGCACTGCAAGTCCTTGTGGCATTCCATTGAAGTAGATTGGCTTTGTAAAGAAATCTATGCTAGTCCAAATCTTGTTTGGGTTATAAAAGCCTATATAATGTAAAACCAACAGAGTTCTTGGAAATGGTTATCAAATGCTTGCTGGCTTAATGCAGAAATGCAGATCAGTTAATCTATATTTTGAGTGTTTTCCCTGCATTTGTTCTGCTTTTTGGAAATTACCATTTCTATTTAAGAGCCGTGAGCAAAAGCGTATTGAGAACTTGTCATCTGTTAATGTGGGGATGCATGAGCCTCTTAGTAAACTACAATAAGTCTTTACTATTCCTGTGTCAGTTCTCTGTAAACCTTTTCAGTAAGAAGTTCAGATTGACTCAGGACTGAGCATCCTCACCTGCCACTGAAAGTGCTTGGAAGCTGAGAGTGCTCAGGGCCTGGCCCAAAGGATGGGATGGTTTTCCCTGGTACTGTATCTTCCTGCTTTACATGTGATGTATAGTTTGTTCTGACTGTGCTGTGTGTTCACTTTAGTATTTTTGCCATTCTTTTTCATTTTATTAGCGCCATGCCCTATCACTTTCCCCCTCATTGATTTCAAAACAATGCATCTGCAGAGAGAAGGGGAGGGTAAGTATGGTTCGCCATACATTCAGTTATCTGCCTTTTGATAGTTTATGGTTTGCTTTCAAACTAACCCTTCACCTGCTGTCCCGTATATCTTGGGAATATTCTTATCTGCAGTTGTTTTGCTTGCTTCTAAGCAGTCCCCTTCTTGTATCTTGTTCTGTGTAAACAGGCAAGATCAGAGCTTCAACACAAAACAAACCTCAGTAATACTTAGTCAATGTACAGTGGAAAGCAGGTACAAGGGTTATCTGTTTTTAAAGGTTACTTTGTGGGTTTTATTGTTGTTCTGCACACTTTGAACCCAGTTTTCAAATTTCAGATTTGAACTGGGAAATACAGGCAACTCTTTGAAAGGAAAAGGGGGGTGGGATTGTGAATTCAAGTGCTTGGAAGGCCACGTCAGCTTCTTGTTAGACAGCAAGGAAACCATATCTAAGAATTGGAAGGGATGTTAGCAGCTTTATATAGGAATTTAAAAGATCTGATTGTTTTGGAATCCACTGCCTAAAAGAAATCACCTTCCACAAATTAAGAAATCTCTTTTTCTCAGTGGTGTCAAGATGCATTTAAACTTAAAACCCCAACAACACTCCTTACAGACAACTTAAGCAAATGGGTGTTGTACCTTGAGAGCTATTGTCAGGCTTAACTTCTTCAAAACCAAGAGGACAGTCTTTCAAAGTACATGTGTAAGGTATAAAAGTTAATTTTCACAGCAAAATATCACAGTGGACAATAAATACATCCTTCTAACTTTGGATTTCTGATACGTAAATAAGGTTGTCACACTGTTGGAACTGTTCAGAAATGCATACTCCCAAGATACACTTGGAAAAAGGGATCCTAGTGTGCATACTCCATTCTGGTGCCTTTTTCTTTCAGTTGTTACATGACAGAATTTGTAGCTTTATGATGGATTTCAGTGTTTATATCCACTTTGTGTATGACACCACATCCTTTATAGCATACAAGACTAAGCAGTGGGTACACAGTTTTATTTCCTTTTGACTCTTGTTTATAGTTCTGTTAACAGCAAAGTACCATTTTGTGTCCCTTTTTTATCTTCTAGATCCTTTTCCTGCTTTCAAGTCTTGGCAGGAGGACAGTGAATCTGGAGAAGCTCAGCTTTCCCCACAGGCTGGAAGGATGACTAATCATCCCTTGGAAGAGGACTGTCATCCGATACTATCACATCGGAGCCTGGATTTTGGGCAAAGCCAACGTTTCTTACATGATCCAGAAACCTTAGATTCATCATCCAAAGCACTTTCTTTTGTTAGGTTTGTATTTTAATGCCATTTGGTGGGTGTTGGGGCAGGAGGTGTTACTACAAGAATGAAAATACAGCTGGTTATGATCATCGTGGGTTTTCATGATATGAATTAATTGAAGACCAAGATCAAATGCAGCATCATATGGCCTTTTGGCTGTTCTGCCTGCCCAGGAACTGCCACAGTGAGTCAGACCAGAGGTTCATCTGGGATGGTATCATGTCTCTCAAAGTGGCCACTGGCAGATGCTGAGGGAAAGAGTATAAAAATAGGCCGAGCTTGCACAGAATTCCCTGGCATTGCATCTGGTCTGTAATGTCACTTCCTGCACTGAAGATAGTATTTATATCCTTTGTTTACCAGTCTTTACTGGACTGCTGGTCTGTGGTTTTATGTAAGGTTTGGTGCTTTTTTTTCCCCAGTAGCATGAATAGCTATTTTCATTTGCATCATTTTGGATTTGTTTTGCCTAGCATGTTGTCCACTCCCAGTAAAGACACAAACCATTGCAACTGAAGTGTGCAGTAATGGTCAGTGCAGAGATAGGACTCTTAGTGCAAGTCCTCTCCTGCAGATTTAGAGGATCAAGCCTGTTGTACCCAGTGTGTTAAAGTAGCGTTGTAACTGAGCAAGCTGCAGGTTATTTGTGTAACACTGCTGGGAGTGTGACCCTCCACAGCTGTGTATAACCTGTGACCTGTACTGTGTACTACTGTTATTGTGAAAGGAAATTTAAGAGGTATTTCTGTGCTTGTTAGGAAAGAAAAAATCTCATAAAAATGAGAAAATCTGGAACAGGAAAGACCACATTTTTAGTTTCCAATTCTGTGTCATAAATTTGTTGTTTCAAGAAGGTACTTACCCAGGTTTTCTCCAGCTGCTGCAGAAGATAGTTGATGAGTACTGTTAAAGCAATGCACAAGACTGACCTGCAGAAAAGTGCTGATTTGTACTCCTCATTCTGAAACTAATCAGGATCTTCGCTGGTAGATGATTAGATTAGTATTTCTAGTATCTTGAGCTACATAGCTCTCACTAGCTGGGTTGAGGGATCTTTTAGGCACCTTGTGTAATAAGCGCCCCAGAAAGTTTGCATGGTCAGTGTTGAAATAAAAAGGCTTTTCACAAGCAGCGTCAAGGAGCTGAACAAGTGCAAAAGATGGTTTAAAACCAGAATCGCATACTCCTGAAATGTATTAGTAAAGCCAACAAATGATGTAGATGTGTTTTAGATTAATATCTAATTACTTGCCTAAGGTAGTTAGCTGAGCTATCAAATTACCAAGGACTATAGCTTTTAGCCTCAGCTTTAACTGTGCCCAGTACTTCAAGAAAGTATCTAGTAACCTAGATAAGTAGACTAGTCACCAGAAAGATCTGAACTGGTTTAATGACAATGTAATTAGTGGTACATTAAAAATGCTGGTTTTCTGTTAGGGGTATTACAGAAATTAGAGAGGAAAACAATAACACATCCCATTTTGAAGGCAGCAGATCAAAGCATTTTGATTCAGTAGGTAAATAGCTCTTGCTAAAAATGTGCCAAAAATGAATTATGAACTGGAGAAAAAAAATGAAATTAGTCCTCTTGTACTAAAATACACAGGTTGTTTACACTTGTTTGATTATTTAAATGACATTTAAAACCTGTTTTTAATACAGAACACGAAGAGCATCCTTTAGCTCAAAAGATGACAAAAGGGAAGACAAGACACCTTATCAGCTTGTCAAGAAATTGCAGAAAAAAATAAAGCAATTTGAGGAACAATTTGAAAAAGAGAAAAACAGTAAGGTAAGTTACTTCTGCCTTTACTCAGGATAGAGAGCTGCATGGTGGAGCCAAGTTATTTCTTGTGGCTTATCACTGAATAACTGTGGGCTCACAAATGAGAACGATTCTGTTACACACTGCTGTCTGTGAAAGTGAACTGAGCAACAGCAATACTAGAAAATGTGCCATAATGCCTGAGCCCAAGGAAGGGCAAACAGTGCCATTATGCAGCAAGACTGAGAGGATATCAAATAAGTGGAGAGACAGAAGCATCTTACCACTCTCTGGTTCAACTTCTGATCTCTTGTTTCAAGTTTATTTTCACAAGTGTTGGCTATTATGTTGGCACTGAGATCTGACCTGATGCTAAGAGTCACATCCCTGTTACTAGTCCCATTCCCTGTCATAAATATTACCAAATCTTGAAAGAAGTATTTGTAAGCAAGACTTAATGTGTTTGTTTTAATCAAACGTTGTTTGTTTGTGTTACTTTTTAGCCCTCCTGTAGTGATATTGCAGCCAACCCAAAAGTTTTAAAGTGGATGACTGAACTTACCAAATTGAGAAAGCAAATAAAAGGTAAGAGATGCTACAGCTTCTGGTTTTCTACAAACACAAATTATCTATGTGACTAAAATAGCAAAGCCATTCAGTAAAATTCCACAGACAGTAAAAATACTTCATTTCTGTGTTCTGAAATACTCAAAACTCAAATTGTTCCTGTGGCTTTTAATTTTGTTGGGTTTAGTTCATTAGAAATTTTGCCTATGCAAACTGTTATATTCCTTTGTTTGCAGTCAAACAAACTGAGAGTTGTTTCTTTTAAACCTTTGGATTGAGCAATTGTTCTCATTTCAGATGCAAAGCAGAGGAGCTCAGATGGAGAATTCATACCTCAAACACGTCCACGAAGTAACACTCTTCCAAAAAGCTTTGGTTCCTCTCTTGGCCAAGAGGATGAAGGAAATGGAGACGAGATGCAGGTTGTGCAGAAAGAGAAGCCCACCAAGGAAGCTACACTTGAACTCATTTTGAAAAGGTTAAAGGAAAAACGAGTTGAGAGATGTTTGCCAGAAGATATAAAAGTAAGCATAAAGCTATGGATAGGCTGTTTGTAAGAGAACAGAGGGAAACAGAGCACTGTCAGGCACTTCAGGTATCACTTTATCAACAAAATGATGCCTGTGTCTAGCAGCCTTCTACAAGACCCTTGTATTTCAGACTCTGTGGGGAAATAATGATGAAGCACATTTTCCCTCCTTGCTCTTTATTAAAATATTTATATGCTGACAATATTGAACAGCTTTAAATGGATGAAGGTGGAATGAATAGTATCAACTAAGTGAAGTGTGTCTAAGGCATCCATATAGTTAATAAGGTAGAAAAACTGTTAAAGTGACTTGAGTTGGATTAAATGTGAATTATTGTTCTGACAGAAAATGACAAAGGACCATTTGGTAGAAGAGAAAACATCCCTACAGAAGAGCCTCCTGTATTACGAAAGTCAGCATGGGCGGCCGGTAATTCTTGGTTTACTTCATCAAGCTCCATTAATAGAGCAGTAGCTCTTGTGCAGTAGTAGTACCAGAAGCTAGTGCTGGTGGGTTTGGGCCTTTTTTCTTCTTCAAAACAGAGCTATCTGTTAGTTTCCATGTTGCTGTCAGAGGAATTTATTGTGTTGACTTCAAACCGAAAAGAAGTATGTTTTAATAGGCCCTTTGTCCACAGATCAGGCGGTTCTTGGAGTTTGACAAGTGACTGGTGTCGTTCGGTGTCTTATATGTCGGAGGCAAAGAGAAATTGTACAAATAAATGGCTCTATTGAATTCTTTGGGAAAAGGCTTGAAATGTGATTCCGGATTTCACAAAACCTGAAGTTAAAAGACACTTCCCTTCCTCTCTGTGGCATATATCCTCTATAATTGGAGATGTTGAGGTTGGAGGGACTAGCAGTTAGTGCCTGAAGTTCAGGGCTTTTGTTTTGAACAGTGTTCAGTATCATTAGTCCAACCACAAGATCTTTTCAGTTTCTATTCCATTGGCCTTCTGGGCTTGGCGCACTAACTTTATAATCAGCACTGCTGTGTAAATGTGACCAAGCCTTTCAGTCTTAAAATCAGGAAAGAATAATGGTCCTGGGGATATTGGCATTGCTTCTACAGTTCCTTTAGGGAGAAAATGCCAATAACTGTTGAGGATAGCCTTTAAGATTTGTTGTGTTAGAGTACATAGTGGCCAAGAATTGAGAGTAAAGCAGATACCAGAGAAAATCTCTCTATGGTTTCATCTCTTTCTTTTCCGCCCCCTCTCATTTCTCTAGAGTCATCATCATTGCTAGGCACACAGCCTTCCCCCCAGTTCTTGGTCCCTTTTTTGCCTCTTTACCACATGTTGTTTAAGATAGTTTGCTTCTACTGAAGCCCCTCTTAACTTTCAGGAAGTCTTTAAAGCTTCTCCCTGAAAAATACAGGGAGTTAAAGTGAGAAAAGAGAGGAGGAGGAAACACCAACTTCTTTCCCTTTATCTGCACAAACCCCATTTCGTACACACATTTTAAACCAGTTTTATGTTCCTAATTGGCAGGTCCGTGGCCTGGCATGAGAAGCAAGACCACTTTGTGTTTGCTTGTATATTATTGAGTGACTGGTATAATTAATTCTGTGGTTTCTCTGCCTTTAGGTTACTAGAGAAGAAAGACATATTGTGAAGCCACTTTATGACAGATACAGACTTGTAAAACAAATGTTAACTAGAGCAAGCATTACTCCTATTCTTGTGAGTAAAACAAGTGCTATTTCTATTTTTTCCACTTTTTGAACTGCTAGGCTGCCTTTAGAAGAGCTAGTAACATGTTCCAGAGATACATCTTTCTTATGGAAGATGTAAGATCATGATGTCATTGTACTTGAGGCATTTGATTTACTGCTGAGAGCAGAGCAGTTCAAAGCTGTCTGTGACCTTGATGGCTCTTAGGAAGTACACGGTTCTTGGTGGAAGTAAATGAGCTGTTCTGACTTGTGTGGCTGAGATGCTCCCAAGTCCCTGTGCTGGGTATGGATCCACAGTACATACTGTACTTTCAGTCCTCCCAAGAATAGTAACAACAGTTGCAGTGAAGCTTGCCTGTACTGCAGGGTACTGTCACCAGAGGCATGAGTAATAGGATGGCCCTAACAACCACTTCATTCATTCCTGCTTCCTCAGTGTGAGACATGTTATCAACACCTGCAGCATTTGTACAACATCTGTGCTTTTTCATTGTGTTTGCACTTCATTTCCTTCTAGCTTGCTTTCTGTTCTTTTCTTTCCTCTCTTTGTGCTCTTTTAAGAGATGAGGAAGAAAAGTTTTCATACTGTGCAAGGAGATTAATGTAACCTTGTTTATAGTACTGGTAAAACAGTCGGGAATGACAACCAGCTGGCTGGCTTTGCTCTTCATGAGTTGTAATCTGAATCTTGCATGCTGACCAAGACTTGCAACGGAACAGATTTGATATTAGCTGTTTGACCCTTTTAGAAAGAAGGGAGTGCATAGGGAGGGATGTGAGATAATCCCTTTACGTACAGACAGCTCTCTACCAGATTTATGTAGCTGGGCAGTGACTTACTCAGCAGGAACTTAAGCAGCTGTTTACACGGACTCTGACTGTTCTCAGCTATCCCCTTTATGCCCAAGTACATCGAGATGGAGAGACCAGTTCAACATCATTCCTTTTCTGCACATAGATGTTTGTGTAGTGGCTTTTACAGAAAAATGTGGTTTACACTGCAGTCATAATTCAGTTTAAAGGGTTTTATATCAGAATCCCTTTTTTGAACATTGACACAGGTTGCTTTTAAACACCTAAGCATTTCTCCATGATGAGTCACAGGGCATTGGTGGTGCCCTTGACCAGTTGAGTTTTATCTCGTCTCTCGCCTCAAGTCTGACTTTTCAGCTGGGATGCCTTTTGTATTATCAGTAGTCTTATGACTATATTGTAGGCATTCTTTTTTTTTTTGTTGTTGTTGTTTGTCTGTGAGATAAAGGCATGGCTGATAGGCAACCAGTAGGATTTTAAATTCAGGAAAGATGTTGGTAACGTAATTCCTAATCTGTGCTGTTGGCAACATCTGTAAAGTGTTTTTCACAGGCCTCTGCTTTTGAAACCTGTAAGAGATGTGGAGCTGTCTGGTTACTAAGGATTGTTCAGTGGTGGCTTCTGTATAGGCTATATTCAGTGCCAGGTATTCCAAGAACTCTTTTTTAGTTTACATGATGCTTGCTCCCATGAAATCTCTTATGGTATCATGATATACTAATCACATATGCTGAAGCCTGTATGGAAATGTCTAAAGAAGCAGGAAGGTATTCACCTTCCACAAACTGAAGTGTTTTGTCAGGTCACTGTCTCTGTGGCTTTCATGTTCCACTGTCCTCCTGTTCGAAGAGTTCATCTGTTGAAATTGCTGTTTGGGGATACTGGAAGAGCAGGGCATAATGTGTGTGTGCTACAGGCAGCTAACAGCAATCCATGTGCAGAGCAGTGGCACCTGGTTTAGGCTGAAATTCAAAGGATTTTATCTGGAAGGTGGCGATAGGTAACTCTTACACAGCACTTCCAATTGTGGGGCTTCAGGGAGGTCTAGAAAAAGAAACTGGCAGTCTTATTCCCAACATGTGCCCAGCAGAAGATAAAAACTGGCTCTGGCTTTGTGTAACCTTATAGTCTCCCTTTGGTTTGGTTTGGGAAGAACAAGAGGAAATGTGAAATTCAGAGATATGATTGCACTTTATGAATTGCCTACAAAACACGGAGTGATTTTTATATTCAAAGAAGAGTATTTTTACATAGTTTATAAACTACAATGTTTGATTCTATGTCAAGGATACTTTGGGCTTCTGAGCTTTTGGGGTTATAGGTTATTTTGTTTTGTAAGTATGTTTGCAGTCTTGTATTCTTCTGAAAGAAGAAATACCTTTGGGTATTAGATGACTTGACCAGAATTCTGACCCACACAGCATCTAATTGCACATTAATGGAACAAGCTTCAATTTTTGCAGGGCTCACCATCAACGAAGAGGCGGGGACAGATGTTACAGCCCATTATTGAAGGTGAAACTGCCCATTTTTTTGAAGAAATTAAGGTGAGTACAGTGCATATTGTAAAAATACTTCCCAGCACCTTAATAGGGAACGGAAATATTTCATATTGGGCTTGAATTTCTGCTTTGGCTTTCAGGAAGAAGAGGAGGAAAGTGATGGTTTGTCTGCAGACCTGACCGATATCCTAAAAACTGCTGTCCAAACGCAGCCTGTTTTAAGCCCAGTTGAAAACTCTGAGTCTGATGTTGAAGATGGTCAAGAGAAACTGACCCGGGACCTTCGGCTGTCAAGCACCCGCGCTGCTTCCATGTATGTGGAAATAACAAGTTCCTAATTCTAGTACAGAAGTTGCAATTACTGCACTTAGAGTCACGATACCAAGTCTGTGCTGTTAGGTGGAAGCAAGTGACGTGTTCAGCACTTGTCAGGAAGTGTTTAGCTGCAATGAGTGTTCACACAGGTCTGACTAAGATCTTTTTGTGCTCAGTGTATTGTTTAGTATCTTCTAAACCTTCGTCAGCCTTACTTGAGCTGTACAGACAGTGGAAAACTTATACCCTTTTATTAACTACTAGTTTGTTCTCAGTATTTCACCATCAGACAGGTAGCATATTCCTCATGAGGGAGGCAAGTTCATTACTAACGCAGCTAGCTCAGTTGTTTTAGAGTGTGCTTTGAAGAATTTGAATCTTATCCTATGGCCAACAGTATTTTTCCTTTCACTTGGAATTTTCAGGCCTGAATTGTTGGAACAACTGTGGAAAGCCCGAGCTGAGAAAAAGAAGCTACGCAAGACGCTACGAGACTTTGAAGAGGAGTTTTATCAGCAGAATGGAAGGTGTGTTGAGCACAAAAGTGTTTGCTTAGCCCAGAAGCAGGTGTTGGGCAGAAGCCTCGTTTTGTAGCCAGCTATATTTTGAAGTCTTCTATGTGAATATTGCCAATGGAATCTGATCTGGTTTAATCTCTGCTATGAATAATCTCCTGAAGGAGATGACATTGGTGTGCAGTTTTAATAGCAGAGGAAGCTTGCTTCTGAGTGTAGTTTCCTCTGTTACAGTCTGTAAAGCGCAAGAATGAAAACAGAGAAGTGGTGGTTTTCCATTTAAAAAAATAACATTTAAAAATATTTACTAATAAAAGTATTTTTTCATATAACACACACACCACACTGCCCCACGCCCCCCAATTATCCATCTGTTTCTAACCCAGGGCAGGGCAATTTGCCTGCTTGTCCTTTATTCTGGTAGGATATTTGCTTTACCAGTAAAGGGGTGTATAATTTTTGTTCTTAACTAGCAGGCATTCTCACTTGACTACACTTTCTACTATATTTCTCCATAATTATAAGCTCCTGAACCACTGGTCACACGGATTCCACTGGCGTGGCTTCATAATGCACTTAATGCATTTGGGACATAACTCCTTTTGACTTTAATGGCAATTAATGAGGTTAATAAGGAAGGGTTGGTTTAAAGCAAGTCAGATTAATAGATCTTATTATAAGTCAGTCTTAAATAAGAATAATCCTCTGCTGTCAATTTGTGAGTCAGTCTCCATACAGTGAAAATGTAGACCAGTTGAAATTTATCTCTATTTTGCTGCAATGTATACACAAGATCTGAAATGAA